>CM062529.1:25230000-26499182 GCA_031439595.1 Pterocarpus santalinus
TCAATATAAAATTTTTTTACACAAACATTTAATTTGGTATTATCACATCAATAAAAATGTTTGACTTAATTACCCACTATCTTAAAAATCTTATAAACATAAATATTTGATTGGATGATAATATAAAACTCTTTTACAGTATTAATGTATCGCAATTTAACTCATATATATATAAACATATATATACTTTATATTAAATAATAGTTATTATTTATGTATATATTTTTCATAACTATTTGTTATTTTTATAAAATAAAAAATTAACAAATATATAATATCTTCTCTTTTGCATATTTTGATATTTTCTATTTCTTGCTGCAAAAATATAACAACAAAAATAAAATTATAATAAAATTGTAATTTTATTAATGATTTAATTATAAATTAATATAATTAAATTTAAGAAGATCATATATAGACCTGATTAGCTTTTAATATATAAGTCATCTTTTATTTTTTATTTTTTATTTTAATAAAATGAAAATAATTCTCAAATGAATAGTAAAAATAGTGATAAATAAAAAGTTATATAAACAAAAAAAAATTCTTAATAAAAATACTTAAATAATAATGTTTATTTTTAAATTTATGACTAAATAATTAATAAAATTTATTATTTTACTATAATTTTATTTTTGTTAAATATTTACTTAAGATTAGAATTATATATGATATTGAGAATATATTATATAATATAATATTATACAATGTTATACCAAATATTATATAGTATTAAAATCTTTATAGATCTTATACTATCAAGCTTGATACTATCGGTTCTTATTTTATCAAGTGTACCAAATAGACTATTAGTTGTACATTATTTTGATATATAAGGGACCTTTAATGGATAAATTAATGCAATATATTTATTACTTCAAATAATTGATAAAATCATAATATACTGTATTATTTTTTTTTTGTCAATATATTGTATTAGTGTATACAATTAGACCTTAGGCCTTACACAATGAGCCAAATGGCCTATAACATCAAGGGAAGAAACTTATTCTCTTGTCTCTTAACTACACAAGCTCCCCGTGAGCAAATGCATAGTCATATCTATCCAAAAATAATAACCTCGTTATTTCCTTATGGAGTGTTTGATATGTTGTATGAAGCATGATAAAGTAAACTAATACTAAATAATGTTATTTGATCAAAGGATAAACTATTATTATATATTATATCCTTATCTATTATTTGGTGCATACAATATATTACACAAATTTATCTATTATATTCCGCTTACATATCAAAATGATGAATAATTTAATCAAGTTTAGGGATGCCAAATAAGGCTTGACCAGCTTTTATTGTATAGAACATCATTTATAGTTTATTATTTTTATATATTATTAAAATAAAAAGTAATTGTTGTCTAAATAAAAATAAAAATTATATAAAGAATTAAAAATAATTAATTTTTAATTAAAAATTTAATAATGCATATTTTGAAATAAACAATATTAAATATATTAATAAATATTAAGAATAATTTAAAAATATATAAATAAATAAAAATTAAACATTAAAATAAACAATACATGATAACTAATATTAATAAATAAAATATTTTAAATATAATATCTTTTTTAATTTATATGTAAATGGGTAACAATAATTATTACTTTAAACATAGGAGTAACCATTTTATTTAGATTTATAGACGAATTTAGAGAGAAAATATTTAAAGATGAAATCTAAAGCTGTCTCTCAAAAATATTGACTTCTTATTTGACCAAATAGAGATATATTTTGAGATGGACTCAAAATCCGTCTCTAAAATACAATGGCTTCATGTTTGACTAATTAAACATGGACTTAGAGATGGAATATTTAGAAATAGACTCTAAATCCATCTATCACCAATTAGAGTTGGATTTAGGAACGAAATATTTTGAGATGGAATTTAAATCTATCTCTAAAAATATTAACTTCCTATTTGACTAATTAGAGACAGATTTAGAGACAACATATTTAGAGATGGAATCTAAACCTATCTCTAAAAGACGTTGACTCTATATTTGACAAATTAGAGACTAATTTAAAGGTAGAATATTTAGAGACGGAATCAAAATCAATCTCTAAAAAACACTAACTTCACATTTGACCAATTATAGATAGGTTTAGAGACAGAATTTAAATCTGTCTTTAAACGTATTGACTTCATGTTTAACCAATGAAAGATGAATTTAGAGACAGAATTTAAATCGGTCTCTAAAAGATATTGACTTCATGTTTGACAAACTAGAAACGAAATGTAATCAAAATTTGTCTTTAAAATACATTGACTTCATATTTGACCAAGTAGAGATGGATTTAGAGATGAACAATTTCCGTTACTAAATCCATCGATAAAACACATTAACTCTTCAAAAGTGATTATTTGACCCATTAGATACAGATTTTGAGGCGAAATATTTTATAGATAGGAAATTTTTATCCCTAATTTCATCGATAAATCTTCATTACACAACTATCTCTAATTTACATTTTCTATTTCTAATTTTGTCTCTAATAGAGATGGAATTATTTTCACCCCTAAATTGGGTTTTTCTAATAGTGTGTCAGCTATCATTACTACCACCGCCTCTCCCCCTTTCCCAAATGCCACCACTAGTGCCATTGCTACCCTCACTACCCCATCAGGCAACTTTCCATTATCCTCTTCTTTTTAATCACCATCTTATGCTCCTTAACCCTCCTCATCCAACCTTCGTCATCATCCCTCTTTGTCAAGGCCAACTTTGACCTCTTCTGCAATGGCCAAGTTGTCGTCGATGGCAATTCCAATGCGAGACTCACATGCCACTCCTCTTTGAGCCTTTGCCTTCTTCTCCATCATAACATCGTTCTCCTTTTCATTCCTACTGACTTCTCTACCGCATTCCTGAGAAATGACTTGTTTGGCTTCTCCCAACAGTGCAATGTTTTATGGTAGAAAAATTGTTCGAGACAAATGCTTTGTCTAAGAAGGGATACTGGGGTGAGATAAGTTTGGATGGCATAGGAAAAAGACTAGGGTGCCGGAGGAGAATGGAGTGGGATGGAAGGAACAATGATCATGAGGATTTTTTTTTGTCATTTTAGGGGATGGTTCTAAGATGGAGTCAAACATGGGTTCCCCATGTCAAATCATGTCCTTTTAGATATTTGGTTCCTTGATATATATTTATCAGGAAGTTTGTTCAAATTTTAAGTAGCAGTTACTAGGGGTGTTCGCGGTCGGTTTTGGTTCAATTTTGGATGAAAAACCAATCGAACCGAACAAATCAGTTGATATAGAATATCAACCAATCAGTTCTTTTTTTGCAGGCCAACCGAACCAAACCTATATTGGTTTGGCTAAGTCGGTTTTTAGTTTTTAGTTAAATTTTTTTTTTAAAAAAATTAAACCAATTTCTTGTCACTGTTCTACTTCATCATCACACACTGGAAAGGAAAATAAAGCTAGCACAAACCAGATAACCAGATTTTGCAAGTTGCAACATTCATACATAAACAATCTAAATTCAAAAAGCACAATACAATAATCAGAATACAAGGACAAATCTTTCAATAATCAGAATACAAAGACAAATCTTTCAAAACCAAAATAGAATCCCACGTAGACCGTTAATCAACAGCTAGCTCAAATAAAAAACTAGGAAAAAAAAACTACAAAAACATACAAATCAAAGTTTGAAATTTAAATTAAAAAAATAAATAAGAGAAAAACAAAAAAACTACCATTTGTCCTTCTCAAAGCCTTGCCATCCCAAACCCACCATCTTGGCCTCCATGGCTCCATGGTTGCCGGTTGTTGCAGAGAAGAAGGCCGACAAGGAGAAATGCATTGCAACGCAATGCGACGGAAGGGAAGGGATTTCGTCGTCAATGAAGAGGAATGTTGCTGCTCAGCTGCCGTTGCAGGTCATCAAACTCGAAGACATGAAGAGGGCCATCGGCGTCATGGGTTGCAGAGAATAGAGAAAGAAGAGAATAGGATGAAATGGTGAGATGATGAGTGGTGAGTGGTGAGTGGTGACTAGTGAGTGTCTTTGAGTTTGTGGATTTCAAATCTGTGATGAGACTCAGAGATGGAGTGGAGAAGTGAAATGCAGTAGAATTTGAGAGATGAGGGATGGGGGGCTGTGCGGCATTGGAAGAGTGAAAGAGAGAGAGGGGGTGAAGGTGAGTTAGGGCTTCTAAAGGAATAGGGGTGCAGAGGGTATTTTTGAGAATTTGTATAGCAGTAGGGGCATATTTGGAAACATATGGATATACAACTATATATGCGGTTCGGTTCGGTTAAGGCGGTTTTCAATTTTTGGAACCAAAAATCGAACTGAACCGATCGATTTTTTTTGAAAAAAATAAAAAAAAAACCAAATTTTTCATATTTAAATTGGTTTTTAGTTTTTTCAATTCGGTTTTACGATAAATTTCGGTTTGGTTCGATAATGAGCATCCCTAGCAGCTAGCAGGCTAAATTTGACATATGGGAAAGCTTTATTTATATTTTAGGAGAATAGCATTAGCTAAATGCACCTTATAACTAAAAGACTAAACCACCAATTTGGTCTTCAAAAAATCTTTGTGACATTAATTCAGTCTCCCAACAACTTGCGTCGTCAAATAAATCCTTCAAAGATTCTAAGTGATATTAAGTTAATCCTTCAAATACTTATGATGTCAAATGAGTCCTTTAAATATTTTAAGCCATATCAAGTTGGTCCTACTACAATGATAAATGACGTGATCCATAGGCATTAGGGTAATTGATAGAAAATTGGAGTAGACAACAAGACTAACTTCATATTATTTAAAACTTTTGAATGACTCACGACCAAAAAAAAAAAAAAAATCTTTAATTGGTTAGTTAATGTCACAAAGTCTTTGAAGTCTTTAAAGGTTTTAGTTTAACTAAAAGCTTGCTTGAGTATATCAGCTTCTCTCATCTTATATCAAGCTAATATATCTTGTGCTTGACTTCCATATGGCAAGTCCTAAGAATTCCGTCTATGAAACTTACAAGGGTGATAGTGAGTCTCTTACCAGCATTACATCAGCGAGAAAACTTTTGGCAAATATATCTTGTCCATGCCTTCTGTTTGTTAATTCTTGTTAGAATTTGTAATTTACTTTAATACGCAATCTATATGCTTGACAGAGCCCGCTTTCGTGTGAATAATAATTATGAATTTTACCTTAATGAAATGTTCAAGTTAAAGGTCAAGTAGGGAGCCATATATTTTCCACGTTAGAAGTAGAAGACATACCAATTTCAATTTATAATACAGTGTACACAACGGCATACGTTTGTTTTCCACGCCAAAGTTGGCTTTTCACACCTAATGGCGCCAACATCTGTGTGAAACGCATAGAAAATAATATTGACTTAAAACACCAGCGTGTTGGATTTTTACACCAAAGGCTTCAATGTGAACAACCTCAGGACAACGCATCAACCACTCCCAGAATTGTAATCTCCGCTTCCAGTAAACAACTATCCTTTGCCAGATAGCCCTGACTGGTGAAAGTATTGAGCAACATGAACCTGGAATAACCAGCTTCACCGCTCGAGTCACTAATCCAGTAATTAGCTGCAACAAGTGGAAAACAAGAATTGTCAGTTATTAAGTTAAATCAATTATGTTTTTCCTTTTTTTATAGAAAAAATGCCAGTAAGGGGAGGCACCCCCATGTCAGCGGACAGCACTCCACCCCAACCCCCTCAAAAAAAAAAAAAGAAGAAGAAAAGGAATAAGAATTGGGCAATTCAAAGCCGTTCAAAGGACTCATTAACATCGTCCCTGAGCGGCAGGGAATTTAAGGACTTGAGTAATTATAGGGAATCGAATCCGTGATGTGAGGATCACGAATGGGGACCGGAATCCTAACCATTTGTCTCAACCTTGGTTGGCAAATCAATTCCTTTATTTGCTCAGACTTAGGATAATTCGTTCGAATACCATTTGTGTCACTACTCACTATCATTTCTCTCGGGGAATTGCAGCCAATAACAAAATGAGAACAATACTTTACCATTTCTAGACACATTGTAGCTTGGATATTGATGATGAAGGATGCGCAGTATTATCTGTGCGTTTATTTTGGAACTTGGAGGAAGGGTTGTTGGGTCAGCTAAGGCTATGTACAGAGAAAGATAACCACTGCCCACTGCAACGCCTTGTCCTTCGGGATATAGTTTCATTATCCTGTAAAACAATAGCATTGTGAGTTATGACCAATAAATAAATTGTAAAAAAAAAAAAAATTGTGAAAGAGCCACATTAGTTTAGAAACAAAACAGGGTTTATTCTTTTTACCATTTATATTTTCCCGTACTGAATGGTTTAGATACGAAACATTCTGAATCAAAAGCTGAGTAGTCGTGAATCCGCCAGTTGTGCTTGTAGGTAATGGCATCCTTCATCATTGTTAATGATTCTCCTTTACCTGTACCTCTTTCCCTGCAAACAAAGACTTCTGCTCCAAATGCACATGTATCATCCACTAGATAACCTTTAGAGCCGTCGTTGAAATCCTTGAGAGGGATAAATTGATCAAATCCAGATTCAACCTTCATTTTGTTAAATCTCCTTTCCTTTCCGAACGTATCTGTCAATTATCAAACTCAGTGCTCTAAAATTGGTAAGATAAGAGACCCTCGTTTTGCAGGTCATAAACTCAACTATCTATGTTGCATAAAATGTACTCCTTAGGCAGGCTTTAACAAATATACATCACCATTAAAGAAAGAAGCTATAAGGCAATGTGCTGAGTACTATGCTATGAAAAGCCAACATTGTCATTGCAATAAAATTAAGACTAATGCTACTCGGCCAGAAAAAATTGCTAGTAGTTTTTACTGAAAATCAAGGGTGATTGTTGGATGAAGTAAAGTGATATAACTTACTTAGCCATTCAAGGGTCACCATATATGTTACATTATTATGGCAAATAAATTCGGCCGATAATTCTGGTTACCTAGTATTTTTCTAAAATTAAACAAAAATGTTGTCATGAAATTGCATCATTCACACTCATTCGAAGTGACAGATTTTGATTTGTGTATGCAAGCCTTCATCGGTGTGAATTATTTGGAGGCAAGTGATTGCTAAGTAATTAGACCCAAAGAAAAGGTAAAATTTTAAAATACCTTGGACCACTAAGTATTTGTCATTGTTCTGATCAAGCACAAACAAACGAAGGTTGGCATAGATGTCCCAGTCACGATGAAATGAGCTTGCTCCGTCTAATGCCAAGTATAGAGAAATATGGTCCTTTACATTCTTGCTCTTGTTTCCACTTGGATATAGAACCAATTTCCTGTGAGGTGCGAGCAAACATATTTAACACATTAATTCACTTATAATAGAGACCAACATAGTTATCCAAGGAGTTGTGGTTAGTTAGACAGAAGGTGAAACTGCCTGTAACCAATATTATTGAAATTAGTATCAACAAAAACATAAATATATTCGTACCACTTGTAGCCTCCAACATCAAATATCCCTGATTCATATCTCTCTATTGAATTCTTTGTAAGGACTGAAAACGACTGGATTTTGACTACGTAATGAGCTGGTGGAATATTTGGAATGAATCGTGAAATGCCTGCAGCACATCACATAGAATAAGCGAAAGAGGCCAGATCCTTTTGTGCGATCATGTCCATGCCTTGAGCGTTCACCATTATTGAAACAAAATCATCATTCTATTAATTAGCATCTCCCCCTTCCTACCAAATTATATTGGTTGTTCAAGCAATTATGGGCATATTAAAGGACATTTCAACAACTATTAGTGGAAGTAGTAAAAACCAAAAAAAAAAAAAAAAAATGAAATTAATGTTTAATGAGCATCCATCACTAACAAGCAAGTTGTGTTTTTGTAATATGGACTGTATTAATACTCAATTTCATTGCTACGCAGATTTATTGACTATATATATGCGTGTAGCACAGACGCACGCATGCATGCAATAAATATTTAGGCACATATGCAGACAGACTCTTCAAAAGATACCACCCAAGAACGAAAGGAAGGGGACAAACCATCTTGCAAATCCATGTTAAGACAGATTATTTTGGAAATACGTTCGAAACGGTCTATTATTTATATGGATAGGGAAGCTTTTGTTTCCATATACTTTACTTGAAGAATATTGCTGCTATTAGTTCGCGGAAGAAGGCATATATTCTCTGCTTTTGGCGTGATCGCAGGGGGAAAAAGGTTCTATGGACATTTTAAGAATGATTTATGTGCTATTCTTTTAAATATAGAGAATTGCTTCCTCGTTTATGAATATTCTCTGCTTCAAGTTGTTTGCGAAGAAATCTTGCAGAAACACAGGGACTAATTATCAAGGCTTGTCGTCATGACGAGATTCATCTTGGGCAAGAAAATTATATTTTGAAAAAAATCAAGGAAACAATATTGTGAAAGATATTTAGGGGAAGATGAGAGAAAAAATCAACCCCATATTTTTAATGATGCCATCTACAGTATTTCTGATTAGCCAAGGAGCATGGTATACCAATTACTTATGATATATTGTAATAATATTTAATTTTAAAAAATTTTTAAAATATAATTAAATATATTTTAAACATTAATTGTTATATATTGATAGTGTAAAATTATACTACTAATATAAAATAATTTTACAATACTAGTATAATAAAAAAAATTCTATCAATATAATTTTACTCTGTCAGTGTAATTTTATACTGATAGTGTAAAATTATTTTATACTGTTAATATGATTTTATATTATTAGTATATGAAAATTAATTTCTAAAAATTAGAAAAAGGTTTTTCAGTATAATTTTACTCTATTAATATAATTTTATACTATTAATATATAAAAATTAATTTCTAAAATATATTTAATATATATTTAAATTTTTTTAAAATTAGTATATTATTATAATACATCATAGGTGATTGATATATCAATATATCTCATATATCTCTACCATATGATGTGCTATAGTCATAAGATGCATTAAGCATTTAGGACCGTGAAGCACATAGCAGCGCCACTCCTAAGAAGCTGTTTGAGACAATAGATAGGAGCACTAACACCAAAACTCAAATCTAACACAAGAAGCATAAAGCATTCTTATATCAGGCGCGGTAACCCTATTCTAACTTTTCTTTTGATTTTTTAGTTTATTTAGTTTTTCGTTATTTTTTAATTATCTTTTTACTTTTTTTAACATCAATTTATTTTTTCACTTAAAAGCTAAAGTTGGTAGCTGTAAAATGGGGTGGGCCTGCGCTAAGAATGGGGCTCCAAATATGTAATATGACATATTATCAAAGTTCAAATTATTTAACTTGATCCTCTCCCAATTGAAGGAACTATATATATATATATCACTTTTTTTTATGTGAAATATACATACATAATCTAAATTTTATATTATATATATAGGATTTAATTTATATGTATTATCTAGAACATCCCCTTTGGGATAAAATATATTATGTAAAACAATTTAATTTATCATATGATAACAACTAAATAGTTAAATACATTAACTTCCTAAAATGAGACAATAAATCAACGATGATAACATCAAAATACATTGCTCTATATAAAATAAATAATAAAAATAATAAATAGTACTAGCTATTAATTGAACATCTTTAGAGATGAACTAATAATAATAACAATAATATAAATATACTAATATAGCAATCATAAGATAATTAACTGAAAAAAAAGGGAAAAGGAAGACTCACAAGATACACTCTTGCTGAAGTCTTTGACAATAAATCATTGTTGAAAAGAAAAAAACAACATGGTAATGATTATGAAGCAAAGAAAAAAAGAAATGAATCTAGAAGGAACCTAAGTCAGCAGTGTAAAATTTGAAGAAAGACTTCATGTAGATAGTAATAACTTTAATAATAATAAATTAATAACCAAAACATCACATATGACATTTTGTTAAACTTCAAAAGTCCGTATAAAGAGATGAAGGAGGGGTCACGGAGAGGATTAAGAAGGAGCCGTCAATCTACTGTAAGAACAATGAGAGTGAAACAATAGAGTGAAAACCAAGAGGACAGAGGGAAGAAAAAAAAGAGAAAGAAAGAGAGTGAGCGGCAATAGACTAGAAAGAAAAGAAGTTTAGTGTACCGACATCATTTTCAGTTGCCTACAATAATTAGAGGTAGATAATGAAATTATTTACAAAATAAAATCATGGCTATATTTACTCATTGTAAGTTATGTTATTTTATATTATTTAGTACCACAGTTTATTTTATATTCTATGTTCTTTTATTTATTAAAATTATTCAGTATTACTCTTATTACAATTTATTCTATTTATTATCCTAAGTTATTTTATTTACTATACGTTTATATTATTGTTACCTATTATTTATCATTGCAAAATATTTGATTTACCCTTCCAAGTTATTTACACTAACGTTTATTTATATTCCTATTTATTCTACTTATCTTCTCAAGTTAATTTATTTGATGTTCTTTTATACTATTACTTATTATTATTACTATTGTTTTTATATTGATACGTTCTTTTAAGTTATCAATTTTTATGATAATTTCTCTACGGAACCAATACTAACCGTAAAATATCATATCTAACCATAAGAAAAATTCATTATACATGAACTAGATGTAATGTCCGAAAAATTTTATCGTTAATAACCGAGTTGTTCGATTTTTATCAAATAAGTGGATTTAGGCAGAATTCGATTAAGTATTTATTCAAAACCAATTAAGTAACATTTAGAAGAATTAACCTTGAGAAAATTAGATTAGAACCATAGGACACTTTATAGGAATTTTCTAAAACTGGTTTACTGATTTAAAGGAAATCGGTAAGATTTTGATGCTTTTAAACTATCAGAATCGGACGAATAGAAATTTTCTATCAGTACCCTAGGATGAATGGTTAAGATTTAGCCAAAACACCTCCTTTTGTGGTGCCTTGGTCAGCCAAAGATGGCAGCCCAAAATCAAATTGAAATGAGAAACACAAATCCACCAATCATACAACAACTTGTTTCAAAAGTCTTGAGATAATTCCTTCTTTCTCCCTTGGTAATTTCGGCCAGTATAAGGAGCTGACCACTCTTCATTTCTCTTCCATTCATACTCATCTCTACTCCATCTTCAACCTCTCTTCAAGTCTCATCAACCCAAGACAACAACCCACCAAGAATTCAAGTAGACAAGGTAGGAATCCAACTCCTCTTCTTATTTTTATTGATTTGGGGCTATGTGGCGATTTTATTTTCCTCATGATATTGATGTGATTTGGAGTGATGATGATAGTTTATGATTGAATTTGCATGTATGTTGTGATTAGAATTGGAATTGGTATGAAAGAACTTGAAGAAAGGAGAAAACTCAAGAAGCTATTAGGGTTTTTCCTCGGCAGTCCATACGATGGAGTGTACAGCTCCACCTATAGCCGTTTAAGTTTCATGAATCTAATTTTATATGAAACTAGACATTCAGATTTTTCCATACATATATAATATAAGGCCATTGAATTAGTATAGAGGTAGTTATGAATTTTTGAAGTTTGACCTAGAAATCAGAACTTTCATCCGGGCAGTGTGAGTTGAGAAGAGTGTAACTCACCCTACACAACTCCAAATTGAGTAAATTCAATGTTGTTTGAAAGCTAACATATGAAGGAACATTCCATAAAAATTTTAGAGTTAAATCCATTGTCGATTATTCCCAGCACATCAATGAAGTTGACTTAAGTTTAAACCGGGCTAAAATAGGGTAGTTCATTAGGGTTAAGTTTCAGGGCGTATATCTCGAATTATACTCATTCAAATGATATACAACTCATTTCATTTGAAAGCCTCGGTTAGCTTTACATTGACATAAATTTTGCATGATTTCATCCAGATTTCTATTTTTGGTGAATTTTCTCTTATAAAAGTGCAATTCTGGCTAGAAATGTAAGAATACTAGGTCAAGTTTAATTAATATCGGAACTTGGAGTCGGAACTCTAAACTTAGCAAACAGAGAGCTAGATCGGGTATACTTAATATTGAACTCGGATATAGTAAAATAGAGAACTAGATCGGGTAAGGTTAATGTTGGAACTCAGAACATAGGAAAAACATTCATGAAAGTCTTGGAAAGCCAATTGTGGCTTAATATCGGAAATCGGAAGTTAGTATCAGGATATGACACCTTATACCCGAATCTCGAAAGTCAAGATCTAGGATGTTTTAACACTCTTATACACGTAATTCCAAAACTCGGTATCTCCTTAAGCATATAACCTCGAAAACTCGATCCATAATCAATCTCTGAGATCAAATATAACCCCGAAAGTCGGAACTTATATAATCTTGGAACCTGAACACAATTTAATCTCAGAAGTCGGTTCTAAGCTCAAACTCGGGAACATCAATAGTAGTTAAAAGCTGGCAAGATAGATTAAGACTTAAGATTTTAAAACTTGCACCTAACTACTTAAGCTTTGCTCATAAGACTTTGATGTGTGTGACAACTAATGAAGATATGATGTTCTGTATTTGGATTCGTTGTTTGATTAAAATTTCCTAGTTGGTTGGCACTATTCATGGGGAAAAAAATCTGATCTGCTATACTGTCGAATTCTAAGTAGAATTGTAAGAAAGTTATGAGCATTTATATGTTATGAATATGTATATGGAAATCATGTATGAAAGGATATATGAAAGTAAGCAATGAAGCATATGCATGAATGCCTTCAATGTGTCTATGCATGATTATGTAGGAGAATAAAAGGATATGAACATATTAAATGTGGATCCCTTCACCTGGAGGCAGCTATGAGATCTCTCCTTGTGAAGGCAGTTAAAAGGCAAAGATGTGGGTCCTTTCACTTGGAGGCAGTTGCACAATACGTCCCTTCTTGTAAAGGCAGCCAAAACTTTTGGGTCTTTCTATGTTAGAGGTAGATGGCCAACTGAGTCCCTCCAACCTAGGGGCATGTGGGTCCTCTTGCGGGTCAGTACTGTATGACGACAGTCACGAGTTGAGCTTACTCCTAGATCTGACTACCCAAGGGCAGTAAAAACTAAGGATTAAAACACATGCAAGCACCCTAGGATAGCAATACGTAATGCCTAGGTGTGCCAAGAAAAGAAAGCAAAGAAAATTAAAGGAAAGCACCAGTGCATTTGCATGAATTCAAATATGATTATTTGTATAATTATATCCCATGATTTATTGATGCTGAGACTGTTTTATCTATTTATGCGGTGACTATTATTCTAAATATAAAATATTACTAATGTGACTCAAGTGCATGAAAGAAAATAAACTCTGCTTCGGACCATATGTTTTCAAATTATAAAACGGAATAGTTCGTATTATATGTTCACTTTTGTTATAATACACCGAAGCAACTGAAGATAATAACGATGACATGGTATGAAAATTTCTTGATAAATCCTACTGAGAATTTAAAATTCTCACTCCTATTTCCGTGTTATCTCTAGATAGTTTGGGAAATTTTCAAGGACGGTTGAAGTTGCAGTCAGATAAGATCTGCTCAGGTAATAGTAACAACTCCAGAGTGTAGTACTATGACTTAAGCATAGTACTGTTCAGAGAAGGATGCTACAAATGGTATCAGAGCAGTTCAATCCTCCTCGAACCTGAGGATTTGGACTGACTATGTTTCAAGTTCACTCTGGAATCCTTAGAAACTGTCATGCGACAAATATTATCTGCTCAGATAAGATATAGGGAATTAGATATACATGACCGCCTAACTATGAATGTTATTAGTTGCTGTCACACTTAACTTATTGTTGAGCCTGATCAATCTCAATGTTTTGTTGTGTGTGATTAGGAACTAATGGCTTCGAGAGGGTGTGGTAGCCACGAACTGTACCCACTCCAGAAGATCCTGCTAATTTTATGAACACGATGAGTGAAATGGCTCATGCAATGCAAGAACAGGCCGTTGCAGCTCATCAGATGATAGACCTGCTAGGTTGGCGGCCCGAGGCCGGCCATGGGGGAAATCTACTTGGCCTAAGAGCAGACCTGGACTATCTTAAATTTGCTGAGTTCAGAAAAGTGAATCCATCTAGCTTCTGAGGAGCTTTCGACGTAGATAAAGCTGAGTAGGTCAAGGCAATGGAGAAGGTCTTCTCTGTCTTGGCCTGCACTAATCAACAGAAAGTGGCCTTTGTCACTTATATGTTAGAAGCGGATGCCGAGTTTTGATGGAATGGTGCGAAGAGGCTATTGGAAGGACCCCAAGTTGATATCACTTGGGACATATTCAAGGAGGTATTTTATCAGAAGTATTTCCCTGCATCTGTGTGAAACGCTAAGGAATTGGAATTCATGAAGCTTCAACAAGGAAACATGAGTGTTTTAGAGTATATTGCTATGTTCGAAGAACTTTGTAAATTTTCCACCATCTATCAATGCAACCCTGACGAAAACTGGAAATGCATCAAATTTGAAGGGGGGCTAAAAGCGGACATTTTAGCCTTAGTGGGGCCAATGGAGATAAGAAATTTTGCTGAATTAGGGAACAAAAGCCGATTAGTTGAAGAATATAACAAGAAGCTCGCTGATATTAGGATGGATATTTATGGAAAGAGGCTGGCACCTGAAGACTAGGAGTTTCAGCATATTTCGCCATTAAAGAAGCTGTTTCAACCTAGAGGAAATGAAGGTAAGCAGTCGCAAGGGTCAACCATGAAGCAAGAATGTTCAAAATGTGGAAAGTATCATGGAGGAAGGCCTTGTTTGGCTGGGCAAAAGGTATGCTTTAAGTGTGGAAAGCGAGGACACATGATTAGAGAATGCCCCGGCCATCAGCTACCTATTCCTAAGCCATAACATCCAAGGTTGAATGTTGAAGAGACTACTTCCCCAGAGGGACTGAAACAAAATTAGAGATAACCTAGGACAAAGATTCACTTTTTGCTAACTATGTTTTGCTGTATTTTCTTCAATTTTGCTTATCAACTTTCTATGTGCTTATATATCAACTCTTTCACTAAACTCTTATGGCAATAAATAGTTAGTTTTGTGACTAAATTTTGAGGACAAAATTTTTTTTTAGGAGGGTAGAAATGTAATGTCCAAAATTTTCTATTGTTAATAACCGAGTTATTCATTTGAAAACTTGCTCTGTTAGCATTACATTAATGTAAATTTTGCATGATTTCATTTAGATTTTTATTTTTGGTGAATTTTCTCCTATAAGAGTGCAATTCTGGCTAGAAATGTAAGAATACTATATCAAGTTTAGTTAATATCGGAACTTAGAGTCAGAACTTGGAACTTAGCAAACAGAGAGCTAGATCGGGTATACTTAATGCTGAGCTCGGACATAGTGAAATAGAGAACAAGATCGAGTAAGGTTAATGTCGGAACTCAGATCATAGGAAAGATATTCATGAAAGTCTTGGAAAGCCAATTGTGGCTTAATGTCAGAAATCGGAAGTTGGTATCAGGATATGACACCTTATACCCAAATCTTGGAAGTCAGGACCTACGATGCTTTAACACTCTTATACACGTAATTCCAAAACTCGGTATCTTCTTAAGCATATAACCTCGAAAACTCGATCCATAATCAATCTCGGAGATCGAACATAACCCCGAAAGTCAGAACTTATATAATCTTGGAACTCGGACATAATTCAATCTCGGAAGTCGGTTCTAAGCTCAAACTCAGGAACATCAATAGCAGTTAAAAGTTGGCAAGATAGATTAAGACTTAAGATTTTAAAATTTGCACCTAATTACTTAAGCTTTACTCATAAGACTTTGATGTGTGTGACAACTAATGAAGATATGATGTTCTATATTTGGATTTGTTGTTTGATTAAAATTTCCTGGTTGGTTGGCACTATTCATGGGGAAACGAATCTGATTTGTTATACTGCCGAATTCTCGGTAGAATTGTAAGAAGGTTATGAGCATTTATATGTTATGAATATGTATGTGGAAATCATGTACGAAAGGATATATGAAAGTAAGCAATGAAGCATATGCATGAATGCCTTCAACATGTCTATACATGATTATGTAGGAGAATGAAAGGATATGAACATATTAAATGTAGATCCCTTCACCTGGAGGCAGCTATGAGATCTTTCCTTGTGAAGGTAGTTAAAAGGCAAAGATGTGGGTCCCTTCACTTGGAGGCTGTTGCACAATGGGTCCCTCCCTATGAAGGCAGCCAAAACTTTTGGGTTCCTTTATGTCGAAGGTAGATGGCCAACTGAGTCCCTCTAACCTAGAGGCATGTGGGTCCCTTTCGGGTTGGTACTGTGTGATGATAGTCATGAGTTGAGCTCACTTCTAGATCAGACTACCCAAGGGCAGTAAAGACTAAGGATTAAAACACATGCAAGCACCCTAGGGACGACGATACATAACGCCTAGGTGTGCCAAGAAAGGAAAGCAAAGAAAATTGAAGGAAAGCACCAGTGCATTTGCATGAATTCAAATATGAGTATTTGCATAATTATATCCCATGATTTATTGATACTGAGACTTTTCTATCTATTTATGCGGTGATCATTATTCTACATATGAAATATTGCCAATGTGATTCAAGTGCATAAAATAAAATGAACTTTGCTTTGGACTGTATGTTTTCAAATTATAGAATTGAATAGTTCATATTATATGTTCACTTTTGTTATAATGCACTGAAGCAGTTGGAGATAATAATAATGACATGGTATGAAAATTTCTTAATAAATCCTACTGAGAATTTAAAATTCTCACTCTTATTTCCGTGTTATCTCCAGATAGTTCAAGAAATTTTCACGGATGGTTGAAGTTGCTGTCAGATAAGGTCCACTTAGGTAATAGTAACAACTCTAGAGTCTAGTACTATGACTTTAGCATAGTACTGTATAGAGGAGGATGTTACACTTGAGCTTTTAAATTATCAGTACATTTGCTTGAAATTTTATACTTGACTCATGGATAATATGATAACTCTTGACTTATGGATATTACTTTAACTCTTAAGAGGACAAAACCAATATGCACTAAATGCACCATAATGACAAAGACAAATTCATGGATCAGGATAAGAAAGATTCAAAGAAATTAAAATGGTCTTAGATTTGGTCCCTTTAGAAATTAACATTTATATGTGGCAACTCCATGTTTTGAGAAATTTTATTGAGATATTATATTATTTTACATCAGTTTATATCATTTCAGATCTTATACATTTTGTTTATTTTAAGTTATGAATTTTTTGCACTTTATTCCATTTATTTTATTGCTTAACTTTATATTTGATTATTTAAATCATTATATGATAAATTTATCTATTTTCCATTTAAGAATTAATATTTTGAGAACTTGTATTTATTGCCTAAATCATATTGCACTATTAGTTCATGATAAATTTAATTTTTATTGTTCACCTTCTATGAGTTATTATTTAGTTGCTAATTATTGCTTAGGTTTATATGTAATACCCTTCCAAGTAAAGTACTATGCTTAAGTCATAGCATCACACTCAAAAGTTGTTACTGTTAGCTAAGCAGATCTTATTTCATAGCAACTTCAGTTATCTTCGAAACCTTTCGAGCTATCTGGAGATAACACGAAAATAGGAGCGAGAATTTTAAATTCTCTGTAGAATTATCTAAACTATCACATGTAGTGTCATTGTTATTATCTCCAGCTGCTTCATTTATTATGAAGAAGAAGATCATGCCAAATAAATTGTTCAGTTTTATAGTTTGAAAATATATTGTTCGAAGCAGAGTTCCTTTTATTTATACACTTAAGATATAAGAGTTATTATAAAATAGATTTATAATTCATAACTTAAATAATAGTTGCAGTATATTCAAATATAATAATTCCAATATAATCAAGAAATAGAACAAATCATGCATATGCAAATACGTTCACTTAAGTTCATGCAAAATGCACTTGTTTCTTTAACTTTCTTTGATTTTCTTTCCTTGGCACACCTAGGCATTACGTATCGCTGTCCCTAGGGTGCTTGCATATGTTTTAATCATTAGTCTTTACTTCCCTTGGGTAGTCTGATCTAGGAGCGAGCTCAACTCATGACCGTCGTCACACAGTACTGACTCGCAAGGGACCCACGTGCCTCTAAGTCGGAGGGACTCAGTTGGCCAATTGCCTCCAACATAGAAGGACCCAAAAGTTTTAGCTGCCTTTACAGGGAGGGACCCAATGTGCAATTGCCTCCAAGTGAAGGGACCCACATCTTTATCTTTTAACTGCCTTCACTTGGAGGGACCCAAATAACTGCCTCCAAGTGAAGGGATCTTATATATTCTTCCTTCATTCATATGTAAATATGCACACTCTCATAAGAATAATTCATGATTATATCACCATAACATATTCATAATTGTATAGCTATTCATATCATAAATTTCTCATAAAATAAACACTCATAGTTTCATAGACTTCTGCCGAAAATTCGGTAGCATAACGGATCAAGTCCGCTTCCCCATGAATCAGTACTCAGACAATCAATTATCTAGAAAAATCATAATAGTGCATTCACATATCAATATCAATCCCATAAAAGTAATAGTTACACTTGAATTTTAGTTGTTGTCTATTTACCTTCACTCTACTCAATTTTTGTAAAATAAGCCATAATTTCTACTTAATTTATTTAGACCTAAATTTGAATATGTTAGAGTGTTATGTGTCTATTTTCTAACCTCTTTGATTCCATCTAATTTGGATAAATGTAGCCCAAGTTATGAGAGTTCTATCCCGGCCTGTCCTGTAGTTGGCTAGAATTGCACAGCTAAAAATAAAAATTCACTAAAAATCGAAAACTAGTTGAAATCATTCAAAATTTGTATCATATTAAAGTAACAAGACAAAATTTTATTTACAATAAGTCTTATTTCATTTTCTTAAGTATAGCTTGAGTTATAAGCTCCGAAATTTGACTTCTTTGGACTGTCCTGTTTTAGCTTAGTTTGGACTTAAGGCAAATTCCTTGAACTACTAGGAGCAATTGGGATCGAATCTAACTTTGAAATTTGTATGGGATTTTTATCTATGTCTTATATTTCTAATAAAATTAGTTTCACTCAATTTGAAGGAGCATAGGGCAAGTTATGCCCCTCAAGTTCTAGTTTGCCTAGAATCGGTGTCAAAATTCTAAGGTAAACTTCAAAAATTTGTATCTCATTCAATACTAATCCAATGGCCTTATAATTATATGTTTGAAAGCCCTAGATGTCTAGTTTCATATAAAAATATTTTCTTTATATTTAAATTACTGTAGGTGAAGCCATACACTCCGCCGTATGGATTGCCGTAGAATCCTTGAACTACTGGGAGCAATTGGGACTGAATCTAACTCTGAAATTTTTATAAGATTTTTATCTATGTCTTAGCTTTCTAATAAAATTGGTTTCACTCAATTTGAAGGAGTATAGGGCAAGTTATGCCCCTCGAATTCTAGTCTGCTCAGAATTGGTGTCAAAATTCTAGGGTAAATTTAAAAATTCATATCTCTCTCAATACTAATCAAATGACCTTATAATTTATATGGTTGGAAAGACCTAGATGTCTAGTTTCATATAAAAATATTTTCATTATATTTAAATGGCTATAAGCAGAGCCATACACTCCACCGTACGGACTACCATAGGGTTTCTTACCTAGACAGCATCCTTATTCTCTACTTCTTCTAGTTTTCTCCTTCTAACTTCAATTCCAACTCAAAATTTCATGATAATCCAACCATAAACCATCGAATACATCCAATACATCCCTAATGAATGAAGCAAAGCAGAATTTCAAATAGCCACAATCCATAGAAATCAAGAACAAAAGTTGAATCCTACCTCTAGATTGAAAGATAGCTTGACTAGATGAAGAGTTTTGACGTTGGAGCTTGAAAATGGAAGAGACATGAAGTGAAAAGGAAGGAAGATGAGAGGGAATGATGGGAGGTCTGTAAGGGAGAGAGGAAGGCCGAAATTTTGAAGGAAGTAAGAAAGGATTATATGAATTTGATATAGAGGTGGTGGGTGGAAGAAGTGGTTCCAATTGGTGGAGAGGTCAAGTGGCTTATAAATGAGCCAACCATGCTCACTCTTTGTGACATGGGTGGCGCCACTTTGATGAAGGACGTGGCTAAATTCTAGCCAAGTAGGGTTTAGTACTTTAAATTTGGTTGGTTTGGGTTTTGACAGTTGAAAATACCGAAATTCTACCTATTTTCTTCAAATTGGTAAAACAGTTTTGAAGAATTTTGTTGAGGTTTTATATGTTTCTATATGTCTATTTTAATTCTTCTTAATCCTAATCTCTCTAATTAACTTCTAATCAACTCCTAGTTAACCTTTAATTAACTTTTAATTAACTTTACAAGCTCAATAAAATCGAATAAATTGATTAACGTTGTAACTTAAATGTTTTGCAAATTTAGGGCCTTCTGATTTATGTTTTCCATGGCTAATGGCATTTTTGTAATTTTAAACAAGTCTGGGGCATCCCGCATCATTTCACATGTGGACACCTCTATGGCCCAATTGGCCAAGAATTGGGTTTCTATGTTTCCACTACGTGGTTTTGCTTTGTTTAAAACCTTATTCTGCTAATTCAATTGATATAAGGACCTAAATATTATTTTTAAAAATATTTAGGGGCAAGGCTGTAAATAATAAAAGTTTGCCTAAGGATGTTTTCATTATTTCCTATAACGTTATATGGGGATATAACATTATACATCTGTATATCTACTGTGAATTTATGCATAATGGCAAGTAAGTCATTTGAAAAAAAGATATTTAAAATTTGTCACTAACTGCCAAGAAGGTAAAGGGATAAGATTTTTATGTTACCTGCCTTAGTTAGTGTGGCATAAAAGTCTCGCTTTGTTATCATGATATTAAGAGTAACACTAGAGAATGTGAATTCCCTAAGAGAAGATCTTCGATTATGTGTGAGATAAGCAAACAAAGGAAAGTGGAACTTAAAGTAAAGAGATTATGATTATAAAGAGATTATGATTATATTAATGTTTGCCGGCTTAGCATAGCATATACTTCTCTTGGCATTTACTGCTCATAATATTATGAATTATGATTTGATTATAAGTAATGTGATGAAATTATGATACAATAGCTGTATGGATTTCCGTGCTAAGACACGACTAGAGCCATTATAGATCAAGTAGTCTAAAACTCTTCATTATCTACTAGGAATTTTCAATTTTGACTTTATTTCTGATGGTTTCGGATTAGTTAAGTAACGTCCTAGAAAAAGATGAACTTTCTGAGCTGCTAGGAACTTATGGAGTTGTAATTAAATAACAAGTTGTTTGGAAAGTCTTGGAATTCAATTGGAATCAATTCACTCAAGAAATTGAATTCAATTCCTTAGTTTGGTATCGATTAATAGCATAGAATTAAAATCTCAAAGGAATTCAATTTCTTTAAAAGAGCCAAAAGTAAATAAGACCAAAACTAGTCTGATTTACAATTTCTAATCTAATGGAATTGATACTAAGAGTAAAATATCTAAAATACCTCCAACTCTATTAATACTTTTCTCCTTCTTTCTCTCCTCATTCTCGGCACTTTCCCCTCATTCAATAGAGGTAATAGCGACTCTTCAAACAGTTCTTCAAACTAGAGAACTTCTCAACACAAGTACGGCATTTTGTGTACCACCCCTTATTTCCCAAATGAAGGAAATTGAATCGGGTACTTTCAGTTTCCAGAATTTCATTTTTTTGCTAGTTGCTACTATTTTTTTTTTTTGGTTTCTAGAATTTCAAATTTTTTTTTCTGCTTCCATATTTGTGCTATTAACCATCTACCACTATTTCTCATGCGCTATTATTTTCTTTAATTCCTCATTGTCTTATCAACGTTTGCCTTATTTTAATTTCCAATCTATAAAACTTCTATCAATCTTGATTGTTCTCATTCATGATGCATGAATTTTTTATGTGCTATTTTTTTGCTTTTTCTTCTCCCCTGTTGATCTCTTATTTGGGTGCTGCAAGCTAGTTCAAATTGCATTTTTAAGGAAATTTTTTTAATAAATTTATTTTGTGGAGTGCTTTGGTTTTATTAATAAAGGGCATGTTTGGTTTGGTTTTAATGGTATCATATTATCTAATGAATAATTAAGTTTGTTATTAAAATATGATATTTTATTAATAAAGGGCAAAATAGTTAAGATAAAGAATTCATTTCATTTTTATATACATTCCAAACAATATAAATGAATTCAACTTTATAATTTGTTGATTTGTTCCAAACATAAGAATTCAATTACCAATAGAATTGCCATTTCATTTTATCATTCCAAACAAGCTGTAAATTGTAGTTTCATCATTTGGCATAAAAATGTTTAGATTATGGTGAGCAGAACTTTACTGCTGCTTTTGAACTTTATGTTGTATCTATGTATATTAAAGTCCAACTCTAAACTTTCTATGTAAAGTTGTGCAATTAGTTTTACTATGATCGGGTGCTACATTTTTGGTATCAGATCCCCGTTCTAGGCATGAATAGGCAATAAGTGAAAGTTGACTCTCTGTTATCTGCATGGTAGCTCCAAATTTTTCTCTGCATGCCTTATAGTATTCTCAATGCACTAATTAGACAATATTGGGCTTGATCAACTCAATATTAGGTTGTTTATGCACTTGTAGGACTACATGACATTAAAAGGACAAGGGATTCTAGAAGTACAACGTACACCAAATGATACTCTGCCAGGGATCATAGGAGCCGTTAAGGGTCTAGCTGAAGCTATTATGGCCCAGGCATAATCAAATAGATTGGTTTTGCAACACATGATGATAAATGGAATTTTTATATACTTATTTTCCCTTATTCCTAGCTCATTAATATTCTTTTGTGACTTATTATTTTGAATTGGACCATTTTTGTGCTGTTTGGATTTTGTTTGAGTTTGAGTTAAATTTTCCAGCATTAGAAAAACTCTGACACTATTTTAGTTTTTGGGTCATATCTTGAGTTGTAGAGCTCATTTTATTGTGATTAATGATTTGTAGGAAAGTTGAGAGATAGGCCTACAACTTTTATGAAGAGGTCAGAGGCAAACTCGGAAGTATTGGAGCTGAATCTGGAAGCAGAGTCTTGACTGCAGCCACGGTTCCTAAGCAGCATGCAATGTTTGAACCATAACTCGGTCCACAAAAATCCAATTGAGCCCATTCAAGTGGCGTTTTGAAGGTGACATCCAAGGCTTTGAGTCATCTTCAGACTACAAATCCAAATGGATGCATTTTTTTAGCCAAAACCACAGAATAATATCACAGACTGATTCAAGACATTAATTGGTAGTTTCAAGTATAACTTCATCTCTAGAATTCAGAATTAGGCAATTTAGGTGTCTAGATATAGCTAATAGATGGATGATTAATGTAATTAAGTAATATTTAATTGTTTTGCACATTTTGGATGCTGTGATGGCTAGGGATGTCAAAAAAACCCGCTTCTGCAGCTACCCGTGGGCAATACCTGCAACGGGGCGGGTATGGGGGGAAGATTTTGCCTCGGCGGGTAATGAGGATGGGGATTTTAAATACTCACATGTTAAATGGGGCAGGGGCAAGGATCACTATCCCCATACCCGCGGGTACCCGCTATAAAATTACTATTTTACCCTTAAATTATTGACCTAGTTAAACTAATATTATTATTATTTAAATTGATTAGACTAATATTTAAATTTATAAGTTAGATTTATTTGTACTCATTATATATTAAACTAATGATTGGATTACTATTATGTGTTTATTTTTATTTTAAGTATTTTGAGTTGTTAGAATTTAGATTGTAGAATTGGATTATTGTACTTATTTTTTATTTATTTTATGTGTTTATTTTTATTTTAAGTATATTAAATTGTTAGAATTTGAATTGTTAAAATAGATTATTATTTATGGTTATTTTAAGTATTTTATGATATTAGAATTTTTATATTTAATTTAAATTTTTAAAATTTTTAATATTCTAACAAGTATCCATGGATATCCACAGGTACCCGTAAACTCGTAGGTAAATAAAAAATGGGTTCCCGCACAGACATGGGGCGAGGGACGGGGGCCTATCCCCCGCCCCCACCTCGCCCCGCCCAGTTGACATCCCTATTGATGGCTGAGTAAAAACAGAAGCCAGAACCTTGTAATGGATCAAACAAAATTTTAGGGAATAGGAT
Organism: Pterocarpus santalinus; assembly: GCA_031439595.1. NCBI lineage: Eukaryota > Viridiplantae > Streptophyta > Magnoliopsida > Fabales > Fabaceae > Pterocarpus > Pterocarpus santalinus. The sequence goes on from CM062529.1 coordinate 25,254,207, forward strand.
AGTTTTTTTTTTTTTTGGTTTTTTTCTCTTTTCTTCTCTTCTCTCATGCCCTCCACCTTTACAATTCGTTTTTCCTCCATTCATGGAGGCATAAGCTTCTATCTGATTCAAGGATTAAAGAAACAACAACACTCTTGAGAATTGGTTTGATCAGACTCAGCATACAATCGGTTTCATTTACTCCTTCTTCTTTTATTTTAATTTCATTTTGATTTGGAGTTCTTCATTCTGAATTGATGATTGAAATTTGATTGGTTGCATATTATTTGATTGATATATGTAACCAAATCATGGAAGGAGTACGAATTAGAGTTTCAGGTTTGAGTTCTGCAGTTAATGGCATTGGCACTCGAAATTAACATAATTCAATTAAGTTCTAGAGGTTTCTGAATTTTAATTGAATTTGTGTTAATCAAATACCTAAAGATTTTCATGTGAATGCTGAGTTTGAATAGAGGTTTCATTCAAATTCAATGTTAATCACTAATTCTGGTTGCTGAGTTATTCTTAGAATTCAATGATTGAGTGTCTGTGGTTGTTCCTTTAATTCTTGGATTAGATGTTTCAATTTTTGTTCATCTCTATTTCAGTTTTTGTTCATTTCATATTGTCTTTCTTTGAGTTATAAACAAACCCCCCAAATTCCTGATCATATAACATTGTCATCCTTGTGAGATGACTCGGGATGCACCTTTTACCGCAAACCTGTGTAATTCGATTTTTATTAACAATTTGACCGAGCTCGACACTTGAGTCACATGCAGTAGACTCAAGATACAATCAACAATCACCATGGTGAAGGAAGCAGAAATTTAGTAAGAGAAGCTATTATAGCTAATCCTGGTTATCAAAGACTCTTTGAATTTAGAAAGGTCACACTACCCTTATTCCATGGAGATTGCAACCTAGTTTTAGCTGAAAAATGGGTCATACAGTTAGAAAAGATTTTAGCCATAGGATGTGTATGTAGATCCACAAAAGGTGATCTTTACTACATATATGTTAGAAGGAGAAGCAAAACATTAGTGGAGAGGTGCTAAAAGTATGTTAGAGTCTAGTGGAACCGAAATCACTTGTGAAGTGTTTTTAACCACCTTTTTTGATAAATACTTTCCTAATAGTGTTAAGAAAGAAAAAGAGTTGAATTCATACAATTGAATCAGGGAAGTATGACCATACATGAGTACGTAGCCAAATTGAAGAACTCTCTAAATTCTCCTCTTATCCAAAAAGTAACCCTAATGGTCGTTGGAAGGCAACAAAATTTGAGTGGGGGTTAAGGCTTGAAACACTTTCTTAAAAACATTTTCTTAATTGAATTGTTTGACTTAGGAACTAGGCACTTCTTTATATCTATTGATTATGTGAAGAAGTTAAATTTGCCTTTATCTTCTTTACCTTTTGATTTGTTAATCTCTACTCTCACTGGGGGAAAAGTCTTTACTTTTCAAGCCTGTTTGAACTATCCTATTTTAGTTGAAGGAAAACCTTTTGTTATTGACCTTGTTTGCCTTTGATAGGTATTGATATCATAATTGGAATGGATTGGTTATCTAGTTATGACATCATTCTAGATTGCTCCCAAAGACTTGCTTATTTTCCCAATAATCCACTCAATAAACAAAATTCGTTTGATTCCCTATTTTTGAATGCCACCCAAGTAGAGAAGTGCCTCTTAGAAGTAGCTCAAGGGCTTTTACTTTATTCCTTAAATTCAGAGGTCGAGTAGGAAATAGATAGTATACCTATGGTGAATGAATTTCCATAAGTGTTTCCCAAGAATATAGTGAACCTACCACCTAAAAGAGAGGTTGAGTTTTCCATTGATCTCATACTAGGAACAGGACCTCTATCCTTTATACCTCATAGAATGTCTCATTTAGAGTTGATTGATCTTAAGAAATAGATTGAAGAATTGTTGGCTAAGGGATTTATTAGGCCAAATGTGTCTCCTTGGGGGGCTTCTGTTCTTTTACTTAAGGAGAAAGATTGAAGTATAAGGTTATGTATAGACTACAGGCAGTTGAATAAGGTCACAACCAAGAATAAGTAGCCACTCCCTAGGATATATGACCTATTGGATCAATTGCTAGGAGCGTCCATCTTCTCGAAAATAAATTTGAGGTCAGAATACCATCAAATAGGAGTGAAACAGGAAAACATACCTAAGGCAGCCTTTAGGACCAGATATGGGTATTATGAATATCTTGTGATGCCTTTTGGATGTACCAATGCCCTTGCAATATTCATGGATTACATGAATAGAATTTTCAGACCTTACCTTGACCAATTTGTTGTAGTCTTCATAGATGATATCCTCTTCTATTCTAAGATTGAAGAGGAGCATGAACAACATTTCATAATAGTGTTGCAAATTTAAAAGGAGAAATAGTTGTATGCTAAGTTAGTTGTTACAACTCATCCTAGGCTGTGACCAGTGCATAGGGGACAAGTCCCCTAGTAAGCTTTTATCACCAAATTTTCACGAAAATTAGATAGAGTCTCCTTTGTATTTAAGATGATTTCCAAACAGGTCCTCTGCTTGCACAAATAAACAATCATACTCATCCATTGGAGATCCGGGCATTCTCATAATGCACCCCTCAGCACACAACATAAATAATTATCAAAACATGATCAATCAAATAGATACACAGATATACAAATCTCTTTTCAAACAACTTTAATTTAAATACGTAATTCTGTCTCTATATAAATCCAACAATTTCAGTACATAAAACTACAATACGGACATCATCATAATCCAGTAAGGGTCGGACCTTGCTTGTAGTGCCATAGAGCTACATAGTTCTAAGAGTACACTAATAACCTAAAATTTAATAAAGCCCTTATCCATGAGGGTTCACCAGAGAAGTCAAGGCTCAAAGCTGACTAGTGGGAGGGTCAACTCCTATGTCCACAACTATATCTGAAAAGAAATAAAAACAATGAAGTGAGTTTATACAACTCAATGAGAGACATGACACACCTAACCCACGTGAGTTAATGAGCATAAGAGTCAAATAAATTTCAATATAAAATGAAATTAAGCTTCTTAAAACCCGTAGGAAACTATCTAACACAGGATAATCTATCAGGATCACACTTCAGTGGCCTTTCCTTCGTGTGATCCGATAATCCATCATGCACCACCCTATGTATGACCGTGTAATTTCCGTCACATATTACACTATGTGTAGCTGTGTAATTAATAATCCTAGGTGCACCAATGCTAGAGTCTATTGTCATTAGCAGACAAATCCTGTTTAGACTTTTCCAAATCTTTTTCTTATCTACTATGCATAATCTCTACATAACTTGCCAAAAATCCAATTCATCAACTCATGTACAAAGTTTTTGAAATTAATACCATTATAAAAAGAGATGCTCAAACTTCATAAATTATCCAAATACAATATAACAAAATAATTTTAAACATAAACTAAGCTAAGGATGTCTTGTCTACTTATAGTATGCCTACTAAGCAGATGGTTTTAAATTTCTCGGAGTCACAGAGCTAAGAATACGATTCTCGGAACAATCTACCATTGCAATATGATAATTCAATCAATTATGAGTCATTAACTTTAACGGATTAATGCTAATTACCCTTAAACCACAAACCCCTAATTTTTACTAACCTGGGGTTTATAAGAATTTCTTAGGAAAAGAAAGAAAAACATTAAAGATTACCATTAAAAACAAATGAGGAGGAGGATGATAGACAGGTCTCCTTGATTCTTCTCCTCCTCCAAGCTCAAACTCAATAAAGGTAGAGTTTGAAAAAAAAGAGGATGATTTGATGAAGATTTAGTGTTAAAGGTGTAACATCCTCCCAAGTACGGTACTATGCTTAAGTCATAATACCTCACCTAGGAGTTGTTACTGTCATTTACTCGGACCTTGTCTGGCAGCAACCTTCGACCGCCTTTGCCTCGAAGGGCCTCCTTCAGAACTTCGAAACTATCTGGAGACAATACGGAAATAGGAGTGAGAATTTTTAAAACTCTCAGTAGGATTCATTAAACTACCATATACCGTGTCATTGTTGTTATCTCCAGCTGCTTCGGTTTATTGTGAAAAATGTGAACATTCATAAGGTTCAGTTCTTAAGTTTTCAAAAACATGAATATCCGAAGCAGGTTCAATTTTAACATATTCTCTGATCATTTATATTATAACATACATGGGCACAAGTATAATTACACAATATATGCTTGGCCATACTATAAGTTTCTTTTAACTACTTCCCTTCAAGAGTTTGGACCGAAGTCCCTTTTCTTTTTGTAACTTAACTTTGCCTTACGTCTTTTTCTTTTCACCCACAAAATATAAATTTTTGGTACTTACACTAGCTGGGTCATGCCATGCCTCATGTGAGTCGTGGGTGAGGGGAGCTTAATTTGGGTTCTTTTCTTTCTTTACTTCTTTTAATATTTATCTTTACTTTCTTCATTCGACACACTTAGGCGTTACGTATCGCCGTCCCTAGGGTGCTTGCATCTGCTTACACTAGCTGGGTCATGCCATGCCTCATATAAGCCTCATCCCCAATACTCACACTAGCTAGATCATGCCATGCCTCATGTGGATGAGGGGAGTATATATTCCATAGTACGATCTCCATGTCACGTTTCTTAGGAATATATTCATCCTGCCACGCCCTAGAGTATGATCGCCATGTTATACTCCATCGGAATGTGATCGCCATGTTATATTCCTTAGGGTGTGGGATCATCATGCCACATTCCAAAGTATGATCGCCATGTCATACCCCGTCAGAGCGTGATCGCCATGTCACGTTCCTTAGGAATGTGGGTTCATCATCATATCTTTCATCATAGAATCTTTACATGCCACATTCCAGAGTATGATCGCCATGTCATATCCCGTCAGAGCGTGATCGCCATGTCACATTCCTTAGGAATATGGGATCTTTATTATATCTTTTAACTGCCTTCACGGGGAGGGATTAAAAGTGCAACTGCCTCTAGGTGAAGGGATTCATATCTTTATCTTATTTAACTACCTTCACAAGGAGGGATCTAATAACTGCCTCCAAGTGAAGGGATCCATGTTCAATATATATTTACATGTTTTCGTATAACCTTACGTAGATGAGTCCTACATACATATTCTTAACGCATAAACCCTCTTTACAATTCTACCAAAAATTCAGCAGCATAATGGAATGTGTCCGCTTCCCCATGAATAGTGCCAGTATTAGCAGATAGTCAATCACAGTAAGAGATCAATTATAATGCATTAATCTTCCAAGCACCAACATGGAATTTCAACAATTAGACTTTACTTGAACTCATGTGTGAATTAAAGTGCCAAATCCTTTACCTTTGAGAATCCTGTTCATATTTCTCAATTCTACCCGTTTTTAGAAATCAGGCCATAAATACTATTTAACTCATCTGGACCTAAATTTTGGGATAGCTTAGTATGTCTAGCTCCCAACCTTTTTGGTCCCATCTCATTTTGATTTGTGTAACTCAAGTTATTTAAGTTTTACCTCGGACTGCCCTGTAGCTGGCCATAATTACACACTTAAAAGTAAAAATCCACTATAAATCGAAAACCAGTCAAAATCATACAAAATTGGTATAATTTTAAAGTTAACAAGATAATCTTTTATTTGCAAAAGTTTTATTTCATTTGCCTTAGTAGAACTCGAGTTATAAGCCTCTAAATTTGACCTTCCTGAACTGTCCCATTTTTGGCTCAGTTTGGACATAGGGCAATTTCTTTGAACCACTGGGAGCAAATGGGACCATATCAAACATGGAATCTTTTTGTAAAATATTCTCCTATGTGTAAGCTTTCTAACAAAATTGGTTTCACTCCATTTGGAGTTGTATAGAGCATGTTATGTTCTGAACAACCCAGTCTGCCCAATATCAACCTCTAGAATTTAGGTTAAAATTCTAAAATTCATATCTCCCTCAATACAAATCCAATGGCCTTATATGATATATGTATAGAAAGACCTGAATGTCTACTTTCATCTAAAAATAGTCTCATTAGATTTAACCAGTTGTAGGCAGAGCCGCACACTCCATTGTATGGACTGCCATGGGTTTCCTCACTTAAACAGCATTCCAATCCTCCTCTTCTCTTAGCTTTCTTCTTCTAAGCTTAATTACAACTCAAGATTACATATTAATCCAATCATAATCCATCATATACATCCAATATAACATCAAATATATGAAGAAGAGTGAAATTGCACGCAGCAATAGTTCAAAGAAAACAAGAATAGAAAATGAATCCTACCTCCTTTAGACGTGGCTTTGCTGAATTTGAGTTCAGGTTGATGGAACCTTATGAAACTTGAAGGTTTGATGGAGATTAGTATTGAGACAAGGAGAGAACGAGAAGGCTAAAATGAGGGGGAGAATGAGGCATAAGTCAGCAGGGAAAAGAGAAAGATCTGATTTAAATAGTGGAGTGGTAGTTGAGATTGAGAGTATTGATTGGCTAAATTTCTTGTGGACAAGGTTCAGCTATATCTCCCTCTTTTGTGGCTAAATCCTTCTCCACATCGCCTAAAAGTGGAATTTGCTTCCATTCTGCTTGAAATCGGAAATCGTGTAAACATAAAGTCGGATGTCGGAAGTCACACAGCAAACAAATCATCTTATACCCGAATCTCGGAAGTCGAGAACTAGCCCATAAAACCTCATACATATAATTCCGAGACTCGGTCTAACAATCAATCTCAGAGATCGGAAGTTTGAAGTTGAAAATCAAAACATTCACTTAAGAATCGGGAAGTCAGAACTCATATAATCTCGGAGCTCAATTCAAGTCGGTCCTAAGCTCAAACTCGGGAACATAATAGGAACGAAAAGCTCTTGGAAGCAGTTTCGGAGATCGGAGCTCGTGTTCATTTTCTTTGAACTTGGATATCAACTTAGAGATCTGAACTCGTGTCCATTCTAGTCGAGATTAGCTCTGAGAATGGAGCTCATGTCCACTGAACTCATTAACTCAGAGATCGGGAATCATACATCACACGACCTCCTTAAAATCGGAAATCAAGGGTAAAAAAGGTGAAGCCTAAAATACTTGATATCGGAAGTCGGGGACCTTGTCATTCATACTCCAGGAAATCGGAAATCAAGACTTTAACCTTATGTACTAGGAAATCAGAACTTACACAATCCCGGAACTCCCACTTCAATATCGGAAGTCAATAATAAGACAAACTCGGGGACACCAATTGGAATGGAAGGCTCTTAGTGATAAACTCGGAGATCAGAAATCCATTTTCTTTGAAACTCGAAGACAAAGTCCGAAATCAGAAATAATGTCCATTGTATGAACTTGAAGTCGGAAGTAGGAAATTGGAAGATGAACTCAGAACTCGTGGGGGTGTTACATTACTACCCTCCTTAAAAAAAAAATTTGTCCTCAAAATTTAGTCACAAATCTAACTATTTATTGCCGTAAGAGTTTAGTGGGAGAGTTGATATATATGCACATAGAGATCGAAGAAAATATAGAAAACCCAGATATACAATTCAACATAACATAGTTGGCAAAAGTTTTGTTTCAGCTCCTCCGGGGAAATAGTCCCTTCATCAACTTTCAACCTTGGATGTTACGGCTTAGGAACAGGTAGTCGATGGCCGGGGCATTCTCTCATCATGTATCCTGGCTTTCCATACTTAAAGCATACCTTCTGCCCAGCTAAACAAGGTCTTCCTCCATGATACTTTCCACATTTAGGGCATACTTGCCCTACGCTTGACCCCTGAAATTGTTTATCCTCTTGTCCATTAAATTGTCGCAGCTTCTTTGGTGGTGAGGCATATTCAAGTTCCTGGTTTTCAGGTGCCGGCCTTTTTCCATAAGCATCAGACTGGGCAATCTCCAATTTCTTATTATAGTCTTCCACAAGTCTGCATTTGTTCACCAAAGTAGGAAAATCCCTGATCTCCATAGGGCCTATCGCTGCGAGGATATCTTCCCTCAATCCGCCTTCAAATTTGACATATTTCCATGCCTGATTTGGATTCCGTTGATAGATTGTGGAAAACTTGCATAGTTCCTCAAACTTAGCAATGTACTCTGACATGCTGCTACTTCCTTGGCGGAGTTGCATGAATTCCAACTTCTTAGCATTCCGAACTGATGGAGGAAAGTATTTCTGGTAAAAAGCATCATTGAACACAACCCAGGTGATCTCCGTCTGGGACTCCTACAATAGCTGTTTCATATCATTCCACCAAAATTCCGCATCTGCTTCGAGCATATAAGTGGCGAAGGCTACTTTCTAGCAACTCGTATAATCCAAAATAGAGAAAACTTTTTCCATCGCCTTAATCCATTCATCAGCCTTGTCAGGATTGAAGGCTCCTCTAAAGCTGGGTGGGTTTGCCTTTCTGAATTCAGCGAACTTGAGATACTCTAGGTCTATCCCAAGGCCATGTGGATTTCCTTCATAACCAGCCTCGGGTCGCCTACCCAACTGATGCATCATCTGATGAGCTGCAGCGACCTGTTCCCGTATTGCATGAGCCATTTCACGAATCGTGTCCATAAAATTAGCAGGATCTTCTGCAGTGGGTCTATTTCGTGGCCTACCATGCCCCCTGGAAGCCATTAGTTCCTAGTCACACATAACAAAACATTGAGTTGATCAGGCTCAACAATAAGTTAAGTGTGACAACAACCAATAACAATCACAGTTAGGTAGTCATGCATATCTAATTTAATTTCTTATCCTATATCTTATCTAAGCAGATAAGATTTGTCGCATGACATTCTCTCATTTCCTAAGGATTCCAAAGCACACTGGAAATGTAGTCAGTCCAAATCCTCAGGTCTGGGGATGATCGAACTGCTCTGATACCATTTTTTAACATCCTCCCAAGTACGGTATTATGCTTAAGTCATAATACCTCACCTAGGAGTTATTACTGTCATTTACTCAGACCTTGTCTGGTAGCAACCTTCAGCCGTCTTCGCCTCGAAGGGCGTCCTTCGGAACTTCGAAACTATCTGAAGACAACACGGAAATAGGAGTGAGAATTTTTGAAACTCTCAGTAGGATTCATTAAACTACCATATACCGTGTCATCGTTGTTATCCCTAGCTGCTTCGGTTTATTGTGAAAAATGTGAACATTCATAAGGTTCAGTTCTTAAGTTTTCGAAAACATGAATATCCGAAGCAAGTTCAATTTTAACATATTCTCTGATCATTTATATTATAACATACATGGGCATAAGTATAATTACACAATACATGCTTGGCTATACTATAAGCTTCTCTTCACTACTTCCCTTCAAGGGTTTGGACCGAAGTCCCTTTTCTTTTCGTAACTTAACTTTGCCTTACGTCTTTTTCTTTTCACCCACTAAATATAAATTTTTGGTACTTACACTAGCTGGGTCATGCCATGCCTCATGTAAGCCTTGTCGCTTATACTCACACTAGCTGGATCATGCTATGCCTCATGTGAGTCGTGGGTAAGGGGAGCTTAATTTGGGTTCTTTTCTTTCTTTTCTTCTTTTAATATTTATCTTTACTTTCTTTATTTGACACACCTAGGCATTACGTATCGCCGTCCCTAGGGTGCTTGCATCTGCTTACACTAGCTGGGTCATGCCATAACTCATGTAAGCCTCATCCCCTATACTCACACTAGCTGAGTCATGCCATGGCTCATGTGGGTGAGGGGAGTATATATTCCAGAGTACGATCGCCATGTCATTCCCCATCAGAGCGTGATCACCATGTCACGTTCCTTAGGAATATATTCATCCTGCCACATCCCAGAGTATGATCGCCATGTCATACTCCATCAGAATGTGATCGCCATGTCACATTCCTTAGGGCGTGGCATCATCATGTCACATTCCAGAGTATGATCACCATGTCATACCCCATCAGAGCGTGATCGCCATGTCACATTCCTTATGAATGTGGGTTCATTATCATATCTTTTATCATAGAATCTTTACATGCCACATTCCAGAGTATGATCGCCATGTCATACCCCGTTAGAGCATGATCGCCATGTCACGTTCCTTAGGAATATAGGATCTTCATTATATCTTTTAACTGCCTTCACGGAGAGGGATTCAAAGTGCAACTGCCTCCAGGTGGAGGGATTCAAAGTGTAACTGCCTCCAGGTGGAAGGATTCAAAGTGCAACTGCCTCTAGGTGAAGGGATTCACAAGGAGGGACCTAATAACTGCCTCCAAGTGAAGGGATCCACGTTTAATATATATTTGCATGTTTTCATATAACCTTACATACATGAGTCCTACATACATATTCTTAACACATAAACCCTCTTTACAATTCTACCGAAAAATCGGCAACATAACGGAACATGTCTGCTTTCCCATGAATAGTGCCGGTATCAGCAGACAGTCAATCACAGTAAGAGATCATTATAATGCATTAATCTTTCAAACACCAACATGGAATTTCAACACTTAGACTTTACTTGAACTCGTGTGAATTAAGGTGCCAAATCCTTTACCTTTGGGAATCCTGCTCATATTCCTCAATTCTACCCGTTTTTAGAAATCAGGCCATAAATTCTATTTAACTCATCTAGACCTAAATTTTGGGTATGTCATAGCTCTATGTGTCTAGCTCCCAACCTTTTTAGTCCCATCTCATTTTGATTTGTATAACTCAAGTTATTTAAGTTTTACCTCGGACTGACCTATAGCTGGCTAGAATTACACACTTAAAAGTAAAAATCCACTATAAATCGAAAACCAGTCCAAATCATACGAAATTAGTATCATTTTAAAAGCTAACAGGATAATCTTTTATTTGCGATAAGTTTCATTTCATTTGCCTTAGTAGAACTCGAGTTATAAGCCTCTAAATTTGACCTTCCTGAACTGTCCCATTTTGACTTGGTTTGGATATAGGGAAATTTCTTTGAACCACTGGGAGCAAATGGGACCATACCAAACTTGGAATCTTCTTGCAAGATTCTCCTATGTGTAAGCTTTCTAACAAAATTGGTTTCACTCCATTTGGGGTTGTATAGAGCACGTTATGTTCTGAACAACCCAGTCTATCCAATATCAACCTCTAGAATCTAGGTTAAATTTCCAAAATTCATATCTCCCTCAATACAAATCCAATGGCCTTATATGATATATGTATAGAAATCCTTGAATGTCTACTTTCATCTAAAAATAGTGTCATCGGATTTAACCAGTTATAGGCGGAGCCGTACACTCCGCCGTATGGACTGCCGTGGGTTTCCTCACTTAAATAGCATCCCAATCTTCCTCTTCTCTTTGCTTTCTTCTTCTAAGCTTAATTACAACTCAAGAGTACATGTTAATCCAACCATAATCCATCATATACATCCAATATAACATCAAATACATGAAGAAGAGTGAAATTGCACGCAGCAATAGTTCAAAGAAATCAAGAATAGAAAATGAATCCTACTTCCTTTAGACATGACTTTGCTGAATTTGAGTTCAGGTTGATGAAACCTTATGAAACTTGAAGGTTTGATGGAGATTAGTATTGAGAGAAGGAGAGAAGGAGAAGGCTGAAATGAGGGGGAGAATGAGGCGTAAGTCAGCAGGGAGTAGAGAAACATTTGATTTAAATAGTGGAGTGGTAGTTAGGATTGAGAGTATTGATTGGCTAAATTTCTTGTGGACAAGGTTCAGCCGTGTCTCCCTCTTTTGTGGCTAAATCCTTCTCCACGTCGCCTAAAAGTGGAACTCGCTTCCATTCTGCTTGAAATCGGAAATCGTGTAAACATAAAGTCGGATGTCAGAAGTCACACAGCAAACAAATCATCTTATACCCGAATCTCGGAAGTCGAGAACTAGCCCATAAAACCTCATACATATAATTCCGAAACTCGGTCGAACAATCAATCTCAGAGATCGGAAGTTTGAAGTTGGAAATCAAAACATTCACTTAAAAACTAGGAAGTCAGAACTCATATAATCTCGGAGCTCAATTCAAGTCGGTCCTAAGCTCGAACTCGGGAACATAATAGGAATGAAAAGCTCTTGGAAGTAGTTTCGGAGATCGAAACTCATGTTCATTTTCATTGAACTTGGATGTCAACTCAGAGATCTGAACTCGTGTCCATTCTAGTCGAGATCAGCTCTGAGAACGGAGCTCATGTCCACTGAACTCGTTAACTCGGAGATCGGGAATCACACATCACACAACCTCCTTAAAATAGGAAATCAAGGGTAAAAAAGGTGAAGCCTAAAAAATACTTGATATTGGAAGTCAGGGACCTTGTCATTCATATTCCAGGAAATCAGAAATCAAAACTTTAACCTTATGTACCGGGAAATCGGAACTTACACAATCCTGGAACTCCCACTTCAATATCAGAAGTCAGTAATAAGACAAACTCAAGGACACCAATAGGAATGGAAGGCTCTTGGTGATAAACTCAGAGATCGTAAATTGGATCCGTTTTCTTTGAAACTTGAAGACGAAGTCGGAAATCAGAATAATGTCCATTGCATGAACTTAAAGTCGAAAGTAGGAAATTGGAAGATGAACTCGGAACTCATGGGGGTGTTACAAAGGGAGTGTATGTTTGTTGTTTGAGTGATTTTAATATGAAAAATGTGAAATGGAAGGAATGGTTGATGAAGAAGAGTGTTTAGAGAAAGGGGAGAGAGTTTGAAAGGGTAGAAAAAGAAGGAAAATGGCAAAATGAGAGAGAAGGACGTGTCCTAGTGCTATATATAGTGCCGTGGTAATTGATTACCACCCCTGGTAATCAATTACCACGAGCCAAGATCCTATAATCAATTGCCATAAGTTTTCTTTTCTCTACAAATTTCTTCTTCCTTAACATAGTTTTCTGTGACCCTAACTTCATGCTTATTTTGTATGGCAATGCTTTCTAAAATTATTGATCGATTGTTCTTCCTCGCTACAATGTTAGCACTAGTTGATAATTTGATTTGTTCCAGGCTGGGGTTTTCAAGTATTGGTAATAGTTAGAAAATATAATTTGTTAGGATAATGAGAATCTTACTTCCTAGATTTTCTTCTTGATATTATGTCTTGCCTAATGATCTTGAATAACCCTTACTTCTACATTGTTAATCCTTGACACCTTCCTCTTGTATTCTTTAGCTTGGTTATTCTTTCTCAGGTGTTTGACTTTGAAATGAACATGCTTTTTGAATTTACTCCATAGTTGATTTCTTTTGTTTAATACTTGGAAATGATGTAGTTGCACTTCTTTACCATGGTGGCATAATTATGGACAATGTTCTACTGTGGATCATTTTATTTGTAACATTTTGTTGGCCCCTTTTCTTGTCAATGATTGAACATTTTTTGGTAATGAAGATCACCTTGTAGTCTTTGTCTAATAGTTAGCCAATGCTTAGCAAATTTTGCACTATCCCTAGAACATAGAGCACATCATTGACAAACCTTTGTTGACCATTTCTAATTTTAACTACAATAATTCCTCTTCCTTTAACCTTTTGAACTTTTTTGTCTCAAAAAGCAACCTCAAAATTTATTTTTTCTTCAAATTTGACAAAGTAACTTCTATTACTTGTCATATGATTTGAGTACTAATATCTGAGTATCAAATACCTTTGACTTCATGATTAGTGGAATATGCTGAGTAAAATGATTCAAATAATTCAGTACTTTTTGTGAAATTTTCTTTTTCTTGTTGTTGAAGCCAATAAACATTCTCAACATGAATATGTCTCATGCATCTCTTGCATTTAAATCAACAATCCTTTGTAGTATGATTATTTTTGTTGCACAGAAGACAATACATTTCTTGACTTCTCTATAATTTCCTCTTCCTCTATTTTGAAACCTTATATTTACTTTTCTTTTGAAGGCATTTTCAATATTTTCTTAGTTTCTTCCTCTAAATTTCTTTTCATAAGCATCAAATGATCTCATTAGATTAGTTATTGAATAAGGATGCTAAAGCCCTAGCTTGCTCAATGGTTGCTATTATATGATCAATTTTTTTTTGTGACTGTGATGAATATTTTTTTTTTACCACCTTTTTGTTGGTCACACTTTCTCCATATAAATTCATGTGATTAACAATTTCTTTGATTATTGCATAGTATTCTCTTATGATCTTAATTCTTCATTTCTAGCATTTCAAATTCTCTTCTTTAAGTACTAAAGTTTGATTGAGCATACCTTGTCATTATCTCAAAACTCCTCCAAAATATCACACATCCTTTTTGTTGTGTTTGCATTTGAGAGTCTTGTAAAGATTATATTAGCCACAACATGTTGAATTACAAAAAATGATTGTGTATGATTCAAGTGTTTATATTTTAAAATCTCAAACAGAGTTGAAATATTTGCTAGGATGGTTGCCATATTTTTTACAATATCCCGTAATTTTTATGAGATTCTGTCTCTAATTTTAAGCTCTAGAACTCATAGCTCTCTTCAATAAAGACTTGTAGGGTAATAGATAAGAAGTTAATTGAAGATGTGGCCATGGGTTTAATGTAAGTGTGTAAATATGTGATGGTTTGGAAAAAAAGTTTAGTGATCAAGGCCTTAGCTCACACCTATCAACTTAATTGAGCTCTAATACCACTTGTTGGAATTTGTGGAAGGAGTTTGAATCAAAGTCGAATTTGATAGTTTGGTCCTACTGGTTGTTGAGTGACAGTATAGAAGTTATACAAATGACTATTTTTATTATATGTGAGAAGATAGTAAATAGTTTGATGGATTTGGAGAGAGGAGGTTGTCTTCTTAGCCCAAAATGAGACTCTCAAGCCTTTTTAAAGGCTATGCAACACTGACATTGAAATTTACAGGATGTTCTATTGTTTACTCTAGGATATTATATTTGTTCCTATACCATTCTTTTCTCTATGAATTTTTAGTAAGGTGGGAATTTTAAGAGTTACATTCTGAATAGTGTGGATTGAGAATAAAATGTAGGAGTTATCATGTTGAGGATATAATAAATATTCCTAATGTGATTACTTTTAATACTATGACTATAACTTTCATATCACGAACTTTATCTTTTGAGAAGATAATGCATTACTCCCTCAAGAAAAAGGACTAGTGAAATAAAGATCAATTTAAGATCTGCCTTGTCCAAAAGGGCCAAATCTCTCTTCTTCTTTTTTCCCCCTCTTTGGTGCAGTTCTGTGTTTTAACATAGGGCACCCAAGTTTAGGTCAATGATGGACCACTTATCTTTTACATTTAGCAACACTTTAGAATGTGGTTAAACATAATGTAGAAGTGTGGTTAAACACACTTTAGAAGTGTGGTTAAACACATACATACTATTAATGATTTATTAACCTTCTAAAACAATTTAAAATCATAAAACAGCCTTTATCACCCACCACTCTACCATATTTGCCCTAAACCCTCTGCCATCCCCAATATGGTATGCCACTATACTACTAAATTTCAGATTTAGAGACAAAAAAAATTTATTGCTAAATCATAAATGTTCTGTCTCTAAAAGAATTAGAGATGGATTTTCATTGGAAATGCATCCATCACTGAAAATGGGGTCGCTAATTTTTGGCACAAAATTTAGAGACGAAGTATATTCAACTCCATCTCTAATTTTGAAATTTATTTCATTATTTTTTATTCGTATATGATATGTTAATTTGAACCTATAAAAAACAATGCTATATCAAAAATTATAATTACATAATAATAATACAAATTTAATGCAAAGGAACATATTTCATTAATTAAAATATCATCAAAGTTCAAAGAAATAACAATAAATTTCAAAGAAGTATTTAAATTGTCATTTGCCTTTACAATAATTAAAATTCATCTTTTTGAGATAATGTGTTAGATCTCCTTGTGTGTCTTCACGGGCCTTTCTCCACTCATGTTGACTGCATTATCCCTGAACATAGCAGCAGAAATAGAAGAAAACTCAGGCCAGCACAATTATGTGTACTTAAAGCATGCCAAATTCTTCAACTCACTCCTCAAGAAACTCTGCAACGGAGAACTAAGCTATTAACACACAGATCTAAAATATGCTTAAAAGCAATAAAAGAACTGCACTATTAGGCAATTTATCCATCATTGCATTTAAAAGCAAATGTAGTTAGGCATTATGACTTCTATGCCTAATAACAAACACTGCAGAACAGAACCAACATTTTACGTTAAAATTGAAGAAAGTTTAGAGCTAGAAGTTTGGTTTAATTACCGAATTTCCTATCAAATAGCAAAAGCATGACGATAAAGCCTCTAGTTGTATACTATGAATCCTAACTTGTTTGCTTTACATTGCAGCAATTTTCACTTAAAGTATATCAAACAAATATTAAAATCTGTATGCCCAAACTGCCACTATTGGTCAAATAGCATGCATCTGAATATTTGATCATATGGTTCTCTAGCTCATAAAACTGCTACTATGACAACCAATCAAGTCACGTACTTCTAGAAATCGAAATCCATAAGGATGTGCCTAATACAACTTCAACATCAAGCCCGAAAAACCAAATGAAAAATGAACAATATTTAGCATCTTTTCATGCAAAGCTATATATAGATATAGTATCATCATTCTGGAGTGTCCGTGACTTCTTACACGATACGAGAACAAAGCAAGGTCCATCCCGCTTCAAATAGAAGCAGGTTAATTAAGGCTTATCAATGTTAACCTTTAGCATCCCAGCTTTTTTCAAAAAAGAAAAACAGAGAATAACAAAATTTGGGTTGCAGAATGCCCCATAATCCACACATCGTCTAAATGATCAGTGCAGAGCATTTCTACAAACATGTGATCTACACATTCATTATCCCCTGTTTTGTTCGCGCCCACAAAAATAAACCTTACCGTAAACCCACAAATAAGAACTAATTAAAATTATTGAAACCCAGTGTTGAGACAATAGAAAGGAGCACTAACACCAAAACTCAAATTTAACACAAGAAGCATAGAGCATTGTTCTATCAGGTGCAGTAACAGTAACTCTATTCGTTTTTTTTGGCATGAACCACCAGTTACCCTATTCTAACTTTTGTTTTGATTTTTTTGTTTATTTAGTTTTTCTTTACTTTTTAATTTATTTGTTTTACATTTTAACATCAATTTATTTCTCCACTTAAAAGCTAAAGTTGGCAGTTGTAAAATGGGGTGGGCGTACGTTAAGAATGGGCCTCGAATTATGTAATATGATGTACTATAAAAATTCAAATTTAGATTTAATTTATATATATTGTTAGTATAAAATTTTTATACATAAATATCTAATTATATATTGTCATACCAACAAAAAATTTTGGCTCAACTATTCACTATTTCAAAAGTCTTATAAACACAAGTATTTTATTGAATGATAGTATAAACTCTTTTACAGTGTCAGTATATAGTAATTAAACTCATATATATAAATATAAAAATATAAACATATATATAATTTATATTAAATAATAGTTATTATTTACGTATATATTTTTCATAATTATTTGTTATTTTTATAAAATAAAAAATCAACAAATATATAATATTCTCTCTTTTGCATATTTTGATATTTTCTATTTC
Source organism: Pterocarpus santalinus (assembly GCA_031439595.1). Classification (NCBI taxonomy): domain Eukaryota; kingdom Viridiplantae; phylum Streptophyta; class Magnoliopsida; order Fabales; family Fabaceae; genus Pterocarpus; species Pterocarpus santalinus. The sequence goes on from CM062529.1 coordinate 25,271,747, forward strand.
TTACTGTAAAATATAACAACAAAAATAAAATTATAATAAAACAGTAATTTTATTAATTATTTAATTATAAATTAATATAATCAAACTTAAGGAGATTAACTTATGCTTGATTAACTTTTAACATATAAGGTATCTTTTACTTTCTATTTTTTTATTTTAATAAAATGAAAATAATTCTTAAATAAATAATAACAAATAGTGATAAATAAAAAGTTATATAAATTAAAATAATTCTTAATAAAGATATTTTATAATGAATAAACACTTTTAAAAAATAATATTTCAAATAAAAATATTTAAATAATAATATTTATTTTTAAATTTATGACCAAATAATTAATAAAATTTATTATTTTATTATAATTTTATTTTTTGTTAAATATTTACTTAAGGAGGTGTTTGGCAACATCAAAAACTGTAACACTCTCTTAAGGACGGTACTATATTTAAGTCATAATACTTCACTTAAGAGTTGTTACTGTCACTTACTCGGACCTTGTCTGGCAGCAACCTTCGGCTATCTTCAATTTTACTAGTCAACTCTGCCTCAGAGGACCTTCTTCGGAACTTCTGAACTATCTGGAGATAACACAAAAATAAACATAGGAGTGAGAATAATAAATTCTCAGTAGGGTTCAGTTACTGTCATATATAATGTCATCATTGTCATCTCCAGTTGGTTCTGTTTGTTATGAAAATATGTGAGCATATTAATTAGACTATTCAGTTTTATAGTTTGAAAATATATTGTCCGAAACAAAATTCATTTTATTCATACACTTATAAATTGGGCGAGCCAATACAAAATCAATTCATGAATTATACTATGAATAATAACTGAAACATATTAATTAATAATAGCACCAATATACTGAAAACATAAAATCTGCACACACTTTACTTATACTTGGATTTTATGTAGAATACACACATTTTTCCTTTATCTTCTTTTACTTGTTACACATATCCCAGAGTACGGTCGTCATGTCATACTCCTTAGGGATATGAGACCTTCATCATATCCTTTATCATAAATATTTATATGCCACCATAAATTTTTGGTGCTCACACTAGCTGAGTCATGCCATGCCTCGTGTGAATGGGTTGCTTGCATATGCTTTAACCTTTATTCTTTACTGCCCTTGAGTAGTCTGATCTAGGAGTGAGCCTGTCAACTCAACTCATGACCGTCGCCACACAGACTAACGAACAAGGGGATTCACGTGTCTCTAATCTTAGAGGGATCTCATTTTGGCCACGTGCCTCTAAATTGAAGGGATCTTTTCTGGTCATATGCCTCACGAATAGAGGGATCTCAACTGACCACATGCCTTCAATGTAGAGGGATTTCATCTGACCACGTGCCTCCAAGGTAGAGGGATCTCATAGTTTTATACTGCCTTCACAGGGAGGAATTCAATGTGTAACTACTTCCAAGTGAAGGAACCCACATCTTATCTTATTTTAACTGCCTTCACAAGGAGGGATCTCATAGCTGCCTCCAGGTGAAGGGATCCATATTTAATATGTTTATGTCATTTCATTCTCATACATAATTCATGCATAGACATGTTGAATGCTTCATCACTTACTTTTATATATCCTTACACATATGATTTCCACATACATATTCATAACTTATAAATGCTCATAACCTACTTACAATTTTGCCAAAAATTCAACAGCAAAACGGAACGTGTCCGCTTCCCATGAATAGTGCCAGTACATTAGAACACCAATTTCTCATAGAAGTCGCAATATTGCATTCATAATTCATCATTAAACTCATAGGAGTATTAGTTCCATTAAGGCAGAGTTACTGCCTCAGCATAATCATTCAACCTGGTTTTTGTAAATCAAGTCATAATTTCTATTTAACTCATTTGGACCTCAATTTTGGATATTGTAAAATGTTATGTGTCTATTTTCTAACCTCTTTGGTCCCTCTGATTTTGATAACTATAGCTCAAGTTATTTAGGTTTTATCCCGGCCTGCCCTATGGCTAGCCAGAATCAGACACTTCAAAGTAAAAATCTACTAAAAATCGAAAACTGATTCAAATCATACAAATTTGGTCTCATATTGAAGTTAACAGGACAAAATTTTATTTAAAAAATTTTTCATTCCATTTGGCTTAGTAAAGCTCGAGTTATAAGTCCCGAAATCTGACCTTCCTGAATAGCCCTATTTTAGTCTAGTTTGGACATAGAGTAACTTTTTTGGATCACTGGAAGCAAACGGGATTTATCTAATTCTGAAATTTTTATGGGACACTCTCCTATTTGTAAGCTTTCAAATAAAGTTAGTTTCATTCATTTCGAACTAGTATAGGGTGAGTTCTACCCTAAATAAGCCAGTCTGCCCAGAATCAAAGTCAAAAACCTAGGTTGAAATTCAAAAATTCATATCTCTCTCAATACTAATCCAATGGCCTTATATGATATATGTATGGAAAGCCCTAGATATCTAGTTTCATATAAAAATGGTTTCATCAAATTTAATCAGCGGTAGGCGGAGCCGTACACTCCGCCGTACGGACTGCCGAGGGTTTTTGGTTCTCCAACCCTTCAGCTCTTCCTATTTTCATTCTTTCTTGCTTCTAATTCGGTTTTAACCTCACAAATAGCCCATAAACCAGCCATATATCATCATAACCATTCAATAAATACATCAAAGATCGACAAAATAAGCCACCACCAACCATCCAAGATTAGAAAATCAACACAAGAATTAAACATCTACATCTTGCTGTGAGTGATTTGGCTTGATTTTGGAGCTTGAGCTATCAACACCTTGTTGAGCTTGAAGCTTTGATGGAGTTAGGTGAGTGAAGAAGAGAAGAAGAGAGCTGAAAGAGGGGAAGAGAGGGCGCAGAAATGGCTGAAGGAAAGAAAGAAATTGTGTTTATAAAGACATGGAGGTAGTTGGAATGAAGGACTTTGATTGATTAAAGCATAAGAGGTTGAAATTTAGCCAACCTTCCTCCCTGTTTGTGGCCAAAGTGGCACCACATTTAGGGGTTAACTCAGCCACTTAAAGTAGGGCTAATGGGTTGAAATTTTATTGGTTCAGTTCCGACAGTTTAAAATACCGTAATCTTACCGATTTCCTTTAAATCGGTAAATCAGTTTTCAAGAAAATTTTATGAAATCTTCTATACTTCTAACTTAATTAACCTATACCTAAACTCAATTAATTGTTGATCAACTGATCCTAAATAAATATTTAGTCGAATTTTGATTAATCTCAATTATTCGATGAAAGCCAAACAATTAGGCAAAAAACGATAAGAAAATTTTGGTGGATGTTACAAAAATCAAGTTAACATGGTACAAAATAGAACCGATTATGTTAATCCATATAAAAATGAACAAGTTTTTAATTAAACGTTATTTAGTTCCATAACCTAGAAATTAGTTTTAATATGTGTTCTTATTCTTCTTTTATATCTTTTTTTTTTTTTTTTTACTACATCATTAAATAAACTAACCTAGCAAACGGTTATGGTCTGCGACGGTAGATAGTGGAGGTCGGGGGTGGTAGACAGTGGTAGACCGTGGTAGGTGGTGGTGGCCACCAACAACAGACAATGGCAACCGCAGTGGGATGGTGACGGCCGACAGCGATGGCTGGCAGTGATGGCAACAGACAATGGTGGCTAGCGGCGGCAACGAATGGTGGTGACCAGCAGTGATGGACGGTGGCAGCCAGCAGCAACAATGATGGTGGCAGCTGGTGGTGACGAACGGTGGGTACCGGCAACGACGGATGCTGGCAAACGGTGGCAGTCAACAGCAGATGATGGTGGACCATGATGGTGAACAGTGATGGGCTACAGTGGAGGACAGTTGACAAGTAATTAAAAGATATAAAATAAAAGCAGAAAATTTGGGATGAAATAAAATCAATTTAAAATTAATTTTTTTAATAACTAATTTTAGGTCCAAATTGATTCAGATAAAATCTAGTTTTAAAATATTTAGATAGTTATCAACCAATATTTATTAAAAACTAGGCTCCACTGTACCTAGTTATCCGATTTTTCTGGTTTGCCAAACACCCCTCAAGATTAGAATTATATATGATATTGAGAGGATAGTAGTGTACTATATAATGTAATCTTATATAATGTTACACTAAACATTGTGTAGTATTAAAATCTTTGCAGATCTTATACCATCAAGCTTGATATTATTAAATCTTATTCTATTAGGCCTAACAAATAGATCATTAGTTGTACATTATTTTGATATATAAGGGAGCTTTAATGAATGAACTAATGCGATATATTTATTACTCTAAATAACTGATAAAGTCATAATATACTGTATTATTATTATTTTTGGTTAATATATTATATTAGTTTATACAGCCAGACCTTACATAATGTGCCAAATCGCCTACAACATTGAGGGAGGAAACTTATTCTCTTGTCTCTTAACTACAGGAGCTCCCCATGAACAAATGCATAGTCATATCTATCCAAAAATAATAACCTCATTTTTTATATGTTACATGAAGCATGATAGAATAAACTAATATTAAATAATACTATTTGATCAGAGGATAAACTAATACTATATATTATGCCTTTTCCTATTATTTGGTGCATGCAACATATCATGTAAGTTTATCCATTATATTCCCCTTACATATTAAAATGATGAATAATTTAATCAAGCTTAGGGATGCCAAATTTGACTTGACCAGCGTTTATTGTATAGAACATCTTTTACAATTTATTATTTTTATATATTATTAAAATAAAAAGTAATTATTATCTAAAAATTTAATAATGCACATTTTAAAATAAATAATATTAAATATATAAATAAATATTAAGAATAATTTTAAAAAATAAATATTAAATATTAAATGTTAAAATAAACAATACATGATAAATAATATTAACAAATAAAATTTTTAAATATAGTATATTTTTTGTTTATATGTAAATGGATAACAATAATTATTACTTTAAGTGTAGGAGTAACCATTTCATTTAGATTTAGAGACGAAATAGATATGTAGTTGGAGATGGACTCAAAATCCGTCTCTAAAATAGAATGGCTTCATGTTTGACTAATTAAACATGGACTTAGAGACAGAATATTTAGAAATAGAATCTAGATCCATCTATGAAAAATATTAAGTTCATGTTTGACCAATTAGAGTCGGATTTAGGAACGAAATAATTTGAGATGGAATTTAAATCCATCTCTAAAAATATTGACTTCCTGTTTGACTAATTATAGACAGGTTTAGAGACAAATATTTAGAGACGAAATCTAAATCTATCTCTAAAAGTTGTTGACTCTATATTTGACAAATTAGAGATGGATTTAAAGTTAGAATATTTAGAGATGGAATCAAAATCAATCTCTAAAAAATATCGACTGCACATTTAACCAATTAGAGACAGATTTAGAGACGAAATTTATATCCATCTTTAAAAGTATTGACTTCATGTTTGACCAATGAAAGACGAATTTAGAGATAGGATTTAAATTTGCCTCTAAAAGACATTAACTTCATGTTTGACAAATTAGAAATGGAATGTAATTAAAATTTGTCTTTAAAATACATTGACTTCATATTTGAAAAACTAGAGATGGATTTAGAGCTGGTCAATTTTCGTTACTAAACCAATCGTCAAAGCACAATTACTTTTCAAAAGTGATTATTTGACCCATTAGATACAAATTTTGACACGGAATATTTTAGAGACGAGAAACTCTTGTCTCTAATTTCATCGATAAATCTTCATTAACCAACTATCTCTAATTTACATTTTCTATCTCTAATCGAGATGGAATTATTTTCGCACCTAAATCAGGTTTTTCTAGTAGTGTGTCGTAGCTATCACTACCACCACCACCCTACCTTTTCCATCGCCTCTCCCTCCCTTCCCAAACACCACCACTAGTGCCATTGCCACCCTCACTGCCCCATCAAGCAACTTTCCATTATCCTCTTCTTTTTTAATCACCATCTTATGCTCCTTAACCTTCCTCATCCAGCCTTTATCATTATCCCTCTTTGTCAAGCCCAACCTTGACCTCTTCTGCAATGGCTAGGTCGTCGCCGATGGCAGTTCCAACGCGAGACTCACGTGCCACTCCCCTTTGAGCTCTTGCCTTCTTCTCCATCATAGCATCGTTCTCTTCTTCATTCCTATTGACTTCTCTACTGCATTCCTATGAAAATGACTTGTTCAGCTTCTCTCAATAGTGCACTATTTTATGGTAGAAAAATTGTTCGAAATGAATGATTTGTCTAAGAAGGGATACTGGGATGAGATAAGTTTGATGGCATAGGAAAAAGACTTGGGTGCCAGAGGAGAATGGAGTGGGACAGGAGGAAGAATGATCGTGAGGATTTTTTTTTGTCATTTCAGGAGATGGGTCCATGATGGAGCCAAACATGGGTTCCCCGTGTTAAATCATGTCCTTTTAGATATTTGGTTCCTTGATATATCTCTGTCAGGAAGTTTGTTCAAATTTTAAGAAGCAGCTAGCTAGCAGGCTAAATTTGACACACGGGAAAGCTTTATTTATTTTTTGGGAGATGCACTTTATAACTAAAAGACTAAACCACCAATTTGGTCTTTAAACAATCTACATAACATTAATTTAGTCTCCCAACAACTTATGTTATCAAATAAATCCTTCAAAGATTTTAAATAATATCAAATTAGTCCTTTAAATGTTTTAAGCAATATTAAGTTTGTCCTGCTACACTGATAAAAGACGACAAATGACGACCCATAGGCATTATGATAATTGTTAGAAGATTGGAGTAGATGATAGGACTAACTTGATATTATTTAAAACCTTTGAATGACTCACGACCAAAAAAGGAAAAAAATTCTTTGAATTGCTTATTCAATGTCACAAAGTCTTTGAAGTCCTCAAAGGTTTTACTTTAACTAAAACCTTGCTGGAGTAGATCAGCTTCTCTCATCTTATATCAAGCTCATATATCTTGTGCTTGACTTCCATATGACAAGTCCTAAGAATTCTGTCTACGAAACTTACAAGGGTGATAGTGAGTCTCTTGCCAGCGTTACATCAGCGAGAAAAATTTTGGCAAATATATCTTGTCCATGCCTTCTGTTTGTTAATTCTTGTTAGTATTTGTAATTTACTTTAATACGCAATCTATATGCTTGACACGGCCCGCTCTTGTGTGAATAGTAATTATTAAATTTACCTTAATGAAATGTTCAAGTCAAAGATCAAGTAGGGAACCATATATTTTTCCATGTTAGAAGTAGAAGACATACCAGTTTCAATTTATAATACAGTGTACACAACGGGATATGTTTGTTTTCCACACCAATGTTGGCTTTTCCCGCCTAATGGCGCCAACATCTGTGTGAAAAGCATAGAAAATAATATTGACTTAAAACACCAGAATGTTGGATTTTTACACTAAAGGCTTCAATGTGAACAACCTCAGGACATCGCACCAACCACTCCAAGAATTGTAATCTCTGCTTCCAGTGAGCAACTATTGTTCACCAGATAACCCTGACTGGTGAAATCACTGAGCGGCATGAACCTGGAGTAACCAACTTCACCGCTCGAGTCACTAATCCAATAATTAGCTGCAATAAGTGGAAAACAAGAATTGTCGGTTATTGAATTAAATCAATTTTTTTTTTTTTTTTTTATAGAAAAAATGCCGTTAAGGGGGTTAGCAAATCAATTCCTTTATGTGCTCAGACTTAGGAGGGATGCTGCTTATATTGCCAATTATTCGTTCAAATACCATTTGTGTCGCTACTCATTATCGTTTTTCTCGGGGAATTGCAGCCAATAAAAATGAGAACCATACTTTACCTTTTCCATACCAACTGTTGCTTGATAGTTTTTGATGAAGGATGCGTAGTATTATCTGTGCATATATTTTGGAACTTGGAGGAAGGGTTGTTGGGTCAGCTAAGGCAATGTACAGAGAAAGATAATTACTGCCCACTCCAACGCCTTGTCCTTCGGGATATAGTTTCATTATCCTGTGAAACAATAGCATCATGAGTTATGACCAATAAATAAATTGTTAAAAAGAAATAAAAATAAAATTGTGAAAGAGCCACATTAGTTTAGAAACAAAACAGGGTTTATTCTTTTTACCACTTATATTTTCCGGTACTGAATGGTTTAGATACGAAACATTCCAAACCTAAATCTGAGTAGATGTAAATCCGCAAGTTGTGCTTGTAGGTAATGGCATCCTTCACCATTGTTAATGATTCTCCTTTATCTGTACTTCTTTCCCTGCAAACAAAGACCTCTGCTCCAAATGCACATGTATCATCCACTAGGTAACCTTTAGAGCCGTCGTTGAAATCTTTGAGAGGAATAAATTGATCAAATCCAGATTCAACCTTCATTTTGTTAAATCTCGTTTCCTTTCCGAATGTATCTGTCAATTATCAAATTCAGTGCTCTAAAATTGGTAAGGTAAGAGACCCTTGTTTTGTAGGTCATAAACTCAACTATCTATGTAGCATAAAATCTACTCCTTAGGCAGGCTTTAACAAACACACATCACCATTAAAGAAAGAAGCTATAAGGCAATGTGCTGAGTACTATGCTATGAAAAGCCAACATTGTCATTGCAATAAAATTAAGACTAATGCTACACGACAAGAAAAAATTGCTTGGGGTTTTGACAGAAAATAAAATTAAGACTAATGCTACACGACAAGAAAAAATTGCTTGGGGTTTTGACAGAAAAACAAAGATGATTGTTGGATGAAGTAAATAATATGACTTATTTAATCATTCAAGGGTCACCATGTATGTCACATTATTATGTGAAATAAATTCGGCCCAAAATTCATGCTATCTAGCATTTCCTAAAATTAAACAAAAATGTTTCCATAAAATCGCATGATTTACACTCATTTGAAGTGACAGATTTTGATTTTTGAATGCAGGCCTTCACCGGTGTGAATTATTTGGGGCCAAGTGATTTCTAAGTAAATGGACCCAAAGAAAAGGTAAAATTTTACAGTACCTTGGACGACTAGGTAGTTGTCATTGTTCTGATCAAGCACAAACAAACGAAGATTGGCATAGATTTCCCAATCAGGATGAAATGAGCTTGCTCCGTCTAATGCCAAGTATAGAGAAATATGGTCCTTTACATTCTTGCTCTTGCTTCCACTTGGATATGGAACCAATTTCCTGTGACGTGTGAGCACACATATTTAACACATTAATTCACTTATAATAGAGACCAACATAGTTATCCAAGGAATTGTGGTTAGTTAGACAGAAGGTGAAACTGCCTGTAACCAATATTATTGAAATTAGTATCAACAAAAACATAAATATATTCGGACCACTTGTAGCCTCCAGCATCAAATATCCCTGATTCATATCTCTCTATTGAATTCTTCGTAAGGAGTGAAAACGACTGGATTTTGACTATGTAATGAGCTGGTGGAGCATTTGAAATAAATCGTGAAATGCCTGCAACACATCACATAGAATAAGCGAAATAGGCCAGATTCTTTTGTGCTATCATATCCATGCCTTGAACGTTAATCATTATTGAAACAAAATCATCATTCTATTAATTAGCATCTCCCCCTTCCTACCAAAGTATATTGGTTGTTCAAGCAATTATGGGCTTATTGAAGGAAGGACATTTCAACAACTATTAGTGGAAGTAGTAAAAACCAAAAAAAAAAAAAAAAGAAAAAAAAAAGAAATTAATTATTAATGAGCATCCATCACTAACAAGCAAGTTGTGTTTTTGTAATATGGACTGTATTAATAGTCAATTTCATTGCTAACCAGGTTAATTGACTATGCATATGTGTGTCGTATAGACGCATGCATGCAATAAATATGTAGGCACATATGCAAACAGACTCTTCAAAAGATACCACCCAAGAACGAAAGGAAGGGGACAAACCATCTTGCAAATCCATGGTAAGACAGATAATTTTGGAAATACGTTCAAAACGGTCTATTATTTATATGGATAGAGAAGCTTTTGTTTCCGTATACTTCACTTGAAGAATATTGCTATTATTAGCTCGCGGAAGAAGGCATATATTCTCTGCTTTTGGCATGATCGCAAGGGAAAAAAGGTTCTATGAAAATTTTAAGAATGATTTATGTACTATTCTTTTAAAAATAGAGAATTGCTTCCTCGTTTATGAATATTCTCTGCTTCAAGTTGTTTGCGAAGAAATCTTGCAGAACCGCATGGACTAATTATCAAGGTTGTCGTCATAAAAAGATTCATTTTCGGCAAGAAAATTATATTTTGAAAAAAATCAATGAAACAATATTGTGAAAGATATACTCTCAATAATTTTTTATTAATTTATCGAAAATACCAATCTTTGTCTTTCATAGTTAAATTAAGAAAAATATTTAACTTTTCAACTTCTTATAAAATGCATTAGGCCAAATTTTTTATGTAACAAAAGAAAAATTAAATAAAATAATTTATATGTGACCTTTATTTATTATTATGATAATAAAAACGGTTTGAAGGTTGAATTGAATCTTTAGTTCACATGTTTTTTATGATATAATATTTTATATACTTTTTATATTCTAATACTTTTTAAAAGAACATACAAGAAGAAAATTTGATAAGTTTAACATGTCAAATTTTGAATTCAAAAGAATAGTTTATCACAACATTATTAATATATAAATTTTGTTGCCAAATGACTTCAAGAACTCAAGAGAGGGGTGAATTGTGTTTTAAAACTTTTCACAAAACTTTTCAAAAAACTTCTTTTTGAATCTTTAATTGAAGTTATTGATGAAAGAATTGATAAGATGGATGAGGATATAATAATCTCACAGAAGTTTTTCAATTACAAACAAGATTAAAAAGGTTCAACATATCAAATTTAAAGATCAATAACTTAAAGAGATAGGAATAGAAGAATGCAAACAGAGATTTATCATGGTTTAGTCTCTCTTTATGACCTACATCCAGTCCTCAAGTGATATACCCAAAATATTTCCACCAATGCCAAGCTCCAATAGGTGCTTGACTACTTACAATTCTTAAGCACTCAATCACTCTTTGGGATACCTTGCCCTAGTGTATAAGTCTCTCAAACAAAGGATACCTCATCCTTTTACTCTTTTGAAGGATATCTCAACCTCTTACAAAGAAAGAAATGAGAAGGAAATTAGATACACTATCTTGAATAGCAAATGATACAAGTTGAAGCACCAGAAGCTCGCAATGATATCTCCTTTTATGGCCAAAAATTAGAGCAAGAATCAAAGAACAAGAGAAATGATCAAAAGGTGTTAGTTCAAGTTTCTTAGGAGTTTTTAAGTTGTGAAAGAATAAGTATTTATAGGCCTTGGATTTTAACTAGCCATTAGAAACAATTACGCATCGGTTATTAGTTGTAAAAATTAGCCGTTTTCAGCATTTAATGCAAGTGATAATCAATTCCCTCAAATAATCAATTCCCATGAGCAAAAACATGTATCTGGGCTCATCCTAGCATATGGTAATCGATTCCAGCTATGGTAATCGATTCTCTAGTATATTTCTAGGTATGTGGTAATCAACTCCCATGGTGGTAACCGATTTCACTACTCAAATTCATGCCTTAGGGTGTAGATAATCGATTCTCATCAGGATGGTAATCGATCCTTGCAACATGAAATCGAATTTTAACAACTTTTTAAAATTTTAATGACCTTAATCGATTCTAAGCATCATGTAATCGGTTCCTACTTGCTAAAACATGGATTTTCTCATTTTAAAGGCTAGTTCTTCATATGATTGAAATAAGCATAAGACCATTGTGAAATCAACACATATTTTCAAAGTTCAAAAACTTATGTGAATATTTTTTGAAAAAAACAAATGAGATTTTTCAAACAAATTGGCCATGAGAGTTATCAAGGAAAGCTTTTAACAACAATAAGATCTAAGTCCTATAATTCTATACCATTGTGAGGTTCTTGAACTTGGTTTTCTTCAAATGATCTCAATCCTTTTGCTTGAAGAATTTTCATCCTTTTGGCATAATCAAAACGTACAAAATAAGCATTTACAAGTTTGTCATATTTTTTTAAGGATTCTTCTCCTTAGTTTGATATTGAAGGTTTAAATTTATAATAATAAGTAAATTGCAAATTCATTAAATACTTAATTGTCACATAAAAATTTGAAAATTAAGAGCGATAATTAAAATAAAATTTAAGAATTTAAATAAAGTTATGAGTAGTAATAAAAATGATTTTAAATAATTAGTTTGACTATAGAAGGAATAGTAATTTTTAAAAATTAAATTAGATAGGAGTGAGAATAAATTTATAGAAATGGCTCCCATAAAAAGTTTTAAAAAAAATTGTATCTTAAAATTAATGTGAAGTAAAGATTTAATTCAATCTCTAAGCTATTTTCATCATGAAAATAAATTATATAGGTCACATCTAAATTATTTTATTTAATTTAACTTTGTTACATACAAAATTTAATTATCCCAACTTATTTATAAAAAATTGTTGGGTCAAACATTTTTCTTAATTTAATTATAAAAAGAAGAAGGTTATTCTTGAGAAACTAATTAAAAAGTTCATAGAGTGAGAATGGCAATACACTAAAATGAGTAACAATAGTCAAACCCAAATATTTAATATCTAATAACTAATTTAATATTATTACAAAAAGGAACGATTTAAGCAGTGGGCTTTACATCATTGATAAAATTTTCTGTTCCTAAATCCTATTCCCTTCTCTCTCCCACCATTCATGGATTACTATTTGATAAATAACTATTAGGAAAAATTTAAAAACTTAAAGCTATTACCAAGTGCATGTATGTTATCAGTCATGTGGAAAAATGTGACTTTTGAGACAGGAAAGAAGATAAAGTTTGGGGATGGAAGATTTACGCCCCTCATATCACAAGTCGTGATCATCATCATATTCATTGGTTTCCTTCTAAAAGTAACCCTTGTTATAAGAATCAATAACTAGCGCTTTTTTTAAATTTTTTTTTCTCAAAGCAGCCTCTTACTTGCTAAGTGAGAGACTAATCTTCCGAATTACGGTTAAATATCTAAATATGGACTATTCATATTTTTTTCATACATATTAATTATAGAATCGAACCCAATGGTGTTTTATAGCTTTAATTTAATACATTTAGTCAATTAATTATAACTATAATTATATATAATGTAACATCTACAGGATTTTTTTTTATCATTTTTCACCTAATTGTTCGATTTTTATTGAATAATTGAAATTAATTAAAATTCGACTAAATATTTATTTAGGATTAATTAATTAGCAATTGATTGAGTTTAGCTGTAAGGGAATTAGGTTAGAAGCATAGAAGATTCCATAGAAATTTTCTTAAAACCGATTTACCGATTTAAAGGAAGTCGATAAGATTTCGATACTTTAAACTGTTGGAACCGAATCAATAGAATTATATACCTAAATTCTATTGTGTCTAAGCTCAATATTCAGCCATTTAACCCTCTATGGGTGGCACCACCAAGGCCACAAGGGGAAGGAAGCATGGCTGAAGATTAGCCATAAAATTTCAGCCAATCATAACACACCTAGCCAACTACTTATTAATTGTTGAATCAGATTTCTTTCTTCTCTTCTCATTCAAGCAGACTTGCGCCACTCTCTTCTCCTCCCAACCTTCTTCATCGCTTCTCCCTTCAATCTACTCCAACAACCTTCAAGTCTTGACAAGGCTCCACCCACCAAACTCCAAAATCTAACAAGATCACATACAAGGAGATAGTTCAGAAGTTCCGAAGAAGGTCCTCTTAGGCAAAATTGACTAGTAAGATTGAAGGTGATTGAAGCTTGCTGCCAGACAAGGTCTGATTAAACGACAGTAACAACTCCTAGGTGACGTATTATGACTTAAGCATAATACCATACTTGGAAAGATATTACATATATCATTCAATTAAACTTAACTAATTTATAAATTAACGTCTTAACAATAGATTAAATGTATGATTATTGTATTTAATTCAATATATTTTAATTATATTCTTATGATTTATATTAATAATTAATACTAAAATTTTAATCAAAGTAATTTAAAATTATGAACATTAATTTAGTTACTTAGTTCAGATTTGGCTATAAGGAAACTTATCTGGTGATGATTTAATATGGATTTAGATGAACACAAATATCTAAAATACTCACTTAACTCAGTTAACAGCCTTCAAATATGATCATACAATTCTCTCAGAGCAACAAGTAGTAAGCACTCTATAAATACGCGACAATCGTGACTTTTTATGCCAAAAAAGTGTGTTTGTGCAACATTCACATATCTATCCAAGTTGGAAGCATACTTGTCAAGAATTTTTAATTGTTGCTCCATCCAGCACACATCATGTCTCTACATAAAGATCAACGAATAACTAATCTTAGACTTAGACCAATGACCATCTCCTACGAGTTGTAAATTTAACTTAAGGCATCTATAATACTCTTCTAAATCCATCCTTACTTTCTTATTGTCTTTAACTCGGTCACTATTTATCACAATATCCATAATATTATCAAATATGTTCTTCTCAATATGCATCACATCTAAACAATGATGAATTAAGTGATCCTTCCAATAAAGTAGTTCCCAAGATATATTTTGTTTGGTCCAATTGCGTTCTATCCATAGGTGGGCAATTTAATGGATTTCCCAACTTCTATAATCTTTGGAAGTCAACCTAACCCTTTCCCAAATTTACTGTCTAGTAAGTCTAATTAGAGCCTCCTCATTCTCTATGGTGTTATTTCTAAATCCATATCTACTATGCCTATAAGTATGATTCATATAAAAAAACCTTATATGATAGTCAAACCAAGAATTCTTTTCACCATACTTCAAAGTGATTGCTTTTGTATTCTCTATCCATATTAGATACACCAATTTTCCTTGCATCATCCATCAAGATAACATCCCGTAAGCTAGAAAATCATGGTCCAAATCAATGCTGCTCTTAACATAAAACTCTACTTAGTTGAGATGTTATAAGTCAAAATACCATCACATCATAACTTGTTCAATTCATCAATTAAAGATTAGATATAAACATCAATCTTGGCCTTCGAATTATTGGGACCGGAAATTGTACAAGTTAAGAACAAATAAGGATCTTTCATATATATTTCAAGAGGAAGATTGTAAGGAATAACAACCATAGGCCAATAAGATTATAGTTTACTAAATTGATTATTAGGAATTAAACCATTAGCTCAAAACCCTAACCTAATATTGCGGGGCTCATGTGCAAAATCAGAATAAGTTTGACCAAAATGTTGCCAAACTTCACCATGAGAAGGATGTGTCAATACACTATCACTTCTTTGATTCTCAAAGTGCCATCTATGCAAGGCGTTGAATTCATTGATGCATATAACTTTTTAAGTTTATAGATTAAGGGCAGATAATGCATTTTCTTATGTGGAACATCAATGTACGCTACACTTTCCCCTCTTTTGGGCTTAAACTTAGGCTCTTAACAAAATTTACAATGAGTCAGGGTAGCATCATCTTTGTAATAGAGCATACAACCTTTCAAACAACAATCAATCTTCACTTCATTCAACCCAGGCTTAGAAACTAACCTTTTGTCATGGTAAAAGCCTTTTGGGATAGATTTTAGTTGTGAACTAATCTAACTCATTAATGAAGCCCATTGATTAAAGGAACTTTGGCTTTGGTTCGCCTCTGACTTATTTCTCAACATTCTTACTACTAAAGGTAACTACAAATGTACAGATCATTTCCATAAAAGCCTATTCACTATCTCTAACAGATTATAAAGCCTCTCATCATCCAAATTGGGAACCTTTTCTGAAGGATCGAAATATATTCTAAACTCATGGCTGGCAACATCAGAAATCATTTCTTGATATGACTAAGGTTATCTTCCTAAGTCATATTCCCACCCTCTTTATTACCTCTATGGACCGTAGTGGAAGTATTTTCAATATAACCCACACCGAATTGATTCTATAGTGGAAAGACTTCTCCATTTTCAATCCAAACCTAGTAATCAAGCTTAAAGCCATCCTTGTACATGTGATATCTAATGGACTCAATATCTAAAAAATCCCCTACATTTACATTTAGCACAGAGACACCTAACTATCCCTTTACGTATAAACTACTCTATTTGACCACAAGCTATTTTGAATTCTTCAACTCCCCCATAAAATTGTGGTTTAATTCTCCCAACTTGCGTGCAATCTATCATACATCTATGCTCGATTTGGAGTAGACATTGTCTGTCAATAATATCACACACCTACAGAGCATAACAATCACACATCAATCAAGAAAATTAGATAAAGTCTTTCCTTAAGTTAGGAGTCTCCACTTATTCTTATTACAACATTTTTTTAGTCCACAACAATCTATACTATAAAAAAAAAATTTGATAGAGCCTCCTCTTAAAATATGAGCCTTCAATTATTGTATTATAATGATTGTTTAATTTATACAACATTCTAAACGACCAAAAAAATCTGGGTAGAGGCTCTCCTTGAGTAAGGAGTTATCCTGCACTTATTTCATTACAACAATTGTTTACTTCAAACAATATTTTAAACGATAAAAAAAATTTGGACATAGTCTCCCGTTAAATTAGGAGCATCCACAAAAATTAATTCATCAATCAAACACAAATAACAAACACATGTACTTATGTAAATCAAGAAGTCAATCCTAAAGATCGTTCTTGAGCGCACTCCCTTACTTCATATCATGTAGGTAAACAACACCACAGCACACAATTCAAATAATAGGAAGGAACTCTAAATCTTTCTCCAGTAATGCAATCTCATCCTCCTTCTTCCATTCTACAACTCTATCCTAAAAAATATAAGTCTCTAATATTTCAAAAAACATAAAGTTAAAAAAAGAGTACAATGTACATACCTATTTACTAACAAATGGTATACTTACTAGCGAATTGTGTACTTACAATGCTTCAATCACCCAACATACTATAATGCAAGCATTCCAAATGCTTTAAATGAGATTTTTAACAATCAACACAACAAAATGCATTATTGAACTAATTTCGAAACTAAAAACTTTGAATAAAGAAATGGAATAAAAAAAAGAGGTTAAACAAAAAAACTAAACTGATTAAAATGCTCAATAATATACCACGAATACAATGACAGTCTCTAGCTATGAAATGGAAGCTACAACGGTAGTGAAATAGCCAATGGCCAAGTGGCGGTGCGAGAGAAAGTAGAGAGTCATTCATAGGTAATTTATTTTAATTACTGACGGAATATTCATTAAGTAACATTTTAAATTTTTAAATTAACTTAAATGGAAATGCAAAATGTTATCGATGGCACATCTGTCGGTAATCATTTGGCGCCATTAGGTACAAAAATTTATCAACGAATTTACTGATGGATTGTCTCTTTTGTTTGTAATTGTCAACTTGAATTTTTTTTTCTCATTTTACAGACGGTCTATCCATCAGAAATACCAACGGATTTAGACTGTTAGTAAAATCCATCGGTTTTTGGTACTTGAAAACATTTATTGGTCCATTTTTAATGTTGGAAAATCTTACGATTTTGTTCTATGTTGTTTGTTCTAAACTCTGAGTTGCACATAATACACCCTTTCAATGGGCTTTAATGCAATCACATGCTGTTTTAAAATCTCTAGTTTTGAAACATGGTTTTTATTTGTTATTTTTCAGTTGAATGACCGCCGCCTTGATTAAGGATTATGTATTTTTGGTTCTCATGTATTTCATTATAGTCTCTTTATTTATGTGCTAATTGATCCAACATGATGACTAATGGTTAATACCACTTTAGTGTCTGCTTCTTTTAGTTTGGTATTGTTCTACATTAATGAGAAAGTGTTACTAGTTGAGTTCTTATTTATTCAATTTTGATTTATTTGAACAAGTTATCTGTGATCAATATTTTCTTTTTTTATATAAATCACTAATATCCAAAGTCCATTAGGCTCTGATTAACTTGGTCCGAATAGGGTCGGCCCACTATAGGGGTAAATCTCTCCCAACGTTAATTTTTTTCATCCACAAAACTTAAACCTGAGACTTCTTAAAGAAATCAAGTGCCGAACAACTTGAACCAATCAATCATTAGTATCTGTGATCAATATTGTTAAAATCCTCACAAGAGCAAAAGTGATAATTTTTTAAGCTTTTTTTACTTGTTGTAATTGTTCGTATGTGTTTTCACTTTCTTTTAATTGAAACATCAATTTTGTTATTTATTTTTTTACTTTTGGGTGTTTCTGAAAAGGGTTTTCTGGGAATCTGGGCTTTGGAACAATGCATATTTTTTATCACATCAATTAGCCAACAGTGTTATTTTGTCATATTAATTAGGCAAGCCTGCACTCTAATTGATGCAATCCATAGTTTACACGAGCCCCGAAAACAACATCGACGCACTGCTTTCTGGACTGCTGGTGTCATCAAATCTAATGCTTGCCCAAGTTGCGCGGATTTTAACCCCTTTGTCAATCTTTTTCTTCTCCATACTGTTTAATTACCCAAAAATCCAGTTACTAGATTATATATTTCAACTAAGATATTCAATAACAATAATCCGAGTTTCAAATGATATATTCTTTAGATTGAATTTTTACGACCATTTTTACTTTTTTTAAGCCTTTATTAAATATCACGCCTATAAGTTCGCATCAAGTTATCAACTTTCTACTAGAGCGGTTCCTATGGGATGTGCCAAGGATATGAAATTAATCATAAGCTTTTATTTTAACATCACACATAAATGATTTTCATAATTTAACAGGTCAATTTGATATTATAACATCACACAAATGATGTTTTTAGATATTTATATTTGTAGTTTGGGAATTGGGCATGTCATCTACTTGGTTGATTTGATTGTATAATTCTAGCACCTGCAGAATGAGTGTTAAGAGGGTTGAGAATGTTTCTGAGAATATTGAAGATAAGAAGAAGAATTGCTTCCGAGCTTTCGTTGACAAGTTAATTAAGCAAATTAAGAATGTCTAGAGACCGATGTTCTTTGGGTTTCTGTCTGCTTATGCCTGTGCTGTCAGAGCAGTTATCTGACTTTATTCACAAATTTTATTGTTGACGCACCCTTTGTTCAAAGCATTGCTTGTCTTTTGAAAATAAGGAGTTAATCGCAATTCCAGTAAGTAACCACCAAATTACAGCTGAACCAGACTCCCCATTTTTAACCAAATACCTACAAATTCCATTGACTAACCTATGTGTTTATTTTTGTAAATTGTTTCTATTGTGTCACTTCTGGATGCTAACCTGCTTCCTATACTAAACATGAAATAGGATTTATGTGATATTATAATTAGAATTTGAACATATAAATTTTGCAACTTCTACTGTTGCATCGTTCTAGAGAAGCATTAAATTTTATGGATTTGAACTACTTTTGTTAATATGTACAACTAAATCTTTGTAAAATTGTTTTGAGATGATAATTGAGTAATTATTTAACTTCCAATTAGGTGTAGTTGAATTTTTATTTTGTGACTACTTTTATATTTATTGGTATTGGATATGTTGGTCACTTCATTATGTATAACACGTTTCAGGCTGAGTGGATGGCTCCATAAGTGTTGAGAAATGAGCTTTCTAATGACAAGTAAGCTTTGCATTTTTGGTATTTGGTGATTTGCCTTAGGGAGAGAAAAGTGTTGTTAAAACCCTTCATGTCTGACTTCATTTACTTAAAATTAACAATTTGTGCTTGCCAATACACTGATGCTAGAATATGCATTCTGTAGATTTCATCAGCTTTCGTAGATAGGTAAGATAACATGGTTTTCATGAGTATAGTCTGAATATCGTTGATGGCTTAAGAGTGAAAGATAAAACTGCATATCTGAGTAACTCTACTGTATCTGTTTATTTCCATGATGTAAGTTCCCGATATATTTCTAGAATTGACATTTGACACTATTTTTTTGTCAAATCTTTTTAATATAGTTTTTGTTTGCTAAACAGTGTTGGAAGAGATAACAAAAATTATTACTCTCGCAAATTATAAAGAAATTGGATTCAAATTTTGGGGAAACAAAAATATGTTTGACTGTTGTGCATATGTGTTAGGTTAGCATGGAAGATTGGGTTGTGGGTTCCATATGGTTCCTAGATTGCACCTGATCCTAACTAGCATGTCAATTTTATTTATTTATTTATTTTTTTGGTTGCCTTAAATGCAATGTTGCCATTTTCTTTTGAATCTCTTGGGTTTCAACAAGTTGGAATCAGTGCCACATTGTGTTTTGTATGTAAGTTCTTGCTTTTATTGAATCTGAATTTTATTTTAATTGGGATACAGGGATGCTATAGTGAGCTGGATCGAGAAGAATATAAGGCCCGGTGTGTACAACATTAGTATGCAAGGCCAACTGGTAACACCTTCCTAATTATAATACTATGCTTCAATCATAATATTATAACCAGAAGTTTGTCACATGTAGAGGTCCTATTATTTTAACTTAGTATTTCTTAAATCTAATTCTTGCTGCGCAATTTAAATAAAAATATATTCAAACTTTATGTCTTCAATGTGTGTTACCTAATTAAACTGATATATGTAGGGAATTAACCATAAACAAGAAGCTAAGATAGAGAATCAGGTATACATTGAGAATAATTAATTTACAACATTAAGTATCATATATACATCTCACTAGTATTGTATTTACAAGTCTCTAGATGCACTTGAGGTGAGACCTCCATCTAACTCTCATCAAGTAATCCAGGACTCAAAAGGGTCCACGTAGGGACATTTATCAAAATATAGCAGAACAAAATGAAATGAAGTAAGGTCATGATGCTGCAACCATACTGGAACTTCAATTAAGAATACCACTGCCGTTATTGCTATCATTTGAGAATGACATGGACATATACAAATAGGAATAAGAATTCAAAAATTCTCAGTAGAATTTCCTAGACTATTATACAGTGACATCGTAATCATTCTCAGCTATTTCAGTTTATTTATAAATGATAAAGCATACATTCCAATTTTATAGTTTAAAACCATACGATCCAAAACAGAGTTCATTTTATTCACACACTTAGTAAGCTGAGAAAGAGTCTGATCATCAACATAGTGGAATAAAGAAAATTGAATAAAATGTATAAATGAATACAAATGACTTCTTGATGCAAGTGCATTTGTCTTTCTTTAACTTTGTTTACTTATCATATTTAGGCATTACACATCGTCGTCCCTAAGGTGTTTGCTTGAGTCTGAACTTGAGCATTACGTATCATTGTCCTCAAAGTGCAGTAGCATTTTTTATCTTCCTTTGCTTGATCCCCTGAAGGTGAATGGCCTCTCTTATCTCTGAGTAATAACCTGCTTTTCATGATAGAGCTAGTTCCTATATAGGACTGTTGGGTTTACTTTCCCCGATTCTCCCCTATTCAGGGCTGACGCAAGTAATATGGAATCTTAATTATGTCTTGGATCATATATTCATAAGTGCATATGCTTGAACAATTCATAATCATGATGCATGATTCATATATTTCTGCCGAAAATCATGCAACATAACGGCTGAAAGCAGGATACTTCCCTATATACAAATAATATCATTTCAGTTAGCCAGTCACAATAAATAGAAGCATAATGTCAATATGTCAATATCACATTAGTATAGCGAGGGATTATATCAAAAGTTCAACCATTGGCTCTTTATGGCTTATATGGTTTTTAATCCTTAAAGTTGTCAATTTAGCTTAATTTCTTCAAATCTGCCCTGTTTTATAAATTGCACCAAAATTTCATCTTAGCTCTTTGATCTGAAAATTTAATATGTTGTAGTCTTATTAGTATACTTTTAAATTTCTATAGTCCCATTAAGTTTTGAGGTGTATAAGTTGAGTATTAAAGTTTTATTCAAGGTTGCCCTATTTCAGGATAAACTTAAACACCAAATTTTAGAAAATCACTAAAATTCCATATTTTATCATTTTTATCTAAATTTTATATCAAATTATAGTTAATTGAATTATCTTTAATCCCAATTAGTTTAATCCTAATTGGGTAAGTGGAGCTCAAGTTGTGAGCTTCTCAAATAGGCTAACCTATTTGAACATGAACAGGGCATAGGTTAGCTTTAGTGAATTATTGGAGACAATACTTAAGATCTAAGTCTACAATTTTTATGACATGACTATTTATGTGTTAGCTTTCTAAAAAAATTGGTTGCACTCAATTTAAGTTGTATAGGGCGAGTGATGCCCTTCACAACACATACTAGTCAAAATAGTAAGTAGATTTCAATACCTTACTTCTAAAAATCATAACTCTCATTTTAAATCCAATGACCTATAATTTATATGATTGGAAATCTCTGAAAGTCTACTTTTATCTAAAATTGTTTTCACTCAAATTTGATACCTATAGAAAAACACCATTTGTTGTATAAATGATTACTCTATGGTTTCCTCTCAGCATATCTATTTGTATTTTCTTTTAGTCTTTTAATCAAATCTTCAATCTAAACCAATAATTCCTATTTTAAATCACTTAAAACAAGTCTTATTGACATAAAAAATCATCAAAGAAAAGATAACATAAGAAACTCTAACAGCCATATAATCCATAGAAGTCCATCAATCTAAGAAATCCTACCTAAAAACATTACATGTAGCTTAAAAATTGGAGTTTCTTAGTGGTTTTCTTGCAATAAAACTCCAAGATGGTGATAGCTTCTCTTGTTCTCCTTAGGGGTTGAAGCTATATGATTCAAAGATAGAAAGATTATGAGGTTATGTTGAGATTTCTTGGGGGAACAAAGGAAAAAGTGAAAAAAATTGAGAAGAGGAAGGCAAGACTCACTTAGAAGCTTGGGTGGTTATGGATAGGATGGAGAAAGGAATGAAATGGAAGAAAGAAATGGAGGGTGTTGGTTTAAAAGTGGTGGCCGAAATTTGCTAAAGCAAAGGAGGAAAATTTTTGTGCCTTGTGGTCTAAGTTGGAAGAATGGAAAAAGAATGTGATTGGTGGACTTCAATGAAAATTTAATTTTTTTTATTCTTGTGGCCATGATTTAACCAACAAACATGGGTGAGGTGGCTAGTTTCTAACCACATATTCTAGGATTTTCAACTAATACTGATATCATCCTATAATACAGATTCCTACCAATTCAAGTTTTAGACTACAAAACACCGCAATTCAATCTATTTCTGTTAAATTAGCAAAACATTGCTAATTGTCTGCATAAAATTTTTCTATAAAGAAACTCAAATTCGTCTAACCCTAATAGATGCATTTCAATGTTGATTACTCATTTATCTATAATGCATCGAAATAAATTGATTAACAGTACTAGTCAGGCGTACTGTTCTTCGGGATGTTACACAAGTATATACAATATTAATAAGTAATATACTTAATAATAGAAGATATTTGAATGTTTATGTGTTTTGTGATCAATGGAGTCCTTCTTTGATCAATGGAGTCAATGTAATATTATTTTTAAATATCAAATTGCTCTTGCGTTAGGTGTTGTGCTGAGATATGACTTGATGCTTTATAATTTTAGGTTCCCACACTAGCATTCGTGGAGGGCAATTCTTCATGGGTTCAACTACCAGGACATTTTGACCGCAAACATTTTGACTGCAAATATGAACTTTCTTAGTCTATAGCTCACATTGTCATGGAGTGTGTCTCTATAGCTTGATTACTTGATTTTAAATAAATTATTATTATAGCATTATATGATATTACATCTATGGTTGATATCATACTGCCTATGTGTTTTATTTTTTTCTTTTGGAGTTTGTTTTGGGTAATTTTTTTTCTTGATTGTGTATTTCAATTTTAATTTTAGCTATTTTTATATTCTGATTTTAGTCTCTAGGCTTCGTTGCTACTTTTGTTGTTCTTTTTAAGTATCTGGATTATATTTATGACATTGTTTTGTTTTATAATCATTTCTTTTTGTTTTGTTTTGTTTTACAATCACTTTTGATTATAATGTGTGGCCTTTCTTGCTCTTTTCATGGGTGGTTTGTACGGAAATTTGTTATTTGTTAAATCTTGGTCATTTGTGTGTTATACTGACAGAAAGTTACTTGGTTGTTATTTCCATATTCTTGAATTGGTTTCTGATAAGAGAAGCATTGAACTATGTGCTTTTGTCTTTGTTAATAATAGCTCTACTAGATTCAAAGTTTCTATTATATTTTCCTGTCATTTTTAGCTATAGCTTAACTTAGATTCAAGGGTGATCATTGGATAGAGTAAAGTTGTTATGATGCTTATCCATGCAAGAGTCATTAAGCATGCTAAGTCACTCCAGCAAATTAATTCTTTCTAGGTAGCATTTTCCTATTTATAGGAATAAGAATAAAACATTATCTAAATATATTTCAGTTTTTTCTTGAAGTACCATTCCTCTATCTCATGATTAAGAACAATTTTCAATACCCACAACAGACCAAGTATAAGTGGTACCTATTATTTTTCAATTAATTGAAAAATTTAGGTTTCTGTCTTGTTGGCTTGCTTCTGATTCACAATATCTTTTTATTGGGCTTATCAAATTTCACTTATTTGATGGAAAGATGTGGAGGCTTCAAATGGAAAAGAAGAGTCATTGTTCTTGAAGGCAGAGTTCAGAGATTAAATCTCACATGAATCTTCCAAGTGAGATCAGTACGCTTCTTCTTGATTATAGTGGTTTCTTGTTTTCAGTAAATGATCGACGGGCCACTATAGTGCCTATTGAGGCATTTGCTCCTGTCAATGTATATCTCGACTTTAAGGATAGAATTCTCTCCCTCTAGCTTAGCATAATGGCCTCATGATCCTTCTGAAAAAATTTCTTTTTCCCAATATTGATTTACATTGATATATTCATTCTTTAGCTTTACTTTGTTGTTGAATTCATGTCAGAAGTTGCTATGTGATCAGCTTACTCTCTTATGAACTTAGCATCATTATCTCAAACTATACAGATGCTATTTTTACAAGTCATATTGTTTTGCATTGTCTCTTGATTATTTTGCCTTTGACTGTTGCTTTGATATGATGCATTGAAAAGTTGTTTGATATATTTGTGGGATTCTCACTATCTTGTTGTTTATTGCTTTTTCCTTTGATGAGTGTGCTTGAAATTCCACCCTTTTTCCTTTTGCTTTCATATACTGCTTTGATATACTGACATAGATTTATATATTCATTGTATTTCCTTTCTATTACAATTTGATATCCTGGCTATTTTTTATTTATTTTGTGAGCATTGTACTAAAATCGTTACGTTGAAGCCTTGACTTACAGGGATGAAACCTGAGCAAGATGTGACTGTCTATGATAAGGGCATGCAGGAGCAAAGTTGAAATCATAGAAAGGTGTGACTATACAGATGAATCATGTGAAAAAGCTATACATTCTAATTGTGTCGTCCAAAGTGTTTTAGTTGGATCTCCTTGGACAGCAATGTGATACGTACCAATTATTACATTGGTATCCAGCTTCAATTGTTTCTTGGTACTAGACTTTTATATGCTTTGAGTCATGTCTTATGGACGAAAAGTTGCAATTTTTTCAATTGCTAAATAGTATATAGATGCTTTGACGTCAATTTTGAGGTTGAGATAATAAATCTGTTGGAAATGTGAACATTTCTCAATTGGTTTTCAGATTGAGTTCTATTATAAGGTATGTTTGTGTAACATCCTCCCAATTATAATATTATACTTAATGTAACATCCCCATATAATATAATAGGAAGTAATAAAAATAAATTTTTATTATTTACTACCTTGCCCCTGAGCTTTTTAAAAAATGACCTTTAGGTCCTTATATATTATTTATAGCCTTGCCCCTGAACTTTTTAAAAAATGACAATTAGATCCCTATATCAATAGGATTAGTAAAATAAGGTTTTAAATGAAGCAGAATCACGTAGCGAAAACGTAGAAATCTAAACCTCGGCTGATTAAGCCACGGAGGTATCCATATGTGAAATGACATGGGACGCCCCTAAACTTATCCATAATTACGAAAATGCTATTAGCCATAAAACAACAAAAACCAGAAAGGCCTTCAACTTGCAAAACGTTTAATTTATACTGTTAATCGATTTATTTGATTTTATTGAATCTTTAAGCTTGATTAGAAATTAATTAAGGGTTGATCAAGAGTTAATTAGATGTTAGATTAGAGATAATTAGAATAGAAACATATAAAACTTCATAAATTTCTCCAAAACCATTTTATCGATTTAAAGGAAATCAGTAAGATTACGGTATTTTAAAACTGCCGGAACCGAAGCAGCCAAATAATATGCCTATGACCCTAAAATGAGTGGCTAAAAACACCTAATGGCTGTCCCAAATGAGGTGATCTTGGCTTCATTCTAACCAACCATTTTTCCTACAATCAAATGTTAAAGCTCCAACTATCGTCATTACATCAAACCAGATTTTTCTTCCTTTCCCTTTTGTGCTACGGTTGCCTCTTTCTTTCCTTTCCTTCTTCATTTTCCTCTTCTTGTCCTACTTCATATTACCCCCTCTCAAGCTCTCATCCACCCTTCTTACCCACAAACACCCATCTTGACAAGAATCTCACTTGCTAGAGGTAGGATTCAACTTCTTTGCATGATTTTATTGAACTAATAACTATTAGGATTGATTTCTTCTCTTATGTAACTGATGATATATGGTGGTGGTGTGATGTTTTATGGCTGACTTATCATGTTTTTATTTGGGTTGAGTGAGATTTGAATGAGAAAACACTAAGAGGCACAAAAACAGAATCTGTTAAGTTAAAGAAATCTACGGCGGTCCGTATAGCGGAGTGTACAGCTCCGCCTACCGCCATTTAAATCTGATGAAACCATTTTTATATGAAACTAGACATCCAAGGATTTTCATAAATATATCATATAACACTTTTGGATTAGTATTGAGAGAGATATGAATTTTTGAATTTCGACCTAGGGTTTTGACTCTGATTCTGGGCAGACTGGGTTGTTCAGGATAGAACTCGCCCTATACTACTTGAAAATGAGTGAAACCAATTTTGTTAGAAAGTTTGCACATAGAAGAATGTCTCATAAAAATTTCAGAATTAGATAAGGTCCCAGTTGCTCCCAGTGACCCAAGAAAGTTGCGCCATGTCCAAACTGGGCCGGAACAGGGCAGTTTAGGAAGGTCAGAATTCAGGCCTTATAACTCGAGCTCTTCTAAGTCAAATGGAATGGAACTTTTTGTAAATGAAACTTTGTCCTGTTAGCTATAATATGAGGTCAATTTCGTGTGATTTGAGCCAGTTTTCGATTTTTAGTGGATTTTTTACTTTTAAGAGTGTAATTCTGGCTAGCTATAGGGCAAGCCAGGATAAAACCTAAATAATTTGAGCTATGCTTATCAAAATTAGATGGGACCAAAGAGGTTATAAAATAGACACATAACACTTTAACATATCCAAAATTCAGGTCTAAATAAGCTAAAATGAATTTAAGGCTTTTTTTCTAAAAATTGGGCAGGATTGATATAATGAGCAAAATTGAATACAAAGGGTCTAATCCCTATATGATTGATATTAATATGATATATAAGGGTTCAATCCCTACATGATTGACATTATTGTGATATGTTTGCTGTTCTATGTTGAACTTTTGCCTGATTGGTTTTACTGGTAGCCTGGCACTATTCATGGAGAAGCGGACACATTAGTTATCTTTGCCAATTTTATGAAATTATATGAAGTTATAATAGCTTGTGTTATGAAATTTTAAGTTATGAATATGGAATTTTATATGCAAAGATATATGAAAGTAAATGGCGAAGTATATGTATGAATGCATTCAGCATGCCTATATATGATTATGTATGAGAATGAAAGCATATGAATATATTGAATGTGGGTCCCTTCACCTGGAGGCAGTTATGAGGTCCCTCCTTGTGAAGGCAGTTAAATAAGATAAAGATGTGAAACCGTTCACTTGGAGGCAGTTGCACTTTGAATCCCTCCCCGTGAAGGCAGTTAAAAGATATAATGAAGATCCCATATTCCTAAGGAATGTGACATGGTGATCACGCTCTGATGGAGCATGACATGGCGATCATACTCTGGAATATGGCATGATGATCCCACATCCTAAGGAATGTGACATGGCGATCAGACTCTGGGACGTGGCAGGACGAATATATTCCTAAGGAACGTGACATGGCGATCACGCTCTGATGGGGTATGACATGGCGATCGTACTCTGGAATATATGCTCCCCTCACCCACATGAGGCATGGCGTGACCCAGCTAGTGTGAGTATAGGGGATAAGGCTTACATGAGGCATGTCATAACCCAGCTAGTGTAAGCAATGAAAATGTATGGTGGCAACATCCATGACATTAACTCATTATAGAGCAAAGAAAGTTAAAGAAAGGCATCAGGATATTTGCATGAATTCAAAGATGAGAATTTGCATAATGACATCTCATGTTTAATTGATGCTGAAGCTGTACTATTTATTTATGCTGTGATTATTTTCTAAATATGAAATATTGCCAATGTGAACTCAAGCGCGTGAATAAAATGAACTCTGCTTCAGATAATACATTTTCAAACTATAAAACTGAAAAGTCTATTAACATGTTCATTTTTTTCATAATAAACCGAAGCAGCTGGAGATAACAACGATGACACAGTGTGAAATTTATTAATGAATCGTATTGAGAATTTTTATAATTCTCACTCCTATGTTCATTTCCGTGTTATCTCCAGATAGTTCGAAAGATTTCGAAGACGGCTGAAATAGCTGTGAAATAAGATCCGCTCAGGTAACAGTAACAACTCTTGAGTGTGGTACTATGACTTAAGCATAGTACTGTACTTGGGAGGGTGTTACACTTAAGTCATACTATCATATTGAGAGTTGTTATAGTTTAATATACGGACCTTGATTCATTATTCACTTTACTTTCCGTGGGGATATCACAATATTCGTTACATTCTACAAATATTTGGTATTACAAAACAGTCTTTTAATTTACAATGAATGACTCTACTAAGGGTTTCCAACTAAGAGAAATAACTATTTGATACTAACATGCATACATTTGTTATTGGCCATTAGCAATCAGTCCATTTCGTTCACAGTCCTCTAGGTTGGCCTCCTTCAAGATCTTCGGACTGTCTAGAGATGGCATGGAAACACATAGAAATGAGAATTTTATATTCTCAGTAGGATTCCTAGACTATTTGGCAAATCCATGTCATCGTGGTCATTCCCGCTACTTCAGTTTATTATGAAAAAGGTGACTTCATACATAGTAGTAAGGTTCATTCATTTAATTTAGAAAATGTAACTTCTCGAAGAAGATTTCATTTTTAAGTCATACACTCGAATATAGCATAGAAATAACTATAGCACAACTAAGTAGGCATCTTCCTAACATATGAAATTATCAAACAAAAGTAAATATGCTACATTTTCATGAATCATATGAATAAATGCACTTACTCTCTCTTCTTTCTTACTTCACTTATGCCTTTAATCTTTACTGCTCTTGGGTAGCCTAATTAGAGAGTGAGCTTAACTCATGACCATCGTCACACAGTACTAACCTACAAGGGGATTGACATGCCTCTAAATTTGGAGGGATCTCATTTTGGCTAACTGTGTCACGACCCAACCAGGATCGTGAGCGGCATATAAGGATACATTGTAACGTCTGAAAATTTTTAAAACGTTCAACTTATGCCATTAGTCGAATCTATTTGATTTTATTAATATGGAAGGATAATTAGAAATTCACTAAAGGTTACTTAGAAATTAATTTGATGTTAATTTGAGGGATTAGGATTGAGAAGTATTAGAGTAGACAATTAGAAAACCTTAGCAAAAATAGATAGAAAACGAGTTGCCGGTTGATGGAAAATCAATAGAATTTCGGTATTTTAAACTGCAAGACTAAATTAGCCAAGTTTAGCATGATAATATCCTAGATCCAATGGCTGAAAATCCAGCCACTTCATTCACCCTAAATGGCATCCTACTCAGCCACAAGCATGGGGAGGATTTATCTAAATAAGCACCATAAGACCAACCACCAATCATATGTCAATATTCCAACTACCACCACTTTTAATACCCAAAAATCCCTTCCAAGCCCCATCATTTGGACGCCATCTGCAGCCTCTCTTCCACCTTTTTCTTTTCTCCTTCATCTCAGAAACGTCTCATCCCCAAGCTCTAGTCACTTCCTCCCTCAAGAAGATCCAACTCTAGCTGCTTATCTTCTCTATTTGAGGTAGGGATTCATGGGTTTTCCTTGTGTTTTCTGATGTTGTGGCTGATTGGTGTCTTTATTTCCTTCCTTAACATGCTGATATAGCTTGATTACATAACTGGTTATGGCTGAGTTAAGGTAGAAGTTTTGGGTTTGAGATGGGGAATTGAGAAAACTCAAGAAAGGGAGGAACCAAAAGTGTTTGGGTTGAAGAATCCCTAAACCTGTCTGTACTGCGTACATGTACGGACTGAACCACGGAGGTTGAAATTTCATGACTAATTTTATATGAAACTAGACATATAGAGCTTTCTAATCATATAAATTATAAGGCCATTGGATTAGTATTGAGTGATATATGATTTTTTGAAATTAACCCTAGAATTCTATCTCTGATTTTGAGCAGGATGGATTTCGAGGAGCATAACTTGCCCTATAAAACCTCAAATTGAGTGCAAACAATTTTTTTGGAAAGCTAATACATAGAAAAATATTCCATAAAAATTTCAGGTTTATATTCCATCTGAGTTGCTCCCAGTAATTCATGCAAACTGCCTTAAGTCCCAACTAAGCTAGAACAAGGCAGTGCAGATTACGCTAATTCAAAAGTCCATAACTCGAGTTCTACTTACTCAAATGAAGTGAAATTTGCTGGAAATGAAATTTAGTTCAGTTAGATTTAAGATTATAGGTTTCTTATAATACGAACTAGTTTCTATTTTTACTGAATTTTTACTTTTCAGAGTGCAAATCTGCCTAATAACAGGATAGACTTAGGTAAAATGCTAATAACATGAGTTATACTCATCAAAATCTAATGGGACCAAAGAGGTTAGAAACTAGACATATAACACTTCAACATATCAAAAATTTAGATTTAATTAAGCTATGTAGAAAATTTTCCAAAAATAACAAAACCGGGCAGAACTGAGTACGGATTAATAGCATTGCTAAATTGAAGAATTCTATACTTTAGTGCAAGTATGACCTTAACTTAGTCTATTTGTTACTGAATATATATATGCATGATAAGGGATTGGATATGTTACCTTAATCATTCTATGTTACAGTGATTGTGCTATTACTATTGATTGGTTGGCTGGCACTATTCATGAGGAAACGAACTTGATTCATTATACTGCCGAATTTCTGGTAGAAATTAGCAATAGTTCTAAATAGTTTGTGTTAAAATTTATAGGTGGTATGTATGAATATCAAGCAAGTATGATTACTTAGGAATAAGGTATGAAGTACGTACATTCATGATTTTGTGATTAAAGATATAAAGATGAGTCCATATTCCTAAGGAACGTGACACGTTGATCATGCTCTAATAGGGTATGACATAGCGATCATACTCTGGGATATGGGAAGACGACTACATCCTAAGGAGTGCGACAAGGCGATCACACCCCAATAGAGTTTGACATGGCGATCATACTCTGAAATGTGTATGACAAGTAAAGGTTGCAATCTAAGGACGGTGATATATAACACCTAGGTGTGCCAAGAAAAGAAAGTAAAGAAAGCTAAAGAAGAAAAAGTGGGCATATCCTAAGGAGTGTGATATGGCAATCACACCCTGATGGAGTATGACATGGTGATCATACTCTGGAATGTGTACGATGAGGAAAGGAAGTTAAAGAAAGTTAAAAAAAAACAAGTGCATTTGTATATGTATATTCTGATATTCTTATTAGGCTAAATTTACTATATTTGTGAGTACTACGACTGCTATGCTAATTATGAAATCTGAATTGATTATATAATAGCAAAGTGATTCAAGTGCTTGAATAAAATGAATTCTACTTCGGACAATATATTTTCAAACTATAAAACTAAACAATTTTTACAACATGTTCACTTTTTTCCTAATAAACTGAAACAGCTGGAGATAATAACGATAACACATTATGAAATTTCTTAGTGAATCCCACTGAGAATTTTATACTTCTCACTCCTATATTTATTTCCATATTATCTCTAGATAGTTCAAGAATGAGAATGGCCAGAGGTTGCTGTCAGACTACATCCGTTCAAGTAACAATAACAACTCCTAAGTATGGTGCTATGACTTAAGCATAGTACAGTACCAAGGAGGACGTTACATACTTCCCTAGCAAGCCAATATTAGACTATTTCTAAAGAAAATCGAGCAAAGTTTCCTCTATATTTAGAACTATTCCCAAATAAGGATTCTTTACTTGCACAAATAATATAACCACACAAAGTCATTGGGGATCCAATCATTTTTAGAATGCACCCCGTAACCCACAACAAAGGAGTATAAGACACAATCATGCTTATGAAAATATGAATACAAATCTATAGTCATTACTAATCAAATTGGTCATACTACACTTTCATTACAATCCATAAACCCATACAGGAGGGACCCTGCCTGTAGGCTAATGGAGTATTACTGGGATTATATATATAACTGTATACAAAGCAGTATAAATCTCCATGTGGATAACCTTTGGCAACCACACAAACAAGGGTGTGGAGTTATAGCGATACCCAATGACTTCAAATAGTCGGGGGCACAGAAGCATAGCTTATACCTGTCTAAAAACATGGAGAGAGAGAGAGAGAGAGAAGAGTGAGTCATATAGGCTCAGTGAGAGATAATATATCTATAACAGCAGTGGAACAAGCTTTAACATTAACTTTTAGCAAAAATATAGCTTATAAGCTTCTTCAAAAACTCATACATCATTTCCTAAGAAAAAGACTTTGTCTATATGCTAACATACTATAAGATTTCTGGTAAAACATACTTGAAGTATAATATGTCCTTAAAATAGTATAGATCCTTAATCACCTTTTTTTTTTCCATTGGATAAAACTTCTTTATAAATATATATAAACATAATGCTTTTACAACTAGATGTAATAAGTCATATACATAATAAGAATATAAGAACTGGACTTAAAGATAGAAATACTTTCTCATAACTTGAAAAATAAATACTTGATTCAAAATCATAATAAAACTTAAGGGAAGATCCTACTTAGAATCTATATTCTAATCCTTTCCACATCTGGGCGTTACGTATTACCGCCCTCAAATGTGGTTCCTTTATCAATCACCTCTGGGTGTTTCGTATCGCCGTCCCCAGGGTGTTCATATTTATTCTGGACATGTCGGCCAAACATGTTGGGCTAGCAATCACCTTGCTAGCTGGGCTTTTCAAGGTGCACCAATGCTAATGTTAACTGCCATTAGCAAGTAGTTTCTAAGACAGTTTCCTTCCCTTAGGTAAACTTCACTATTTGCTAAAACCTTGTCACCAAATCTTTTCTTTCTGTCAATTCATATACTTTCTTGCTCATATCATTTAACGCATAATAAGATTTAAGAAATCTTCCGTATTCTTAACAAACATAGGTTCAGAGTATAATGCTTTGAAACTATTCATCATAAGGTATCTAGAGCTCTTCCATAAAACATTAAATTTAAATTATCTCCTGAAATCAAGTCCTTGATTCTAGATACATTGCTCAAACTCTTTAAAACTTTAGAATTTCATAGAAATCAATGTTAAACTTACTTTATAGAAATCTATAAGTTCTAAACACCATATCAGTTTCAAAACTTTTATATAATCAATTTCCAATAACATGAACTACATCTTTCTATCAAACTATTCAAGTATTAGAAATCAACTTCTAAGGTACTTGTCCCACATACATACATAATCATATATCAAGAGAGAGAGGAGAGTAATATCTTTTTGCCCTTCAAGAATTTAATAAAATGCAATTTCAACTTTCAACATTTAATAGTATAACCATTAACATGATATTTTTAAAATCATGCATATGTTCAAAATAATCTGTAGACATATTATTACTCACAGTTCAAGTTTGGAAAGGAAGAAGCTCAAGCTCTATGAAGCCTTAAAGCCACCAAGGGATTCCAGAGAGTATCTAACATGACAAAATACATATATTAGACTCCCACAACTTAACTATTGTAAGAGTTTACTAGGATATGCCTCACAGGAGTAAAATCCCCAATTTCGAGAACCCTAACCTTCCCTTCATAAACTTAAACATGGAATTCATGGAAAAACTAGCTAATCTATAGTATAATAAGGAGGATTGAGCTCACGAACTACCTTAGAGAATGGAGAAAGGCGGTAGAGCATGAGGAAAGCGGTGGGTCTCCTCCCACCATCACTTTCTCTCATTAGAAAGGAGGGAAGAGAGAGCTTTAAGAAAGAAGCCAAGCCCAAAGCTATGATGATGATAAGGAAATGATGGATTTGGTGATGGATTTGAGTAAAAATTGATGAAGATATGATAGAATCTATATGAAGGGAGAGAAGAATGAGAGAGAAAGAAGAGGGGGGAGAGAGAGAGAGATATATATATATATATATACATATATGGTGGAGAATGGGAGAGAAAAGGTCGAGATTCATGTTTATTTCCACCCAGCGGGTGCTTGGGCGCTGCAGCTTGGCCGCTTGGGCACCCGCCTTCCTGAAGCTCAAGCAATCAGCAGTGCAACCAGTGCCTAGGCACCTAGTCCCTTTTTTTTATTATTCTCCTCTTCCAAACACTTCTCAAACATCATCATATACTTATTTATTTATAATGTCCTCATTTATTTTACTCTCAATTAACTTTAAAACATAAATGTAAATAAGAGAATACCCTCCATTTGAATCCAATAAAAATATTAGAAAAGTCAAACTCCTTAAGAATCAAAATCCAACTTTTGGATTTTAGTACAATTTTTCGAAAACTTGCATTTTCTTAAACTTTCGAGCTAAAAATGGAAGGGTTAACGGCTTCTTAAAATTCATTAAAAATCATTCTTCAATTCTTGGATATCTAAGGAACAATTATCAGGACTTTTAATCCCATGAAAATGTCCCAAATATAGAGCCCTCCACAGAGGTATAGGGTCCAGACTTAAAGTTTTTGCGGGGTCCGACAGGACAAAGTGTCACGATAGGTGTGACTCTCGACCCGGGCATTACAAACTGTCTCCAAAGTAGAGGGATCTCATAGTTTTCATATGACTATCTTCATATGGATATATGGATGGACCTTATAGCTGCCTCCACGTGAAGGGATCTTATCTTATTTATTCACATGTACATCTCATATACTTGAAGAATCTATAATCATAATGCATGATGCATATAGTTTTACCGGAAATTCGGCAACATAACAGTTGGGGGTAAGCATGCCAGCAATGCAACAAAGCCATTTCAACCAGTTAGTCCAAATAACAAGAACATCATAATTATGTAACATCATTTCAATAGTTTAGTAGAGAATTTAAACACATGAACTCAATAAAGTTGCAAGTTATAGCTAAGTTGGCTATTCACCCCATGTCCCTGCATTTGCCCTATTTTGTAAAATGTGCCATAAATTCATCTTAACTCGTTTAAACTTGAACTTTTAATATGTTGTAGCATTTTGTGTCTATTTTTAGCTTTCTTTAGTCTCATTAAGTTTTGATGGGTACACATTAAGTTTTGAGCTTTTACTCTAGCTGCCTTGATAAGAAGTAGATTTGGGCACTTAAATGTAGAAAAATCCATCAAAATTCTATTTCTTACTTATTTTGTCCAAATTTATGTCTAAATGAAGTTCACTGAACCATCTTTTATTCCCCACAAGTTTTAGATTAAATCAATAAGTATAACCTAAGTTATGGGCTCTTAATTTGGGCTAAAAGGAATTTCCTTGTTTCTTACATATAGGATTTTAGGTCAAGTTTAAGAAATTACTGGGAGTAGCACATAATAGATCTAGCTCTGAAATTTTTATAACATGATACCTATGTGTTATATTTCTAATAAAATTAGTTGCACTCAATTTGAAAGAGTATAGGGTGACTTATACCTATCATAACCCATACTGGTTAGAATAGAGGATAGGATTCAAGGATCTATTTAAAAAATTCATAACTCCCTTAATTTAGATTCAATAGTCTTATAACTTATACGGTTAGAAAGTCTAGGATGTCCAGTTTCATCCAAAAATAGGTTCATAAAATTTTGATCTCTATAGGGCAAGCTGTATAGTTTGTCGTACGGATAGGTCCTAAGATTTTGTTTTACAACAACTTTGTTTGTGTTCTTCCTTGAGTTTTTGATTGCTAATCCAATCCAAACCAAGAATATTCATATTTAATCACTTGAGACAAGTCATAAGATAATCATACAACATCAGGAAGATAAGTTACATAATAACCCTAATCAGCCACCTAACATTAAAATCAAGTGCAGCACAACAATCCTACCTTAAATTTAAGCTTGAACTAGTATGATGCAAAGCTTTTGGGTGAAGGAACTTATGTAGGGGTGAAGAAGCAAGGATGAGGGGAGGAGTTGAAGAACAAAAATGGGGGAGAGGTCTGGTCTTCTTTGTTCGAAAATTAAAAGGGAGAAAATGGGAATAGTTTGAGTTGTTGATCATAAAGGTTGAAAAGGACTTGATTGCTTTGATTGGTGGAACTCAAGGCTTATTGAATTTTCCTTGGCTGCCCATTTTGGATGGCTAAGATGGCGCCACCAAGAGGGTGTGGATGGCTCAATCATGGCTATCCAAGTTAGGGTTTAACAGTGTAAGTTTCTATTAATATAGTTCTTATGCTGTATAATATCGAAATTTAACTGATTCCTCTTAAATTAGCAAAATGATGTTAGTGGTCCTCATTAATTTTCTACATAACAAATTCAAAATTTTCTATCCCTAACATTAATATTTCCATCTTAATTACTCTTATTTCTCTAATGCAACATAATAGAATTGATAACAGTGCAAATCATAAGCGCCTTGCTTCAGGAGGTTACAATTTGCACATCCCTTTCTCTCAAGACTATTTTTTACGTCACAGTTGCTCCATAGGATTTGATTATTGTGCCTTGCTCTATAAGTATATCTATGCTGATTTATTTTGTCATATTTTTATCTATATTTATTTATTTATTTTGCCCTGCCGTGGAAGCATATCTCTCATAAGTTGGAGCAGCTTGCAAAATAGCTAAGGTGAAAATAGAAATTGATATTAATTTGAAGAGCCCCACCCCCTGCAGGTGGGTGTTTGATTATGGAATTTGGATCATTTGACACTATTAGGGATAAGCTTTAGTGTCTCTTAAGTTGTTAATGTGATTATCAAACTTGTTTATTATATTTTTCATTTAATTTGAAGAAAGGGGGAATCAGTGAGTTGTGCGTCTGTCATTTATTGTCAGCCATAAAAGCTGAAGCCTTAATATTATCTGAATTGGACTTTTCTTAGAAGAGAAGAGCAGTGAAGTTTTTGAATTTAGTACCACTAGGGGCATCAGAGTATCGCTTCACTCCTTATATAGTGCTATTTGAATATTGTACTACTTATAGCACGTTGCAACCTGCAAGCTCACGAAATTTATCTAGGGCTTTACTATATTCTTATAGCATGCTTCTGTATATCTCTATTTTACTTCGCCAAATGTATATCATCAAAAAGATGCTTTCTAATATTTTGTTTTTCCCAGATAAAAAAACTAATATTTTGTTTTTCCCAGATAAAAAAACTAATATTTTGTTTTCCGTCCTTTGTTTTTGCAATATTTGTTCTTCGTGGTTCATATAAATCTACATAGGTATCCATGTTATAAGCATAATTTTTGACAAAAAAAAAAAAAAAAATAGAAAACCATTGTACATAAATCATCATTCTATTGGGTGATTGAGAAAATGTTAGAGGTTGACATAGATTTTGAATATATATATATATATATATATATATATATTAAATAATATATACTATATTTCACAGATTCAAATTTTTTAGCATGTTAAGTATTTCCATGTTATATATATAAATCCAAAATATAAAAAATTGAGGCAGCTATTATTATTACAAGGAAATTACGCTAATTGAATAATTTTGGAAATAAATTTTTAAGCTGTTGATTTTTTATGCTTTCAAATTAAAAATATTGTTCTTTTAAGTGTAATATCTATTAACATATAGAAAATGCGATGGAAATGTCATTAGAAAACTAAGGGGGTGCTTGGCAATATCAAAAACCAAGTTAATATGGTACAAAATAGAACTAGTTATGTTAATTGATATAAAAATGAACTAATTTTTAATTAGACGTTGTTTGGTTCTATAACTTAAAAATTAGTTTTATTATATGTTCTTATTCTTCTTTTATATCTTTTTCTTTTTGACTATATCATTAAACAAACTAATCTAGCATATGGCAGCAAACGGTAATAATCGGCGGTGGCAGACAGTGGCGGTTGGGGGTGATGGTCGGTGGCAGACCGTGGTAGGTGGTGGTGGTCACCAACGATAGATGATGGCAGTTGCAGTGTGTAACACTCTACCAATTTAATGTTATGCTTAAGCCATAGCATGAAATTAAGTAGATTGTGTTACCGTGTTGATATTCTGCTTACCTTTCATGATTTGTATCACATCTCTCTTTTTTTTTTTTTTGTAAACAGACGAAATGGCGCGCTGATATATAATGAGCGTGACGAAATTTAACAAAATACCATAAAAGATAAGAATGAGTAATATAACATCAACTGTATACGTCGTGCATATATAGATCAGAAGCCAACGCTTCGGTTTATGTACAGATTTCAAAACAGGATGCAAAAGTGGGGCCGATGTACCAAAAAGATATAAAGCCCGTGTCAATCAAAATGATCCTATGGGTTCCTCAGAGGATATTTTAAACCTACTGCTAAGCCTGCTGCTAAGTTTATGACCCAAAGCTGCATGCTGTCAAAAGAGGGTCATGTTGTACAACGTCCTCTGCTACTAACCTACTCAGTCAAATAGCCGTTGGCCATGCCAGGCCCGGCTGGAGAATAGTCTGCATTGGGTCCCGAGGAGGATGATGATGAGCTGGTGGCCTCAGAAAGGTCACTCTCGGAGCTGAGCGATACGTCGGGAACCATCTGTGGGGGAGACTTTGTTGCGAGATCAGCGGGAACTGCAGGTGTTGCGGGTGCGGCAAGCGCAGGAGGAGGATGTGCCACGTGCAGCGGGAACGCAAAATATGAGGTGGCAGGGTCAAACGCAGGATGGAACAGAAGGACAGCAAAATTCCTGTTGCTGAACAGGTAGAGATGGAAGTTGCAGGAACTGGCTATGTACAGGGAATCCACGAAGGGATCATGGTGGAGCTATAGGTTGGGAATCTCAATGAAGAGGGTAGCGATCGAGTCCATCACCAGTGTCTGAGAATGGTGCGGAAATGCAAGACGAGGTGAGAATTTGCAGAAATTCTCAGTAGGGTTCGCATAATTGACATCACATTCATCCTCAGTTGCCTCGGTTTTTATTTAATTGTAAATCATGGGTTCAAAACTAGACTATCCAAATTGAATAAGTTTAAGAAAATGTCTAGTCCGAGGCAAAGTTTAATTTTACTTAAAACAGTATAGGAAATAGAAGAAACTACTAAATAATGATACAGATTAATGAGTAGGGTAAACAATCATACGGTAATAGGTAAGTATAACAGGCAAACTATAAGCATCACATAATGACTATTCAATGCAACCATGCAAAATCGCATTCTTGAACTCATTTTCATAAACTTTTTTCCATTTCTTGGTCCCCTGGGAGTTCTTGGCCATTTTAGACTCCTGGGTAATGTCTGCTGATCAGGATTGAGCTTATTCGTATACAGGAATGCCGGGTTTACTTTTCCCGACTTTCCCACTGATCTATTCCCCTTAACTTTTTATCCGGGGCTGGCCCAAGCATTATAGAACTTTCATCACATAACATAACTTTCATAACTTTCATAAAAATGTACATGTATTAACATGTATATCATAACTCATGGATAGACTTTACCGAAACTTTGGCGGTATAACGGAACATGTCCGCTTTTTCATGAATAGTGCTAATACTCAATACACCAACTCATCAAAGAAGTCATAACCTTTCACTCATAATTCATCATTAACTTCATAAGGGCATTATTCACATCAAGACAGGGTTGCTGCCTCAGCATAATCATTCAACCCGGTTTTTATAATTCAGGTCATAATTTCTATTTAACTCATTTGGACCTCGATTTTGGATATGTGAAAGTTTTGTGTGTCTATTTTCTAACCTCTTTGATCCCATCTGATTCTAATGACTATAGCTCAGGTTATATAGGTTTTATCCCAGCTTACCCTGCAACTAGCTAGAATTAGACACTTAAAAGTAAAAATCCAGTAAAAATCAAAAACTGATTCAAATCATACAAAAATGATCTCATATTAAAGCTAACACAACAAAATTTCCTTTCCAAAAAGATCCATTGCATTTGACTTAGTAGGGCTCGAGTTATAAGCCCTGAAATTTGACCTCTCTGAACTGCCCAATTTGACCCGGTTTGGACATAGGGTGATTTCTTTGAACGACTGGGAGCATAGGGATCCATAACAAACTTGGAATTTCATTGTGGAATATTCTCCTACGTGTAAGCTTTCTAACGAAGTTGGTTTCACTCAATTTGGAGTTGTATAGAGTGAGTTACACCCTTCTCAAGTCATACTGCTCGGATGAAAGTCCTAATTCCTAGGTCAAACTTTAAAAATTCATATCTCTCCCAATATTAATCCAATGGCCCTATATGATATATGTATGGAAAGCTCTAGATGTCTAGTTTCATATAAAAATGGTTGCATGAAGTTTAATCAACTGTAGGCAGAGTCGTACACTCCGCCGTACGGACTGCCGAGAGTTTTTGGTTTTCCAACTTCTCACCTCCTCCTACTCTCTTTCTTTCTTGCTTCCTATTCAATTTTTAACATCATAACAGCCAACAAATCAGTCAAATATCCTTATA
Organism: Pterocarpus santalinus; assembly: GCA_031439595.1. Taxonomy (NCBI): domain Eukaryota; kingdom Viridiplantae; phylum Streptophyta; class Magnoliopsida; order Fabales; family Fabaceae; genus Pterocarpus; species Pterocarpus santalinus. Next base: position 25,312,877 of record CM062529.1, read on the forward strand.
TTCATTCAATCATCACATCAAAAATTGAGAAAGATGAACCACCACCAGCCACCCACAATCAAAATCAATACAAGAATTAAACCTCTACCTCTTGTTATGTGTGATTTGGTTTGATCTTGGAATTTGAATCAATAAAACTTGGTTGAACTTGAAGGTTTGATGAAGTTGGGTGAGTGGAGAAGAGAAGAATAGAGCTGAAGTGACGAAGAAGGCAGCGCAAAAAAATGAGGCTAAATGAGAAGAAAGAAATGTTTTATAAAGCCTTGGAGTGGTAGGTAAAATGAAGGCTTTTGATTGGTATAAAACACAAGGCTGAATTTCAGCCAACTTTCCCCAATTTTTGTGGCCTTTCTTGCGCCACTTTCATAGGTTAAGTGGCTGAATTTCTTGTGACTAATTTCCAGCCATGCTTCCTTCTGTTTATAGTCTAATGTGGCTTAATTATCCTCCACGCAAATGAGAACGCGTTTGCACTTGGTCTGAACTCGGAACTCGTATCCATCTTGAGTGAAGTCGGAACTCTTGTCCATCTGATTCGAATTTGGAGGTTAGTTTGGATATCGGAACTTGAGTCACTTGGAAACATGTTATGAGATCGGAAATCGTGTTAGAAACATAAAATATGAGATCGAAAATCATAGCAAACAATTTACCTTAAAATTGGCGGTCACGGACAAGACTATGAAACGTAAGAGATGTGAACTCGGAAGTCAGGGATGTTACATAGACTTGGAAGTTAGTATCAGGACATAAAACCATATGTACCCAAAAATCGGAAAGTATCTAATCTTGGGAGTTGGTTACAAACTCAAACTCGTGAATGTAAATGGAAATTAGAACGCTCTTAACTTAAGTTCGGATATAGGGGCATAAATAAACTCGGACATCGGTAATTACGTCCAGTTGGTTTGATGCGACGGTTAAGTCGGAAATTGGAACTCATGTAAATTCTGTTCAAACTTGGAGATCAACTCAGGGATCTGAACTCGTGTCCATTTTATTTGAGATCAACCTTGAGATCGAAAATTGTGAAAATTTCACCTTTCATTTGAAACTTGAAGTCGGAAATCATGACTATTTCATTCGAATTGGAAATGAGGTCGGGAATCGGAAAAAGTGTTCATTTCACTTGAACCTTGGAAATAAGGTCGGAAGTCGGAGCTCGTGGCGGATATTACACAGTGGAATGGTGGCGGCCGACAGTGGTGGCTAGCAGCGTGGCGATAGACGATAGTGGCTAGTGGCGATGATGAATGGTGGTGACCAGTGATGACGGACAGTGGCAGTCGGCGACGACAATGAATGGTGGCGGTTGGGTACGATAGACAGTGGGTACCGGTGGCGACGGATGGTGGCAACTAGTGGCTTTCAACGACAGCAAATGGTGGCGGACGAGGCCGGTGGTAGTCGATGGCAGATGATGATGGACTGTGTAACGTCCGAACGAAAATTTTATCGTTAATAATCGAGTTGTTCGGTTTACATCAAATAAGTAGGTTTAATTGGAATGCAATTAAGCATCTAATTAAAGCCAATTAAGTGTGATTTAGGAGTAACTAGGCTTGATGGAATTAGATTAGGAACATAGAAAACATCATAGAATTTTTCTAAAAACCGGTTTACCGATTTAAGAGAAATCGGTAAGATTTCGGTAATTTAAACCGATGAAACCGAATCAATAGAAATTATACTGTGAGAACTGTAGGATGGATGGCCAAGATTTAGCCAACTTACCCATGCAAGTGGTGCCATCTCAGCCCTCCAAATGGGCTGCTAAACCAAGTCACATAACCTATTCAAATCCATCAATCACATGTAACTTGCTTGAGAAGTTTTTAAATTTTTCTTTTTCCACCCTTGCACATTTTTGGCCCTTATCTAATACTGAGCCCTCTCCATTTTTCTCCACCGTCTCATCTCATCTCAACTAATATCATCTTCCTTTCCCACAAACCTTCAAGCCATCACTAGATTTCTTCAACTCTAACCATAAATTCAACAAGAATCATATCTAGAAAAGGTAGGAATCTTACTTCTCTTCTTATTTTCCCATCATTTGGAGTTGTGTGTGGGTCTTGATACTTTGTGCCACTAGTGATACGTGGATTGATGATGATGTTTTATAGTTGATTATACATATGTGTTATGATTAAAATTGGTATTGGTAAGAAAGAACTTGAAGAGAAGAGAAAACTCAAGAAGTTGTTAGAGTTTTTCCTTGGTGGTCCGTACGGCAGAGTGTATAGCTCTAGCTACAGCCGTTTAAACTCTATGAATCTATTTTTATATGAAACTAGACATTTAGGGCTTTCCATACATATATAATATAAGGCCATTGGATCAGTATAGAGGTAGATATGAATTTTTGAAGTTTAACCTAGAAATTAGGACCTTCATCCGAGTAGTATGAGTTGAGAAGGGTGTAACTCATTCTATACAACTCCAAATTAAGTGAAAATAACTTTATCAGAAAGCTTACACATAGCAGGATATTCCATAAAAATTTTTGAGTTAAATAAGGTCCTATTTGTTCCCAGTGAGTCGAGAAAGTTGCCCTATATCCAATCTGGGCTAGAATAGGGTAGTCTAGTAAGGTAAAGTTTCAGAGCTTATATCTTGAATTATACTTATTAAAATGATATGAAACTTATTTCATTTGAAAGTTTGTTCTGTTAGCTTTACATCGATATAAATTTGGCATAATTTTCACCCAGATTTCTATTTTTAGTGAATTTTCCCTTACAAGAGTGCAATTTTGGTTGGAAGTAGAACAAGTCTGGGATAAGACACAAACAACTTGAGTTAATGTCGAAAGTCGGGGCTTAGTAAACAGAGAGCTAGGTCGGTACACTTAAAAATTGAACTCTAAACTTAGTAAATAAGGGACTAGGTCAGGGATCTTTGAGGTTGAACTCAGGAGAGTGTACTTAAGGTTAAACTCGAGAGAGTGTACTTAAGATTGAACTCGGAAAGCACACTTAAGGTTTAACTTGGGAGGTCATACTTAAGATTGAACTCAAAAGGTATACTTAGGGCTACGCTCAGAACTTAGTGAATAGGAAATTACATCGAATGTAGTCCAGGTTGCAAACTTAGAGTTTAGGAAACACTCAAAAGTCTTGAAAGACTAAATTGTGGGTTCAGGTCGGAGGTCGGGAGCATAGGCACATAAAACCCTTATACATGTTATTCTGAGACTCGACCCAGAATCAATCTCGAGAGATTAAACATAACCCCGGAGGTTGGAACTTGTATAAGATCGGAACTCAGAATACATTTAACCTTGAAAGTGAACTCGGGCACCTTATTAGAAATTAAAAGCTTGCAAGATAGATTGATGCTTAAGATTCTAAATCTTGCACTTATTGATATTGTTATATTCTTGGTATGAATACGATATTCGGTATCGAGTTTACTGTTAATTACAATCTCCTGGTTATATGGCACTATTCATGAGAAAGCGGACATAATTAGTTATGCTGAGATTTCAGCAGAAAATGCAATTAATATGAATTTGCAAGTTATGCATGCATGGGTCAAAGGGTTAGCCAAGCAATGCTACCCTATAAGCATGAGACAAGTAATGCTACCATTATAAGAATGAGGAAGGATTTCCATGTGACTTGGGCCAGCCCCTGAACAAATTTAAGGGGAATAGGTCAGTGGAGAAGTCGGGGAAAGCAAATCTGGGGACCCTATATAGGAACGAGCTCGATCCTGAAAAGCAGACTATTACCCAAGAGTGTTATGGCCAATATACTCCCAACGGACCAAGTATGGAAAAATATGAGTTAAGATCAAGTACATCATTTTTCATGCATAACCACATTTTCAGTTATCATGCATTGATTTAATTGCACCATTGGATGTTATATATATATATATATATATATATATATATATATATATATATATATATATATATATATATATATATATATATATATATATATATATATATATATATATATATATATATATATATATATATATATATATATATGTGTTATTGCTTATTTTATGGTTATCATTTATCTATGTCAATGCACAGATAGGTAGTAGTTGTACATGAAATGTCCCATGGGGACCCATTAGGGTGTTGTCCATATAGACAGGTCGCCTTATTTTATGTTAGCGGCCTCATTCTTACCACCCTGTACTATCTTAAATATCTTTTAACAACTTTAGTAACAGATATATATATATATATATATATATATATATATATATATATATATATATATGATACAGTTTTCGATAATTCTGTCCATTTCGCATTTTCTTTATTTATGTTACTTTACTTCTGGTATACGATTTATTAATATTGAAATCGAAGATGAAGTTAAATCAACTAGTCACACGTAATAACTTATCAAGTAACATATTATGACTTAAGCATAGTATTTTATCTGGTGAGGTGTTACATTTTTGGTATCAGAGCAGTTCATCCTAATATAGGCTTGAGGATTGGGCTGACTATGCTTCACATATGCTCTATATTCTTTAGATATTATCATGCACTGAGTCTTGTCCATATGGATAGGATGCACATGAGAGGATTGCCTAACTATATGTTATTATTTACTAGCACACCGAACTTAGTATTAAGCCTGATCAACTCAATTACTCTTGTTTTGTGTGTTCAGAACTTGATGGCTTTTGGAAGGCGAGGTAAGTCGCAAACTTCCTCAAGCCAGGAAGAAGCTACTGAGTTCTTGGACAAAATGCGAGAAATGGCGCACGCTATGCGCAAGTAGGTAGCTGTAGCAACACGAATGATGGATCAACTAGGGCGGCAGCCAGAGGTAGGTCTTGAAGGGAATCATAATGGCCCTGGGGTAGATCTAGAGTATCTTAAATTCACTGAGTTCAGGAAGGCCAACCCACCTAGCTTAAGGGGAGCCTTTAACCCAGATAAGGCGAATGAGTAGGTTAAAGCTATGGATAAGGTCTTCTCCATATTGGATTGCACAGATCGTCAGAAGGTGACCTTTACCACCTATATGCTAGAAGCAGATGCAAAATTCTAGTGGAATGGAGCACGGCGGTTATTAGAAGGATCACAAACGGATATTACTTGGGATATATTCAGAGACACGTTTTATCAGAAGTACTTCCCTACCTCTGTTCGCAATGCTAAGGAGTTAGAATTCGTGCACCTCCGTCAAGGGAATAGTAGTGTATCGGAATACATTGCTAGATTTGAAGAGTTGTGCAAATTTGTCACTATTTATCAGCAGAACCCCGATGAAGCCTGGAAATGCATGAAGTTCGAAGGTAGGCTGAGAAAAGACGTCCTTACCACTATAGGGCCAATGGAGATCAGAGACTTCCCTATGTTGATGAATAAGTGCCACCTAGTGGAGGATTGTAACAGGAAGTTGGTTGTTGCTAGGTCAGCCGGCAGTTACTTTAAGAAGGGGTTAGCCCGACAAGGCCCAAGGTTCAAGCCCAACTTTCAGCAGTAGCGAAAGTTTCAGCCTGCGGGCAACAAAGGCAAGCAACCTCAGAGGCCTTTTGGGAACCAAATGTGCACCCAGTGTGGCAAGAATCATGGTAACTGCCCCTGCTTGGTAGGTCAATATGTCTATTTTGGATGTGGCAAACCAGGCCACAAAATCTATGAGTGCCCTGCCAGAAACCCTTAGCTGACTCCCAAGCCACAACGTTAGGGAAGAGTTTTCACTATGGATGCATAGGAGGTCAACAAGTCAGAAGAATTGATTCAAGATACGTGTGAAGTGAATGGTAAAACCTTGACTGTCTTATACGATTCAGGTGCATCTCACTCTTTCATCTCTCATGATTGCATGTCAGCCTTACAGTTACCTATTTTTGAATTACCTTATGACTTGTTAGTTTCTACACCTACAAGTGAGCCCGTTAAGACCCATCATACTTGTATGAATATCCCCCTTCAGCTAGGAGGTCAAACTTTTTCAGCCAATTTAATTTGTCTTTCCTTGTCCGGACTTGATATTATTTTGGGTATGGACTGGCTCTCTGCCAACCAAGCCCTGTTAAATTGCTCTGATAAATCCATTGTGCTTCCCTTTATTTCATCTTTCGAACCACCAATCCCGGTAAGTCTTTATTTAAGTTCCTTAGCAGTACACCATTGTAGGGATGAAAGTCAAGAGTATATTCTTCTATTAACCAGTGTAGCGGAGGTTGATCAAAAGTTGGATAATATTCCAGTTGTTAGGAAATATCCCAATGTGTTCCCTGAAGATATTCTTGATTTTCCTCCCAAGAGCGAAATTGAGTTTGCCATCGAATTGGTACCGGGAGCAGGACCAATATCTATAGCGTCGTATCGAATGTCGCCCCTCGAATTGACTGAACTTAAGAAGCAGATTGAAGAACTCTAGGTAAAGAAATTTATTAGGCCAAGTGCATACCATGGGGAGCCCCAGTTCTGTTGGTTAAGAAGAAAGACGGGGGCATGCGATTGTGTGTGGATTACAGGCAGCTGAATAAGGCGACAATAAAAAATAAGTATCCATTGCCAAGGATTGACGATCTCATGGATCAACTTCAAGAGGCTACTGTATTTTCCAAGATTGATCTACGATCTAGATATCACCAGATTCAGGTTCGAGAAGAAAATATTCCGAATACGACGTTTCGAACTCGTTATGGACATTATGTATACACTATGATGTCCTTCGGATTGACGAATGCACCGGCAATATTTATGGATTACATGAATCAAATATTCCGACTATATCTTGACAGATTTGTGGTGGTATTCATTGATGACATACTTGTTTACTCGAAGACAGAGCAGGAGCACACAAAACATTTGCAACTAGTTTTGCAAGTTCTAAGAGAAAAGAAACTTTACGCCAAGCTATCCAAATGTGAATTTTGATGAAAGAAGTAAAATTCGTTGGCCATGTAGTATCCCATAGAGGAATTTCTGTGGATCCTAGTAAGGTACAAGCGGTATTAAGTTGGGAACGGCCAACAACAGTTACAGAAGTCAGGAGCTTCTTAGGGTTGGCAGGATATTACAGGACATTTGTTTAGAATTTCTCTCAAATAGCCTGCACCTAACAAAACTAACCAGGAAGAACGCCCTATTCGAATGGACATCGGAGTGTGAGCAGAGTTTCCAAGAATTAAAAGAAAAGTTAACGACAGCCCCAGTACTTACTCTGTCGAATCCTCATGGACCGTTCGAAGTCTACTGTGATGTTTCTAAGAAAGGATTAGGGTAGTGTTAATGCAGAACAGAAACGTCGTCGCATATGCTTCCAGGCAATTAAAAATTCACGAAAGGAATTATCCAATGCATGACCTAGAGTTAGCGACGGTGGTATTTGCTCTAAAGATATGGAGGCACCATCTTTACGGAGTGACGTTTGAAGTATTTTCTGATCACAAAAGCTTGAAATACCTTTTTGATCAGAAGGAATTGAACATGAGGCAGCGAAGGTGGATGGAGTTTCTTAAAGATTACGAATTTGAGCTAAAGTACCACCCTGGCAAGGCAAACATGGTGGCAGGCGCCCTGAGTAGGAAGTCTTTAACTGTGGCATGCATGATAATCAAGGAGACGGAACTCATAGAGACTTTCTGAGACCTCAACATGGGAATCTCTATGAACCCCAATGCCATTCAGTTAAACCAACTTAAGATAACCAGTAGTTTCAAGGACCAAATCCAGCAAATACAACAAAGAAATGATGACTTCCAGCATATAGTGCAACTAGTGTGGTATAGCAAGCTAACAGGATTTACTCAAGATACAGAAGGAATATGGCGATACTAGGGAAGAATATGCATACCTGAGGAGAATAATCTCAGGAAGAAAATACTGGAGGAAGCCCATAAGAGTGAGTTTGCTATACATTCTGGCATTAACAAAATGTACCAAGATCTCAAGAGGATGTTTTGGTGGCCAGGCCTTAAGACAGATATAGCAAATTTTGTGAATAAATGTTTAACCTGCCAAAAGGTAAAAATAGAACATTAGAGACCAACAAGAACTCTGCAACCCTTAGAAATTCCAGAGTGGAAATGGGAGAGTATTTCCATGGATTTCATAATAGGCTTACCACAGACACCCTCAGGATATGATGCTATATGGGTTATAGTGGATAGGCTAACCAAGTCCGTTCACTTTTTACCCATTCGAGCGAATTATCCTTTGGAGAAGTTGGCTCAAATGTACATTCAAGAAGTGGCATAGCTACATGGTATTCCTTCAACAATCATTTCAGATCGAGATCCAAGATTCACCTCACGATCTTGTGGAGCACTCCAGAAGGCATTCGGTACTAGGCTATGCTTAAGTACTGCGTATCATCCGCAAACAGATGGTCAGACCAAGCGAACTATTCAGACTTTGGAAGATATGCTAGAGCATACATTCTAGAATAGTGTGGGAGCTGGGATCAATACTTACCGTTGGCTGAGTTTGCATACAACAACAGTTACCATGCTAGCATTGACATAGCTCCATATGAGGCTTTATATGGAAGAAAGTGTCAATCTCCTCTATGTTGGTATGAATCAGGAGAACAGAGTTTGTTGGGACCGAAATTAATCAGAAAACTATAGAGCAAATCAAAAGGATCCGTAGCAAGATACTTGCAGCTCAAAGTCATCAGAAGAGCTATGCGGATGTCAGGAGAAAGCCATTGGAGTTCCAAGAAGGAGACCATGTATTTCTAAAGACCACACCCACAATTGGAGTAGGTAAGGCCATTAAAATTAGAAAGCTAAGCCCGCACTTTATAGGTCCTTTTCAAATTTTAAAACGAATTGGGCCAGTGGCATATCAAGTCGCTTTACCTCCACATCTGTCAAAGCTTCATGATGTGTTCCATGTTTCTCAACTCAGAAAATACCAGCCTGACCCTACTCATTTCTTGGAGCCTGAATCAATCCAGCTAAGGGATGACTTAACCTTTCATATACCTCCAGTATGGATAGTGGACAGGAGCACCAAACACCTTCGGAACAAAGTCGTACAACTAGTAAAGGTAGCATGGGGACACGAAGACTCGGCAGACTGTACATGGGAATTAGAGGCCGATATGCAGAAGGAGTATCCTGAATTATTCTTAGGTACTAAATTTTGAGGAAATTTTCTTTTTTTAGGAAGGTAGTAATGTAACATCCGAACGAAAATTTTATCGTTAATAACCGAGTTGTTTGGTTTTCATCAAATAAGTGGGTTTAATTGGAATGCAATTAAGTATCTAATTAAAGCCAATTAAGTGTGATTTAGGAGTAATTAGGCTTGATGGAATTAGATTAGGAACATAGGAAACCTCACAGAATTTTTCTAAAAACCGATTTACCGATTTCAGAGAAATCGGTAAGATTTCGGTAATCTAAACTGTCCAAACCAGATCAATAGAAATTACACTGTGAGAACCCTAGGATGGATGACCAAGGTTTAGCCAACTTACCCATGCAAGTGCGCCATCTCAGCCCTCCAAATGGGCTACTAAACGAAGTTACATAACCTATTCAAATCCACCAATCACATGTAACTTGCTTGAGAAGTTTTTAAATTTTTCCTTTTCTACCCTTGCACATTTTCGGCCCTTATCTAATATTGACCCCTCTCCATTTTTCTTCGCCATCTCATCTTATCTCAACTCATATCATCTTCCTTTTCCACAAACCTTCAAGCCATCACTAGATTTCTTCAACTCCGACCACAAATTCAACAAGAATCATATCTAGAAAAGGTAGGAATCCTACTTCTCTTCTTATTTTCCCATGGTTTGGAGTTGTGTGTGGGTTTTGATACTTTGTGCCTCTGATGATACGTGGATTGATGATGATGTTTTATAGTTGATTATACATAATATAAGTTATGATTAAAATTGGAATTGGTAGGAAAGAACTTGAAGATAAGATAAAACTCAAGAAGCTATTAGAGTTTTTCCTCGGTGGTCTGTACGGCGGAATGTATAGCTCCGGTCACAGCTGTTTAAACTCCATGGATCTATTTTTATATGAAACTTGACATTCAGGGCTTTCCATACATATGTAATATAAGGTCATTGGATCAATATAGAGGTAGATATGAATTTTTGAAGTTTAATCTAGAAATTAGGACCTTCATCCAGGCAGTATGAGTTGACAAAGGTGTAACTCATCCTATACAACTCCAAATTGAGTGAAACCAACTTTGTTAGAAAGCTTACATATAGGAGCATATCCATACAAATTTACAAGTTAGATAAGGTCCCATTTGTTCCCAGTGAGTTGAGAAAGTTGCCCTATATCCAATCCGGGCTAGAACAGGGTAGTCTAGTAAGGTCAAGTTTCAGAGCTTATATCTCGAATTATACTTATTAAAATGATATGAAACTTATTTCATTTGAAAGTTTGTTCTGTTAGCTTTACATGGATATAAATTTTGCATAATTTTAACCCAGATTTCTATTTTTAGTGAATTTTCCCTTACAAGAGTGCAATTCTGGCTGGAAGTAGAATAAGTCTGGGATAAGACACAAACAACTTGAGTTAATGTCGGAAGTCGGGACTTAATAAATAGAGAGCTAGGTCGGTACACTTAAAAATTGAACTCGAAACTTAGTAAATAAGGGACAAGGTCGGGAAATCTTTGAGGTTGAACTCAGGAGAGTGTACTTAAGGTTGAACTCGGGAGAGTGTACTTAAGATTGAACTCGGAAAGCACACTTAAAGTTTAACTCGGGAGGTCATACTTAAGATTGAACTCAGAAGGTATACTTAAGGCTGAGCTCAGAACTTAGTGAATAGGAAATTACATCGAATGTAGTCCAGGTCGGGAACTTAGAGTTTAGGAAACACTCAAAAGTCTCGAAAGACCAAATTGTGGGTTCAGGTCGGAGGTCGGGATCATAGGCACATAAAACCCTTATACACGTAATTCTGAGACTTGACCCAGAATCGATCTCGGGAGATTAAACATAACCCCGGAGCTCGAAACTTGTATAAGATCAAAACTCGGAATTCATTTAACCTTGAAAGTGAACTCGGGCACCTCATTAGAAATTAAAAGCTTGCAAGATAGATTGATGCTTAAGATTCTAAATCTTGCACTTATTGATATTGTTATATTCTTGGTATGAATATGATGTTCGATATCGAGTTTGCTGTTAATTACAATTTCCTGGTTGTATGGCACTATTCATGAGGAAGCAGACATGATCCGTTATGCTGAGATTTCAGCAGAAAATGCAATTAATATGAATTTGCAAGTTATGCATGCATAGGTCAAAGGGTTAGCCAAGCAATGCTACCCTATAAGCATGAGACAAGTAATGCTACCATTATAAGAATGAGGAAGGATTTCCATGTGACTTGGGCTAGCCCCTGAACAAATTTAAGGGGAATAGGTCAGTGGAGAAGTCAGGGAAAGCAAACCTAGCGACCCTGTATAGGAACGAGCTCGATCCTGAAAAGCGGACCATTACCCAGCAGTCTTATGCCCAAAATACTCCCAGGGGACCAAGTATGGAAAAATATGAGTTAAGATCAAGTGCATCATTTTTCATGCGTAACCACATTTTCAGTTATCATGCATTGATTTAATTGCACCATTGGATGTTTTATATATATATATATATGTGTGTGTGTGTGTGTGTGTGTGTGTGTGTGTGTTATTGTTCATTTTATGGTTATCATTTATCTATGTCAATGCACAGATTTGAATGTTTATTTTCTGTTTAATTTCCTTTACTTCCTTAAGTAAAACAAAGCTATGTTTCGGGCTATGATTTATACAACTAATTGAGTAGGACTTCCTTGTGATGTAACATTTTGTTTTAATTAACCAAAATCCGAAACACCTGAGAATGTTGGCGATGACAGATAAACATAGATTTAGGAATTCCTACTGAGAAATCTTTATTTCTCACTCTATTATATACTTCTGCGTCATTCTCAGAGCATGGAGAATGTGGCTACCGGCGTCCTATTCATTGAATTTCCAGAACTCCACATCCATCTCGACTCGTTCATAGATTCCATGTACATATCTAGTAGATGCCGGTTCAATCTTTACTTCCTTTTCTAGAGAGATTTTGCTACACCCCATTTACACCTGCTGTTTGACCCTGCCGTCCCTTACATCGCCATCCCTCTCCACATGGCTCACCCCTTTCCACCTCCACCAGCAGCAGCACCAGCCATGGCTCCGCCGGCCTCACCACCGCAGCAGATACCCTTAATCTCGATGTTTGAGGAGGATCTATCTGAGGCTGTGAGTTCATCTTCCTCATCTTTTGCTCTGAGCATGGATTTCACCCTTGCAGATGCCGGCATGGCGAATGGATTCCTTTCTTCGAAATCCATCTAGTTAGAGTACCCGCCGTTGTAACAGTAGATGTACATGATGACCCTCTTTTGGCAGTTTGGGTCATAGGTAGTAGTTGTACATGAAATGTCCCATGGGGTCCCATTAGAGTGTTGTCCATATAGATAGGTCGCTTTATTTTATGTTAGCGGCCTCATTCTTACCACCCTGTACTATCTTATATATCTTTTAACAACTTTAGTATATATATAGTTTTCAGTAATTCTATCCATTTCACATTTTCTTTATTTATGTTACTTTACTTCTGGTATACGATTTATTAATATTGAAACCGAAGATGGAGTTAAATCAACTAGTCACACGTAATAACTTATCAGGTATCATATTATGACTTAAGCATAGTATTATTTCTAGTAAAGTGTACAGACTGTTCTGGTGAATAGTGGTGAAAAACAGTGGAGGACAGTTGATAATAGTCAAAAGATATAAAATAAAAGTAAAAAAAATTTGGGATGAAATAAAACTAATTTAAAATTAATTTTTTAAGAACTGATTTTAAGTCTAAATTGATTACAATAAAAACTAGTTTTAAAATATATAGGTACTTACCAAACAACATTTATTAAAAGCCAAACTCCATTATTCCTAGTTATTCGATTTTTTTAGTTTTACAAACCCCTTAGCGGTCACATATTTGGCTAAAATTCTTCACATCTTTTTTTTTTTTAATAATTTCTTTTCAAACGGTCTCTTCCTTTTTGAGAATCTGTTGAACATGGACTATAGTAATTTGCCTTAATCTGTTCAATCTAAACACGCAAGTTGCAAACGTGATTCAAATATGTCAAAAGTGAAATAAATGAGAGACTATTGGGTAGAATTTTGCTAACAATCTTTTTATTAACATCCAAACAAGCACACGTTAAAAAAAAAATCAAACAAGTAAGGCTTCAATTTTATATTTAGAGTAAATAAATTTTTGAATGATAATATTTTTGAAGTTGACATTTTTATTCCTGAAATTTTTTTTTGAGATCAATTTAATCCTAACATTTTGAATTAAGTAATGATAAATTCTCATAATTGGTATGCCTAAATATCCTCTAGATTCAAACTCTCATTTACATGTGTTAAATAATCCTTGAATATTGTATAAATTATAATTTATATCATTGCAAGTGAAATTTTTTGAATTAGGAAGGTTTTCACGTTAGTTATCAGGAGCATATATCAACACTCTTTTGACTATTTGATAGAACACCAAGAAGGATATATTGAAATTAATTAAATAATTTATTTTTCAAATTATTTAGTCATTGTAAAGCAAATAACGCTTCCGATAATAAGTTGTTGACCAAAATACTTCTTACAATAAAGCTGAAGAAAGATAAAAGTAAGAGAAAAGGAATTAATTTTTTTATTTGTTCAATCCTCAAAATGGAAGGAGAGGAAAAAATTATTTTTTTATTTATTTAGTATTTATTTAAAATTTGAAAGTATATATATCTTTATAAAACAACTTATACTTCTAATAATGAGTTATTATATGAAATGAATTTATATAAATATTATTTAAAATAATTCATTATTTAATAAAAATTTGTAATTATACTTTTTTATATGATTATTTCATTCTACATAACTTTAATTTTATAATATTTTAGATTAGTTTATATAACCATGTTTGTAACATCCTCCTCTATACAGTACTATGCTTAAGTCATAGTATCACACTCAGGAGTTGTTACTGCTACCTGAGCGGACTTTATCTGACAGCAACTTCAGACATTTTTGCAACTTCTCGAACTATCTGGAGATAACACGGAAACAGAAGTGAGAATTTTAAATTCTCAGTCGGATTCTTTAACTATTATATATAATGTCATCGTTGTCACCTCCAGTTGCTTCGGTTTATTATGAAAAAGGTGAACATGTTATACAAACTGTTTGGTTTTATAGTTCGAAAACATACTGTCCGAAGCAAAGTTCATTTTATTCACACACTTGTCATTTGGGTGAGCCAACACAAAATCAATTCATGAATTACACTATGAATAATAACTGAAACGTATTAAAATATAATAGCACCAATATACTGAAAACATAAAATCTGCATATATCTTTACTTGTACTTGAATTTATGCAAATATACATAATTTTCTTTTCTTCCTTTATCTTCCTTTACTTGTTACACATATTTCAGAGTATGATCGCCATGTCATACTCCATCAAGGTGTGATCACCATGTCACACTCCTTAGGAATATGTTCATCTTGCCATGTCCCAGAGTATGATCGTCATATCATACTCCATTGGGATGTGATCGTCGTGTCACATTCCTTAGGGTGTGGGATCATTATGCCACATTTCAGAGTATGATCGTCATGTCATACTCCATCAGAGGGTAATCGTCATGTCACGTTCCTTAGGATGTGCTCATCATGCCATATTCCAGAGTATAATCGCCATGTCATACCCCATCAGGGTGTGATCGCCATGCCTCCAAGTGAAGGGATTCATTCTCACATATTTATATATCTCTTCCTTTGCATGCAAAGATGTTGTCTTTCATAAAAAGGATCATGATCATATCATCATGCAATGTTTACATGCATTATAGTGCACTTACTTTCGAATATTCTTGCATTTAGAATTTCATATTAAGAACTTAAATCTTCATAACACAAGCTATCATAACTCCATATGTTTCTACTGAAAATTCGGCAGCATAACGGATCAAATCTATTTTCCCATAAATAGTGCCAGTCAACCAGATAGTCATTCATATATAAAAATCAATGCAAGGTATAGATGCTCTAATAATCAAACAAAGTTTCATAACTTTGATCTTGAATTAGTTTTCTGCCACTTCCTTTTAATTCTACCCAGTTTTTGTAACTTAGGCCATAAATTCATTTTAACTCATTTAGACCTGAATTTTGGATATGTTGAAGTGTTATGTGTCTATTTTCTAATCTCTTTGGTCCCATCTAATTTTGATTTGTATAGCTCAACTTATTTGTATCTTACCTCAGACTGCCTTGTTCTTAGCCTGAATTGCACCCTTATAAGAGAAAATTCACTAAAAATAGGAATCTGGGTAAAATTATAGTAAATTTATGCCAAATTAAAGCTAACAGAACAATCTTTTAAATGAAAGAAGTTGTATATCATTTGCATAAGTATTTCTTGAGATATAAGCCCCATAACTTGACCCTATTGGGCTACCCTATTCCAGCCCGGTTTGAACTTAAGGCAAGTTCATTGTTGTTCTGGGAATAAATGGCAATGAATTTGACTCTGAAATTTTGATGGGATGTTTCCTTACATATTAAATTTCAAACAGCATTAGTTTCACTCAATTTAGAGTTGTGTAGGGTGAGTTACACCCTTCTCAACTCATACTGTCCAGATGAGAATCTAGATTTCTAGGTCAATTTTCAAAAATTCATAAATAATCCTATACTAATCCAATGGCCTTATATTTTATATATATGGAAAGCCCTTAATGTCTAGTTTCATATAAAAATGGATTCATCAAATTTAAACGGCTATAGGCGGAACCGTACACTCTGCCGTACGGACCATCGAGGGAAAAACCCTAATATCCTCTTGAACTCATGATTTCCTTAAATCACTCCACCTAATCTTCAATCCTAACTCAATCACACATCTTAAACCACCCATAATCCATCATATTCAACCAATAAAACATCAAAACAAAGGGAGAACGGAAGCCTTAGACAGCCCCAAATCAGAGGAAAATAAGAGAAAAGATGAAGTTCCTACCTCAAATTGATGTAGAAACTAGCTAGAATTGAGCTCTTGGTGGAAGAAGTGGATGAGGCTTGAAGTTTTGAGGAAGATGAAGTGAAAATGGGAGAAGGAAGAGTGAGGAATGGCCAGCTGAAGAGGGAGCATGAAAATGAGGGAGTTAGAGGGGATTTTAGAGTCTTAAAACATGACAAATGAGTGGTGATTGCTAGAGGCTTGAATGGTGTACATTGAGCCAAGTTTCTCCACTCTTTGGGTAGCCACTTGGTGCCACTTAGGTGGGGGAATGGTGGCTGAATTTTAGCTACTCTTTCTAGGGTTTCTAGTGTAGAATTCTATTGGTCCAGTTCTGGTGGTTTAAAATATCGAATCTCTGCTGATTTCCTGCAAATCGGCAAAACGATTTTGAAGAATTTTGTGAGGTTTTCTATATGTCTATTTTAATTCATCTTAATCTTAATCTCTCTAATTAACTTCTAATCAACCCCTAGTTAACCTTTAATTAACTTTACAAACTCAATAAAAACGAATAAATTGATTAACAGTGTAACTTAAATGTTTTGCAAATTTAGGGCCTTATGTTTTTTGTTTTCCATGGTTAATGGTATTTTCATAATTTTGAGCAAGTCTAGGGGCATCCCATGTCATTTCACATATGGATACCTCCGTGGCTCAATCAGCCGAGGTTTAGGTTTCTATATTTTCGCTACGTGATTCTGCTTCGTTTTAAACCTTATTCTATTAATCCTGTTGATATAGGGACCTAAATGTCATTTTCTAAAAAGTTCAGGGGCAAGGTTGTAAATAATAAAAGTTTGCCAAAGGACATTTTCATCATTTCCTATTACGTTATATGGGGATGTTACAATGTTTTAATTCAAATTGGCTATTATAGACATGGTTTAGTTCTAGTAGTGGGTTTAGTGTATTTTTGTATGTTTTGACTGTTGGAAAATTTTGTGGACTTACATAAATCAAATTGCATTTAATCTTGAACCTGGATTAATTGAATGTCAAAATTGATTAAAGCTAATTGTTGGGGCCCAAATTATTGTAATTATTATTGTTATTGGACCTACGCATTGTTTATTGGTGGATATTGTTATATATCTCTATGTGTATAGGCCTTGCTGTAATTGGTGGCTTGGTACATCACTTTTCTGACACAGGGAGAGCCCCTCCTCTTAACCCTGTATATAGGCGCCTGTGACCCCATTGAAACAGAACGCCCTTTCGACTTTCTAGGGAATAGGAAGGGCTTTTCTCTTCCTCTAGCCTTCCTTAGCCATTTTCTTTCTTCTTTCTCTAGGATCAAAGAACGGAAAACAGCTTTGGATTGATCGCTCTTCATCGATTAAACCAAATTCTTTCGCACCTATTCTATTATTGATTTTGTTCTTGATTTTTATGCCATAATCGGAATCAAATCTTGATCCAAGGGCGTTATAATTCCTTCAAGTGGTATCTGAGCTTTGTTTGATATCTAATTACGGTTGCTATTTGTGTTTCTAGTGTGACTGGGCGTTTTGAGTTCGAAACATTCATGTACCCCAAAGGGGTTAATTTCGAATTTATGATTCTGGCCTTTTGATTCCAAAATTTGTTGAGGATTATTGTTGTTCATGTTGTTGGGAATTTATTAAGCCGATTATTATGTGATTTGAAACTGTATTGAGAGAGAAATCAAGGAAGAACCGTAAGAACCCTACCCTTTTGATCAAAAATTCAATTTAGTTATCTAGACCGATTTGCATTCGAAGTCCATATGGGTTTTGTAGAGCTCTTCAAGTTAAATCTATAGAGATCAAGAACATGAATTTTCGTTGAGAATTGAGGGAGAAAAGACCAAAAAAACCGCGGAAACCCATGTGGATCTTCCTCGAGCAAGCCCAGAAAATATTGACCTCGATTCTTCAAACCATTACGTGGGTTTTGTAGCTCTCTCTCTCTCTCTCTCTCTCACGAGTTCATAGACACCAAGGACATGTTAAACGAAGGTCAGTTGAGGGAGATATGGCCTTCAACCTATTTCGAGGTTATGTGGGTTGCAAACTGGGTCAAATGACCCGTCTGGAGGTTAGGGATGATGAGCAATAGCTGTCCCGTGAAGCCCACTCGTGGGCCCAAGCACGTGGGGGCGCGTGCAGGGCCTAAATGAGGCCCAAAATTTGCCAAAATTTGCAAGCTTGGGTTTTTCAATAAAATAAAATTATTGGTGAATTTTATTTAACTTTTTGAGCATTGAAAATATTTATTTGAATTTATTTCAGATTGAAAATGCTCAAAATTATATGGTACTATCCCAATTTTGGCCTGAAATTTTTTGTGCATATTTGTGTTATTATTGGGCATATTGTGTTAAGCATACTCTCAAAGTCAATGTGCTTTGCATATTGAAATAATTTTGAGCTCTTTATGTTCATTATATTGCACAATTAAATTATGAATTATCACTATTGTTGAATATTGTGCAATATTACTCTGAGAATTACAATTTAAGAAATATTAAACTATTATTTTGAGTATTAATGAAAATTTGGGCATTAAATAAATTATTTTGAATTTTCCAAAAAATAAATTGTCTAAAATCATATGATATTCCCCAAATTTTATTCTGGAAAATTTTGTGGATAATTATGACGTATTTGGGTATGTCATAATCCGTACACTCTCAGAGTTAGAATATTTTGAATATTGAACTAAATTTTGGGCACTGTTCTTCTTTATATTAATTATGGAACATTGCAAATTTTGTAATTATGTGATTTTTATGCAATGTTACTCTGAGAGTTAATTTTTGGAATATTTTGGCAATGTTGTTGGGCATTTTTCATGATTGTGAGCTCGCCTTCACGGGACCAATTGTGATAAATGTTAATTTTGTGAATAATGTGCAAAATTGTTCTGAGAATTATTTTCTAAAATTCTAGAACATGATTTTGCTACACACTCCCATTTTATATGGAATAATGGCTTCTTTTATATAAAATTTTGAGAATCTGATTTATGCAGTCCAAGTGGGAGAGTGTTGATATTTGTGGACTTCCATTAATCAAAATGGATTTGCATAAATCAAAGTTTGAATTTGGATTTAATCCAAATTAAATACATGCCTAAATATTGGAGCATGTTATGGATTTTTAAAATATTGTTTTCCGGGAAGTGTTTGTTGTTTAAGCACAAAATTTGTGATAGTCAAGTATTATTGATTTTGGCTAAAAATCCCACTTTCCATAGAGAGAAAATTATTTTTTGGTGATATGGTTCACTATTATAAAAGAGATTTTTTGGTGATGTGGTTCACCATTATAAATGAGAGAAATAATTCAAATTTTGAAAATCTCTCTATGTTTGGTTCTACAAGTTCACAGCTATGTGCCGTTTTTATTTTGGAGGGAGAATTTAGCTCACAATTTGTAATTATTTGCATACCTCTTTTGTGCTCAGTTTATAAAAATTCAATTAGTTATTCTTGATATTGTGGGTATTTATTTGATACATTCAAAAATTTTGTTTTCTCTCTCATATTGGCTATGCTGCTGTGCTGTCTTTAATCCTTGTGGAAATTTAAATATATTGTTGCTTATATTGCATTGAATATTATGTTAATAATGAACTTACCCTTTGGTTTGTCTTTATTGACATAATTCTTAATGATTTGAAAATTGTGTTCTAAGGTTTTCAATATCCTCTCGATACTAGCTTTAGAGACATGAATTTATTGTTTATTGGAGTCTACTCATGTGTTAAATTTTGAAACCCTAAAAGGGTATTGCAATTACATGAGGCTCCATTTATTAATTGGGTATTTGAAGCAATCCGATATTTTGTGGATTTTGCTTCAACCTGTGGTGAAGCTTATTTATGTTGAATTAAATTATTTATGGATTGTGATTGTTGTCGGGTTATGTAGATGATGGACATACCCTTCGATGTGACATTATTTGACATAATCATTGTGTGATTGAGAAGACTCTATTAAGTCGAAGAGATTTGTGTATTGTGATCTGGAACCCTTCAGTGGGATTGCAATGATACAAGGTCTTTAATTCAATTAATTGCCCAATTGATTGAATGTGAGAAAATCAACTTTATTGTATGAATAAATTATGATATTCTGATGTAAGGTTTTCTCTTTTCCTATTGGGCTATTATTGCGCTATTGTTTTTGAGATTTATATTGAGGACACTTTGAGTCTCTTAGAATATAATGTTATTCTCGTTTATGTAGAAACTATTGCTATAGTGGGAATTATAGACCCTATAATTATATTATGTCCTTATTAATGGCTCTATATAGGTCTAAAATGCTTTGGCTAGTATATTAATTTTGCTATGCCTTTATAATTTGGTTGTTATTTGAGTTTGCAATGACAAAGAAAGGGGATATTTGTTTTAAAGTGTCTTTGACACTTTTGATCTCCTCATTTATATAGGTAGAGTATGTGAAGCAAATTTTGTGAAATTTTGCGGCTGAAAGTTTTGTTAACTCTGCACTTTTGTGATTCTCTCTATTTGTACTTTTATTATTAGAGAGAATAGTGGTGAGTTTCAAACTCTACCACAAAACTATTGCTTATCCACTATTGATTATTATACTATTAGAGTATATTGAAATTTTGTGGTCTCTAATAGGAATGTTAATACTATTTGATATATTGGATTAGTGGGAGATATTGTGCCATATATTAATTTGCATCTTTTGTGATTATATGGCAATTCGTGCTAGACTCGATATTCTTCTCGAGTATATTCTTACAGAACATATTGCTGTTAATCCCTTAATTAATGGTTAGCTGCCAAAGGTTTTATTGTTGATTTTGTAATCCTTATAGGTATATTGAGGTCCTTTTGGCATTTTGGGTTATTGGGAGCTTGTTCTGTCAATTAATCATGACCTCAAACTACTGTTAATGTCATTTAAGTCTACGTAGCTTAATTATTTATGCAATTTTGCATAATGGCATTATTATTGAGACATATTGCACCCAGTCTCAATTTTGTTATGCTAAGATATTTTGTTGAATCTCAGAGAGCATCTTGGGCGGATGCTTATGTTGCCATATATTATTGTGCACACTTATGTTGATATGGCAAATATTGGAGACATTTCGGACTCATCTCATATTGTGATGAAATTTATTAGATCTCATATAGCATCTAGAGTGGATGCTAGGGTCGTTTGTTGGGAATTGCACTTCGATAATCTATTGGCATGTTGTTCATTCCCAGTGGCTTATGAACCACCATTTATTGGGTCATTGGGAGATGAGTATCTCACATGTATGATGTCACTACTCCTTCGAGTATGATTCTCTGCATTGTTGAGTGCTTGTTTCCCATATCAGACCATTTGATTGAGAATGCGGGCTCAGTTTTGACATAATATTGTGGCCACATATTGTGAATTAGTTTGGGGAATTATTTCATAAGGATTTGATTTATGTTGTCCAAGTGGGAGATTGTTGGAAAATTTTGTTGATTTACATAAATCAAATTGCATTTAATCTTGAACCCAGATTAATTGAATATCAAAATTGATTAAAGCCAATTGTTGGGGCCCAAATTATTGTTGTTATTGGGCCTACGCACTGCTCATTGGTGGATATCGTTATATATCTTGTGTGTATAGGCTTTGCTGTAATTGATTGCTTGGCACATCACTTTTCTGACATAGGGAGAGGTCCCTCCTCCTAATTCTATATAGAGGTGCTTGTGGCTCCATTGAAAAGAACGCCCTTTCGGCTCTCTGGGGAATAGGAGGAGCTCTTCTCTCCCTCTGGCCTTCCTTGGCTAGTTTCTTTCTTCTTTCTGCAAGATTAAAGAACGGAAAACAATTTTGGATTGATCGTTCTTCATCGATTGAATCGGGTTCTTTCGCACCTATTCTGTTCTTGATTTTCATGCCATAATTAGAATCAAATCTTGATCCAAGGGCGTTATAATTTCTTCATTGACATGCTTCTCTGACCCACTTTTTGTTCTGAATTGCAGTTTTTTAATTTGAGTTGCTTTATTTCTTTATTGGAGGTGATTATTGTAGCTATCATTGATGATTGTAAAGATAATTTATATATTTATGAGATAATATTATGAAAATGAGTGACATTTATGTTATATAACATTTGATTCTTCTATTCTTCTGTTGTATGAGGATGATATTTTAATCAAAAAATATTAATGTCATCATATTGGGATATTTTTTTAGTCTAAGGAATTACTGACATAATTTCGGGTCGAAAGTGGTTGATATGTAAATCCGAAACATTGCAAGTAAACAACATAAATAGATTAAAAATTATAATAAAAATATATTAGATTAATTTACGTATGGTTATTACAATTAAATTGGATTATCGTGTTTAAAGATTTTTGTTTTATTATGTAATGTTCTAAACCCTAAAACAAGAATATATGATACACAATATGATGAATACCAATGAAATATTAACTTTCAAGAAGGTCTACTATTTTATTAGAGTTGAATACAAAATATATAAAAACACAATGTCCACAATATACCTGATAAAATATTCTTTCAACAATTTTTATGATAACATGTAACCTTATCGTCAAATCTGTACAAAAGTGCGCCGTGGGCGACATTTTGCATTTTATAACTAAAATACAATACTATAAATTTTACAGTTTGTTTGTTCAAATTTTCAATTTCCAAGTTTAATTGGATGTACCATCCCTTAGTTGGTAGAGGGAGATGTGCCCAAATTATTGCCATTTTTATTCTGAAATTGTTATTTCCTTTTTATACTTTTAACCAGTGTCTTATTTAAACCATTCTTTTTGAATCATAAATAGTTTCTTTAATTCTACTCTTCTTTTCATGGCTTAATTCTATTCTTTAAAATGATTGTTAAACTTAAGATATGAATATCAAACACATCCAATATGATGATAATGATTTTTTTGTCTTCAAACAAATCAATTATTTTGCAATAAAATATATAAAACTGAAATATATACAATATAACTGACGAAAATTCTTTTATAGATTCTAATAACAATGTGCAATGAAATTGTTAGATCCGTACAAACGTAGGCTGTGCAACACACGAGTACACTTATTAGTTATTGTTAATTTTTCAATTTTACCTTTCGTTTTTATCGATTGAAAAAGGTGACTACTTTCCACAACATAATGATGCACCTTGGATAAAACATTAAGAAGTTATGCTTTTCACCACATAATAAAATTGAATAAGAGTATTTTTGTAAATCTATATCATAATTATATTGATTTTTGGTTTCTTAATCTGGGTAAAGGTGGTGAAATTGACAATTATTTTGAACTAGAGGGAGTATATAATATAATTTTCATGTATTATATTAAATAGGTCCCTAAAAATTAAAATGTGATATTACTTTCATCGTTGAAAGATGCATATGATATCTATTTGATATCTCTCTTTTCAATAAAATCTGAGTTTTTAAAGACCAATTTGATATCACATGCATATTTCAAAAATGAAATCGATATCACATTTTAACTTTTACGGATTCATTTGACGTTAAAAACTTTCAAAGATTAATATAATATCATATTTTTAACTTTAAGGAATCTATTTAGTGTTAAAAAATTTTCAAAAACTAAATTGAATTGCTAACCTCCACATAAAGTCTGCATCTTCATGTGGATGTTAGCAAACTCCATATTTTCATTTGGGCCAAAAAGTTCATTCTTTCCTTTTATGAAACTACTTGAAGTTGTAGGTAACTTTGCATTTTTATTTCACCCACATTAATGATAACTTAAACTCTTTCTGTCCTTTATTAATTTTAAAATGATTACATTAAATACATATGATATTTTTGATATTTTTGTTAGAAGTGACTATTCAATTTAAAAGGAATTTTGTACTAAAAAAAATTAAAAAGATATTTTCAATGTATGAAAATGTTCGGAATTGGGAAATCGAAATAGGGATTACCTGAACTTTGGTGTAGGATTGGAAGCACGAAGCTGTCGTTGATTCTCGCTCCAGGTTGGTCGGGGTGTACTTGCAAGGACTTCGATGCCTAAGTCAATATGGGTCAAAAGATGCTATGTAAATAGGAAAGTGTATGTATCTGAATCATTTGTTCAGAAGAATATTTGTAGAAAGATATGGGGTTTGAATAGGAGAGATTATCTCCTCTTTTCATAGGATTCTCCTTTCCACTAAGAGTCCCTTTGACCACTTTGGGATATCTCCTAAAATGATAAAATAAAATCCTTTGAGTTCCAGTTTAGTTACATAGATGTAGGATCATATATGGGCTGAGACTATTGACTTGGGCTTAGGCGCCATCATCCAGCCCATTTGATATTGGGCCTATAGGCTAGTCTGTAATAGAGCCCCCAACTCGAATTCGAGGTTGAGACCTTGGATTACAAGTTCTAATGAAATCAAGAGTTAGATTAATGTTTGAGCTTGTAGCATGACCTAGTTTCAAGGTTTAGACCTCAAACTATGAGTCCTGGTGAACATTATCTGAACTATAAGTTTAACTTAGTAAGCCCCAAACTTGATTTCAAGGTTATGACCTCGAATTATGATGATTGCAAGAGTTGGATTCTTATCCGAACTCCAAGTATAAGTCGATTCCAAAGTTAAGACCTCGGATTATGGCCTCATTGTACTTGTTTGTGTTGTAAGCATTGAATCATCCAACGTCAATGATGCTTATTTGGTTATCATTGAATGTTCTGACTTGTACAATTAGGTGACTAGACCCCGTTGTCATTGATCAACTGAGGTGTATATAATCAGAAGTTGGATGTGATATGATGGTAACTACTACAAATGGAACTGCATTTATAAGTTTTACCTCAAAGCCCCCACCATTGATTATTCAAAGGTCCATGATCATTTTCCTTTTAGAGGAAAAGATGTGAACTAGCAGATTTAAAGTGATATGTAGGTCCAGAGTATAGGTTCGTTATTCGAGCTCCAAGTTTAGTATTTGTATAGTAACTTGAGATGGAGATTTCACCTTTTGAGGATTTAATCCCACTATTCTCGAAGTTGGTAGGTGGAGGATAACCATTTTTGGGTTAACATGAGATCCCTCAAAGTTGCTTCTTTAATTATTCTTTTTAGGCAATTGCACAATTTTTGTCTTGACCTTTGTAGGTACCATTTAGGCCCTATGGTGCATTAGGCATTTGGGCTAGTCTGTAGCAATGCCTCCATCTCGATCTAGAGCTTACAACCTTTGGCTCGAGTTTCTAGCGATAGACTTGCAAGTAGGTGTATTTGCGGGTGAGTTAGGTGAGATCAAAGATTGAATGGTCTTCTGTGCTTTGAGCATTTTTTCTATTATTGGAAGTTTTCTTGACTTCATCCTCTGGTTTCTTATTTTATTTGCTAACTCAAGGTCGAAACTTGATAAACTTATTTGGTTTTGTTACCAATTTCAAGTTCAAGCCTAAGGTCATGGAAGATTCTAAGGTCACAATGTTCTTTTTAGGTCATGTTGCTTTAAATTTGTCCTTGTCAAGTTTTGTTGCATCATTTCCTTTTCAGGTGAACATGTGTCGATTTTGAGAAAAGCTTTGATCTGAGTTCCAAAGCTTTATTTCTATGGGGTCAACTTCTAAGAATGATTCGTCTGGCTAATGGGGTAATGCCATTTTGCTTTGTTGCAAGTATATTGGCTTCTTTTCCCTTAATGTAGTTAACGCTTAGGTTAGAAATCCTAGGGGACTTAGAACTTTTTTTATCTATTTGTACTCAAATAACTCCATTACAATTATTTTCGTTTGCTTAGAACTACATTCTAAGGATTGACAATTTCCAACTTAGATCATATGTCTAAGGGCTCAAGCCGAGCTCTAGTCTTAGGTCATTTATTTGACCTTTTATAATATTCCACTCTTAGAACATTAGTCTAAGGAGTTTCATCTGCACATTCTATGCTTAGAATATTTGTCTAAGGGAAATTGTTGTATTTGAATTGAACATGGAACTTGGACCAAGGGGTGATCAAACCCTTGGGAGTTGTGTTGGTTTACTTGATTAGATTCTTGGTCAAGGCCTTCGCCGAATTCGACTTCATTTTTTATTGCAATTTCTCGATCCAAATTTGGTCTTTTAGCCCTAATTCGGACTTATCCTTTTGACCTTAAAATTTAGGGAGTCTTAAGAATGGTGACTTCCTTCGTAAAATTCTTGTAAAACATAAATAGGAAGAAAACTCTTCTTTCATTGAAAGTCCTCCGATTTCTACTATAAACGGACTCCATCTACTAATGGGTGGTTAAGGAGGTATTGGGACCACCCTTCCTAATAGGTGAAGAATATCTCAAATCTCTCAGGGAGGAGATATAAGAAGAGAATGAAGAGCAACATGAAAAAATATGCTATCAAAAATTCTGACGGTCCAGGTTGGATGTGGATGTGTGATGCTTTATTCAAGCATCTTGGGGTTGGAGTTCGATTCTCCCCATTTTTGCTTGCAATAAGACTTTACTTGTGTATGGGCTTTGTTGTATGAACATTTTATCTCGATGTAGGCTATAACCAATATCTTGATTTCCCCCTTATTTTAAGTGTTTGGCACTTACGTTATTCGCACTTACATCATTCATCTACAAGTTCCTGTTATTCAAAGCTTAAGGCTTTAGCTTAAAGGATTTCTAGGTTCCTTACTTAAGACGCATGCTTAAGGGTTTTGTTTGACTTTCGACTTAAAGCATATGTCTAAGGATTAGATCTAGGTCAAATTTAAACTATTTTTCTCTTGCCCGAAGTTTTCGACTTAGGCCGATTGCTTAAGTGGTTGGGCTAGGATTCAACTTTCTCAAGTTGTCCTTTATTCATGCAGCTATTTCTAACTTAGCTCAATTTCCTAAGTGGCTAGTGTAACACCCTACCAATTTAATGTTATGCTTAAGTCATAGTATGAAATTAAGTAGACTGTGTTACCGTGTTGATACTCTGCTTACCTTTCATGATTCGTATCACATCTTTTTTTTTTTTTTGTAAACAGAAGAAATGGCGCGCTGTATATAATGAGCGTGACGAAATTTAACAAACTACCATAAAAGATAAGAATGAGTAATATAACATCAACTGTATATGTGCCTATATAGATTAGAAGCCAACGCTTCAGTTTATGTACAGATTCAAAATAGGATACATAAGTGGGGTCGGTGTACCAAAAAGACATAAGGCTCGCATTAGTCAATACAATCCTATGGGGTTCTCAGAGGACATTTTAAACCTACTACTAAGTCTATAGCCCAAAGCTACATACTGTTAAAAGAGGGCCATGCTGTACAACATCATCTATGGTTGATCTACTCAGTCAGATAGCTGTTGGCCATGCCAGGCTCGGCTGGAGAGTAGTCTACATTGGGTCTTGAGGAGGAAGATGATGAGCTGGTGGCCTCAGAAGGGTCGTTTTCGGAGCTAAGCGAAATGTCGGGTACCACCTGCGGGGGTGACTCTGGTGCAGGGTCAGTAGGAGTTGCAGGCGCTACAGATGCAGGAGGTGCTGGAGGTGGGTGTGCCATGTGTAATGGGACCATAATATATGGGGCAGCAGGGTCAAAAGCAGGATGAAATAAAGGGACGGTAAAATTCCTATTATGAAATAAGTAAAGATGGAAATGGCAGAAACCGACTATATACAATGAGTCTACGATGGGATCATGGTGAAGTTGCAAGTCTGAAATCTCAATTAAGAGAGTGGCCATCAAGTCCATCACCAGCGTCTGAGAATGATGTGGAAATACAAAATGAGGTGAGAATTTAAAGAAATTCTCAGTAGGGTTCACGTATGATGTTTAACTGGCATCACCCTTATTCTCAGTTGCCTCGGTTTTTATTTGGTTATAAAAACATAAGTTCAAACTAAACTATCCATAATTAATAAGTTTAAGAAAACGTCTAGCCCGAGGCAAGGTTTAGTTTTACTTAAGACAACATAAGAAAGCAGAATAAACTATTAAGTAGTGATACTCAGAATAATGAACAGAATAAATGAACATACAGTTATAAGTAAATATAACAAACAAATTGTAAACAACTTGTAATCATGCATTCAATGTAATCATGCAAAACTCATTCTTAAACCTTTCTTCATAAAATTTTCCATTACTTGGTCCCCTGGGAGTTCTTGGCCATTTAGACTCTTGGGTAATAGTCTGCTTTTCGGGATTGAGCTTGTTCCTAACAGGAATGCCGGGTTTATTTTCCCTGACCTCCCCACCAATCTATTCCCCTTAACTTTAATCTGGGGCTGGCCCAAGTTTCATGGAACTTTCATTATAACATAGTCTTTAGGTTCATCATAATATAACTTTTATGACTTTCTTGAAAATGCACATGTGTCTAAATGTATATCATCATTCATGCATATATATCTTATAACTCATGCATAGATCTTACCAAAATTTCAGTGGCATAACGGAATGTGTCTGCTTCCCCATGAATAGTTCCAGTACTCAGTACACCAACTTATTGAAGAAATCATGACATTTCATTCATAATTCAACATTAGCTTCATAGGAGCATTAGTTACATCAAGACAGGGTTACTACCTCAGCACAATCATTCAACCCGATTTTTGTAAATCAAGCCAAAATTTCTATTTAGCTCTTCTGGACCTCAATTTTGAATATGTTAAAGTGTTATGTGTCTATTTTTTAACCTCTTTGGTCCCATCTAATTTTGATAAATATAGCTCAAGTTATATAGGTTTTATCCTAGCCTGCTCTGTAGTTGGCCAAAATCACACACTTAAAAGTAAAAATTCACTAAAAATTAAAAACGGATTCAAATCATATGAATTGGTCTCATATGAAAGCCAACAAGACCTTTCATTTGCAAAAAGTTCCATTCCATTTGACTTAGTAGGGCTCGAGTTACAAGCCCGGAAATTTGACCTTCTTGAACTGCACTGTTTTGGCCCGGTTTGGACATAGGGCAACTTTCTTGGACTGTTGAGAACAAAGGGAACCTTATCTAACTCCAAAATTTTTATGAGATATTCTCCTATGTGTAAGCTTTCTAACAAAGTTAGTTTCATTCAATTCCAAGTAGTATAGGGTGAGTTTTGCCCTGAACAACCTAGTCTGCCCAGAATCAAACTCAAAAACCTAGGTCAAAATTCAAAAATTCATATCTCTCTCAATACTAATCCAATGGCCTTATATGATATATGTATGGAAAGCCCTAGATGTCTAGTTTCATATAAAAATGGTTTCATGAAATTTAATGGGCTGTAGGCAGAGCCGTATAGTCCACTGTACAGACTACAGAGGATTTTTGGTTTTCTAGCTCTTCTCCTCTTCCTATTTTCATCCTTTCTTGCTTCCTAATCAATTTTAACCTCATAAACAACCAACAAAGCTGCCAAATATCATCATATTCATTCAATCAACACATCAAGGATTGAGAAACTAAAGCCACCACCAGCCAACCACAACCAGAATAGCAAGACAAAAATTAAATCTCTACCTTTATCTTGAACCAACAACTAGCTAGTCTTGAGTTTTAGTGAAGGATATGGATGCAAGA
The DNA here is from genome assembly GCA_031439595.1 of Pterocarpus santalinus. Taxonomy (NCBI): domain Eukaryota; kingdom Viridiplantae; phylum Streptophyta; class Magnoliopsida; order Fabales; family Fabaceae; genus Pterocarpus; species Pterocarpus santalinus. The sequence goes on from CM062529.1 coordinate 25,342,445, forward strand.
GGTTTTATGGAAGTTGAAAAGGGGGAAGGAGTTGAAGAGAATGAAGAAAAAAAGAGAGGAATGTTGCTAGAAGGGGTCGAAGTCAGCAAGAAATGAGGGAGGAAAAATTTGATTCAAATAAAAGAGGGTAGTTGAATTCTTGTATTTTGATTAGTCTAAATCATAAGGTTGAAATTCAGCCAACTTTCCCCAATTTTTGTGGCCTTTCTTGCACTAATTTCATAGGTTAAGTGGCTGAGTTCTCAGCCACTTAAAGTAAGGTTAATGAGTTCAAATCCTATTGGTTCGGTTCCAATAGTTTAAAATACTGTAATCTTACCGATTTCCTTTAAATCGGTAAATTGGTTTAAGAAAATTTTTATGAAATCTTCTATACTTCTAACCTAATTCCTTCATTTCTAAACTCAATTAATTGCTAGTCAATTGATCCTAAATAATTATTTAGTCGAATTTTAATTAATCTCAATTATTCGATAAAAATCGAACAATTGGACGAAAAACGATAAGAAAATTCCGGTGGATGTTACATTACCACCCTCCTAAAAAAAAATTTTGTCCTCAAAATTTAGTACCAGAGAATAGTTCAGGATACTCTTTCCTTATGTCTGATTCTAATTCCCATGTGTGGTCTTCAGCATCTCCTTTTCTCCATGCTATCTTTACTAGTTGTACAGTTTTGTTTCGAAGTTGCCTGCTACTTCTGTCTACGATCGGTGCTGGCTGTACGCAGAAAGTCAGGTCCTTTTTTAACTGTATTGATTCGAGTTTTAGGAAGTGTGTAGGGTCAGGTTGATATTTTCTGAGTTGAGAAACATGAAAAACATCATAAAGGTTTGATAAATGTGGAGGCAAAGCGATTTGGTATGCAACTGATCAGATTCGCTTCAAGATTTGGAAGAGACCGATAAAGCGAAGACTTAGCTTCTTGACCTTAATGGCTCTACCTTTCCTTACTATAGGCGTAATCTTCAGGAATACATGGTCTTCTTCTTGAAATTCCAGAGGTTTCCACCTGGTATCCGCGTAACTCTTCTGGCGGCTCTGAGTGGCAAGCATCTTACTTCGAATTCTCTTGATCTGTTCAGTGGTCTGCTCAACTAGATCAGGCCCCAATAGAGTTGATTCTCCTGTTTCATACCAACACAAGGGAGATTGGCACTTCCGTCCTTACAATGCTTCGTAAGGAGCCATGCCGATGCTAGCATGATAACTATTATTGTATGCAAATTCGGCTAGCGGTAAGTATCGATCCCAGTTCCCGCGTTGCTCCAATATATAGGCTCGTAACATATCTTCTAAGTTTTGAATTGTCCTTTCCGTTTGACCATTCGTTTGTGGGTGATATGCAGTGCTTAGGCACAACTTAGCACCAAATGCTCTTTGTAAGGCTCCCCAAAACCGTGAGGTAAACCTTGGGTCTTGATCAAAGATGATGGTTGAAGGGGTACCATGTAGCCTGACAATTTCTTGGATATACAAATGCGCCAATTTTTCCAACAGATAATTTGCTCGAACGGTAGGAAGTGAGCAGATTTGGTTAATCTATCCATAATGACCCATATAGCATCATATCCTATTGATGTTCTTGGTAACCCCATTACGAAATCCATGGAGATACTCTCCCACTTCCACTTAGGGATTTCCAAGGGTTGTAACATCCCGGAGGGTTTCTGATGTTTTGCTTTCACCTTCGGACAGACCAAACACTTGCCCACGAAGCTTGCTACATCTGACTTCATGCCTGGCCACCAAAAAATTTTCTTAAGGTCTTGATACATTTTAGTAATGTCAGGATGTACGGCAAATTCACCCTTATGTGCTTCTTCCAAGATTCTTCTTCTGAGGTCATTTCCCTCAGGTACACACACCCTGTCACGACATCGCCATATGCCCTCTTTCTCCTGAGCAAAACCCATTAATTTCCTTGATTGCACAAGGTGAATTGTATGTTGAAAATTAGTATCCTGCTGCTGTGCTTGCCGAATCTGTTCCTTAAAGCTATTGGCTATCTTAATTTGGTGTAACTAAAGGGTCTTGGGAGTTATAAGGATTCCCAAATTAAGATTTCGGAAGCTTTCAATAAGCTCCATCTCTTTAATTATCATCCAGGCTATGGTCAACCCGAATGACATCACGGTGTAGTCATAGTGCCTGTAACGAGTTCGAAAAGCTGTCTTAGGGATATCTTGTTCCTGAACTCGAATTTGATGATATCCGGAATGCAAATCGATCTTGGAAAATACCATTGCACCTTGTAGCTGCTCCATGAGATCATCAATCCTTAGCAGTGGATATTTATTCTTAATCGTCACTTTATTTAACTACCTATAATCCACGCATAGGCACATACTCCCATATTTCTTTTTGACCAACAAGGCCGGAGCTCCCCATGGCGATGCACTTGGCCGTATGAATTCGTTTTCCAAAAGTTCCTTAATCTGTTTCTTTAGTTTTGTCAGCTCCAGAGGTGACATTCGATATGGAGCTATAGATATTGGTCCCGCACCTGGAACCAACTTGATGGTAAACTCAATTTCTCTCTCAAGAGGGAATTCAGGGATATCTTTTGGAAAAACATCAGGATATTCCTTAACAACTGGGATCTCCTCTAGTCTTTGTTTAACTTCTGTCACATTAGCTGACAAGAGGATGTATTCTTGATTCTTCAACCCACTACAGTTTACTAATAAAGAGTTCAGATAGAAGAGTGTTGAGGCTTGGGATTCAGAAGATGAGATGGAGGGGAATACCACCGTCTTATGAGAGCAATTGAGCATGACTCGATTGTCTTTTGGCAGAAAGCCAGTCCATGCCCAGAATTATGTCAAGTCCAGAAAGAGGGAGACGAATCAAATTGGCTGCAAAGGTCCTACCCTCAATTCGAAGAGGTACATTGATGCATATTTGACTAGTTCTAATAGGTCCATTGGTAGGAGTAGAAACTAGTAGATCATAAGGCAATTCAGAAATTGGTAATTGTAAAACAGCCTCACAATTATGAGCAATAAATGAGTGGAAGGCACCTGAATCATAAAGTACAGTTAGAGTCTCACTGTTCACTTCATAGGTACCTCGGATTAGTCCCTCGGACTTGTCAGTTTCTTCTGCATTCATCGTAAAGACTCGTCCTTGACGTTGGGGTCAAGATGAATATGGTTGATACCTGGCTGGACACTCATAAATTTTGTGGCCTAGCTTGCCACACCCATAGTAGACGTTTTGGCCTACCAAACATGGCCGATCATTGTGATTCTTACCGTATTTCGCGCAAGTCAAATTCAAAAAAGGCTTCTGGGGCTACTTGCCTTTGTTGCCCACCGGTTGAAATCTTCTCCGCTATTGAAAGTTGGGCTTGAATCTCGGGCCCTGCGGTGCCAACCCTTTCTTGAAACGACCACCAGATGCCTTGGCTACAGCCAATTTCAAGTTGCAATCCTCCACAAGTCGGCATTTATTTACCAACATGGGGAAATCTCTAATCTCCATTGGTCCTATCACGGTGAGAATATCTTCTCATAGCCTTCCTTCGAATTTGATGAATTTCCAAGCCTCATCCCGATTCCTTCGGTAAATTGTAGAAAATTTGCACAATTCTTCAAATTTGGCAATATGCTCAGATACCGTCCGGTTTCCTTGATGGAACTGCATAAATTCTAGCTCCTTGGCATTTCGAACTGATGCAGGAAAGTACTTCTAGTAGAAAACATCTCTAAATACCGTCTAGGTAACCGCTATTTGAGATTCCTCAAGTAGTCTTCGTATGCTGTTCCGCTAAAACTCTGCATCTACTTCGAGCATGTAGGTGGCAAAGGTCACCTTCTGATGATCTGAACAATCCAGGACAGAAAAAACCTTCTCCATGGCCTTGACCCATTCATCAGCTTTATCTAGGTCGTAGGCTCCTCGAAAACTGGGTGGGTTTGCCTTTCTGAGCTCAGCAAATTTGAGATAGTCCAGGTCAGCTCCTGGGCTATGCAGATTTCCTCCACAATTTGCCTCAGGTCGCCTGCCTAATTGATCCATCATCTGGTGAGCTGCCGTAGCTTGCTTCCGCATTGCATAAGCCATTGCTCGCATTGTGGCCATAAAGTCAGTCGAGTCCTCTTGAGCAGGTTCTGTACGTGGCCTACCTCGCCTTCCGGAAGCCATTAAATTCTGAGCACACAAAATAAAAGTTATTGAGTTGATCAGGCCCAATACTAAGTCTAATGTGCTAGTAAATAACAGCTCACACGGTCAGGCACTTCATACACATGCACTTCTATAGCTCAACCGTAAAGGCAAGATCTAGTGCATGTTGTTAGATAAAAATATAGAATATGCGCGAAGCATAGTTAATCCAATCCTCAAGCCTTAGCTAGGACGAACTGCTCTGATACCAAAATGTAACACCCTACCTATTTAATGTTATGCTTAAGTCATAGCATGAAATTAAGTAGATTGTGTTACTGTGTTGATACTCTGCTTACCTTTCATGATTCGTATCATATCTTTCTTTTTTTTTGTAAATAGAAGAAACGGCGTGCTGTATATAATGAGCGTGACGAAATTTAACAAACTACCATAAAAGATAAGAATGAGTAATATAACATCAACTGTATATGTGCCTATATAAATTAGAAGCCAACGCTTCAGTTTATGTACAGATTCAAAATAGGATACATAAGTGGGGCCAGTGTATCAAAAAGGCATAAGGCCCACGTCAGTCAAAACAATCATATGGGGTCCTTAGAGGACATTTTAAACCTACTGCTAAGTCTATGGCCCAAAGCTGCATACTGTCAAAAGAGGGTCATGCTGTACAACGTCATCTACGGCTGATCTACTCAGTTAGATAGCCGTTGGCCATGCCAGGCTCGGTTAGAGTGTAGTCTGCATTGGGTCCCGAGGAGGAGGATGATGAGCTGGTGGCCTCAGAAGGGTCGCTCTCAGAGCTAAGCGGAATGTCGGGTACCACCTGCGGGGGTGACTCTGGCACAGGGTCAGCAAGAGCTGTGTAACATCCGCCTCGAGCTCTGACTTCCTACCTTATTTCCAAGGTTCAAGCGAAATGAACAATTTTTTTGATTTCCGATCTCATCTCCAATTCAAATGAAATAGTCATGATTTCCGACTTCAAGTTTCAAATGAAAGGTGAAATTTTCACAATTTTCGATCTCAGGGTTGATCTCAAATAGAATGGACACGAGTTCAGATCCCTGAGTTGATCTCCAAGTTCGAACAAAATTTACACGAATTCCGATTTCCGACTTAACCTTCGCATCAAACCAAATGGAAGTAATTGCTGATGTCCGAGTTTATTTATGTCCCGATATCTGAACTTAACTCAAGAACATTCTAATTTCCCTTTAACATTCATGAGTTTGAGTTTGTGACCAACTCCCGAGATTAGATGCGTTCCAATTTCCGGGTACATAAGGTTTTATGTCCTTATACTAACTTCCAAGTTTATGTAACATCCCCGACTTCTGAGGTCACGTCTCTTATGTTTCATAGTCTTGTCCGTAACTGTCAATTTTAAGGTAAATTGTTCGCTGTGATTTCTGATCTCATAACCTGTTTCCAAGTGACTCGAGTTTCGATATCCAAACTAATCTCCAAGTTCGAATTAGATGGACAAGAGTTCCGACTTTACTCAAGATGGATACGAGTTCCGAGTTCAGACTAAGTGCAAACGCGTTCTCATTTTTGCGTGGAGGATAATTAAGCCACATTAGACCATAAACAGAAGGAATCATGGCTGGAAATCAGCCACAAGAAATTCAGCCACTTAACACCTGAAAGTAGCGCCACTTTGGCCACAAAAATGAGGAAGGTTGGCTGAATTTCAGCCATATGTGCTTCAACCAATCAAAATCCTTCATTCTAACTACCTCCTCAAGCTTTTATAACACAATTCCTTTTTTTCCTCCAGCCAATTTCTGTGCCACTCTTCTCCCTTGCTTCAGCTCTCTTCTTCTCTTCTCCACTCACCCAACTCCATCAAAGCTTCAAGCTCAACAAGGTTTTGATAGCCCAAACTCCAAAATCAAACCAAATCACTCATAACAGGAGGTAGAGGTTTAATTCTTGTATTGATTTTGATTGTGGGTGGCTAGTGGTGGTTCATCTTTCTCAATTTTTGATGTGATGATTGAATGAATATAAGGATATTTGACTTATTTGGTGGCTGTTATGATGTTAAAAATTGAATAAGAAGCAAGAAAGAATGAGAGTAGGAGGAGGTGAAAAGTTGGAAAACCAAAAACCCTCAGCAATCTATACGGCGGAGTGTACGGTGTAACATCCCCATATAACGTAATAGGAAATAATAAAAATAAACTTTTATTATTCACAATCTTGCCCCTGAACTTTTTAAAAATGACCTTTAAGTCCTTATATATATTATTTACAGCCTTGCCCCAGAATATTTTAGAAAATGACATTTAGGTCCCTATATCAATAGGATTAGTAAAATAAGGTTTTAAACGAAGCAGAATCGCGTAGCAAAAACGTAGAAACCTAAACCTGAGCCGATTGAGCCACGGAGGTATCTATATGTGAAATGACATGGGATGCCCCTAAACTTACCCATAATTATGAATGTACCATTAGCTTTGAAAAACAGAAACAGAAGTCCCTAAAATTTTGCAAAACATTTAACGTACACTATTAATCGATTTACTCAATTTTATTGGGTTTGTAGAGTTAATTAAAAAGTTAATTAGAGGTTAACTAGAAATTGATTAGAGGTTAAATTAGAGAAGTTAGAGCTAAGATAGAAACTCATACAAACCTCATACAATTATTCAAAACCGATTTACCGATTTAAAGGAAATCGGTAAAATTACGGTATTTTAAACTGTCGGAAACGGACCAATAGAATTATAAGCTCTACACCCTATTTTGAGTGGTTGATAGCTCAGCCACTTACCACCCAAAAGTGGCGCAACAATGGCCATACTTCATGGAGAAGCTTGGCTGAATTTCAGCCAAGCAATTTAGACCAATCAAATTCAAGACAAAGCCACTTAAATACCACTCCTTCCATCAGATTTTTCTGCTTCTCTTTCACCCATTTCAGACCACATTCCAGCGCCACTTTCATCCTCTCATTCAGCTCTCTTTCTCTCTTCCTCACACCCCCAAAAACTCAAGCCAACTCCACCTTTATTCATCCAAGCTTCAAGAATCCAGCACAAACACTTGGATCAAAGGTAGGAGTTCTGATTCTTGCTTCAATTCTATGGTCTTGGCTGGCTGAGCTTGGATTATTTTCATGATCCTTGGTGTCTTAAATGAATGATTATGGTGGTATGTGATTGGTTTTGGCCTGGTTGTTTGGTTAAAATCGAATTTGAAGCAAGAAAGAATAGGAATAAGAAGAGCTGAGGGGCTAAAGAACCAAAAACCCTCGACAGTCCGTACGACGGAGTGTACAGCTCTGCCTACAGCCGATTAAATTGGGTGAAACCATTTTTATATGAAACTAGACACATAAGGCTACAACATATCCAAAATTGAGGTCCAAATGAGTTAAATAGCAATTATGGCTTGAATTATAAAAACCGGGTTGGTTAACTATGTTGAGGCAGAAACTTTGCCTTAAGGAGATACATGTTATTATGAGCTCAATGTTGAAATATGTATGCAATGTTGTGACCTTTGTGATAAATTGATGTTCTGGCATACTGGCACTATTCACGGGGAAGCGGACTCGGTTCGTTATGCTGCCGAAATTTCGGCAGAAATATGTGAATTATATAAATGTGATAGACATTTATGTGTTAAGCTCATAAGATTCGTATATGCAAGGGTGATTTTAAACATAATATGAATATGTTGAATGTGGGTCCCTTTACCTGGAGGCAATTACGAGATCCCTCCTATTGAAGGTAGTTAAATAAGATAAGATATAAATCCCTTCACTTGGAGGCAGTTGCACTTTGAATCCCTCCTTGTGAAGGCAGCTACCCTCTACCTTGGAGGCATGTGGTCAGAAGAGATCCCTCAATTAGAGGCACGTGACCAAAATGAAATCCCTCCAAGACTAGAGGCACGTGGGTCCCCTTGCGGGTGACTCGGTGTGACGACGGTCACGAGTCGAGCTGACGAGCTCACTCCAACGCCAGGCTACCCGAGGGTAGTAAAGGCTAAAGACTAAAGACTCAAGACTAAAGATTAAAGCATATGCAAGCACCTCGCTCACATGAGGCATGGCATCGACCCAGCTAGTGTGAGTATAGGGGCTAGGACTTACCTGAGGCATGGCATGACCCAGCTAGTGTAAGTACCGAATGAAGGTCCCATATTCCTAAGGAACGTGACATGGCGATCACGCTCTGATGGGGTATGACATGGCGATCATACTTTGGGATGTGGCATGTAAAGATTTTATGATGAAAAGGAAGCAAAAGAAAGAAAAGTAAACTTTATGTATATGCATGAATTTAAGTACAAGTAAAGTTATGTGCAGATGTTATGTCCCCAGTATATTGATGCTATTGTATTTTATTATATTTCAGTTACTACTCCTAATATAATTCATGAAATTTGTTTCGTATGGGCTCTCCCAAATTGCCAAGTGTATGAGTAAAATGAACTTTGCTTCGGAAAGTATATTTTTGAACTATAAAATTAAACAGTTTGTATAGCATGTTCACCTTTTTCATAATAAACCGAAGCAAACTGGAGATGACAACGATGACACAGCATATGTTAGTTTAATGAATCCTACTGAGAATTTACAATTCTCACCCCTATGTTTATTTTCGTGTTATCTCCAGATAGTTCAGCATTTTCGAAGAAGGTCCTCCGAGGCGAAATTGACTAGCAAGATTGAAGGTGGCTGAAGGTTGCTGCCAGACAAGGTCCGATTAAGTGATAGTAACAACTCCTAGGTGAGGTACTATGACTTAAGCATAGTATCGTACTCGGGAGGGTGTTACATACGACTCCACCTATAGCTGATTAAACTTCATGCAACGATTTTTATATGAAACTAAACATCCAGAGCTTTCCATACATATAACATATAGGGCCATTGGATTAATATTGGGAGAGATATGAATTTTTGAAGTTTGACCTAGGAATCAAGACTTTCATCCGAGTAGTATGACTTGAGAAGGGTATAACTCACTCTATACAACTCCAAATTGAGTGAAACTAACTTTGTTAGAAAGCTTACACGTAGGAGAATATCTCCAAAATGAAATTCTTGTTGTGGATCCCTATGCTCCTAGTAGTTCAAAGAAATCACCCTATGTCCAAATCAGGCCAAATCAATGTAGTTCAGAAAAGTCAAATTTCGGGGCATATAACTCGAGCCCTACTAAGTCAAATGGAATGTATCTTTTTGGAAAGGAAATTTTGTCCTGTTAGCTTTAATATGAGACCATTTTCGTATTATTTGAATCAGTTTTTGATTTTTAGTGGATTTTTACTTTTAAGTGTCTGATTCTAGTCAGCTGCAGGGTAGGCCGGGATAAAACCTATATAACCTGAGCTATAGTCATCAGAATTAGATGGGACCAAAGAGGTTAGAAAATAGACACACAACACTTTAACATATCCAAAATTGAGGTCCAAATGAGTTAAATAAAAATTATGGCCTGAATTATAAAAACCGGGTTGAATGATTATTCTGAGGTAGCAACCCTGTCTTGATGTGAATAATGCCCTTATGAAGCTAATGATGAATTATGAGTGAAAGGTTATGACTTCTTTAATGAGTTGGTGTATTGAGTATTAGCACTATTCATGAGAAAGCGGACACATTCCGTTATGCCGCCGAAGTTTCGGTAAAGTCTATGCATGAGTGATGATATACATGTTGATACATGTACATTTTCAAGAAAGTTATGAAAGTTGTGTTATGTGATGAAAGTTCAATAATGCTTGGGCCAGCCCCAAATAAAAAGTTAAGGGGAATAGATCGGTGGGAAGGTCGGGAAAAGTAAACCCGTCATTCCTATATAGGAACGAGCTCGATCCTCATAAGCAGACTATTACCCGAGAGTCTAAAATGGAAAAAGTTTATGAAAATGAGTTCAAGAATGAGATTTTGCATGGTTGCATTGAATAGTCATTATGTGATGCTTATAGTTTGCCTGTTATACTTACCTATTACCGTATGATTGTTTACCCTACTCATTAATCTGTATCACTATTTAGTAGTTTCTTTTGTTTCCTATACTGTTTTAAGTAAAATTGAACTTTGCCTCGGACCAGACATTTTCTTAAACTTATTAAATTTGGATAGTCTAGTTTTGAACCCATGATTTACAATTAAATAAAGACCGAGGCAACTGAGGATGAATGTGACGTCAATTATGCGAACCCTACTGAGAATTTCTGCAAATTCTCACCTCGTCTTGCATTTTCGCACCATTCTCAGACACTGGTGATGGACTCGACCGCTACCCTCTTCATTGAGATTCCCAACCTACAACTCCACCATGATCCCTTTGTGGATTCCCTGTACATAGCCGATTCCAGCAACTTCTATCTCTACCTGTTCGGCAACAGGAATTTTGCTGTCCCCCTGTTCCACCCTGCATTTGACCCTGCTACCCTATATTTTGCATTCCCATTGCACGTGGCACATCCTCCTCTTGTGCCTACCGCACCCGCAGCACCTGCAGCTCCCACTGATCTTGCACCAGAGTCTCCCCTACAGATGGTTCCCAACATACCGCTCAGCTCCGAGAGCGACCCTTCTGATACCACCAGCTCATCATCATCCTCCTCGGGACCCGGTGCAGACTATTCTCCAGCCAGGCCTGGCATGGCCAACGGCTATTTGACTGAGTAGGTTAGCAGCAGAGGACATTGTACAGCATGACCCTCTTTTGACAGCATGTAGCTTTGGGTCATAGACTTAGCAGCAGGCTTAGCAGTAGGTTTGAAATGTCCTCTGAGGAACCCATAGGATCATTTTGACTAACACGGGCTTTATGTTTTTTTAGTACACCGACCCCACTTTTGTATCCTGTTTTGAAATCTGTACATAAACCGAAGCGTTGGCTTCTGATCAATATATGCACGTATACAATTGATGTTATATTACTCATTCTTATCTTTTATGGTATTTTGTTAAATTTTGTCATGCTCATTATATATCAACACGCCGTTTCGTTTGTTTACAAAAAAAAGAAAAGATGTGATACGAATCATGAAAGGTAATCAAAATATCAACACGATAACACAATCTACTTAATTTCATACTATGGCTTAAGCATAACATTAAATTGGTAGGATGTTACAAGCTGCAGGCGCTGCGGGTGCAGGAGGTGCTGGAGGTGGGTGTGCCATGTGCAGTGGGACCGCAACGTATGGGGCAGCAGGGTCAAAAGCAGGATGAAATAAAGGGACGAAAAAATTCCTATTACTAAATAAGTAAAGACAGAAGTGGCAGGAACCGGCTATATACAGTGAGTCTAAGATGGGATCATGGTGAAGCTGCAAGTCTGGAATCCCAATTAAGAGAGTGGTCATCGAGTCCATTGCCAGCGTCTGAGAATGATGCGGAAATACAAAACGAGGTGAGAATTTAAAGAAATTCTCAGTAGGGTTCACGTATGATGTTTAACTGGCATCACACTCATTCTCAATTGCCGCGATTTTTATTTAGTTATAAAAACATAGGTTCAAACTAAACTATCCATAATTAATAAGTTTAAGCAAACGTCTAGCCCAAGGCAAGGTTCAGTTTTACTTAAGATAGCATAAGAAAATAGAATAAACTATTAAGTAGTGATACTTAGAATAATGAGCAGAATAAATGAACATACAGCTGTAACTAAATATAACAGACAAACTGTAAACAACTTATAATCATGCATTCAATGTAATCATGCAAAACTCATTATTGAACCTTTCTTCATAAACTTTTTCATTACTTGGTCCCCTAGGAGTTCTTGGCCATTTAGATTCCTGGGTAATAGTTTGCATTTCAGGATCGAGCTCGTTCCTATATAAGAATGCCGGGTTTACTTTCCCCGACCTCCCCACTGATCTATTCCCCTGAACTTTAATCCGAGGCTGGCCCAAGTTTCATGGAACTTTCATCATAATATAGTCTTTAGATTCATCATAATATAACTTTTATGACTTTTTTGAAAATGCACATGTGTCTAAATGTATATCATCATTCATGCATATGTATCTTATAACTCATGCATAGATCTTACCGAAATTTCGGCGGCATAACGGAATGTGTGTGCTTCTCCATGAATAGTGCCATTACTCAGTACACCAACTTATCAAAGAAATCATGACATTTCATTCATAATTCAACATTAGCTTCATAGGAGCATTAGTTACATCAAGACAGGGTTACTGCCTCAGCACAATCATTCAACCCGATTTTTGTGAATCAAGCCAAAATTTCTATTTAACTCATCTGGACCTCAATTTTGGATATGTTAAAGTGTTATGTGTCTATTTTCTAACCTCTTTAGTCCCATATAATTTTGATAAATATAGCTCAAGTTATATAGGTTTTATCCCGGCCTGCCCTATAGTTGGCCAGAATCACACACTTAAAAGTAAAAATCCACTAAAAATATGAAATTGGTCTCATATTAAAGCTAACAGGACAACCTTTCATTTTCAAAAAGTTTCATTCCATTTGACTTAGTAGGGCTTGAGTTACAAGCCCTGAAATTTGACCTTCCTGAACTGCCCTATTTTAGCCCAGTTTGGACATAGGGCAACTTTCTTGGACCATTGGGAACAAACGAGACCTTATCTAACTCTAAATTTTTTATGAGATATTCTCCTATGTGTAAGCTTTCTATCAAAGTTAGTTTCATTCAATTCCAAGTAGAATAGGGCAAGTTTTGCCCTGAACAACCTAGTCTACCCAGAATCAAACTCAAAAACCTAGGTTAAACTTCAAAAATTCATATCTCTGTCAATACTAATCCAATGGCCTTATATGATATATGTATGGAAAGCCCTAGATGTCTAGTTTCATATAAAAATGGTTTTATTAAATTTAATCAGCTATAGGTAGAGATGTACACTCTGCCGTATAGACTGCCGAGGGTTTTTGGTTTTCCAGCTCCTTTCCTCTTCCTACATTCATCCTTTCTTGCTTCCTAATCAATTTTAACCTCACAAACAACCAACAAAGCAGCCGAATATCATCATATTCATTCAATCAACACATCAAGGATTGAGAAACTAAAGCCACCACCAACCACCCACAACCAGAATAGCAAGACAAAAATTAAACCTCTACCTTTATCTTGAACAAACAACTAGCTAGTCTTGAGTTTTAGTGAAGGATATGGATGCAAGAACTTTTATGGAAGCTGAAAAGGGGAAAGGAGATGAAGAGAATGAAGAAAAGAGGAGAGGAATGTTGCTGGAAGGGGTCGAAGTCAACAAGAAATGAGGGAGGAAAAATCTAATTCAAATAAAAGAGGGTAGTTGAATTCTTGCATTTTGATTGGTCTAAATCATAAGGCTGAAATTTAGCCAACTTTTCCCAATTTTTGTGGCCTTTCTTGCGCCACTTTCAAAGGTTAAGTGGCTAAGTTCTTAACCACTTAAAGTAAGGTTAGTGAGTTGAAATCCTATTGGTTCAGTTTTGTCAGTTTAAAACACCGTAATCTTATCGATTTCCTTTAAATCGGTAAATTTGTTTAAGAAAATTTTTATGAAATCTTCTATACATCTAACCTAATTCCGTCATTTCTAAACTCAATTAATTGCTAGTCAATTGATCCTAAATAATTATTTAGTCGAATTTTAATTAATCTCAATTATTCGATAAAAACTGAACAATTGGACGAAAAATGATAAGAAAATTCCGGTGGATGTTACAGCTAGTTGTGTAATGTCCTAATAAATCTATACTACACTTAAGTCATATTACGACATTTTATCAGTTATTACTTTTTCTTATGGAAAACTTTAACTTCATTTTTCAAAATTAAGTTACGCTGAAAGTGGGTAAATTTTTTTTTCTTTTTGAAATAAAACTCATATTTTGAAATCATGAGCCATATGCCTTGTAGCAGGTATCTGTAAACCATAAGCATATTCATTACGTTGCCGAAAGTAAGGGTAGATAAATAATCATCCATACATGATTAAATATAGATACCATAGCATATAAATAAACAATACCATACATAGTAGTTTAGGGGCTACAGTTGGATCGTCAAAGGACCCAACCTAGTTACCAAGCTGTCATAAAACATGCATCAATAGAAATAAAACATAACATAAGTCAACTATACAGAACTGGTACAACCTACAAGTCCTAAAACTACATCTTCAAAGGTAGTAGCAAAATGTGATCCCTAGTGTAATGTCCCTAACTCTAAGGGTAAAGCAGTATCGAAGGAAGTGCAGGCCCAAGGCAAGGGAAAAATAGTAAATAAGTGAATCCACTACAAAAAAGCACTAATTAGAGGCGGTTTTATTGAAGAGGTTGTTGTAAACTACCTAAAAATGAAAAGGGGTGATTTTTGGTTTTACCATAGATCGCTTGATTAGAGGCATTTTTTTGTCACAATTTGGGGAGGTTTTAAACCGCCTCAAATAAAAGAGACCCATCGGTCCCACTTCTTTCATATTAAGGGTTTCAATACTTATTACCCTCCCACTAATACTTTCACATTTTCCCCTTTTGCCCCGGGTCACGCCTCCTCTACCATTGTTGCTCTTTCTCCGCCAGTGCCTCCGTATTTTTCCTCCATTGTCGCTATCACTTTATCTAGCTCATACTTTTGTTGGTTCTTGCGCTCGAGTTGGGGGCACATAGTAGTGTAACTATTCTCCAAGGCCACTGCAACCCCCATTAAAAGAATATCACCACCATCACAATAGGAGGTTTTTTGCTACCTTCAGGAATTAGGTTTCTTTGCCTTTTTCTATTTTCTTTTTTTCACAGTTCCAAGATATGCTTGTCATTTTGGTTGTTCCTTCCTTGGTTTTTCTATTCAAGAAATATGTTAAGGTTCTAGAAGTTAAGGAGAATTTTAATTTTTTGAATATTTACGGTTTGAGCTTTTAAATTTTACTGCAACTGGACTAAAGTTAGCTACAACTCTGAAATAGAACATTTTAGTGCTTATTTTTGGAGGAAAAAATGGACCTTCACCCTTCTATTTTCTGTTTGAAGATAGACAGGGGAAAGAAAATTGTTGGATCTACTGCTAAAAAATGGATTTGGTGTTGAGACTTGATGTAATTTGTGGAAGTTAGCAATTGTATTTGCAAAAAGATGGTGGGAATATCGAATGAAAAAACCTAGATGAGGCTTGTAATAGGGTTCCTTCACTTTAAGCTGATTTTCTTTTTTCTTTTGGTTTCAGCTTCTATAAGGTGCTATGATATGTTTGAAGAAATAGTTTTTGTGTGTTCTGTGTATTTCTAACCAGTCTTGCTGCTTGAGTTTTGCCAATTAAGCTTTCATTGGGGTTTTGGTCATGGGCATGATGTCAGGTTTCCCTTTATCCCTTGTTTTCCTTGTCCTTACCTGTTTCGTTGTTGGGAGTTGGCACCGATTATTTTGCACTTGAGGCTCTTTTTTTCTGCTGGCTTGGTTGTTTTATTCTCAAAATTATCTTGTTGTTTATATGTATTTTTGTTTCTTTGTATCCTTGGGTCTTGGTGTCCTTATGGGACTTTTTTTTTGTGTTTGTAGAATGTTAATGTTGAAGGAAAAGCTTTAATTGGAACATTTTACTTCGATGGTACTATACTTGTTCAGTTATTGTTGTTTCACTTATTATTTCTAAATTCCTTCATTTTTGCCTAACCTATTTTGCATACGGGAGCAATGTGTCTCTCAGTCGTAAATAGTGCCAGCAACCTTGCATGAAATGTTAGAATACTGCATAAGATGCCATACTAATGAAGTTTTTCATAAAAACAACTAAGTATTTTTACATAGGGTAAAAAAAGAGGTTAAGCATATAGTATGTAGTATGAAGTTTATTTCGAGAATAAATTTGATGAGCAAAGATTGTTCATATACATATTTTTTGGAAGTGACATGATTGCTAAGATGAATAAAACTGATTGTGCGGTTCATAGAACTGTTGTGGTTTTATTTATGGATATGTGATTGACAGAATGACTTAGTCATTAATTTGATGGAAGGGTTTCACCTAGTGAACTTAGCTTGATGTACTGCTAATAAGAAGAAATTTTTGTTTACAACAGTTTCCATTTCATTATGATATTGCCTTAACCAATATATGGCTCTGTTGTCTTAGACATAGTCATTTTCTTTCTATTTGAGTTTCTTGTGAGAAGTTATTATAGATTTGCAATGATGATCATTTTGTGGATTTTATTATGAATTTGAATTTATGAACTCTATGGATTTTATTATGAATTTGAAGTTCTGAACTTTGAGGATTTTATTATGAATTTAAATTTGTGAACTTTGTGGATTTTATTATGAATTTGAAGTCATGAAATCTTTATGAATGTTGGTAATTGAATTTAGATTACATATAGATAGTTTAAAGAAATTATTTACATTTGTGATTGTTTAGTATATAATTGTTATTTAATTATTTTTTATATATTATTAATTAATGGATTGATATTAGGAATAGTTAAACAAAAACCTATATTACATATATATGTAGCAATTTTTAATCTCACAAAAAGTTATAGTGCCAATTATAAAATAAAAATTATTCCAAATAAACAACTTCAAATTAATTCATATTGTGGCATTTATATTGCGGTAGTTATTCATTGGTATATTGTGATATTTAAATTGTGGCGGTTTTGCACCCCCATTTTATTTGTTAAAAGATAAAACAAGATTGAGGGGGTTTAAAACTGCCACAAATAAAACTGAACTACCACAATTTGCGGGGTTAAAAACTGCCACAATTTAACATAAGGTTATAAAGCTTGTGTAAAAACTGTCGCAAGTCATTCTGCGGAGGTTGAAAACTGCCTCTAAATGAAAAAAAAAAAAGCCCTTAATTGACACGTTTTTTGTAGTGACCATAGCAGAAGAAGGGGCAAAATTATAATTATTAGATCATAATAACAAAATTGTAATTAAAGGTTTACAGTGTCGGGAGGGTCATTAGCAAAAAAAATCCCGTTTCCAGGACACATGAGCCCCACGAGCCCCACGACACTAGTAGATAGCTAACATACATCTAAAAATTTTATAACTGATATTTTCTACATATGATCTTAAATAAAAGTGTGGGATTACTCACATGTAACATTCGAAAGAAATCTTATCGTTATCAATTGAGTTGTTCGGTTTTTATCGAGTAAATTGTGATTAATTAGGATTCGATTTAGTATTCACTTAAACTAATTAAGTGTGGTTTGGAATGATTAGGTATAATGGAATCAGATTAGAACCATAGGAAACTTCATAGAATTTTTCTAAAACCAATTTACCGATTTAAAGGAAATCAGTAAGATTTCGGTATTTTAAACTGTCGGAATCGGACCAATAGAAATTTTTCTATGAGTGCCGTAGGATGAATGGCTAAGATTTAGCCAAAAAAACCCCTTATGTAGTGCCTCGATCAGCCATGAAGAGTGGGAAGCCAAACCAAATTTGAAGGCAAGATGAAATCCACCAATCAAAATAAAACTTGCTTCAAAAGTCTTCACCTTTTTCTTTTCTTCTCTCCTTGAATTTTTGGCTAACCTAGCTGCTGAAGCTCCCATCATTTCTCTTCTACTCACTCTCATCTTCACTCCTTCAATTCTCATCAAGAGTTGCTTCCATCTAAGACACCAAATCAACAAAATTTCAACTAGATAAGGTAGGAATCCTACTTCTTCTCTACTTTCCTTGGTTTGGGGCTGTATGGGGGTCTTGTGTACCTTGTGATACTGATGTTATTTGGAGTGATGATGATGGTTTATGGCTGATTTTACATGTATGCTGTGATTAGAATTAGAATTGGTATGAAAGAACTTGAAGAATAGAGAAAATTTAAGAAGCTGTTAGGGTTTTTCCTCGGCGGTCCATATGGCGGAGATACGGCTCAGTTTACAGCCATTTAAATTTGATGAATATATTTTTATATGAAACTAAACATTCAAGGATTTCCATACATATAAAATATAAGGCCATTGGATTAATATAGAATTAGTTATGAATTTTTGAAGTTTGACCTGGAAATCTAGATTCTTATCTGGGCAGTATGAGTTGAGAAGGGTGTAACTCACCCTACACAACTCCAAATTGAGTGAACCCAATGTTGTTTTTAAGCTAACATGACAAAATATCCCATAAAAATTTCAAAGTCAAATTTGTTGCCAATTATTCTCAGCACATCAATGAATTCACCTTAAGCTCAAACTGGACTGGAATAGGGTAATCCTGTAGGGTCAAGTTACGGGGTTCATATCTCAAAATATACTCATGCAAATGACAGCAACTTTTTTCATTTGAATGCTTGTTCTGTTAGCTTTAAGTTAATATAAATTTAGTATGATTTCATGTGACACCCTCCCGAGTACGGTACTATGCTTAAGTCATAATACCTCACCTAGGAGTTGTTACTGTCACTTAATCGGACCTTGTCTGGCAAAGAACCTTCTACGCCTTCAATCTTACTAGTCAACTCCACCTCGGAGGACCTTCTTCGAAACTGCTGAACTATCTGGAAATAACATGGAAATAAACATAGGAGTGAGAATTATAAATTCTCAGTAGGATTTATTAAACTAACATAAGCTGTGTCATCGTTGTCATCTCCAATTTGCTTCGGTTTATTATGAAAAGGGTGAACGTGCTATATAAACTGCTAAATTTTATAGTTCAAAAATATAATGTCTGAAGCAAAGTTCATCTTACTTACACACTTGGCAATTTGGGAGAGCCCATACGAAACAAATTTCATGAATTATATTAGGAATAATAGCTGAAACATAATAAAAATACAATAGCATCAATATACTGGGGACATAACATCGGCACATAACTTTACTTGTACTTAAATTCATGCATATACATAAAGTTTACTTTTCTTTCTTTTCCTTCCTTTTCATCATAAAATCTTTACATGCCATATTCCAAAGTATGATCGCCATGTCATACCCCATCAGAGCGTGATCGCCATGTCACGCTCCTTAAGAATATGGGAACTTCATTCGGTACTTACACTAGCTGGGTCATGCCATTCTTCATGTAAGTCCTAGCCCCTATACTCACACTAGCTGGGTCGATGCCATGCCTCATGTGAGCGGGGTGCTTGCATATGCTTTAATCTTTAGTCTTGAGTCTTTAGTCTTTAGCCTTTACTGCCCTTGGGTAGCCTGGCCTTGGAGTGAGCTCGTCAGCTCGACTCATGACCGTCCTCACACCGACTCACCCACAAGGGGATTCACGTGCCTCTAGCCGTGGAAGGATCTCATTTTGGTCACGTGCCTCTAATTAAGGGATCTCTTCTGACCACGTGCCTCCAAGGTAGAGGGTAGCTGCCTTCACAAGGAGGGATTCAAAGTGCAACTGCCTCCAAGTGAAGGGATCCACATTCAATATATTCATATCATACTTAAATCATCCTTACATACATGAATCTTATGAGCATAACACATAAATGTTTATCACATTCATATAATTCACATATTTCTGCTGGAATTTCGGCAGCATAACGGATCGAGTCCGCTTCCCCATGAATAGTGCCAGTATACCAGAATATCAATTTGTCACAAAGGTCACAACATTGCATACATATTTCAACATGGAACTCATAATAACAAAAATCTCATTAAGGCAAAGCTTCTGCCTCAGCATAGTCAGCCAACCCATTCTTCTAAATCAAGCCATAATTTCTATTTAACTCATTTAGACCTCAATTTTGGGTATGTTAAAGTGCTATGTGTCTATTTTCTAACCTCTTTAGTCCCATCTAATTTTGATATCTATAGCTCAAGATATTTAGGTTTTATCCCGGCTTGCCCAGTGGCTAGCCAGAATCAGATACCTAAAAGTAAAAATCCACTAAAAATCGAAAACTGATTCAAATTATACGAAATTGGACTCATATTAAAGATAATAGGGTAAAGTTTCAAGCCTCGAATTCTGACCTTCCTAAATTGCCCTATTCTGGCCCAGTTTGGACATAGGGAAACTTTCTTGGATCACTGGGAGCAACTGGGACCTTATCTAATTCTGAAATTTTTATGGGACATTCTACTATGTGTAAGCTTTCTAACAAAGTTGGTTTCATTCATTTCCAAGTAGTATAGGGCGAGTTCTACCCTGAACAACCCAGTCTGCCCAGAATCAAAATCAAAAACCTAGGTCGAGATTCAAAAATTCATAACTCTCTGAATACTAATCCAAAAGCCTTATAAGATATATGTATGGAAAGCCCTAGATGTCTAGTTTCATATAAAAATGGTTTCATTGAATTTAATCGGTGGTAGGCAGAGCCGTAAACTCCGCCATACGGACTGGCGAAGGTTTTTGGTTCTCCAGCCCTTCAACTCTTCCTATTTTTCATTCTTTCTTGCTTCCAATTCGAATTTAACCTCACAAACAACCAATAAACCAGCCATATATCATCATAATCATTCAATAAATACATCAAAAATTGAGAAACTAAACCACCACCAGCCACCAAATCAGAAAATCAAGACAAGAATTGGAATCCTACCTTTATTTTGAAGCAACAACTAGCTAGTCTTGAGTTCTAGTGAAGGATATGGATGCAAGAAGCTTGAGGGAGGCTGAAAGTGGAAGAAGGATATGAAGAGGATGAAGAAAAGATGAGAGGAAGGCTGCTGGAAGAGGGAGCTCGAAAATTGGGTGAAGAAAGAAGGAAAAAATCTGATTCAAATACAAAGAGGTAGTTGGAAGTGTGAGTTGTGATTGGCTAGGATTTTTGTGGTTACATTTCAGCCATCACTCCCCTTCCTTGTGGCCTTATTTGCGCCACTTATAGGGGTTAAGTGGCTGAGTTTTCAGTCACTCAAAGTAGGGTTTGTGAGTTGAAATTCGATTGGTTTGGTTCCGACAGTTTAAAATACCGAAATTCTACCAATTTCCCTTAAATCGGTAAAATGGTTTTGAGGTTTACTATGTTTCTATTTTAATTGTTTCCAATTCAAATCTCTCTAATTAACATCTCATTAACTCCTAATTAACCTTTAATTAATTTCTAATTAATCTTAAAGATTCAATAAAATCGAATAAATCGATTAACAGTGTAAATTAAACGTTTTGCAAATTGGGGGCCTTTTTGTTTTCTGTTTTTCATAGCTAATGGCATTTTTGTAATTATGGGTAAGTCTAGGAGCGCCCCATGTGATTTCACATATGGATACCTCCGTGGCTCAATCAGCCGAGGTTTAGGTTTCTACGTTTTCGCTACGTGATTCTGCTTCGTTTAAAACCTTATTTTACTAATCCTGTCGATATAAGGACTTAATTGTCATTTTTTAAAAAGTTCAGGGGCAAGATTGTAAATAATAAAAGTTTATTTTTATTATTTCCTATTACATTTTATGGGGATGTTGCATTTCACCCAGATTTCTGTTTTTAATGAATTTTCACTTATAAGGGTGCAATTCTGGCTAAGAACAGAGCAGTCTAAGGTAAAATACTAATAACTTGAGTTATACAAATCAAAATGAGATGGGACTAAAAGGGTTGAAAACTAGACACATAGGGCTATGACTCAGATTTAAATGACTTGAATTGAACTAAGGGTCGATTATACCAAAATCGGGCAGAGTAGGAGGGAGAAAATCAAAACCCTATTGATGTTTGAATTAAACTTGATGAATGATACTATAAATATATACTATTGTACTGGTTGTTTGGCACTATTAATAGGGAAGCGGACTCGATTTGTTATACTGCCGAAATTTCGGCAAGGAATTCATATGTTGTGTGAATTACAATGGCATGAACACATGATGTTTGAAAGAATAAAGTTAGTTGTGCATGCAATTCATGGACATTACAAAGGATTCCATATTACTTGGGCTAGCCCCTAAATAAGTTTAAGGGGAATAAATCAGTGCAAAGGTCAAGGAAAGTAAACTCAGTAATCTTGTATAGGAACGAGCTCGGCCCTAAAAAGCGGACTATTACCCAAGAGTATGTGGCCAATAACTACCAGGGGACCAAGGATGGAAAATAAGTTTTAAGAGGCGAAAGCCTTCAAAGATAAGATGCATTTCCCAGTTGCACATTAATATACACTGTATGATAATTCTTAATTGATTGTTCTAGTTATCTGTTTATTTCTCTTGATATACTACTGTTTATTCATAGTTACTATCTTAGTTGTATTTGTATATCTGTTAGCTATATTTTCATTGTTCTAATTTAAAATTTACTTTGTTTCGGTGTATGTTTCTATAATAAGAATTTAAGTTGAATATTACTATTATGTCGTACTATTTAAAATTAAGGAAAAATCAAAACAATTGAGAATGACAGCAATGACACATATGTATAAACTTAGGATTCCTACTGAGAAATCTTTATTTCTCACCCCACTGCATGTTTCCGCGTCCTTCTCAGATCATGGAGAACGCGGCAATGGCCGTCCCACTCATCGAGTTCCCTGAGCTCCATATTCACCTCAATCTGTTCTTAGATTCTGTGTATATATCTGGTAGATGTCAGTTTCGCCTTTATTTCTTCTTCCAGAGAGACTTTGCTGTACTCCTTATGCATCCACTATTCGACCTTACTGTCCCTTATATTGCCATCCCTTTCCATATGGCACATTCGTTCCCCCCTCCACCAGCAGCAGCACCGGTAGCAGCACCGGCAGTAGCAGCAGCTCCCATGGCTCGGCCAACCTCACCACCGCAGCAGATCCCCTCTGCCTCTATGTCCGAGGAGGATCCATCGGAGGCAGCGAGTTCGTCTTCCTCGTCCTCAGCCTTGAGCGTAGACTACACTCCCGCTGACGCCGGCTTGGTGAATGGGTTCCTTTTCTCAGAATCCATCTAGCGGGCATATATGTGGTAGCAGCAAGAGGTGTACAAAGTGGCCCTCTTTTGATATTTTGGGTCATAGATAGTAATCTAAGGGTTGGTCTGTACATGAAATATCCCGTGGGGACCAGTTAGGGTACTGTTCCTAGAGGCAGGCGATTTATTTTGTCTCAGCGGCCTCATTTTATTACCCTATACTGTTTTATGTATCTTTTGACAAACTTTGAAAATAGATGTTTATGTATCTACGTATATGATGCAGTTTTCGTAATTCTGTCTATTTTGTAGTTTTATTTATTTTACTTTATTTTTGTTACAACGTTTGTCTACTACCTATTCCGCAATCAAACGAACATTTATCAAGTGAACAGTTAATTCTGTGTGGGTAATTCAACATTGAATAAAAAAAAAAAGGGGGGGATTTTAATTAGTCAGCCACACATAATAACTTATCAGGTAATATATTATGATTTAAGCATAGTATTTTCTCTGGTAAGGTGTTACATCACACATGTAAATAATATCTCGAGTAACTCAGAGTACCCGAATTAATGGCCAAATACCTTGAACTAATCCTCAAGGGTCCCATATTATCTTTGGACATGACAAATCCGGGAAAATAATCCTATGGAAATTAAATAGATATGTCATGAGAGAAGCCATAGTAAGTGGCTAGAAATGACCCACACCCTATGTTAGGTAAATGAGTGGACATGAAGATGCCACCCCGGCCCCAATTGGTGGATTTATCACCACCATTTCTTCTACAAATATTTTCTATAAATATCCCAACAATCTCATCCTCTCCTCCTTTTCTTCATAGTCATGCCACCAACACACATAAACTTCATCATCATCACTTTTTCTATCTTTTTCCTCACCACCGTCATAGCCATGAGCTTCAAGCTTATAGTTGATGGCTTTCTTAGCCTCAAAACACCTTCTTCTTTTATGCACATTAATTCTTATCTCTTCTTTTTCAAAACCTCTCAGAAGATTAAAGGATTCGAGTTACTTATAGAGCCTTTCTAGCTCTTGAGAGTTGTAACATCCCCATATAACGTTATAGAAAATAATAAAAATGTCATTGGGCAAACTTTTATTATTTATAGCCTTGCCCCTAAACATTTTTGAAAATAACATTTAGGTCCTTATATCAATTGAATTAACAGAATAAGGTTTTAAACAAAGCAGAACCACGTAGCGAAAACATAGAAACCCAATTCTTGGCCAATTGGGCCACGGAGGTGTCTACATGTGAAATGACATGGGATGCCCCTAGACTTGCCCATAATTATGAAAATGCCATTAGCCATGAAAAACAGAAAATAGAATGGCCACCAATTTGCAAAACATTTAATTTACACCGTTAATCGATTTATTCGATTTTAATGCGTAAGTGAGGTTAAATAGAAATTATTTAAGGATTAATTAGGTATTAATTACATGTTAATTAGAGAGATTAGAATTAGAAATAATTAGAATAAAAACATAGAAAAGCTCACAAATTTCTTCAAGATTATTTGGCTGATTTGAAGGAAATCGGTAAAGATTCGATGTTTTAAACTGCGAGAACCAAATCAGTAGAATTTTATACAGTTAAAAACCTAACATGGGTGGCTAGAATTTAACCACCACCACCCCACTAAGTGGAGCCACCAGCAACCACAAGAATGGGGAGAAGTGGCCAAAGGAATGCCATACAAACAACAACCAATAACAATCCATGATTCCAACTACCAAAGCCTTATAAAATTTCCTTAAATCCCTTCAAATTCCCTCATTTTCGTGTTGCCCTTTTCAGCTAACTTTCTCCCCTTCATTCTTCATCTTCCTCACTTCTTCTTCCTCAAATTTCCAAGCACCACCCACTTCCTCCACAAAGAGCTCAATTTTAGCTAGTTTCTACATCAATTAGAGGTAGGATTCAATCTCTTCTCTGAATTTTCTTGTAAATTAGGGCTACTGTGGACTCATTTGAATGCATGTATTTGATGTTATTATGAGCTTATATGAAGGTTTATGGCTGGATTGTTATGTTTTAAATTGAGTTTTGGATAATTATCTAGTGAAAAGAAGCAAACAGAATTGATGAGGTTAAGGAAACCTATGGCAGTCTGTACGGCGGAGTGTACGGTTCTGCCTACAGCCGTTTAAATTTGATGAAACTATTTTTATATGAAACTATACATCTAGGGCTTTCCATACATATATCATATAAGACCATTGGATTAGTACTGAGAGAGATATGAATTTTTGAATTTTGACCTAGGTTTTTGACTTTGATTTTGGGCAGTCAAGGTTGTTCAGGTAAAACTCGCCCTATACTACTTGGAAATGAATGAAACTAACTTTTTTATAAAGCTTACACATAGGAGAATGTCCCATAAAAATTTTAGAGTTAGATAAGGTCCCGTTTGCTCCTAGTGATCCATGAAAGTTGCCTTATGTCCAAACCCGGCCAAAACAGGGCAATTCAGGAAGGTCAGATTTCGGGGCTTATAACTCGAGCCCTACTAAGTCAAATGGAATGGAACTTTTTGCAAATGAAATTTTGTCCTGTTAGCTTTAATATAATTTCGTATGATTTGAATTAGTTTTCAATTTTTAGTGGATTTTTACTTTTAAGTGTCTAATTCTGGCCAGCTACAGGGCAGGCTGGGATAAAACCTAAATAACTTGAGCTATAGTTATCAAACTTAGATGAGACTAAAAAGGTTAGAAAATAGACACACAACACTCTAACATATCCAAATTTGAGGTCCAGATGAGGTAAATAGAAATTGTGGCTTGATTTACAAAAACTAGGTTGAAGGTAAGTGTTGAGATAGCAACTATGTTTTAAATGTAACAATTGTACCCATGAATTTGATGATTGAATTGTGAATAAATTGTCATTATTTTTCTGTACAACTGGTTTTCTGAGTATTGGTACTATTCATCGGGAAGCGGACTCGATCCGTTATGCTGCCGAATTTCCAGCAGAAAATGCAAGATTAATGGATTGATAGTTTTTACTAGTCAGGTTGATTATTTATGAATTTAAAATTATGAGTAAGTATATATGGTGACTATGATAATCATGCATGCAAATATGATTAAAGTATGATACGAGTCATGTACAAAAATGTAGAGCATTCAGATGCATGATTAAAGGTGAACAGCTACACAATTATGAATGATATGATTATGAATTATTCTTATGAGAGCATGCATATTTGCATATGAATGAAGGAAAAATATATGAGATTCCTTTACTTGGAAGCAGTTATTTGGGTCTCTCCAGGTGAAGACAGTTAAAAGATAAAGATGTAGGTCCCTTCACTCGGAGGCAATTGCACATTGGGTCTCTCCCTGTGAAGGCAGCTAAAACTTTTGGGTCCCTCCGACCTAGAGGCACATGGGTCCCCTTGTGGGTTAGTACTATGTGACGGTGGTCAGGAGTTGAGCTCACTCGTAGATTAGACTACCCAAGGGCAAGAAAGACTAAAGATTCAAACATATGCAAGCACCCCACTCATATGAGGCATGGCATCGACCCAACTAGTGTGAGTATAGGGGATAGGGCTTACGTGAGGCATGGCATGACCCAGTTAGTGTAAATACCGAAAATTTATGGTGGCAACGTCCATGGTATTAACTCATCACCACTTATATTTAGTGGGCGAAAGAAAGCAAAGAAAGTTAAAGAAAAGTATCAGTACATTTGCATGAATTCAAAAATGAGAATTTGCATAATGACATCCCATGTTTTATCGATGCTGAAGCTATTCTATCTACTTATGCTGTGATTATTTTCCAATATGAAATATTGCCAATGTGACTCAAGTGCATGAATAAAATGAACTCTGCTTCGGACAATATATTTTCAACTATAAAACTAAATAGTCTATTTAACATGCTCACATTTTTCATAATAAACCGAAGCAGCTGGAGATAATAACAATGACACTACGTGTGATAGTTTAGAGAATTCTACTGAGAATTTATAATTCTCACTCCTATTTTCCGTTTTATCTCCAGATAGCTCGAAAGATTTCGAAGATGGCTGAAGTTGCTGTGAGATAAGGTCCGCTCAGGTAACAGTAACAACTCTTGAGTGTGGTGCTATGACTTAAGCATAGTACTGTACTTAGAAGGGTGTTACAAAAGTTGTGGCCATGAGTGGAGAGGAAGGCTAGGAGTTGATCTTGGCTTCTTTTCTTCCATGGCTCCAAAAACCATAAGGTAGGTAGCTCAAATCTTAGGTTATATTCTTTCAATCTTTTGTGTTCTAGATCTTGCCCATAACCTAGGTTTCCAACTAAAATCTTATGTCAGTTGGTTGGATTATGGTGTTGATGATGTGGTTATATGATGGTATGCCTTAAAATGTTGATTTAAGTTTGATTTTGCACTTTGATTATTGATGATTCGATGTGCATGTGTTTCTACCTTCATATGAACTGAAGTAAATGTTTAGTCAACCCTAAATAAATCTCTTGAGATCCTAGAGGAAGAATTGGAGTGAAAAGGAGCTCATAAGAATTGTAAAAAGCTTTGAAGTAACTATATATCAAAGGAAGGTGGTTGAGCCACTATCTTGAACACCTTGTACCATGAAAATTGTTTCTAAAGCTACAAATGTTAGATTTAAGTGAAACTTGTCTTATTTGAAAGTCAACACATAGGGTTACCTCCAATTAAAATTTGGTGGAAATTTAACTAGAAACGAATTGTTAGGAGTTTATAAATTAGCTACCTGAAATGAGGGTCTAAAATAGGACAATGGAGATGTTTAGAAAAAATTGCACTAACTAGGAAACCTTATGAGGCTAAGGTCATTTTTCCCTATTAGTGTAAGAAGAGTGGAGTGTATAAACCAATAATCTCAGCCATTCAAGCCCAAATTAATTAGATATGAATTTTAGAACAAAATAAGACAAAAATTGAGTTCAACCAATGCAGCTTTCTTTTAACCTCGAAACCCAGAACTCGGGGGATGAGGAAGAAGTGACCCCTATCCATTAAGCTAGGAACTTAAAAACTAGAGGGAAAAGGAAGAAGTAAACCCACTCTGCAGAGATTAGAACCCAAAACCTTCTTCTTTAAGATTGAAGTTCGGAACTTAGGTAAACCTAGATCCCTCTTCCATAAAATCGATACTAGGAACTTGGGTAAACCAGGAGCCCTCTTCCGCTAGATTGGAACTAGGAACTTGGGTAAACCATGAACCTTTTCCATAAGATTGCTGTAACAACTGCAAATTTTTAAAATGTTCAATTTACGTTGAAAATTGATTTATTTGATTTTATTAAATGAGTAAGGTTAATTAGAGGATAATTAAAGATTAATGAAGAGTTGATTAGATGTTAGTTAAAGTTAGAATAGACATATAGAAAATCCTACAAAAGTTATTTAGTAACATTTTGCCGACTTGGAGGAAATCGGTAAAGATTCGGTCTTTCGTGCTACTAAAATCAAATTAATAGAAATATACATTGAAAACCCTAAAATTTGGTAGCCAATAACCCAGCCACCTCCCCACCTAAGTGGCGCTCAAACAGCCACAAAAGAATAGGAGACTTGGCTGGATTTTCAGCCACTCAATCAAGGACCAATGAGAAGCACCTATTATACCTACCTAGCATTACAACATTTTCATAATTTCCCTTCTAATCCCGCAAAATTTCGGCATCCCCCAGCTGCTTCCTCTCCATCTTCATTTCTTCCATTTCATCCCATTTGTATTCCAACTTCAAGCCTTAAATCTTTTCTCCATCGAAAGAAACTCAACTCTAGCTACTCTTGCATCACTTGGAGGTAGGATTCATGATTCTTGCTCAATATTTGTAATTTTATGGCTGATGAGGATTCTATTTCCACTCCCTTATTTGAGGTTATATTGTGTTTATATGATCTCTTATAGTTGGATTAGCATGAAATTATTGGTTTGGATTGAAATTTGATTGAAAAACTAAAAGAGAAGCTAACCTAAATTGATTGGGTTGAGAAAACATATGGCGTTCGTACTTGTGAAGTGTATAGCTTTGCACACAACCATCATTATTTGATGAAATAATTTTAAATAAACTAGACATTTAGAGCTTTCCATATAAATTTTAAGGCCACTGGATTAGTATTAAGTGAGATATGATTTTTTGAAGTTTACCCTAGATCCCTGCCTTTGGATATGACCAGAGTGGGTTGTGCAGGGCACAACGTGTCCTACATAGCTTCAATTAGGGTGCAACCAATTTTTTTAGAAAGCTTAAACATAGGGCAACATGCCATGAAAATTTCAAAGTCAAATTCTATCCCTGTTGCTCCTAGTAATTCATTAAAGTTGCCCCATGTCCTGATTAGATAGGGATAGGGAAAACAATTCCACTAAGTTTATGAGCTTATAACTTGAGCTTTGCTCACTTAAATGAAATGAAACTCATTGGACGTGAAAGATGGTTCTGTTAGCTTTTCAATGATATAAGAGTCACTCAAATCCAATAAGATTTCTATTTTTAGAAAACTTTTATATCTTAGACCCATATTCTATCTAACATTGGGTAGACCTAGGTAAATGCCTGATATCTTAAGTTATATTTATCAAAATTGAATGGGACTGAAGAGGTTAAAAACTAGACAAACAACATGTCAACATAGTAAAAATTCAGAATTTAATAACTTAAGTAGAAATTATGGCATAAGACACAAAAATGAGTAGATTTGAGAGACATGAGTAGAATTGCCAAATTAAGTAATTGGCTATCTAAATGCATGAGTAAGTTAGAGTTAGTGATAGATATTGTAAACCTATGACAATGTTGAGGCATTAATGTGTAATGTTACTCTATTGTTGTGATTGACTTTCTGGCTGAGCTAGTACTATTCACGGGAAAATGGACTTGATCCGTTATGCTACCAAAATTTCGGCAAATTTTATGTACCTTGCATATGTTTCTCATGTCACTCAAGTTGAATTGGTTATAAACCTATGATCTATCAAGACTATATGGATTCCATTCATTTGGGCTGGCCCCAAAAATATAATTAAGGGGAATAGATCGGTGGAAAAGTTAGGGAAAGTAAACCCGACACTCCTGTATAGGAACGAGTTTGATCCTAAAAAGTAGACTATTACCCGGGAGTTATATGGCCTAAAACTCCCAAAGGACCAAGTATGGAAAACTTATGAAATAACAGTTTAAGGATCCGCGATGATGAAGTGCATTCCCTTTCCAGACATTAATGCATTGTGAAGATGTGATGATGGTTTGTGCTTTAAATTGTGCTATTTACATATGTAGTTTTGTATGACTATTATCATATGCTTTTCTTTATGACTATTATTGTTCACTTGCACTATGCTTTGTCTGTATCATATTTTGTGTGATGCTCATTCTATCTTTATCTGTCTTAAGTAAAATTAAACCTTGCTTCGAGCTATATTTTTTAAATAATGAGAAATTTATATATCATTCACATTTTCATAAAATTGAAAAAAACAAATTGAAGCAACTGGGAATGAATGCGATGTCAGCGTAGCATAGTTGTAAGAATCTTACTGAGAATTTTACAAATTCTCACCCTACTGTGTGTGTCTGCGTCATTCTCAGACCATGGAACAGGTGGCGTTAGGCATCCTCTTCATCGGGTACCTTGGTCTGTAGTTCTACATAGACCCGATGATAGACTCCGTATATATCAGTAGTACTTGCCATTTCCATTTATACTTCTTTTTCATTTTGTCATTCCTCTTTTTCCTCCTCTATTTGACCCCATTGTACCCTTTATAGCTATATACTTGCACATGGCGCATCCCACACCACCACTAGCACCACTACCAACTACATCACCTACCTCACTACCTTAGGTAGTTCTTTCTTTCTCCCTTGATGATGAGGATCTTTTAGAAGCTTCAGAGTCATCCTTTGGCTTGTCCTCTGGACCCAGTGACGATTAACGGGTTCTTGTCTTCGGCATTTGACTAGAGATAGCATCCTCCTCACTGATATAGTGTATAGAGCAGTCCTTTTTTGGCACGTTTATGACCTTGGGCCATAGGTTTCATTTCTTTTTGTGTTTCTCAGAGAGATGGTAGATTAAACATCCTTTGAGAACTATAGAAGGTAATACTTCATGATCGTTGGCCGGGTTATTTTTGTTTGACGGTCTCGCCATTTTTTACCCACTGTTTTATATGCACATGTGCTTCTGAACTATATGTGTGTGTGTGTGTAGATATGGTTCAACGATGTTATGAGGTTATTTTTGCCTGATTTATTGATATTTTTTTATTGCGCCACAAAACATATATATATCACCTACATAAATTAACGCCAAATTAGTCGCCGCATTTTAGATAAAAACTTACTTGACCTAGTCAATAAATTAAGGATAGATGAATTAAGAGATATCTGCACGTAACAAACTACTGGGAAAAATATTATGACTTAAGTTTAATCTTATATTTGGTAGGGTGTTACAATTGGAATTTGAAATTGGGGTAAACCAAGAACCTTGTCCCTTAAGCTCAGAACTTGAAAATTTTGGGGAAAAAGGAGTAAACTCGGAACTCGAAACTCGTACTTGTGAAACCAAGACAGCTTTAGTTAAGGGGCTATAACTTGAGATATGCTTAAGTAACTCACTTGGGACCAAGAAAGTTAAATAAAGGATATATGATAAGGAATGTTCCTATAAAATATAAGGGTTAGATGATAAGAAATCAAACTATAATGAATGTCTAAAGTGAGGGCAAATTTTGAGTGGCTTATAACTTAAGTATTAAGCAAGATAAGTGTTAAGCAAGACATAGAACTATAAGTTAGGTTATGACAATTGTTGCAAGGTTTACTTTATAAGAAAATTTGAGCTAGAAATGAATACTTGAATATTATTATGTGCTTGCTTACTGTTATTATACAGAATACTGATTCCTTGGGGATGGTAATATGTAACGCCTAGGAGTGACAATTAAAAAAAGGACACTAGGGATGGCAATATGTAGCACCCAGATGTGGAATGATTGGAACATAGATGTATGAAATATGTGTATAAGTACACACAGCATCCTCATGCCTGGCCATGTATAAGAATATACAAAGTAACATGAACTTGCAAGATGTATTAAGCCTCCACCTAGTAGTAGCTTAGGGTGATATCGTCAAATATGATCACTTGGACTAGCCTCTAAATAGGTTTAAGGGGAATGATTCGGTGTGAGAGTCGGAGAAAGTAAATCCGGCGATCAAGTATAAGAATGAGCTCGGTTCTAAAAAGTAAGCTATTACCCAGAAGTGGGAGAGGCCATCCTCTTCTAGGAGACCAAGTATAGATATTCAAGTTGCAAGTTAAAGAAAAGACAAGAAAGACAAGTGCACTTGCATGATTTAGTTATGTTTCTGGATGTGCATATTCAACTATCTCACTGTGTTGTACAGTTATTATTATTGTGGTTGGAAATTTTACTGATACTGATCTTATATCTATTTTGGAAGATGCTAAGTGATTGCTAAAAGTAACCCGCTTTAAGAAATACATTTTCAAACTTAAAATTGAGCCTATGCCTATGTATATTTGTCCTCGTTTTCACAATAAATCGAAGCGACTAGAGTACTTATGATGACATCTTATGTGCTTGGTGGATTGGGTATACCTATTAAGAATTTTAAATTCTCATCACCTATTTGTATGTCTCTGTAAATATTTCAATACAAAGAATAGGCTTCAAGTTTGCAATAGGATTTTGGGACTTCTATGAACCATGGGATGCAAGCTTGAGTCCAACACCTGGAGTTCCAGCATGAGTGTCAAAGTAGGCAACTAGCATAATGAAGTGAAGAATGCAGAACGAGACATGTTCTGGGTATAATAGTAGTTAAGTTTTTAGCAAATTGTATTTTAAATCATATATCCATCATATAAGTTAGATTATAAACTCTTATTTATTCAAGAAATATTATGTTGTAAGGGCCATATGTTATGTTTTCTTACTTGAAAGTCTCCAAGTACCCATAATAACCTCTAGATATAACCCCTATGACTCGAGCATAGTGTATATGTTTGGAGGATGTTACACCTAGTCACCTTGTCCCACATACTTGAGCACAACAACAACACTCTCTAACTGTGGTAGGAATTAGAATGGACAAACCTTCGTTTACCACATCCTCTCGGGACTCTTGGCATGATCATGATGCGTGGTCCCCAAAAACTCGGCTGACAGTTGTGGATGACTCCTCTGAAGTTTCTATCTCAAAAGTATGTGATGCGAGGTGATAGTCAGGCATCGGCGGTGATCTGGGTAGCGAGGTAGGAGTGCTGGTAGAATTGAGCTCTATCACAAGCACCTGAAGGGGCAACGGCTCCAGATGAGGGAGGCTAGGTGACATGGGCTTAAACTTGGGCAAGTCGCGGTGGCTGAGGATGCATGGGCCTAGCTGAGGGTGCAACAAAAGCGGCTGGAGATGCGACAGGAACAACAAGAGCACCAAAAACATCAGCATCATGAAAACAACCAAGGTTCACGTACATGCGAGAGGTAGTGCTGGTCGATGCCACTATGGCATCATGCTCCAGATCATAAAATCAATTATAATCTAGAGGATCCACAAGGAATTCCATCGAGTACTCCATCAATATCTAGTGACAATACGAAAAAAAAATAGAGAAATAATATTTCTCAGCAAGAACTCTGACTCTATAGACAAATGTCATCATTATCATCCCAACCACTTTTGATTTCTTGTAAAACAGTGAGTGTGTATAGAGTTCAATTATTAGGTTTAGAAAACTTCATTAGTCGGAGTGTATTTCTTTTAAGCATACTTCTATCACAGTAAAGGCATATATCATGAACACAATCAATAGCATATGCAAGGCACATAACCATGGAGCATGGATGAGTACATTATGCATATCTTTTATGTGTCTTCCTTTTTCTTTTCTTAACTTTACTTTGACTTAGCCTTGACTTTACTTTAACTTTACTTTACTTGGTTGTATGTTATGGCATACGAACTTTGTGTATGCGTTCGCATACTTACCACCCTTGATATAAAATGGTAATGAGCTCATATTATGACTATCACCACCTTCATTTCCAATGAACTTCAGCAGGAGAGGAAGTTTTGATGGGTCACTTTCCTTTACCAGAGGATCATATCCATAATTCTTTCTTTTCTAAGTTAATGCACATTAACATGTCACTTTTTGGTGGAAATCCAGTAGTATAATGGTTAGACCGGAGCTTCCCAAAATTGCCAAATAGCATATCACATAGACAATCATCATCACTAATCATTCCATTAGCCAATTCAAGCATCCACAATCCACTAGAACACAAAGTCCAAAGGACTCAATGCAACATCCTCCAAATATGTATGCCATGCTCAAGTCATAGGGCAAATGTAAAAGACTTTTAAATAAGAAAATATTATACATATGACCCTAAAACTTTAAAATTGTTTATTGAATAAGAGTTTATAATCCCAAATATTTATACTTATAAGGTAAAGTAACTACAATTTAAAAGGAACTTATTATATATAAGTCTTATGTTAGCCTGTTGTCATCACTCTGTGGCTACCGGTCGCCTACTTTAGTCTCCCAGATTGGGCTCAAGTCTAGGTATTGCATCTTGTAAGTATTCAGAGATATCTATTGCCAACTTGAAGTCTATTCTATATACTAGAACGTTTACGAAAAACAAACAAATAGGTAGTGAAGACTTAAAGTCCACAGTAGGTAACCCAAACCACCAATCATACAAGGTGTCATCATAAGCATTCCAGCCGCTTCGGTTTATTATGAAAACATGGAAACATACACTTAGGCACAAGTTAAATTTTAAGTTTGAAAACACCTTTCTCGAAGCAAATTATATTTTAGCAATCACTTTGGACATTTCATGACAAACATAATAATAGTAATAATATAACATTCCAACCATAATCATAATGACATCATAATATAATAATAATGCTCAACTATGCATATGCTAATGCACATACTTAACTTATGCAAGTGCACTTGACTTTTTTGTCTCTTTCCTTAACTTGCATCTTGCTTTCTTATACTTGTTTCCCCGAAAGTGAATGGCCTCTCTCACCCCTACATAATAGCCTACTTCTTAGGTATGACCTCATACCTATACATGAGTGACGAGTTTACTTTTCCCGACCCTCATACTGGTCTATCCCCTTAAACCTGGTTGGGGGCTACCCCAAGTCTTAGATAGTACTGCCCTAATCCACTGCGAGGTGAAGGCTTGGTACGTCCCTTCGCAAGTTCTTATGATCTTTTTTCTTTCTTGATCATAATCATACGTGCACATGCTATATGCACTTATGCATATGCTTCTCATCATACTTTAATCATTCTTGCATACATGATTTCCATGTATATAACATATATATATTCAATCGGCCAGCTAGTCATATCAATTATGTTCATCATAGATAATATATTAATAAAACATTATATTGGTGTGGAATTGTCTAAAACTTATGCCTTTGAATATTTTATAGCTGATGGGACCCTTAAGTCAAGAAAATTCTTAAGTTATGCCTTTATCTTTGAATCTGCCCTGTTCTTATAAATTGCACTAAAATTCCATTTTAGCTCATTTTGATCTAAAACTTTAATATATTGTAGCTTCCTTAGTCTATTTTTGAACCTCTTTAGTTTCACTAAATTTTGATGTGTATAACTTAAGTTATTTAAATTTCATTCAAGGTTGCCCTATTTCTAGACAAAATTGTACGTTTAACTTTAGAAAATCACTAAAAATCCATGCTATGTCATTTTTATCCAAAATTTATATCCATATGTAGCTATTAGAACCATCTTTCAATCCTTATAGGTTTTATTCCATTTGGACAGCTGGAACTCAAGTTACGAGCTCCTTAATTGAGCTGCCTTATTTCCACCTAAACAGAGCATAGGTCAATTTTAATGAATTACTGGGAAAGATATACTTATGATTTAACTCTGAAATTTTTGTCTCAAAGTCTCCTATGTATTAGCTTTCTAATAAAATTAGTTTCACTAAATTTTATGTTATATAAAGCGAGTTATATCCCTCATATCACACTCCGGCCACAATAAAGAGTGAAATCCAATAGCCAAATTTTAAAAATTATGACTAATTCATTTTAAATCCAATAGTCTTATAGTTTATATGGTTGGATTGATCTTGAAGTCTAGTTTCACTAAAATTAGTTCACTTAAATTTTAATTCTAAAGGTTGAGTTATTAACTCTGCCGTACGGACATCGCCTAGGGTTTCATCTTATAGCTTCTTTATTTTGGTTTCCTTTTCATCATTTGAGCTATTCTCCATCCCAAACTAAGTTCTCCTATCTCAGGTCACTAGGAGATCATCATAATATCATCATACAAGTATAAATCAAGGAGAGCACAAGAGAATCACATCAGCAATATAACCATACAGCACATCAAATATCTAAGTATTTGAGCTACCTACCTCAAAATCCTTGAAACCATGGAAGCAAGGAAGACAATAGCAACTCCTAGCCTTCTTTCCACATGATGGCAATAGCTCACATAGAGCTGGAGAGGGATTTTGTAGAGGAGAGGACGAGGATTAATTTTCACAAAAGGAGCAAGAGGATTTGAGGTCAAGAAAGCCTTCATCTTTGAGCTTGAAACTCTCAATCATGGAGGTGATGGAAGAAAGAAAATGAAGATGATGGGAGGATGGTCGGGAACATGAAAATTCAAGGCTAAAATGGGGAGAAATTGAGCTCCTTCCTTCATAAGTTAAAATGACTTATGAAGGCTTTTGATTGGTGGAAATTTTGGCTTGTAACTTAAGCTTTGTGAGTTAAATTTCATTGGTGGGTTTGAAGCAAAATTAAATTCTCCTAGGCTTGAATTTGAGTGGCTCATCTTTAGCCACCTTAATTGATACTCATACTCATAGACAATATAGGACCCTTTAGGATTAATTCAAGGTGCCTGGTTATCAATTTGGTTATTCTAAGTCACTCGAGTTATGGCAATATGGTATGAGTAATCTTACACATTTATTTAAAATTATGGGTAGGAAATCTCAATTTGAAATTATTATAGGTGTTTTAGTCATTATCAGTGTTGTGATATCCACAAAATCTCTAAATTCATGATTTTTCTATGGTTGCCCCTCTCGACAACTGTAAATCCTTATTTACAACTTTGCCATTATTGTCTTGAAATTACCATTTCACCTCTTATTTTTCTACGATTTGCCTATTTACAATCTTGCCCTTATCTCGAGACCGAGCTTCTTTCTTTCTCAGTCTACCCCTAGAATTCGGGATGTTACACTCAAGCCATAATCATTCAATAATACAACCCTAATCATGTGTCTAGGGGTTTCATGTATTCTTTGACTTAAAATCTTATGAATGCTTATGATATATCTCATGATTCCTCATAAGAAATCTCCTAACTTCAAGTCGGGTTGTTTTAAGTCTTTTCAGCTTTTGTTACTCTATTCCTTAGATTAACCTTTCACATCTAAGTATTACTACCTTTAACCATTTTAACATTCAGGATAAGTCCTTTACATCAAATAAACCAATTAAACATAATTTGTTACTCTAATTTAGTGGTGTGGCCAAAACCACTCTCAAGGGGGTCTTAAGTCCTTTAGCTTGGTTTTCTTCTTGTAAATTGGTTTAATTTACTAGTTGACCATTTTAGAAGCTTATTCTAATCTCTTAATGAATTAAAGTGTTTATTTTCACTATCTTTTCAAAGTGGCTAAAAACCTTATGGGTATTTTTTTTTTTTTTTTTTGGAGATTTTTAACTTCTTTTACTTTAAGTAAAATTAGTGAATCACTTGATTATGCATTTTGAACCTTAGATACCTTATATTTAAGAATCAAAAGTCTTTACTTCTTGGTTTCCTTGCCAAGGCTGTGGCCTTGTGTAGCTTTTAGGGTTCCTATTTTTATTTTCTTTTCATGTAAAGTTACTAGGTGTTTTAGTTAGGAATTGTAAAGCTTAGGTCTGACTAGTTTGTAAATTTAAAACGTTAATCCTTATGTTCTTTAGTAATGACCGAAACATGTAGGCATGGTTTTGCTAACTTTTATTTGCTTTCCTTGTCACCAAGTAGCTTAGATTCTTGTGTAGATTTTATCTTATAATATTATTCATGGACGTGTGTATGTTCTTAGTTTATGACAAAGTTAGTAGCCATAATCATTCATTCAAAAAAGGTTACAAAGACCTCATGTAACACCCTCTCAAGTACAGTACTATGCTTAAGTCATAGCACCACACTCAAGAGTTGTTACCATTACCTGAGCAGACCTTATTTCATAGCAACTTCAGCCGTCTTTGAAATCTTTTGAGCTATCTAGAGATAACACGAAAATAGAAGTGAGAATTTTAAATTCTCAGTAGGATTCTTTAACTATTATACATAATGTCATCGTTGTCATCTCCAGTTGCTTCGGTTTATTATGAAAAAGGTGAACATGTTATACAAACTGTTTAGTTTTATAGTTCGAAAACATACTATCCGAAACAAAGTTCATTTTATTCACACACTTGTCATTTGGGTGAGCCAATACAAAATCAGTTCATGATTATACTATGAATAATAACTAAAACGTATTAAAATATAATAGCACCAACATACTGAAAACAAAAAGTCTACGCATGCCTTTACTTGTACTTGAATTTATGCAGATACACATAATTTTCTTTTCTTCCTTTAACTTCCTTTACTTGTTATACATATTCCAGATTATGATCGCCATGTCATACTCCATCGAGGTGTGATCACCATGTCACACTCCTTAGGAATATGTTCTTCTTGCCACATCCCAGAGTATAATCATCATGTCATACTCCATCGGGATGTGGGATCATTATGCCATATTCCAGAATATGATCGCCATGTCACGTTCCTTAGGAATATGGATTCATCATTGTATCTTTCATTATAAAATCTTTAGTCTTTACTGCCCTTGGGTAGTCTGATCTAGGAGTGAGCTCAACTCGTGACCGTCTGATAATTGATTTTTTATCACACTTTATTTCTGCAATTGAATAATGATCATGGGGCAATTTAGTGTGTAAATATTGGTTTTTGGTCTAAATTGGATTTTGGGCTTTTAAGTGGAATTAATTATAAATTTTGTTTCAGGTTCCCAATTAAAGGCCAAATTCGGACAACAAGGCAGTCATGAAATGCTGGAGCAAAGTTTAGTTAATTAAGCATCCAAATTGCAAGGGACCAAAGCCATTAGTTTTCAGTTTTTTTGTTCGGTCCGGTTCTTGTCTTTTGAACCGGTTTATTTTTTGTTTTTAAGAGTTGGAAAACAAAGGGACTGAAGGCGGATATACTTGAGAGGAACTTTTCATTTTGAGGGATTCCAAGTTCTGTATTTTCGCATGTTCAGTACATTCAACCTTTCTTTCTTTATTTTCGGTTTTTGTTCTACCATGGTTGGCTAAGGCACTAATCGACCAACCCATGAATTGAGTTTCCAGAGGACGTTTTTGCTTCATACTGAGTTTGTTCTTTTCCTTTCCCTTCTGTATTTCGATTCTGTATAACTTAAGGGAAGGGGTGTTGAATGTTAGATTTAACATTTAGGTTGATTAATCGAAAGCGCTTAAAATCGGAACGGGTTTAAGTGAGCACTGTACATTGAATGAGTGAACACGCCGAGTTTCAGATAAAATGCTAGGTGATCGCCTAGTAGATTCATTTTTCTAAATGAATGCAGGGATTCCGATTTGTTTAGGATCAACCACGAATTCAGTGATTCATTGTCCAATGACGGATTTTAGGAACTCAAGTCTGGGTTGGTTGCTTTTGAATTGTTAATTTTGTATTTTTCATCTACTATCTGTTATCTGTTAATTGAACAAACCCCTCCCCCTTTTTTTTTTTGTTTCTATTGCTAATTCTGTATTGTGCTGTTACCAATTAAGCAAATTGGTTCATTGCGAATCCCTTGGGAAACGATTCAGGTTGCTCTATATTACAAGTTTTTTTTTTTCTTTATAGCCTGATTAATTTGAGTGAGTTCGACAGTCACGTCACCGTCGTCACATAGAACTAACCTACAAAAGGATTCACGTGCCTCTAGTCTTGGAGGGATCTCATTTTGGTCACGTGCCTCTAAATTGAAAGGATCTCTCCTGGTCACGTGCCTCAATAATAGACGGATCTTAGCTGACCACTTGCTTTCAATGTAGAGGGATCTCATCTGACCACGTGCCTCCAAGGTAGTGGGATCTCATAGTTTTATACTGCCTTCACAGGGAGGGATCTCATTACTGCCTCCAGGTGAAGGGATCCACAATTAATATGTTCATATCCTTTCATTCTCATACATAATTATGCATAGACATGCTGAATGCACTCATACATATACTTCATCATTTACTTTTATATATCCTTGCATATAGAATTTCATATTCATAACTTAGTCTTCATGATACAAGCTATCATAACTTCATATGCTTTTGCCGAGAATTCGGCAGCATAACGGATCGAGTTTGCTTCCCCATGAATAGTGCCAAACAACTAGGAAATTTTAATCAAATAGAAACCCAATATAGAACATCATATCTCCATTAGTCATCATGCACAACAAAGTCTTATGGGCAAAGCTTTAAAATCTTAAGTCTTAATCTATTTTGCAAGTTTTACACTTTTATTAATGTTCTCGAGTTTGAGCTTAGGACTGACTTCTCAGTATATAAGCTTAATATTTTGATTTCCGACTTCCGAGGTTATGTTTAGAATCGATCTTCGAGATTGATCCTAGATCGTGTTTTAGAATTATGACGTATAAGAGTTTTAAAGTGTCCTAGTTCTCAACTTCCGAGATTCGGGTATAAGGTTTCATGTTATAGTACTAACTTCCAAGTTTATATTTAAGATCCTCGACTTCCGGGTTTAGGTATTTTAGGTTCTATATTCTTATCTTTGACTTTTGATTTTAAGGTGATTTATATGCTGTGTGACTTCCGATCTCCGACTTTAAGCCATACTTTATCTTAAAAAACTTTTATGAACGTGTTCCCTAAGTTCCAAGTTCTGACATTAACTATACCCGATCTAGTTTTCTATTCACTAAGTTCCGAGTTCAACATTAGGTATACCTATTCTAGTTTCCTATTCACTAAGTTCCAAGTTCAACATTAAGTATACCCGATTTAGCTCTCTATTTGCTAAGTCCCGAGTTCCGACATTAACTAAACTTGATCTAGTTTTCATACATGTCTCTAGCCAAAGTTGCACTCTTCTAAGAGAAAATTCACCAAAAATAGAAATCTAGGTGAAATCATGCGAAATTTATATCAATGTAAAGCTAATAGAACAAGCTTTCAAATGAAATAAGATGCACATCATTTGAATGAGCATAATTCGAGATAGAAGCTCTGAAACTTAACCTTCTTGAACTACCCTATTTTGGCCCGATTTGGACATAGGGCAATTTCTTCAAACCACTGGGAGCAAACGGGATTGAATCTAACTCTGAAATTTTTATGGGATATTCTCCTATGTGTAAGCTTTCTAACAAAGTTGGTTTCATTCAATTCCAAGACGTATAGGGCAAGTTATGCCCTGAACAACCTAGTCTACCTAGAATCAAACTCAAAAACCTAGGTCAAACTTCCAAAATTCATATCTCTCTCAATACTAATCCAATGGCCTTATATGATATATTTATGGAAAGCCCTAAATGTCTAGTTTCATATAAAAATGGTTTCATCGAATTTGAATGGCTATAGGTGGATTCGTACACTCTGCTGTACGGACTGCCGAGGGGTTTTGGTTTTCCAGCCTCTCACATCTTTCTACTTTCACCCTTTCTTACTTCTTAATTGATTCTAACATCAGAAATAATCAGCCAAATATCATCATATTCATTCAATTACCACATCAAGAAATGAGGGAATAAAGCCACAATTAGCCACCCATAAGCAAAATATCAAGAACAAGATTGAATCTCTACCTTCTTTAAGTGTGATTTTACTAAGTTTGAGCTCAAGTTGATGGAACCTTGTCAAAGCTTGAAGGTTTGATAGAG
This sequence comes from Pterocarpus santalinus, assembly GCA_031439595.1. Classification (NCBI taxonomy): domain Eukaryota; kingdom Viridiplantae; phylum Streptophyta; class Magnoliopsida; order Fabales; family Fabaceae; genus Pterocarpus; species Pterocarpus santalinus. Next base: position 25,384,395 of record CM062529.1, read on the forward strand.
TTGGTTGAGAGGAGAAGAGAAGAAGAAAGCTGCAGCAAGGAAAGGAGGAGGAACAAATCAGCATAGAGTGAAGGGAGAAAATTTGATTCGAACATAAAAAGGGGTAGTTGGAATTGTGAGTTTTGATTGGCTGAAATTTTGTGGTTAAAGCTTAGCCATATCTCCCTCTTTTGTGGCCTTGGTGGTGCCACCAATGTGGGGTTAAATGGCTGAGTATTTAGCCTTGAGTTATAAGGTTTAGAGTGTACAATCCTGTTGATTCGGTTTCAACAGTTTAAAATACCGAAGTCTTACTGATTTCCTTTAAATCGGTAAATTGATTTAAGAAAGTTTCTATGAAATCTTCTATACTTCTAACCTAATTCCCTCATATCTAAACTCAACTAATTGCTAATTAATTGATCCTAAATAAATATTTAGTCAAATTTTCTTAACTTCAATTATTCGATAAAAACCAAATAATTAGATGAAAAATGATAAGAAAAATTCCGGTGGATGTTACACCTCACCTTGCTCAGTTAGATTTTGACAATTCATGGCTAAGTCATAAAGTTATGAACAACACTTATTTCCCTCCTTCATAATTCTTTCATGGCCGAAACATGTAACAACCTCAAGCAAGCATTTTAATTTCCTTTTCCACCTCAAAGCTTGTAGATCTTGTCTTTTAACAGGTCAAAGGACTTGAATTCAAGCTTAGTTAAAATTATGGGCTTTTACTTTTCAAGTTTGATTGTAACACCCAATTTGAGAGTACAATGAGCTATGACATTTTGTCCTATTGTGTAACACCCCAAGGTTATATATAATATAAGTTTAAAGTTTTTTTTTTTTTATATTATGGACTTTTGAATGATTTTTTTTAGTAATATTCTTGAGTATTTGGAAGTTTTGGAGTGGAGATACGTTTAGAATTACGGGTAAGACATGGAAATGGAAAAAAAAGAAATTGAAGCTTGGCGCCTAGGCGGTGGCAGTCTGGCACCTAGGTAGTGAAAACTTGGTGCCAGGCGGTGGTTGCGCTGACTGAAATTTAGCTTCAGGTTGTTGGGCACCTAGGGGCCTGAAAGTGGCTGCCTAGGCGCCTCGCTGTGAGAATAAAAGTGGGGTTTTGACCCCCTTTTCTCATTTCACTCCAAAACCTCTCTCTCTTTTACTTCTCTCTCTAAGTTTCTTCCTTCCTCATAAATCCATCAATCCTTCATCCTTTCCCCTAAATATTTGTCTCAAACCCACCACAAACACCTCTCTTCCACCCCCTCATCATCATCTTCATCTTCATATTCATGTCTCTCTCTCCTTTTAGTGAGAGAAAGTGAAGGTGGGAAGAGAATCACCACCCTCTACTTGCTTTATTTTCTTCCTGAACATTCTAAGGTAAGTTCTTGAGCCTATGATCTTCTTATTGTTATGGGTTAGCTAATTTTTCCATAGATTTGAAGTTTGAACAACTAGAAGGGGAGTTAGGGTTCCAAGGGTCACTAATTTGGGGGTTTTGTAATTAAATATTGGTTTCAGCTAGATTTATTTTCTAAAAGCTTATTAATGTTGGATTGATGTCTGTTGTAGCTCCCGATACTTCGAGGGGTTGCCCCGTTGGTTCGGAGGCACTACCCAGTTGAATCCCCATCTTTGGGTTTTGGTTGTGAGTGATAATATGTCTATAGATTATTTTGAATATATGCAAGATTTTAAAGATATTATGTTTATGGTTATACTATTCAATGTTGAAAGTTGAAATTGCATCTTATTAAATTCTTGAAGGACAAAAAGATATTACTTCTCTCTCTCTCTTGATATATGATTATGTATGTATATAGGACAAGCACCTTAGAAATTGATTTCTAATACTTGAATAGTTTGATAGAAAAGATATAGTTCATGTTATTGGAAATTGATTATACAAAGGTTTTGAAACTGATATTGTAACACCCTCCCAAGCACAGTACTATGCTTAAGTCACAGTACCATACCCTGAGTCATTCTTTGTTACTGAGCGGACCTCGTCGCGACAAAGAACTTCAGCCGTCCTTGGAAACTTCTAAAATCATCTGGAGACAACATGGAAATAGGAGTGAGAATTATAAAATTCTCAGTAGGATTCTCTAATCTTCATACATAATGTCATCATGGTCGTCTCCAGTTTGCTTCGGTTTATTTTGAAGATAGATGAACATGCAGCACAAATTGTTTAATTTTACATTTCGAAAAATGTCTTATCCGAAGCAAAGTTCATTTTAATCATACACTTAGCATTTGGGAGAACCCATAAAATCCATTCAAGTATAATACCATGAATAATATCTATAGCATAGTAAAACGCACACAACATCACTATGCTAGGAACATAACATCTACACATAACTTTACTCATACTTAAATTTATGCTTATACATAAAACTTGCTTTTCTTTCTGCATCTTTCTTTTCTTTTGTCATCATGAAATCTTTACGTGCCACATTCCAGTATGATCGCCATGTCATACCCCATCAGAGCGTGATCGCCATGTCACGTTCCTTAGGAATATGGGATCTTCCTTTGGTACTTACACTAACTGGGTCAAGCCATGCCTCATGTAAGTTCTGTCCCCTTTATTCACACTAGCTGGGTCGATGCCATGCCTCATGTGAGTGGAGTACCTGCATAAGCTTTAATCTTTAATCTTTAATCTTTATTCTTTAGCTTTTACTTGGCACACCTAGGCGTTACGTATCGCCGTCCCTAGGGTGCATTCTTTGCCTTGGGTAGCTGGCCTTGGAGTGAGCTCGTCGGCCTCACCCGTGACTATCGTCACACACCGACTCACCCACAAGGGGATCCACTGCCTCTAGGTTGGAGGGACCCAAAGTGCAACTGCCTCCAACATAGAGGGACCCAAAGTCTTTAGCTGCCTTCACAAGGAGGGACCCATGTGTAACTGCCTCCAGGTGAAGGGACCCATGTCTTTGTCATTTAACTGCCTTCACAAGGAGGGACCTCAATTAACTGCCTCCGAGTGAAGGGACCCACATTTTATCTTATTTAGCTGCCTTCACAAGGAGGGACCTCGAATAACTGGGTCGGAGCGATGGGACCCATATTCAATATATTTACCTTCTTTCATTCTCATGCATATTCAAGCATAATTATAAAGAATGTACTCATACATATACTTCATTTATTTTCATGTATCATTGCACGCATGATCTTCACGTACATGTTCATTACATATAAAGGCTCGTAGCCTCCTTACCAATTTACCGGTACTCATGCATATGCTACATCGCTTATCCTCACATACCTCATAACATAATTATGTCATTCTTAAATATAGGGTTTCTATATACCCATTTAAACTTTAATTCATCCTTACATCTAAACATTCAAAGCTTCTTAGACTTCTGCCGTAAATCCGGCAGCATGACGGATCAGGTCCGTTTCCCCATGAATAGTGCCAGTTCACATAGACAGTTCAGTCATAGTAATATAATCAATCTATTCATATATATGGATTAATATAAAACTGGCAATCCTCAACTCACACCTTATATGTTTCACTAACACTTGTAAAATTATCATGTTGGCCATTCTGCCAATTCTATTCAGTTCTGCCCGAATCTTGTATAATTCACCTTTATCTCTATTCAACTCATTTAAATCTGAAATTTGGATATGTCATAGCTCTATATGTCTACTTTCTAACCTTTTTGGTCCCATGCCTTTCTGATTTATATAAATCAAGATATCCAGTTTTTACTTCAGCTTGTTCAGTCACTAGCCCGAATTACACTCCTGGGAATATAAATTCACTAAAAATCGAAACTAAGCTCAAATCTTACGAAATTGGTCTCATATCAAAGCTAACAGGACAACCTTTCATTTGCCACAAGTTTCATTCCATTTTCTTAAGTACATCTCGAGATATAAGTCCTGAAATTTGGCCTTCCTGAACTACTCTGTTTTGGTCTGGATTAGACATAGGACAACTTCCCCGAATCACTGGGAACAATTGGGACCATAACAAACTCGGAATCTTATATTGGGGTGTTCCTCTGTGTGTAAGCTTTCTAACAAAACTGGTTTCACTCAATTTGGAGTTGTATAGGGTGAGTTAGACCCTCCTCAAGTCACCCTGCTCGGATGAAAGTTCTAAACCCTAGGTCAAACTTCAAAAATTCATATCTCCCTCAATACTAATCCAATAACCTTATATGATATATCTATGGAAAGCCCTGAATGTCTACTTTCATCTAAAAATGGTTTCATCGGATTTTACCGATTGTAGGCGGCGCCGTACACTCCGTCGTACGGACTGCCGTGGACTTCCTCACCAAGACAGCATCCTCATCCATCCATTTCTCTTAGTTTTTCTTCTTCTACTTCTAATTGCCACTCAAGATTTCATATTAATCCCATATTAATCCAATCATACACATCCAATATATCATCAAATAATCATAAAAAGTAATCTTTCATGCATCCTTAGTTTAGAGAAATTAAGATTAGAGATTGAATCCTACCTCTTTGGAGCAAGATTTGGCTAAGTGCTGAAACTTGGAGTTTGGATGAACAAGGCTGGAACTTAGCTTGAGTTTTGGATGTATGAGCAAGAGAGAAAGAGAGCTGATGGAGAAGAGGAAATGCAACGTGAATAATGGTCTGAATCAAAGGAGAAGGATGTGTTATATAGGCATGAGTGGGAGTTAACTTGGAGGGTTCTTATTGGCTGAATTTTCTTGTGGACAGAATTTAGCTACGTCTCACTTTCAGAGTAACTTGCCGCCATACTGTTTGAAATCGGAACTCGCATTTATCCTATTTCAAACCGGAACTCGTACATATTACGCTTAAGGTCGGAACTCGTGTCGCTCTTACTTGAGCTTCGAACTGAAACCTAATGTCGGAACTCGTATCCGCTTGTTTGTGTCTTGAGAAAATCTTGTATCAATGTCGGATTCCGGAAGTCGAAAGATCACAATCACAAAATTTCGGAATTCCCAATTCAAACTCGGAAACCACGTACACTGTCTTTGAAGCTTGTTATCTTAGGTCGGAGGTCGGAACTCATGTAACTGGCAATCCTATAATCTCGGAATAAACTCGGGAATGTCAATGCTCGATATAAAATCGGAACTCGTGTGACTGAAGGTTTACTCAAGGGTCCGAACTCGTGTCCACTAAAATTGAGCTCAACACTAAGGTCGGAACTCGGGAACGCGAGTCGCATTTCCAAACACAAGACCTTAAAGCTCGGAAGTCGTAATTTATATACTGTATGGTGTTGGTCACTTCGGAAACCGGATATACTTGTCTTGAGGCACGAAGTCGGATCTCATGGAATTACGTTCATGTGTTTGGACTTGAAGGTTAAACTCGGAAATAGTTGGAAATAATCCATACGAGGTCGGAAATCGTGAAAGGTATGAAGTCGAGAATTGGGCAAACATGAACTCGGAACTCGGAAAAATACTCTTATCTGTGTTTCAAAGACTAAGTCGGAAATCGGAATGAATCAGTCCTGAGGGCAAAGCCGAACTCGGAAATCGGGATGTTACAGATATGGTGTTTAGAACTTATAGATTTCTACAAAGTGAGTTTCATACTGATTTCTATGAAATTCTAAAGTTTTAAAGAGTTTGAGCAATGTATCTAGAATTAAGAAATTGATTTCAGGAGATAGTTTAAATTTAATGTTTTATGGAATAGCTCTAGATACTTTAAGATGAATAGCTTGAAGGCATTATACTCTAAACCTATCTTTGCTAAGAATATGGAAGTTTTCTTAAATCTTATTATGTGTTAAATGAGATGAGTAAGAAAGCATATGATTTAAGATGAAGAAAAGTTTTAGTGACAAGGAATTTGAAAGGAAATGCTTTTTCAAAGAATTTAAGCCAAGGACTCACATGAGGCATGGCGAAGGCCCAGCAAGTGTGAGTGCCTTCTTAAGGGGAGGAAACTATAACAGAACTGTTTGCTAATGGCAGTAGCATTAGCCTCGGTGCACCTCGAGTAACCCAACGAGCAGGGTGATTGCTAGCCCGGCATATTTGGCCAATATGTCCAGAATATATTAACACACACAGGTGTGAAGTTATCAGTTACTACTAGGCAAGCCCAATTAGGCAGTTATTTTTCTGAAATAGGATCCTCCTTTAAGCTTTATGATGATTTTGAAAAAGTATTTACTTTTCATGTTATAAGAAAGTATTTCTATCTTTCAGCACAATTCTTATATCCTTATTATATATATATTTACAAAGAAGTTTTTATCCAATTGAAAGAAAAAGGTGATCAAGGATCTATGGATGTTTTAAGGACAGATTATATTTTAGGCATGTTTTACTAGAAATTTTATAGTATATTAATGTATAGACAAAGTATTTTACCTTAGAAATGATATGAGTATAAAGAAGCTTATAGGTTATATGTTAGTAAAAGGTTATGTTTAAGCTTGTCCCACTCTCGTTATAATATATTATCCATCATTGAGTCTGTATGACTCATTCTTTCTTTCTCTCCATGTTTTTAGACAAGTGCGAGATTGTGCTCAAGCTTCCACAATTAACTAGAAGTTTCAACATCTAAGTTTATGTGTAAAATCTCTAGAAGTGCTCTAATAACCTACAGGCAGGGTCCTCCCTGTGTTAGGTCATATGTTGTTATATGTAAATTGTCTTGAGTTTTAATTAGTTTAAATCTCAATGATTTTGTATTTAAGCTTCTTGAATAGTTATGTAAATACTTTTTTTATAAGTGATTATGCTTTAAATTCTCATATTGTATGCTGTGGGGTGCATTCGGAGAATACCTGGATCCCTAAGGAGTTTGCATGTTTATATGTTTTATGCAGGGTGAGGATCCTTATTTGGAAATAATCCTAAATACAAAGGAGACTCTGCCCAGTTTTCAATTAGAATAAATTCTAAAGTAGGCTTGCTAGGGATGTGTCCCTACGCGTTGATCATGACCTAGGTTGGGTCGTGACAAAGGTGGTATAAGAGCATTACGTTTTCCTGCTGTTAATGGAGCAAATGTCCTTTAGTATGAATACAACTGTGTAAATGGAAGCGCGCCCATTTCCACAAATTTCAGTACTACGAAAAGCCTATAAGAATGATATTCTTGTCCTTTGTTTCTTAGTTATTCTAGATATTTTCGATATTGTGCATGTCGTTTATGTGGAAATCTAGGAGTTGTTGCTCCTATTCTATTTACGATTTCAGTTTTAAGCTAAATTACCTATTCCAAACCTATCGTTAGGTTTCAATTTCTTTCTATGGAATATGTAGCCCTGCATGGCTTATGAGCTTCTAAAGTGGATATGAGAATCCATGAGATATCAATGAGCTAGAAATATGAGAAAGATAAGAATTGCGACTTGTAATAGAAGGTTAGAAGCAAGTAAATGCCCTCCATGATGCATGACACAGTTTGGTGAGTTAGAAGAAATATTTTCTTTCCATTTTCTTTGATGTTATATAAGGACTTACCAGTGATGAAAGGTCTTTCTTGATCTTAAGTTGTTAATCATGACTCACATATAGATGATGAGCCATAGGTTTGAAGGTATTGAGGTTTGAGTTTAATATCCAGAGATGTGAAAACCTCTTGATTGCTTGTAAGTATGTAAGTTGGCCCAGAGTAAAAGGTTGGCATAATGAGACTTAAGTAAAAATTTGAAGCATTTGAGTTTAATCAAAAGGATGATCATGATAGGTAGGATTTATATTTTCAAGAAATGAAAAGATAAGGTCTAAGGTGGATTGTGTAACAACCTCTATCATATAAACCATGCTCGAGTCATGGAGTTATATTAAAAGGTTATCACTGTGCTAAGAAATCTTTAAAATATGGAGAATATAATACATGGCCCTTGAACTACTCATTTTATTACTGACTAATAATCTTTGATACATAGAGAATAAAATAACTACACTTTAAAAAAAAAAAAAATCAGAATCGACATAGTACATAGCATTTACATCTGACTAGTCGTTATCTAGCTTCAATAGTTTCCTGGTTTGGTTTACGCCCGATCCTTGCCCAATGGAAGGCTTAGTATTCCACCTCGCACTTGATTTCTAACTTGGGTGCTGGAATGTTTACGGAAAAAAAAAAAAATACAAGCAGGCAGTGAGAACCTAAGGTTCTCAGTAGGTAAACTCAAACCAATCTTACAACGTCATCATAAACATTCCAGCTGCTTGGGTTTATTATGAAAATATGAGTACATATAAACAAATAATGGTTCAATTTTAGGTTGAAAACACCTTACTCGAAGCGGGATATATTTTAACAGCCACTTGCCATTTCATATGACAGACATATAAATACGAATAGTATAATATGCTTCAACAAGAATCATAAAAGCATTATGACTTAATGGGAAAATTGAAGATGCACATAAATATGCTTGTACTTGTCTGTATGCAAGTGCACTTGACTTAATTCATATCTTTCTTTAACTTGCAACTTGATCTTACTCTTCTGTACTTGGTCCCCCAGAGGTGAATGGCCTCTCTCATCCCTGGGTAACAGCCTGCTTTTCAGGTCCGAGCTCATACCTATACATGAGTAACGAGTTTACTTTCCCCGACGCTCACACCAGTCTATTCCTCTTAAATCTGGTCGAGGGCTAGCCCAAGTCTTAGATAGTAGCTGGGTCTATGCCATGCCTCACGTGGTAGCTTGGTATATCTTTCTTGCAAGTTCTTATTATCTTTTCCTTTCATATCTTGTCATGCATGCCGACGCTTGGTGCATTCATGAATATGTCTCATACATTATTTCTCATATCATATTCTAATTATGCTTGCATGCATGATGTACATGGACATGACATCTAAATGTAAATATATTCAAAGCATAATCACCCATAGCATAAGTTCTCATAAATTCCTGCCGAAAATTCGGCAGCATAACGGATCAAGTCTGCTTCCCCATGAATAGTGCCAGACAACCAATACAATCTTTCAAACTTGCAATTCAATATGGATCAGCCATTATATAGATATTCATAGCATCATTCATCAAGTTCAATTCAAGCATCTATGGGGATTTTAGTTTACTCTCTCCTATTCTGCCCGATTTTGTTATAATCCACTCTTTGCTCAATTCAACTCATCTAAGTCTAAATTTGAATATGTCATAGCCTTATGTGTCTAGTTTCCAACCCTTTTGGTCCCATCTCATTTTGATTCGTATAACTCAAGTTATTAGTAATTTACTTCAGACTGCACTGTTCTTAGCCAGAATTGTACCCTTTTAAGTGAAAATTCACTAAAAATAGAAATCTAAGTGAAATCCTACGAACTTTATATCAAATTAAATCTAACAGAACAAGCTTTCAAATGAAATAATTTTCATACCATTTGCATGAGTATATTTTGAGTTATGAGTCTCGAAACTTGACCCTACTGGACTACCCTACTTCAGCCCGGTTTGAACTTAAGTCAAATTCATTGGTGTGCTGGGAACAAATGGCAACGAATCTGGTTCTAAAATTTTTATGGGGTGTTCCCTTACATGTTATCCTTCAAACAACCTTGGGTTCACTCAATTTAGAGTTGTGTAAGGTGAGTTATACCCTTCTTAACTCATACTGCTCGGATAAGAATCCAGATTTCTAGGTTAAATTTCAAAAATTCATAACTAATTCTATACTAATCCAATGGCCTTATATTTTATATGTATGGAAAGCCCTGAATGTCTAGTTTCATATAAAAATAGATTAATCAACTTCAAACAGTTGTAGGTGGAGCCGTACACTCCGCCGTACAGACCATCGAGGGCAAAACCCTAACAGCTTCTTGAATTCTTCTTGAATTTTTTCCTTAAATCAATCCATCCAATCTTCAATTCAAACTCACATATACAACTTAAACAGCCTTAATCCATCATCATCACTCAGGATAATATCAGAATCATACAAGAAAGTGGGAAGAAAGTGGAGTTCCAATCAGCCCAATTCAAAGAAAACAAGAAAAGAAGTTGGAATTCCTACCTTGTCTAGTTGAAGTCTTGTTGGTTTGATGTCCTAGATCGAAGAAACTCTTGATGAGACTTGAAGAAGGTTTGAAGATGGAGTGAAGGGGAGTGTGAATGGAAGGAAAAGGATGAGAGTTCAGCAGCTTATATGGATGAAAATTGAAGGGGAGGAGAAGGGAATTATTTCAAGACTTTTGAAGGAAGTTAGATTGTGATTGGTGGATGTGTTTTCCTTCTCCAATCTGATTTGGCTGCCTTCTTGAAGGCTGATTGTGGCGCCACTTGTAGGGTGTGTTGGCTGAATCTTGGCATCTATCCTAGGGTTCTCACAGTATAATTTCTATTGGTTCTGATTCAAGCAGTTCAAAATCAGAAATCTTACCGATTTCCTTTAAATCGGTAAATCGGTTTTGGAAAAATCCTATGAAGTTTCCTATGCTTTCAATCTAATTCTCTCATATCTAATTTCTCTAAATGATATTTAATTGGCTCTAAGTAAAAATTTAATCGAATGCTAATTAATCTTAAGTAGTTGATAAAACCGAACAACTAGGCGAAAACGATAAAAATCTGATGAAGGTAAGGCCAAGTTTTTCCACTATTTTGAGCAACACTTGGCGCCATTCATATGTGATAAGGGTGGCTGAATTTCAGCCACTTATGTGAGGGATTCCAATAGAAAATTCTACTAATTCAGTTCTGGTGGTTTAAAATACCGAATCTTCGTTGATTTTCTTCAAATCAGCGAAACTTTACTAAATGATTCTGAGAGAAATTTTATATCTCTGTTCTAATTGTTCCTAAGCCTAATCCCCCCTAATTAACATCTAATTAACTCCTAATTAACCTTACTTAGTCAATAAGAACGAATAAATTGTTTGTTAATGTGAAATAATCGTTCTTACAAATTTAGAGCTTTTCTATTTTCTATTTTCCGTGGCTAATGGCATATCCGTAATTTTGAGCAAGTCCAGGAGCACCCCACGTCATTTCACACCAGACTGCCTCCATGGCCCAAAAAGTAGAGATTTAAACTCTTACGATTTCACACGTGATTCTGCTTCGTTTAAAACCCCATTTTGCTAATTCTACCGATGTGGGGACATAAATGTCATTTTATGAAAAGTTCGAGGGTTATTGTGGAAATATTCACTTGGGGTTAAAGTACAATTTCTAAAACTTTTGGGCAAGAGTGAAATTAATAAAAGTTGATAGGGGCACTTTTATCATTTCCTAATTTTTAACATATGGCGTCTTAGTATTTTCCAGCAGCGATTACACTACCCTATAATTCCAAGTGTGAGGATCGTCATAGCATAGCGCTGTCCGAGAAATTCTCACACTGCCTAAGGGGAATAATTCAAAGTTTCCATTACGTTCTGTTTACTAAAGTGGGGATGTTATAGATTAAGTACATGATTTATGTGCTAGTACTTCAGCTGTGATGAGTTCACGGAATATGGGATTACCTAGACAGTTCTATATCGATGGTATGAATGCTTGGATGGATTTCTTATGGTGCCCAGCTAAATGAGGTTGAAGGAAAATTGGTAAGAATTTGTTAATGACGAAAAGTGCTATGGTAATGCACCTAAGTAATGTTTAAAGATATGTGAAATCTCATGCTATGCGCTGAGCTAGGATAGAGACAGACATTAGGGTAAGAACAAGTTGGCAGGTAAAGAAGGTTCTCTAGGAGGAATATTATGACCCCCATGCATGCAAATTTTATGTCATGCTATTATGAAGAAAAATCGAATACTTGGAGGATATATGGATCCTTACATGCGAATTCCTCTGTTAAGAGAGAAAGAAGCATATATAGAGTGATAAAGCTTAAGGCATGATATCTGAATAAGAACCTGTGGTCAGGGTATTCTCTACATGGAATATGTTCCCCGGTCGTATGAGCAGATTCTCACAATGAAGTTAGGCGATTGAGTTTTTTTACAATAATGATGTTGAAAGATAAAGAGCACGCAAAAGAGGTATAGGAAGTTCGCTCACTTTTGTAATATCAAGAGTTAGTGCAAAGTTCTTATCACCCAACATGGACATAGTTGGTTCTGGTGCTTGCATAGAAAATATGGTTAAGAGAATAAATAAGTCAGATGCATTTGACCTATCCTCTGGGACAAAATGACACTAGTAAGGTTCAAGAAGGAAGAAGGTGTGACTATGGTGTGAGTTAAGATGATGTCAAGGCAGGACAAGGAAGTAGCGCTAGATTTAATAGCAAATTTGGAATGTTCTTGGGGTACTACCAATAGTTTCTCCAAAGCTAAGCCAGTAAGTAATACTAAGGAAGACAAGGGAAATAGATTCCAAAGAGGCATTAGAAAGGGAGCAACTATTAGGATCCGAGCTTGAGGGTGGTAAATTTAAATGTAGGATAGAAATATGGTAAGTATTAAGAAAGAAACCAAAAGATTAGAAGTGATGGGGGAAAGATATTGCTTAAAGAACTATTATAGAAAAAAAGAAGAAGAAGAAGAATCTTGTTAAGGTGATTAATGACCTAGAATCTATAGACGAGAACTGCAAACATATGTTGTGATGAATAATACCTAATGAAGTTATCCTGAGAGGAGATAGAGCTTCATGTAAGGCATGGTTATAAATTTTGTTGATGAAGAATCTTGAGCTAGTTAGAATTAACTTTGAAGAAAGTGGAGAAATCTAAAGAGTTTAAAGGAGAAAAGAATAGTTTATGGAATTAAAGAACAAAGTTGAGACTTATTTAAGCCATGATGGCTTAGAGTTGAACAATAAAGTGGACAGCCTCATGTAAAGGCGACAGAAAGAGTTCGACAAATGTTAAGTGTAACACCTTACCAGACATAATACTATGCTTAAGTTATTACGTGTGATAGTCTAATTAAATTCCATCTTCTGATTTAGTGTTAATTACCCATATAGAGTTAACTGTTCGCTTAGTTAACTTCCGTTTGGCTGCGGAATATGTAATGGATAATCATTTTAACAGAAATAATATAAAATAAATAAAAATGCAGAATAAACAGAACAATTGAAACTGCATCATATATATATATATATATATATATAGATGTCTATTTTCAAAATTTGACAAGGGATACATAAACAGTATAGTGTAATAAAATGAGGCCGCTAAAGTAAAATAAATCGACCTGTCTCTATGAACAGTACCCTAACTAGTCTCCACAAGACGTTTCATGTACTGACCATCCACTAGATTACTATCGATGACCCAAAATACTAAAAGAAGGCCACTCTGTACACCTCCTGCTGCTACTACACGCATGCTATCTAGATGGATTCTTAGGAAAGGAATCCACTCGCTATGCTGGCGTCAACTGGAGTGTAATTCACTCTCGGGGTAGAGGACGAGGAAGACGAGCTCGCCGCCTCTGACGAATCCTCCTCAGACAGTGGGGCAGAGGAGATCCGTTGCGGTGGTGAAGCTGGTGAAGCCATGGGAGCTGCTGCGGCTGCCGGTGTTGCTGCTGCTGCTGTGGGTGGATGTGGGAACGGATGTGCCATGTGGAGTGGGATAGCAATATAAGGAGCGGACGGGTTAAAAAGGGGGTGAGTAAGTGGGACTACAAAATCTCTACCGAAGAAGAAATAAAGGCGGAATCGGCAACTACCAGATATGTACACAGAGTCTATAAATGAGTCGAGCTGGATATGAAGCTCAGGGAACTCAATGAAGAGGACTCTTGTAGCCGCGTTCTCCATGATCTGAGAATGACGCAGAAACATACAATAGGGTGAGAAATAAAAATTTCTCAGTAGGAATCCCAATCCTATACACTTCTGGCATCGCTGTCATTCTCAGTTGTTTTGGTTTTTCTTAGGTTTAAGTAATACACTAAGACAATAATATTCAACTTTAATTGATATTATGAAAAGTGTAACCCGAAACAAGCTTTATTTTAAATTAGAGTAATAATAGGACGTAACGTTCGAACGAAAATTTTATCGTTAATAACCGAGTTGTTCAGTTTTCATCAAATAAGTGGGTTTAATTGGAATGCAATTAAGCATGTAATTAAAGCCAACTAAGCATGATTTAGGAGTGATTAGGCTTGATGGAATTAGATTAGGAACATAGGAAACCTCACAGAATTTTTCTAAAAACCAGTTTACCAATTTAAGAGAAATCGGTAAGATTTCGGTAATTTAAACTGTTGAAATCGGATCAATAGAAATTATACTGTGAAAACCCTAGGATGGATGGCCAAGATTTAGCCAACTTACCCATGCAAGTGGCGCCATCTCAGCCCTCCATATGGGCTGCCAAACCAAGTTAAATAACTTGCTCAAATCTACCAATCACATGTAACTTGCTTGAGAAGTTTTTATATTTTTCCTTTTCTGCCCTTGCAAAGAATTCGGTCCATATATCTGACCCCTCCCCATTCTTTTTTCCACTGTCACACCTCATCTCAACTTATATCATCTTACTTTCCCACAAACCTTCAAGCCATCACCAGATTTCTTCAACTCCAACCACAAATTCAACAAGAATCATACCTAGCAAAGGTAGAAATCCTACTTCTCTTCTTATTTTCCCTTGATTTGGAGTTGTGTGTGGGTCTTGATACTTTGTGCTACTGATGATATGTGGATTGATGATGATGTTTTATAGTTGATTATGTAACATCCCCATATAATGTAATAGGAAGTAATAAAAATGTCATTGGGCAAACTTTTATTATTCACAACCTTGCCCTTGAACTTTTTAAAAAATGACATTTAAGTCCCTATATCAATAAGATTAGTAGAATAAGGTTTTAAACAAAGCAGAATCACGTAGCAAAAACGTAGAAACCTAAACCTTGGCTGATTGAGCCATGGAGGTATCCATATGTGAAATGACATGGGATGCCCCTTGACTTACCCATAATTATGAAAATGCCATTAGCCATGAAAAACAGAAAATACTAAATGGGTTTATGAAAAAGCAAAACTGTAACGTTCTGAAGAAACGGTGTAACTAAGTAGCACTGTTAATTGATTTATTCTGTAGTGTTAGGATTGAAATATAAACATTAAAGTTGAAGAAGAATTGAATTTATTATGTAGAAAAATTTAGAAAATCATTAGCAATTCCCTTTTATTTTAGGGAAAATTGGTTTAAATCTTGTGCCATACCCCACAAGATGTAACATCCTCAATTTCGTGTTATACTAAATTACCTCAATAACCCTGAGTAATTAGGCACTTAATGAGAAATTATGAGATTATGGCTTAATTAAGGGGTTAACGAAGAGTTTGTGAGTTAACTCAGATAAGAAAAGTCAAGAGAATGCTTAATCGAGATTAGATAATCTCTAATTAAGCAAGTCAAACCCTTGATAGCTTAATTAAGCACTAATCACCCTTGATTAGCTTAATCAAGTTTAATTAAGGTTAATTAAGCTTAATCACAAGATTAATTTTTGTTAATCGTATTCTTGTGTGTTAATCACTAATCCTCGCTTAATCACTTGAATTAAGTTGTATGAGCACTTAATCACATGATTAAATTCAAATTTAGTCAACTAGACAATAAAGTAAAGAGTGATGTCATAAAAGCATAAAGCATTAGACAAGACTACTTTATGTAAGAATTTGACCATGCTTTGTTCCCCCATCATCCAATTTGTCTCCCTAAACCTTAATTAACACAAATAACACAAAAATATCTCTCTCCCTCCCTTTAATGTGGGACGCCACATTCTCTCTCTCCCTCCCTCATCCATTTTCATTTTCACTCATTCCATTCTCTCTCTTAAAATCAAATCCTCCAACTTCTCTCTAAACACTTCTTCATCTTCTTCTTCTTCCTTTCTCCACCACCACCACCACCAAAACCACTCACTTAGCCCTTCAAAGATCACATCTTTTGGTCTTCCGAGACAAGATCTAAACACTACAAGACTCATTTTCAAGATAACTCAAGAGTTCTCTCCTTGCTCATTCAAAACCGCCACCATCATCAACCAAGGAGGAGTCTTCTTCACCTTCTTCTCCTTCCTCAAAGACGCCATTTTCCAAGCTTAGGTAGTGATCTTCATCTTTTTGTTTTGTTTACTTAAGAAAGCTTAAAGCTTGGTTCTCTTCATGACCAAGGTCTTTGAGTGAGGACCTGAGGAAATCTTTCATGCTCTTCATGAGCAAAAGTTTCTATTTTTGGTTAAATATGTTCTTGATGTTCTTCAAGTGTTCTTAAGTTTTTACTTTTAGAAAAATATGTTCTTAATATTCTTTAAGTGTTCTTAAGTTTCTACTTTTGGAAAGTATGTTCTTATTATTGAGTGTTCTTGATGGTATCTTGTTTGAAGTTCTTCCTTTTCGTATGATGAGTTGATGATTGGAAAAGCCTTATCTTTTTATGTTTTTCATGATTTGATAAGACTATGAACATTCTAAAAGCCTTAAACTTTAAAAAGTTTGCTTCTTGACACAAAAAGTGGTGCAAGTTTTAGTGCCATCATAAAGTCTTCTTTTGTTTTGTTTTGAAGACAAGAATACATGTAAAAGTCTAAGCTTTTTGGCATAATAAGCCTTTTTGAGTTAAAAAATGATATCTTGTCACTTTATATCTTAGAAATCAAACCTCAAAGAAAAGACCTTTCATAAAGTTTCAAACTTTAATCAAGAATGAGACCTTTAAGTCATAAAAGTATTATTTTATAACATTTAATTCATAAAGTTTAGATCTTGAACCAAAACAATGCTAAACGGTGTTAGCTTTTATAAAGATTAAGACTTTTTAACCTTAAAGTTAATGTTTTATATCACTATTTGATAAAGTAGGAACCTTTTTAATGTAGAGACAACTTTAAGTCATAAAGTTAAGACCTTGATGGTCTTTGAATAATTAAATAAGTCAACCTTCATAAAGAACAAGACCTTTTAGTTAAAAAGCTAGTAACTTGTATCCTTATTTCATAAAGATCTAATCTTTAAGATAAAAGCTTGAAGCTTTGTAACTTGATTAAGTTAAAAATCACCCTTGGTATTTAGTGAACATGGTGTTGTTGGGTTCATGATGTGGTTATGCGTTGTCATGACCCAAGGATTAGAGGGATCTCGAACTCCTCGGGAACAGAAGTATAATTAGGGCCTCTGAGCATACCATGAATCTAGGAATCACTAAGTGCACTATTTCAAGGAAAGGAAACAATCACTTAACTTAATTAATTTGAGCAAGTGTTCCATAAGACATGAACTCAAGTAAAAAATAATTTCATGTGAGAGCTAAGTAACTAAAAGACCACATACACATATCTTAACTATGTGATTCTCTCATGGGTAACCATGAGAAATCATATGATGATTCATAATATTCATCACAAAGAATAACGCAACTATAAACCCCTTTAGGATATGAATGTGTGATGCCATGTGGCATGATGAATGATGAGTTTGATTGAGCTTTGTCTCATGATTGAATGATGAGTATGATGATATGATATAGATATGACGAACTGTTGGATGAAAGTTTCTGATTGGCATTTTGGGGAAGCTCCGGTCTAGCTGTTATGCTGCCGAATTTCCATCAAAATTATGGACTTAGTCATATCATTGCATGTGTCTAGTCAAAGAAGTACTATGCATGTAAAATATAATGATAAGAAAAGGAACCCTGGGATATGACCCCTCGATCACTTCCGGGAAGTGAAAGACGGTGATCCACAAGGAACCTCTATAAGGGAGGCAAGGGTGACATGGAGGACCCTCCAACTTAAGGGTAACCAATATCGGCTTAGTCTGATTTGGTTTAGTATTGCATGGCGACGGTCACGGAATGAGCTCATCTCCAAAAGCAGTCTATTTCAAAGGAAAAGTAAAGAATGTTAAGCACGTGCTAAAAATGAAAGTAAAGTCAGAGTAGAACCAGGGTCAAATTGATGAGTTCATAGTCATGCATGTTTCTATATTTCTCATGCATATTATAAATGTTTATACCCTACCCTCACATGTATATGCTATTATATTAGCTTTGAGTTTCTTTATATTGTGTTTATACGGGAAAGATTAAAAGAAACCCGCTTCAAGAATCTATGTTTTCAAACCCTTTAAAAATAGAACTTATGCATGCTCACTATTTTCATAATTAAACCTGAAGTGGCTGGGACGACGACAATGACACATTAGTAGTCTAGTCGGGATCCTACTGAGAAATCTTGTATTTCTCATTCCTACGTTTCCATGTCATCTTCAGATGGAGCTGATGGCATCCTCGGCAGCACTCCTGTTGGTACTTGACTGGATGAGACGAAGAGCTGCCATGTTTCTTCATCTAGCCAAGAAGGATCGAGATAGTAGCATAGTATTTTCATTTTCTTAAGAGCCCTAGTTGGGCAGTTTATGTGTAATTAAGAGTATGTAAGAAGTCATGCTGCTTAATTTGACCTATTACATATGTGATACTTATTACGTGTAATGATGAGTCTTGAGTTCCTATGATTACATTCTTGGCTTATGGTATTGTGTTATATTGTTTCAATTTTATCATACGTCTTATTAATAACTCAGCGATATGAGGAACAACGTCCATGTGTTTACGAGTGAGTAAGCGCTTAAAGGCTCAGTTTTCAAGCATAAAGGTTTTACAAAAAAAAAAAATTCATGCTATTTTCGTATATTACGCTAATTTCAACAATAAGAACTTTCGCGAGTTAAAAGTAACAGCTAGCAATGCTATAAAATGACTTAAGCATAGTATGGTATTATTAGGGTGTTACACAAGAGCTAGATCAGTAGAAATTATATCATCTAGGAGCTCAAGAGGAGTGGCTAAATTTTAGTCACTTAACCCTCCAAAGTGGCACATAATTAGCCACAAATTGTGAAGCCACTAGACCAAACTTAAGCCACACAACACAACTACCACCCTCCACTTTCTATTCTATTTATTACTCACCAAACCTACCATTTCCACTTTTCCCCTTCAAGTTTCGGTCCCTAAAAGAAATGAGCACTCTCTCCTCATTTTCTCATGTATCTCCTTCAAAACATCCTCTTTTTCTTCATTCAACACAAACTCCTTCCACCCAAGACTTTTTTTAGCTGGTTCAACCATCAAATTAAGGTAGGATTCAACTTCTTTGCATGATTTTATTGAATTAATAAATGTTAGGAATACTTTCTTCTCTTGTGTAACTGATGATATATGGTGGTGGTGTGATGTTTTATGGCTGATTTATCATGTTTTTACTTGGGTTGATTGAGATTTGAATGAGAAAACACAAAGAGGCACAAAACAAAATCTGTTAGGTTGAGGAAACCTACGGCGGTCCGTATGGCGGAGTGTACGGCTCCGCCTACTGCCATTTAAATCCGATGAAACCATTTTTATATGACACATCCAGGGCTTTCCATACATATATCATATAAGGCCATTGGATTAGTATTGAGAGAGATATGAATTTTGGAAGTTCGACCTAAGTTTTTGAGTTTGATTCTACGTAGACTGGGTTGTTCAAGGAAAAACTTGTCCCATACTACTTGGAATTGGATGAAACTAACTTTTTTAGAAATTTTACACATAGAAGAATATCCCATAAAAATTTCAGAGTTAGATAAGGTCCCATTTGTTCCCAGTGATTCAAGAAAGTTGCCCTATGTCTGAATCGGGCCAAAACAGGGCAGTTCAAGAAAGTTAAATTTCAAGGATTATAACTCGAGCCCTACTAAGGCAAATGCAATGGAACTTTTTTCAAATGAAAGATTGTCCTGTTAGCTTTAATATGAGACCAATTTCATATGATTTGAATTAGTTTTCAATTTTTATTGGATTTCTACTTTTAAGTGTGTAATTCTGGCTAGCTCCAGGGTAGGCCGGGATAAAACTTAAATATCTTGAGCTATACAATTCAAAATAAGATGGGACCAAAGAGGTTGGAAAATAGACACATAACACTCTAACATATCCAAAATCTAGGTCCAGATAAGTTAAATAGAAATCTTGGCCTGACTTACAAAAACTGGGCTGAGTGAAAGTGTTAAGACAGCACACTATGCTTTAAAGGCACCTCATGTTCTTATGAAATTGAAGTTGAATTGTGAATGAAACTCATGTTCCTATGACATTGATGTTGAATTGTGAATGACGTGCTGTGAATTTTCTGTAAAATTGGTTGTCTGAGTATTGGCACTATTCATGAGGAAGCGGACACATTCCGTTATGCTACCAAATTTTCGGCAGAATTGTAAGAAGATAATGAGCATTTATTTATTAAGAATATGTATGTGGAAATTCTATATGTAAGAATGATTCAAGTACGAAAATGAAAGGATATGAATATATTAAGATGTGGGTCCCTTCACTTGGAGGTAATTGCACTTTGAATCCCTCCCTGTGAAGGCAGCTAAAACTGTGAGATCCCTCTACCTTGGAGGCACGTGGTCAGATGAGATCCCTCTACATTGAAGGCACGTGGTCAACTGAGATCCCTCTATTCTTGAGGCACGTGACCAGAAGAGATCCCTCAATTTAGAGGCACATGACCAAAATGAGATCCCTCCAAGACTAGAGGCACGTGAATCCCCTTATAGGTTAGTTCTGTGTGACGACGGCAATGAGTTGAGCTCACTCCTAGATCAGACTACCCAAGGGCAGTAAAGAATAAAGATTAAAGCATATGCAAGCATCCCATTCACATGAGGCATGGCATCGACCCAGCTAGTGTGAGTATATGGGATAGGGCTTACATGAGGCATGGCATGACTAAGCTAGTGTGAGTACCAAAAATTTATGGTGCATATAAATATTCATGATAGAGGATATGATGAAGGTCCCATATCCCTAAGGAGTGTGACATGGTGATCACAGCCCGATGAAGTATGACATGACGATCGTACTCTGGGATATGTGTAACAAGTAAAGAAAGATAAAGGAAAAATATGTGTATTCTGCATAAAATCCAAGTACAAGTAAAGGTGTGTGCAGATTTTATGTTTTCAGTATATTGGTGCTATTATAAATTAATATGTTTTAGTTATTATTTATAGTATAATTCATGAATTGATTTTGTATTGGCTCGCCCAAATTACAAGTGTATGAATAAAATGAACTTTGCTTCGGACAATATATTTTCAAACTATAAAACTGAATAGTCTAGTTAACATGCTCACATATTTTCATAACAAACCGAAGCAACTGAAGATGACAACGATGACATTATGTATGACAGTGAATGAATCCTACTGAGAACTTATAATTGTCACTCCTACGTTTATTTCCGTGTTATCTCTAGATAGTTCAGAAATTCTGAAGACGGTCCTCCAAGGCAGAGTTGACTAATAAGATTGAAGGTGGCCGAAGGTTACTACCAGACAAGGTCCGATTAAGTGACAGTAACAACTCTTAGGTGAGGTATTATGACTTAAACATAGTACTGTACTTGGGAGGGTATTACAAATTATACATGTATGCTATGATTAAAATTGGAATTGGTAGGAAAGAACTTGAAGAGAAGAGAAAACTCAAGAAGCTTTTAGAGTTTTTCCTCGGCGGTCCATACGGCGGAATGTACAGCTCCGCCTATAACCATTTAAACTCTATGAATCTATTTTTATATGAAACTAGACATCGGGGCTTTCGATACATATATAATATAAGGCCATTGGATCAGTATAGAGGTAGATATGAATTTTTGAAATTTAACCTAGAAATCAGGACCTTCATTCGGGTAGTATGAGTTAAGAAGGGTGTAACTCATCCTATACAACTCCAAATTGAGTGAAACCAACTTTATTAGAAAGCTTACACATAAGAGGATATCCCATAAAAATTTCCAAGTTAGATAAGGTCCCATTTGTTCCTAGTGAGTTGAGAAAATTGCCCTATGTCCAATCTGGGCTAGAACAAGGTAGTCCAATAGGGTCAAGTTTCAGAGCTTATATCTCGAATTACACTTATTCAAATGATATGAAACTTATTTCATTTGAAAGTTTGTTCTGTTAGCTTTACATGAATATAAATTTCGCATAATTTCACCCAGATTTCTATTTTTAGTGAATTTTCCTTTACAAGAGTGCAATTTTGGTTGGAAGTAGAACAAGTCTGGGATAAGACACAAACAACTTGAGTTAATGTCGGAAGTCGGGACTTAGTAAATAGAGAACTAGGTTAGTATACTTAAAAAATTGAACTCTAAACTTAGTAAATAAGGGACTAGGTTTGGGATCCTTAAGGTTGAACTCGGGAGAATGTACTTAAGGTTGAACTCGGGAGAGTGTACTTGAGATTGAACTCGGGAGAGTGTAATTAAGATTGAACTCGGAAGGTATACGATTCATTAATATTGACACCGAAGAAAGAGTTAAATCAACTAGTCACATGTAATAACTTATCAGGTAACATATTATGACTTAAGCATAGTATTTTATCTGGTAAGGTGTTACATTTTTGGTATCAGAGCAGTTCGTCCTAATATAGGCCTGAGGATTGGACTGACTATGCTTCGCATATGCTCTGTATTTTTTTAGATATTATCATGCATTGAGTCTTGTCCATATGGATAGGATGCATGTGAGAGGATTGCCTAACCATATATTATTATTTACTAGCACACCGAACTTAGTGTTGAGCCTGATCAACTCAATTACTCTTGTTTTGTGTGTTCAGAACTTGATGGCTTCTGAAAGGCGAGGTAGGCCGCGAACTTCCTTAAACCAGGAAGAATCTACTGAGTTCTTGGACACAATGCAAGAAATGGCGCACGCTATGTATGACTCGCGCGTCGTAACACGAGCAAATTAAACCGAATAGCGACTATAGTATAGTAGCCAACTCGGATCGTTTCCCGAAGATGAACACACTATTTGATCAGAAAATTCAGGGGGGTTTTTATAACAAACACTTAAAATGCAATACTGAATTCCAAGGCAAATAGAAAACAAAAAGGCTAAACCGAATTAAAATTCTAATCCAAGACACACAAGAAGAAAGCAATCAACACTCAATCATTGGATTCAAATGTACATGCACACTCCAATTCGATGATTTATTTTAGATTCAATTGAAACCTCAAATCAAACCTAGCATTCACATGAAAATCTCCATGCATTCAACTAATCACTCAAGCCATTCGGTTTAGAGACCTCTAAAACCGAATTGATTTTGGATTAGCTTCCAAACCAGTGCTCTCATCTCATATTCAGAACCGAAATATGAATCACACTCTTGAACAATCGAATCACATATATCAACCGAATTATACATGATTTGATTGACTCTTAATCAACATGCATGAATGAAAACCTCCAATTCAATTACAAGATTAAGAAGAAGAGAAGAGGAGTGAAACCGAAATTGGAATTTCCATGTCTTGATGCACCAATCCTCAAGAGCTTGAATGCTTCTCTTGATGCCTTGGATCAGAGGAGGATCACCCCTCCATTAATGGAGGACAAAAGAAAGAAAGAAAGAAAGAAAGAAAGAAAGAGAGAAAGAAAGAGAGAGTTTTCTTATTCCAAAGAAGGTGAAGGTCTCTGAAGCATAATCAGAATTTCTATATATACCTCTAATTAAAAGTCACTAAGTACTTAATTAAAATAACCCTCTTTTCCTAAGCTAAATTTGGATAGCTCAATTGCCCAATTTGGATGCTTAGAGAGAAAGTTGTGCCCAAAACAAGTTGAGTGGGCTCTCTTAGACTCAGCAGCGACTTCCAACACGTTTTTGGGCCTCATAACGGTTCTTCTTGGCTTAGTGTTCTGAACATAAAATGAAGCCCTGGATGTTAGCTTTCCAATGCCACCGGAATGGGCTCAATTGAGTCCCTGTAGCCCAAGATATGGTCCAATCATTGAAGGCTGCTCAGAAACCGCGCCCAAACGCTTCAGTTCAGTTCCGAGCCCAATTTCGGCTTTAAGATCTCAGAGTTAGCCCTTGCCCTCTTCATAGAAATTGTAGCTCTATCTCTTAGTTTTCCTACAAATCAAGAAGCATAATGAAATGAGGTATAGAGCTCAAGATATGATCTAAACACTGAAGCAGGTCAAAATAACCGAAATGCTGCAAGAAATTAACTAAGTCTCACTAAGATCCAAAAAAGGAAAATGATCTAAACTCAACCAATTAAGCACAAAGGAGGATTAATGAGACAAGTATGAAGGATAAAAATAGTATAAAAATCCAATTCATCAAATTCCCCCACACTTAGCTCTTGCATGTCCTCATGCAAGACTCAACCTAAAGGAAACTAAACAAGGAAAATACCAAAATCAACTACAAACCAAAGTGGAAAAACTTATTCTCCAATGAATCATCAAAAGTGCTAAGTTTAGGGACAAAGTAGCATGTGAGGTATCAAGAATTTTCCAACAATCAAATCAAATGATCCCCACCTCTCTAAAGTATAAACCAAGCAACATCACTCAAAGTGCAAAGATCAAGTATGAAGAATCTCACAAGATGGTGGGTGAGTGTATGAAACTCACTAACTCTCAAGTGTGTGGGTAGAAATGTTTCACTCAATTCACCTCAATGGATCATGCATTACCATAGGCTTGCTAATCTTCTACTTCTCCACTACTTGCAATCATATGCAACACAAATCAAGAGGGCTTCATTAATGGTTGTAATGGGGTTAAGGTAAGGGTAAGAAAAATAGGGAAATGACAAGGTAGAACCTAAGGCAATAGGAGAAATATTGGTCAAGATATAAGCCAAGTTCACAAATGTGGGGGGATTTCCCAAAGTCATTCCATAACATATTCATTCCCTTCATGAACACTCCCATTTTGTTTGCCCTTTCTTTTTTTTTTTTCTTTTTCTTTTTCTTTTTCTTTTTTTTTTTTTTTTGCACACTTGCAATTTATGCTTTATTTGTAACCATCCACACTTGCAATTGATGCATATATGACTTTCATTTTGCACCCCCCCACACTTGATCTCTAACACAATAGTGATAATGAAACCAATGTCTCCTATTCCCTAAGGTTGGGTAGAATCATGGTTTTCCAAATGGGTTTAGGCTTGTAATGTGCTAGAATCAAAGAAAGAAAGGTCACAAGGCTCAAAGGGGTTAACAGGGGAATTAATGCAAGGTGGGCTATATGGCCAAGTGGTTAAAAATGAAAAGAAATGCCTCTATCATGTCCATGAATGCATATGAAAATGTAGCCTCAAAGAAGAATTAAAGCAAGTTCTAGAATGACATAAACTATGAGGGTTGACACACAAGAAAGAAAGGAATGGTATGAAATGCAACCATCCAAAACATAGCTCAAAAGCTCACAAGGGTAGTATTCATCATACTCAATCCAAGCAAATCAAGATCAATCACTCAATTCACACATTGCAAGAGGGAAAAGAAAAAATGAAATCATGTTGGAATTCCATCCACCTCAATATTTAATGTCCTAACTCAACATCAATTCATCAAAGAAGAACAAGAGCAAAGATTATTTCAGCAACAAAAACAAACCCAAAATGCAAGACTAGCTGGAAAAATGCACGAGAGATAAACTAAAACTAATCATCCTCCCCCCACACTTCAACCCTACATTGCCCTCAATGTCATGCAACAGAATAGAATGCAAGGCAATTAGAAAGAAGTAGGAGAGGGAAGAAGAAAACATCCCTATCAAGCATAGGTGGCCGCTAACAAGCGAACCTCCTCAATGGTGTCCACGGATAGCTCCTCATGAAACAGCTTCAAACGGTGGCCATTCACAGTAAAAACTCTGTCCGTCCCAGGCTCCACAATCTGCACAGCACCATAGGGAAAAATTTGAGTAACAATATAAGGACCAAGCCACCGGGAACGAAGCTTACCAGAGAAAAGCTTGAGGCGAGAGTTGTAGAGGAGCACTTTGTGGCCGATCGAGAATTCCTTCCGCAACAACATCCTATCATGGATGAGTTTGGCCTTCTCCTTATACATGCGGGCATTCTCATAGGCCTCTAAACGGATCTCCTCCAACTCCTGAAGTTGGAGCTTTCTATGAAGCCGGGACTGGTCCAGATCCAAGTTGCAGTGTTTAACTACCCAATAAGCTCTGTGCTCGATCTCTACTGGAAGGTGGCATGCCTTACCAAAGACAATCCTATGGGGGGACATCCCCAAAGGTGTCTTGTAAGCGATCGCGATAGGCCCATAAAGCATCCTCAAGTCTCTTGCTCCAGTCCTTCTGTTCGGTGAGCAGTTTTCTCCAAGATCTGCTTCAACTCTCATTGGACACCTCCGCTTGGCCATTTGTCTGCCGGATGGTATGGGGTTGAGACCTTATGGGTGACACCATACTTCTTCAAAGAAGGTAGCCATGTTCAGGTTGCGTAAATGGCTTCCCAGTCACCGATGATAGCTCTAGGCACCCGAACACGCAAAATATCGTGATCGACAAAATCTATGACAACATGAGAATCATCAGTCCGGGTGGCCTTGGCCTCCACCCATTTAGAGACATAATCAACAGCCCGATAATATGTAAACAAAACCAAAAGAAACAGAAAAGGCCCCATAAAGTCAATACCCCAAACATCAAATATCTCTTAAAACAATAAGGGTCTTTGAGGCATCTCATTCCTACGGGAAATACTACCTGTCTTCTGGCATTGTTCACAATTCCTACAATATGTGTAGGCATCGCGAAACAAAGTGGGCCAGTAAAAACCTGCATCTAAAATCTTCCTAGCAGTGCGCTGTGGACCAAAGTGGCCACCACAGGCAAGAGTGTGACAAAACTGTAAAATAGATGGCATCTCAGACTCATGCACACAACGCCGAATGACCTGATCACTACACATCCTCCACAAGTATGGATCATCCCAAATATAGTACTTAGCCTCACTCCTAAGTTTATCTATCTGATGCTTTTTAAAATAAGCAGGTAACTCAGCAGCAACCAGATAATTAACTAGATCAGCATACCATGGGTCCTTACCTTGCAGCTGTAGAAGCTGCTCATCTGGAAAGGTCTCACGGATAGGAAGAGGCTCTAGGGTCTGCGGGATTCGGCTCAGGTGATCCGCTACTAGATTCTCGGCTCCACTTTTGTCCTTGATCTCTATATCAAACTCCTGCAACAGCAACATCCACCTAATGAGCCTAGGCTTAGCATCTGGCTTCTTGGCAGAACTTCGGTCTTTGCATGATCGAAAACAGTCACTTTAGTTCCCAAAAGGTAAGCACGGAATTTATCTAAAGCAAAGACAATGGCTAGAAGCTCCTTCTCAGTGGTGGTATAGTTGGCCTGCGCAGAGTCCAAGGTCCGGGAAGCATAGGCTATAACATGGGGTATCTTCCCGACCCTCTGTGAAAGAACTGCTCCAACTGCAAAGTTGGAAGCGTCACACATCAGCTCAAATGCATACTCCCAGTTCGGCGGTTGCAACACTGGGGTAGAGATGAGGTGCTGCTTCAGCTGGTCAAATGCCCTCCTACACTCATCATCGAACTGGAAGTCAACCTCCTTCTGCAATAGTCTGGATAATGGGAGTGCTATTCTGCTGAAACCCTGGATGAATCGCCTATAGAAACCTGCATGGCCAAGAAAAGACCACACTTCCCGCACGCATGCGGGGTAAGGCAAAGAAGCAATGACATCTATCTTGGATTTATCAACAGAAATACCCTCCCCAGAGATAATATGACCTAAGACCACACCCTGCCTAACCATAAAATGACACTTCTCAAAATTTAAGACAAGGTGTGATTCAACACATCTACCCAAAACTCTAGCCAGGCTATCCAGACATGCATCAAAAGAAGAGCCGTAAACAGTAAAATCATCCATGAAAACTTCCATACAGTCCTCTAGAAAGTCAGAGAATATACTCACCATGCACCTCTGAAATGTACCTGGGGCGTTGCATAAGCCAAAGGGCATCCTCTGGTATGCAAATGTGCCGAATGGACAGGTGAAAGTGGTCTTCTCTTGATCTTCTGGTGCAATATGAATCTGAAAATAGCCAGAGAAACCATCAAGAAAACAGTAGTGAGACTGACCTGTCAATCTCTCTAGCATCTGATCGATGAAGGGCAGAGGGAAGTGGTCTTTTCTGGTGGCTTGGTTCAACTTCCTATAGTCAATGCAGACTCTCCAACTATTCTGCACTCGTGTGGGTACCAGCTCACCATCTGAATTCTTCACTACTGTAATACCGGTCTTCTTGGGGACAACTTGCACCGGGCTCACCCACTTGCTGTCTGAAATTGGATAAATGATGCCAGCAGCTAGAAGCTTGCTGACTTCTTTCTTGACCACATCCAAGATCAGAGGATTCAGTCTCCTCTGGGGTTGCCTCACTGGTTTCACACCCTCTTCTAACTGAATTCTGTGCATGCACATAGAGGGGCTAATCCCAGGTATGTCCGCCAATGTCCAGCCTAAAGCCTTCATATTCTGCCTTAGAATGTTTAACAACTTCTCTTGTTCTGGCAGCAAATCCTTGGCTATGATGACTGGCAGCTTCTCATTGGGTGCCAGGAATGCATACTTCAAGTTTTCTGGCAGAGGCTTCAACTCCAAGGTGGGTGGCTCTTGTATGGAGGGTGCTAATCTTGGAATTTGTTCTGTTTGTTTAATTTCAGCACCTGCAACACATGAAGAATCTTGCACAATGGCATTAGAATCAAGAAAAATAGTGGATTCATCCATACTATCAGAAACTGGATCCACAGAATCTGCACAAATAGAGTCACTATATGCAGAATTTAAAACAGAAGGAATAGCAACCAAACCAGAATTTTCTGCAGCAGAAAATGCAGAATTTGCACTCTCAATAGCAAGGTTAACAACTTCAAAACCTGCAGAAACTAAATCAATACCTGCAGAGTTCAAGTCTACAAAAACTGCACAATCAGAGTTGGAATTAATGAAATGTAACTAGAAATTTCATCATGTAAATTAGCATAATTAAATGGTTGAATCTGAATTATGGAGGCATGCATCAATCTCGGCACAAACAACACATTTATCATGAATTCCATCACAATCGTAACATTGAAATTCATCTTGAAAGCCTACAATTTACGGAAAATCATCCAACAAATGTTCATGCACATTATCAACCAATGAATCAATGATATCTAAGTGAAAAACAGAATGCTCTTCCGGTGGGAATTTCATGGCATCACACAAGTTAAAATTCACTTTGCTATCTCCAAATTCCATTGACAAGGTACCAGAATGCACATCAATCTTGGTTTTTGCAGTTTTTAGAAATGGTCTACCTAAGATCAATGTTGGTTGATTAATATGCATGTCATCCTCCATATTCAACACATAAAAATCAGCAGGGAATATCAATTCATTTACCCTCACCAAGACATCTTCTAAAACTCCTTCGGGGTGGGTTGTGCTCCGGTTGGCTAGTTGAATGACCACTCCCGTTGGCTTGAGCTCTCCCATGTGCAAGGACGTGTAAACCGATGTTGGCATGACATTGATTGAAGCACCAAGGTCTAGCATGGCTTGATTGAATTGCTTGCTCCCTATGGTGCAAGGGATGGTAAAAGTGCCCGGATCCTTGCATTTAGGTGGAATGCTCGGTTGGATGATGACGGATACATTTCTGCCCATGCTGACTTTTTCATTTCCCTTCAGCCTCCTTCTATGAGTGCATAAGTCTTTGAGGAACTTTGCATATTTGGGAATTTGCTTGATTGCATCCAGGAGTGGAATATTAACTTCAACTTTTGAATGTCTCCATGATCTCCTTGTCCAGTGCCTCGCTTCGCTTCTTGTTTTGTGTCACTCTATTGGGGAAGGGCAGTGGCAATTTCTCACTTTGTTCAACTTGCTTGCTATTGCTTGGTTCTGCATGATTTTCCTCTGATTCTGCAGAATCAGATTTTTCTTGTATCCTTGGTTGTTCTGCATAGTCTGCAGAATCTGGTTGTTCAACATCAGGAACCTTAAGTTGCTTGCCACTTCTCAGAGTGATGGAACTGACATTCCTTGGATTGCTCACGGATTGGGAGGGGAGGTTTCCAGAACCTTGGGATTTCAGCTCACTCACTGTTGTAGCCAACTGACCAATCTGTGTTTGCGGACTCGGATCTTGGCTTCGTTCTTTGCTGAAATCGAACACCGCTGGTTGCCATCTGCTTCACAAGTTACGCTAAACTTGGTTACGAGCTACCGCTTTGTGGTGGTCTGGTTTAGCTTGTCGCGATATCTTTGTCTCATGTTTGGTCCTGCAAACATTGTGCTTGAACCGATATTGAGGCTGCTGCTTCTTTGTTGGAATTTATTAGTATTACCATACCTCAGGTTTGGGTGGTCTCTCCATCCCGGATTGTATGAATTAGAAAAGGGTCATAATTCCTCTGCTGCTTTACGTGGTGTTGATAAGGCCTCCCAAGAAAAATTCCAAAGAATCGTTTCATTGCCTTCTTTCAAGAATGCGGACATTGGTCTGTTGCATGACCTGGTATCAAAGAAATTCCACAAAGGCTTGCGGTGATGGTATGGATTCTTTGAGGAAATTTGTTGTATCTGACCAAGTGCCATTTGCCTCACTAAAGTTGTCAACTCATCTATTCTATTCTCCATCTTCTGCTGGTTCGGATTATAGGTATTCACTTCATTTACTCCTCTTGTAGGCACTATGGCTCGGGTACCAAATTGTTGAGCATTTTCAGCCATGTTAGCAATCAAGTCCCGGGCTGCAGCAGGGGTTTTATCTACTAGAGCTCCTCCGAGCGGCATCAACCATACTTCTATCCATTGGCATCAGACCTTCATAAAAGTATTGAATGAGGAGCTGGTCACTAATCTGGTGGTGTGGACAGCTTGCACACAATTTCTTGAATCTCTCCCAATATTCATGTAAGGTCTCACCATGGATCTGCCTTATGCCACATATATCTTTTCTGATTGCAACAGCTCTTGAAGCAGGAAAGAATTTCTCTAGAAACAGCCTATTCATGTCTTGCCAAAGATGTAATGGAACCAGGATGCAGATAGTAAAGCCAATCCTTTGCAGCTCCATCAAGTGAGAAAGGAAAAGCTCTCAATTTAATGTGATCTTCATCAACTCCATGTGGCCTCATGGTGGAGCACACCACATGGAATTCCTTGAGATGCTTGTGTGGATCTTCTCCAGCCAGACCATGGAACTTAGGAAGCAAGTGTATCAATCTTGATTTGAGTTCAAAATCCGCATGCAATTCTGGGTATTGGATGGCAAGAGCTTGGTAGTTGACATCTGGTGCTGCCAGCTCTTTCAAAGTCCTATCATGATTGTTAGCCATGTTTTCTGGAAGCAACTGGTCAGTCTCAGAACTCAAATCAGTGAATTCAGATGCAGACTCACTAAAACTATCACTATGCAAGCGACTAGTATGAAGACTATGCACACTACCCTGACTCCTAATGAGCCTATGGAATGTTCTATCTATCTCAGGATCAATATCACACAAATTTTGAGGATTGGATCTGGTCATGCATGATCAGACAGAATTACTTGCAATGCAAGAAAAGCACTAAAAATGCAAGAACACAAGAACCAGCATGCACAAGCACTCAAACTAGGTCAAGGGGCGGTGGATCAGATCAGTTTTAGGATGCAAATGAAGCACAAGAAAGCTCAGATCAAAATAAGCTTGTTTGCTACCTGAAAATTGAATTAGAAAAATCAGAAAATCCTAAAAATGAAGAAAAAGTGGCCTAAATGAGGTCTTTTTGAGAAATTGGTGGCCCAAACCACCTTTAGCGTTTGCCTAGCTAGATCTCAAAAAGTTATATGAAATGGACATATCATTTGCATCAATCGGAATTATATGCAAAAAGTTATGCCCTTTCAAAGTTTTGGTCTACTTTTTGTGAAAAGTCACAACAAATGATGGAAATTGCCAAAATTAAGTATCACCTGACCCTATGGGTCACTTTTGCTCAGAAGGATGGTGAAACTTTGGACAGCAATCCTTGGTTCCAAACTCCCACTTAGGATCCACTTCCGTACCTCCTATTAGGCCCCCTTATGCTCCCTTGGTGTAATTCTGTAAAAACAGGGTCAGCACTCACAACCAAGGTTAGCAACAATCCTAATATGATTAATGTGGTCTATAAAAGCAAGGAAAGGCACTGTTCTATTGGTTGATGCAAAAAGTGCTATGACAGGTACTCGAAATACTATGCAAGGTGAGGCTAAAGATGCTACTGATATGGATGCAGACTAAGGCTTATATGAATGACTATTCTATGATGCGAACTCTACTAATGTCTGCAGATTAGAAAATGTAGAATGAAGGTTCCTAGTTGCAGAATGCAGAATGCAGAAGAGAAACCAGAGTGCAAGGATAGAAGCTAAATGTGCAGAGTGTAGGACCACACAAAGAAAATAGAATTGGACACTAACACTAAAACTAACAACTCAGAAGGATCAAAGAAGACAAACAGAAAAGTGCACCAGAGAAATTGGGGAGCTGTATGGATGCTAAACCACAGGATAAAACAGGATTAAACACTAAAGACTCAGAAATACTACTAATTCAGAACTACTCTTAATGCAGATTACTCCTAGTGCAGAAACTCAGAAATGCAGAAATGTAGAATATGCAGAATATGCACAAACACAGCAACTCATGAACACAACACACAGAATCACACATGCACGGACTCTGGACACAAGCACAAACAGGGAGTTAGCATGATATTCACAGGTATGAACATGATCAAACATAATGTATCATCCCCGGCAACGGCGCCAAAATTTGACTCGCGCGTCGTAACACGAGCAAATTAAACCGAATAGCGACTATAGTATAGTAGCCAACTCGGATCGTTTCCCAAAGATGAACACACTATTTGATCAGAAAATTCAGGGGGGTTTTTATAACAAACACTTAAAATGCAATACTGAATTCCAAGGCAAACAGAAAACAAAAAGGCTAAACTGAATTAAAATTCTAATCCAAGACACACAAGAAGAAAGCAATCAACACTCAATCATTGGATTCAAATGTACATGCACACTCCAATTCGATGATTTATTTTAGATTCAATTGAAACCTCAAATCAAACCTAGCATTCACATGAAAATCTCCATGCATTCAACTAATCACTCAAGCCATTCGGTTTAGAGACCTCTAAAACCGAATTGATTTTGGATTAGCTTCCAAACCAATGCTCTCATCTCATATTCAGAACCGAAATATGAATCACACTCTTGAACAATCGAATCACATATATCAACCGAATTATACATGATTTGATTGACTCTTAATCAACATGCATGAATGAAAACCTCCAATTCAATTACGAGATTAAGAAGAAGAGAAGAGGAGTGAAACCGAAATTGGAATTTCCATGTCTTGATGCACCAATCCTCAAGAGCTTGAATGCTTCTCTTGATGCCTTGGATCAGAGGAGGATCACCCCTCCATTAATGGAGGACAAAAGAAAGAAAGAAAGAAAGAAAGAAAGAAAGAGAGAAAGAAAGAGAGAGTTTTCTTATTCCAAAGAAGGTGAAGGTCTCTGAAACATAATCAGAATTTCTATATATACCTCTAATTAAAAGTCACTAAGTACTTAATTAAAATAATCCTCTTTTCCTAAGCTAAATTTGGATAGCTCAATTGCCCAATTTGGATGCTTAGAGAGAAAGTTGTGCCCAAAACAAGTTGAGTGGGCTCTCTTAGACTCAGCAGCGACTTCCAACACGTTTTTGGGCCTCATAACGGTTCTTCTTGGCTTAGTGTTCTGAACATAAAATGAAGCCCTGGATGTTAGCTTTCCAATGCCACCGGAATGGGCTCAATTGAGTCCCTGTAGCCCAAGATATGGTCCAATCATTGAAGGCTGCTCAGAAACCGCGCCCAAACGCTTCAGTTCAGTTCCGAGCCCAATTTCGGCTTTAAGATCTCAGAGTTAGCCCTTGCCCTCTTCATAGAAATTGTAGCTCTATCTCTTAGTTTTCCTACAAATCAAGAAGCATAATGAAATGAGGTATAGAGCTCAAGATATGATCTAAACACTGAAGCAGGTCAAAATAACCGAAATGCTGCAAGAAATTAACTAAGTCTCACTAAGATCCAAAAAAGGAAAATGATCTAAACTCAACCAATTAAGCACAAAGGAGGATTAATGAGACAAGTATGAAGGATAAAAATAGTATAAAAATCCAATTCATCAATGTGTGAACAGGTAGCTGCAGCAACGCAAATGATGGATCAACTAGGGCGGCAGCCAGAGGTAGGTCTTGGAGGGAATCATAATGGCCCTGGGGTAGATCTAGAGTACCTTAAATTCGTTGAGTTCAGGAAGGCCAACCCACCCAGCTTCAGGGGAGCCTTTAACCCAGATAAGGCAGATGAGTGGATTAAAGCTATGGAGAAGGTCTTCTCCGTATTGGATTGCACAGATCGACAGAAGGTGACCTTTGCCACCTATATGCTGGAAGCAGATACAGAGTTCTAGTGGAATGGAGCACGGCGGTTATTAGAAGGATCCCAAACGGATATTACTTGGGATATATTCAGAGACGTGTTTTATCAAAAGTACTTCCCTGCCTCTGTTCGCAATGCTAAGGAGCTAGAATTCATGCACCTCCGTCAAGGGAATAGTGCTGTATCGGAATACATTGCTAGATTTGAGGAGTTGTGCAAATTTTCCACCATTTATCAACAGAACCCCAATGAAGCTTGGAAATGCATGAAGTTCGAAGGTGGGTTGAGAGAAGACATCCTTACCACCATAGGGCCAATGGAGATCAGAGACTTCCCTATGTTGGTGAACAAGTACCGCCTAGTGGAGGATTGTAATAGGAAGTTAGTTGCTGCTAGGTCAGTCGGCAGTAACTTTAAGAAGGGGTTAGCCAGGCAAGGCCCAAGGTTCAAGCCCAACTTTCAGCAGCAAAGAAAGTTTCAGCCTACAGGCAATAAAGGCAAGCAACGTCAGAGGCCTTTTGGGAACCAAACATGCAGCCAGTGTGGCAAGAATCATGGCAACCGCCCCTGCTTGGCAGGCCAATATGTCTGTTTTGAATATGGTAAACCAAGTCACAAAATCTATGAATGTCCTACCAGAAACCCCCAGCCGACTCCCAAGCCACAATGCCAGGAAGAGTTTTCACTATGGATGCATAGAAGGTCAACAAATCGAAAGATTTGATCCGGGACACATGTGAAGTGAATGGTAAGACCTTGACTATTTTATATAATTCAAGTGCATCTCACTCTTTCATCTCTCATGACTTGTTAGTGTCTACACCTACAAGTGAGCCCATTAAGACCCATCATACTTGTATGAATATCCCCCTTCAGCTAGGAGCTTAAACTTTTTCAGCCAATTTAATTTATCTCCCCTTGTTCAGACTTGATATTATTCTGGGTATGGACTAGCTCTCTGCCAACCAAGCCCTGTTAAATTGCTCTAATAAATCCATTGTGCTTCCCTCTATTTCATCTTCCGAACCACCAATCCCGGTAAGTCTTTATTTATGTTCCTTAGCAGTACACCATTGTGGGGATGAAAGTCAAGGGTATATTCTTCTATCAACCAGTGTAGCGGAGGTTGATCAGAAGTTGGATAATATTCTAGTTGTTGGGGAATATCCCGATGTGTTCCCTGAAGATATTCCTGATTTTCCTCTCGAGAGGAAAATTGAGCTCGCCATCGAATTGGTACCGGAAGCAGGACCAATATCTATAGCGTCATACCGAATGTCACCGTTGGAGCTAACCGAACTTAAGAAGCAGATTGAGGAGCTCCTGGGAAAGAAATTTATTAGGCCAAGTGCATCACCATGGGGAGCCTTAGTCTTGCTAGTTAAGAAGAAAGATGGAGGCATGCGACTATGTGTGGATTACAGGCAACTGGACAAGGCAACGATCAAAAATAAGTACCCATTACCAAGGATTGATGATCTTATGGATCAACTGCAAGGGGCAACTATATTCTCCAAGATTGATCTATGATCTGGATATCATCAAATTCAGGTTCGAGAAGAAGATATTCCGAAGATGGTGTTTCGAACTTGTTATGGACATTATGAATACATTGTGATGTCCTTCGGATTGATGAATGCACCAGCAATATTTATGGATTACATGAATCGGATATTCTGACCATATCTTGACAGATTTGTGGTGGTATTCATTGATGATATACTTGTTTACTCGAAGACGGAGCAGGAGCACGCAGAACATTTGCAACTAGTTCTACAAGTTCTAAGAGAGAAGAAACTTTACGCCAAGCTATCCAAATGTGAATTTTGGATTAAAGAAGTAAAATTCCTTGGCCATGTACTATCCCATGGAGGAATTTCTGTGGATCCTAGTAAGGTAGAAGCGGTATTAAGCTGGGAACGGCCAACAACAGTTATGGAAGTCAGGAGCTTCTTAAGGTTAGCAGGATATTACAGGAGATTTGTTGAGAATTTCTCCCAAATAGCCCTGCCCCTAACAAAACTAACCAAGAAGAATGCCCTATTCGAATGGACACTGGAGTGTGAGTAGAGTTTCCAAGAATTAAAACAAAAGTTGATGACAGCCCCAGTACTTACTCTACCAAATCCTCATGGGCCATTCGAAGTTTATTGTGATGCTTCTAAGAATGGGTTAGGGTGTGTGTTAATGCAGAATAGGAATGTCGTCGCATATGCTTCCAAGCAATTGAAAACTCATGAAAGAAATTATCCAATGCATGACCTAGAGTTAGCGGTGGTGGTATTTGCTCTGAAGATATAGAGGCACCATCTCTACGGAGTGACATTTGAAGTATTTTCTTATCATAAAAGCTTGAAATACCTTTTTGATCAGAAGGAATTGAACATGAGGCAGTGAAGGTGGATGGAATTTCTTAAAGATTACGAATTTTAGCTAAAGTACCACCCTGGCAAGGCAAACATGGTGGCAAACGCCTTGAGTAGGAAGTCTTTAACTGTGGCATGGATGATAATCAAGGAGACGGAACTCATAGAGAGTTTCCGAGACCTCAACTTGGGAATCTCTATGACCCCCAATGCCATTCAGTTAAACCAACTTAAGATAACCAGTGATTTCAAAGACAAAATCCAGCAAGCACAACAAAGGGATGATGACTTCCAGTATACAGTGCAACTAGTGCGGTTTGGCAAGCTAACAGGATTTACTCAGGATGCAGAAAGGATATGGCAATATCAGGGACGAATATGCGTACCTGAGGAGGATAATCCCAGGAGGAAGATATTGGAGGAAGCCCATAAGAGTGAGTTTACTATACATCCTAGCATTAACAAAATGTACCAAGATCTTAAGAGGATATTTTGGTGGTCAGGCCTTAAGACAGATGTGACAAATTTTGTGAACAAATGTTTAACTTTCCAGAAGGTAAAAATAGAACATCAGAGACCGGTAGGAACTCTGCAACCCTTAGAGATTCTGGAGTGGAAATAGGAGAGTATTTCCATGTATTTCGTGATAGGCTTACCACGGACGCCCTCAGGATATGATGCTATATGGGTCATAGTGGATAGGCTAACCAAGTCCGCTCACTTTTTATCCATTTGAGCAAATTATCCTCTGGAAAAGTTGGCTCAATTGTACATTCAAAAAGTGGTATGGCTACATAGTATTCCTTCAACAATAATTTCAGATCAAGATCCAAGATTCACCTCATGATTTTGGGGAGCACTCCAAAAGGCGTTCGGTACTAGGCTATGCTTAAGTACTGCGTACCATCTGCAAACAGATGGCTAGACTGAGTGAACTATTCAAACTTTGGAAGATATGCTACAAGCGTACATTCTGGAACAGCATGGGAGCTAGGATCGATACTTACCATTGGCTGAGTTTGCATACAACAACAGTTACCATGCTAGCATCGACATGGCTCCATATGAGGCTTTATATGGACCAAAGTGTCAATCTCCTCTATGTTGGTATGAATCAGAAGAACAGAGTCTGTTGGGACCGGAATTAATCAGACAAACTACAGAGCAAATTAAAAGGATCCATAGCAAGATACTTGCAGCTCAAAGTCGTCAGAAAAGCTATGCAAATGTTAGGAGAAAGCCATTGGAGTTCCAAGAAGAAGACCATGTGTTTCTAAAGATCACACCCACAATTGGAGTAGGTAGGGCCATTAAAGTTAGAAAGCTAAGCCTTCGCTTTATAGGTCCTTTTCAAATTTTAAAACGAATTGGGCCAGTGGCATATCGAGTCACTTTACCTCCACATTTGTCAAACCTTCATGATGTGTTCCATGTTTCTCAACTCAGAAAATACCAGCCTAACCTACTCATTTCTTGGAGCCTGAATCAATCCAGTTAAGGGATGACTTAACCTTTCATGTACCTCCAGCACGGATAATGGATAGGAGCACCAAACACCTTCGGAACAAAGCCGTACAGCTAGTAAAGGTAGCATGGGGACACGAAGACTCAGTAGACTGTACGTGGGAATTAGAAGCCGATATGCAGAAGGAGTATCCTGAATTATTCTCAGGTACTAAATTTTGAGGATAAAATTTTTTTTAAGAGGGTAGTAATGTAACATCCAAAAAAAATGTTATCGTTAATAACCGAGTTGTTTAGTTTTCATCAAATAAGTAGGTTTAATTGGAATGCAATTAAGCATCTAATTAAAGCCAATTAAGTGTGATTTAGGAGTGATTAGGCTTGATGGAATTAGATTAGGAACATAGGAAACCTCACAGAATTTTTCTAAAAACCGGTTTACCGATTTAAGAGAAATCGATAAGATTTCGGTAATTTAAACTGTTGAAACTGGATCAATAGAAATTATATTGTGAGAACCCTATGATAGATAGCCAAGATTTAGCCAACTTACCCATGCAAGTGGCGCCATCTCAGCCCTCCATGTGGGCTGCCAAACCAGGTTAAATAACTTGCTCAAATCTACCAATCACATGTAACTTGCTTGAGAAGTTTTTATATCTTTCCTTTTCTACCCTTGTAAAGAATTCGGTACATATATCGGACCCCTCCCCATTCTTTTTTCCACCATCACACCTCATCTCAACTTATATCATCTTCGTTTCCCACAAACCTTCAAGCCATCACTAGATTTCTTCAACTCCAACCACAAATTCAACAAGAATCATACATAGCAAAAGTAGGAATCCTACTTCTCTTCTTATTTTCCCTTGGTTTGGAGTTGTGTGTGGGTCTTGATACTTTGTACTACTGATGATATGTGGATTGATGATGATGTTTTATAGTTGATTATACATGTATGTTATGATTAAAATTGGAATTGGTAGGAAAGTACTTGAAGAGAAGAGAAAACTCAAGAAGCTGTTAGAGTTTTTCCTCGGTGGTCCATACGGCAGAGTGTATGGCTCTGCCTATAGCCATTTAAACTCCATGAATCTATTTTTATATAAAACTAGATATCCAGGGCTTTCCATACATATATAATACAAGTCCATTAGATCAGTATAGAGGTAGATATTAATTTTTGAAGTTTAACCTAGAAATCAGGACCTTCATCCGAGCAGTATGAGTTAAGAAGGGTTTAACTCATCCTATAGAACTCCAAATTGAGTGAAACCAACTTTGTTAGAAAGCTTACACATAGGAGGATATCCCATAAAAATTTTCCGATTAGATAACATCCCATTTGTTCCCAGTGAGTTGAGAAAATTACCCTATGTCCAATCCAGGCTAGAACAGGGTAGTCCAGTAGGGTCAAGTTTCAAATGCTATATCTTGAATTATACTTATTCAAATGATATGAAACTTCTTTCATTTGAAATTTTGTTCTGTTAGCTTTATATGGATATAAATTTCACATAATTTCACCTAGATTTCTATTTTTAGTGAATTTTCCCTTATAAGAGTGCAATTCTAGCTGGAAGTAGAACAAGTCTGGGATAAGACACAAACAACTTGAGTTAATGTAGGAAGTCGGGACTTAGTAAACAAAGAGCTAGGCCGATACACTTAAAAAATTGAACTCTAAACTTAGTAAATAAGGGACTAGGTCGGGGATCCTTAAGATTGAACTCGAGAGAGTATACTTGAGGTTGAACTCAGGAGAGTATACTTAAGATTGAACTCAGAAAGCACACTTAAGATTTAACTTGGGAGGTCATACTTAAGATTGAACTCGAAAGGTATACGATTCATTAATATTGACACCGAAGAAGGAGTTAAATCAACTAGTCACACATAATAACTTATCAGGTAACACATTATGACTTAAGCATAGTATTTTGTCTGGTAAGGTGTTACATAGAACATTTAAACCAAGCATGTCAACATGACTGAGCTAGTAATCATAATTAAACAGTAACATCATATGAGGAATACTGATAACTGTAAAAATAGCTAGAAATCAACAAACACAGCACATATATATATATATATGCACTTGTCATTTGAGAGCCTTCAACTCTTGTAACTTATAATTTTCATTCTTGGTCCCCTAGAAGTCATTGGCCATATACTCCTGGGTAATAGTCTATTTTTCAAGACCAAGCTCGTTCCTATAGAGGATTACTGGGTTTACTTTCCCCGACTTTCCCACCAATCTATTCCCCTTAAACTTATTCAGGGGCTGGCTCAAGTAATATGGAATCCTTTACGATGTTCATGAATTGCATGCACAACTAATTTAATCCTTTCAAATATCATGTGTTCATGCAAGTATAACTCACACAATATGTGAATTCCTAGCTGAAATTCCGGCAGCATAACGGATCAAGTCCGTTTTCCCATAAATAGTGCTAGACTACCAGTAAAATCATTCAAACATGCAAATCAATATGGAACAGCAATTGTATATTCACAATATCATTCATCAAGTTCAATATAAACATCAATAGAGTTTTCTACTTACTTCATCCTATTCTGCCTGAATTTTGTATAATCCACCTTTAGTCCAATTTAACTCGTTTAAACCTAAATTTTGGATATCATAGCTCTA
The DNA here is from genome assembly GCA_031439595.1 of Pterocarpus santalinus. Taxonomy (NCBI): domain Eukaryota; kingdom Viridiplantae; phylum Streptophyta; class Magnoliopsida; order Fabales; family Fabaceae; genus Pterocarpus; species Pterocarpus santalinus. Next base: position 25,425,170 of record CM062529.1, read on the forward strand.
TGTGTCTAGTTTCCAACCCTTTTAGTCCCATCTCATTTTGATTTGTATAACTCAAGTTATTAGCGTTTTACCTTGGACTGCCCTATACTTAACCAAAAGTGCACTCTTACAAGTGAAAATTCACTAAAAATAGAAATCTAGGTAAAATCATATGAAATTTCTATCAATTTAAAGCTAACAGAACAAGCTTTCAAATGAAATGAGTTTCATATCATTTTCATGAGTATATTTTGATATATAAGTCCCGTAACTTGACCCTACTGGACTACCCTATTCCAGCCCAGTTTCAACTTAAGGTAAATTCATTGATGTGCTGGGAATAATTGGCAACGAATCTGACTCTAAAATTTTTATGGGATATTCCCTTATGTTAGCTTTCAAACAGTGTTAGTTTCACTTAATTTAGAGTTGTGTAAGGTGTGTTACATCCCTCTCAACTCATACTGCCTGGATGAGAATCCAAGATTCCAGGTCAAATTTCAAAAATTCATAACTAATTCTATACTAATCCAATGGCCTTATATTTTATATGTATGGAAAGCTCTGAATGCCTAGTTTCATATAAAAATAGATTCATCAAATTTAAACAGCTGTAGGTAGAGCCGTACACTCCACCGTACGGACTATCGAGTGAAAACCCTAACAGCTTCTTGAATTTTCTCTATTCTTCAAGTTCTTTCATACCAATTCCAATTCGAATTACAACATACAAGCAAAATCAACCATAATCCATCATCATCACTCCAAATCACATCGGTATCATAAGAAAAACAAGATCTCCTCACAACCCCAAATCAAGGAAAACAAGAAGAAAAGTTGGATTCCTACCTTTCCTAGGTGTGATTCTTGCTAGATTTATGTTTTGAGTTGAAGAAATCTTGATGTGGCTTGAGGTTTATTGGAGATGAAGATGATATAAGATGAGATGAGATGAGGAAGAAAGGAAGTAGAGAGGGGTCAGCTACATGTAGTGGCCGAAATTGCAAGGGGTAGGAAAGGAAATAAAGTGAAAACTTCTAAAGCAAGTTACATTTGATTAGTGGATGTGTGTTGGTCATTCAACTTGATTTGTGGCTGCCTCCTTTGGCTGAAAGTGGGGCCACATATGGGGATGTTTTGGCTAAATCTTAGCCCTCCATCCTAGGGTTTTCACAGCATAATTTCTATTGATCCGGTTCTGACAGTTTTACCGAAATCTTACCGATTTCCCTTCAATCGGTAAACTGATTTTAGAAAAATTCTATGAGGTTTTCCTATATTCCTAATCTAATTTCATCAAATCTAATCCTTCTAAATCACACTTAATTAGATTTAAATAAATGCTCAATCGAATTCTACTTAATTACAATTGTTTGATAAAAACCGATCAACTCGGTTAAAAATGATAGAATTTTTTTGGACGTTACATTAAGAGGAATTGGAATTCAATGGATGGCCTATGCGCTATGGCAGATAAGGTAGGTGAATATAGTCAGCAAGTGACTGATGCACATCCCAAGGAATCCTTAGCTAATATAGGTGGTTCAAGAGGAATAACTGTCAGTAAAAGATGAGTTTCGCATTTCACGATCTAGTAAAGATGTGCCTAGAAGAAAATGTAAAGGTATCCGTGGATAGAATCCCATTTTAAAATTTGGGGACCGAATTTCTTAAGGGGGGAAGAATGTAACACCTAATCCGAGAGTACGATGAGCTATGACATTTTGTCCTGTTGTGTAACACCCCAAGGTTATATGTAATATAAGTTTTAAGTTTCTTTAAATTACGGACTTTTGAATGATTTTTTTTAGTAAAATTCTTGAGTGTTTGGAAGTTTTGGAGTGGAGATGTGTTTAGAATTATGGTTAAACATAGAAATGCAAAAAAAAAAAATGGAAGCTTGGCGCTTAGGTCATGGAGTCCTGGCACCTAGGCGGTGGAGGTTTAGTGCCTAGGCGATGAAAGCCTGGCACCCAGGTAGTGGCTGCGCTAACTGAAAATCAACTTCAGGTCATTGGGCACCCAGGCACCCCGCTACGAGAATAAAAGTGGGGTTTCGATGCACTTTTCTCATTTTACTCCAAAACTTTCTCTTACTTCACTCCTTAAGTTTCTTCCTACCCTATAAACCCATCAATCCTTCATCTTTTCCCCTAAAAATTCGTCACAATCCCACCACAAACACCTATCTTCCAGCCCCTAATCATCATTTTGATCTTCATATTCATGTCTCTCTCTCCTTTTAGCGAGAGAAAGTGAAGGTGGGAAGAGAATCACCACCCTCTACTTGCTTTATTTCCTTCCTCAACATTCTAAGGTAAGTTCTTCAGCCTATAATCTTCTTATTGTTAAGGGTTAGCTAATTTTTCCATAGATTTGAAGTTTGAACAACTAGAGGGGGAGTTAGGGTTCCAAAGGTCTATAATTTGGGGGCTTGGTAATTAAACATTGGTTTATATTAGATTTAGTTTCTAAAAGCTTATTAATGTTGGATTGATGTCTATTGTAGCTCCCAATACTTCGGGAGTCGTCCTGTTGGTTCGGAGGCACTACCCAGTTGAATCCCCACCTTTAGGTTTTGGTTGTGAGTGATAATATGTCTATAGATTATTTTGAATATATGCATGATTTTAAACATATTATGTTTGTGGTTATATTATTAAATGTTAAAAGTTGAAATTGTATCTTATTAAATTCTTGAAGGACAAAAAGATATTACTTCTCTCTCTCTCTCTCTTTCTCTTGATATATGATTATGTATGTATGTGGGACAAGAACCTTAGAAGTTGATTTCTAATATTGAATAGTTTGATAGAAAAGATGTAGTTCATGTTATTGGAAATTGATTATATAAAGGTTTTGAAACTGATATGGTGTTTAGAACTTATAGATTTCTACAAAGTGAGTTTAATACTAATTTCTATGAAATTCTAAAGTTTTAAAGAGTTTGCGCAATGTATTTAGAATTAAGGACTTGATTTCAGGAGATAGTTTAAATTTAACATTTTATGGAATAGCTCTAGATACTTTAAGATGAATAGCTTGAAAGCATTATACTCTGAACCTATGTTTGCTAAGAATATGGAAGTTTTCTTAAATTTTATTATGTGTTAAATGAGATTAGCAAGAAAGTATATGACTTAAGATGAAGAAAAGTTTTGGTGACAAGGAATTTGAAAGGAAATGCTTTTTCAAAGAATTTAAGCCAAGGACTCACATGAGGCATGGCGAAGACCCAGCAAGTGTGAGTGCCTTCCTAAGGGGAGGAAACTGTAACAGAACTATTTGCTAATAGCAGCAGCATTAGCCTTGGTGTACCTCGAGTAACCCAGCTAGCAGGGTGATTGCCAGCCCGACATGTTTGGCCAACATGTCCGGAATATATTGACACACACAGGTGTAAAGTTATCAGTTACTACTGGACAAGCCCAGTTAGGCAGTTATTTTTCTGAAATAGGATCCTCCCTTAAGCTTTATGATGATTTTGAAAAAGTATTTACTTTTCATGTTATGAGAAAGTATTTCTATCTTTTAGCCCAGTTCTTATATCCTTATTATATATATGTTTACAAAGAAGTTTTTATCCAATTAAAAGAAAAAGGTGATCAAGGATCTATGGATGTTTTAAGAACAGATTATATTTCAGACATGTTTTACTAGAAATTTTATAGTATATTAACATATAGACAAAGTATTTTACTTAAGAAATTATATGAGTATAAAGAAGCTTATAGGTTATATGTTAGTAAAAGGTTATGTTTAAGCTTGTCCCACTATTGTTTTACATATATTATCCCTCATTGAGTCTGTATGACTCATTCTTTCTTTCTCTCCATGTTTTTAGACAAGTGCGAGATTGTGCTCAAGCTTCCACGGCTAACTAGAAGCTTCAGCATCTAAGTTTATGTGTAAAATCTCTAGAAGTGCTCTAATAACCTACAGGCAGGGTCCTCTATGTGTTGGGTCATATGTTGGTATATGTAAATTGTTTTGAGTTTTAATTAGTTTAAATCTCAATGAGTATGTATTTAAGCTTCTTGAATAGTTATGTAAATACTTTTTTTTATAAGTGATTATGCTTTAATTTCTCATATTGTGTGTTGTGGGGTGCATTCGAAGAATGCCTGGATCCCTAATATGTTTGCATATTTATATGTATTGTATAGGGCAAGAATCCTTATTTGGGAATATTCCTAAATACAAAGGAGACTCTGCCCGATTTTCAATTAGAATAAAGTCTAAAGTAGGCTTGCTAGGGACATGTCCCTATGCGCCGATCACGACCTAGGTTGAGTTGTGACATTGATTTTCAATGATGGTTCCTTAAAAAGTTTTCTTCTTTATTCACAAAACTTAAAACTTTAGGCAAGAACATCAAGAACATGGAAAAAAAACCATGAACTCCCACAAAACAAGAGCATGGACATATAAGAGCGTATTATGACACTTAAATAGGAGAAAAAGGAAGAGCATATTTGGTTTAGAGATTTTCTATTTTCATTTTCGATGAAAATAGAAAATGAACACAAAAATATGTTTGGTTGGGTGTTAGAGAAAACGTTCCTTGAAAACATTGTCTAAAAGAACCATAAAATTGGAAATGCCATTTTGATGTTTTCAATGTTTGATTTGTCATCTGTAGGAGACATTTTCATTTGAAAATATGGTGGCCTAATAGTGAATATAAGGAAATCTCCTCCTTTTACACTAATGCACCACGTTCAAATCTTCTCAAAGTAGAACCCATCATTTTTTTCCTTTTTCTTCAATGATTCACTCAAACCTTACACCGTGTTTTCGCTACAGAGAACCGAGATATATCACCATGGTCGTCTTGTGTGAAAATGGGATGCCACTGTAGCTCTCATCCATTCATGTCACTAATGCTGACTAAGACTTCACGGAGCTACAAGAGAAGAGAAGAAGCCCTCCACGAGTTGTAGCAGGAAGTGTGCTATAAGGTGACGATAGCAGTCGTACTTGTCATGACACACCTCCATTATCATAGGTTGATGTAGCCTCTGCTGCCACTACGGGTTGTGGGATATTCTCATCCCAATTTGTGTGAGTAGGTTGCATGTCATTGTGACTGTCCAAATTGCTTGCAAAGAGGAGAGAAATGCCTTCCATGGTTGCCTCTCTTCTATTGTGCCACTTTTAATTTTTTTTTTCTTTTTATTTTGACTTGGAATCTTTCTAATCTTCATTATTTTTTTTGTTAGATTCTTTTTTTTTTGGACTTGGATGCTTTTCAATCTTCATTGTTTAATAATAAATATAATTTTATTATGGTAGCGTCTCCTATGCACTGTATTTTACAAGGCATACAACACATCTTGTTATTCAACGGCTAGGATATGATAGTATATCCCATCTATGATATACCATAAAATTATCTCTATCTATCTCCCTTGGTCCCTCACGTTGTTTCCGAGTTTTGAGTTCCGAGTTTAACATATCACTGAACATGAGAGAGTACACTTCTTCCTTGTCCCGCAAGTTTCCAAGTTCTGATCTTCGTGTTCAACAAAGAGAGTTCACTTTTTCCTTGTCTAAGTTTCTAAATTCTAAGTTTCGAGTTGAATATGAGTTTTAGAGTGTATCATAAGTATGAGAAACATGGATGCACCATCAGATCTTAGTCTTTAGATTATAAGGTATGTGGTGCACCTTGTAAAGTGAGATGTAGTGCAACCTTCTCCTTTTATTATTGGTTCTTTAGTTAGGTGACAAAATTTAGAAGCTCTCCTAGAAAAAAAAAATAAGAATCTAATAGATATTGCAATGCATATGGGCTTCATTGAGCCATAGTTTATGTTGTGGGGGCTAAAAGGTTAAAGTTCAAAGTTAAAGTATTGAAGTTATATATTTTGATATCTTTATATGGATAGTAATGGTGTAATTCTAATAACAAATATAATTTTATTATTTTAAATTCGAGTTTAAAATTTGCATTTGAAAATGGATAAACCAAATATATTTTTGTTGTTTCTTCTATTTGGAAATAGAATCTACTTTTATAAATTAAACACATTTTCTAAAGTTTGAAAATATGAAAATGAAAATTATTTTCAAAAAACAAAAACAGGAAATATTTTTGTAAACCAAACACACTCGAAGCATTTCACCAGAGCAAGAGAATAAACATGTAAAGCACAACACTTTTGGAACATAGAAAATGAACATGGTCATGAGACTTTAAGAACAAGAACCACAACAACCTAGTCATGGGGAAAGCTTAGGTGCTCTAGTTCTTGAATCAAGCAAAGGATGAGTTAAAAATCACTACCACACCAGAGCTTTGGATGTGCTTGAAGAGGTGAGAATAAAAATGGCCTCCTCCTTTGAAGCTTCAAGGCCGCAACTTGCAAGGAGGAAAAGGAAGGGATTGGTGATTTGCTTCCTTGAAAATGGAGATTTAGTATTTAGATAATATTTTAAAGAACCAAAAGGTGTGACTCTCATAGTGGTGGTGGTGATGGAGGTTTGGTTCTCGAGGAGAGGAAATGAGAAACAATGAGAGTTTTCTTAAGAGTTTAGGACTTAGAGAAAGTTTGTGTTTTAGAGAGAATGAAAGAGAAAATGAGGTATGTGTGTATGTGTGTTTTGGCAATAGGTGTGATGCTGGGGATTAGGAAATATTTTGAATCTTGGGTTTTGGGGGATTAAATAAAGGATTTAGAAGGTGTGTTTGTTGCTTGGTTAATTTTTTATCCAAAACAAATTTGGTATACTGCTTAGGAGATTATACCACAAATGGAAGAATATTCCTTATATGGTATTGGAGTGTTTGAATCAATCTTACCGCATTTACTAAACTAATACACTTGTCAAACTTTTACTTGTCTTTGGATTTTTGAGTTGTCATAAAGGTATCTCCTTAATCTATGTGCTAACTACATGTGCTTAGTTACTAATTACATGATCATTTACTGATCATGGATTAGTGATAATCTCATGTCTTTTAATTAGTCTTCTTTTATTCGTAATTATGTTTTCTTATTTATATTTATAAATTCTAAGTAGTAAGATTTATTGAGTGATTAAGCTTTAATCACTTTTTCTAATGTTTTGTACTTTGACTTTTAAAAAGTTTGACCCTTTTGTTGACTTTTTGACTTTTCTTTGGCTTTTGATGACTTTTGACTTTTAGTTGACTTTTTGATTTTTTGGCTTTAGTTGACTTTTGAACTTTAGTTGAATTTGTTGATGTTTTTTTGTTATTAGTGATTAGTCTTTAATTAGTCATTTACTAATTCAATCACTCGGGATTACTGAGCTAATTAGACTTAGTGAAATTAGGGATGTTAGAAGTTTGTTTTCGACTTTATAGCCATCCCTTTAATCACGAGTTAAATCTGACTTAGTTTAATTTTTTAGGTGGCTAATTAGGTTTTGAAAGTGTAGTCTCTCTTTATATCATGATCATATTCTACGCTTAGATAACTTATCTAGGGGAAATGATCACTTAGAACACTCGTCTAAGGGAATTGATTTATACTCTATGCTTAGAATGATTTTCTAAGGAAGTTCATTTGTACTCAATGCTTAGAGTGATTGTGTAAAGGAGTTAATTTGTACTTGATGCTTAGAGCAATCATCTAGGGGAGTAAATGAAGTTTGACTTTAAATCGTCCTTTCATTTTATAGTCAGATTTTTTATCCAAGTTTTTAAGTAATATCCTTAGAGCCCATGTCTGAGGGAATAAAGCAAGGTCTAACATTAAATTGTTTACCTGGCTTTTCTTATTTCCCTGCTCAGAACATTTGAGGGTTTTAATTTTCAATCTCAAAGCATTTGCCTGAGGGATTTAATTCTCATGCTCAAAGCATTTGTTTGAGAGATATAATTTGAGGTCCATGTAGGAGAACATGCTTTGCCTTTGGTGGCTGATTTCGTTATGAGTCGAAGGTCTTCTGTAAGCTCTGCCACTTGTTAGCTAATCTCATTTCAAGTCGAGTATAACTCTTGGACTTAGGTGTTTATCAATCTCATCAAGCCGAGGGCCAAGTATAGACTTTACTTCATTTCCAGCATGGCTCCGTAGTAGGATAACAGGAAACTTTGCGAATGCTCTTTATCCATGGTTAGTTTCTTCCTTAACCTTAATCCGAGCTGGATGACCTTATTCTTGATCAAATGATTATGGGATTCGTGCCAAAATATTTCATGCAGTGACTTTCAAAATGATATTATGCATTAATAATGGCATTTTATTTGCAACATTATGCACATAAAGAGAACCAAAATCATTTAAACAATCAAAATAAATCATGTTTGAGAGTGTGCAAAATATGGCATGTCGAAGATATAATAAGCATCATAAAAAAATTTTTGATCCAAATTCGGAGAATATCATGGATTTTAAATAAATATATATGGCATATAATCGAAAGTATATAGTGGGGATGCGTCATGTACCAATTAGTTGGTGTAGTGGTTAGTTGTTGTGCCTGGATTCCTGAGGTTTCATGTTCATATCCCACCTTTCACAATTATCGACTTTGTTTTTTTATTTTTCCTGTTTCCTTTGTGTGAAGAAATTTTAAATAAATCATGCATCAGGAGATTCGCATGCCAGTGCATTGACATGGTGGTGAAGAGATGTTGATGCATCCAAGATGTGCTCAGTTCAAATCCTAGCTTCCTGCATTTCTTGAGTTTTAACCGCTCTTCATTGTCCCTATGATGGATATGTTTAAATAAATCATATGACAAGAATACCATAGACTATTGAGTGGATATGGTGGGTACGTGTTTTTGGCAAAACTACATGGCTACGGTTTCGAATCCATCCTCTCACATATCTCCGATTTGCTACTTCTTTTTGCTTCCTTTTTGGAGTTTTTAAATAAAATAGGTAGCAAACATATTATTTTGTTGGCTTGGTGGTAAGCCGTTGTGTGCATGCTGTGGCCCGGGGATGTGGGTTTGAAACTACACCCCACTTATTTCTCTGTTCCAGATCCCTTTTTTTCCTTTTTTTTTTAATTATTATTTTTTGGCCAAATAGGCTGACCAAAGACTCTGCTTTTGAAGAAACCCTAATTGCCTTTTGTGTAGCTACCACCCCCATCAACAGCAGCCATGGAGGCTTCTTCTTCCATAGCACCATGCCTCAACTACTACTTTTTCCCTGGTCAACAGCACTAGCACCGGTGATGGTGCATTGAGGACTTCTTGTTGATAGTGACACTGAGATAGTAGTGGCAAACAGCTGGGAAACCCCTCCTACGGACTGCAGAGGCTTTAGCCATGGTGCAGTGGTCTTCTTCAGCGATGGCATAACAGACAGTGGTCAAGGACTTGAGGGCGATGGCACTAGCTTTCCACTGTCCCAGCTATAATGACGGCGGCTATGTGGTGGTCTGTGAGGTGGCAACGCCCTCCTTCCTATGGATGCTATCATGATCTTCACAATGGCAACACATGAACGGGTGCTGATGGCAAAAACCAGCTGTAATGCCCGATACAAATATTAAATGATAAAGATGTTAATTTTTGAGCTTGTTCGGTATAGATCTTAAAAGGGATATTTTTGTAATTCAATTTGTATTTGATTCTAGACTTGGAACATGATTAAGAAGTGTATAGTGTGTTTTAATGGAGTAAATAAAAGTAAACAAGATAAATTATAATTCTTGCATGGTTTTGGCCTCAAAAAAATTTCTTCTAGAAGATTTTTCTTTGATTGTTGAGGGAGCTTTCAGAGTCAAAATATGTTTAGAAATACCTCTTGGAGCTTTGGATTATATGCTACAATTATAGGACAAATTAGAAGAATTTTGAGCTCAAGAGCCACCTCCCAAGCGCACAAATGCAGCGCCTAGGCGGTGGCGACGCGATTTAAAATGTGCCTCGTGAAGCTTCTCCTTCATTCTACCGTTTTTCACTCTTTTCCTTTCCTTTTTCTTTTTCCTTCTTTCCTTACTCTTCCACATAAATTACCCCACATATAACCCCCATTTCTTCAATGATTTGGCACCCCCATATGAAGTGTCTCATGCTCAAGTAAACATAGAGAGAGAAGGGTGCAATTTTAGCTTGGGGAAAGCTTGGGGGCAGCAATTTGGGGTTCCACTGGTGACCCACTCCTTTGTTTCACTCCTTTTGGCTTCCAAAGGTAAGTATTGAACTCTTTTGTGTTCTTATTTCAAGATTTGGTTGAGGTTTTCCTTGATTATTGGTTATAAAGTAGTGGAAGTGAAGTTAAGGGCTTTGATTTGGGGGTTTTGTTGTAGAAGGGTGATTTGAGAGAATCCATAGCTCTAGAAACTAATTAGCACTTAATTAGTGTTCTTTATGATGTTAAATGCTCGTGAGGATCAACCGTGGGCTCTATGGCATGATAAGCTTGGATCTCTTCCTCATGGTCCCAAGTAGTGAATGATAGTATGTCTATAGCTAGTTTCTTATTCTTAATTTCCTAAGTACATGACTAAAATGTATTTTAGTAAAGTTTTATAAATGTATTGATTTAATGTGTTTACTCCTTATTTATAGAACTCTTGAAGTAATCATGTTAGTTATGTGCATGCATATATATGTTTGAGTATATATGTGTGGGACAAGCTCTTATAGAATTATTTTATAATATTTAAGTAATATGATAGAAACATATGAAGTTTCAAGTTATCATAAATTTGTTGTGTTCTTAAAGTCAATGCTTTAAGCGATTTGATGGAAATAGATAGCTAACTTGCAATAAAGTGAGAAAGAACTCAGGATAATGAATAGTCTGAAAGTACTATATCTTAAATCTTATTATGCATTTTAAGTTATGAGCAAGAATATATATGATTTGAGCTAAAGAAAAGATTTTATGACAAGGATTTAGTAAAGAGCAAGTTTACTTAAGGGGAGGAAATGTAACAGAACTATTTGCTACTAATAACAGCATTAGCTTGGTGCACCTCGAGTAACCCAACTTGCAGGGTGATTGCTAGCCCGGCAAGTATTGGCTGACATGTTCGGAAGATATAGACACATTGGGCAAGCCCAAACGTGAGATTTATTAGTTACTATTATGCAAGCCCAGTCAGGCAGTTATTTTCTAAAATAGGATCCTCCCTTAAGTTTTATTATGATATTGAGATAAGTAAATATTTTCAACGTTTTGAGAAAGTATTTTTCCCTTATGCATTTATGTATACTAGTTGAAACTTATATTTTGTTGATGCTAAATATAGTGAGACAAGATTTGATAATTATATTTGTTGAAAGTATGAAACTTCCTTGGATTTTATTATGCATTTGAGGCTATAAGCTAGAATGCATATGATTTGATATGAAGAAATTTATGTTTAGTTGACCTAAAAAGGGTGCTTCAATGAGCTATGGTGGTTTTAAAGATAGATATATATCACATATGTTTGACCGGAAGTTTTTATGGTATTTTAAATTATAAATGAAGTATCTTACTCGAGAAATGTGTATAAGGTTTTTATAAAGTTATATCTTGCTAAAAGTTCATGTTTAAGCTTGTCCCACTCCTATTATAGGTATATTATCGCTCACTGAGTCTATTTAACTCACTGTTTATCTCTCTGTGTTTTAGACAGGTGCAGATGAGTGCTCTAATCTCCACAACTAGCTAGAGGTGTCGAATTCACAACAACCCACACTCTTGTTCATGTGGTTTTCCAAATATTTTCAGTATTTGAGTATATTTGATATAATCTCTAGTAATGCTCCAATAACCTACAGGCAGGGTTCTTCCTGTGTCAATTCATGATTTGTAGTAAAATTATATTTGTTTAAGTTATGACAAGTTTAAGTTTTAATGGTTATGGATTAAGTTTTATGTATGGATATGTACATATATAATTTCATAAGAATGAGTCTGTTTTAAACTCCTATATTATGTGCTGTGGGGTGCATTATGAGAATGCCTGGATCCCCAATGATATTTGTATATTTATATTGTTTGTAGAGGATCCTTATTTTGAAAATAGTCCTAAATACAAAGAAAACTCTGCCCAATTTTCTTTGGAAATGGTTTAAGATAGGCTTGCTAAGGATATGTCCCTATGCACCGATCGCAGCTTGGGTTAAGTCGTGACATCAGCCATGGAAGTTTTGTTTTTCTTCTTTCTCATGTTATGTGGCATCACCTTTGGCATTGGGCACTATTGCTTGTGCTATTAGTATCTCTTTCTTCAAGATTCAACGCGATAACAATTTGTAACAAGAATGTGTGACCCTCTGGTTTGTTTGCCTCTTTTAAATGGTTGCACTTTCTGCTCATAAGAAGACATAAATTGATCCCTTTGCTTTGTGTGGTCATCAATCTCACAATATTCAATTTGGAAGAATAGAAATCTTTAGTTTGTTTCCTGGTCATATTGCTTAGTAACCTGATATCTAGACTAACTGACTAATCTTGACTCTATTTTTTTTTTTTTTTTTGATAATTTTATTGAAAGAATCACTCACAAAAGTGAGGAAACAAGAAGAGAGAACCAACAACATTGAAACGACAAAAAACACCAGAAAAATACAAGGCAATCATCGACGCCTATATTGACTAGCAAACTAATCTTGACTATTTTCCGGGAGAAATTTTGGCATCATGAGAGGCATGCTTCACCAAATTGGTTTGATGGTGGTCAATGGCCTTGTTTTGGACAAAGGCAGTGCTACCACTCTCTAGCTTCGAAGCTAGTCTAAAAAAATGAAAGAAGATCAACAATAGTTGTGTTCCCACAAACGGTGCCATTGTTCAGAACTAGGAAATCATAATAGGGATTACTTGAACTCTAGTGTGGGGTAGTAAACAAAAAACTACCATTGATCCTCGCTCTAAATTGGTGTGGGTGTACCTGCAAGGACTTTGATGCCTAAGTTAGCACAGGTCATTAGGTCAAGAAATACTATATAAATAGGAAAGTGTGTATACTTGAATCATTTGTTTATATGACTATTTATAGAGAGATATGGACTTTGAATGGGAAAGATTATCTTTTCTTTTCTTTTCATGGGATTCTCCTTTACACTAAGAGTCCTTTTAATCACTTTGGGATATCTTCTGAAATGATAAGATAAGATCCCTTCAGTTTCGGTTTAGTTATATAGATGTAGGGTCATATGTGAATTGAGATTTCCAACTTAGGCTTAGGTACCATCATCGAACCCATTAGCTGTTGGGCTTATAAACTAGTCTGTAATAGAAAATTTATCTATTTTTATATTACATATTAGAAATTATTATCCATTTATCAATTTAACCTTAAAATGGTATAGTTTAGTGGAAAAAATTAGTGCAAAAGAATAACTAATACATGATAAATTGTATATAGTAATACTTTATTCATATTCACATATCATTTTATTTTGGTACAAAATCACTTTTTGCTTCTTCCTTATAAATTTTGAGAAAGAAAAAATAACAAAATTAATAAAACATTAAGATAGTATTTGGTTTATTTCTTATTTTCATCTTCTAATAATTATAGAATGTATCATTAAAATTACCGCAAAATGGGTTAAAGCAAAGTTTTTTTTTCGTTGTTATGGGTTAAAGCAAAGTTTTTAACTTTATTAAATATATAAAAGAATATTATTTTATTTTTTGGTATAAAAAAAATTATCTTTTATAATTAAATAGTTACTCCCAACAAAAATATTATACGTATTTAATGTAATTATTTTTTAAATTAATAGGAGAAAGGAAAAAGTTAAAATGGTAATTAATATGGATGAAATATAATTACAAAGTTACCTAAAACTTCAACTTAATTTACAAAAAAGAGAAGTAAATTTTTTTGTTCAAAATAAAATGTGGAAGTTATATATATACATATAGAGAGAGAGAGAGAGAGAGAGAGAGAACGCGACAAGTGCACGTGCCATGTGCACTCTTTTATCAATAACAGAGATTTATCCTTCTTTCTTTATCTAAATTTTGATATGTTAAAAGTGGATGCTATAGTGTTTTTCAGTTAAATAAAGTCCACTATGCACCTTTTTGGGGAGAGTGTTGCTAAATTATATAAAAAAGTGTGGCTAAATGGACTATTTTTCAGCCACATTTTTCATAGATGTGACTAAATGCCTTTGGCTGCTTTTTTACAAATTTACAAAACTTTTAGGTGTGGCTAAATGCAAGGTGTGCCGTGCACCTTGATAGCCAGAGTGCATGTTAAACAGAGCCATGTTAAAAATGGTCCTCATCGAGATGTATAGTGTAGGTCTTTCTCTGATGCCTACCATGTGCAGTGCAGTGCATTTGGTGTACGTTTCTTCAGTAGTTACAAATTTCCATTAAATGCGCCCAATGGCGCTTGATGAGAGCGGTGGAATACATTTCCTTCATTGATTTCAGGAAATTATCATTTTACACATGCACAGTGAAAGTGTCATAATGATCGGTACTTTTTCACTTGACGCTCATTTTTTACTTAAGTTGCGGTACGATCGGTAATTCAAGGGTAAAACTTGTATCAAATTTTTTATATTTATTTTAATTAATAGTTAAATTAAATAATAATACATGGAATTGTGGATTTTTTTTTAAAATAAGTAATTTAAAATTTGAAAATATATTTTTTCAAAAAAATATATATTTGTTATTATTTAATTTAAGAATTAAATAAAATGAATATAAGAAATTTAATCTAAGTTTTTTTCTTTCTGAAAATCGGTTTAGAGTTGGTGTTAGAGAAGGAAAGAAATACTGTCGGTTTATGTGATGAAAAAATAAGGAAAAATTAATATTAAGTATTATTAATAAAGATTAACTAAAAATTAATTATATTAAAATTATTAAAAATATTTATTAGATATTATTTAAGGAGAATAAATAAAAAATATTTTGTATGTTAATAATAATATTCTTAATGTTCCTTAATCTTTTCCTTTTTTTTTCACATTCTTTTATCTCTCACTCTTAATCCTTTTGTCCAGTACTTATTGAACCCTCACTCTCAGTAACATATTGTTAATATAAAAAAATTTTATATTATCATCAAATCATATAATTCTATTTGTAAAATTTTTAAGATGAGAGCGTGTTGGCAATGAATAACATACGAAGAGTTTAAGATGAGCCACACATAAAGGTGTGCTGGCAAGTTTGAGGGTTAATAGCCGCTAGGCAAGGGGTTGAGAGACTGAACAAAAAATTAATAAAAATAAAAAAGAAAAGAAGAAAAAGAGATTAAGAAATAAGTTAAAGGTTGATAATATCATAATATTTGAGGAGGAAGTTGAATCAAATTCTTATTTATTTAGAACATTTTCTACACATTTAACATACAAATCAAAAGGTTCATAATCGTAGATATTTAATAACTTGTTAGTAAAACTCTGATAGATGTGTACTAGATGTATCTTTGAAACATTATTAGAATGCCAACAGAATATAAATGACAATAAATTAATGCAACAAAAATTTAATGGCATTTAAACCTTTCTTTTTAGAATAACCAAAATTTAATGCAACAATATAGACCAAAATGGCATTTAAGTCCTTTTATTTAGAATATAAAAATCCCAACTTTAGAATATAAAAATCCCAATACATTCGTCAATGACTTATTTATGCAAAGATAAATAACGAAATGTGTATTATTATCTTACCAAAATTAGCAACTTCATGTTTTCACGTGATTTTTCTGCTTGAGAAAACAATTTTTCCATGCTTATAATTAAGGAAATAAACTCTGATGAAATGGAAGAATTAATGTTGATTTCTTTATCTAGACGTCCTTCTCTATCTTACGTAACGATGAAAAACGAGTAAAACTTTAAATTAGTCTCTAAATTTATAAGCATCGATCAAAATAATTCTTGACATTTAAAATTATTATTTGGTTTCAGATATTTTATTCCAATCAAATTAATTCTTAACGCTATATTGTTATATTTAGTTAATTTTAGAATATAAAACTGTAAAGTCTTTCAAATAAATTTGTTCATATTTATTTAATTTTTATGGTTGACAAAGAATGTTGTAATTTTAATATATTACTTTGCTGACGGTCCATTGCAAATCAATGGGAAGCAGAATGAAATCATCAAACTTGGTTCCTATCAACACTGGAATTGCATTCCACAAAAATTTAGCACACAGCATCAATAACACTATGAAATTCTTAGACCACTGCATCAATTAACATGCATGCAATTCAACCAAGTTAAGCAGATATAAGTGCCAAAAGATATGTTACTTACCTGATTGGATTACGTGGATAACGAGTTACGAGTTACGTGCCAAAAGAGTTACGTGGATAACGAAAAACGAAAGGTCAGTAGAAGCGCAATTTTATCGCATTGAGATTTGAAAAACTTTGGTTTTTGTCTTGTAATTGGAGTCAATATGGCTTGGTTTTTTCCATTCATATTATGAGAACTTGTTGAAGAACAAGTACCAAACTATTTGAAGCAATTATAAGCATTGGTAAAACTTCTCCCTTTTACTTTACTCGAGCCACACGCTTAAGTGCCGCTATAAGTAATGGCCGCTTGTGTGCTAACTTTACATGTCAATCACTAGTATCTAGCTACCATTAATTGTCCATTTGCACTCTGCACCATTTGTTTCAATGTCTGTCACACAGTTCACAGAAAACCAATCAAGGGTTGGAGAGGAAGCAATTGGAGGTGAGGATACGCTAAGCCAAGAGTGTAAGGAAATGATTCTCTGTCTTCCCAGAGAGAGAGGATGGAGAACACGTTATGTCTATTTCTTCCAAGGCTTTTGGTGCGAATCTACAGAAATACAAGCCATAACCACCTTCCAGAAGCACTTCCAAGCAAAAGACAGCGATGTTATCGTTGCTACCATACCAAAATCAGGCACCACATGGTTGAAAGCCCTCGCCTTTGCCATTGTCAATCGCCAGAGTTTCACCTCCTCAGAGAACCATCCTTTGCTCACTTTCAATCCCCATGACCTTGTTCCTTTCTTGGAATTCACCGTTTATGGTGGCAGTCATGACCAAGTTCCTGACTTGTCCAACATGCCTGAGCCAAGACTCTTCGGTACTCACATTCCATTCCCTTCATTGGCCAAGTCAATCAAGGAGTCAAATTGCAAGATAATCTATATATGCAGGAACCCATTCGACACTATTGTCTCCACTTGGATTTTCATCAACAAAGTCAAGCCTGAGTATTTGCCCTCATTAACACTGGAGGAAGCTTTTGAAATGTACTGCATGGGGAATATTGGGAATGGTCCCTTTTGGAACCATATGCTAGGTTACTGGAATGAGAGCATAGCTAGACCAGACAAGGTTATGTTCTTGAAGTATGAGGACCTCAAAGAAGATGTCAATTTTCATGTGAAAAGACTGGCAGAGTTCTTGGGTTGTCCCTTCACAATGGAGGAAGAAAGTATTGGATTGATTGAAAACATAATCAAGCTGTGTAGCTTTGAGAACATGAAGGAATTGGAGGTAAACAAATCCGGAACATTTGCCAGGTACTTTGAGAAAAAATACTTGTTTCGGAAGGCTGAAATAGGGGATTGGATAAATTATTTTACTCCTTCAATGATAGAGAAATTGTCCAAAATTTTGGAAGAAAAGTTGAGTGGATCTGGCTTGTCATTTAAAGTGCACCCTTAATCCACCAGACATTTTCAGCCGGTGGCATCTGTCAGAAAATTTTCGCCGCTAATTCGCGTTTTTCTTGGAGTAACTGAGAACTGTGCCTTTTATGTATAATAAGTTTGCTGTCGGCAACACAAGAACCTTTCATGTAGTTAATTAATGTGTGGTACAAATGTTGCAATTGTTTTTCCTTTCAGAATAACGAGGCCTGGTCATATCCCAAAAGACCAGTTGGCTACCTCAATTTTTCCTATCAAGAATCAGTTGCTGGGAAGTATGTATCGAAGTTCTCTATTATATGCTTATTTATTTTGGTTGTTTTGTGGTATGTTTTCAGTTCCGGTTGGGATCTTGAATGTTGTATTGTAATTTGTAGCACTAATGCATTATGCTTTGCTCAAGCTAGTTGTTTGTCCTTGGTGGGTGGTGGAGCTGTTTCCTACTTAATATCTAATAAGATGATGCAGTCAAATGTATAATCATTTTTCTTGTACTACAAGCCACATTTTGAGATCAATTTGGGTGCATGATTTTCGATTGGGATTGTGAAACATCTAACGTAATTGCGGACAAAATATGAATGATGCGGTTGCAATTTACAGTTGCAAAGAGTTAAAGACTAGTAAACTATAATATTATAATTACGGTTTTAGTTATGGACTACAACACAATCGTTATTACTGACGTATTAGCATCTTAATTGCTAGGTTAATATTTAAATCCTTTTATTAACAGCCAAGGGATCAATTTAGGGTTTAGGCTATAAGAGAGGGGGAGGGTCCATGAAATTTGGTAGCAAGCAAGTCGTCCAATGCAATTACCTGTAAGAGAATATGTCTCATGTGGTATTGAGTGTATGTGTGTGTGTGTGTGTCTTATTTTATTGGTTTAACAAATAAATGATGAAATAAAGAATGTGTAGGAAGTTAAAGGTGGTTACTTCATAAAGTAACTAACTAGATGAAAGTTGGTTTGTTTAAGGAAGTTTTATGTATCCTCGATCTCTTCCTCCTATTAAGTCTTTCTTCTACTCTAATCATCACTAAAGAATAGAAGAAGTGTTATGGACTAACATATAGGCTAAATGGCAAATGGGCTAGATGATGGCACCTAAGATCCAAGTTGGAAGTCTCAGCCCACTATGACCTCACACCCGCGTAACTAAACTAGAAATCAAGGGATGACATCCTATCACTTAAGGAGATATCCCAAAACGGTTAAGGGGAATCCTAGCTGAGGGAGAATCCCATAAAAAAAGGAGACAAGCTCTCCCATGAACAAATGATTTAGATATGCACACTTATCTATTTATTTAGTATCTTTTGACTTGTGCTAACTTAGGCATTGGAGTCCTTGCAAATACACCCCCACCAACTAAGAGCAAGAATCAATAGTAGCCTCATGTGTCCTACCCTACACTGGAGAAGGTAATCCTTATTTTGATTTTGTCCGAACAATGGCGACCATAGTGGGAGCATGATTTGCTGTTAATTTCCCTTTCTCCTCATTATCCAAAAGCGAAAACTAAAGTTTTTCATGGCACCTTTGTATCATAAAAATTAAGGAAGGAAAAACTGCATCTGTGATTTAGTTATTCCATCAACCTCACCATCTCCATGAAACATCAAAAACATCGCAAGAAAATCCTGATGACAAGAGAATCTATCTGTGCCATAATAATAATATCGAAGCAATCTCTTCTGGCATCAACGGTTGCTTTAATCTGCATTACTGCTATGGAGCAACACAAACTAGAGCCGGCATCACATCATTATTCTCCAAAGAACAACACAAACGACCAACGATAGCCCCACCTTGCATGACATTGGAGAGGAACGTGCCACCACCGCACAACCTACAATGCTCTCAATTGTGCCACTCATCTGTGCCACCACCCTATCACCAAGTCGTTGCATTGTTGTGTCACTGGGACTGCCATGGCCACTTCAGATCACTGGTGCGAGAAATGTCACTGTTTACGCCTCCATCATGATGTCGCTCATGGTCTCACGAGAAGGAGACTACCTCATCCCCGATGTGCTGTCGTCAATCCTCGTGCAGCTTTTAGGTGCAACTGGCAGATCTGCCACCACGGTCTATGTAGTAAAGAGAAAGAGATGCGGATAAGGGAACACTACCATTATTTGTGCTTTGCCGCTATTTCATGCCACGCCACTACCAGCCATGATTTGCCAATTTATGCTGCGCTACCACTGGTACTCGGATCGCTACCACTATAGAGTAGAAGAGGTTCTGCCTAGCCACGACTTGTCTCACCCTCCATGAAGCCCTGACAGCCATTGTGAGGAAGAAGAGATGGCACTAATTCGAGTTTCATCAAAAATCGGGTCTTGGGCTGGCCCATTTTCGCCCAAAAAAAAAAAGGAGAGAGTTGAAGAAAAGGCAAAAATAGTTGGATGCGAGAGTTAAACCCACGCACCCACCTTTGAACAAATGGCTTGACGTCAACACTCCAACCGAGTGGGATGCAAAATTAACAGCACGTTATATTTAAATACAATCATGATAGAAGAATAGTCCCTAAAATTCCAAGAATCACAAAATATGAGATTCGAACTCGCATTCTTTCATATTCGCAAGCTATAGCTAACCTCCACATCAACGAACTGGCTTACAAGAATCTTGCCTCGTGATATATTTAAAATATATCCATTGAGAGGAAGTTGAAAATTTGAAAACTTCTTGATGGTGGATTTCAACCAGTGCACCTACACTGACCAAATTGGACGGGAAGTTGTCGCTGCACGATATATCTAAGTATATCTAATAGAAGGAAAGGAAAGCTAGAAATGCAAAAAGCACAAGTGCAGGATACGAACTCAAGGCATGCGAGATTTTGTCCACCATCTAAGCTCCATGAAGAGCATGGTTGAAATTCAAAAATGAAGGGAAGTGCGATTCGAAGACACATCCCTTCAATTGTATCCACACCATGCCATTTGTCTGGATTATGTGCAACATCATTATAAGAGTCACTGCGTAAGATATTTTGGCACAAAAGCCACAATTGGCTAACCCAAAATTAGGTCATTTAGCCCGATTAAGGTTGCATAAGAAACTAACCTTGGATAAAGGCACAACAAAGCCTAGACTAGAGTTTGAACAAAAATATAATAGAGACAAAGCACACTCACAAAGTCTCCTACAATTCTACGATAGAAACACGTCAAAGATGAAGTGTGCAAATTGCAAAGCCCATACTTGGCCCCACATTCAATCCTCGGCAAGATGCGATTTCCGACTCTAAATAAGATCGGTCAACACTTGAGTCCAAAGCCCATATCTGACTCAAAACAAGATTGGCAAATGACTAGTAGAGCTCGCCAATGACTTCCGACTCAAATCAAATCCCTTAGACAAGTGCTCTAAGCATGAAATTTAGCCCCATAGATGAAATGCATTATGAGCTAGCACCAACAGTGGTGATAAGTCCCTTGGAAGAATTTTCTAAGCATAGAATTCCCTTAGAGAAAGTGTTTCTAAGTGTTGAATAGAAAACACCCATTTCCCTTAGATAAACCATCTAAGCGTAAAGTACAAAACGACTTTAACGTCGAAACTTATTACGGCAAAATCCCATCCTAGCATTAAAAGCTTACTAACCAACTTAGTGAACTAAGTTGTGATAAAGCAAAATGACCTCAAGGTCAAAATCTCCCCACAAGTGTGGAAGGACTACAGGAAATTGGTTCCCTAAAATTGGAACTAACTTTAAAGAAGGAATTTAAATCACGATGAAAATGATGACTTAGAGGTTCGAACCTAATTAGCTACTTAGTATATTAAACTAAGTTGGATTTAAGTCGCAATACCAAAGGACGACTCAAGAAATTCGGATCCTAGCCAAACCACTTAGGCAATCAACCTAAGTCAGAAATGTCAAACAAAAGCAGGATGGTTTAAAGTGGACCTAGATCTAATCCCTTAGACATCCAATCTAAGCAGGAAAGTCAAATCAAACCCCTTAAGCGTTGAAAAATTATGAGAACATTGGAAACCAAGATATTAGTTATATGTTAAAGCCTACATCGAGACAAGAAGTTCATACAACAAGCCTATACTAGGATAAAGTTTCATCACAAATAAAATGGGGAGAATGAAACCTGAACCCCAAGATGCTTGAATAAGAGCACCGTACACCCACATCCAAAAGGATCGTCAAAATTTTTAATAGCATACTTGTTTTTTCCTTCTATCCTCACGATGCAATTAGTATCTCCTCCGTAAGAGATCTAAGATACTCTTCGCCATTAGTAAAGGTGTTCTCAACACCTTATCCACCCACTAGTATACGGGATCTATTGATAGCAAAAATCGAAAGACCTTTTATGAAGGAGGAGCTTTCTTTGTATTCATGTTTTACAAGAATCTTACAAAGGAAGCCACCAAGACTTCCCAAATTCTAAGGTTGAAAAGGCTAAGCTCGGATTCGAGGCTAAAAGATCAAACTCGGTTTGGTAAACAGCAATTGAAAATGAAGTTGAATTCGATGAAGGCCTTGATTGAGAATCTAATCAAGTAAACTAATGTCTAACGAAGAATAGGGTTATCACAATTCCCGATGGTCTAATCACCCCTTGGTCCGAGTTCCATGCTTAATTCAAATACAATAATTTCCCTTAGACATATATTCTAAGCATAGAATATGTGGATGAAACCCTATAGGCCATTGTGCTAAGAGCGGAATATTATAAAAGGTCAAACAATTGACCTAAGATCGAAACACAACATGGGCCTTTAGACATATGATCTAAGTCGAAAATTGTCAATTCTTAGAATGTAGTTCTAAGTGAACGAAAACAATTGTAAGCAAGTTATTTGAATACAAATTGCATATTAAAGGTTCCAAGTCCCTTAGGATTCCTAACCTAAGCATTGACTATGTTAAAGGAAAAAAAGCCAAAACACTTGCAACAAAGTGAAGTGGCATTACCCTGGAACTCAGACAAATTATTCTTAAAATTTAACCCCCATAGGAATAATGGTTTGGAACTAGGATCCAAGCTCCTCTCAATATCGACACATGTTCGCCTGAGAGGGCAATGATATGACACAACTTGACAAGGACAAATTTGAAGTGATGTGCCTAGAAAGGGAGTCAATAAACAAGAACATTGTGACCCTATAATCTTCCATGACTTTCAGCTTGAACTTGAAATTTGGTAACAAAACCAAATAAGTTTCTCAAGTTTTGACCTTGAGTTAGTAGAGAAAATAACAAACCAACGATTGAAGTTGGGCAAGCTCCCAATAATAGAAGAAATACTAGGAGCACAGAAGACCATCCAATCCCCGATCTCACCCGCAAACACCCACTTGCAAGTCCATCGCTAAAAACTAAAAGCTGGAGGTTATACCCTCTAAGCCGAGCTGAGAGCATTGCTATAGACTAGTCCAAAGGTCCCATGCATCAAAGGGCCCAAGAGGCTGCCTACAAAGTCCAAAATCGAAAACTAGCCAAGGAACCAACAATGGACAATTGAAGAAATGAATTCCAGGGGATTTTATGTTTACATTTCGCTTTCCTATTCCAAAAGTTTAGGCTAAGCAAAGAAAGAGCTATAACCCTTTTTAAACACCATGGACTTAATAACTCTTAACAAGAGACAATTCTAGCCAATGACAACGCCAATGATAGGGGCTTGATCCCTTTAAATTCAACAAATAGATCTCCACAGACATGACCACCCCATAGGGAGACGCTCATAAATGTTTGGCTAAAACACGAAGAAAGCTAGAAGATAATAGGCCCAACCACAAAGATGAACTTGGAAAAATGAGCTCAGCCTCTCTCAAAAAAGACTTCAACGGGCTCATAAAGCTCGAGGTAAAAGAACTTGGAGCTTCGATAGATGTAGCTATTGAATAAAACCTACGTCGGGGCAAAATACCCCATGGAAGCAAAGCTTGGAACTCAGGTCTAAACTCTCCTCGACAACCCTCCTTAAAACATGCGAGGATCAAATTCAAAGGAATAGGAACCTCAGCTCCTGACCTACATATCACTTCGAATCTAATAGTTGACATCTTTTCCTCTAAAAGGAAAACAATCGTGGACCTTTGAGTAATCAACGGTAAGGACTTTGAGACAAAACTCGATGACCCAACTCCATTCACACTAGTCACCAATGCAACCCATGATGAGACGTGAGCTAGCAAACACACTACGTCAGCTTTGGCATGATCATACATGACTATAGATAAGCATGTAAAAAATGAAGCATGTTTTCCCACCAAAGTGATCTTAATCTCAGCGGTCAAGTTGATCAATGATTGGGGGCTCCAATTAATCATGCAAGCCAGAATGCTCAACGATGACTAAATAGGCACAACTAACACTGGATGATTCAATGCATGCCACATAAACGAGTACAACAAGGTCATAATCCGAGATTTTACCTTTGAAACCAACTTATGCTTGGAGTTCAAATAAGAGTCCAACTCCTGAAATCATCGTAATCCGAGGTCTTAACCTTGGAACCAAGTTAGGGGTTTACTGAGTTATGCTTAGAGTTCAATTAATATTCACCAGGACTCGTAAATTGAGGTCTTAACCTCAGAACCAATTATGTTCAAAGTCCGGATAACAATTTGATTGCCAAATATGTAATTCAAGGTCTTAACCTCAGAATCAAGTTGTTGCTAGAGTTTGGATTATAATTCAACTCCTAACGTCAGTAGAACTTGTAATCTGAGGTTCTAACCTCGGAACTTGGTTATGCTTAAAGTTCGAATAACAATATAACTCTTGATATCATTAGAACTCGTAATCGGAGCTCTTAATCTCGAATCGGAGTTAGGGGCTTTGTTACGAGCTAGCGTATAGGCTAAATGGCAAATGGGCTAGACAATGGCACCTTAGATCCAAGTTGGAAGTCTTAGGCCACTATGACTCTACATTCCTGTAACTAAGCTGGAAATCAAGGGATGTCATCTTATTACTTGAGGAGATATCCTAAAGTGGTTAAGGGGAGTCCTAGTTGAGGGAGAATCTCATCAAAAGAGGTGATAAGTTCTCCCATTCAAACCCCCATATCTCTATAAATAACTCTTTGAACAAATGATTTAGATATACACACTTCCCTAATTATTTAGTATCTCTTAACCCATACTAACTTAGACATCGAAATCCTTGCAAGTACACCCCCATCAACTAGGAACAAGGATCAATGGTAGCTTCGTATTTCCTACCCTACACCGGAGAAGGTAATCCTTGTTCCTATTTCCTACTTCCAAACAAGAAGGAATAAGGGAAAGGCAAAGGAAAAGGAAGTGAGTTCTTTGTCATCTACTCTTATCTATGGATTAAGGTTAGTAACTTAAACTACTTCTATTTGTGAGAATTATGAATTTCAAGACCCTGTATAATGTTTAATGGTAATTGTCTAAATTAAGAACTTTAGAAAATTATAGCTTACATGTGGTATTGAAGCATTGTTGTGAAATTTGTGATTCTTTATGAATGATGATTTTGTTTTCCCAATTTATGTGAACCCTAAATTATGAAATTGGCAATTTAAGCATGAATCGAATTTTCAAGTCATGATGCTTCTGCGAATGTGAATTGCTAAATATGACCTTGACATATTTCTAGGAATTGATAGATCAGTTTCAATTTTCGAAATTGTTTTCTCGTTGATTTGCGAAAGTTCCTGTGTATGCACGAAAATAGTGTTTCAATCATGTTTTGTCATTGTTTGTAACAGATATTGTTAGGGACTTAATTACAAAATTTTGTTTAATATAGAGACTTGATTAAAAATTTTCATATTATAATAATAAAATTGAGTGAAACTATACGGACCAGCAGAATAATTAAACCAATTAGTTAAAATGAAAATATTTAACTTATTCCTAGTTGTCTAATTGAATAGTTGCGTTTGGTAACCTTACGTTCTTTGCAAGTACCATCTATCCTTAAAAACAAGATATCTTAGTATTAAATATCTAGTGTGATTTGGAATAAGGAACCCAATGATATGATGACTTAGTCATGTGGATGGAAAAGGGCAAAGAGCATGACACTACTGAGAAAAGCATAGAGCAACAGGCAGAGTGAACAAAGCAGATGCATACATTAACTTGAGGCAAGGTGCTTTTACAGTCCAAATAAAACTTAATGATTCTGGGAACCATTTGACGAGTCCTCTTTTAGCTTCGAAGCATACAGCAGAAATGTACCGGGGAATACAGTACAGTGCTAATTCCTTTTACATGCATATAATAGCTAATATTCATTATTTGGTTTATCATAAAGGAAGATGATTGATTTGAGCCTTTATTATTGATTTGTCTTCTATGCACTTAGGAGTTTCTAAAAGGAAAAGCTACTTCCAAAAACCGTATGCTAGTATTTGAAATGACTAATATTAAGAGCTGATTTAATTTAAAAGTTAAATTTTATGTTTAGAATAGTTAGATAAAATTAAATTTGAATTATTTACAAATCAATTACATTTAAAATACATAAGATATTGTTTGAAATTATTAAAAATAAAAAGTTAATTTGATTTAATTTATATTTAAAATCAAATCAATTCCTATCAAATTTAAATATCAAAACCAAAGCAATAAATTTAACAAATAAAATAATTTTTTATTTTTAAAATATCCAAATACAAGATTTGGTTTACACATCAAATCAACTCCTATTTTTTTTTTTTTTTTCCCATTCTAAACACTACTTATAATGCGAACTTCATCTTTTCCAACTGGAATGTAAATAATGTTGGTAGACAGTTACATGAGGTCCAAGAAATGACACAAATAAATTAACACCCCACATTTTTTTGTTTTTTTTTTTTGGACTTGGAACACCACACATTATGTTGCTTCAAAATGGCCATAGGTCACCCCAAAGAGATCTTTTAGCCTGACGATGTAACGTAGGATTCTTGCTCTGTGTTACAACAATACGGTCATACGAACCCTCTGAGGCATCCCTATTGGCGGATCTACACACATTCATTGTCACCTGTCTACCCCTCCTCACAGGCATGAATACAATTCTGCCCCAGCCACCTCCAAGATCAGCACTATCTGTTTCTTCTTCCCCTTCCTCCTCATACTCTTCATTATCATCGCCGCTGTCAGTTTCCGCAGCATCAGAATCATACGTTATTTCATCTACTACTTCACGAGGAGCATCATCGGCTTCTTGCATTTTCAACCAGACCTCTAAGAAAGTGAAGAAAAATAAATGAATAACTTGAAATGAATAGTCCATAATCTCCGAAAGCCTTCCCATAGAGACCATGGATAGGAAGCTGATTTAATAGCATCAGACCATATATTTTGTTCACAAGTATTTCATCAGAAAACAAGCATGAACATGTATAGCAAGTACCATAGTCAATCTCAAGATCCTCCGGATTTCTTTTAGCATGCTGCTCCTTCAGAGTCTCAAATTTCATATCATCAAGGGGCCAAGGTTCCCTGGTCCAAGGCATGAGTTAGAAAATAAATAAATAACTAAATAAATCAGAAATTCATAGTATGAAAGCGTAAATGGCACAAAGACAGGTCCAGAGGCTTGTTAAACTTTCATGAAAAAGAGCTCTCACCATCTCTTGTTAGATTTTAATTTTGATGCAGTCAACAAATTTGACACTTGCATCCAATTACATGTTGATACATCATTTAACATTTAATGAACTTGACATTGCACATAATTGTTAGCATAGTTAAATTCATCAACTAATGTGTCAACACAAGATGGGATAATTGTAAAAAACACTTAATATTAACAATGTATTAAAATAAAACTATTGTTATTGTTTTTCTATTTGTATATTGCTTAGGTTCAAACATGGAAGATTTATCTAAAACACTTGCCTTGGTCTTTGTCCTCGTCTGAACGCAACAAAGGAAAATTTCTCATCTTCAAAGCCACGTAAAGGCTCACCCTTTGAACGCTGCAGGATGATAGAATATAAACCAGAAATAAATTTCTTGATATGTTAATCACTCTTGATATCAAAGGAAAGAGGAAAATAGAATATGTGGATAATAACATGATTCTTTCCAATGCAGAAAGTAAAATATGGATTAAGGAGAAACCTTGTAAGCACGCTGTGATGATGTCCTTTCCAAGCGCTGAACAAAATGACAATATTTTCCAGATTTTACCAGTGGACAAGTCCCATCATGAGGACACTGCATGAAGAAAATTTATCACATAAAAAGAATGGGACCCACATAGAGGGAGAATGAGATAGACAAAACACAAAATCGGAAAAAATGTCATGTGAATACGTAAAATACTTACAGGAGCAACTACAAAAGCACCAGCTTTCTGAGTCATCAAATCTTTACAAACTTCATCATTCTTACGAGAAGATTTACGGTATTTCTGCAAATGCAACAAAGTCCATTCTTTGTAAGAATAAAATGTCTGAACAAAAGTACAACCATGATGGTAAAAAACATTTCAGAGACTATTTATCATTGTTTAAAATTCTCTTAACAGAAGAATATAAATGAAATAGTAGATTTACCCTTTCTTCCATCCATAATATGTGAGATCTCATCTGAGCTATAATATTGGATCCATGAGGTGTTCCAGGTTCAACCAAAACCTGCAAGATATTGATTTCATAAATGGAGAAAAAATTACATACATGATAGAGAAGGACCAAACAAAAAGACAAATTTATGTAATTCAAAAGTGCACTAATTCATTCCTTTATAAAGAAGTATATGACTGAAAAGGATCAAACAAAAAGATAACTTTATGAAATTCAAAAGTTCTCTCAGTCATTTCTTTTTAAAGTTCTTTTCCCCCCTATAATTCATACACATTTTTCTTTGCTTCTTAAAGCTCCTTTTCTTCTCCCAATTACTTTGTTTTACTTTCTTCCCCCCCCCCCCCCCCCCAAAAAAAAAAAACAACAACAAAAACACCCTTCTTGTATAGAGCACTTTTCTAAAACTTGTTAAAGGGGCACCATTCTAAGAAGCAACATAAATTAATTCCAGACAATCTTCTTCATCATAGAACAAGAAACTATATGTTTGAAATCATACCAGAACATCCCGTGTTAGATCCCAAAGCTGACGAACTATGGTAATTCGATCCTTTAGTGATGGGATCTCTCCAAGCACATAGGACTTCAGTCATAAAACAGATTGAAAGCAGTTAGCATTGATTTAAGAAAATAGACAATAATTTATATGGCCAATGCTCAAAAAAAAAAAAAAAAAAGAACAATGTCAAACAAAAGTATGTCCCTTCCAGCATTACAGAAAAAGCACATAGGTTTCTACAACTAAACTATGAAGCTGATCAAACAGAACAAATTCAGCTCAATTACTTTGTTTCAACCAAAATTTAAAAATTGGAAGGAACAGAAAATAATCTCAATGCAGAACTGATTAAAATTCCACTTGAACATTCAAACCATAAACAAATATTTCATTATCTTTCACATATATGTAATCGTAATGGTAGCGTATAATAAATTAGTATAACAAAAGGATTATATCTTCAAATCCATCTAAGTAAGCTGCCTGTAAATTAGAGTTTGATACATGAAACACAATATGCATAAATATAAATTTTAATATAGTTAAGTCATCAAGGATAAAACTTTTCTGATTTTAACTTTTGGCAACAAACATGACGTGGTTAGATGTTTAAATTAATTACTGGTTGTGTGGATAATGATGTTGCTAGAAATTTATTGTGTATAGCACTCATGCAATTCTTTTGTTTATGAATATTATTATTGTAACATATGCCTAAGTCTAAACAAACTTCCAACATGATTTGATTTCATTATTGAAGAGCAAAATTTCCTATGTTTATAGGAAAATTAATATGGTTGGCTTATTTTCAGATCTAGATTGCACAGACTAAATTGAAAAACAAATTACTTGTTGCTAATATATGTAAATAAATCCAAAAGAATAAACTTACAGCAATCACGAGGTCATGCCCTCTTTCCAATTTCCCGATATTTTTGGAAAGTGCTTGAATGCTATCATAGCTATGAATAAGTGGCAAATTCTTGACACCTATATAACCAATGACAGAACAAAATTCAAAATTCATCAACTATTAAACATTTTTCCCTTAGCTTTTCTCAGGAGTATCCGAAGGGAAGGTTTTCAATATATTCAATTCTAAACAGGGAAATCCACTTCAAAAATTCATGTAAAATCCACAGCATTTTATTAGAGGGAAGTCTTGGGACATAGTTCATGATTGAGATCATTTATTCATTCCAATATGATATAGGCGCCATCACTTGGAAGAAGTATTTGAACATACTAATGAAGAACTAAACTAAGTGAGACCTGTCTGGTATATCTCCCATAAACTTTAAACTCTTTAAACTCTGCTTGTGCTTTCAGGGCCTTTTGCTGACAATCTTCTCCTATAACAGATAAAAGCAAACCTTATCTCTTTTTATTTTTTTTCACCTCGCCACATATACTATTCACCTCAAAAGGAGAAACTGCTTGTTCTCAGCAAGATTAGCATTACTTCATCCAATTGTGTGGCTGTATAGATGCTCTATACCAATCTCAACCATCAATTTCCATTGAATGGCTAGGATTAAAAGGGTTTGGGTTTGTCGGTGGTGGGGTCAAGAAATATTCCATTTAATATCACGTTTTTGTAATGGCAGGTATAGATAGCAAATTGATTACAAAATTTTATAGAATTTAGGGATCAAATTACAAATTTTTAAACTGTAAAGACCTAATCAAAAATTGAGTGAAACTATACGGATCTATAAATTTATTAAACCTATATTTTTTTTTCTAAAATTACTGACAGTGTAAGATCAAAATATGAAAAGACTGGATAAAATTGAGAGCATTTATATAAATTAAGGAAAGAGAAAATAGTGCTTTGGTTTATAAAACATTTGCAAATCCATTCAGTATTTTCAGTAACTATGTTCTACAACTTGGATTTTATCATTTAAAGAGCATGTACTTTTCTTTTATGCTTCAGCAACTTTGGAAGAATAGGATTTGTTTCTGCAATATTTCAATTTTTTATCCTATGTTTCATTCAACAGAAAGACTAATGAAATTCTGATGAAGTCTAATACCATGCTCAAACTTTTAGAAGGTCACCAAAGTAGCAAATAAAATAAGCCCACACATGCACCTTCGTCCAAAATACATATCTAGCTGTGTGGTGTCCCCCATTCTGATAATTATATTTGCCATAGAACATGATAGCTATTACTCATTAGCACATAGAAAGGTGCTCCGCTCTCTTGTCAAGCAAACATAATTTTTGAGCACTTAACAACCCACACTAAATTCACTAACAGTATACTAGTTTGCTTAAGAATAACGTCAACTGATATGGAACTTACTAACTAACAAATAACAAGATTCAGATTATGGTTACATTTCATGACTTCCACGTAATTGACTAATTGTTTATGTGCATCTCAGTGGACCATCTTCCATTGCTTCCAATTTACATTCAAAGTTGAGATGTTTCCCCTCTAGCCTTTTCCTAAAACTTGTCTTGTTTTATAAAGTTGATAAACATTTACCTTTACTCTTTGTCTTCCCTCACCAAAATTAAAAAAGCATTAAGAAACCTATTTAATAAAGCTGATCAACATTTACCTTGTATGAGGCTCCGACCTGCACGCTGCATTGACTGTGAAGGTTCTATTAAATTAACTTTCTGCAAAGATTTTGGCCAGACTTCTTGCAGTGCCCTGCATCAGATTCAAAAGCCGACAAATCAATACTAGAAACAACATGACTAAAACTTATCATATTGAAGTTAACCATTCTCCAGAACAAAGTTCAAGAATATTTTACCAGAAAGCTGAACCTGTCCCAGCACCAAAATCTAATACCTTAGCTGGGGAGAAACCAGGAAGCCTTCTACGAACCTAAAAAGACATGAAGAGTTCATTTGAGATCGATTTCAAATCCACCAACATTCTATTCATGAATGAGAGACTTATGTTTGGTTATACATTACATAAAAGTTAAAGCGAACATAAATCATAGAGATACATGGTTCACACCTTAGGGTGTGCTTGTAAGTAGAGGTTTTGGAGGGGAAGGGAGGGAAGGGAGGGTTTGAAGAGCACAATGGACTTATAGCTACTCTTCAAACCCTTCCTTTCCTTCCCTTTCCCTCCAAAACCTCAACTCACAAACACACCATTACGGAAACTGAATCATGAGGTAACTAATGCAACACCCATATGACGAGACTTGGAAATTTAAAAAAAAATAAATAAAAAATAAAGAAGACAGTCAAATCCCACCTATTAGAGATTACTGATCATTATTCAATCTGACACATCAATTCAGTTTCCCTGTTCGATTAAATTTAGACCTAGAATATACCACCACAATTCTTGCTTACATATGAAAATAACTTCATCTCAGTTTCATCATATTCAACTTCAGTTTGTTCTTGTTTGTCTCCCTAACTCCCATCTCTTAAGAGCATTCATGTATCACTAATCTTTTTTTCATTTAGTGTCAACATAAGCAAACCCTGCCTTCGAAGAAATATTTTTCATTAGAATCCTAATGTTTCTTTATCTTATCATGCACACGCTCAAAACCATGAGTCACACATGCAGTTCCTTTTCCATTTCTTTGTTTTAACAGATTTTATCTATTTACTTTGCAAACATAGGAAAGGATTAACATAAAACAAATGACTCAAATTCCCCTTTGTGGATTATGTTTTCTAATTACCTCCTTAAGTACTCTGTAACAAGCAGAATAAACAGCAGGCATTCGAGATGCGACATACGCAATCGTCTCATCATCTCTGTATGACAGACCAATGTCACCATAAGAACTCTTAATCTTCCAACGCTTTGATTGTTCCAATGACTTTAGAGGGTCTTCAACTATCTCCCTTGATGTAGTGGTGGTCAGCTGTAGATTGACATCCTTGATATTATTGAAAGATTGAGATAATCTTAAGACTTTCCTCTTCATATGTGGCTCCTCCTGCTCTATAATCCCAAGACCACCATGAACAATTGCAATTGCACATATTCAAATTCTTAAAAGATTATATTATAATATAGCAAGAGAAGGTAAACATAGAGAAAAGAAAAGACCTCGAAGGTATTTCTTAATGGCACGACGGAGACGAACAGGGACAACAAGGCAGCGTTCGGATTGTTTGGCTGCATAGCGGAGGGTTTCAGGGGTTACAATTTTCTGGGCGGTTTCAGATATTGTCTGGGTAGCCATGGTGGCCCAGGATTTAACAGACTTCTCTTTGTGGTCTAAGCAACCAAGTTCCTATATCACAACATTGAATTTAGTAAGTTAGCAATATATTAATAAACTAAAATTTAAGAGGGGAAAGAAAAAAAAGAACCTAATCCAGGCACCAAGCACAACAAAATTGAAAACCAAACAACCTAGACCAAATTAAAAGATAATCAATTTTTTTTATGCCATTCTTCCGATTTCCATTTCTTCTCAGGAAGAGAATGCTAAGAACTAACAATCCATCAGCAGATCATTTTCTTTCCTCATCATTTTCCATGCTGTTCCAAATTTTCTCAAGAAGCACCGATATTTGAAGTTTAGTCTAACTTAAATGGATTCAAAATTTAAAATAAGCACCCGAAAAAAAAAAATAATCAAATTCTCCACCTAAATCAAGCGTGGACAACATACCAGTCATTGGGTCAGTTTAGAATTTTGTTAGCCACCTAAGCTATGGCAATAGAAGAACACACCAGATAAGACCGAAAATTTCAGCACCAACTATAAAACTGAAAGTTGAAAGAAATTCTTGGGTTTCTCTCCTTTCGCGTGTTCACTCACAGCATCAAAATTTGAACATTTTTCTCACAACCCAATACAAATTCAACAATGAAAGGGCTCATTAAGCTCGCATGATAACCGTAGAAGAGAGTAAATGATGATTACTTTCAATTTTGGACTGAGAAGCACGGCACGTGGCGTGAAGCTCGTTGAAGGAAAGGTGGCGGTGGTGCTGTGTGTGGCAGGGAGGAAAGAAACACTGATAGTAAACCCCTATTAACTATTAAGCCCCTCACTCTCTGGAGTCTGGGTGGCGGTGCTGCAGCTGTGGAACCGCGATGGCGGCTGAGGGGACGTGCTGGGTTGGTTGGGCTTTTTTGGGCTTTAGCCATGCTGGGTTGGGCTTTTTTGATCTTGTTTTACGATGACCAAAAATTTGAAAAGTTAAGAAAGAACTGGACCCCAAAAAAAATTTTCAAAAAAAGAAGCCGCGTTCTCGCGAGTTAAACGAGTCGAAAAAAAAAAAGAATCAATTTAAATAGGTCAAAACTTTTTAAACCAAGTTCACGTATTGTTAATGGACAAACGAGTCAACCTATTTAGCCATTTTGACAACCTTAAAATCGAGAGATAAGCTAATAGCATGTTTGTATCTACGTTTTGCGAGTTAGAATTGATTTTGACTCCTAAAATTGATTTTGCCAATTGTTGTTTGGATGCTGGTCATCAAAATCAACTCTTGCCTTTAAAGTTGATTATTGGAGAAATGAAATTTTTTTTTATTTTCTGTCAGAATTACTTTTAGAGAAACTATCAAATATAAATCACTTTACTTCAAAATTAATTCTAACCAAATCAATTATAATAAAATTAATTCTATTTAGAATCAATTCTACAAAAGAAGAACCAAATACGTTGTACATGGTCAAGGCTCTTGCCCAACAAACAAGAGGCGTGAGACAAATAAAAAAAGGACTAGTTTTAAAACAAATAATACAACCAACCTGCCAAAAGTGGGGTCTAATGGTTCTCTTGAGTCAAACTCATTTTATCATCTCTATTAATATACTAGTGTATTTATCCTAACTTTGCCTAAACAGATAAAATGTTGAAAATGAGTAATAATTTTATATAAAAAATAATATTCAAATAATTTTAATATAATATAACATATACTTGTTTTATGTAATTTAGTTATGAATATGATTATATACTTTACTAATGATACAATAAATGTATTTATTATTTGTTAAGGTAAATACCATTGAAACATGGATAATCTGATCGAGGTTGCAAGTGGAAGATAGATAATGGATCACTACTCCTTGACTTGTGTAATATATGTGTTTAGTATCATCAATTTGAGGTATAAATATTTGTAAAAAAATTATTCTATTACTAATTTCTTTTGTCACATGGTATCATTATCTTAAATAAGATTTTAATGACAACTTGTGGAATAAGTTGTAAAAAACTTTCAAGATTCTTCATATTTTTATTATTTAAAAATTAAAATAACATTACTAATTAAAGCTTAAAGTATCTAATCTAATAGATATATTTATAAGACATAGATCCACAATTAGAGTGTTATAAGATTAAAAAAATAAATTAATAATAATTTAAATTATTAATATTTTCTTATCAAAGCTAAAATAATTATTTATTATAAGATTTAAAAATTATTTCATATCTCATTTCAATAAAATTAGATCACGTGCTATCAATTAATAAAAGCAGATATGTAAGTGATACAACATAGTAGTTAGTTAGTTAGTTAGTTAGTTAGGAATTAGTTACAGGTATAAATAAAGGATTATGAGTAATTGCAACTCATAATTGAAATTTGAATAGAATATAATTGTGAGATTTTGGAGTCTTTCTCCTCAACTCGAAGAGGGAGTTTCTAAAATTTGGTCCTCTCGTTGAGATGAGTCATTGCCATGGCTGAAGGACTCTATTTCCAATTAGAATGAATACATTCACAAGGAGAGGAATTGTTGTGAATTCTATAGAGTACAAGAAGAGCAAAAGGTCAAAATTGTTTCATTTCATCTTGATGGAGATACAGGGTTGAAATTCCCATATTTAATGGGGAAAGGGTAGATGAATGGATTCACAAGGAGAGGTACTTCCAAGAATTCTATGGAGTGCAAGAAGAGAAAAGAGTCAAAATTGTTTCATTTCATCTTGATGGAGATGCCTATGATTGATGCTTAACTTGGACAATCCACAAGAATGGTTGTATCACATATGGGAGGAATTTCTATAAGTCATTCAATTCAGATTTGGAGTCAATAGCACACAGGAAAAAATCAATGATCAAGCATAACAACACAGCTTTAGGGTTCAAGAACAAAAAATTCTACAATAAATTATCAAATCAACAACACCATCATCATCACCAGATCCTTGTGAGACACGAGCACGAGCGATCAACAACAACGATATGAGCAGTAATGATGGCGCTTCGAGTAGAGGTGACAATGTTCATGGCAGATTGATATCTAGTTGTGAGAGCGTTCAACCACCAATGTTAAAACCAACGGACGTGTGGCAAGCGCCATAGACATGATGGTGATCTAGGGGAAAGCGGCATCAGCAGTGAACCCTATCATAGTAGAGGAAGCACATCGCAATGGAGAAGAAGTCAAGTGGGAGGCCATGATGGTGGCCACTGAATCATCTACAGGTGCCAACGTCAAGGCGGCGGTGAACTAGGCAAGAGCGAGCAATCGACAAGAGAAAGGGAAGATGACATCGGTGCAACTAGGCCTTCAAAAGCACCACAACTTTCCATGGGAGACACCAACAAGGAGGAAGGCATGACTGAGTCACGTGAACAAAGTAAAGACAGTTGGTGCTCTTGCAGGTGAGAGGGGTGGTGGCACTAACAAGAGGAAGGGAAGGAGGAAGGATGCTAGGGCAATAATTGAGCTCCCTCGATCTTCCAAAGTTAAGTGTTGCCCTATTGGACCGAGCCCAATCCAATCCAAGGGTTGTGCCAAAATAGGAGGGGCAGTTACTAGGCCAATTCCACACCCATAGGAGGAAGGCTTGGCATGTTACTAAGGCAAATTATTTTTTGGCCAAGCTTACTTTAAACAATGAGATTCTGGTGAAAGTTGTTTGTAAATGTCTAGTATTAAAAAAAAAAAAAAAACTTTGTATGTTACATATACTTTATAGTAATATCACTTGGTCATGGTCATGAATAAGAATAAGAGTGGTTATTGTTTCTTTCTTTCTTTCTTTTTTTTAGCAACTTTGAAGGCAATGTTGGTTTGAAGAGGGGAATATTGATATGATACTAATAACAATTAGTTCATTAGATATAATTAGGAATATAAATAAAGGACTATTAGTATTTGTAACTCGTAATTGAGATTTGACTAAAATTGGGAGATTTTAGAGTCTCTTTCCCTCTCACTCGAAGAGGGAGGTTGGAAGAGTAAGGTTATCAAGAATATTTTTTAAAAAATTAATTGAGTTCTTGTAACTGTAAAATTACAAACACAAATACATCAAGAAAAACTCATTTTACTCAGAAAAAAAAAGTTATATAAAAAACACATTTTACAATTTCTCAACAATATATGA
This sequence comes from Pterocarpus santalinus, assembly GCA_031439595.1. Taxonomy (NCBI): domain Eukaryota; kingdom Viridiplantae; phylum Streptophyta; class Magnoliopsida; order Fabales; family Fabaceae; genus Pterocarpus; species Pterocarpus santalinus. The sequence continues at coordinate 25,462,061 of CM062529.1, forward strand.
CATTCAGAAACTCCACCGACATTAAACAAAGGTTAATTAAATGATTCTAAATCTGTCATCACTTTCCTATGAAAAATACAAAGTTAAAACAAATACATGAATCTACGCAACCACACAAGATATAAAATAAAGAAACCAAACTTTTATCCTAACAAGGAAAGCAGAAATATGCATCATCTTTCTTCCTCTCACCTTGCTAACCTCTCTTCCGTCCGTAAAACAGACTTTGTTTCTCTAATTCTCATCTACCTTAACTTGTAGTCTAGCCTGATTGAAGGGAAGAAAAGAAAAATGACAAAAGATTTACGCCCTGCGATAACCCATATGAATATAACTCTTCTAAGCACATGCACGCACGCAACCGTTAACTTCATGCCAAACGGAGAAATTCGTAAGCGATCAATAAGAAAAAATTTGTGCTATTCATAGTTTAACATCTCAGCTATTGTACTGAAATTGTGGTGAAAGTCGAAAACAAGCCACGAAGCTGAGTTGTAGAACTATAAATGTAGCATAACACAACTTTTTTCTTGTTCTCGGATCACCAAAGAATTTCTCGGCCCGAAAACTCAACATTATATTGCCCATTTTCTCACTTGCCAATCAAACCCTCACGAAGAAGACGGTAAGCTCCAGTCCATTGTTCCCATCAGGCATCATCATGTAGTAAGTCTCGGAGTCCTTGGACCCAACAACACGCTCAAAATTCACCCTCATGTACGAGAGCTCGCCGTCATGAGGGTCCGACATCTCGTTTGGGAGCACGCCAACCGCCATGGAGACAGCATGCAGCAGCTGCATCACGTTCAAGTCGTCATCGGTGGGCTCCCTCTTCACCCCGTAACCCGTTTTCTTCCCATTGCAAAACAGCGTCCAAATGGGTTCATCAACGATCTGCACCTTCTCATTGCTTGGGTGCTTCTCGCACTCCAAGGCTAACCTGTTCAGCCCCACTCCCATATCCTGCAGCAGCTTTCCCGTTGGGATGGCTAGCTCCAGAACGAGAAATGGGACGCACCTAGGATTTTCTTGGAATGCGAGATTAACCCTTGCTTTCCGGTGACCAAATAGGGTTCCTGTTATTCTCGTGCCGCCGTGCATGTGCATGTCTCCGTTGCGGTTCCCGGGGACTACCGGCATCTTGCACGATGGCACAATGATGGGGAACGACCGGAAGACCGAGCGGAACCTCCGGAAGAACCTGTTGGATTTTGAATAGTGTTTGCTCTTGCTGTTTGCTGGTTGTAGGGAGATGGGCATGCCGAGAGGCGGGGAACGCTTCCCCTTTTCTGCCGCGGCGGCGGTGGTGGTGGAATCTTCTTTTGTTGGTGGTGATTGTGGCGGCGGCGGTGGCATTGGCGGTGATGCCATTAATTAGTTAATTAATTAATTAATGCTTTAGGTGATGGGAATGAAATGAGGTGTGGGGGAAAGTTTTGTGGTGTAGTCTGGGGGCAAATTAAGGTTGGATTAATGGTATGGTGGGTTGTTGGGTTTGAAGGGAGTTTATATGAAGAAAACTACGTTGTGGATTGCACGTTTTGTGTTGTTTGTTTTTGGTTTTGTTGTTGTGTGGGTGTTTTTGGGAGAGAAAAGGGGGGAGGGGGGGTTATGTTTTGATATATGGCTGTTCTTTCTGAAAACGTTGCTGGTTTTAATTTTCTTTTTCATTTTTCCATTTCATAGCACTGACTTTTGGTCAGGTACTACAGTTTTAGTTTCCTGGTTCTTGTTTTCTCTTCTGAAGATAATTGAGAGAGATTAATCAGTTCGTTTAGTTCAGTTGACAAAATGAGCTAAAGATAGGTGAAATAGAAGTTATTTGGATGATCATTATTGGATTTATTCTTATGCTTTTTAGCTTCTTCGGTGATGGCTGATTTGGTTTATTTCTCGTTGTTATCCCACTGCTGGAATTGCTGGACACTACAGTTACCAGGTAAATTGTGGAAGCAATAAGGGGATTTGTTGCTGAAAAATTAGGAAAAATTAATATTGAAGACTATTGAGAATAAATACTTAATTTTTAGCTGTATAATATGTTTAAGATATTAATAAAGATTATATAGAATTTATTTATAAAGAGCATCAATATATTTTGTATAATAGATTAAAACATTCTTAATAAAAGTAATAACTATTCAATAAAAATAAATAACCACATATTATATTAAGAATAAAGTAATAAGTTTTTACAAAATTTTTATGATTCCATATATCTTAATTATAAAAATCCTACTGAAAAATGTTATGATACTACACGTACAATTGGACAGAAGTGCACAAATAATTAAATCTAGTTTGAGCATCCTAAATGTGTTCATGTTGGCACTTGTGTCTCTAGCAGAACATTATTGTTTTTATCCTTTGTTTTTTTAATCTTATTAAATCTGTTGTTGAAAAAAATCGGGTGGCAGGTGTGACTTTGTGATCTTGATATTAAACTTTTATTTTTAATTTTAATTAAAAATTCCAATACTTTCGACGACAATGTGGGGTGGCATAAACTAAGTTTCCCCTGAAAAAGGAAATAGTAAGGGGTCAATTTGGTTTTGGAAATTTTTTTTGTATTTTTAAAATTAATTACAAAAGTGTTAACTTATTTTCATTCATTTTCTTATTTTCTGAATTTTGTTGTGAAGAAAATAGTAAAAAAAAAAAAAATCAAATTCACTGTTTCCTTTATAAAATCTTAAAAATAGAAAATAAAATAAAAATAATATAATATTTTTGTAATTAATTTTAAAATAGAAAATGTTTTTCAAAACTAAACAAGCCTTAAGTTTTGGATAAAATCAGGTTTGCATGGGCATAGCCTGTGTTAGATTTAGTTTTTGAAAAACTCTAATGAAAACACTTCTAACTATTGTCTTCTTTAGAATTTAAGTCTTTCCTTTTTTTCTAAAATGCAACTCACTTATTATTATACCCAATATTTGATGATAAGTTAGATATATTATTAATCATAACTTCATAAGCTAGTCTTAATTCAAGTGTTTTGATTTCAGCATGTTGAGATATTAGAACTGAGAAGAGAGAAAGAAATCAAGAGAAAATGAATTATGAGAATGATTGTATTTGATTGATTTTGTTTACACTAATGACATGTATTTATACAAGTGATTGAGAGCTACGCACACTCATAACTGCTTTACTATTTACAGCTCAACAAAATAGCTAATTTCTATCAACAACTAACATAATGGCCACTATGTGATCTACGCTAACAGCCCCCATCAAACTCAAAAAGGAGGACAGTCAACTCTTAGTTTGGCTCTTAATTTCGAAAATTTTGCAGTTGACGCGACCTTAGTGAGGACATCAACAGTTTGTTCATGAACAGGAATAAGACTAACGTTGACCAGCTTCTACATAACATGGTCACAAACAAAGTATAGATTGAGCTCGAAATGCTTTGATCAATTATGTAGAATTGGGTTAGCTGTGAGCATAACAACACTCAGGTTCTCACAATAGATAGAAGGAGGGAGAGTAGGAGGAAGATTAAGTTCGGAAAGTAAGCACTTTAACCACATTAGTTCTATCATAGTGGAGGTGAGGCTTCGATTCTTAGCCTCTGTGCTTGATCGAGAGACAACCACTTGCTTCTTGGAGGACCAATTGATTAGGCTGCCATCAAAGAAGATACACAAGCCTGAGGTCAATTTTCTATCATCAGGGGTCACTATCCCAATCAACATCACAAAAAGTAAATAGATTCAAGTTTGGAACAGTGCTGAGGTGCAAGCCAAATGAGATAATGCCTTTCAAGTAACAAAGAAAATCTTTTATAGCTTGCCAATTAGACTCCAGGGGTTGGTGCATGAATTGACATAGGTTGTTGACTAAGACGGTAACCTCGGGCCTATTGAGAGTAGTATATTGCAAAGCACCGACAATGGACCAATTAATAAAGGGAAGGATCTTCAAAGAAATCAGTACCATGCTCAAACAGTTTAAGACCACCGGTCATATGAGTAGGATCAGCCTTGCAATCCAACATATTGGCTTTTTGCAACAGATCGAAAGTGTATTTATCCTGTGACATAATAAGTCCACCCATCTTTGTAGGCTTAGCTTCAATGCCAAGGAAGTAATGAAGGGGCCACAAGTCCTTGAGAGAAAAATTATGGTTAAGCTAAGCAATGAGGGTAGAATAGCAGTCATAGAACTTCTAGTGATAATGACATCATCGACATATACTAACACATAGAGAGGATGCTCATGAGTCACTTTAATAAAGAGAAAGGTATCACACTCAAAACAAAAGCCCAAAGAAGTTAGAGCAAAGAGCAGCTTGCTAAACCAAGCTCGTGGGGCTTGTTTAAGTCCACATAGAGTGCAATACCCTAATAACTCTATATTATGCTTAAGTCATATTACAGTAATTATTAGTTATTATTTTTGCTTGCAAAAATATAGATCATTTATTAAAATACTTTATGATAAAAATAGGGTTTTTTTATATCTATTACTAAAATTATCTTTTCCAAGATGTGAGGCACAAGCGCATAATAATCGTCACGTAATTGTTGCGTCTCATACATGAATATTCACATTGCGGTAAATAAATATAAACATAAATAAACATTCATATCGTCATTAGCATACATAACCATTACCATAATCATCATCGTCATCATCATCATCATCATCATCATCATCATATATATATATATATATATATATAGGAAGAAATATTATAAGTACTATGCATGGCTTTCGACTATGCCCAATAGAAAATTAAATACAATTATCTGACCTCCATGACCAAAAGATAACATACATGCTAAATAGGTGCAACCTAAAACTAGGCAACAAAAGAAAGCTACAACTAGTAATCAAAAGCTCCGCATATGCAACTGTACACCTTCCTCATCTGCACCTAGTATGGACATCACGTCCTCCTCTTTGTGCACATCCTTGACCACAGGGCGCCGCTTGAGTGCATATAAAGCCTTGTCTATGCCTCACACCAGACACCCAACTTGCTGTAGAAGAAAATAACTCAAAAGTCAGCCTGATCACAGACAAGCAAAAAGGCTCCATAAGATCATACTCTATGGTGTAAGTCAACATCAAGTGCTTGTTAAAATCCATCTCTGCATCCAACAAATACATAGGGGATGAAAAAGAGGATGTACAGCAGACAAGGTAATGTCATCAAAATGATCATGGGGGCTAAAGAAAGAACTCATAACAAATGCATCAAACTGACAATTATGGAAAATAAAGACCCTCATTGTAGCCTACACCATCAACATGTTGCATTGAGCACCGAGTTAAAACACTAGCGACACATAGGAAACTGAACGTAGACGACCACTCTTCCCATCACCTTCCTCTAAAAACGACATAGAAATAGGTGTGGGAAAATAAAATTTCTTAGTAGCACTCTAACTAGACAGTTAAGTGTCATTATTATCATTGCAGTCACTTCGAGTTTTCTTATAAAAAAGTAAGCATACATAAGTTCAATTTTAAATAAATTTGAAATTGCTCATGCCCGAAATGGATTGTTTTTAGCCATTCTTTTATAGGCGTATCATAATAGACAATGGAATCATAAGGCATAGCATACATAAGGCATTCATAACAATGGATATAGAAGAAACATAGATGCATAAGCATTTTATGCAATTTCATTGAATTTGACCTTTCTTTAACTTTAGCTTACTTTGATTTTGACTTGACTTGACTTTACTTTACTTTGACTTTTGATTAGTCATTATTATGTGTTTTAACTTTCATCACTTTAGCACATGCATTATCTTTCTTTACATGCTCTTGGATAGACTGTTCTAGGATATCAGCTCATTCCTTGACTTTCGTCACACAGTGCTAATGTAAAATCAAACTCAACTGACAAAGGGTCCACATGCGTCAAAATTGGAGAGATATATATTTCGGCTGCATGCCTTCAAAGTAGAAGGGTCTTTTGGTGGGTCCCTTTCCCTTATCAAAGAATTACACCCAATTATCTTGTCTTTGTAGGTCACATTCCCTTATTGAAGGATCAGACCCTAGTGTCTTTCTTTAACATGGAACTTAGTGCTAAGTCTTATGTCATGAATGCCTTAAATTAAAGGACTTAAGTCTTTCTTATCTTAACACATGTTACCTTTATACAATGACAAATATTTCTAAGTCCACAATTTTGGTGAAAATTTGGTAACATAACGGCTAAACTGGGAGATTATCCAAAATTGCAAACTTGCACATAACAAGAGTACGTAGCATTCATATCATAATTGAACATTCATGAAAATTCATCATATGCATAGATCATGATTCTTGTGGATTTCCCCTCAAGAATCTTAACACTCAATCCCAATACAGTTATAATACATGGATCAACGTTTGCAATATCAAACAACTTCATCATTTTCCCACATGGTTAGGGAATAAAGCACACCAATATACTCAAAAGTCTTATGAGCATAGTTGGGTGATTAGGTGCAATTTTTTAAATTACTATTTTGCCCTTAAGTCTTGAATTAACCTTGAAGAGGGATTCTTAAGTTCTTTTCTTAGCTTATTAATCCTTGAAGTTTGCATTCTTACTAAGTATAGTCTTTTAACTTTGATGTTTGCTCTTCAAGCTTAATTCCTTAAGAAAGTTATTAACTTTATTTGATTAGATATTTTAGGGATTAGAATTCACATCTTTATTAATTAAACATTTTTCATTTCTTAATTGAGCTATATGGGTCGAACCCCCTTTTTAATATGGCCTTTGGCTTCTTTTAATTTTTATTCTTCTTCTAATCTTGATTAATCACTTAGTTTTATCAAGTTTTATTCTTAACTTAGTTAAAAACATCTCCTTTCTCTTTTTCTTTCCAAAGGCGGAACCTAAACTAAAATTTATTCCAAGTTCTATTTTTGCTTTCTTTATTACAAAGTGTGTTAATATTACATGTAGATTAAAGATCAACTCTTAAAAGTCTCAAACATTTTTCCCCTCTATTTTTCTCTAACATGGCTGAAGCCACTACCAAGCCAAGCATCTATTTTTATTTTGTTTTACTTCTTGATTTTGCTTGTTTTAAACTTTTTAAAGCTTATGGAGCATAAATCTAAGCTTAAAAAGTTTTAATCTTATGAGATCCTTAATAAAGTTTGGAACTTTTTGATATTTATGTCTTAGAAACCACTTTCTCATGGTCATTTTTCCAACAACCAACCAAACAAGCTTAAGAAAGCACCTTTAACATAGAGTTGGTCTTAAAAATGATATGTGAGCCAAAGAACCAAACAAACATTCAAAAAGTTGACAACTTTAAACTTTTTCAAGAGGCAAAAACAAGAATAGGCCAAGAACACCATAGTCATGGCTAGGGCTAAAGTATTCTTGCTTAAAAGTAAGTAAAGTTTAAAACTTTTCACACTTTCTCAAAAGATGAACCAACTAGAAACTCAAAGGAAGAAATAGAAGCATAAAAGGTAGCATTTTTATTAACATTCAAGAAGCTAGAATCCTTTAGATAAAGCTTGGAACTCAAAGCTAGGGTCAAGCTTGAGCATCCATGGCCTTTGTCATAAACATAAAAAAAAAAAAAAGGCTAGATAGAGATTCCTGCCCACTGAAGATGATGAACAAGACAAGAAATGTTGAAGCTTAAGGTGAAAAATCTTCCTCCTTGTTGCAAAAATGTCCTCGATTTTAGCAAGAGAGAAAGGTGAGGCCTTGTGCTTCTATGCTTTGAAGAGAGTGTGTATTTGTGTGTTTGTCAGAGCTAGAAGATGTAGCCCTTACAAGGTTTGTGAGGGATGGTAATGGAGTCTCAAGAACTTGACAGGAAAGGAAGATGATGATGAAGTAGAGAGAGTTTTGTCTCTTAGGAAGTGGGAGAGTTGAGAGAAACTTGGAGAGCCAGGAGTGTTGATTTTTCAAAATGTGAGGGAGTGTGTACGTGTGTTGTGGTCGTGAAGTGTATATGGTATTAGGAGGTGAGATATTTTCATTTATGTCTTAATTAGGGGGACAAAGTGTGTGTTAATATTAGGTAATTAGATGATTAGGCTTATCACTTTAGACAACACTTTGTACTTCTCTTAGATAAAGCATTTTTGTCTTTTACTTTTTGTTTTTGATAATGTCATGTGTCTTTGGTTGTCTAGTTGACTTTTAATAATTTGAATTTTATGATGAGATTAAGTGCTCTTACTACTTATATGACTTAATTAATTAAGGATTATTGATTAACTCGTATCTCCATGATTAGCAAAATTAAAATCATAATTAATGTTAATTAACCTTGATTAAGTTAATTATTAGTTATTAATGTTTAATTAGTCTCTTTGATCTTTGCTTTCCTTGATTGGCAAGTTTCTAATTCTAATTAAGCAATCTCTTAATCTTTCTTTCCCTTTTACCCTTTTTAATCCTTAATTAAGCCTCTATTTTCTTAATTTTTCATTAAGTTCTTAATTACTGAGGGTTAGGTGATTAGCACAAGGAAAATTAGGAATGTTACATAGAGCCTTATTTAGCATGCAAACTAGATGCTTACCACCTTCAACAAACCCTTCAGGTTTAGTCATAAACACTATTTCATCAAGATCCCCATTAAAAAATGCATTCTTGAAATCAATTTGACGAATAGGCCAATGTCTAGATAAAGCAATACTCAAGACAACTCAAATTGTTATAGGCTTGACAACTTGGCTGAAAGTTTCTTGAAAGACAAATCCCTCTTGCTACTGAAAGCCTTTTGCTACAAGCCTTGCATTATATTTGCTTATTGTCCCATTTGGATTGTACTTGAGTCCAAACACCCGCTTACACTTGATAGTAGTTCTATTAGGTGGAAGGGACATCAATGTCCAGGTATTGTTCTTTAAAAAAGCATAATACTTCTCCTTCATGGCTTAAAGCCATTTGTCATGTTGCAAAGTCTTTTTTCTAAGGAAGGTAATAAAGAAGCAGTATAAAACCTTTGGTTAAAAAGTTTCAACCTTTGCCTAAGTAATCATCGGATGAACATTGTTCATAGATTGAACAATAGGAGCAATAGGCACCAAAGGAGTATAATCTGAGTCTAAGATAGCAGTAGCAGCAAAAATTGAATGCTTAAGCTCATGATCAATAGCAGCAAATGGAGATGAATTAGAACTAGTCAAGGTTACAACCTATGGAAACCTGTTAAGAATAATAGTAATAGGAGCAGCAAATGCAAGTATAACAGTAGGCAATTGATTAGTAGCACTAGAGGCATTCTGTTGGGAGATTATAGGAAAACCAAGAACAAGAGTATTATGTTGAACACTAAATTGAGAATGTTGAGAAGGAGAGAAATGAGTTAGAAATGGGAAAGAAAACTCATCAAACCTCACATGCCTAGAAATATATAATCTGCCAAATGAATTGGGACATTTGAATCCCTTATGTTGAGAAGAATGGCCAAGAAAAAGGCATAATTTTGATCTAAAATCCAACTTGTGAGTGTGATATGGCCATAAAAGTGGATGGCATGCACAACCAAAAGTTCTTCAATAGTGTAATCAGGCTATTTTTTATACAACATTTGGAAAGGTGAATAGAGACTAGGAACTAGAGTAAGCAAAAAATGAATAAAGCAGCATGGAGAATTACCCTAGAAAGAAGTAGGAAGAGATAACCTAGCTAATAGATTCAAATCAATTTCTATAATATGCCAATGCTTCCTTTTAGCAGTGCAATTTTGTTCATGAGTATAAAGGCAAGTAAGCCTATGGTGGATGCCATGAGCTTGAAGAAACTCGGTAAATGCAAGATACTCTTTTGCATTGTCAGTCTGAATATCTTTAATTTTCTTGCTTAACTAATTCTCAATGAGTGTTTTAAAGTGAATAAAGGTAGATAAGGCCTCAGATCTTTGGTTAAGGGATAAATCCAAGTAAATTTGGAAAATGCATCAATAAAAGTAATGTAATATCAGGCTGAGATGATGGTCCTTGTATATCTGAGTAAATTAGTTTTGAGGGATTGCTATAAATAATAGTAGAGGAAGCAAAAGGAAATTGAGTAGTGATTCAACTGTCGAGCTAGATCAAATTACAAAGAAAGCAAGAAACACTATCATTGTAGCATAAAATGCAACCAAAGTCATCTCACAAGGATGAAAAGCAAAATTTGACGAAAGACGAGTAGGGGATTTTAGCAAGCAGTTTGTAGGCTACAGAATTTGAAAAAGAAATCAATAATTAAGAAATACTAGATTAAGAAACCAAAGAAGATCATGGTATGTTCAATCATAGATTGCCAAAATAGAATCAAATCACAACTCTATGAGGTTGTTCCTTTCTAATTCTTAATCTAGTATTTGGATTGAAGTTCTTCATTAGGAAATCTCCAGAGATTTAACTAGCAATGAAATCACCATATTGAAATCTAAAGTCTAATCAATCCACACTAGTTTAAGTTCAAGAACTCAACTTATAATCCAAATCAGGAACATAATCTCTTGAATTCTAAAAAAGTCATATCCATATTTATCAATCAATAAATATGAACAAGAGCTCAATTCAATTCACAATTAAAACCATAATCATGCCTTGAAATAAAACATTAAAAGGGAGAAAAGAAGAGAATTATAGAATTAGAAAAATTGAATTAACATTCAAATCTGGATCTCAAGAATACAACCACAAAGTTTAGTTGGATCTTAAACTAGTAAAGGATCTCACACCTCCATTAATGAAAGGAAGAATCACAGCAAATATAAAGAAGAAGAAGATTAAGGGCAAGTGGGGGAAGGAGAGGGAAAACAGAAGACATTCTCTATTGCTACTAAAATTTGGAATTAAAAGTAAAGGTCCTACTTCTTAGTTCCCAAGGCCTTTTTATAGGCTCATTCCTTGATTAGACTAATCTCCTCCCTCCAGCCCACAAACTCGTGGCTTGAATCTGGCCATACAAATGATGCCATTTTGAAAAGTGGCCTGAAGATGCAATGAAACCTTAGATGCCAACTTTCAAATGGAATTGGTGACCAAGTTATGGCCTAAACAATGTAAATTGGTTAGATCACCACAACTACACCTCCAACTTCACTTCCAGGCCCTATTTGGACTCAAAAACTTAATAATTGGCCTTCGAGCTCTTCATAAAAGTTGTAGGACTATGTCTTAGCTTTCTTACAAATAAAGAAGCACCATAATCAAAGGTCTAGAATGAAAGTTATGGCCAAAATACTGAAGCAATGTCAGAATCTAACTAAGCTAAAAATTGTTCAAAGGCCCAATTTGAAGCCCAATCACAAGTGCCACTCAATTCATGCTCAATAAAGCATAAGAGGGAGCCATATGATGGTTCATTACAATGTTAAAAATCTAATTATCAAGTAGACTTGTGAACGAACGAAATTTACAAAATGACATTTTATTCATGTAAGTGGAAACATTATGGAGTTTGAGTACATGATGAACAATCTTACTTGAGGATGCCCTAATCGAGTATGCCACAAATCAAAGGTTACATTAGATTTATTCAATGTAGATGTAGTAAGGGTATAAGGCAAAGTAGAAATAGAAACTGAGGTGAGATGAGTATAACCAAAAGGACACAAGTCTGGAAAGATGTATAAGCCATCCTTAAGTGCGCCGCAGAGAAGAATCTCCTTAGTTCCCTATGATTTCACACAACATGAGGCAGCGTAGAACTCAAACAACACATTATGTTCTTTACAAAATTGTGGTACATTGACCAAGTTCTTTGTTAAACCAAGGACATGTAGTAGGTTATTTAGAGCAAATGAAGTGTTAAAGGACTTTGAATATAGATTAGAATGCCCTATGTGTTGGATACTCATACCTGAGCCATTTCCTACTTGAACATAGTCTCCACCATCATAAGTGAGACTTAGCACTAAAGAATGAGGGATTAGGAGTTAAATGATTTGAGGCTTCGGAGTTAGGATACCATATTAGATCATACACAGTGGAAGGTGTGGCAACCAATGCTTGAGACATGTCAGGGTGCTATGACAAAGAAGTTGTTTGAAAAGCTTGAGGACTTGAGGATTGCTGTTGATGCGAAGGAGCTAAAACTGGATTCTAAAAATGAGGATTGAAGTGGTGTAGCAATCCCATGTAGAGTGGTGAAATTTGCCACACAATTGACACTGAGGTTTTTGACCTTGGTAAGATCTGCTACCATGTGAAGAGCAATGTCTAACTTTGTAGCATGATTCCCCTTGGCCACAAAAATTCAATTTTTGAGGCTGTTTGTGTTGCTGCCAACTGGTATTTTGTTGATGTTGAGCAATATTTGCTTGTACTGAAGGCAGAACTGTCAAATCTAAAGTGTGCAATTTCCCAACTCAAGCTTCAACTGCTAGTAAAAGTGCTTATGTTTCATCAATAGAATAGGGATCAAGCCAAGAGATAATCAAAGTGATGAGTTCATTATAGCAACTAGTAAACCATCAAGAATGATTTCTATATATTCTTTAGTAGAAATAGAAGATCCAACAATGATAAGTTGACTCATAATCTTTTTGAGATCTAAGAGATAAGAATTTATACTTGAAGTTTTCTTGGTACTATGAAGCTGGGTTTTAAGCTGACGAACCTTAGTCCTAGTTCATGAAGTGAAGAATTTCTCGATATTCTCCCAGATCTAATATGAAAACACACAGCCAACCATGCAAATTCTAATTAACTCACTCAAAGATGCAAGAAGCCAAAAGAGTAGCAAATTATCTTGCCTTTTCCAATTTGTGAATTCAGAACTAAATTTACCCGGTTCAGTATTAGCATCAGAACCATATATCACTGGAATATGATCTTTGTGAAGATGATGTTGTAGATTGTGTCCTTTGATAGTAGCAATTGCCTTTTGCTGCCATAGAGTGAAGTTATCCTCATTGAGCTTAAACGAAACCAGATTTGAGAATGTATGAGGAGTAAAAGAAGGTGCTGAAGAAGAAAAGGATGTAGGTGATTGAGGAGGGAAGGTGATGTTGTAGAAAATTATGTTGAACACTAGTATTTTAGCTTTAAGTAATAAGAATAAAAATGACAACAGCAACAATAAGAAGTAGTAGTAGAACAAAGTTACCACGAATCGTGCAAAGCACTGTCCTTAAGGGTTTAATTCCGCCCTACCCAAAGCTATGCTCGGTGGAATGGCGTTGATGGTTAACCCTCCAGGATTAGACGTGGGTCTCCACAGGAACTCGTCCACATGATGATCCCAATACGTTGAGCAGCAGACCTTGCAAGAAGCAGAAAACGCAGCAGAAGCAGTGGGGGTAGCTTCTATTGCGTAGAAGAGAGAATAGAGAGATGGTTGTTGTTCTGTGTTTGTGTTGAGCCATGTAGCAGTTTTTATATAGGTAAAAAAACTAGCTGTTGAAAAAGAGCCGTTGCAAACTAGCCGTTGAATAACGGTCAGAAAAAGAGCTGTTGCAACTAGCCCTTGAATAACGATCAGAAAAAGAGCCGTTGGAGCATTAAAGAGCTGCAACGGTAAAAAGGAATTTTGGCTAAAATTAAAATAAATTCGTATAGGTAGTAAAAGCTTGGCAGGCCCACACGTGTGCGGACGAGACAAGACGGGGCGGGGTGCGTGTGTGTGTATTTAACTAAGGCCCAAGACCACAATGCTATCTCAATACCATAAGGTATTTACCGATTAAATACCATCATATATAAATGCTTATTAAAACATTTTCATGAGCAATGTGAGACTTCTTCCGTAGCTAAATACACGTAGACAAACTAAGTTTGAAACACACTAAGACCCATATATATATACAACAGGTGATGGCACCACCATTGGTGAATTTGGATTCTCCATAGACCGAAAAAAAAGCTCTATGATACCATGTTGAGATATCAAAACTAAGAGAAGAGAGAAAGAAACTAAGAGAAAATGAATTATGAGAATGATTGCATTTGATTGATTATGTTTACACTGATGTCATGTATTTACAAGTAATTGGGAGCTACACACACTCATAACTACTTCACTATTTATAGCTCAACACAATAAGTGATTTCTAACAACCTCTAACTAACATAACGGTCAACTTCAAACAAGAAAAATGTGAAACAGTGATATATTTTTTGGAAAGTGATAATAGGTTTTATTAGGTAATTTCTTTATCATTAAGTTTATAAATTATTGTAAATAAAAAAAATGAAAAAAAAAATTTTCGCCACCTATAGTTTTCTTTTCAAAATCATTCTTTTTGGGTTTAAGTTACAAATATTCGGAGTTCTTTGAACTTTAACTAATCCGACTCGAATCATATTAACCCATTATGGAGTTACAACTTTGCTAGCGCTAACTTTTTTATGTACAAAGTTTAAATCAGATGCCTTACTTAAAATAAAATAAGTGTTGAACCATTTAAATTAATCAAGTGTTAAATCTTTACAAAATCATCCTACAATTGTGATGAACTTATAACTATCTGACAATACTGCCATGAAATGTGGGATGAAATCATTTATTATTTTTTAATGGAATAAAAGATAATTAGTTTCCGCACATAGAAATAATATTATTTGTTCGATTGATTGATGGAATCGTGCAGTTCATCTAAAACTTTCACTTTAATTTCAAAACTCCAAGTAAAATAAAATAGAATAGAAGATAAATATTTTGCCAAATCAAAAATTGGTGGTATATACTCAAATCTGAAAGGAATAACTAAAAACCTGAATTAAATAAAACAGACAACATGAAACAATTGAAAACGGACTAAATCAAATAATGAATAACATTTTACATCAAAAAAATAATGAATAACATAAATAAAAAGGTTGGAAGCGTGTTATTTCTTTTGAACTTCCAAGGTATCCCAATGAACTCTTTGGTGGTCAATTAGGAGCTCAAAAGTCAGAACATATACAGAAGTCAACTTTTCGAATTTATCATATAATAGATGAGACTGCTTCATTTTTCAATTAAAGAAATGGCAGTATTTGGACTTTAGCATGCAAGAAAGTTATCACAAAAAAAGCAATATATGTTGCCTTCATTTAATAGTTGTAGTAGAGTGGGAGAATGAATGAGGAACAAAAAAAAAGTTAAATGCCACTGATTTTAAATTGTTAAAGTCACTTAATGGACACCCACAAATTCTGTGTCAACTCAAACAAAGTCATCACAGTAGACGGCTTTTCTATGGGCAGTGCTTACAATTCCCTTATCCCACAGTATGTAGACTGATGGATACATCTGTTGACAAAACTCCTAAGACTAATGGATGAATTTTCTATGTAATAATTTAATGCTAAAGCCAGATCCAGGTATCTATGAAAGTATCCAGCTTCCTTAATGAAGTCTATTTTAGATCAACCAAACCTCATTATAAGAGGCAAGCTTCTACTTTACTGAAAGGCGAAAAAGCATTTAAATTCACTGCTCCTCCAGTTTCTTAGCTCAGAGATACCAGTACAACCATAAATATATCTATTTTACTTCTAAGCTCAAAATTACCATTACAAGCTAGAAATGCAAGGTCTAGTAGGTACTCCTTTCATTCCTTTTTATCTGTTATTTTGGAAAAGAAAAATTAATTCATAATATCTATCTTTGTATGTATCAAAGAAACATTTAGGAGTAAATTGTTATAAAAGTAATAGTAAAAGAGAATAGAGAAAGAGGAGGAAGAGAAAATTCTATTATTGATATTTTCAAGGGAGTTCTAACACATGGAGCACCCAAAAGGCTATTTATAGCCAAAGAGTGAGATACACAAGATATGATCAACTAATAGATTCTATCTAATCAAATCTTAACCAAATTAGGATAAAGATATGGATATCCACATTTAGATTCAAATAATATTTCATAACATTCCCCCTTGGATGTCCATTAGGGATATATCTCATTAAAACTTTACTAAGAAAAAACCCATTAAAAAAAATTTTAGTGAAGGAAAAAGAGTATAATATCCTTATAATGAGAACTGCCTCGTTAAAAATCTTATCAAGGAAAACCCAATGGGATAAAAACCTTGATTAAGGAAAAAAAGTACAACATTTCTACCCCCTCTTCAAAGGATCATTTAAATTCTTGGAATTGATGCCTTCCGATCTTATGCACTAGTTTCTCAAAGGAAGAAGTAGGTAGTAATTTGGTAAATATGTCTATAATATTATCACTTGAATGAATTTGTTGGACATCAATCTCCTTGTTTTGAAGATCATGCGTGAAAAAGCTTCTAAAGAAGTATATTTTCTTTTTAGCCAAACTATGCATGTTGCATTGTCCTCGTATAAAGTTGTGAGAGTTTCTTCCTTATAAGATAAGCCACATAACACTTGACTCTATTGCTTTCCATATGTAAATAGCTTGTTTGAGACCTATATTAATGTGAATCTAACAAATATCCTGCATCTGCATAGCTAACTAATTGTAACTTAGATTCATATGGATAACCACATGTCAATCGTTCCACATAGGTATATGTTTAATTCCATTTGAATGGCTCTCTAGCTAGTTTGGAAAGGAAATACACATGCTAATACACTTATAGTGAATATTATATCAAGTCATGTATTATTAGCAAAATATATAAGTGCTCTTATGACACTAAGATATGGTACTTTAGGATCAAGAACTTCATTACCTTCCCGAGGACGAAACGCTTTTTCACATCCAACAATCTTAAAATCATTGGGGTGCTTAAGGGATGTGATTTATCCATATAAAATCTTTTAAAGATTTTCTCTATGTAAATTGATTGACAAACAAACATTTTATTTGTCAAACGGTCGATCTACGAGTTGAGGCAAAATTTTGTCCTTCGAGGACTTTTTATCACAAACTCTTCTTGTAGATTTTCTATGACTATGGGAACTTCTTCAGGAGTCCCAATAATATTTAAGTCATCAACATATATAGCAATTATAATGAATCCAAATGCAGATTTCTTTATATAAACATACGGGCAAATAGTATCATTCTTAAACCCTTTGTTGATCAAATACTCATTGAGACAGCCATACCACATTCGTCCAGATTACTTTAGATCATAAAAAGATCTTTGCAACTTGATTGAATAGATTCCTTGGGAACGTTCATTAGACGTTGATATCTTTAATCCTTCAGGGATATTCATGTAAATATCAATATCTAATGAACCATATACTAGAGAATACATTTCATCATAATCCGTATAAGGTCTTTGTGACAAAACTTGAGCTACAAGTTGAGCTTTATAGCGCACAAACTCATCTTTCTCATTTTGTTTTCTCACAAATATCCATTTGTATCCCATAGGTTTTACACCTTTTGGTGTTTGGACGATAAGTCTAAAGACTTCACGTTTTGTAAGTGAGTCTAATTCAGCCTACAGGGCTTCTTTCTATTTTTGGCCAATCATTTCTACGACGATTCTTGACAAAAGATCCTCATTTTCATGCATAATATTTAGCGCTACATTATATGCAAATATATTATTGACAATAATTTCTCGTCAGTTCCATATTTTTTCTATAGAGACATAGTTTATTGAGATCTCATCATCTTAACTACTTTTTAGGTACCTGAACGTCTTCTGGTGTTTCAATTATGTCAAAAATTTGGACTATAGGAGGAGTCCTTACTATGTCTCTGTCCTCTTCTACAGGAAAAGTATCACTATTAGAATCATTTGTCCCATTTCTTTTTCAAGGATTTTCATTTATGGAACCGATTGGTCTATCACGCTTTCTGGCATGTGATTGTCCAATAGGGACATTAATTGAATTGGGGCATTTGTAGCTGATATATAGGATCTAGTTATCCTTTTCGTATTTAGAAATGCGTCTGGCAACTCATGCCATTTTTTGCGAGTACCTTAAGCTTCTAATTCTTATTACTTTATTTGAGGATCTAAATAAAGAAAGAATGATACATTCCAATTTATTTCCTTTTTTTCAGCTATTAACTCCCTCCCCCTAGTGTTGGAAACATTATCAAATTGATATTCTACAAATTGAGCCTTAAAGATATCTCTCATTTGTATTTCTACAAACTTGATTATAAAGAGAGAAAGTCATATCCAATATATATTTCCAATTTTCTTTGGGGTCCCATTTTGGTGCAATAATATGGGGCAAACATATATTACACATCCGAAAATTTTTAAATGGGAAATATTTGGCTACTAGCCAAAAGCTAATTATAAGGGAAAGAGTTGATGGCAACTTGTTTGCCTTATATAAATAAGTGCTATAGCATGTAAAATAACGTGCACTCAAGTAAAATTTGGGAGATTGGTTCTCATAAACATTGGTCTAGCAACAAATTAGAGGCATTTTATAAATGATTCTGTCAACCCATTATATATATGAACATAAGCAACTGGATGTTCAATATTTATACCACCGGCCATCCAATAAGCATAAAAAGCTTGAAAAGTAAATTTACTAACATCATTAAGATGAATTATTTTGATTGGATTATCCAGAAATTATGCTCTTTGTTGAATAACTTACGCAAGTAATCTTGCAAACTTCAAGTTGTGAGATAATAATAAGCACACATGTGACTATTTCATAGATATATCTATTAAAATCATAAAATATCTGAAAAATCCAAATGGTGGATAAACTAATCCACATATATCACCTTAAATTCCTTCTAGGAATTTAGGAAATTCAAATGCAATCTTTGCTGGTGATGGCCTTATAATTAGTTTACATTGAGAACATGTAGCATAAGAAAACTTATAAGATTGAAAAATCTTTTGGTTCTTCAATGAGATTCTTCTAGTTCTTCAATGACTGCCTACATAAGTTTTCAATAATTTTTGACATCATTATTGCTTCCAAATCTCCTAGCTAGTCTTGCCAAATGATAAATTAAATCATTTGGATTAGTAAATTTCTGGTTTACTATAATATATACTCAATTGTACTAATATTAGTGCAATATAGATCGAAAGAAAGTACAAGTAATTTCTTTACTATAACTTTCTATCTAGGAGCACAAATTATAATATCGAGATACTCATTATTTCCCTCGCTCTTCATCTCAATATGATATTCATTTCGTCGAATATTTTTAAAACTCAATAGATTTCTTCAAGAAACAAGATGTTAGCTCTTCTGGAGCTTACGTATATGTTAAAACTTAATAAGTTTCTTCAGGAAACAATATAGTAGCTTTTCTAGAGCTTACTAATATATTAAATTCAATAAGTTTTTTCAAGAAACAAAATAGTAGCTCTTCTAGATCTTACGAATATGTATTAAGACTCAATAAAAGTTTATTCAAGAAATAAAATAATAGCTTTTTTAGAGCCTTCAATCATCTAATAATAATAGTAAAATATGTCTTGCTTTTAAGAATAGTATACATACTTGTACTATCCATAAGACAGATATTTATACTATTCATCTTGATTATATTTTCTTTAAAGAAATATATCAATATGAAAATTTGTATATGATAATTATAATAAAAAAAGAATAAATAAATAATTAGTGCACTTGTAGATGAATACTCACATAACATTGAATAATAACAAAATATATGTATATATATACAAGACCACTATCAACATTATCAATTTACATTAATTAATGTAAATTTAAATCTCAAGTTATATTAACATAAATCAACGATTTTTATTCTTCCGTATCTCAAAATCTTTGAAATTTTAAAACTTGGATTTAAAAATACTTATCAACAATAGGAGGTTATCAACGACTTAAATTTAAAAATAAAAGTAACAATTTGAAATTTGTAAAAATATAAATTTGAATTTAAAAGCATATTAACAATTTAAAAGTTCAAATATAGTAATTCTAATTGATACTTGATAAAGGATCAAGCAAAATGTCTCCAAGTACGACATGTACGCAACCAATGTACTTTGATACCATAATGATAGCATTTACTTTCTTCTGACTCAATCATGATTTTGATTGGAATCATGACCTTTGCCACTTTTAAGGTTATAATTTATTACATTCACTTTAGGGAATGGAGTAGAGCCATCTAGGAGAATTTTATGTTTTTTATGAACAACTCGTTATTTTGTTCAGCTACAATAAGACATGAAATTAATTTAAAATATTTTGTATAGCCTTTTACTCGATGTTGCTTCTGTAGGAGTATATTCGAGGCATGAAAAGTAGAGAATGTCTTTTTTCTAACATATCTCTATTAGTAATATTTTCCCCCATAATTTAAATTGGGAAGTGATTCTATAATATTGCAGTGTTGTATTTACTAATAGATTTAAAATCTTGTAACCAATAAATAAATCATATATATATATATATATATATATATATATATATATATATATATATATATATATATATATATATATATATATGCTTCAGGTAGCTCTAAAAATTGATAGGATCTTTTAGAATAAAATATAAAAATATTAATCCTTCGTGAAAGTGACAACGAAAAAAAATCAATACTTTTGTGCAATTCTTCTAGGATGCAAGTTTCCTTATTTTAATGGTATCTTCAAAATTTATTGAATTAAGATAGATTTTGCGCAATCTTTACCAGAATGCGATGACATTTTCTTATTTAATAGTGTTTCCATGATGCATTGAATCAAAATAGATGTTATGCAATTATGCTGGGATGCAATATTTCTTGCTTTAATGGTGTCTCCAAGACCCATTAAATCAAGATTGATTTTGCGCTATCCTTTTGGGATGTGACATTTCATTGTTTAATAGTGCCTTTAAGGCCCATTGAATCAAGATGAATTTTATGCGATCCTACTCGGATGCAATGTTCATTGTTTAATGATGTCTTCAGAATTCATTGAGTCAATATAATTTTAGCATCTATAATTCAAGACAAATATGTCTTTTATGAAACAACAAGAATCACAAATTCATGATTAAAAGAGCTTGATATGATTAGAGTATCTTATCTCAAACCTTCACTTTGTTAAAGTATGTTATCTCAGGATTTTCACACAGATGGTAAAGTCTCGTTCTGATAAAGTGTTATAAAAGTAATAGTAAAAGAGAATAGAGAAAGAGGAGGAAGAGAGAATTCTATAATTGATATTCTCAAGAGAGTTCTAATACATGGAGCACCCAAATGGCTATTTATATTCAAAGAGTGAGATATACAATATATGATCAAATAATAGATTCTATCTAATCAAATCTTAACCAAATCAAGATAAAGATTTGGACATCCACATTTAGATTCAAATAATATTTCATAAAATAAATAACTTTTTTTCCTAATATTTTATATTTAATATTAATTTAATTCTTAAAAAAAATTTGATATCAACTTACTCCTAATATTTGAAATTTTGACGTTGATTTAATTTTACTATTAAATCTCATTAACACTGTTAAGTGTTAACCATTGTTTCATAAACTTCACATCATTAAAATTTACAAATAAATTTTAAAAAAAGAAACCTACCCACCACCAAAAACTTTCATTGACCCTGAAAAACCCCCATCGGCATCCCCTTCCTCTCCTCCACCACCATTGCATCACCCATCTTAGGTGACCACGAAGCCACCAACTCCAACAACCCACGGAGCCACCACCTCCAGCAAGGGTTAAGGCTCCCAAGAGCTCCAAAAATATTCGAAATCGGTAACCCCAAAAGCACAAAAGAAGAAAAGAGAGCCAACCATTTACATAAATGAGAGAAAAAAAAAAAAGATCAAAAGACTTCAACTTTCACAATCAGCATTGTGTATTTCAAACAAATTGATCATAAAACTTTATCTTTTCTTTTAGATTTAGGGACTATTAGCTACTACCCGACGGCAAGAAAAAAAATGAAAAAAGAAAAGAGAGTTTGGAAATGTCTTTGGTTTGTTGACGAAAGATGCAAATCGTGGGGAAAAGATGAGGGGTTTGAAGCTTGAGGGCCTTATGAGTCAGGGGCAAATGAAGAGAAAATGAGAGGCATGGGTTAAGGTGGGAAGAGCCGGACATGTTTTTGAGGGGAAGACAAAGAAGAAGTGAGCTTGGGGGAAAAGGAAGCCATGATGGAAGGAATAGAAAGTGTGACAAATAAAAAATTGTTAACAGTAGGGATTGGAGGTGGTGGCTTTATTGTCACTGAAGATGGGTGATGCAATGATAATGAGGGAGAGGAAAGGGCTGCTAGTAGGTGTCCACGGCCAGTGAAATTTTTTGGGGGTGGGTAGCATTTTTTTTTTTTATCAATTTATATGTTGTTTATGAAAAATATATAAGTAAGTTATATAGGATACTGATTGACAGTGTTAGTAAAATTTAATTGTAAAACTAAATTAATGTCAATTTTTAAAATATTAGGACTAAATTGATATAAAAATTTTTCAAGGCTAAATTAATATCAAATATAAAATCTTAAAACCAAAAAAGTTATTTAATTAAACATTTATAGGCAAAAATAATTAATTCGTCTCTTAACTTATTTTTTGTTTTTAAATTTGTCTTCTAAATAATAAATATTTTAAATTTATTATCTAATTTTTTAAAAAATAAACATATTTATCCCTTTTCGTAACCACTTCACAAATGTTATTTGTTACATTCAATAGTAGATTTAAAAATATAATTTATCACATAAAATATTATATATATATACTATTTTTGATAATTTAAATATTAAATAAAATTTTTTTTATCATTATAAGTAATATTATTTATAAAGAGAATAGACATATTCAGTTTTTAAAAATTAAAAGACGAATTTCAGACATTTATAACTTAGGCAAATTTAAATACAAAAAATAAGTTAGAAAACGGACACATTATTTTTGCCAACTTTTATGATTGACTTTTTAATTTTACCTAACAATATTCTAAACACAGCGATAATCGGAATATGTAAAGAAACATTAACAGAATAAAGTTAGTAAATGTTAAAAATTAAGAAAGTATACATTAATAAAAATATTAGTAGTTAAGCCTTGATTTTGGTCCCTTCATTCCTCTGCATTAGGACGGTGCAAGTTTGCACACTTCAACGTGATTTCTCTTCTGCATTTCCAAGACCTCATTTTCCAAAAACGGAGAGAGAGTAGTATTTAACATACAGATTACCAAGGTGTTAAACATCAAAGATTCCTGACCCTAATAGGTTGCTAATTTCTAGCTGATCAATTCACTCATTACATCCCAAGCAAAACTGAGCTATTGATACAGCTAATCCTTGTATAAATACAGAATGCAAATATTTTAGGTGCAAAGCCATATACATGCAGATCATGAAACCAAAAAGTCAAGTTTCCGGGCTTCTTTGTTATCATAGAGGAGTGAATAATTACAGGAAATTGGCTTTTCTTATTTCTGGTTTAGCTACTAGGAAGCCCATAATCACATTACCTAACCACACCCTAGCATGAATTACATTTTTACATGATCTGCATATCTTCGGTATGTGATTCGGCGCTTGTTTGTTGGTCCCTTTGTCCAAAACTTGGACCCTCGGCATCCTCTTGTAATATTTGGGGCTGGGGATAATGAAATTTTTGTGCCGGATTCAAGTCTTTTGAGCCATTTCCCTCAAGATCTTCACTTCCAATTACTTCTTGCCCGTTGAAAGATGTTGTAAGAGGAACATCTTGCATATTAATCTCCATCTTGCTGAACATGAGATTTGCAACTGCTCTGTCTACAATGTTGGTCTCTGATTCCATTGGTTTCTCGTCATCAGACCTAAACACAAAGTTAATATTTTGAGTAGTAGTGTTGACCATTAAAAATTGCTTGGACAAGGACAAAACAGTGTTCCGGGTAGAGACTAGTGCGCTGACATTACAATGAGAGCTCCAACAAGGTGTCAGTTAAATGCAACATCTAAATAGAGAACAGGAATTTGATCTATTATAATCTGAATGAAAATCAGGCTGACTCATGCTGAATACTGAAGCACTGTAGCAATTAAATAGCAAGCGTTTTATGTGGTAAATCTATCTGCAAGTTTCAAGCCAGACCAAGCTGAAGCTATGCTGTTATCCTGAGTAACAAGTGTCTTTTAAGTTTCATTTATATCTTCCATTCAGTGAAACAAAATTGCCAAGTACATATCCTTTCCATATTTAGATATATCTTAATGTTTTTATCATAACATCATCAATTTAGGGCCAAAAGAACATAACAGACATGCAGCAGATCTAAATCATGTACCTCATGATTTCACTGTGAACTTCCTGGGGCATTGCCTTTTGCATGTGAAGACCTCCTCCATCCAGGTTCTCTACTACAACCTGTTGTTTTGTACCTTGGGCAAGACGGTACAGAGCATCTCGTAAACAAATCCGAGTCTTCTCATTGAACTGGTCATGTGAAACCAAAAGAAGAAAGATGAGCAACAGGTTGTATTCATTATTTCATTTAATCAGAGGCCATGGATTTCAGTTCTCAGTCATGTCACCTGTGCAACAACTGTCTCGAGATCCTGCAGTATACATTTCTCAAGAGATAACTGCTCATGCATGGCCTCATCTCTACTGCACTGCTCAAAAGGTTCCAACTCTTTGACTGTAGGCGCCTTGAAGAGAAATTAACTAGATAATGTTAGTTGTACTGTAAGCCTTGCAATCAAAACCCCAACCATAAGCTACTTCCATTTGTTCCAATAATTATACCCAGTCATGACTCTATTTCTCCCCAAAATATGAAGATAAATGAGCTATAGATATAGTCTGTACTCTTTTCTGTCTATGCCAGCATGGATGGAATGTTCATTTATGTAACACTCAGAACAAAAGAAATAGGAGAACCATGAGTTTGGGGGGTTCCCGTATTATTGTGCTATCTATAACAAAGCTTTACTTAAAATTTCTCAAAACCAAGCCAGGACAAATTCTTTAAAACCTAGAGTATGTTCAGCTTTATGATGAAACAACAATTCCAAGATGACAACATTGTGCACAAATTATAGACTGGGAAAAGATGTCCCAGAAAAAGAATAATGTTAATTCTCCATTGTGAACATTAAATAAAAGAAATCATTGGAGAACATAGGTGCTGCAAGCATGAGAATATGAACGTAATATTCAACATGAGGGAACAAATTGCTTTTAACTTTAGTGGAGTCCATAGGTGCACCTGTACGGGCCTGATTGAACACTAGATAATTTAGAAACAACTTGAAAGTATATCTTTGAAGAAAATAAAAATCATCAATATAAGACAACAAAAAGTACTTGAGTGGTGTGTACATAACCCATACTACTGCTTTACAATTAACAACTGACTTGCAAGCCAAATAACAGATAAGAGAATTTAGACCCGATTACAACTACTCCGCTGACTATAGGGTGTCTTATGTTGGGGAATTTA
This sequence comes from Pterocarpus santalinus, assembly GCA_031439595.1. Taxonomy (NCBI): domain Eukaryota; kingdom Viridiplantae; phylum Streptophyta; class Magnoliopsida; order Fabales; family Fabaceae; genus Pterocarpus; species Pterocarpus santalinus. The sequence continues at coordinate 25,487,280 of CM062529.1, forward strand.
GGAAATTATCATCAGCAAATATAAGGATTTGACTTTAAAACACACACACACACACACACACACACACACACACAAATGTAAACATACATGAGAAAACTACTGACAACTGCTCATGCAAGTCATAATTTCTATCTGTCAAGCCAAGTGATAGATAAAACACTTTTCAACTACTAGACAACAGGCAATTATCACCTCTAAATCTAGCCAATCCTCAGATTTTGAGTCACATGGAACCAACTTTGAAGCTGCAATATCTTTCTGCAATCCACCTGATAGAAAGAAAGTACGCTTTCTGAGATATTTTGTTCTTGCCATAGATATCTTTCAAAACTACTTGTTTACACCAAATTATTGTCTAGTAAAGAATTATCACCAGGTGTATTGCTGCAATGGTTTTCAGGGAACAAGTGAAACGACTTTTGTAGGTTTTCAACACAGGACAGACCTTCAAGTACGGAATCCCTGCATTATGCGAAACAAGTGATGGCTGTGAGATATTGAGTAGTCATTTGAACTTGATTAACTATATGCCTATGGTAAGCCAGTGAACATTGAATGCCTCTGTTGCATTACATGTGTAATGCAAGATGAAAAATAAGACCTTTCCATAATAGAATGATTAAAGAAAATGGGAGCCCTTACCATGCTATAACAGGTTCATGCTTATACAGTTCTGAGAACCATAAGTATGATTGTGTTAGTCTGTATTGGCTCCCACCATAAAGATAAATATGGCAAAATTTGGAATGCAAAAACACCACAGAGCAATTCAATTTGCACTGGTCTTCCTACAATGCAGAGCATACTTATGCTAGGTTAAAGCATTTCAGAAGCTACATTATTATCCTAAAGGCATAAAACCCAGTATCTTAGTCCCAGAGGTTACGCTTGTACAAGAAAATGTCATCAATCTGTTCAAAACTTGATAGGTCTTGAAGCTGGTAATTAGGCTCATCACATAAAAGTGATGTTTGTTGAAAAGATTGCTCAGGCAACCCTCCGCATACACTTGAACTGCTGGACTGATCTTTATCATGCAGAGAAGGTTCAATCTCAATTTTTTCACTGAAACTTTCATCAATGAAATTGAAATCTACCTCTGTTGCATCTGTATCCACCATAAAAAACGTTTCCGTTGAATTTAAATCATCAGGTTCACTTATTTCCCATTTCGACCAACTGTCTGCTGAAGGAGCCCTGTCCAATAAATCTTTGTCTTCGGGAAGAAGAAAATCATTAATGCCACGCCCATAGTACCAATCCATGACAAATACTCTGTAGAGTGTTTAAAAGGTGTGAAGATTAGCATGTTAGAAAATCTCCTCTATAATTGGAATTGGAAATGTGAAAAAGTATTGACTCGTAGACAAACATGCTATTTGATTAACATGAAAGGAGAATTTCAATATCCTATGTTCCTTCTATATGCTACCAGGTTTTAGAGCCCATCTCTATCTCTTTTTCTCACTAGTGTCCCAGGGGAAAAGCGACAAAATCCAATGTCTAGATCCGAAAGTTATGGACATGGTCTATGGTCTCTTAGGGTGTGTCTCAATGGAGGCTTTTGGAGGGAAAGGAAAGAGAAGACATCCTTTTACTTTTGAATTTAGCGAGTTGTATAATCTTTATAATGCTAAAAGGAATAAGATAGAAAGATTTGATGATAATCTATCTCATTTTCTTTTAAAAAAATTCTCAAATTAAAATATATTTTCATGAAAAACTTACCCTTCCATTCCCGTTCCTTACAAAACCCTTCCTCCAAAGCACAGTAACAAACCCTTAGAGAACCCCATTCATCAGACTAAAATTTGAGAGAATCAAGGTCTAACCAAATAAAAAAAAAAAAAAAAAAAACCAGAACCGAGACTCAAGGTCTATCCAAATAAATTGAAAAAAAAAATAAATAGAATTCAGATACTCAAGTCCTTAAGTCAAACTTGAACTATAAACCGGGACAAAAAACATTAACAAGGAATTCGTCTTGATAAAAGCCTTCTTCATTGGTTTGAAGAACCCTTTGGACACCACATATAGTGAAAACAACTGCTAATCTTAAGTTCTCCATGATTTAGGAAACCCCATTCAAGCAAGCATTAAAAACGTGTGAATATAATAGTTTCTACATCAGTAACTCTTCCAAGATTAATGAAAGCTTTATTTCCTTCCCCTGCCCGTCCTTTATTAAAGAATCAAAACCCATTTCATTTAAGCCTGAGAATGTTCAAAACCAAGTACCAAAAGCAAACAAAGGCAAATAAAATGATAGGATGTGAAATCACAGAAGGGGAAAAAAATTGATGAAACAACTAAAAACCACAAATCCTTCCCATCCTCAATAAGCCACAGCTTCTTCAAAACAACATAATTTCCATAGAATCAACCTTGCACAGGAACGATACTATATATATATATATATATCGAAAGGAACATAACTTTCAAAGGCTTACCGGCAGAAAATGAGAAGAAAGAGAGAGAACCCAGATTATAACTGATGAAAGCTAGTGAACCCAGTTGGAGAATGTAGTCAGCAATGAACTTCACAGTATTTTCAATTCTGGCAGCTGAAAAAACAGAGGCGGCTCTGGTTTTGGAGGGTGAAGTGCAATGGTTTAATGAAAGTCCGGGTAATAAAGAGTTAAAGATATAGCAAGTTGCAGTTCCCTAACGAGTTAAAAATCAACAGACACTTGTAAGGAAATAAAAAGGCGAAAGAAAGTGACTTGTTATAGTTCGTGGCTGAGAATGCTCTGGGGCCGAGATTTGTGGCCTAAAGCTCTCTACCAAAAACTGTAATCTCATTTGCCCACGTTGCCATTTTTAGGATATTTTATTCTCCGTCGTTATCACCAAAGGGTATTTTTTTCTTTTTTTCTCCTGAAGATATGCTTATGACACGGCTTTGGACATATAATGATCGACATATACATAATTCTGAAAATTTTGATTACGTATTTTGCGAAAGTGATACATTTGAGATTTTGAGAAGATCTCCAACGTGGGGTAAATAATAAATAAATAAATAAATAGAAGAGCCACCATCCTTTTGCAATTTGCACAAAATAAAAATAAATAAATAAATTATCCTTCGAGGTTCAAATCATGGTGATTAACTTGATTCAGATTACAAAAAATTAACACATATTTATCATAATTGGTGTCAATATTTAGAAGATATATGACACAGGTGAAACTTAGAGAGAAACTTAAAACTCGCGTACATGAACTTAAAATTCGGAACTTCATTATAATTTGAGTTCTCTTATTATTATCTTCGAATTCTAAGTTACTCTCAAAGTTCCAAATTTATATGTGCGAGTTTTGAGTTTCTCTCTAGAAATTCCACTTATCCCACATACCTTCTAAATATTAACACCAACTATAATCAATGCTAATTTTTTGCAATCTGCCATAAAAAATAATATGCAGCAAACCATAATCCAAATCAAACAATACCAAACACCTCCCAAGAAAAAGGAACCAAAAAGAGTCAAAGCTAAATCAATTTGAGAAACAAAATTTGCATTCAACCGAAGTTCAAGAAACAAAAAAAAGAAGCCAAACAACCAAGAACAACTTCAGAGATCCATCATCCCTCATTTTAACAACCCAGAAATATGAAAACTCCAACCAAAACATCAAAAATCCACACAGCCTATCCACTACCATACACTATCGCGACCCCTCTCCACAACCAAAGTGACTCGCCGCCCGCCGTGATCAACCTTCGAGCCATGCTCCATCCAAAGCTTCATGACCACTGCGACAGCCGAGCCCCCATTGACCTTGTGACACTGGTTACCACCGTTCTCAACTTCTCCCAGCCACCATAGACCACCACCAATTGCTCCTTCTCGCATCACCGCACACCACCGTCTAGCCACCTTGCACACATTGTTGCCATGGCCGGTCAACAGAATTGACCCCTTCACCAGCATGGAGCTTCATCTTCTCCCCTTTCATTGCCAAACCCAGCATCACCTAATCCCTGTTGTTCTCAAACCCCAGCTTCTGTTTCATGCAGTCGTTGTTCTTTATCTGTCTTTTTAAATTTTTTCTGTTCCTGATTGATCTTGAGTTGGGCCCTAGCCTGTTTGTGCTTTTTTATTTTGGCACTATTTATTATGGAAAAAAGGTTGAGGCTTATGTGGGGTGGGAATTGAAAGAGATGGTGGAAGGAAAGGGAAAGGGGGGAGGATGGAGGATGGAGGTCGAGGAAAGAGACAGGAGGGGTGAGGGAGGGCAAGAAGAGAGAGGATGTAACATCCCACCAAAATTATAAACTAACACATAATTAATTTGAAAAAATATAAAATTAAGTTATAATTATGAAGTATTTTAAGGTAATTAATTTTTTAATAAAATGTAATAATAATTCTTAATAGAGAATAAACTCAAAAATTTACTAAAATCTCATATATGTTTTAATAATAATTTTTCTTGTCCGTTTAACACTAAATAAAGTTAATAACCACTATAAAATTTATTGAAATTTTTTTAGATAATTAAGTGATTATTAATTAAATTATTAGTGCTTGAAACTTAATAAAAATTTAGAAAAAATAGAAATAATTTTCAAAAAGTTATGAAAATTTTTCTAAAGACTAATTAGGGTTAATATAGCTTGTAGAATTGAAATTAGAATTTTTAGAGCTTGTTTGAATTTTCTATGATTTTTGGATATAATTAGTAAATTATAGGATTAAAAAAATAATTTAAAAATAGGTAAATAATTGAGAAAAATTCTGAAAAAAATTAGTGGCATGCTTAGAACAATTAGAAGGACCAAATATAATTTTTTATGAGCAATTATAAGTTTGGACGGGTTAATTAACTAAATCTAGCATAATTAACATAAGTTAAATTCATAGAATTACAAGAAAAATAGTCAAATAAAACAATACTCACATAAATTCTGAAAAAAATTGCCAGCCATTGATCTTGGACACTTGTCCAAGTGAAGACTAAGCTTGGTGACCAATTTTTGCAAGAAAATAATAAACAAGTACCATGAATGGTAAATTAGGTAAATGTGTGTCTAAATGTGAATGGTGCTAAACAAAGAAAAAATTAAACTACTCTTCTCCCTTCATGTGTGGTGGTCTGGAGTAGCAGAATAGAGAGGAGAGAGTATTGAATGAAAACACCTTCATTCTCCTTCAACATCTAGGAGGAGAAATTGCTTGAGTGCATACACATGTGAGCTTACGTGAGTGAACTTGTGAAGCCCTCTTCATCCTCATCACCTCTTTGCCATGATCACCTTTCTTCTTCTTCTTGATTGGTATGAGGTTTTTCTTTGTTCAACTCTCCCATAGATTATCTTTTTGCTTGATTCTAATATATATTGTTGATGGTTTTTGTTGGAATTGATGAAAACATATTCTGGATGGTGGATAGTATAAGTGTGGCATTTTTTTGGCTTGTCAAATCTTGTTATTATGATCTGAAATTTTTCTATGTTGAAGCTAACATGTTAATCTTATTTGTAATTTTTCATGATTTTTTGTGATGATTTACTATTTTTAAAAATTAGGGACAGAACTGCTTTGTTTTGAAGTCTGTGATGATTTACTGGAACCACTAAACTTGATCAATTTTGTTAATATATTATATTTGCGAATTTTGACTGGATTTTTGGTCAGAATGCTAATAATACCTTAAAATGTGACTAGGAATTTTTGTGAGATTGTTAGGATGGTTTTACTATTTCTAATGAATTTAAGAAATTGAAATTGGCTAGCTGAGAAAGAACTCTAGATTGCACGAGTTATTGGATTTTATTACTCTAGCTATCCCTTGAATTTTGACCCAAAATTTCTATATATTAAACCTAATACCTTCAAGAACTTATTGGAAAATTTCATAAATTTTAGAAGTGGTTTGCTAATTTTTTTAGATTTATTTAATGTACTGACCTGATTTCAGACTTTGCTGTTTTCTGACAAAGAGTGTGAACTTTAATGCTTTGCTTTATGTTTGGCCCATTTAGTGTTAAAATCCAAAAGAATGCATTTCATAAGTGATAATAATATATAATGAATATAGTAGTAAGGGTCTAATTGGTGCTTAATGAAATGAACATAGAGAAGATAAAAAGGGCTTGGCCCAAATTACTTTTAGAACCAAATTAATATGTTATTCTTCAATGCCTTGCCGTATTATATGATGGGCTTGTATATGCTAGAATTTATTCTCATGGAAATTCATGCATGATCATATGTATGAAATGCATGACATATAATAAAGATCTAAAGGTATGGTGTTGTAAATGTGTGGATACTCATGCATGGACAATTCTTTTGAAAAGTTATGGTGAATGTCTTGGTCTAACCTCGAAGTGGATTGGTGGGATATTCACAGCTTTAGCTTGTTGAGGATGACCATGTGACACCAAGGAAGGGGTCACATGACCCGTAATGGTATCAAGGCAAGGGCCTTGAGGTTATGATATTGAGGATGACTATGGATACCAAGGCAAGGGTCCATGGGCTATACTGGTACCGAGACAAGGGCCCTACAATTGTGATGTTATATTTGAGTCAGGGGACATCCTGAAAGGAGAGCTTTCATCAGATCATGATTTTCCCTTTGGTTTCCCTCTCACGGAGTTAAGGAAAAGTGGAAAGACCCAACAAGGCAAAGAAAAGTGCATCTTGCATCATTCTCTTACAGTATATTTGCTACTTATCTTCTTTGTGCATCTGTTTATCATATCTCTTTTATTATGATTATTTAGCATATTATTTCTATGCTTATTACTTGTCTAATTAAATTGCTAATTTTATTTGTATGTGCTATAATCATATGATGTATGCTTATTTTTATTTTTTTTAAATCTGCCTGTACAAACCTGATGTTTTTGGGTGCTCGACAAATCCTTGGAAGCACCACCTCCTATTGAGATTTCATATCTCATGATAATTTTTTCTTGGTGCTTTCAAGCATCCAGAGTGATAGCTATAACAGGTATTCTTGGAAATCGAAGCACATTAAGAGGCACTGTAACACTCATTCATAATAAAGTTAATGGCACAACATTATATAGAAAGTTCAGAATTGGACATTAATATACATAGATATAACACAAAGTTCAGGAGCAGAAGTGACGTTCTATCTACCATAAGCTAAACATTTTTAAGCTCGATAATAAAATTATAATTTATTTAATTACAACTTGACATATTTTTGGCGGCTGGAAGAGTCCACCTTCCTCTAAGGCATTACTTAACTAATTTGAAATCACCAAAAATAGAGTGAGAATTAAAAATTCTCAGCAGATAATGATTAATTCTAAAGCATTTGAATTATAATAGTTCCAGCTGTGTCTTAGCACAGAAATTCATACGGTTACTATATTATAATCTCATCACATTACTTATAAGAAGATCATAACATTATGGGTATTAAATGGTTAAAAATATATATTACACAATACATAAGGTGGCAAGCATTAATATGAATATAATCTCTTTATTTTAATTTTCACTTTCCTTTGTCTGCTTATCTCACACATATTCGAAGGCCTTCTCTTAGAGAATTCTCATTTTCTGGTGTTACTTTTATCATCGTGACAATAAAAGTGAGACTTTTATGCCACATTAACCATAGCAGGTAACATAAAGGATCTTATATCTTATCTCTTTGTCTTCTTGGCAGTTAGCGGCAAAATCTTAAATTTTTTCTTTAAAATCCTTACTTGCCATTATAAATTTGCAATAAATATAAAGATGCATAATGTTAAGAAATAGGTAGAATTTAAAAGAACTCAAATAACATAAACTATAATATAATTAAATTCATCATAATAAATTAAATAACAAGGAATAAAATAAAATGAGTAAAAAGTGCACAAAATATAATTAAAGTTATAAACTGAAAATAAATAAAGTGCAAAAGAATTAAAACAATAACTATTATTGTATAAACAATATCTTAATAATAATAATAATAATGATAAGCAATAGTATAAAAGAACTTCAATTAATTTAACTTTAAAAGGTAAATAAAATCAATAGGAATGATAATCAGTAATAATATAGATTAATATTAGTGGAAATAACTTAGAACAATATATGGTAATGATAATAATAAAGAGTGATAGCATAATCAAACAATAAATAAAATAACTTAGAATGATAAATAGAATAAATTGCAATAAGAATAATGTTGAGGAACTTTAATAAATAATAGAACTTGAAACATAAAATAAATTGTGATAGTAAATATAGAATAACATAACATGCAATGAATAAGTAAAACAATGGTTTTATTGCAAATAATTTTATTATCTACCTCTAATAAAGACAACTAAAAATGATGTATGTGCATTGCACATCTTTCCTTTCTTGTGTGCTACCCCTTTCTCCCTTTCTCTCGTTTTCGTTCTCTCTCTCTCTCTCTCTCCGCCTAATCTTCCCTCTTTCACGTTGCACGCTCTGACATACACACAAAATCACTCTCACTTTTTCACACACACACTTTTTCTTCTTTTTCTTATTTACCGTAGAACCTTTACTCCCGTCTATTTATAGGCAAGTTTGGGGAAGTTGAAGATTGGCAGTGCTTTTACACACTGTCTATTTTCAACAATCTTACTAATTACGTTAAGACTTTTATGAAAATTAACTTGACTTATTTGTTCAGTTATATTATTATTATTATATTATTATTATTGTTATTATTATTTTATGACAAAAGGGGATGTTACAGGCACGATATTTATATACTAGTTATGTTAAATCTATTTGAGTATTTGTTTAGTGGGCATGACTATGGAGTTGTACATATATGTCTTAGTTACCCCAGTGACTGTACTGTTGGACTGTATATATTTATCAGTGTGGGAGTAGTCACAAAAAAAATGATTTCTGTATATTAGCGGGAAAAGTAATGAGTTAGTAACATGCTCTAGTTAGTCAAAAATAATAGTAATAACAAGAATAATCAATGTCACACATATTGTATTAGTAATTAATCATAATTGGTAATAAATAGTTTCATAATTAAACTAGTCGGGTGTTACAGAGGAGAAGAGGGAGGGGAAGGAGAGAAGGGTAGTTTAGTCATTAAAAATATTATGTGCATTGCACATGACCACTACCGGAACATTTGGATGGAAAAGTTAACATAATGACCTATTTGTGCATTGTGAAGACATTAGGGTTTGATTTATACAGTTTTAAAAGTACAATGGTAAAATGTACATAGTCTATGATTCAAGGGATAAATTGCATTTTTCTCTAATTAAAATTTTCACTTATTTATATATCATGTACTAATGTTTTTGCCCCATGCAATGCACAAGTTTTAAAAAAATTAAAGTTAATATGAATAAATTTTTATGAATATTAGATAAAAGTAGTTTAAAGTTTTTTTTTTTATAATTATCTAAATTTTTTTAATATTTACATGATGAGAGTCATATAACGAAAATTTTAAAAAGAAATTTTTATGTCATTGTAATGTTTTATATCAAAAATAATATATTAAATCAAAATCAAGAGAATATATATACAAATTAAAAGATTTGAAACTTAATTTGGAATATATTCTTACAATATTTAAGGAAAATTCAATAATAAAAATAAAAAATTGATGCTTTTCTCACCCTTTGTATCTTTCATTAAAACTAAACAAAATTATATTTATGACATTTATTTAATAATTCTTACATAGGAATCCAATATAACCGCATTTCATTATTCATTATATATATAAAAATTGAATTTTTTTAACCTAACTGCAATTTAATTATATTTTATATAAAATTTTCAAACATTTGTATAATAATACAAATAATTATATATATTTTGCAAAAAATATACAATTTTATAAAATTTTACATAAAACATTTTTACGTGTGTACAATTAGCTTAAGATGAAACAACTTTAAAAATAAAAAAGTATAAATATGAAATTATTATTGAAAAATAAGTTATACTAAAAAAATTGTATAAATTCATTTTATGTATCATCTCATCATTTATAGCGTAATTCATTTTATAAATTTTATTTTCAATTTTAAAGTGAGAATTGATAAATGAAAAAAATTTAATTAACTTTTTCTATCCCTTCCCCTTATTAAAAAAGTTCATTCCATTTATCCTTTTCTATATCTTTATTCAACCTTTAATTAATGATCTGTGAAATCCCAACTAGATAGAATATATTCTTGCAAAAGTTAAATGAAAATAAAGAATTAAAAGAAAAAATCCAGATACTTTTCCTCCTTCACCACATACTTTAATATCTTAATATTTGAAAGCATAAATTTATTCTCTATAATAACTTATTATTGAAAGTATTATATATTTTATAATAAATTTATTTATAAATTTTTAATAAGGGTTAAAAAACTGAAGAAAAGTTATTCCATTTTTCTCTTTGTCCCCTTTAATTAGCCTCATAACAACGATTTATTAAAATCAAACTATAGAGAATATAGTTAGAAATTATTGAAGAAAACAATTTAAAATTTTAAAAATCTTTCTCTCCATATAAAATTATTAAAATTTATTATTTAATTTTAATTTTCAGCCCAAATTATATAATAAGGGTTAAAAAACTGAAGAAAAGTTATTCCATTTTTCTCTTTGTCCCCTTTAATTAGCCTCATAACAACGATTTATTAAAATCAAACTATAGAGAATATAGTTAGAAATTATTGAAGAAAACAATTTAAAATTTTAAAAATCTTTCTCTCCATATAAAATTATTAAAATTTATTATTTAATTTTAATTTTCAGCCCAAATTATATATAGAGAAAAAATAATAAATTGGATTGGTCAATTCAAAAATTTAGAATTAATTAATATACTTTTAATTTTAAGTGAGGCCTGAACTTTCTTTCCCTTTAAATTTCTTTAGTCTCATAGTAAAGTAATTTTTTTTTTTAAAAAATCACATAAAATTTCAAATAACAACTCATTATTGAAAATAAAACTCATTTACATACTTTTAAATTTTTTAAGTAATGATTAAACAATTCAAAAAAAATTCCATTTTTGACTGCCTCCCATTACTTCAATCTCCAAGAAACTTAATCATATTTCTACGATTTTTCTCCCACCTCCTAATAAATTGATAGCTTGTCAATATGCAATTCTTTTAGGTATTAAATTAAAATTGTCATTCGGTTATCATTTTTTCTATCAATTTGCTTCTTTTTTAATTAAATATTATATTAGAATTATGTTTTATATATTATATTCATTTTTTATAATAATTATCGTTATATAAACACAATAAAAAGGAAACATATATAATGATATATTAATACATATTTGTTCAATGAGTATAAAAAGCTAAAAAAATTAATAATTTATAATACAAAAATGACATATATGAAATAATAATTTAAATAAAATAATTTTATATCTTGCTTATAGTTTAATATATATATATATATATATATATATATATCTCTTTTCTTTTTTATTTTATTTATTTTTTGGGTGCAAGGTTTCTCCATTGAGCCAAATGAAGAGTTGAAATTCAATTTCAATTGACGTTTAGTGGCCATTGAAAATAGTGCAAGAATATGATTGGGAGAAAGTGAGTTTTATTAAAAGTAGTGAATTTGTATCTGATTGGTTTGTTTTAAAATAGTAAGAATTCTAAAGTGTGTTAGAGAAGCTATCAAAAGAGTAGCTGGCACTTAGCATAACTTTCTTTATAATAGTTCTGAAATATTATAGAAACAGATTTAAATAAGCGTTTACAAAACTTATGCTCAAATAACACTATTGTGGCCATGTTGTAAACCAATTAAGCCACGTTAAAAGTTTCATATATAGATGACAGTAGTTATTTTATTTGTACTCTCTTTGCTTTTGCTAACTTTTATTCTACAATTTAAACATAAGATAAGAGAGGGAACTTGGCCGTTGGTTTGTTAAGGTGGTTACCATCTAAGGGATGCATGGTTTCCATAGCATTGTAATGGTTGCAAACCATTATGATAGCAGCAGTCACGTTGCCCGTGGCTTAAAAGAAACATATTTTACTAAATGTTGCCAATATTTGAAACTGCAAGTCACACGTTGCATTGGTGAAGGAATGTGTTTTTTCATATGAACCAATGTGTCCTTTTAGTACATGATAAACCGATGTGTCTATTCATTGAATACGTTCACATAAAGACATGACCACCGTGAATGTCATTTTTTTTGCTTATAAATAATCCCCCTCACTAGAAAGATAACTCACTTTTTTACTTTGTATTTTGTGAGTTTGAGTGTTTTGAAATTTTGCAAGTCTTATATTAATTTCTCAAGCCCAAAGAGAGTGAGAAAAATTTCTTGTTATTGCTAATCAAGAAATTTATAGAGGTTTCATTTTATCATGATGGAGTATAGTCATCAACTCAATAGCAACTATGTGTGGGGGCGAATATCTCTCTGAAGATAGCAAAGTGATTCGTGCCTTGAGACAACAACAATATTCAAGTTCTTGATTATCTTCCACCCAATTTTCTTAATAGTTTTAGAGAGATATTATTTGAAGATGACTCAAGATTAGAATACTACATTCAAAGTCATGAATCAAGAGTTTGTCAAACTAGATCGGTTTGATGGAACAAATTTTAATCGTTAGGAGGACAAGATGATGTTTCTCCTTTTAGTGCTCAACCTTGCTTATGTGCTTGCTCCGAATACTACTCCAATTCCTAATGCCGCTGAAGATACTTCCAAGGAAAAAAAAAAAGAAAGAGTTACACAATTAAAGAAAAAGCGTGATGAGGATACTTTTATATGCCGAGGTCACATTCTCAATACTTTATTAGATAGACTTTATGATCCTTACATGTCAATTCAATCATCGTTGGAGATTTGGAAATTTTTGGAAGAGAAATACACCAATAAGCGACAAGGTATGGATAAGTTTATCATGTTAAAGTATTTTGAATTTAGTATGGTTGATGATATGTCTATCATGGATCAAGTTCATGAGTTACAAATCCTTGTTAGTAGATTTCGTGATCTACAAGTGGTTATTCCTAAAACATTACAAGTTGGAGCAATTATTTCAAAATTGCCTTTGACTTGGAATGATTATAAGAAGAAACTCCTACATCTTGGTGAAGACTTCACTGTTGAGAAATTACTAAGGCATTTACATATAGAAGAGGAAAGTTGAAAACGTGATGTTGTGTATCTTTCTCAAAATTCAAAGGTGAATCATGTTGGTAAAGAGAAAGCCAACAAAGATAAAAGAAAGAAATCCTCTATGGATTATAAGCAAGATAAAAAGAGACAAAGATCATATTTTCATTGCCATAAGAAAGGGTATTATATCAAGGATTGTCGACTTCTGAAAAAGGGTAATAACTTAAAAGTAGTGTCAAGTTCCAAGGCCAACTTAGTGAAAAAAAAAAAGAGTTGGTTGCTATAGTCGTTGAGGGAGTTTAATACATGCATATTGGTATGATTACAGAACTTAATATGGCAACACAAGGAAGATCACTTGAGTGGTGGTTAGACTTTGGTGCTATCGTTCATGTTTGCAATCATCGTGATCAATTTAAGACATATGAAGAAGTGAACAACCGAGAGGTGTTGATGGAAAATGACAACTTGGCTAAAGTATGTGGTAAAGGAACAGTAGAATTGAACTTCACATCTGGAAAGAAGTTAAGCTTAGTGAATGTACTTCATCTTTCAGATTTAAGGAAGAATTTAGTTTCTGCTAGTCTCTTGTGTAAGAGAGGATTCAAAATTGTAATGGAATTTGATAAAATTATTTTGCTTAAGAATGACATGTATGTAGGAAAAGAATATTGGACATAAGGCATGTTCAAACTTAATATTAATGAAGTAAATGATTCTATGTATGTTGTTGATTCTTGTGATTTATGGCATAGTAGATTAGCACATTTAAATTACAAGTCAATTGAATATATGCATAAACATAACTACATTAATCTTAGTAATAAGGATTTTAATAAGAAATGTGAGATTTGCACACAATCCAAAATTACTAACAAAACATTTCCAAAAGTTGAAAGAAATACACATTTATTAGAACTAATACATAATGATATTTATGAATTAAATGGTAATATTACTAAAGGAGGTAAAAGGTATTTTATAACCTTTATTGATGATTGTAAGATCCCCAATTTTGTCTAAGCTAATTAGTTCAGTGATCGTGGCTAATTAGAGAGGTTAACGATTAACTGAGGACTTATCAGCTAATTTCAATGAGCAAGAGTTTAGTAAATTGAGTCAAGTCAATAATTGAATTATAACGCACTAAATATTTTAATTAAAACCTAATTATTTGAACCTCATTAATTCGTAACTTAGAAATATAATTAAGCTAATCCAATCTTATTAATTAAGTACAAGACAATTGTTCTACCTTACCAATTGAGATAGATTAATTCTTACACCCTAATTACATAATTCATAAGAGCAATTCTTTTAGAGGAAAACGTTTTAAAAGTGTAATTAACCGAAATCGGTTAAAGAGCAATTTAACTAATCAAATTGATTAACAACTTAGGTAATTCTAATAGCTTTGAAGATTTAAAAATTTCTCCTAATTGATGCACCGAATTTCGGCCAAGGATAAGAGCAAAATCCAACCATCCATTTGCCTTCTCATCATGCACTCTTAGATCAAAGGTCTATGTTTTCTTTAGTCAAGACAAGAGAAGTATCTTCCTCCACTAGGATTATGCCATTTGGAGTGATCATATTCACCCAAGCCAATCCCAAGAGTGTTGATGCCTTTAACCACTTGAAAAATACTAAGTGGTCTTTACCCAAATGCTAAGACTCAAGGAAAACACAACCCACCTTTTTATCCCAAGGTTTCTAGCTTTCTTACTTGAAAAAGAAGTTAAACTCACCTACTTCCCCTTGCTTGTTAGAGAAGCAAAACCAATCAGCCTCCCTCACCCATTTTTGCGTGAACTAGCCCCTCCCCCACTCCCTCATTTATGATTTTCATTCTCTTACTACAAGCCTAAGCTCTCACTTCTCTCTAAACCCCTCTTTATTCTTCCTAATCTTCTTCTTGTTCTTCTTGCTTTCCTACTCTAACTCATCTCATTTCCACCACCATTCTCACAAGCTCTTCAAGGACCACCTCTTTTGGTCTTTGAAGGATATACTTGAATACACACTTAGCCCCATTGTCAAGCTCAAAAAAGGAGGAAGGTCATCTCCAACCTATCAACTCTTTCTAGTCCTCAAAAAACTCATTCGGTATGACTGTAACCCCTCTTTCTTCTATGTTTTCAAGCTCTAGAACTCCTAAGATCTCCATAGCTAGGTGGTTTTAGAACTTGCTCTAAAGGCCTTATGGCCATGCTTTCATTACAAGAAGTTGTTTGTGATTTTTGCTCTTTTCTTGGAAAATAACTTGTCATGCATTTATTTTTATTTTGAACCAAACTTTTTAGAACTCAAAATATTGATTTTTCATCAAGATCTCAAAGTATAAAAGTGGTTTGGAAGAGAAAAGTGGTCGCTTGAGGAAAAGACTTATTGTTTTTACAAGAAAACTCATTGAAACCAAAACCATGGAAGCTGGAAAATTCTGGCAGTCTGTATGGCGTGACTAATAATTCCTTCAATATAACTCCAAATGCTAATTTTAAATGAAAATAGACTCATAGAGCTTTTTATACATATAAATTACGTGAAATTTGGCTCTAAAACAAGAGAGATATGAATTTTCAAAGTGTGCTATCCCCAAATATGTTTCTGTTAGGGCAGTATGTAATAAAATCTTAATAACTCAAGTTATACAAAACATTTTTGAGTGGGACCAAGTTTGTTAGAAAGTTAAGACATAGAGGAACATCCCCATGAAATAGTTTTGCCAGATTCCTTATGAGGAGCTTGCAGTAATGTTTAAAAGTCACTATACCAAGAATAAACTTAAAAGCTGAGTAGTTAGAATAAAATGTGCATATCTCAAGTTACAAAATGAATTTTGAGTGGGGTTTGTTTTGTTTAAAATAGACCCAGAGAACTATAATCATACCAAAATTCAAGTCAAGATTATAAAAGATGAAATTATGGCGAATTTTTGAAGTTACTGCCCCATTGTAAAAGTAAAGATTGGTTATGGTTAAGTTTAAAGGTTAATGAGGAATAAGCTTAAAGACATTAAAATCCCCAAATTAAGATATTGGAAAACCTTCATAATTCAACTTAAAAAGCTTCAAAAAGGATAATAGATGAAATTGACCCTATGCGTAATAAAATAATTTATGCAAGAAGCAAATCAATTAAAAGCTTGCACCCAAGTTTACTAAGCTAAGCTCATAAGACTTTGTGTGATATGTATGCCTCTATGTGTCAATATGATGACAATGATATGATGACGATATGATAATGATCATGACAATGATTATGATTGTGATATGCTGATGATAAGGATGATGATGATATGAATATGATATATTGATGATATGATGCTTAATGATATGCGATTAAGGAATCACATTTGGGGACGGCGATACGTAATGCCTAGATGTGGAAAAGAATTAGAATAATTTTGCATCATAAGCCTTAATAAGAAAAAAATGAACTAAGGGTGTGATCTTTTAAAAGGGAAGGTGACCCAAAGTAAACTCCTCTCACCCACGACTCACATGAGGCATGGCATAACCCAGCTAGTGTAAGTACCGAAAATTTATGGTGGCGACAGCCACGGTATGAGTTCATTACCACTTATGTTTAGTGAGTGAAAAGGAAAAAGATTTAAGATAAAGTCAAGTTAAGGAAAGAAAAGGGACTTCGGTCCAAATCCTGAACAGGAAGAAGTTAAGAGAAGCTTATAGCACAGCTATATATGTTTTATGTAATTATAGTGTTCCTATACTTGTTATGATATAAATGATCAGAAGACATGTTAAAATTGAATCTGTTTCAAATGGCTATATTTTTGAAAATCTAAGAATTGGACTTTATGCATGCTCACTATTTTCATTTATAAAACTGAAGTGGCTGGGATGATGACGAAGACACTTTAGTATCGGGTTCGAGTCCTACTGAGAAATCTTATTTCTCACTCTAGTTACTTTTTCGTATCGTCACTAGAATCTGATGGCGCATTCGGTGGAGTGGAGCATGGATCCCCCACACTGTGAGCAGACGTATGATGTGGGATGCCAGACAATGCTGATTTGGACTTGTTGTTGCTATAGTTCTGCATCTTCATACATTCCTTTTTGTAACGAACGATATCAATTTAAGTTTGTATTTAGTATTTGGGTCATGGCGCGTCCATGAGCCTCCCTCGATGTAATGTTTATACATATACATATACATACATATATATATATTATGAACCCATATGGATGTAATGATTAGCTATGAAATGCATTGTATTTGTGAATTACTATTTATTTACCTTTCTCTTGTTTTATGATATTGAGGTATGTATTTTACGCGATACGCTCTTTTTCTATTTGTCTTCTCGCTCAAGGCTTTACTTTCCAAAATGCTGCAAAGTGACGACGTAGTTAAGGAAAAAAAAATCTTACCGTATTTTCCGCATAACTTAATTTCAAGTGAAGTTTAGTTTTCCACGAGCATAAGTAACTACTAATAAAACGTCGTAATACGACTTAAGCATAGTATGGGTTTATTTGGGTGTTACAATGATTTTTCTAGATTTACTTATGTGTATTTGCTAAGTAATACAGACGAAGCATTTGAAATGTTTAAGAAGTATAAGTTGGAAGCAGAAAACATGCATGATAAGAAAATAAAAGTTCTTCGCAGTGATAGAGGTGGAGAATATTTTTCTACTGAATTTGATTATTTTGTGAATTACATGGTATTGTGCATGAATCTTCTGCTCCACATACTCCACAACAAAATAGTTTAGCAGAGAGAAAGAACTGTACCTTAGTAATTCAATGTTGCTAAATACCAAGTTACCCTACAATCTTTGGGGTGAGACATTATTGACAGCATGTCATATTCATAATACGACACCATCAAGAAATAGAAAGGTTTCTCCTTATGAAATATGGACAGGAAGAAAACCAAACTTAAATTATTTGAAAGTGTGGGGGTGTTTAACCTTTTATCATGTTCCCAATCAAAAGAAAATTAAATTAGGGCCAAGAGCCATAAAAGGCATCTTCATAGGATATGCTCAAAATTATAAGGCATATAGAATTTTGGACTCAGTGTCTAATACAGTTGTTGAATCAAGAGAGGCAGAATTTATTGAAAATAAATTCATTAATGATTCAACCCCTAATTTGGAATATTCCCAAAAGGATACAGATCAAGTTTCTCAAGAAACTATTGTAGATCAAAGTAATAAAACTCTATGTGAGAATGAAATGGTTGAACCAAGAAGGAGCCAAAGAATGAGAAAAAGTAAGGATATGGGTCCAGATTTTATCCCTTCTCAGGCTATAACTTTTTTGGTTGAAGGAACTACGGATTCTGTGATAAATAAGATCCCTATTATGTTAAACATAGAGGGTGATCCTCAAACATTCGAAGAGGCTATGGCATCTAGAGACTTTGCTTTTTGGAAAGAAGCAGCGGATGATGAAATGGATTCAATATTATCTAATAATAATTGGGTCTTAGTTGATTTGCCTTTAGGATCAAAGCTTGTAGGATACAAGTGGGTATTTAGAAAAAAATATAATAGAGATGGTTCACTACTAACCTTTAAGGTAAGGTTGGTAGCTAAAGGGTTTAGACAAAAAGAAAGTTTAGACTATTTTGATACCTAGACATCTGTGGCAAGAATGACTTCTATTAGGACTCTTATAGCATTAGCATCCAATTATAAGCTTCACATACATCAAATGGATGTTAAAATGGCTTTTCTCAATGGATCTTAATGAAGAAGTTTATATTGAACAACTGGAAGGCTATGTGCTACCTAGAAATGAAAAGAAAGTTTGTAAACTAGTTGTCTTTATATGGTTTGAAACAGGCGCCTAAGCAATGGCATGAGAAGTTTGATTCTATGGTATTATCAAATGGCTTCTCACATAATAGTGCAAATAGATGTATATACTCCAAATTTACTAAAGACTTTGGAGTAATAATTTGTTTGTATGTTAATGATATGTAGATTATCGGGATGAATTTAGAAGGGATTCGTCAAACAAAGGAGTATCTAACTTCTAAATTCAAGATGAAGGATTTGAATGAAGTAGATACGATATTGGGCATAAAGGTACATAAGCATAAAATTAGCTTTGCTTTAAGTCAATCACATTATATTAAGAAGGTATTGGAAAAGTTTTTAGCATCTTAAAATTAAGGAGTCTAATACACCCTATGATCCTAATTTCAAATTAAAAGAAAACATAGGGAGATCTATAGCACAATTAGAATATGCAAGTGCTATAGGAAGTCTAATATATGTAATGCATTGAATTAGGCCTGATATAGCATTTACTATGTGTAAACTATCGAGGTTTATAGGAAAACCTAGTAATCAACATTGGAAAGCTATAGTAAGGATTCTTGGTTATCTTAAGAAAACCATAAACTTGGGATTATATTATAGTAATTATCCTACAGTACTAGAAGGTTATTCTGATACTAGTTGGATTACAAATCTAAGTGATAATAACTCCACTTCAGGATGGATTTTCACTACAGGTGGTGGAGCAATAAGCTGGGCATCAAAGAAACAAACATATATTTCACATTTTACTATGGAAGCTGAGTTTATAGCCTTATCAGCCACAGGTAAAGAAGCAGAATGACTTAAGAATTTGTTAAATGATATAGAGCTGTGGCCACAACCAATGACTACTATTTCGATCTTCTGTGATAGTGAATCAACTATGTCCCAAGCATATAATAAGGTTTATAATGGAAAGTCTATACACATAGGCTAGAGACATGAGTTCGTAAGACAGTTAATAGGAGATAGTATAATTATCATCATATATGTAAAATCTAAAGGGAATTTAGCAGACCCATTGACCAAAGGTTTGTCAAGGGATAAAGTCAAGGAGACTACTGCTAAAATGGGATTAAAATCTATAATTGTTAAATGATGGAAACCCAACCTTATTCTAGTAGAACACTACTTTCAATGTTTAAAGGGTAATAACAAGTTATTTAACAACTGGAGTACTAAGATATAGGATTTATTGCTATATATGTTATTAGGAGGGTGAGTTAAAACTCTTAATGGATTGATAATCTAATTTATCAAAAGGATTCCACCTATGTGAATATAGGAGTGGTGCCGCTCTGATCGAGAATTTTAAAGGTTTTATTCTTGTAAATATTTATGAAACTAGGATAAGCACATAGCTATAAAAGTGCTTAAAATTCGTAAATCTCTTCGACTTGTTTGGAGATATAATTTATGTGTGTGACTTTTTGGTACTAACACAAGGAGTATGGGTTTGATTAACTAGACACCTATTATTTCGTTAAATCCTTAAAAGTTTACACTAAAGGAATGTTTAATCCTAGTGATACATTCTTTTATGCATAAATTTATATGATTTTTAAACTTGTAAAATAGTAGGGGAATGAATTGTATTTTACAATTTAAATATAAGATAAGGTAGGGAACTTGGCTGTTGGTTTATTAACGTGGTTACCATCTAAAGGATGCATGGTTTCCATAACATTGTAATGGTTGCAAACCATTATGATAGCAACAGTCACGTTGCCCATGGCTTAAAAGACATATTTTCCTAAACTAAGGCAACGTTGCCAATATTTGAAACTGTAAGTCATACGTTGCATTGGCGAAGAAATGTGTTTTTTCGTATAAACAAATGTGTCCTTTTAGTACATGATAAACCAATGTGTCTATTCATTGAATACATTCACGTAAAGACATGACCACTGTGAATGTCATTTTTTTTTGCTTACAAATAATCCTCCTCACCAGAAAGATAACTCACTTTTTTACTTTGTGTTTGTGAGTCTTATATTAATTTCTCAAGTTCAAAGAAAATGAGGAAAATTTCTTATTATTGCTAATCAAGAAATTTATAGAGGTTTCATTGTATCCTGGGGGAGTATCATCATCAAACCAATAGTAACTACGTGTGGGGGCGAATATCTCTCTAAAGTGATTCGTGCCTTGAGACCACAACAATATTCAAGCTCTTGATTATCTTTTACCAATTTTGGTGGTCTCCAAGTTTAAAAAAGAAAAAGAAAAAGAAAAAGGGTCGTTTGTTGTGCTAGATTCTGAATCACAGTTTGGTATGCCCTAATAGATTTAATAAAGAGAATTATTATTTGATACATATTAGTAAAATTTTTTTTCTCAATTTTACGTCAAGAAATTTATTTCATTAGTGGCAACCAATATCGTATTGATTAGTAACAATATTATTCCTACTAAATGGTATTGCTCTTAGCTTCTCTCCTAATAATTAATATCACCATAATATTTCATATATTTAAGAGGTGTTTGGCAATTTGAGAAACTAAATCAACATGATATAAAATAGAACTATTTATTTTAACTTATCTAAAAATGAATCTTTTTTGTTTATACAATATTTGGTTTGTAACAAACTTAAAAATTAGTTTTGATTATAAATAAATAAAAACAATAACTATAACAAATAAACTCATATTTTTACCACGTCCAATGAACAATAATTGTTCTTTTTTACTTACCCATAATAGTTAAACTCACATAGTAAGCTTATTATTTAAAATATTCCATGAGATCTGAGGAGTCTATTGAAGTGATTATTTTTTAAGGCAACAAGATTCTTGACTACAAGATAACTTTCTATTGCTATATAATGTAGATGATGGCTTAAGAAGAAAGTGGGTGGTGAAAAAAATATAGGTTAAGTTCTATGCTCAAGAAATTTGTTAAAAAAAAAAAAAAAGTTTGGTGATAGAGATAATTCATGAAAGGTGACAGATGAGATGAAAATATGTTGAGAAGATAGAAAAGGTAGAGAGAAGAGAGGGTATAGTCAATGGAGAAGAAAAGAATTGGTGGAAAGTGGGAAAAAAATAAGGTAGAAAGAGGAAAATTTGGGATGAGATAATGCTAATTTAAAATTGGTTTAAATAAAAATTAGTTTTCAATTATTTTAGTTAGTAATCAAACAAAGTTTATCTTAAACTCGACCTCATTACTTATCTATTTTTTTGGCCAAAAAAATTTCTTCTAGTCTGTCATATCATTATTAATCTTCAAAAAGAGAAATAAATCTTTTGTAAATCGCTTTTTAAGTATTCATCATCACTACACAATATTAATTTAAACCATTAAAATATGAATTTAATTCTATTTTTTTGTTCTTTTAGGGTGTACTCACTAGTTTGATTTAAAATGGTAAGGAAAACATGGAAGAGATGTATGGGGCTTTATCCCTATTTGTGAGTTTCACATTTTAGGAGGGGAATGCTTTTGAGAGTTTTATTCACCCCTCAAAACCTTCTAGTACCATCATTTCAAGGTTCCCCAAATTAGGGATTTTTAATGAAATACAATATCATTTACTATCTTATCCTTATTAAAATGTTGAGATGTCATCTTTACCTTTTTTATCCCAAAGTATGGCGTTTTGTGTTGGATGGTTCAAGCAAAAGGGTTCCTGACATGTTGCGAGTCATGCCAAAACTGTCTTATGCAATTTTCTCTGCATACTGGAGTAGTTGATCTTCAGTGGTGTAAAGCTAGGTGTTATGTCGATATTATTCGGTGATTAAATTAGCAATTTGGTTTTTCTTTTTGCTTTTAGTTTTATAATATCTCGTTTATTGTATGAATTAGGCTTCTCAGGCCTTGAGAGTTTTCATGAGCCATGTTTTATAATTATAAAAAATTGAATATATTATTTAAATTTAACCATTTTAATAAAAAATAAAATTATAAAATACATTATAAATACTCTATTTCCTTTCATTTAACCACTTTACACTCACGAACATGAGTAAGACAAAATCCTTTAAATACTCTTCCTTATCCTTTGATCACTTTCCTTCCCTTTCCTACATAACTCACAAACATAACATTAGTATACATTATAACTTGACCATATAAGTACTTTTGTGAGTATATCACTTCTAGCTTGCATATTGAGTACATCTTACTCTAAACTTTAGGCTAGAACACCCTTCATTACTTTATTGTTAATAATCAATGCTTGCTGGAAATACAACATGAATAAATTTCTTTTTCTACAATCACATCTCTTATCATTAAAAGAAAATAGAAACAAATTTGTCATTTCAAAAATGTAACATCCTCAATTTTATGTCGTGCTAAATTACCTCAGTAACCCTGAGTAATTAGGCACTTAATAAGAAAATATGAGATTAAGGCTTAATTAAATGGTTAGGGAAGAGTTTAGGGGTTAACTCGGATGAAAAAAGTCAAAAGAATGCTTACTCGAGATTAGATAATTTTTAATTCAGCAAGTCAGAGTCTTTATAGCTTAATTAAGCACTAATCACCCTTAATTAACTTAATCAAGTTTGATTGAGGTTAATTAAGCTTAATCGCAAGATTAAATTTTGTTAATCATATTCTTGCGTATTAATCACTAATCCTTACTTAATCACCTTAATTAAGTTATATGCGCACTTAATCACATGATTAATTTCAAATTTAGTCAACTAGACAATAAAGTAAAAAGTGATGTCATTAAAGCATAAAGCATTAGACAAGAGTGCTTTATGTAAGAGTTAGTACATGCTTTGTTCCCCCATCATCCAATTTGTCCCCATAAACCTTAATTAACACAAAATAACACAAAAATATCTCCCTCCTTCCCTTTATGTTGGACGCCACTTTTAAGCGCACACACACACATACTCACATTTTTATTTTCACTCATCCTATTCTCTCTCCTCAAAGCCAAATCCTCCAACTTCTCTCTAAACTCTCTCATCTTCTTCTTTATCTTCTTCTTCCTTTCTCTACCACCACTACTCAAAACCACTCACTTAGCCCTTCAAGGACCTCATCTTTGGGTCTCTAGAGACAAGATCTAAACATTACAACCTCTATTTTCACAAGATCTTAAGAGCTTCTCCTTCCTCCAAGCCAAAACTGCCACCATCATCACCAAGAGGAGCCATCATTTTCTTCTTCTCCTTCCTTGTTGTAGTGCCATTTTGATAAGGAGGTAGTGATCTTCATCTTTTGTTTCGTTTACTCAAGAAAGCTTGAAACTTGGTTCTTTCTATGACTAAGATCTTTGAGTGAAAACTTGAGGAAATCTTTCATACTCTTCATGAGCAAAAGTTTCTACTTTTAGAAAAATATGTTCTTGATGATCTTCAAGTATTCTTAAGTTTTTACTTTTGGCAAAATATGTTCTTGAATGTTCTTGATGGTATCTTGCTTAAAGTTGTTCCTTTTCTTATGATGAGTTGATGATTAAAAAAGTTTCATCTTTTTATGTTTTCATGATTTGATAAGACTATGAACATTCTAAAAGCTTTAAACTTTAAAAAGTTTGCTTCTTGACACACAATGTTCCTTTTCTTATGATGAGTTGATGATTAAAAAAGTTTCATCTTTTTATGTTTTCATGATTTGATAAGACTATGAACATTCTAAAAGCTTTAAACTTTAAAAAGTTTGCTTCTTGACACACAAAAAGTGGCGCAAGTTTTAGTGCCATCATAAAGTCTTCTTTTGTTTGTTTTGAAGATAAAAATACATGTAAAAGTCTAAGCTTTTTAGAATAACAAGCCTTTTTGAGTTATAAAATGATATCTTGTCACTTTATGTCTTAGAAATCAAACCTTAAAGAAAAGACTTTTTATAAAGTTTTAAACTTTAGTCAAGAATGAGACTTTTAAGTCATAAAAGTGTTATTTTGTAACATTTAATTCATAAAGTTTAGATCTTGAGCCAAACAATGAAAAAAGGTGTTAACTTTTATAAAGATCAAGACTTTTTAACCTTAAAGTTAATGTTTTATATCACTAGTTGATAAAGTAGGAACCTTTTTAATGTAGAGATAACTTTAAGTCATAAAGTTGACACCTTGATGGTCTTAGAATAATTAAAAGAGTCAACTTTCATAAAGAATAAAACTTTATGACTACTTTATAAAGAATGATAACTTTAATAATGTTTAAGGTAAAACCTTGGAATGTTATTAGTGAAAGCTTAAAACTTTATAACTTGAATAAGTTAAAAATCACCCATAGTGAACATGGTGTTTGTTGGGTCCATGAGTATGGTTATGCGTTGTCATGACCGAAGGATTAAAGGAATCTCAAACTCTTTGGGAACAGAAGTATGATTATGGCCTCTGAGCATACTATGAACCTAGGAATCACTAAGAGCACTATCTCAAGGAAAGGAAACAATCATTTAACTTAATTAATTTGAACAAGTATTCCATAAGACATGTACTTAAGTAAAGAATAATTTCATATGAGAACTAAGTAACTAAAAGACCACATACACATATCTTAACTATGTGATTCTCCCATGGGTAACCATGAGAAATCATATGATGATTCATAAGATTCTTCACAAAGGATAATGCAACTATAAACCCCTTTAGGGTATGAATGTGTGATGCCATGCGCATGATGAATGATGAGTTTGATTGAGCTTTGTCGTATGATTGAATGATGAGTATGATGATATGATATAGATATGATGAACTGTTGGTTGAAAGTTGTGATTGGAATTTTGGGGAAGCTTCGGTCTAGCTGTTATGCTGCCGGATTTTTCTCAAAATTATGGACTTAGTCATATCCTTGCATGTATCTAGTCAAAGAAGAACTATGCATGTAAAGTATAATGATAAAAAAAGAATTAATGGGACATGACCCTTCAATCACTTCGGTAAGGGAAGTGAGAGACGGTGATCTACAAAGACTCAAGGAACCTCTATGAGGGAGGGAAGGGTGACATGGAGGACCCTCCAACTTAGAGGTAACAAATATCGGCTTAGTCTGATTTGGTTAGTACTGCGTGACGAAGGTCACAGAATGAGCTCATGTCCAAAAGCAGTATATTTCAAAGAAAAGTAAAAGAATGTTAAGCATGTGCTAAAAATGAAAGTCAAAGTAGGACCATGGTCAAGTTGATTAGTTGCATAGTTATGCATGTTTTTACATTCCTTATGTGAACTATGAATGTTTATTATGTACATTAGCATGTATGCCTATGTATGACACTATGGATATGATGATAAAATTAAAAGCAAACCGCTTCGGGATTTACGTTTTTTGAAACTATAAAAATTGAACCGATATCTATCCACTATTTTTATATTAAACCTGAGGTGGCTAGGATGATGACAGTGACACTGTGTTTGTCTAGTTGTGATCCTACTGAGAAATTTTGTATTTCTCACTCCTACATTTTCCGTGTCGTCTTCAGAAGATGTCAACGTCGGGCATAGTAGTGATCTACGTTGAGTTCCCGATATGGGGTTGGCACTTTAACCCGGTGCTGAACGCCTCCGTGCTATCAGCGATCGCAGCGATGAGGGTCTATATCTTCCACGACTGCCAGTTTCAGACTCTTGTGATGAGCCCATTTTTCCAACCGTGTAACATCCACGACTTCCGACTTCCGAGCCCATAGTATTCCCAACCTCCAAACTCATCTTCAAGGCTAGACAGACAAGGATTTACGATTCCCGACCTTGTGTAAGCGTGTATGAATTTTGACCTCATCAGTATGAATTTCGATTTCCGATTTCAGGAGCTGAAATGAAGTGACTGATGCTTCCAACTTACGAGTTCGTCTTCGACTTCAGCACAATTTACGACTTCCGACCTTAGCTATCAAAGATCAAAATTTTAGATTTTCGACTTCGTCTCTAAGGCTCAAATGAACTGGCTATATTCCGAATTCCGACATTATGATTCACAAATGTACGAGATCCGATCTCGAGTTCAATATCAGTAGCTCTCATTTCTGTATCTTTTCGAGTTCCGAGATCGAGATTCTATAGTTCCCGATTTCCTGGTACACGGATTAATGTTGTGAATTCTGCCCTCCGGAATTATGTTTACGATTGATTCGTTTTGCCTAATTTCCCGATTTCTGACTTTAAGTGCTTGGCTTCACACTAGGCTCTGCTTTCAAGTTTCGACTAAACTGGATGTTTTTCGAGTTCCGACTTCACATGCAGGATGTTCACGAGTTCTGATTTCGTTTCCAGAATATACTGGAAACTAGTCCCACTCTAGGCAACGTGGAGAGCAAATCTACCGCACAAATAAGGCAACGTGGAGAGTAGTTTGGTCATAAGAAGAGGGCAAGGTTGGCTGAAACTTAGCCCTATGTTTAGAGGCCAATCAAAACCTTTCAAGTTAACTACTACTCATACTTATATAACTCTCCTTCTCTTCTTCAGATTTTTTTTCTCACGTTGCACACTTCACTCCAACTTTCTCTTTTCTTTTCATCTCTCACCCAACTCCTTCATACCTTGGACTTTTACCAAGTTGCAGCTACAAACTCAAACCAAAATCATTCACAATAAGAGGTAGGGCTTCTAAATTCTTATTTGACTTTTAGGTTCTTGAAGTATTGATGGTGGTCTAAATTTTACTTTGATGTGTTGATTAAATAATTATGATGAATTATAGCTGAACTATGGGTTGTCTATGAGGTTAAGACTTGAATTGAAAGAGATAAAGGATAAAGATATGAAAAAGTTGAGAGGCTGAAAAATCCAAAACCCTCGGCAGTCCGTACGGCGGAGTGTACGGCTTCGGCTCCCGCCGTTTAAAATTAACGAGACCATTTTTATGTGAAACTAGACATCTAGGGCTTTCCATAGACATATCATATAAGGATTTTGGATCAGAATTGAGGGAGATATGAATTTTTGAATTTCAACCTAGGGTTTTGACTTTGGCTCTGGGCAGATTAGGTTATTTATGGTAGAACTCGACCTATACTATATGAAAATGAGTGAAACTAAACTTGTTAGAAAGCTTACACATAGGAAAATATCTAATAAAAATTTCAGAATTTAATAAGGTCCCAGTTGTTCCCAGTTCTCCACGCAATTCGCCCTATGTCCACACCGGGCTAGAACAGAGCAGTGTAGAAAGGTCCAAATTCGGGGCTTGTAACTCGAGACCCTCTAAGCCAAATTGAGTGGGACTTTTTCTAAATGAAACTTTGTCCTGTTAGCTTCAATATGAGACCAATTTCGTATGAATTGAATCAGTTTTCGATTTTTAGTGGATTTTTACTTTTCGTTGCCTAATTTTGGCTAGCCAATGGGCAGGCCGAGATAAAATCTAGATATCTTGAGTTGTAGGTACCAAAATTGGATGGGACCAAAGAGGTTAGAAAATAGGCACATGACACTTTAACATACTCAAATTTGAGATCCAAATGAGTTAAAATGAAATTATGGCTTGAATTACAAAAACCGGGTTGGTTGAATATACTGAGGCAGGATTCCTGCCTTAATGAATTTGATATGGATTTGAGTTCTATGTTGAAATAAAAATGTGAAGTTGTGTTCCTTGTGATAAATTGATGTATTGATTGGCTGGCACTATTCATAGGGAAGCGGACACGTTCCGTTATGCTGCCAAAATTTCGATAGAACCCATGTATAAGTTATGAATTACATGTTAATACATATGCATTCTTAAGAAAGCCATGAAAGTTATGAAAAGAATTGTGTTATTATGCAAGTTCCATACTACTTGGGCCAGCCCCGGATAAGAAGTTAAGGGGAATAGATTGGTGGGAAGGTCGGGAAAAGTGAATCCCGGCATTCCTGTATAGGAAAGAGCTCGATCCTGATAAGCGGACTATTACCCAGGAGTCTAAAATGGCCAAGAACTCCTAGGGGACCAAGAGATGGAAAATGGTAGAAAGTAATGAAAAAGTTTATGAAGGAAAGTTCAAGAACGAGTCTACATGATTACATGAATGCATGAATACATGAAATAGTTACATCAAGATGTTTACAATTGTCTGTTATAATTGCTCACTGCTATTCATTTATTTATTTCGATTATCATTCTATGTATCCGTATTAATAATCTATTTTGTTTCTTATGTCAATTAAAGTAAAACTGAACCTTGCCTCGGACCAGACATTTTCTTAAACTCATGAAAATGGACTTTTCAGTTTGAACATATATTTTATAATTAAATAAAACCCGAGGCAACTGAGAATGTATGTGACGTCGATGCAAGATAATCAACCCTACTGAGAATTTTCTTGAAATTCTCACCCCGCTTTGTGTCTCCCGCATCATTCTCAGACACTGGCGATGGACTCCACAGCTACCCTTTTTATTGAGATTCCTGCGTTACAGCTCCACCATGATCCAGAGTTGGACTCTTTGTACATAGCTAGTTCGTGCAACTTCCGATTTTACCTCTTCAGCAACAGGAACTTTGATGTTCCTTTACACCATCCCATCTTCGACCCTGTTACCCCTTATATTGCTGTCCCTCTACACATGGCGCACCCACATCCTGCACCTCCTGCACCCGTAGCACCCGCTGACCCTGCCCCTGAGTCACCACCGCAGGCAGCCCCCGACATCCCGATGAGTTCAGAGGGTGACCCCTCCGAGGCCACCGGCTCGTCGCCCTCTTCCTCCTCGGGACCCAGCGCAGACTATACACCGGCCGAGCCTGGCATGGCTAACGGCTACCTGACGGAGTAGCTTAGCGGCAGGAGATGTTGTACAGTATGACCCTCTTTTGAACAGCATGTAGCTTTGGGTCATGGACTTGGCTGTAGGGTTAGCAATAGGTTACGAAATGTCCTTTGAGGACCATAGGGTATTTTGGCGGATGATGGCATTATGGTCTTTTTGATACACCAGCCCCTTATGTATTCTACTTTAAAACTTTGTACAAAAACTGAGACAGTGGCTTCTGATATATATATGTTTGCACGTATGCAGTAACGCTATTGTACTATACTTATCTTGGTGATATTTTGTTCGATTCGTTTCGCTTTTAGTATAGCAGCGCGCCGTTTCGTCAAAAGAAAAAAAAAAAGAGAAGGAGAAAAATGTTTATATGGTGATGATGATTTAAAGAAGAACAAAACAGGAAAGGTAAATAGAGTATCAACACGGTAACACGATCTGACTAGTTTCATGCTATGACTTAAGCATAACATAAAATTGGTAGCGTGTTACAAACCGCATCAGCCATTCGGCGAGGTTACTATGGACGACATCTGCCCCTACTTTCAGCCACCAAAATACCCCACCGACGATGACGAGACTGACTCGGGTACCCATTTGACTCCGACTGTTTCACTGGATTTCGATCCCTCGGAGTCGTCTTATCCGAGCTATCATGTGGAGACCAACCCCTCTGAGCCCTTCTATCTGACTTGTTCTGGGGGATTTCATCATTCGAGTTCATCGCAGCCTTCGGTGATTCGTTTATCTTCTGATTCTTCTGCTTCATCTGCTGGCCTAGCTTCACTCCAGGTTCACGGGCATGGGTTCATTTGTACCCGCACTGTGCCCCATGGATGAGGACGTGCTCGAGGAGGAGGATGTGGTGGTGTTTCTCCTGGTGGATATGGGAACGGTTTCCTCCCGCCTGATGCCTGATGTGACGATTGCATGCGGAGCTGAGCACGATGATAGCCCCTTTTGGTCATAATTATAGGGTTATCATTTTGTAGTGTGGCATGCTTGGGTAGTAGGGTTTTCTGATTATTTTCTTTTATCATGTATTTGGTAGGTTTCTTGTGTAGGGCCGACGGTAGATATCGGATCCACTATTATCTTATGTGTGACTTTTTTATGACTATTATCATATTATTATGGATGGCCATGGAATGAATGTTATCTTTATCTAAGATTGTGGTTATTTTTATTGCTTCTATTTATGTTAAATGCAATGTATGTATGAGATAGCGACGTTTGTATTATACATTCACGATGCGCTTATGGCTCTCGATTTCAAAAATAGTTTACTCGTTTTGTTCAAAAAAAAAAATTACCCCTATTTTCGTTAAAAAGTAATTTCTAAAGGTAATGTTAATTCTGCGAGCAAAAGTAATAACTAGTAATTCCACAATATGACTTAAGCATAGAATGAAACTATTAGGATGTTACACAAAATATCTGAACCCTAAACTTTAAACCTTAAACTTATTTGAAAATATTTGAAGTTTCGTTTTTATTTGGAGTTTATTTATTGAAATATTGTGTTCTTTATGATTATTATCTAGGTTATTGATTCCATTATTTTGAAGGAAAAATTTAAGTTGAGAGAAAAGCCGATAAATGAACAAAAGGTCAACCAACTAAGTCAACCCATGTAACCTAGCTAGGATATTAATTTCTCATAAAGATATTTGTAGATAACTCATCAATAAGAGAATTTTAAAACAATAGATCTATTTGGTATGAAATAAAAGTATGAAAGAACTATCAGTTAAATGGTTGTTATACTACTGGCTGTTCAAAGCGAGATTGACAGAAATCACCCTGGGTAGATGAAAAAATAATAAATCCATGTTTTCTTACTTCCTTTGTGCTTAAATCCTTCGTACCAAAAAGCCTTTCGCATTTTAATATTACAATTAGCTATCTTAATCATTCTTTTTTTATCTTCTCTCTTCTTTTCTCCTTAGAACCTTCTTTCTTTTCTCTGTTAATCATCCTTCATACTATGACCTCATTCATTCAAACCTTCATGAGCCTTGTAAATAGTAATAATAATAATACCGTGCCTGGTTATGTGTGTTGGAATTCTCTCGTGTGGGCTACAATTTGTTGTATTTTGAAGTTTGAAATGTATTTCAAAAGATTTATGAGTGCATATTTAGCACATGTTTTTCTTTTATGCTTAATTAATTTGACCATTTTTAGCGGTTACAATAGAATTTTATTAAATCCAATTTATTTTCAAACTATCATAATTTATTTTGTTTTAAAAAAAAGACTGTAATGCCTGGGTCGAGAGTCACACAAATTGTGACACTTTATCTTGTTGGACCCTATGAAAGCTATAAGTCTAGATGTTAGTCCTCCTTGGAGGGCTATATGTTTGGAACATTTTCATGGGATTAAAAGTCCTAGTAATTATGTAACATCCCCACTTTAGTAAACTGAACGTGATGGGAACTTTGAATTAATTCCCCTAAGCAGTGTGAGAATTTCTCAGGCAGCGCTATGCCATGACGATCCTCACACTTGGAAGTATAGGGTAGTATAACAATGCCATTGAGAATATGGCACTGCCGTATGTTAAAAACTAAGAAATAACAAAAGTGCCCCTATAAAACTTTTGTTAATTACAAAAATGCCCAAGAATTTTTGAGGAATTACATTTTTGACCCTAGAGAATTATTTCCACAATAACCCTACGACTTTTCATAAAATAACATTTATGTCCCCACATCGGTAGAATTAGCAAAATGGTGTTTTAAGCGGAGCAGAATTAAGTAGTGAAATCGTAGAAGTTTAAATCTCTGCCGATTGGGCCATGGAGGCAGCCTGATGTGAAATGATGTGGGGTGCCCCCAGACTTGCCCAAAATTACGAAAATGCCATTAGTTACAGAAAATAGGAAATAGAAAGGCTTCGGATTTACGAAAACGTCTAATTTACTCCGTTAATTCACTTATTTGGTTTTAATAGTTATGTAAGGACAATTAGAAGTTAATTAGATATTAATCAAGAGCTAATTAGATATTAGTTAAAGAGATTTGGCTTAAGATAAATTAAAATGAACATGTAGATATCTTACAAACTATTAAGTAACGATTTACCGGTTTGGAGGAAATCAGTAACTATTCGGTGTTCTAAACTACCAGAGTCGAATCAGTAGAATTTTACACCGATAATCTTAGGTTGGACGGCTGAAATTCAGCCACCTCCACCACCATAGGTGGCGCCACATGGCAGCCCTATGATGGGAAGACTTGGCCAAATCATGACCATTGAAGCTAAATATCTAAGTCATCCTTATCTAGGTCATAAAGCCTAGAAAAATCTCACCACCTCCCTCATTTATGCACCCTCCATCATGCCTCAGCCCTCTCCCATCTCTTCTTCTTCTTCTTCCTTTCTTTCCTTGCCTCCATGACCAAGAACTTCAAGCTCAAGATTGGAAGCCCTCTTGACCTCAAATCCTCTTGCTCCTTTTATGAAAATTGATCCTCTCTTCCTTCTCTACAAAACCCCTCTAACAATTTCATGATTAAGCATCAAATAGAGCCTCCTCACATTCATATGAGCTGCTGCCATGATGAAGGAAGAAGGCTAGAAGTTGGTTCTTGGCCTCCTTGCTTCCATAGCTTCAAGGATTTCAAGGTAGGTAGCTTAAATCCTTAATTGTTTGATGTATCATGTGACTATGTGGCTGCTATGTTCCTCTTATGCCATGCTTGTATGATGGTGCCTTGATGTTCTTCTAATGTTTTGAGGTGAGGAAACTTGGTTTAATTTGAAGAATTTATCAAAAACTCAAAAGGGAGCTAGGTAGAATCTGTTTTGTGAGAAAACCCTACGGTGTCCGTATTGGCGGAGTGTACGGCTCTGCCTACAGCCATAAAAAGTGGATGGGTCTATTTTTATATGAAACTAGACATTCAGGGCTTTCCATATATATAAAATATAAGCCATTGGATTAGTATAGAATTAGTTATGAATTTTTGAAGTTTAACCTAGAAATCTAGATTTTTACCCGGGCAGTATGAGTTGAGAAGGGTATAACTCACCCTACACAACTCCAAATTCAGTGAGCCCAAGGTTGTTTGAAAGCTAACATGTAAGGAAACATCTCATAAAAATTTCAGAACCAGACTTGTTGCCATCTGTTCCTAGCACACCAGTGAACTTGACCTAAGTTTAAATCGGGCTAAGACAGTGTAGTCCAGTAGGGTCAAGTTTCGAGACTTATAACTCAAAATATACTCATAGAAATGGTATGAAACTTATCCCATTTGAAAGCTTGTTCTGTTATCTTTAATTTGAAATAAATTTTGTAGGATTTCACTTGGATTTCTATTTTTAGTGAATTTTCACTTAAAAGGGTATAATTCTGGCTAAGAACAGGGCAGTCTAAAGTAAATTACTAATAACTTGAGTTATACAAATCAAAATGAGATAGGACCAAAAGGGTTGGAAACTAGACACATAAGGCTATGACATATCCAAATTTTAGACTTAGATGATTTGAATTGAGCAAAGAGTGGATTATAACAAAATCGGGTAGAATAAGAGAGAGTAAATTGAAAATCCCATAGATGCTTGAATTGAACTTAGGGAATGATGCTATGAATATCTATGTAATGGCTGATCCATATTGGAATGCAAGCTTGAAAGATTGTACTGGTTGTCTGGCACTATTCATGGGGAAGCAGATTCGATCCGTTATGCTACCGAAATTCTGGCAGAAATATGTGAATTATATGAATGTTATACATTTATATGTTATACTCATGAGATTCATATATGCAAGAATGATTTAAGTATGATATGAAGTATATGAAGGATTGCATGTAGCATGAACATGTATAATCATGTCCAAAGAAGAGTAAGATTTATGAGAACTTGCAAGAAAGACGTACCAAGCTAGCGGTACTGTCTAAGAGTTGGGCAAACCCTCGACTAGATTTAAGAGGAATAGATCGGTGTGAGGGTCGGGGAAAGTAAACCTGTCACTCATGTATAGGTACGAGCTCGGACTTGAAAAGTAGGCTATTACCCAGGGGTGAGAGAGGCCATTCACCTTCGGGGGACGAAGTACAGAAAAGAGTAAGATCAAGTTGCAAGTTAAAGAAAGAGATAAGTTAAGTTAAGTGCACTTGCATACATTCAAGTACAAGCATCTACATATGCATTTCCAATTATCTCATTATGTCATGATATTATTATGATTCTTATTGAAGTATATTACTCTGTTCATGTTTCTATGTCTGTCATATGGAATGGCAAGTGGCTGTTAAAATCTATCCCGCTTCGAGTAAGGTGTTTTCAACTTAAAATTGGACCACTACTTGTTTGTATATGCTCATATTTTTATAATAAACCGAAGCGGCTGGAATGTTTATGATGACGTTGTAAGATTGGTTTGAGTTTACCTACTGAGAACCTTAGGTTCTCACTGCCTGCTTGTATGTTTTTCTTTTCCGTAAACATTCCAGCACCCAAGTTGGAGATCAAGTGTGAGGCAAAGTACAGGGCCTTTCATTGAGCAAGAATCGGGGGTAAGCCAGACCAAGAGACTCTTGAAGACAGCTAACGACTAGTCGGATGTAAACGCTGTGTACTATATCAGTCACAACTTCTTTTAAAGTGTAATTATTTTATTTTTTATGTATCAAAGATTATTGGCCAGTAATAAAGTGAGCAGTTAAAGGGCCATGTATTATATTTTCCATATTTTAAAGATTTTCGTAGTATAGTGACAACCTCTTAATATAACCCCATGACTCGAGCATGGCTTATATAATAGAGGGTGTTACAAATTGTTCCTTAAATATCCAAGAATTGAAGAGCAATTTTTAGTAAATTTTTGGAAGTTATTAATCATTTCGTTTTCAACCTTGAAGTTTAAGAAAATGCAAGTTTTCGAAAGTTTGTACTAAAATCCAAAGGTTGGATTTTGATTCTTAAGTAGTTTGATTTTTCCAATATTTTTATTGGATTTAAATGAGGGGTATTCTCTTATTTACATTTATGTTTTCAAGTTAATGGATAGTAAAATAAATGAGGACATTAACTTGAGAGGTGGAGATGAAGAAGAAGGAAAAAAATTGGACCGGGTGCCTAGGCACCCTGGGTGCTGGCTGTGCCACGAAATGGCTCTGTTTCAGGCATGCAAGCACCCAGGTGGCCAAATCATAGCGCCCAAGCACCCGCTGGATGAAATTAAAAGAAGGATCTCGTTCCTTTTTCTTCATTCTTCCTCAACTTCTCTGTCTCTGTCTCTCTCTTTCTCTCTCTCTCTTTCTTCTTTCTATCTCTTCTCTCTCTCCCACCCTCATGGATGCCACGAATCCTTCACCATTTTCTACTTAAATCCACCACTAATCCCTCTTCTTCATCACCATCATTATTAATCTTCTTCCTTGAGCTCTTTCTCTCTTCTTGAAGTGAAAGAAAGTGGAAGGTGGAGGTGATCCACCACTCTTCTCTTGCCCAAACTTCATTCCAAGATCTTAAGGTAAATCCTTTATGCTCTCTATCTCCTTTTTAACTATAAATTAATTGTCGATTCCATAGAGTTTAGTTTGGGTTCTTTTTATAGGGGTTTAAGATTCCTAAATTTGGAAATTCTGAGTTAGGGTGTTGATTGGAGTTAAGTTTGGTTCCTAGAAGCTTATTCATGTTAATTTGTTATGTTTTGTAGCTTTGGACTCTTCCCAGGAGTTTCCACTTGGCTCAAAAGTGCCACCCCCTTGAGGTCTTGACTTCAAATTTGAGTTGTGAGTGATAGTATACCTATGAATTCATTCTTGCTTTAATTTCCTAAATTCATGTTTAAAATGTCTTTTAATGAATTAATATGAAATATAGATTTAACTGTTTTATTTTAAGTTGATGAAACTCTTGAAGTAACTATGTTAAATATGTGTTTGTATCTATATGTGGGACAAGCTTCTTGAAGGTTGAGTTTTGATACTTGAGAAATTTGATGGAAAGATATACTATTAGAGTACTAGGATCTGAGATGATTTAATTTCAATGTTTTTGTGAAAGAGCATTAGAAAATTGAAGTTCAGCAATTTGAAAGTATTATGTTTTGAACTTGATTTTATGTATTCGAAACTAAAGAGGTTGATGTATTGGAAGTTATATTGGTTGGTTATACTCAGCAGTTAGAATATATTTATAGTTTTGATGAACTTATTTTGAAACATAGAGGTCCAAGTATTTTCTTAGGAATTTGATAAACAGTTTGAATGGGAGGTTTTTTTTTTTTTTTTAATAGAGCTGTATGCTGACTATAGTAGACGTTAGCTCTTTGTGCATCTTGGTAGAATCCTAGCTACGAGGGGGGTTGCTAGCCCGGCATATTTGGCCGACATGTCCAGATTGAATATGAACACCATGGGGACGGCTATATGTAACGCCCGAAGGTGATTAGTAAAGGAACCACATTAGGGATGGCGATGCGTAATGCCCAGATGTGGAAAGGATTAGAATAGAGATTTTGATTAAGAATCCTCCCTTAAGTTCTGTTATGATATTGAAACAAGTATTTACACCCTATGTTTTGAGAGAGTATTTCTATCTTACGTATTTCTATTTAAGATCCTTATTTTCTAGTTGAATTATATTTTGTTGATGTTGAGATTGAGGAAATTCCTTGAAACTATTATGTACTTGAAGTCATGAGTAAGAACACATAGGAATTGACATAAAGAAGTTATATTCAGTTGAATTGAGAAGTACTCTAATGAGCTATAGAAGTTTTGAAGATAGATCAGATATCAGATATCATATATGTTTTACTAGAAGTTTTAGGAAGTTATTTTTTGCTAAAAGTTAATGTTAAAGCTTGTCCTACTCCTGTTATAGGTATATTACTCCTCACTGAGCCTATATGACTCACTCCTTTTTTCTCTCCATGTTTTTAGACAAGTGTGGGCTTGTGCTCAAGCTTCCACAGCTAGCTAGAAGTTTCAGCATTTAAGTTAGGTGTAAAATCTTTAGAAGTGCTCCATTAACCTACAGGTAGGGTCCTCCCTGTGTTGGGTCATATGTTGTAATATGTATACTATTGTTTTTGAGTTGTTATTAGTTTAAATTTCAATGATTATGGATTAAAACCTCTTGAATAGTTATGTAAACACATTTTCATAAGTGAATATGTTTTAAATTTTCATATTGTGTGCTGTGGGGTGCATTCGAAGAATCCCTGGATCCTTAGTGATTTTGTGTGCTTGTATTAATTTACAAGGCAAGGATCCTTATTTGGAAATAGTCTTCACTACAAAGAAGACTCTGCTCGATTTTTTTTAAAAAAAAAGGTCTAATGTAGGCTTGCTAGGGACGTGTCCCTATACGCCGGTCACGTCCTAGGTTAGGTCATGACAAAGACTCTATACTCTTCTTGTATAATTCTTTTCTCTTCTTACCTGACAATAGTATTTTGCTTCTCCTCTTAGTCTCACTCTCTTTTCCTTTCTTTCCCTTACAACTACCTTTCCCTTCTCATCTTTCTTATTCATCTTTTACTTAGGTTTATACGATAAGTACCTTACAGTTCTTGGATTCTTGGCTAAGCCAGAAGAGCTTGTTATACCCTAGGGGATTTCTGCATTATGATGGAATAATCCTTAAGGGCAGTGCAAATCTGCACACCTTAGACTTAATGTTATTTACTTGTTTGTCCTTTTGCAGGCCCATTTTTTAAGGATTATTGTAACATCCCAATTTCCGAGTTCCGAGTTCGCCCTTGGATTCCACATAATTTCCGACTTCACGTCCTGTCCGATTTCGGATTTCATCTCTATTACCGATTTCCGACTTCATCTTCAAATTTCACATAAACTGGTACCATTTTCGATTTCCGAGTTTGTCTTCCATGTTCAATCAATTTTCGACTTCCGACCTTAGCATTTTCTTCACTCCTGACTTGATCTACGGTTTTCGGTCTCATAATATAGTCTCGAGTTTCAGTTGAGGTACCCGAGTTCCGACCTAAGACAACAAGGTTCAAAATAGTGTGCGTGGTTTCCGAGTTTGAATTGGGAGTTCCGAGATTATGTGATTGTGAGCTTTCGACTTCCGGTATCCGACTTTGCTACAAGATTTCCCCAAGTCACAAACAAGATGGTACGAGTTCCGACTTGAAATAGAATAAATGTGAGTTCCAATTTCAAATAGTATGGCGGCAAGTTCCACTAAAAGGGAGACGTAGCTAAATTTTGTCCACAAGAAATTCAGCCAATCAAAGCCCTCCAAGTTAACTACCACCTCAAGCTTATAAACTCATCTCTTTCTCTCCTTCAGCCCCATTTCTACGCTACTTTCTCCCTTGTTCAGCTCTCTTTTCTCTTCTCCAACTCCATTACTCCCTCAAGCTTAGCAGGGTTCTAACACTCCAAGTTTCAGCACTTAGCTCCAATCATACTCCAAAGAGGTAGGATTCTGCTTCTGTTCTCGAATTTCTTGCAGTATGGTTGTATGAGATTGTGTTCTTCCTTATGTATCTGATGAATTATTGGATGTATTATGATGAATCATGATTGAATTAATAGAAGATTTTGAGTTAGAGTTAGAATTAGAAGAAGAAAACTAAGAGAAATGAATGGATGAGGGTGCTGTCTTGGTGGAGATTCCACGGCAGTTCGTACGGCGGAGCGTACGGCGCTGCCTACAATCGGTCAAATCCGATGAAACCATTTTTAGATGAAAGTAGACCTTCAGGGCTTTCCGTGGATATATCATATAAGGTTATTGGATTAGTATTGAGAGAGATACAAATTTTTGAAGTTTGACCTAGGGTTACTTTCATCCGAGCAGGGTGACATGAGGAGAGTATAACTCACCCTATACAACTCGAAATTGAGTGAAACCAGTTTTGTTAGAAAGCCTACACATAGGGGAACATCCCAGTATGAAATTCCGAGTTTGTTATGGTCCCAATTGCTCCCAGTGATTCGAGGAAGTTGTCCTATGTCTAATCCAGACCAAAACAGGGTAGTTCAGGAAGGTCGACTTTCAGGACTTATAACTCGAGGTGTACTTAAGCAAATGGAGTGAAACTTCTGGCAAATGAAAGGTTGTCCTGTTAGCTTCAATATGAGACCAATTTTGCATGATTTGAGCTTAGTTTCAATTTTTAGTGAATTTATACTTCCAGGAGTGTAACTCGGGCTAGTGACTGAACGAGTTGAGGTAAGATTTAAATATCCTGAGTTATATGGATCAAAATGACATGGGACCAAAGAGGTTAGAAAGTAGACATATAGAGCTATGACATATCCAAATTTCAGATTTAAATGAGTTGAATAGAGATAAAGGTGGATTATACAAGATTCGGGCAGAATCAAATAGAATTGGCAGGATGGCCAAAATGATAATTTCACAAGAGTCAGTGGACATATAAAGTTTGGGTTGAGGATGGCCAGTTTGATATTGATATATATGTGTTAAGTTGATTTATGTTGCTATGGTTGAACTGTCCGTGAGAGCTGGCACTATTCATGGGGAAACGGACCTAATCCGTTACGCTGCCGGATTTACGGCAAAAGTCTAAGAAGCTATGAATGTTTAGATGTAGGGATGAATTAAAGTATATGTATGATTACACTCAGTATGACTATGCTTGAATATGTATGAGAATGAAGGAATGTGAATATATTGAATGTGAGTCCCCTCACTT
The DNA here is from genome assembly GCA_031439595.1 of Pterocarpus santalinus. Lineage (NCBI taxonomy): Eukaryota > Viridiplantae > Streptophyta > Magnoliopsida > Fabales > Fabaceae > Pterocarpus > Pterocarpus santalinus. The sequence goes on from CM062529.1 coordinate 25,527,517, forward strand.
GGAGGCAGTTAATTGAATCCCTCCTTGTGAAGGCAGTTAAATGATAAAGATATGAATCCCTTCACTTGGAGGCAGTTGCACTTGAATCCCTCCTTGTGAAGGCAGCTACCCTCTACCTTGGAGGCACGTGGTCAGATGAGATCCCTCTATGTTGAAGGCACGTGGTCAGATGAGATCCCTCAATTTTGAGGCACGTGACCAGAAGAGATCCCTTCAACTAGAGGCACGTGACCAGAAGAGATCCCTTCAACTAGAGGCACGTGACCAGAATGAGATCCCTCCAAGACTAGAGGCACGTGAATCCCCTTGCGGGTGAGTCGGTGTGATGACGGTCACGGGTGATGCTGACGAGCTCACTCCAAGGCCAGACTACCCAAGGGCAGTAAATACACCCTAGGGACGGCGATACGTAACGCCTAGGTGTGCCAAGTAAAAGACTAAAGACTAAAGATTAAAGTATATGCAAGCACCCCAATCACATGAGGCATGGCATGACCCAGCTAGTGTAAGTACCGAATGAAAGAGGAGTAAATTTTATGTATATGTATGAATTCAAGTGCAAGTTAAGTTAGGTACAGATGTTATGTTTCCAGTAGATTAATGCTATGTGCGTTTTATATGTTGAAGTTATTATCCATGGTATTATTCATGAATTAATCTTGTGTACACTTCCCCAAAGGACCAGTATATGAGTAAAAATGAACTTTGCTTCGGATAAGACATTTTTCGAAATGTAAAATTAAACAGTTTGTGCTGCATGTTCATCTTTTTCAAAATAAACCGAAGCAAACTGGAGACAACCATGATGACACTGTATGAAAATTAGAGAATCCTACTGAGAATTTTATAATTCTCACTCCTATTTCCATGTTGTCTCCAGATGATTTTAGAAGTTGCCAAAGACGGCTGAAGTTGCTGTCAGATGAGGTCCGCTCAGGTAACAGTAACAACTCGAGGGTATAGTACTATGACTTAAGCATAGTACTGTGCTTGGGAGGATGTTACAATTATTCTATATGCTTGTATTTTAAGACTATTTTATGCTATAAAAAATTATTGTTTTTCCTTTTCCTTGTTGAGCCTTTTGTTGCTACAGGAATTAAGGTCATAGGGAATTGGTTTGATTGATTGTGTTTTTGAAATGTAGTAACTTGATTTGAATAATGCTGAGGATGCTATTGTTAAGCTTACCTAAAATGTTTTATGCTCTTCTATAATGACATTGTGTAACATCCTCCCTTATATGGTACTATGCTTAAGTTATAGTACTACACTCGAAAGTGGTTACTGTTACCTGGACGGACCTTGTTTGACAGCTACCTCTAGCTGTCTTCAATATTCCTTGTATTATCTGGAGATAACACGGAAATAAAAGTGAGAATTGAAAATTATTAGCAGGATTCCTTATTCACCATATACTATGTCATCGTTATTATCTCCAGCTGCTTCGATTTATTGAGAAAAAGGTGGACATGCTATGTAATCTACCCAATTTAGCAGTTTGAAAATATATTGCTCGAAGCAGAGTTTGTTTTATTCATATACTAATTAAACAAAGAGGTAGTAACTATGAAATGGTAATAGGTAAAGTCAATAATAATAAGAACTACCTAGCAGATAGAGATCTGTGCAAATGCACAAGTTTTAAATCATATTAATACATTGAAATTATTCATTCACTTGTTAAACAAGGTAGAAATCTAAACATAAGCATAGCAGACTAAATAACCTATATATATGGAAGCATTTAGGCTCCTGACAAGCTGAGAAAGGAATTGAAGCATAAGTATAGCAATCTAAAGAACAAATGAATAATATGCAAATATGAATGCAACAGGAATTCTTGATGTAGATGCTTCCATTTCTTTTCAACTTTCTTTTCTTGGCACATCTATGCGTTACTTATCGCTGTCCCTAGGGTGCTTGTTTCTATCCTTATCCATACTTGGTCCCCTAGGAGTCTTTGGCCATATAACTCCTGGGTAATAGTCTGCTTCTTAGGATCAAGGTCGTTCCCATATAGGAATGTCGGGTTTACTTTCCTCGACCTTCCCACTGATCTATTCCCTTAACTTTAAATCCAAGGTTGGCCCAAGTATTATTGAACTTTTATCATAACTCTTGTAAATCTCATGCAAATATGCACACGCATCAAAGTGTATTTCATAACTTATGCATAAGTTTTGCCGAAATTTTAGCAGCATGACGAATTGTGTCCGCTTTTCCATGAATAGTGCCAGTACTCAGATAGTCAATTATTCAGAAAAGTCACAATAGTGCATTTACATATTAATATCAATCTCATAGAAATAATATTTACACTTGGATTTAAGTTGCTATCTAGGTACCGTCATTCTACCCAATTTTTGTAAAATAAACCATAATTTCTATTTAATTCATTTGGACCTAAATTTTGGATATGTTAGAATGTTATATATCTATTTTCTAACCTCTTTGGTCCCATTTAATTTTGATAAGTGTAGCTCAAGTTATTAGAGTTCTATCTCAGCCTGCTCTGTAGTTAGCTAGAATTGTACACTCAAAAGTAAAAATTCACTAAAAATTGAAAAATAGTTGAAATCATATGAAACTTATATCATATTAAAGTTAATAGAACAAAATTTTATTTGCAATAAGTTCATCTCATTTGCATGAGTAGATCTTGAGTTATAAGCTCCATAAGTTGACCCTTCTAGACTGCCCTATTCTAGCTTGATTTGGACTTAGGGCAATTTCATTGAATCACTGGGAGCTCTTGGGATCGAATCTAACTCTGAAATTTTTGTGGAGTGTTTCTCTATGTGTAAGCTTCCTAACAAAGTTTGTTTCACTCAATTCCAAGTTATATAGGGCAAGTTTTACCCTGAGCAACCTCTCTTGCTCAGAATCAAACTCAAAAACTTAGGTCCAAACTTCCAAAATTCATATCTCTCTCAATACTAAATGGCCTAATATTTTATATGGTTGGAAGTCCCTGAATGTCCAATTTCATCTAAAAATAGTTTCATTCAATTTTTAGGGCTAAATGATGGTCCGTACAACTCGGCAGTATGGACAGCGTAGTGTTTTCTCAAAAATCCTGATTCTATTTTGGGTATTCTTGGTGATTACCACTTAAGCCTCAAGTTAACCCAAACAAGATCATACCAAATCAACTTGAAATCACCCAATAAACATCATACAACATCATTTTCATATAAAGAAAGAAATCACCAACAGCCACCAAGTGAAGAACAATGACCAAAACAAGTAAATCCTACCTCTAGCAATAAGTTTCTCGATCAAAATGGATGTTCGTGGGTAAAGAGGGTGGATGAGAGCTTGAGAGGAGGTAATATGAAGTAGGATAAGAAAAGGAAAATGAAGAAGGGAAGGAAAGAAGGAAGCAACCGTAGCACATTTGAGAGAAAGGGAGAAAAAGATTTCTTTTGCATTGATGAGGGTGGTTGGTTCTTTTGCATTTGATTGGAGGAAAATGGGTGGTGAAAATGAAGCCAAGACCACCTCATTTAGGGCAGCCACTAGGCGTCCCAATGCTTGGTGAGAGTGGCTAAATTTTTAGCCACTCATTTTAGGGTCATAGGTGCATAATTTTGTTGATTCGGTTCCGGCAATGTAAAATATCAAATCTCTACCAATTTCCTTCAAATCGGTAAAACATTTTGAAAAATTTTTTGTGAAGGTTTCTATGTGTCTATTCTAGTTTATTCAACTCTAATCTTTCTAATTAGTCTTTAATTGGCTTCCGATTGAATATCGGATTTGATTTCCAATTAATCTCACTAATTCGTTAAAACTAAACAAATTGGTTAAAACGATAATTTTTTTTTCGGACATTACACATTAGGGGTGGATTAGTGATGGACTCATTGGTTTGCCATGCCAAGGACTTGGGAGCAAAGAAAAGAGTGTGATATATAAAAATTTTTTCAGGTGCTGCCTTGGATTATGTCTTTGCCCAAAAGTTGTGGATTCCGATCGTTGATGTTTTCTAACTTCATTTGGAATCAAAGGTGCCGATAAGATAATAAAAGTCAGCTACCCTAAATTTCAAAGCTATTTTACTTTATTAATAATGATTGAATTATTGCTATTATTGCTTATTGGTTTTGGTCAGAAACTTAGAATTGTGCCATGTTTTAAGCCATAAAAAACTGTGCCACATAATGTAATGCTTCATATTCTCTTAGGTTTTTTTTTTTTGGTGAGGTTCTAAATTATCTTACATGATGACATTGAACTGAGATTCGCTCATGTATTTATCGATAGAATAAATACTATATAGCCTTAGATGATTTTATAGCCAGAATGAGTTTTGATGTAATTTAAGAGAGAGAAAGAATATAAAATAAAATGAATTATTAAACAAATAAATAAATGCATGATAAATGTTGCATCCATCACTTGCCTTATCTTCATAAGTTACATTTTGTGCCAACATGTGAAAATAATGTTCACATAAGGATATAATGTTTACTACTATCCATTATTCATGGGTTAGTCAAAATTTCATTTTATATGCAATTATGTGTGGTTACGTACTTATTACTATTGACACAAGATGTGCATTTCTTGTAATGAAAATTAGTAAATAGTCTAAACTCTATGATTTCTATGTTTTTTTTTTTATTGGTTAAATATTGAATAATTATATTTATACAAATTTTGGATATATTAGAGTCATGCTGGGAGACAAAACTGATAACAATTATTATTAATAAAAATTGATCGATTGCGAATGCCGTTTACTTGTGAGGAGTATGACATTTAAACTGATAATAGTTTTTAATTTTAGCCTTCATTTCGCCTTCAAATCTCTTTAGTTCCTAATTTATAATAGGTATGAAGAACGGTTATTATTGTTACATTGAATTGTATCCGTTGATTGATTTTTGTTTCATTTTAAATTTAGTATTGCTTAGTATCAGTTACTATTTAGTAATTAGTTTTCCATATTAAGAATCATTTATGTCCTAGTATTATAGGATAAATAATTGTGATCATACGCCATTATTTGACATTTATTTCTTTCAAACTGATGTATGTGAGTTTGCTTATCAAAATGTTGATGTTGTAAATAGAGTATTCAAGATATATTTTCTTTTCATCTTCTGGATTAGAAAAACAAGTGTGATTTCTGGTGCTAAAGTCATATGGAAGTGTAATAGTATAATACTATTGCAAGATCAATATGTTAAGGAAATTTTGGAAAAAAATTGGAAGTTTCAATATGAAATACATGAGCATCTCTTGTGATGTTAACACTCAATTAAAAAAGAATCAGGGTGACTCCATTGCCTAATATGAATATGCATAGATGATTAGGAGTATGTTGCACTTTATGAATTTTACTTGACTTGACATAGCTTATGCAGATGAGGTAGATACATGCATATTCCAAAATAATGATTGTTGGGCCACATTGGCCATATTGATGAAATATTTTAGAGGTAACATGACTTATAAATTTTGATCCATGTTATGAGGATATCCAGATGTACTTGAAAAGTACTTTGATGTTAACTAGATCTATGATCCAGATAAGACAAATCCACAAATGGATTATTTGACTCTTGATGGTGGTAGTGTACGTCGCTTGGAAATAATCCAAGTGGACCCGTATAGCTAGATTGACTATATATAGAGGTCAAGTTCATTGCTCTTAACTTGGTGAGATCTGAGACTGAGTGGTTGAAAAATTTCTTGAGTAATATTTTATTGGGAATAAAGTTGATGCCTCTTGTGTCTGTATATTGTGATAAGAAAGAGATAATAGCTATTGCAAATAACAAGACACATAGTTGTAAAAGCAGACACATTAGGTTGAGATATGAGATGACACAATAGTTGTTGAGATATGAAATTATATCCATGGATTATGCGAAATCATAAGTGAATCTTGCATCCTCTAGAGGAAATTTGCAAATGCCGTATCAAGGGGAATGGGACTTAAAGCAATTTGAAATTGATCGTGATGGCAACCTAATCTTTGTGAATAGAGATCCTAGGAATAAGGTTCGTATGGGTAATAACAAATCACTTATTAGTTCTTGCTAGCACATTATTTGTCCTTTCCTATAGTGTGAGAAATATGAGTTGTGCTAGATTGTATTTATGTGAGGGTAATCTAAATGCTTTTAATGAATTTGATTACCCTTATCGGTGGTGTATAAAGTGTAGTATATACTTGATGAAATCACCTATTTCGAGTGTGGAATAGGGCTATTCCTATGAGATTGTGGCTGAATCTCTGGAGCACTCATGAACAACCAAGCGCATGCATGGTCAAAAAGCGCAACACAACATTAACAACAAGGAATAAGTAGGTGTAAATATGATCAGATAGGATTCTAAGTTACACAAAAAATGGTTGGTTCATAGGAGTTGGAACTTGACCAATACATTGTAATTCAAAGTTATGTCTATCTGGGTCTGATTCATAGTCCAAAAGGTACCATATTCAAAGTGTTTGCACCCATGTATAACCCAGGATTCTTTTTCAAATTTGTTTTCAAATTTTTTTTAAAACCTTTGGAAATGAGTGGGGGATTATTGTATTTTGAAATTTGAGATGTGTTTAAGAAGGTTTATGAGTGCATATTTAGCACACGTTTTTCTTTTATGCTTAATTAATTTGACCATTTTTAGCGATTACAAGAGAATCTTATTAAATCCAATTTATTTTCAAATGGCCATAATTTATTTTGTTTTAAAAAATAGGCTCTATACACTTCCTATGTAATTCTTTTCTCTTCTTACTTGACAATAGTATTTTGCTTCTCCTATCAATCTCACTCTCTTTTCCTTGCTTTCACTTACAATTACTTTCCTTTTCTCATCTTTCTTATTCATCTTTTTCCGAGTTTATACAAAAAGTACCTTGTAGTTCTTGGATTCCTGGCTATTTCAGAAGAGCCTACTCTATCTTGGGGGATTTTCGTACTGTGATAGAATAATCCTTAAGTGTAGTGTAAGTTTGCATGCCTCTGGCTTAATGTTATTTATTTGTTTGTCTTTTTGCAAAACCACTTTTTCCAACATAATTAAGTATGGAGTTTTTTATTGTCTTTTGAAAATTGAGTTGATGATATAGTGTTGGTTGTAAACAGGCATGATAAGTCAAATAATTATAATTAATCCATGTTGTTTGTTGTGCACGCCTATTATTGAAAGCTACTGTGGTTAGGCAGCATTAGTGTAGGCCCATTAACCATTGGCCCATTAAGGTTTTGTTGATAGTGACTCTTGATGGAAGAGCTTGTTGCAGTTATAAATATGCGGCTAAATCCCCCTACTATCACTATCATATGTGTTATTTGGCTTGCCCTATTGATAGTCACCTATTGGAACAGGTAGATAGGGAGAAGGGTCAAGCTGTAGGAATACTCCTTATCTTGGCATAGTGTAACACCCTTCCAAATGCGACACCATCCCTAAGTCATAATATTATCATAATTAGGAGTTGCTACTAAAAGCTTCAATATAGCAAAACATCCTCTAGCGCAACATCTATCTCTTGTTGTCCAATTTTGTAGTCTCTGACATCTCTGAACCCTTCTCATGAGGATGCTTTAGTCTCGATCACATACCCCCAGAAGGATAACTGCTATGGTCAACTAAGCTGTCTGGAGATGACATGAGAACATACAAGAGGGAAAATTATAAATTCTTAGTAGGCAATCCTAAACTAACATAAATAGTGTCATCATCATCGCTCCAATCACTTTGGTTTATTATAAAAAAGTGATCATGTCACGACCCAACCCGGGCCATGACCGGCGCATAGGAACAAGTCCCTACGCAAGCCTTTCACCACAAAAATTTTATAAAAATTTTGACAGAGTTCCCTTTGCAATCCGGATATTTCCCAATTACAAACGGATACCCTGCAAGATAAACAACCACAATATTTCATCGGGGATCCAAGTATTCTTAGAATACACCCCTCAGCACACAATATGACAGTAAAATAGATAAATACAATCGTATATCCGAAAATACATAGTTCAAGTTCTTCAGAAAATAAATCATTTTCACAACTTTAATTCTAACAAGTTGAAGTATATATATATATATATATATATATATATATATATATATATATATATATATATATAACAATAACAAAAATGTAACAAGACCGGACCTTGCCTGTAGTACTATGGAGCTACAATTCTAAGAATTTCTCAGTCTTAACTAATTTATAAAAGGCCCTTGAACAAGAAGGGCTCACCCACATTATTCGGAATACACGGACCGAAGAATTAGATTCTACTGGAACACCTGAAACTGAAAAAGGAAAGAAAACAACATGGTGAGTTTATGAAACTCAGTGAGAGATAGAATGTCCCTAACCCACATGAGACAATGTACAAACCATAATTATTAACTAGATATAAGATAATGCAATAATATGTTTAATAAAACCAAAAACAGAAATCTTATTCAAATATTATCCAACTTTTCCTTTCCAAAAATAGAGTCCATCTATTCCAGGATAAATCTGTCAGGAATCACACTTAGGTGGCCTTTCCTTCGTGTGAAACCCGTAATCAGGCACGCACCACTCCTCCTGTGGTCGTGAATAATAGGCACGCACCACACTATATGTGTGGCCATGAATAACAGGCACGCACTACTCCCTTGAGTGGCCATGAAATCCAACATCCTAGGTGCACCCAGGGCTAATGCCTACTGCCATTAGCCTACAGATCCTGGTCTAGACTTTCCCAAGTCTTTCCTTTCCATTATACAAAATATTTAATAAAGATTCTTATAAGACAAACCAATATACCTTATATAAAACAATAAAATTGTAACTTTAAAGAAAAGTAAAGCTTTAACATTTTAATAAATCAAAAACGAGTAAAAGTCCGAAGCTTTTATCCAAAAACTTTTGAAAACAAAGAGAGTTTTCCAAAGTTTAATAGAGAACCAAGATAATAAACATTGCCATATTTTTCTTTTTGAAATCAAGTCATTGTCTCATGTGAACCAGTAAAAATAGATAAGCCACCAAAACTTAAATTATATTGCTAAGACATACTAAATCATTTGCATATGAATATATATATAGACAAAAGTACGTTAAAACTAAGATAGGGATAAACTATCTACTCACAGACTTAGCGCCAATCGCGGAATCCTAATCCCATGAACTCAGAGAGCCAAAGCCAGTCCTCTAGTGGCAAATACTATCAATAATACGGAAATTTAATTCAAGGTTAGTCACTTAGACTGAGGATTAATCTACTATACTCCCAGATATGAAAATTCCTAAATCTTCTAACCTAGGGTTCTCTAAAAACTCACTATAGGGGAAATAATCTATAATTCATAGGAAAGGAGTTTGAGGATTACCTTTGAAGATAGAGAAAGGAAGAAGAAATCTTTAGGAGCCATGGTGTCACCTCCTCCAAGCTCCAAGACCAAATGTGTTGATTTTTGGATGAGGGTATGATTTGAGATTAAAGAAAGAAATTGAGTTTAGGTGAATGGGAATGGTGTAATTTGATAGAAATATGAGAAGGTTTGGGTTTAAGAAGGAAGAGAGATATGTTTTAGAGAGAAGGGAGAGAGTTTGGGTTAGAGAGAGAAGGAGAATTTCGAAAATGAGGGCGTGGGACGCGTCCGGACCTATATATTGGCCTTTGTGTCGATTACCAAGGGCATAATCGACACGAAGAACTTGTAATCGATTACCAATTATGGTAATCGACACACACAGTCAAAGAGTGTGTCGATTACCAATGGTGGTAATCGATTACCGCAAACCCAGAACTAGTAATCGATTACCAACTATGGTAATCGATTACCACGCGGAAAATTTTTAACCTGTGGCGTACAGAGAGCATTGTAATCGACATGTGTCCTCTGTAATCGATTACCAAATCCAAAAACTTGGTTCCTTCCTTCTGCAGTCCATTCCCAGGTTCAGGTCCTCTTTAACTTTACTCTCCATTAACTTTAAAACATAAATGTAAATAAGAGAATACCCCCCATTTGGATTCAATAAAAATATCTAAAAATTCAAAATCCTTAGGAATTAGAATCCAACTTTTGGGTTTTAGTACAATTCTTCGAAAACTTACGTTTTTATAAAGTTGAGGGTTGAAAACGAAGGGGTTATCCATTCCCTAAAATTCGTTAAAAATCCCTCTTCAAATCATTGATGCCTAGAGAACTATTACCGGGACTTTTGATCTTAAGAAAATACCTCAAACCTATAGCCCTCCAAGGAGGCATAGGGTTCAAACTCAGAATTTTTCAGGTTCCGGTTTCGACAGGTAACTACACTCAGGCTGGGGTGTTACAATCTCCCCCCCTCAAAAAGAATTCGTCCTCGAATTCTTAAACAATCAGAAATTATCCTAACCTTCATGGCCTTCCTTGAAATCTTAGAGCTTATCACTTACAACGCCTATATTGCTCTCTATATGCCTAAGCTTCTCTTGTAAACCCTTCCTTAAGCTCACCCTAGGAGATGGGATAGGGCATAGGCCTTATACTTAATCCCAAAGTATAAAGAACTAAGACATTGGTTTTCATGCAAACCTCTGCTCAATACTGCTCATTGACCTTGGTCGGAGCTATGAATCAAATGATGATTCCAATAGTCGCTACCATCCAATGTCAGGGTTCTTTTACTTCAAAAGATTACATAGAAGGATCTAAAAAGTATTATGGAGTTTAGATTGAAGGTCCTCAAACACCTTCTCCACCTTAACCAGAGGTGAGGCATCACTAACTAACCACTTCCCTTAAACATCAGACAAGCATCAACCATCTATTAATACCGATTACTACCTTCCTTCCATAAACTTCCAACCTTTGGATCATTAATCGACTTTTAATCATAGTCCTCATTGTCTTGTACATGCCAGAACATCTGAATTCTCTAACTCCTTACCATATCCCCTTGGTGTATTAATTCCGATTAAAAGGACCATGCCACTGTGCCTCATTCCTTGCTAAAAGCCGTTATGAGTTTAAATTCTACAGTCAAATTCCGACATTTACCTATTTGCGTTAACTAGTTCCCTTCCTTTCTCACGATCCTTATTACTTGTATCTTAGCATACTTAGAATTTGCCTTCTACTTATTCACCCATGCTTTAGCCTAGAATGAATTATTCCAACTTTAGTTATGTTCAGCCATGCAATTAAGGTAAATTCCGTCCTTTTCCTTCCTGCACCACCAATCGATGGAAACTCATCATCTAATCTCCTAGAACATTCCTCTCCTGCTATCAACCTAATATCTTTCCCCTATCTAAGGTATCTCTCAAAACTCTACCAAGAGGTTTTAAACCTTTGGCATACCATTAAAGATTGACCTTCAACTTCCATCTTATATTCTCATCATGCCCTTGGGAACTTACTAGTGCCCCCAAACCTCTCTGATTCAAGATGGGATAATCTTTCCCACCCCTGTCGCTACTGAAGCAAGCCAATTCCCTATCTCCTTTCCATACTCCTCACTTCCTAACATCGCTGGAAGATTTAGAGTTAAGTAATTCCACACTAGAAGATGTCTCCTATACTTCGATATTCCACCATAGTCTTATGTCTCTTAATTCTTCCTTTCTAGGTGATGAAGTCATTCATAAAAGATCCTAGAATTACTCTTTTTATCCTTTTCCTTTTATTAATGCCACATGGGATACGACGTGAAAGTCGAGTGACCTAAGCATGCACTTGCCTTCAATAGTTATATTCGTAGAGCTCCTTACGCCAGTCCCTTCTAATTCGCCTAGTCAACCGTACTATAACATCTATATCTATCCAGATCCTTCTTTCTCTTCTCCTATCAGGCCCAAATGAGTTCAAGATTCCTCTCGTTACTTGAAACAAAGATTCTTCTTTTAAACATTAGGCCTTCCGGCCTTTCCTTAACATTGTTCTCTTTGATGTAACCAATAAGACTCCACTTCATTACTCTCGGACCTTAGGTTAACCCAAAATTTCAAGCTTTAACATCTCCTTAACTCATGCTTTGCCCTTGCTTTACATCTTATCTATTATCTCTGATCTATTAAGCTTCGCTCTTTCATCCAGGTACTCATGTTTTGTTCTCACCGTATCTCTTAACTACTTCCTTTAACCTATCAACCTTTTTATAGCATCTTCCATGAAATCACCAAGACCACAACCGTGAGTCCTACTGGCATAGCATTAGTTGCCGTCAATCCATCAATCTTCTTCTGCTGCTACATTTTATTAAATCGAATTCGGGTGATTCAAGGATAAGATATCCTTCCAAGACTTAATCTGTCTTACTAGCCGGGGTATTAACCAATATAATTGGAGGAGGTTTACTCCTCACTCGCCCACTCCATTCAATCCTACTGCATCCAATCTATCCGGCACACAACAACTTATTAGACCCTCTTATTCCCTTCTACATTGTCGTCATCCCCACATCGGGTGCGGGATACTCGGCTCGTATCCATTTCACAAGTCAAAAAGTGACTTCAACTCCATGCGATGTTTTACTCAATTAAGGTAATGATCAAGACCAATCAAGGAAATTGGTAATCATGTTCCAACATCTTACATCCTTCGAAACAAGAGAATTACCCATTGGCCTGAGCCTGTCAATTGCTTATTGCCATAACTCGGGTGATCCCCTTTCTTAAAGCCAGCACGTTCAATCAATACTTGAAAGCTTTGCATACCAAGCTCCTCTATACCCCTTTTGCAACAAGGACAGGATAAACTTCACCGTAGGTTCTAAACATATGACTTGCATTCTTGAAGAAACCAAGCACAAGGTCTTTACATATCCTGATCATTGTTAAGTTGTCTTCTCTCTAAGATTTCTAGCATTCTTTTCTACTAACCATGGAAACAACCTTTAAAATAGGGGGTTCTCTTGCCCTCATACTTTATCTAATCCCACTGGACCAAACCTGCTTATCGCTTAATGGCTTAGCAAGCCCTCTTGATCTTTTTTGCTTTAACAACATCCGTATGCCGGGTTATGGATACCCGACCCACGTCCTCTATCCGAATGGCCTTCTAACTTGCCTAATCCACTATGCCCTAATGTCCAACCCTACTTCATCTCAGACTCTTTTGCCACAACAAAGGATATCGCATTTAGATCGCACAATGGAAGCCCTGCATCTGATTGCTTCCACACGTACTAAGAGGAATACGCTCATTTAGCGAAATGAACATTTAGAGTAAGGGGAAAGACAAGAAGCGTGACCAGAATAAGAATAAACAACATTGACAGAGTGTAAACAAAGATGACATTCCTAGAGGCCTCTCGTAGTACCACAATCTGTGAAAATGGGCACGCTTCCATTTGCACAGTCGTGGTCCTACCAAAGGACACTTGCTCCATAGTACACAGGGAAACCTAAAGCTCTGATACCATCTTTGTCACGACCTAACTCGGGCCATGACCGGCGCATAGGAACAAGTCCCTACGCAAGCCTTTTACCACAAAAATTTTATAAAAATTTTGACAGAGTTCCCTTTGTAATCCGGATATTTCTCAATTACAAACGGATACCCTGCAAGATAAACAACCACAATATTTCATCGGGGATCCAAGTATTCTTAGAATACACCCCTCAGCACACAATATGATAGTAAAATAGATAAATACAATCGTATATCCGAAAATACATAGTTCAAGTTCTTCAGAAAATAAATCATTTTCACAACTTTAATTCCAACAAGTTGAAGAATATATATATATATAACAAAAACAGAACAAGACCGGACCTTGCCTGTAGTACTATGGAGCTACAATTCTAAGAATTTCTCAGTCTTAACTAATTTATAAAAGGCCCTTGAACAAGAAGGGCTCACCCACATTATTCGGAATACACGGACCGAAGAATTAGATTCTACTGGAACACCTGAAACTGAAAAAGGAAAGAAAACAACATGGTGAGTTTATGAAACTCAGTGAGAGATAGAATGTCCCTAACCCACATGAGACAATGTACAAACCATAATTATTAACTAGATATAAGATAATGCAATAATATGTTTAATAAAACCAAAAACAGAAATCTTATTCAAATATTATCCAACTTTTCCTTTCCAAAAATAGAGTCCATCTATTCCAGGATAAATATGTCAGGAATCACACTTAGGTGGCCTTTCCTTCGTGTGAAACCCGTAATCAGGCACGCACCACTCCTCCTGTGGCCGTGAATAACAGGCACGCACCACACTATATGTGTGGCCATGAATAACAGGCACGCACCACTCCCTTGAGTGGCCATGAAATCCAACATTCTAGGTGTACCCAGGGCTAATGCCTACTGCCGTTAGCCTACAGATCCTGGTCTAGACTTTCCCAAGTCTTTCCTTTCCATTATACAGAATATTTAATAAAGATTCTTATAAGACAAACCAATATACCTTATATAAAACAATAAAATTGTAACTTTAAAGAAAAGTAAAGCTTTAACATTTTAATAAATTAAAAACGAGTAAAAGTCCGAAGCTTTTATCCAAAAACCTTTGAAAACAAAGAGAGTTTTCCAAAGTTTAATAGAGAACCAAGATAATAAACATTGCCATATTTTTCTTTTTGAAATCAAGTCATTATCTCATGTGAACCAGTAAAAATAGATAAGCCACCAAAACTTAAATTATATTGCTAAGACATACTAAATCATTTGCATATGAATATATATATAGACAAAAGTACATTAAAACTAAGATAGGGATAAACTATCTACTCACAAACTTAGCGCCAATCGCGGAATCCTAATCCCATGAACTCAGAGAGCCAAAGCCAGTCCTCCAGTGGCAAATACTATCAATAATACGGAAATTTAATTCAAGGTTAGTCGCTTAGACTGAGGATTAATCTACTATACTCCCAGATATGAAAATTCCTAAATCTTCTAACCTAGGGTTCTCTAAAAACTCATTATAGGGGAAATAATCTATAATTCATAGGAAAGGAGTTTGAGGATTACCTTTGAAGATAGAGAAAGGAAGAAGAAATCTTTAGGAGCCATGGTGTCACCTCCTCCAAGCTCCAAGACCAAATGTGTTGATTTTTGGATGAGGGTATGATTTGAGATTAAAGAAAGAAATTGAGTTTAGGTGAATGGGAATGGTGTAATTTGATAGAAATATGAGAAGGTTTGGGTTTAAGAAGGAAGGGAGATATGTTTTAGAGAGAAGGGAGAGAGTTTGGGTTAGAGAGAGAAGGAGAATTTTGAAAATGAGGGCGTGGGACGCGTCCGGACCTATATATTGGCCTTTGGTAATCGATTACTAAGGGCTGGTAATCGATTACCACGAAGAACTTGTAATCGATTACCAATTATGGTAATCGATTACCACAACCAAAGAGCTGGTAATCGATTACCAATGGTGGTAATCGATTACCGCAAACCCAAAACTAGTAATCGATTACCAACTATGGTAATCGGTTACCACACGAAAAATTTTTAACCTGTGGCGTACATAGAGCATTGTAATCGATTACAGGTCCTCTGTAATCGATTACCAAATCCAAAAACTTGGTTTCCTCCTTCTACAGTCCATTCCCAGGTTCAGGTCCTCTTTAACTTTACTCTCCATTAACTTTAAAACATAAATGTAAATAAGAGAATACCCCCCATTTGGATTCAATAAAAATATCTAAAAATTCAAAATCCTTAGGAATTAGAATCCAACTTTTGGGTTTTAGTACAATTCTTCGAAAACTTACGTTTTTATAAAGTTGAGGGTTGAAAACGAAGGGGTTATCCATTCCCTAAAATTCGTTAAAAATCCCTCTTCAAATCATTGATGCCTAGAGAACTATTACCGGGACTTTTGATCTTAAGAAAATACCTCAAACCTATAACCCTCCAAGGAGGCATAGCGTTCAGAATCAGAATTTTTCAGGTTCCGGTTTCGACAGGTAACTACACTCAGGCTGGGGTGTTACAGATCATGTCATAACAAAATAAAAATTTTATTTTATAATGTTTAAAACTATCATTTCGAAGTGGGTTACTTTTATTCAAGCACTTAATCCAAGACGTCATAACTTTCACATTACTTACATCAGTACATAATCAAAATAGATCATACCGTTGGAAATGAAAGAATGAAATATTTATCCTATTACATGTCTCTATACTTTTTTGTTACTATACTTCTTTAACTTAAATACCTTCTATTCTTTTTTATTCTTCCTTTCTTTCTTAGCTTTAATGCTTATTGTTAACTTATTGTGCTTTAACCTAGGTCAGACATCTTTCTCTGACTTAAGGAAAGGGAATTGGTAAATATTTTCGGTTGTCAAATTCACTCTCCCTGACGATAGCACACATAGGTGTTATGTTTCGTTGTAACGTTCGAAAGAAAATTTTATCGTTAATAATCGAGTTGTTCGGTTTTATCGAATAAGTGGGTTTAATTGAAATTCGATTAAGCATTTAATTAAAGCCAATTAAGTATGATTTAGAAGTGATTAGGCTTGATGGAATTAGATTAGAAATATAGAAAACCTTACAGAATTTTCTAAAATCGGTTTACCGATTTAAGAGAAATCAGTAAGATTTTGGTATTTTAAACTATCGAAATCGGATCAATAGAACTTATAGGATGAGTGCCCTAAGATGAGTGGCTAGGATTTAGCCAAATTACCCCCTCATGTGGTGCCACTTTCAGCCATGGATGGCAGCCCAAAAATCAAATTGAAATAGGAAACACAAATCCACCAGTCAACTTCAACTTGCATAAGAAGTTATTCTTCTTTTCCTTATTTGCCCTCAAGATTTCGACCCTTTATGTGTGCTGACCCCTTTCCACTCTTCTTTCCTTCATCTCATCTCACCTCATCTCCCACATACCTTCAAACCACAATAAGATTTCTCTAACTCAAGCTTAAATCTAGCAAGAAATCACACCTACAAAAGGTAGGAATCCAACTCCTCTTCTTGTTTTTATTGATTTGGTGCTATGTGGGGATCTTGTCTTCTTCATGGTATTGATGTGATTGGAGTGATGATGATGGTTTATGATTGAATTTGCATGTGTGTTTTGATTAGAAGTGGAATTGGTATGAAAGAACTTGAAGAAAAAAGAAAACTCAAGAAGCTGTTAGGGCTTTTCCTTGGCAGTCTGTACGGCAGAGTGTATTTAAATTTCATGAACCTATTTTTATATGAAACTAGACATTCAGAGCTTTCCATATATATATATATATATATATATATATAAGGTCATTGGATCAGTATAAAGGTAGTTATGAATTTTTGAAATTTGACCTAGAAATCAGGACTTTCATCTAGGTAGCGTAAGTTGAGAAGGGCATAACTCACCTTACACAACTTCAATTTGAGTAAATCCAATGTTGTTTGAGTGCTAACATATGAGAGAACATCTCATAAAAATTTTAGAGTTAGATTTGTTGCCAACTATTCCCAGTACTTAAATGAATTCACCTTAAGTTCAATCCAAACTGGAACAGGGTAGTTCAGTAGAGTCAAGTTTCAGGGCTTATATCTCGAATTATACTCATTCAAATGACATGCAATTTATTTTATTTGAAAGTTTGTTCTGTTAGCTTTACATTGATATAAATTTCATATGATTTCACTTAGATTTCTATTTTTGGTGAATTTTCTCTTGAAAGAATGCAACTCTGGCTAGAAATGGGGCAGTCTGGGATGAAACACATTTAACCTGAGTTAATATCGGAACTCGGAACCTAGCAAACAGAACTAGGTTAGGTATACTTAGGGTTGAACTCGGAACTTAGCAAACAGAACTAGATCGGGTATACTTAGGGTTGAACTCGGAACTTAGCAAATAGATCTAGATCGGGTATACTTAAGGTTGAACTCGAAACTTAGCAAACAGAGCTAGATCAAGTATACTTAACTTTGAACTCGGAATTTAGTGAATAGGAAATTAGATCGGGCATAGTTAATGTCAGAATTTGGAAATTTGAAACACACTCATAAAAGTTTTGGAAGACTAGTTGTAGATTAAGGTCAGAGATTGGAATTACAAACTCATAAAACTCTCATACACGTAATTTCAAAACTTGACCCAGAATCAATCTTGGAAGTCAGAAATTATATAATCTCGGAACTCGGATCCCATTTAATTTTGGAAATCGAACTCGGGAACATCAATAAGAATTAAAAGCTTGCAAAATATATTAAGACTTAAGATTTTTAAAACTTGCATCTATTGATATTGTTATGCTCTTGGTATGAATATGATGTATGATTAAAATTTCCTGGTTGTTTGGCACTGTTTATGAGGAAGCGGACATGATCCATTATGCTGCTAAAAATTAGGCAGAGATTTCAATTATTATGGATCTATAAGTTATGCATGCATTGGTCAAAGTATTAGATAAGCAATGCTACCTTTATAACAATGAGGAAGGATTTCCATTTAACTTGAGTCAGCCCCCGAATAAAGTTAAGGGGAATAGATCAGTGGGGAAGTCGGGGAAAGTAAACTCGACAACCCTGTATAGGAACGAGCTCGATCTTGAAAAGCGGATTATTACCCAGGAGTTTTATGGCCAACAGACTCGCAGGGGACCAAGTATGGAAAAATATGAGTTAAGGTCAAGCGCATTATTTATTATGCATGTCCCCAATTTCTGTTATCATGCATTGTGTTAATTGCACCATTGGATGTTATATACATATCATTGTTCACTTTATGGCTGGTTGTTTAATTCTCTGTTTAATTTCTTTTATCTCCTTAAGTAAAACCAAGCTGTGTTTTAGACTATGATTTCTGTAACTAACTGAGTAGAATATTTTGTTGATGCAACATTTTCTTTTAATTAACCAAAATCTGAAACAACTGAGAACGACAGCAATGACAGATATGTATAAACCTAGGATTCCTACTGAGAAATCTTTATTTCTCACCCTACTATATATTTTCTACGTCATTATCAGATCATGGAGAACGCGGCAACCGGAGTTCTATTCATCGAGTTCCCTGAGCTTCATATCCACCTGGACCCATTTTTGGACTGTATATATGTAACTGGTAGATGTCAGTTCCGTTTTTATTTCTTCTTTCATAGAGATTTTGCTGTACGCATTACTCACCCACTCTTCGAACCCGCTGCACCTTAGATTGCTATCTGCTATACATGGCGCATCCCTTTCCACCTCCACACGCAGCGGCAGTAGCACCGGCAGCTCCCATGGCTCCGCCAGCCTCACCACCGTAGTAGATACCCTCAGTCTTGATGTTTGAGGAGGATCCATCTGAGGTAGAAAGTTCATCTTCGTTGTCCTCTACTCCGAGCGTGGACTACACTCCTGTAAACGCCGGCATGGAGAACGGATTCCTTTCCTCAGAATCCATCTAGTAGGAGTACCCGTCGTAGCAGTAGTAGGTGTATAGGATGACCCTCTTTTGGCAGTCTGGGTCATGGGCAGATGGGTAGGCGTCAGGAGCTCTACATGAAATGTCCCGTAGGGACCAAATAAGGTACTATCCATATAGACAGACTGATTTATTTTGTGTTTGTGGCCTCATTTTATTACCCTGTACCATTTATTATATTATAGTCAAACTTGAAAAAAAATAGATGTTTATATATATATGATGCAATTTTCAGTACTTCTATCTATTTCGCATTTTTATTTATGTTACTTTACTTCCGGTACAACGATTATCTAATATTTATTTCATCATCAGACAGAAATTACGATAAGAAATGGGTAAGAATAATGAAGCAGAGAATGGAATTTAATTAGGTAGTTACATGTAATAACTTATCAGGTAATATATTATGGCTTAAGCATAGTATTTTGTTTGGTAAGGTGTTACACTCATCGTTCCTGGGGTGCCTACATTTATCTACCCTTGAGCATTACGTACCTTTGTCCTCATAGTGTAGTCTTTCACATACCTGAGCATTATGTATCGTTGTCCTCAAGATGCAATCCTCTTCACATGTCTGGACATCACGCTCTGCCATCCCTAGAACAATAACTTATGCCTGCTTGAGTGTTATATATCATCGTCCTTAGGTTGCAGTCTTAGACATGCCTCTCATTTTTTGGTTAACTACCTCCTATTAGAGGGGTCTCATAATAATTATAATATAACTACCTCCAAATAGAGGCTCTAATAATCATAATATAATTGCCTTCAAGTGTAGGTATCTCATAACTACCTCTAAGTGAAGGGATCTCGCACAATCTTAATATAACTGCCTTCAAGTGTAAGGATCTTATAACTACCTTCAAGTGAAGGAATCTCGTCTTCTTATATTCTTAGCATGCATTATCTATTGATATACTTTCTTAATTCATATGCTTATATGCATTCCTTGGTCATAATGATTCATGGAGATATTTGAATGCATATATGCTCATGCCATATACTTACTTTTAAAACATTTCTACCAAAAATTTAGTAGTATGGTAGCTGCAATATGTAACACCCTCCCAAGCATAGTACTATGCTTAAGTCATAGCACCATACTCAGGAGTTATCACTCTGACAGCAACCTCTAGCCATCTCCAACATTTCTTGAATTATTTGGAGATATAGTGAGAATTAAAAATTCTTGGTAGGATTTTCTGAAAGTTCATACATAGTGTCATTGTTATTATCTCCAGTTACTTTGATTTATTATGAAAGATGTGAACATGTTAATAAATTTTTTAGTTTTATAGTTTGAAAACATATTATCCGAAGTAGGTTAATTTTATTCATACACTTATCATTTGAGAAAGTAATTTCATAATAGTAATAACAAGAACATAATTTGTAATTTCATAATACTAACAAAAACATAGCTTATGCAAATACAATTGCTCATCATAAGATCATGTATATGCATTTATGCTTCCTTTACTTCCTTTACTCGACACACGTAGGCATTACGTAACGCCGTTCCTAGGGTATCTACATACATATGTCTCTATCTTTAATCTTTACTGCCCTTGGGTAGTCTAATCTAGGAGTGAGCTCAACTTGTGACCATCGTCACACAAAACAAACCTACAAAGAGATCCATGTGCCTCTAATTCAGAGGGATCTCATTTGGTCACGTGCCTCCAAGGTAGGGGGATCTCATAGTTTAATTACCTTCACAAGGAGGAACCCAAATAATTGTCTCAAAGTGAAGGGACCCACACCTTATCTTATTTAATTGTCTTCACAAGGAGGGACCGATAACTGCTTCCGATTGAAAGGACCCAATCTGATATATTCATATATTTTCCTCTTTTGCATGCAAATATGCCATCTTTCATAAAAAGAATCATGGTCATATCATCATACAATGTTCATATGCATTATAATGCACTTATTTTCAAATATTCTTGCATGTAGAATTTCATATTCATATCATAAATTCTCATAAGCTATCATAGCTTCATACGCTTTTACCGAAAATTCAGCAACATAATGGATCAGGCCCGCTTCTCCGTGACCAGTGCTAGCTTCAATTGACAGTTAGCCAATTCACATGGCAGAAACATCACAATCATATATCATCATTTCAGTGGTTTAATAGGGGTTTCATTCAAAGAAACTAGCTAAGTTTACAAGTTGGAATTTAAGAGCTTGTTATTTCTTAGAGTTGTCCATCTTGCCTTATGTCCCAAATTCTACCCAGTTTTGTAAATTATACTATAATTTCTAGTTAATGTATTAAATTCTAAATTTTTACTATGTTGAAGTGTTGTTTGTCTACTTTTTAACCTCTTTGGTCCCATTAAGTTTTGATAAGTATAACTCTAGTAATTAAGGTGTAACCTAGGTCTGTCCTATTGTTGGGTAGAATTGGGTGCTAAAGAGTAAAAATCCAACAAAAATGGGAATCTTATTGCATCCATACAAAACCTACATCATTTTAAAGTTGACCAAAATAGCTTTCATTTCCAACAATTTCATTTTATTTCACTAAGCAGAGCTCAAGTTATAAGCTTACAAAATTGGTGGAATTTGCCTACCCTGTCTTTGTCTAGTCAAGACATGGGAAAATTTTGATGAATTAATGGGATCAAATTACTTAGATCTTGAACATAAAATTTTTATGGAATAAACATCTATATGTTAGCTTTCTAAAAAAATTAGTTTCACTCAATTTGAAGTTGTATAGGCAAAGTTTTGCGCTACACAACCCACTTTGATCAGGTCCAGAGGCAAAAATATAGGATAAACTTTAAAAATTATATCTCTCAATACTAATCCACTGGTGTTATAATTTATATGGATGGAAAGCTATAAATGTCTATTTTCATTTAAAATTGGTCCCATTGCATTTTGATATCTGTAGACTAGTCCGTACACTTCGAAAGTATTGATGCCATAGGGTTTTCCTAGTTAAGTTCACTCTGGTTGCTTCCTTTTTAGTTCTTTTATTAATCAATCCAGCAAAACTCAATACATACATCATAGCCTAGCCAAGAACGCTTACATAATCCCAATAAAATATCAAATACATGCATACTGTAACATCCACCACAAGTTTCGATTTCATCTTCAAATTTCCATGATTTCCAAATTCCGACCTCAGAATTGATGTTCAAGATTAACTAGAATGGACACGAGGTCCGACCTCTGAGTTTATATGCAAGTTCAACGAGAATGAACATGAGTTCCGACATAAGAATTGATTTCCAGGATATACACGAATTTTGATCTCCGAAAACTATTTCCAAGAGCTTTTCGTTTCTATTGATGTTCCTGAGTTTGGGCTTAGGACTGACTTCCGAGATTGAATTGAGCTCCAGTATTATATAAGTTCCAACTTCTCTATTTTGAATGTTTTGATTTCCGACTTTCGGGGTTGTGAATCTATCTCTGAGATTGATTATTGGACCGAGTTTCAGAATTGTATGTATAAGAGTTTTATGGGCTAGTTCTCGACCTTCGAGATGCGGGTATGACGATTTATGTTCTGGTACTAACTTCTGAGTTTATGATAATATCCTCGACTTCTGAGTTTAAGTATTTTTGGGTTTCATGTTCTTGCCCTTGACCTTTGATTCTAAGATGATCGTATGTTGTGTGATTTCCGACCTCTGACCTTATGATTCAAACAGATTGTGCGTTATTTTCGACGTCCGACTTTGTTCCCAAGTTTCGAATATAACAGACAAGATTATCGATCTCCGATTTAATCTCTAAGTTCCAAATAGATTTTCACGAGTTCCGACTTTAAGTAGAATCTAGACGAGTTCCGATTTCAGATATAATGGAAGCGAGTTCCACTTTTAGGCGACGTGGAGAATGATTTAGCCACAAAAGAAGGAGACATCACAAATCCAACTACCCCTGTTACACTTAAGCCAGATTTTCCTTCTCACTTCTGGCTGACTTACGCCTCCCTCTCCCTCTTGTTCCAGCCTTCTTCTTCACTTCCCCTCTCAACCATCTCCATCAAACCTTCAAGCTTCCCAAGATTCCATCAATTTAAACTCAAATTCAGAAAATCACATCAAAAAGAGGTAGGATTCAATTTCTGTTCTTAATTTCTTTGAACTATGGTTGTATGATCTTTCATCTTCTTCACTTATTTGATGATTTATTGGATATATATGATGGATTATAGTTGGATTAACATGAAATCTTGAGTTGGAATTAAGGATTACAAGGAGAAAATTAGAAGAAGTGGGGACTTGGAATGCTGCCTAAGTGAGGAAGCCCACGACAGTCTATATGGCAGAGTGTACGGCTCCACCTACAGCCAGTAAAATCCAATGAAACTATTTTTAGATGAAACGAAACATCCAAGGCTTTCCATACATATATCATATAATGCCACTGGATTTGTATTGAGAGAGATATGAATTTTGGAAATTTAACCTAGATTTTAGAGGTTGATATTGGGCAGATTGAGTTTTTCAGGGTATAACTTGTTCTATACAACTCCAAATTGAGTGAAACCAACTTTGTTAGAAAGCTTACACATAGCAGAACATTCCATAAGAATTTTCGAGTTTGTTGTGGTCCCATTGCTCCCAGTAGTTCAAAGAATTTGCCTATGTCCAAACCGGGTCACAACAGTACAGTTCAGGAATGTCAAATTTCAAGACTTATAACTCGAGGTCTACTAAGGCAAATGAAATGGAACTTGATGAAAATGAAAGGTTGTCTTGTTAGCTTTAATATGATACTAATTTTGTATGATTTGAGCTAGTTTTTGATTTTCAGGAAATTTCTACTTTTAAGTGTTGAATTCTAGCTAGCTGTGGGGCAAGTCGGGATAAAACTTAAATATCCTAAACTATACTTATCAAAATGAGATGGAACTAAAGAAGTTAGAAAATAGACACATAACACTCTAACATATCTAAAATTGAGGCCCAGATGAGTTAAATAGAAATTATGGCCTGAGTTACAAAAATCAGGTTGAATGAATGTGCTGAGACAGCAATTATGTTTTAAATGCAACATTTACTTCTATGAGACAGATGATTGAATTATAACTGAGAGGTTATGATTCCTCCATCTAATTGACTATCTAAGTACTGGCACTATTTATGAGGAAGCAAACACATTTCGTTATGCTGCCGAATTTTCTGTAGAATTGTAAAGAGGGTTATGAGCATTTATGTATTAAGAACATGTATGTAGAACTCATGTATTTAAGGTTATATGAACATAAATGATGAACCATATGTATGAATGCACCCAGCATGGCTATGCATGATTATGTATAAGAATGAAAGCATATGAATATATTGAATGCAGATCCCTTCACCTGAAGGTAGTTATGAGGTCCCTCCTTTTGAAGGCAGCTAAATAAAATAAGACTGGGTCCCTTCACCTAGCGGCAGTTATGAGGTCCCTCCTTGTAAAGGCAATTAAAAAAGATAAGATATGGGTCCTTTCACTAGGAGGCAGTTACACTTTGAATCCTTCCCTTTGAAGGCAGCTAAAACTATGAGATCCCTCCAAAATTAGAGGCACGTGGGTCCCCTTGTGGGACAGTCTATGTGACGACAGTCACGAGTTGAGCTGATGAGCTCACTCCTAGATCAAACTATCCAAGGGCAGTAAAGACTAAAGATTCTATGATGAAAGATATGATGATGAATCCATATTCCTAAGGAACGTGACATGGCGATCACGTTCTGATGGAGTATGACATGGCGATGTACTCTGGAATATGTGTAATAATAAAAGAAAGTAAACTAAGGGTATGATCCTTCAGAAAGGAAGGTGACCTAAAGTAAACTCCCCTCACCCACGACTCACATGAGGTATGGCATGACCCAGCTAGTGTGAGTATAGGGGATAGGACTTACATGAGGCATGGCATGGCCCAGCTAGTGTAAGTACCGAGAAGTTATGGGGGCGACGAGTTAAGAGAAGCTTATAGCGTAGCCATACATGTGTTATGTAATTATAATTGTACCAATGCACACTATTATGATATCCCATGTTTTATTGAGGTTGAGCCTGTTCTATCTAGTTATACTGTGATTTTTATTCTAAATATGAAATATTGCCAATGTAACTTAAGTGCATGAGATAAAATGAATTCTGCTTCGGACTATATGTTTTCAAACTGTAAAACAGAACAGTTCGTACAATGTATTCACTTTTTATAATAAATCAAAGTAGCTGGAGATAATAACGATGACACAATATGAAGTTTCTCAATGAATCCTACTGAGAATTTATAATTCTCACCCCTATTTCCGTGTTAGCTCCAGATAGGCCGAAGGGTCTTGAAGATGGCTGAGGCTGCGGCAAAATAAGGTCCGCTCAGGTAACAGTAACAACTCTTAGGTGTGGTGCTATGACTTAAGCATAGTACTGTACTTGGGAGGATGTTACAAAATGGCATCAGAGCAGTTCAATCCTCCCCAGACCTGAGGATTTGGACTAACTACGTTTTCAATATACTCTGGAATCCTTAGAAAATGTCATGCGACAAATCTTATCTGCTTATTTAAGATATAGGATAGGAAATTAAATTAGATATGCATGACTACCTAACTATGATTGTTATTAGTTGCTGTCACACTTAACTTATTGTTGAGCCTGATCAACTCAATGTTTTGTTGTGTGTGATTAGGAACTTGGCTTCCAGAGGGCGTGGTATGCCACAAACTGTATCCACTCTAGAAAATCCTGCTAATTTTCTGGATAAGATGCGTGAAATGGCTCAGGCAGTGCTGGAATAGGCCACTGCCGCTCTTTAGATGATGGACCAGTTAGGTAGGTGGCCTGAGGCCGGCCGTGGAGGAAATCCACATGGGTTAGGAGCAGACCTAGACTATCTTAAATTTGCGGAATTCAGAAAAGCAAATTCGCCTAGCTTCCGAGGAGCTTTTGACCCAGATAAAGCTAAGGAATGAGTCAAGGCAATGGAGAAGGTCTTTTCTGTCTTGGCCTATATTGATCAACAGAAAGCGGCCTTTGCCACTTATATGTTGGAAGCAGACGCCGAGTTTTAGTGGAATGGCGCGAAGAGGCTGTTGGCAGAACCCCAAGTTGATATCACTTGGGATATATTCAAGGAGGCATTTTACCAAAAGTATTTCCCTGCATCGGTGCAAAACGCTAAGGAATTGGAATTCATGAAGCTTCAGCAAGGAAACATGAGTGTTTCAGAGTATATTGCTAAGTTCGAAGAGCTCTGTAAATTTTCCACCATCTATCAACGCAACCCTGATGAAAATTGGAAATGTATCAAATTTGAAGGAGGACTAAAAGCGGACATTTTGGCGTCGGTAGGGCTAATGGAGATAAGAGATTTTGCTGCATTAGCAAACAAAAGCCGATTAGTTGAAGAATATAATAAGAAGCTCGCTGATACTAGGATGGATGTTTGTGGAAAAAGGCTGGCACCTGAAGACCAGGAGTTTCAGCATACTCCACCATTAAAGAAGCCATTTCAACCTAATGGAAATGAAGGTAAGCAGCTGCAAAGGTCAACCATGAAGCAGGAGTATTCAAAATGTGGAAAGTGTCATGGAGGAAGGCCTTGTTTGGCTGGGCAGAAGGTATGCTTTAAGTGTGGAAAGCCAGGACATATGGTTAGAGAATGCCCCAGCCATCAGCTACCTATTCCTAAGCTGTAACATCCAAGGTTGAATATTGAAGAGACTACTTCCCCGAAGGAGCTGAAACAAAATTAGGAATAACCCAGGACAAAGATTCGCCTTTTGCTAATTGTGTTATGTTGAATTATATATCTGGGTTTGCTGTGTTATACTTATTGATTTTCTATGTACTTATATATCAACTCTTTCCTGAAACTCTTATAGAAATGAATAGTTAGTTTTGTGACTAAACTTTGAGGACAATTTTTTTTTTAAGGAGGGTAGCAATGTAACATCCACCACGAGTTCTGACTTCATCTTCAAGTTTACATGATTTCCGAATTCTGACCTTAGAATTGATGTTCAAGATTAACTAGAATGGACACGAGGTCCGACCTCCGAGTTTATATGCAAGTTCAACGAGAATGAACATGAGTTCCAACATAAGAATTGATTTCCAGGATATACACGAGTTCCAATCTCCAAAAACTATTTCCAAGAGCTTTTCGTTTCTATTGATGTTCCCGAGTTTGGGCTTAGGACCAACTTCCGAGATTGAATTGAGCTCCGGTATTATCTAAGTTCCAACTTCCCTGTTTTGAATGTTTTGATTTCCGAGTTTCGGCGTTGTGAATCTATCTCCGAGATTGATTATTTGACCGAGTTCCGAAATTGTATGTATAAGAGTTTTATGGGCTAGTTCTCGACCTCCGAGACGCGGGTATAAGGATTTATGTTCGGGTACTAACTTCCGAGTTTATGGTAATATCCTCGACTTCCGAGTTTAAGTATTTTTGGGTTTCATGTTCTTGCTCTTGACCTTCGATTCTAAGGTGATCGTATGCTGTGTGATTTCCGACGTACGATCTTATGATTCAAACAGATTGTGCGTTATTTCCGACGTCCGACTTTGTTTCCAAGTTTCGAATATAACAGACAAGATTAACAATCTCCAATTTAATCTCTAAGTTCCAAATAGATTTTCACGAGTTCCGACTTTAAGTAGAATCTAGATGAGTTCCGATTTCAAATACAATGGAAGTGAGTTCCACTTTTAGGCGACGTGGAGAATGATTTAGCCACAAAAGAGGGAGACATGGCTAAACTTCACCTACAAGATTTTAGCCAATTAATACTCATAAATCTAACTACCCCTATTATACTTAAGTAAGATTCTCCTTTTCACTTCTGGCTAACTTGCGCCTCCCTCTCCCTCTTGTTTCAGCCTTCTTCTTCACTTCCCCTCTCAACCATCTCCATCAAACCTTCAAGCTTCCTAAGGTTCCATCAATTCAAACTCAAATTCAGCAAGATCACATCTAAAAGAGGTAGGATTCAATTTTTGTTCTTAATTTCTTTGAACTATGGCTGTATGATCTTTCACTCTTCTTCACTTATTTGATGATTTATTTGATATATATGATGGATTATGTTGGATTAACATGAAATCTTGAGTTGAAATTAAGGATTAGAAGGAGAAAATTAGAAGAAGTGGGGACCTGGAATGCTGTCTAAGTGAGGAAACCCAAAGTAGTCTGTATGGTGGAGTGTACAGCTCCACCTACAATGAGTAAAATCTGATGAAACTATTTTTACATGAAACTAGACATCCAGGTCTTTCCATACATATATCATATAAGGCCATTGGATTTGTATTGAGAGAGATATGAATTTTGGAAATTTAACCTAGATTCTAGATGTTGATATTGGGCAGACTAGGTTGTTCAGGGCGTAACTTGCGCTATACAACTCCAAATTGAGTGAAATCAAATTTCTTAGAAAGGTTACACATACAAGAACATTCCATAATAATTTCTGAGTTTTTTGTGGTCGCATTTGGTCCCAGTGGTTCAAAGAATTTGCCCTATGTACAAAATAGGATAGTTTAGGAATGTCAAATTTCAGGACTTATTACTCAAGCTCTACTAAGGCAAATGAAATGTAACTTCGTACAAATGAAAGGTTGTCTTGTTAGCTTTAATATGATATGAATTTCATATGATTTGAGCTTGTTTTTTATTTTTAGGGAATTTCTACTTTTAAGTGTGTAATTCTAGCTAGCTGTGGGGCAGGTCGGGATAAAACTTAAATATCCCAAGCTATACTTATCAAAATGAGATGGGATGAAAGATGTTAGAAAATAGACACATAACACTCTAACATATCCAAAATTGAGGGCCAGATGAATTAAATAGAAATTACAGCCTGAGTTAACAAAATCGGGTTGAATGAATGTGCTAAGACAACAATTATGTTTTAAATGCAACATTTACTTCTATGAGACTGATGATTGAATTATAACTGAGAGGTTATGATTCCTCTGTCCAGTTGAATGTCTGAGTACTGGCACTATTTATGAGGAAGCGAATATGTTCCGTTATGCTGCCACATTTTCAGTAGAATTATAAAGAGGGTTATGAGCATTTATGTGTTAAGAACATGTATGTAGAACTCATGTATTTAAGGTTATATGAACATAAATGATGAACCATATGTATGAATGCACCCAGCATGGCTATGCATGATTATGTATAAGAATGAAAGCATATAAATATATTCAATGCGGGTCCTTTCACCTGAAGGTAGTTATGAGGTCTCTCCTTGTGAAGGCAGCTAAATAAAATAAGACTGGGTCCCTTCATCTGGAGGCAGTTATAAGGTCCTTCCTTGTGAAGACAATTAAAAAAGATAAGATGTGGGTCCCTTCACTGGGAGGCAGTTACACTTTGAATCCCTCCCAGTGAAGGCAGCTAAAACTATGAGATCCCTCCAAGACTAGAGGCATGTGGGTCCCCTTGTGGGACAGTCTGTGTGATGACGGTCACGAGTTGAGCTGACGAGCTTACTCTTAGATCAGACTACCCAAGGGCAGTAAAGACTAAAGATTCTATGATGAAAGATATGATGATGAATCCATATTCCTAAGGAACGTGGCATGGCGATTACGCTCTGATGGAGTATGACATGGCGATGTACTCTGGAATATGTGTAACAATAAAAGAAAGTAAACTAAGGGTATGATCCTTCAGAAGGGAAGGTGACCTAAAGTAAGTTTCTCTCACCCATGACTCACATGAGGTATGGCATGACCCAGCTAGTGTGAATATAGGGGATAAGACTTACATGAGGCATGGCATGGCCCAACTAGTATAAATACCAAGAAGTTATGGGGGCGACGAGTTAAGAGAAGCTTATAGCGTAGCCATACATGTGTTATGTAATTATAATTGTACCAATGCATACTATTATGATATTCTATGTTTTATTGAGGTTGAGCTTGTTCTATCTAGTTATGCTGTGATTTTTATTCTAAATATGAAATATTGCCAATGTAACTTAAGTGCATGAGATAAAATGAATTCTGCTTCGGACTATACGTTTTCAAACTATAAAACAGAACAGTTCGTAAAATGTATTCACTTTTTATAATAAATCTAAGTAGCTGGAGATAATAACGATGACACGATATGAAGTTTCTTAATGAATCCTATTGAGAATTTATAATTCTCACCCCTATTTCCATGTTATCTCCAGATAGCCCGAATGGTCTTGAAGACGGCTGAGGCTGCGGTGAAATAAGGTCCGCTCAAGTAACAGTAACAACTCTTGGGTATGGTGCTATGACTTAAGCATAGCACTATACTTGGGAAGATGTTATACATACAATTGAATGATGCAATAGCCACAAGTCATAAGAAATCAATTAAAAGGGTGGAATCCTACCTCAATTAGGTGAAATGGCTAGCTAGAATTATGTTTTATGATGGAGGAAGTGGTTGGAGCTTAAAGATAAGATGAGGATAAGATGAAATGGAAGAAGAGAGGAGGGAGTATGGCCAGCTAAAGGGGAGGGCAAAAATTTGAGGGGGTGAGGAGGAAATTTGCAAATTTTATGACCTAAGGTTGGTAGGTTTCTTGCTCCTCATTAGTCTAGGCTTAGGTGGCTAAAAATTCAGCCAAGTCTTCTCTCATTTTGTGGCTTGTCGGGCACCACTTTGAGGGGCTAAGTGGCTGAGGTTTTAGCCACTTCAATTAGGTTTTATAGTGTATAATTCTGTTATTTCAGTTCTAGTAGTTTAAAATGCTGAATCTTTATCGATTTCTTTCAAACTGACAAATCATTACTAAATAGTTTTGTAAAAGTTTCAATATATCTATCTTAATTTTTTTTCCTAAGCTTAACCCCCCTAATTAACATATAATTAACTTCTAATTAACTTTTAATTAACTTCTAATTAACTTTTAATTAATCTTACATATCTAATGAAATCAAATAATTTGGTTAACAGTGCAAATTAGACGCACCGCTAATAAATAGCCTTCTTCTGCTAACAAGACATACCTATCATTATTATATATTTTTTTTCTACAAGAAATTTTGTAATATTATTACCCTAGAATTTGTATTTCCGTGTTGTCTATTTGTACCTCTGTAATGTGTCTAAAATTTCAATTAATTAATAGTGAAATTCTGGATGTTATACAATATGAGAGTCCCCGAAGCTTACAATAGTAGATAAAACAACCAGTCATAGAAGAAAACCATTCTAACACATGGATTAAGATCTCAAGCATGTACATATTCACGTAAGGCAAGGAATGCCTCAATCATAAGAATTCCAAGGAATAGCAATACCTTGACATATATATATATATATATATATATATATATATATATATATATATATATATCAATATAGTAGTGAAATTAACGTATAATCTTCATCCTTTCAATTAAACTTGGTTTTACATAGTTTGGAGACCTCTAAGTGAAGTTGTAGGTATTTGAAGTTATGCCAAAATTTCCATTTAAACTCATTTGATCTCAAAGTCTACAGAAATATTGCTCTATTAGTCTGCTTTCAAATCTCCTTGGCCCTACTAAGTTTGGATAAGTATAACTTAAGATATTTACATTTGATTCATGATTGCCCTATTTTGCAGCAGATTCAGACACCGAAAATGGGAAAATCACTAAAAGTCCATTCCTTATCATTTTGCTCTAACATTTTATATTCATATACTCAATCAAACCCTTTTTCAAACAAATGAAGTTCTACTCAGTTTGGCTAAGCAAAGCTTAAGTTATAAGCTCTATATTGGGGCTATCTTGTTTTAGCAATTACAAAGTATAGGATAATTTCATAGAATTATTGTGAGCAATTCACTAAGAGTTTAAATCTAAAAATTTGCAAGCTTATTCCCCTATGTGTTATCTTTAATTGATTGCACTCAATTTAAAGGTCTATAGGGCAAGTTATGCTTGATAGAACACTCCTTACTCAGATCCGAGTTGCTCCACCTATAGCCCAATTAAAAAATTCATAAAATATTCATCTTAAGTCCAATGGACTTTAAATTTTGTGGATATTCTATGAGTTAGGTTTCATCTAAAATTGGTTTCACTTCAATTGATGGTCCCTAGCCCTAGATATGGTCAGCGAATCCAACACTATCCAAGGTTATCCTAGTTGTCCTTTTTTTTTGTGAACGTCTTTGAGTTTGTAGCTTATTTCGCTCACTAACTCAAGTTTCACTAGTTCCAACTCATTAATATAAGCCTAAAGAACATTATCATGAACCAAAATACATGAGAAACCAAAAGGATGAAAACTCTAGCTCATCTAGCGAAATAACTACATGTAAGGTGGTTTAGGAACTTACCTCACTTCCATGCCTATGCATGCTTCAAATCTTGCTTTCAACAACTCTAAAATCCTCTTAGAATCACAAGACCATACCTGAACTCCTTCTTTCTCTTTCTTGGCTAAAGCTTGATATGGCTTAAAGAGGAGGGATTTTAGCTCTTATATGGTTTAAACAATCACAAACAAGCTTAGGAATCAAGTAGATGTTGAGGGAATAAGAAAGAACCAAAGGTTTGCGAGCTTTTGTGAACAAAAATGGACGAGAGCAGGGGAGAAAGAGAGTTCAGCCAAGGGGGCTGAAAAAGAGAGAAAAAAATTATGAGAAAGTTAGAGTTTTAGGGGAGATATTTATAAAAGTAAGAGTGACTTAGCATGAGTATGTGGCCCACATTACTCCATGAATTTTGGCCATGTGGCCTACTCTGGACCACATATAATAGGTGTGATATCCTAATGATTAAATTCTCTCGTATTTTATGCTCCTATCGGATCCATTTGTTATGTTCTGAGAAACTACTTTTAAAATTTTTATGGTACAGTTAAAATTATATTTCCATAAAAATTCTAACCTTATGTTGCTACTAATTGTATTATTCTATACTCTTGTCCCTGTTTTATAAATTTAGTGTTAATTAATTTCTAATAATGTTAATTATAGATACAACTAAATTGGAGTGTTACATATAGCAAATCATCCATGGCCAATTCAAGTACGCCTTTTATTTAGAATTTCTGTATTGGTGTCTTGAATTTATGACTTAATGTATTCTACATGTGTTATCAAAGCCATGTCATATAGATTCAAGATCCATCACATAGGATTGAAAGAATTCCTTTCTGGGCCAGTTTAGATGATTGCATAGTTGCTGAAATCGTTACTCACTGTATGCTATTTCATTTTCATAAAACCCAACTCAGAAGATTGTGTGTGTGTGGTTGCCGAGTAGATACTATTACTCACTAAGTACAGTATCAAAGAAAACTTTATGCATGTTTGGCTGTGAGTATGTTCTATTATGAATAAAACAAAAGAATAATAATAATAATAACAACTCTTTTGCTTAATATGCAATCTCATTGAGTGTACGGTTTTTTTTTTTTTTTCAGTCAATAGAAAATGATGTTTTGTTATTCTATTGATTGATATAATGTGATATATACAACAAGCAATTATATATCATGTTTGTTTTTTTTCGCTTTTGAATATATATATACACACACACAAATATGAAGCTTTCATTTTTTTTCCTTTTTTTTTTTTATGAAAGTTTAGGTGATTTCGGTACTAATCATTCTATCAAGGCAAAGTCATGGCCCGCGGATTTAGAGAGCATTTGTAAGAGACTTACAAAATCATCTACCAATGAAGTCCTCACATCAACAGCAAGAATTGAACTAGCATCCTTCTAGCATATGAGCACATTTCTTATTGACTATGACAGTCCTCATTGGTAGGTTTCAATTTGTTTTTTTCTACACATACATGTGATTTTCTTATTGTGTTTTATTCTTAGTTTATTATTGTAACACCCTCCCGAGTACGGTATTATGCTTAAGTCATAATACCTCACCTAGGAGTTGCTACTGTCACTTAATCGGACCTTGTTTGGCAGCAACCTTCGGCCACCCTCGATCTTATTAGTCAACTCCACCTTGGAGGACCTTCTTCGAGACTTCTGAACTATCTGGAGATAACACGGAAATAAACATAGGGGTGAGAATTATAAATTCTCAGTAGGATTCATCAAACTAACATATGCTGTGTTATCGTTGTTATCTCCAGTTTGCTTCGGTTTATTATGAAAAAGGTGAACATGTTATACAAACTTTTAAATTTTATAGTTCAAAAATATACTTTCCGAAGCAAAGTTCATTTTACTCATACACTTGGCAATTTGGGGGAGCCCATACGAAACAAATTTCATGAATTATATTAGGAATAGTAACTGAAACATAATAAAATACAATAGCATCAATATACTGGGGACATAACATCTGCACATAACTTTACTCGTACTTCAATTCATGCATATACATAAAGTTTACTTTTTCTTTCTTTTGATTCCTTTCCATCATAAAATCTTTACATGCCATATCCCAGAGTATGATCGCCATGTTATACCCCATCTGAGCGTGATCGCCATGTCATGTTCCTTAGGAATATGGGACCTTCATTCGGTGCTTACACTAGCTGGGTCATGCCATGCCTCATGTAAGTCCTATCCCCTATATTCATACTAGCTGGGTCGATGCCATGCCTTATGTGAGTGGGGTGCTTGCATATGTTTTAAATTTTTAGTCTTTAGTCTTTAACCTTTACTGCCCTTGGGTAGCTTGGCCTTAGAGTGAGCTCGTCAGCTCAACTCGTGACCGTCATCACACCGACTCACCCACAAGGGGACCTACTGCCTCTAGATTGGAGGGATTCAATGTGCAACTGCCTCCAACATAGAGGTACCCAAGTTTTAGCTGTCTTCACAAGGAGGGACCCAATGTGCAACTGCCTCCGAGTGAAGGGATCCACATCTTTTATCCTTTAACTGCCTTCACCTGGAGGGACCCAAATAACTGCCTCCAAGTGAAGGGATCTCATATTTAGTATACTTATGTCTTTTCGTTCTCATGCATAATCAAGCATAGACATTCTGAATACAATCATACACATGCTTCGTCATTTACTCTTACATATCCTTGCATATAAATTTCATATTCATAACTTAAAGTTCCATAACACGAGCTATTATAACTTCATATAATTCTGCCGAAAATTCGGCAGCATAACGGAACGTGTCCGCTTCCCTATGAATAGTGCCAGTACTCAGTATACCAACTCATCAAAGAAATCATGACATTTCATTCATAATTCAACATAGTTCATTCATATTTCAAACATCAATTCAAAGCACAATTATTGAAATTAAAACATGGTTGCTGTCTAAATACTTGCATTTAACCCGGTTTTTGTAAATCAGGCCATAATCTTTATTTAACTCTAGACCTCAATTTTGGATATGTTAAAGTGTTGTGTGTCTATTTTCTAACCTCTTTGGTCCCATCTAATTTTGATATCTATAGCTTGAGATATTTATGTTTTATCCCGGCCTACCCAGCAGCTGGCCAGAATTGCACACTTAAAAGTAAAAATTCACTAAAAATAGAAAACTAATCCAAATCATACAAAATTGGTCTTATGTTAAAGCTAACAGGACAAAATTTCATTTACAAAATGTTTCATTCCATTTGGCTTAGTGGGGCTCAAGTTACAAGCCCCAAATTCTGACCTTCCTAAACTGGCCTATTCTGGCCCGGTTTGGACATAGGGCAACTTCCTTGGATCACTGGGAGCAACGGGGACCTTATCTAATTTTGAAATTTTTATGGAACATTATTCTATTTGTAAGCTTTCTAACAAAGTTGGTTTCACTCATTTTCAAGTAGTATAGGGTGAGTTCTACCCTAAACAACCCAGTCTACCCAGAACTAGAGTCAAAACCCTAGGTCGAAATTCAAAAATTCATATCTCTCTCAA
Source organism: Pterocarpus santalinus (assembly GCA_031439595.1). Taxonomy (NCBI): domain Eukaryota; kingdom Viridiplantae; phylum Streptophyta; class Magnoliopsida; order Fabales; family Fabaceae; genus Pterocarpus; species Pterocarpus santalinus. Next base: position 25,563,672 of record CM062529.1, read on the forward strand.
TTCTAATCCAAAAGCCCTATATGATATATCTATGGAAAGCCCTAGATGTATAGTTTCATATAAAAATGGTTCCATCTAATTTAATCGGCTATAGGTGGAGCCGTACACTCCGCCGTACGGACTACCGAGGGTTTTTGGCTCTCTAACCCATCGGCTCTTCCTATTTTCATGCTTTCTTGCTTCCACTTCGGTTTCAATCAAACAAACAGCCCAAAACCAATCACATATCATCATAAACATTCATTTAACACATCAAAGAAAGTGAAAATAATCCAAGCCCAGCCAGCCAAGTCCATAGATTTGATGCAAGTATTAAACTTCTACCTCTTGTTATGTTGTGATTTGGCTTGATTTTGGAACTTGGATGAACAAAACTTGATTAGGCTTGATGGTTTGATGGAGTTGAGTGAGGGAAGAAGAGAAGAAGGGAGCTGAAAGAGAGGAGAAGGCAACGTAGAAAATGGGCTGATGAAAAGAGGAGAATTGTGTTATAAAAGCTTTAAAGTTGGTAGTTGAAATGAAGGGTTGTGATTGGCTCAAAATGCAAGGCTGAATTTCAGCCAACTCTCCTTGTTTTTGTGGCCAAAGTGGCGCCACTTTTAGGGATTAATTGGCTGAGTAATCAGCCTTAGTTCATAGGGTTTTAAGCTTATAATTCTATTGGTTCGGTTCTGACAGTTTAAGATACCGTAATCTTACCGATTTCTTTTAAATCGGTTAACCGGTTTTAAGAAAATTTTATGAAATCTAGTAGACTCCTAACTTAATTAACTTATACCTAAACTCAATTAATTGCTAATCGATTAGTCCTAAATAATTATTTACCCGAATGTTTATTAATCTCAATTATTTGATAAAATCGAACAATTAGGCGAAAAATGATAAGAAAATTTTGATGTTTAGCATTTTCTATTTGGTTTTCATAACTAATGGCAATTTTTGTAATTTTGAGTAAGTCCAGGGGCACCCCACGTCATTTCACACCAGACTGCCTCCATGGCCTAATCGGCAGAGATTCAAACTTCTACGATTTCGCCACGTGATTCTACTCTGTTTAAAATCTCATTTTACTAATCCTGTTGATATAGGGACCTAAATATTATTTTCTAAAAAGTTTAGGGGCAAGATTGTGAATAATAAAAATTTATTTTTATTACTTCCTATTACATTATATGGGGATGTTACAATTATTATTTTTATGGCAATGCAAATATATCATTTTTCTTATCATTGCCATTTTGGTTACATCAATATAACCATTTCCTTACATTCCGCTATGCTTGTTTGTATAATTTTAGTTTATTTACTTATTTTGCTCTTATATCAGTATTGTTCCTTTTTTGAAATATCACTATAAATATATTGACCAGTGTAATAAGTTAACGCAAGTATGAATGTTAGATGTACAAAATTTATTATTCATGGAATGCACAATATACAATTTTATGATCAGTAGATATACTTGTTGAAACATATCTCATTTTTTACTAGATCATTTTTTGTCTGTTGGGCATTATCTCCTTATATGATTGGTTTTGTGAATTCATATAAATATTTATTGCCAAATTGGTTCATTTATGTGAGTTCGTTAAATTGGTCATCTTGTGAGGGATGTTTTCTAGTTATTGCATACAATTGCCATCCCAAAGGGGGTGTGCGTTTTAATTAGGAACTATGTGAGACATGTTGATGTGAGTCTATTTTTGATATTTAAGACTATCATCCCAAAGGAGATTCTTTTAAGTGTTTGAAATTTTTTAACTATTAGCTTCACATAAAGGATCTTTATATATTTTTGCATACCCACCCCAAAAGGGGCTATGATTTATGTTTAGGTCCTTGTTATGGCTTATTTTGATGGCAAGCTATTTTTCTTCTAATGCCCATGTGAATAATTCTTGTTTTGCATTCCTATTGTCTGTTTGTACAGTTTCCTTTGCTATTAATAATAGTACAGCTACTACTGAGGTTTTGACTAGGTCTAACTATAAGATATGGAAACAGGAGATAGATTTTGTTAGGATTGTTTATATTGACTTGGCCTTGCGTGTGGATAAGCCTAATGATCTCTTCGGTTGAGAACACAAAAGAGCAAAACGATTATTATGCAAAAGTGGGAAAGGTCAAATAGGTTGAGTTTGATAGCTATAAAGAGAACCATCTCGGATCCTTTTCTTAGTGGCTTGCTAGATACTGATAATGCTAAGGAACTTATAATTGCTATAGGACAAAAGTATCTTGTATCCAACAATGTTAAATCTAGAAACTATATGACAGAACTAACCACTATGACATATGATAACACTAAGGGAGTTAGGGAATACATTATGAAAATGTTGCATCTCCAAGATAAGCTTAAAGTCCTCAAAAATGATATTAAGGACGACTTTCTTGTTCATGTTGCCTTAAATTCTTTGCCTATTGAGTTTTCAAATTAAGACCATAAATAAAACTTGGACCATAAATGTTCTTATTATTAATCATAGATGATCTCGTTAGTAAGTGCATTGCTGAGGAAGAGAAAAACAAGAAAGAAATAAGTGAGACCATCCTTTTAAGATTCCAGTCTAATCCCTTTCTTGGCAAGGTCCTATACATCATGGCAACAGTAGAAAATAGGCTAGTGACTTTAGTCATTATATGAGTACTAATAGGTATGTTAACAATCCTAGTTAGAACAACTTTATTAGAGGTCCTAAAGCTGCCATAGGTAAAAGTGTAAACTGTTTCCACTTTAAGAAGAAGGGTCATACAAGGAAGGATTGCCTTTGGTTTAAGTCTTGGTTGCAAAACAAATTGAAACAAGGAGGTATGTCCTTAGCTCTTGTTTCTTTCGAATCTAATATAGTTGATGTCTTTTTGGATAATTGGTGGTTGGATAGTGGTGCCACAACCCATGTTGCTATTACCTTGCAAAGGTTCATAAACAAATGAAAACCAAGTCTAAAGGTAGATGCAATCTTGAAGTTGATGTTAAGTTTGTTGGAGAAGTCAAGTTGTCTTTAAAGACTGGCTTTGAGATTACTTTATGGAACACCTTTTATGTGTCTTCCTTTAGAAGGAATTTAAGAGGACCATAACCTTAGTACAATTAGGGAAATTCACGGGGTTTACTCAAGATCATGAGGGGATATGGAGATATCAAGGTAGAATATGTGTGCCAAGTAGAAGACGGCCTCAGAGGTAAGATTCTAGAGGAAGCTCATAGTAGTAAATTTGCAATGCATTCGAGAATCAATAAGATGTATCATGATGTTAAGAAGATATTTTGGTGGCCAAAGATGAAATCAGATGTAGCAAAATTCATAAATAAATGCTTGGTTTGTCAAAAGGTGAAGATAGAGTACCAGAATCCATCAGGAGCATTGCACTATTAGAGAACCCCGAGTGGAAATAGGAAAGCATTTTGATAGATTTTGTAATGGGATTACCAAGGACTTCAATAGGGTATGATGCTATATGAGTTATAGTGGATAGACTAACCAAGTCTACTCACTTTTTACTTATCAGAGCAAATTATCATTTGGAGAAGTTGGCTCAATTGTATATCCAAGAGATAGTGAGATTGCGTGGAGTCCCTTCCATCATAATTTCAGACTGAGACCCAAGATTTAACTCTCGATTTTGGGGAGCACTTCAAAAGGCATTTGGTACAAGACTCTACCTAAGTACCACCGATCACCCCTAAACAGATAGATAGACAGAGAAAACTATTCAAACCCTGGAGGACATGTTAAAGGCGTGTGTAATGGAGCAATGAGGAAATTGGGATAGATATCTACCACTGGTTGAATTCGCTTACAATAATAGTCACCACACTAGCATTGATATAGCTCCATATGAAGCCTTATATGGATGAAAGTGCCAATCTCCTCTATGTCGGTATGAATTAGGAGAAATGAGTCTTTTGGGGTTTGATCTAGTCAGATAGACTACTAAACAAGTGAAGAAGATCCAGAGCAAGATCCTCATTGCCCAAAGCTATTAGAAAAGTTATGCCGATACAAGGAGGAAGCCATTAGAATCCCAAGATGGAGACCACATATTCCTGAAGATCACACCCATAATAGGAATAAGTAGAGATGTTAAGGTCAAAAAGTTAAGTCCCCGATTCATAAGTCCTTTTTAAATTCTGAAACAAATCGAGCTAGTAGCATATTGGATAGCTTTACCCCCACATCTATCTAACCTTTATGATGTTTTTCATGTGTCACAACTCATGGGGTATCACCCTGATTCTAGCCACCTCTTAGAGCCCAAATCAATAGAGTTAAGAGATGACCTAACCTTCCACGTACACCCAACGTGCATTGTAGACAGAGGTGTCAAACAACTTAGAAACAAGTCTGTGTAATTAGTAAATATGGCTTGGGGAAAAGAAGGGATGAGAGACTACATATGGTAATTGGAATCAGACATGAAGAAGGATTATCCAGAGCTATTTTCAAGTCCTAATTTTTGAGCATAAAATTCTTTTTAAGGTGAATAGAGTGTAACATCTCGAGGAACAGTACATATGACTAACGTTGTTGAATGCTTTATCTTAATGCATTATAGATATATGAGTAGGAAATATAGAAATGTAAATATTAGGTTTAGACGAACTTAAGTTCCTTTGTCGAAAAATTTTATGTAGATGAAATGCAATATTTTGCTAGTTAGGCTTGTAGTGCAAAAATCGAATTGGTAGAAAATCTATATTGTAGGATGACATGAGTATCAATTAAAAGCCCTAGAATATGTGGTCAGAAACTAGCCACCAACATTACTCTTGCTGGCCAAAATATGAGTCGAACTTATCAGTAGAACTTAGGGAAGTAGACTAAAGAGAAAACTAAGAAGAGCTACGTTAAAGGTACAATAACTTACTCTTGAGCCAACAACTGGTAAAATAAGTAAAGGTCAGGAAAAAGCAGTTGAGGTGACTCCTAAGAGTACCTTAATAAAACCATTGTAAATAAAGGACCACCAGAAATAACCAAATTCCTGGAAACCTACTCCAACAACTTTCGAGAAAGACTAGAAGAGAATTCCCTAACCCAACCAAAGAACAGAGATACTCGTATTGTAGACCGGACATGATTTCACTGGAATGGTAGTAACGAGGCCAACTAACACATATACCATTGCTAGTTTGCATAAGATTCTCCTTAGAAACGAGCAATAAAGAATTATCGAATGGCTAATGTTCTGCTCATAATCTCTTATATCCAACAAGTTAGGTTGATCTGCAAACTTAGGAAGACTTTACAAGGAAATTATCCCGAATAATCTTATATCCTCCAGCCATATGTCAACCACAGAGTAACGAGCACACCCTAAGGATCATTCAAGAGTTAACAGGCAGAAATAGGTGCATTGACATGACTATGCTAAGCAAGGCGATTAGAAATTCATTGCTAAAGATAGTGGCGAGTCAATAATAAAAAGACCTCATAAGAAACACGATACAGGATGGCATGCCAAATTCCAAAGACATTAGAGTGGCATTAAGAAAAACCACAAGCCTTAAGACTTAAACTGTATAGCTGGAGCTAAGAGAGTAAACAACTATGTGCGCTTATGAAGACCCTGAAAAAGATCATGATAAAGGGGAGTTTTAAAAGCATTGGTAGAGATAACAAGTCCTCTTATAAAGTTCTCTAGTCCTTAAGATCAAGGATGAGGTCTAAGGACAAGCATACCCTCGTAATAACAAAAGGGAATTGACAAGCAAAACCCTAGAGAATAAGGGGTCGATACTTTCGATCGTTTCCATTGTATACCTCGCAAGTCTCCAAGAGAATGATTAGGACTTCAACCAAGGCACTTGGTAAGTTAGGAAGTTAGGTGGTCAAAGACAAACTGCAAAAGAATAGGAGCTACCGGCAAACAAATTTGAAACAAGACATGACCTTGGACAGAGAGTTACCCCTATATGGTAGAACGTACCAAAAATGGAAAAAGAATTCTCGTAAATTATTCTCAGCTAGGGAATTTTGAGGGCAAAATTCTTTTTAAGGTGGGTAGTGTGGCATATCTCGAGTCCTAACAATAGAAGGAAACTCGGGCCCAAGGCAAGGGCAAAATTATAATTAGGGAAAGCATTGAAAAAATAGGGATGAATTTGTAATCATATTATAATGACAGTTGTAAATAAGGATTTACAGTTGTCGAGAGGGGCAGTTGTAAAAATATTCCAATTCCGAGATTTTGTGGGTCCCATGACACTAGGTAGATAACTAAAATACCTGTAATAACCTCAAATTGAGAATTTTCTACCCACAATCTTGAATAAAAGTGTGAGATTACTTATACTACATATATGATAACTCAGGTAACTTAGAATACTCGAATTGAGATATGGACACCTTAAATTAATCCTCAATAGCCCTATATTATCTTTGAGCCTGACAAATTTAGGAGAATAGATCCTATAGAGACTAAATAGAAATATCTTGAGAGTAGTCAAAGTATGTGGTCCAAAGTGGGTCATACACCCAATACGCTGAGTCACCTTTACTTTTCCTTAAATATTTCCCCCAAACCCTAAAATTTTCTACACACTCTCCTCTCCTCCTCATTTTGCACCACCACCACCACCACCATCTTCTCATCTTCATTCTCTTCTTCATAACCTCCATGGCCATGAGCTTCAAGCTCATAATTCATGGCCTTCTTAGCCTCAAATCCTCTTACTCTTTTTATGAAAATTGATCTTCATCTTCTTCTCAATAAAACCCCTCCATCAATTTGATGATTAACCATCAAGTAAAGTCTCTCCACCTCCATGTAAGCTACTACCATGGTGAGGAAGGAAGGCTGGGATGTTGCTTTTATCTTCCTTGCTTCCATAGTTTCAAGGATTCTGAGGTAGGTAGCTCAAATTCTTAGCTTTATTTATGTTTTAGGCTGTCTAGCTGATATGTTCTTCTATGTATCATCCATGGTGTGTGCTTATATGATGTTAATATTACTTGTTTCTAGTGATTTAAGATAGAAAAATTTGGTTTAGATTGAGAGATACAGTAAAAAATAAGAGAAACCCAAAATAGAACATGTTATTGGAGAAACCCTAGGGTGACATTCGAATGGCAAAGCCTATAACTCATCCTACAAAACTTGAATTTAAATGAAACTAATTTTACTTGAAAATAGACTCCAATAGCTATCAAAGGATATAAATTATAAGACCATTAGATTTAAAATGAATTAGTTATGATTTTTAAAATTTAACTATTTGAATTCACTCTCTATCCTAACTAGAGGGTGATAAGAAGGGCATCACTTACCATATTTAACTTCAAATTAAGTGAAATTAATTTGTTTAGAAAGCTAATACATAGGAGACTATTCCATAAATATGTTAGACTTAGATCATAAGTGAATTTTTCCCTAGAAATTCTTGAAATTTGACCTATGCTCTATTTAGGTTGAAATAGGGCAACCCATTTGAAGAGCTCATAACTTGAGCTCTAGTTACTCAATTGGAATGAAACCTATGAGGATTGAAAGATAGTTCTAATAGCTACAATTTGATAAAATTTTGGATAAAAATGATGCATAATGGATTTTTATTGGTTTTTTAAATTTGAGTGTGCAAGTTTATCCTGAAACAGAGTAGTCTTGAGTAAAACTTTAATGACTCAAGTTATAAGTCTCAAAATTTAGTGAAACTAAAGCGTTTAAAAGTAGACAAACAGGACTACAATGTATTGAATTTCTAGATTAAAATGAATTATAATGGATTTATAGTGGAATTTAGAATACAGAACAGATTTAAAGATAATGGAGCAACTTAAGAAAATCTTAAGGTTCCCATAAGCTATGAAAGATTCACAAGCATATGATTAATGCAAATTTCACATATATATAATGTGATATTAATATATCATCTATGGGAAACCTAATTGATGTGTCTAGCTGATAGTCTGTATAATGGGATTCTTATATGTTTAGCTGTTACGTTGCCGAATTTTTGGCAGAAGTATATAAATGTTGCAAGTATCTATATGCAAAGTACATGGGAGTCATGCATGCCTAAATATTTGAAAGTGAAATATGAAGCATATGCATAAGTGTATATAGTATGAACATTTTCAAGAATGAAGAAAGATATCAAGGACTTGCAAAGAAACGTACCGAGCCAGTGGTACGGTCTAGGACTTGGACCAGCCCTTGAACAGATTTAAGGAGAATAGACCGGCATGAGGGTCGAGTAAAATAAACCCATCACTCATGTATAGGTACAAACTTGAACCTGAGAAGGAAGCTATTAGCCAGAGGTGAAAAGAGGCCATTCACCTCTAGCGGACCAAATACAGAAGGGAAAGATCAAGTTGCAAGTTAAAGAAATAGATAAGTCAAGTTAAGCGCACTTGCATCAAGTCAAGTATGAGCATTTGTATAACATCCCCACTTTCTTAAACATAGCGTAATAGAAACTTTGAATTATTTCTCTTAGGCAGTGTGAGAATTTCTTAGGCAGTAATATACCCTGATGATCCTCACACTTAAAACTATAGGATAGCATAACACCGCTGCTGAAAATATGGCATGTCATATGTTAAAAATTAGGAAATTATAAAAATGCCCCTTTAAATTTTTGTTATTTATAGGGTTGCCCAAAACTTTTAGAAAATTTCACTTTGACTCCACATGGTTATTTCCATAATGAGCCTAGGAATTTTTAGAAAGTGACATTTACGTCCCCACATTTTGTAGAATTAGCAAAACAAGGCTTTGAACAGAGCAGAATCACGCAGTAGAACCGTAGAAGTTTAAATCTCAGCCAATTGTGCCATGGAGGTATTCAAGTGTGAAATGACATGGGATGCCTCTAGACTTGCTCAAAATTATGAAAATATCATTAGTTACGAAAAATAGAAAACATAAAGGCCCTGAATTTTTAAAGCGGTTAATTTACATAGTTAATCGATTTATTCAGTTTTAATAATTATGTAAGAGCAATTAGAAGTTGATTAAAGGTTAATTAGAAGTTAATTAAAGAATATTAGGATTAAGAAAAATAATAATAGATGTGCAAAAAATCTTACAAAGTTATTAGTAATGTTTTGTTGATTTGAAGGAAATCACTAAAGATTCGGTATTTTGTACTGCCAAAACCGAATCAGTGGAATTTTATATTGAAAATCCTAAGTTGAGTGGCTGAGAATTCAGCCAACTTCCTTTCTTGAACTAATGCCACTTGTAGCCTAAAGGGAGAGGACGATTTGGCCAAACCATAACCATCCAAGTCTCCACCAACCACCACCCATTGTCATGTTTAAAACACCAAAATCCCCTCAAACCCCCTCATTATTTCGCCCCCCAACTACAACCTCCTCTCCACTTCTTCTTCTTCTTCCTCCTTTCTTTTCTCACCTCCATGATCAAGAGCTTCAAGCTCAAGAATAGAGACCTTTTTGACCTCAAATCCTCTTGTTCCTTTTATAAAAATTGATTCTTACCTCCTTCTCTATAAAGCCCCTCTAACAAGTTCATGATTAAACATCAAATGGAGCCTCCCTACATTCATATGAGTTGTTATCATGGCGAAGGAAGAAGGCTAAGAGTTGGTTTTTGACTTCCTTGCTTTTATGGTTTCAAGGATTTTGAGGTAGATAGGTAAATCCTTAGTTATTTGATGTGTTGTATGACCATATGGTTGCTGTGTTCCTCTTATGCTATCCTTGATTCATGCTTGATTGATGATGTATTATGTTTATATGATCTTTGATGGCTGATTGAGTATGTGTTTATTGGGTTTGGATTGAAACTTGAATGAAAAACAAAAGGAGTAGCAAAATAGAATCTAAATCAAGTGAAAACTGTACGATATCCATACTTGTGAAGTGTACAGCTTCGTACATAGCCATCAGAATCTGATAAAACTAATTTTAAGCGAAACTAGACATTTAGATATTTCCAACCGTATAAATTATAAGACCATTCGATTAGTATTGAATGAGATATGAGTTTTTGAAGTTTACCTTAGATTTCTGCCTTTGAATCTGACTAGAGTGAGTTATGCATGATATGATATAACTCACTCTATACAACTTCAAATTGAGTGCAACTAATTTTTTTGGAAAGCTAACATATAGATGTTTATGTGATAAAAATTTCAAATTTAAACTCTAAGTAGTTTGCTCCCAATAATTTGTGGCTGAAACAGGATAGGCTAATTAAACCAAATTTGTGAGCTTATAACTTGAGCTCCGCCCACTCAAATGAAATCAAACTTTTCCAAATTAAAGCTGGTTCTGCTTGATTTAAAATGATATAAGATTCATACAAATCCAATAAGATTTCTATTTTGGCGAATTTTTACTTGATAGACCCCACTTCTGCTTGATAGCAAAGCAAACGTACGTTAATCGTTAATAACTTGAGTTATAATTATCAAAACGTAATGGAACCAAAGAAAATCAAAACTAGACAAATAATTCTTCAACATATCAAAAAGTCAGCCTTAAATAAACTAAATAGAAATTATGGCATAAAATACAAAATAGGACAGAATTGATGGTTATAGTCAGAATTGCTAAAATTGAAGATTTAGCTACCTTAATGTAGGAGTGAGTTGCAATTGAGATTTGAATATTGAGAATCTATGATAATGCTAGAAGATTAATGTATTATATTAGCTCTACTATGGTGACTAACTGCCCGTTTAAATGGCATTATTCACGGGGAAATAGATATGATTTGTTGTACTGTCGAAATTCTGGCAACAATATCTGAAGTATATGAATGTTATAAATATTTATATGTTGTTCACATAATATGTTACATAGTGTGATATGAAGTATATGGATAAATTCATACAGCATATGTGTGCATGCTCATGTCTAAGAAAGATTAGAAAGAAACTTTAAGAACTTGCAAGAGAGATGTACCGAGCCTCCACTTCATAGTGGGCTAGGCCGGTATTGTCAAATACTTGGGCCAACCCCTGAACAAATTTAAAGGGAATAGACCGGTGTGAAGGTTGAGGAAAGTAAATCTGTCGCTCATATATAGATACGAACTCGGACCTATGAAGCAAGCTATTACCTAGAGGTGAGACAAACTATTCACCTCTAGGGGACCAAATACAAAGAAGCAAGATCAAGTTGCAATTTGAAAAAAGAGATAAGTAAAGTCAGGTGCATTCGGATGAAGTCTAGTACAAACATTTGCATATGCATCTTTACTTGTGTCACGACCCAACCAGGATCATAATCGGTGCATAGGGACATATCCCTAGCAAGCCTATATTAAACCATTTATAAAGAAAATCGGGCAGAGTTTCCTCTGTATTTAGGACCATTCCCAAATAAGGATTCTCTACCTGTACAAATAGTACAACCACACAAAATCATTGGGGATCCAAGCATTTTTAGAATGCACTTCACAGCACACAACAAAGGAGTATAAAACACAATCATGAATGTGAAAGTATGAATACAAATTCATAGTCATTACTTATCAAACTGATCATAACTAAAATAATTACACTTTCATTACAATACATAAACCCATATAGGAGGGACCCTACCTGTAGGCTAATAGAGCATTATTAGGATTATATATATAATTGTATACAAAGCAATATGAATCTCCACGTGGATAACCTTTCACAACCACACAAACAAGGGTGTCGAATTATAGAAATACCCAATGACTTCAGCTGGTCAGGGACACAGATGCATAGCTTATACTTCTCTAAAAAAATGGACAAAAAGAAAGACTGAGTCATACAGACTTAATGAAAGATAATATATCTATAACAAAAGTGGAACAAGCTTTAGCATTAACTTTTAGTAAAAATATAACTTATAAAACCTCTTTAAAACCTCATACCTCATTTCATAGTTAAAATGCATTGTCTATATATGAAATACCATGAGCATTTCCTATAAAACATAACTGATATGTATATAATCTATCTTTAAAACATCTATAACTCGTTAAATCACCCTTTTAAATTCAAATGGTGATAAACACCTTGTAAATATATATAAGCATAGTACATTTAGAATTTACTATGCATAAGGCTGGAAATACTTTCTTACAATATAGAAAGCAAATACTTATTTCAATATAATAAATGAGCCTAAGGAAGGATCCTATTTCAAAAAATAGCTGCCTGACTGGGTGGCCCCAACAACTTGTCCCTAGCAATTAATAACTGATCTCATGGCTGGGCGTGACTATATCTTATAAGGTACTCATACTTGCTGGGTCTTCACCATGCCTTATGTGAGCCATGCCAGCTAAGCTAATATTCGAGATGCACCAAGGCTAATGCTATTGCCATCAGCAAATAGTTTCTGTTCTAGTTTCTTTCCCTTGGGAAAACCTTTGCTCTTTTCTAAATTCTTGTCACTAAAACTTTTCTTTAGCTTAAAGCATATACATCTTACTCACAACTAAAAATGCATAATGAGATTCAAGAATTTTCCGTATTCTTAGCAAACATAGCTATCAGACTTTCTAGATATTCAAAATAACTATACTATCAACATAATTTCAAAGTGTAATACTTTCAAATCCTTTAAGCATCTACAGTTTTTCTATAAAATATTAAATTTAAACTATCTCCTGAAATCAAGTCACTCAAACATTAGCTTTAAGCATACTGTAATTTCTAGTAACATGAAAACTTCTTCTCTATAGATCAAATCATTCAAATACTGGAAATCAACTTTCAAGTTAACTTGTCCAATTACACATAAACACATATATTCATACATATACTTAACTAACGTACTTGTTTTCAAGATTTACATAAACATATATACTTACATATAAGAATATTACATGTTACCTTTGAAAAGTCTCATGGGGTATTCAATACCATACTATCTCAACCTTTAATATTGAGCGGCTTAAATCATAAACATAATGTTTCTAAAATCATACTTATACTTAAAATATGCTATAAATATATTATCAACTCACTGTTCGAGCTCAGAAGGGAAAGAGCTCCAGCTCTACAAAGCCTCGGAGCCACCGGATGATCTTAGAGAGTGTCTAGCATGACAAATACATATATTAGACTTCCACCACTTGACTATTATAAGAATTCACTATAATTAACCTCATAGGGATAAAACCCCAACTTAAACATGGAATTCATGGAAAAACTAGCTAATCTATGATAAAATAAGGAGAGCTAAGCTTAAGAATTACCTTAGAGAGAGAGGAAGGTAGTAGAGGCAAAAAGAGTGGTGGGTCTCCTCCCACCATGATTTTCTCTTTCTAAAAAGAGAAGAGGGAGAGCTCCAAGAAAGAAACTCCCAAACTAAGACGATGATGATGATGATGAATTTGGTGGTGGATTGAGTGAAAATTGATAAAAGATTAGTGGATTTCATGCAGAGGGAGAGAAGAAAGGGAGAAAGAGGTTGGTGAAGAATGGGGAAGAAAGGGACAAGTTCTTCTTTTAATCTCGTCCAACGGGCATCTACGCTCTGCGGCTTGGCCGCATGGGCATCTGCTAGCCTGAAACAGCCAAATCTTGTAGCATAGCCAATGTCTAGGTGTTGGACTTGGGCGCCCAGTCCAATTTTTTTTTTTTCTCTTCTTTATCTACACCTCTCAAGGTTGAAGACGAAAGGGTTAATAACTTCAAAAAATTCGTTTAAATTCGCTCTTTCAATTCTTTGATATCTAAGGAACAATTACCGGGACTTTTGATCCCATGAAAATGTCCCAATCATATAGCCCTCAAAGGAGGCCTAGGGTCTAAACTTGGAACTTCGCAGAGTCTAACAAGGCAACGCATCACGATTTATGTACTCCTATACCTGGTTATTACAAATTGTCTCATTAGGTCGAAATGTTATTATGATTCTTATTGAAGTATATTATATTATTCTTGTTGCCATGTCTGCCCTAGAATATGTTAAGCGGTTGTTAAAATATAACCCGCTTCGAGAAAAGTATTTTCAACTTAAAATTGGACCACTGCTTATGTGCATGCACTCATATTTTTATAATAAACTAAAGTAGCTAGAATGTTTATGATGACACTTTGTGTGATTAGTGATTTGAGTTTACCTATTGAGGACTTCAGGTTCTCACTACCTGCCTATGTGCTTTTCTATAAACATTCTAGTATCTAAGCTAGGGTTTAAGTGCGAGATAGAGTTCTAGGGCATTCATTGTGCAAGACCCGGGCATGAGCCAGTCTGGGAGACTATTGAGGCCAGCTAACAACTAGTGGAAGTGACAACTACAATTCTGAAACAAGTTCTGTGTATAATGTTAGTTACAATTTCTTTTAAATTGTAATTATTTTATTTTGCATGAATTTGAAAGCTATGAACCATTATTTAGAAACAAGTATATAGTTAAAGAGTCATATATTATATTTTTCTCATTCTAGACATTTCATAGCATAGTAGCAACCTCTCAGTATAACTCCATGACTCGAGCATGACTTATATGATAGAGAGTGTTACAATTTGCATGTGCATATTTAAGTATCTCATTATGCTATAATGTTATTATAGTTATGAGTGACATATTATATTGTTATTGTTAACATAATTGTCATGAAATATGCCAAGTGTTTGCTAAAAATAACTCACTTCGAGAAATGTGTTTTTAAACTTAAAATTGAACCTGTCCTTGTATGTATCCACATTTTCATAATAACTGAAGCAGCTGGAATGTTTATGATGTCACTTTATGTCAATAATGGATTGTGTGTACCTACTGAGAACTGTATGTTCTCACTACTTATTTTGTTTTCTGTAAACATTCCAGCACGTAGAATAGATTGCAAGTCTACAGCAAATGTTGTGAGTTACTTCCAAAGCTCAAGACCTGGAATTAACATCTGTAACATCCCCAATTTGTCTAAGCTAATTAGCTCAATGATCCTGGCTAATTAGAGAGGTTAACAATTAACTAAGGACTAATCGGCTAAACTCGATGATCAAGAGCTTAGTAAATTGAGTCAAGCCAAAAATTGAATTATAACGCACTAAATGTTTTAATTAAAACCTAATTATTCAAACCTCATTAATTCGTAACTTAGAAATATAATTAAGTTAATCCAACCTTATTAATTAAGTACAAGACAATTGTTCTACCTTACCGATTGAGATAGATTAATTCTTATACCCTAATTACATAATTCATAAGAGTTATTCTTTTAGATAGAAATGTTTTAAAAGTGTAATTAACTGAAATCGGTTAAAGAGAAATTTAACTAATCAAATTAATTAACAACTTAGGCAATTCTAATAGCTTTAAAGATTTAAAAACTTCTCCTAATTGATGCACCAAATTTCGGCCAAGGACAAGAGCAAAATCCAACCATCCATTTGCCTTCTCATCATACACTCTTAGATCAAAGGTCTATGTTAGTAGTATTTCTTTAGTCAAGACAAGAGAAGTACCTTCCTCCGTTAGGATTATGCCACTTGAAGTGATTTTATTTCGTCAAGCCAATCCCAAGAGAGGTCCTTGCTTTTGTCTACTTGAGAAAACATAAAATAGTCTATAGCATGCACCAAGACTCAAGGAAAACACAACCCACTCTTTTACTCCAAGGCTCCTAGCCTTCTTGCTTGAAAAAGAAGTTAAACTCACCTACTTCCTTTTGTTTGTTGAAGAAGCAAAACCAATCAGCCCTCACCCCAATTTTTGCGCCCTAAAACAGCCACCTCACCCTCTCATTTGTGATTTCTATTCTTTCCCAAAGATACCAAGTAGCCACTCTTCTTCCTCTCAACCTCTCTTTATTCTTCCTACTTTCCTTCTTGCTCTTCTTACTCTTCCACCACCACCACCCTCATTTTCTATCACCACCTTCACAAACCCTTCAAGAACCATCTTCTTTGGTCTTTGAAGAAGCAAAGTAAACACACATTAGTCACATTCTCTCAAGCTCTAAGGAAGGAGGCCATCTCCAATTTTTTTAACTTTTCAAGCTTTCAAGAAACCTATTTGGTAGTGACTCTAACCCCTCTTTCTTCTATGTTTTTCAACCTCTAGAACTCCTAAGCTCTCCATAGCTAGATGGTTTTAGAACTTGCACTAAAGCCTCATGGCCATGCTTTCATTATAAGAAGTTGTTTGTGATTTTTGCTCTTTTCTTGGAAAATGACTTGTTGTGCATTTATTTTTATTTTGAACCAAACTTTTTAGAACTCAAAATATTGATTTTTCATCAAGATCTCAAAGTATAAAAGTGGTTTGAAAGAGAAAAGTGGTCACTTGAGGAAAAGACTTAATGTTTTTACTAGAAAACTCATTGAAACCAAAACTGTTGAAGCTGAAAAATTCTAATAGTCTATATAGTGCGACTAATAACTCTTTCCATATAACTCCAAATGCAACGAAACTAATTTTAAATGAAAATAGACTCATATAGCTTTTTATACATATAAAATATGTGAAATTTGGCCTTAAGATGAGAGAGATATGAATTTTCAAAGTGTACTATCTCTAGATGTGTTTCTGTTCGGGCAAATATGTGAAATTTGGCCTTAAAATGAGAAAGATATGAATTTTCAAAGTGTACTATCCCTAGATGTGTTTCTGCTCGGGCAATCTGTAATAAAATCTTAATAACTCAAGTTATACAAAACATTTTTAAGTGGAATCAAGTTTGTTAGAAAGCCAAGACATAGAGAAACATCCCCATTAAACAATTTTGTCAAATTCCTTGTGAGGAACTCCCAGTAAAGTTTAAAAGTTACTGTACCGAGAATAAACTTAAAAGCTGAGCAGTCAGAATAAAATGTGCGTATTTCAAGTTACAAAATGAATTTTGAGTGGGGTTTATTTTGTTTAAAAATAGACTCAGAGAACTATAGTCATACCAAAATTCAAGTCAAGATTATAAAAGATGAAATTATAGCAAATTTTTGAAGTTACTACTCCACTGTAAAAGTAAAATTGGTTATGGTTAAGTTTTAAAGGTTAATGAGAAATAAGCTTAAAGACATTAAGATCCCCAAATTAAGATATTGGAAAACCTTCATAATTCAACTTAAAACGCTTCAAAAAAGATAATAGACAAAATTGACCCTATACCTAATAAAAGAATTTACACAAGAGACAATCTCAATTAAAAGCTTGCACCAAATTTACTAAGCTAAATTCATAAGACTTTATATGATATGTATGCCTCTATGTGTAAATACGATGACAATGATATGATGATGATGATGATGATCTGATATGATGATGATGATTATGATAGTGATATGATGATGATAAGGACGATGATGATATGATGACGAATGATGATAATATGAATATGGTATGTTAATGATATGATGCTTAATGATATGCGATAACACCTAGATGTGGAAAAGAATTAGAATAATTTTGCATCATAAGCCTTAATAAGAATAAAATGAACTAAGGTCTGATCCTTCAAAAGGAAAGGTGACCCAAAGTGAGCTCCTCTCACCCACGACTCACATGAGGCATGGCATCGACCCAGCTAGTGTAAGTATAGGGGATAGGGCTTACATGAGACATGGCATGACCTAACTAGTGTAAGTACCAAAAATTTATAGTAGCGACGGCCATGGTATGAGCTCATTACCACTTATGTTTAGTGGGTGAAAGAAAAAAGACTTAAGATAAAGTCAAGTTAAGAAAAGAAAGGGGATTTCGGTCCAAACCCTTGAGGGGAAAAAGTTAAGAGAAGTTTATAGCATAGCCATACATGTTTTATGTAATTATAGTTGTTCCTATGCTTGTTATGATATAAATGATTAGAGGACATGTTAAAATTGAATCCGCTTCGGATGGCTATGTTTTCAAAAACCTAAGAATCAGACCTTATGTATGCTCACTATTTTCATTTATAAAATTGAAGTGGCTAGGACGATGACGATGACACTAAAAGTGTCGGGTTCGAGTCCTACTGAGAAATCTTATTTCTCACCCTAGTTACTTTTCAGTATCATCACTAAAATTTGATGGCGCATCCGGTGGAGTGGAGCATAGATCCCCTACACTGTGAGCGGATGTTTGACGTGGGATGCCAGACAATGCTGATTTGGACTTGTAGTTGCCGTAGCTCTACATCTTCACACGTTCCTTTTTGTGACGAACGATGTCAATTTGAGTTTGTATTTAGTATTTGGGTCATGACATGTCCATGAGCCTCCCTTGATGTAATATACATATATATATATACATATATATATATATATATATATATATATATATATATATATATATATATATATTATCAACCCATATGGATGTAATGATTAGCTATGTAATACAATGTATTTATAAATTACTATTTATTTACCTTTCTCTTATTTTATGATATTGGGGTATATATTTTATGTGATACGCTTTTTCTTTATCTGTCTTCTCGCTCAAGGCTTTACTTTCCAAAACGCTGCAAAGCGACGACATATTTTAAAAAAAAATTTACCATATTTTCTGCGTAACTTAACTTATAAATGAAATTTAGTTTTATACGAGCATAAGTAACAACTAATAAAACGTCATAATACGACTTATGCGTAGTATGGGTTTATTGGGTGTTACAACATCCGCAGCAGGAGACTGTATTGGGCAACTAGTTAAGAGAAGTGCTGATTGCAAGCCAAAGATCAGAGTCTATGTACAGATTCAGTTGAGTTTCTTCTAAAATGTAATTATATTACTTTATATATATATATATCGAATATTGGGATTGTAGACCCTTATTCAGTAATGAAATATAAATTTTAAGGGTCTTATGCTATAGTTGCTTATTTAAAATGTCTTATACAGTATCCATGACAATCTCTAGATATAACTCTATGACTTGAATATGGCGTGTGTGTTTGGAGAGTGCTACATAAACCATTAAAGTCATTAAAGTTGCCGTATATAAAAAAAATTAAAATCGAAAAACATGACTATTATCTCTTATTATACTCATACATATAAAACAAAGAAAAGAAAAGAAAAGCTCTTATTTTTATGTAAAAATAATTTTATATCATAAAAATCATAATTTAATATTTTATATTGTTATTATTATCCCGTCATCATATACAAATATAATGATTATATTTTCTAAATTATTATTTTTTAAAAATTATCATTATTAATTATTTTTTAAATTTAAAATTTAAAATAAAAATTATATACATTATTTTTTTTATCATATCATTATAATTCATCAAATAATGATAATAATTAATTTCTATATTGACAAATGTGTTCGACAAAATATTTGAAATTAATTAGTAATATTCATATCTAACATCCATTTAATAATAATAATAATAAAATAAAAAATTTTAATTTATAATTATTATTGTTAATTAAATTTTGAAAGCTTGAAGATACAAATAAAATATATAAAATAAAAGTATAGATATATCTTGTTTTATTTTTAAAATAAAAATAAGATACATTAATCAGTTAAATTTTTTTATTAATTTAATTTTCAATAGTAAAAATAGAAATATAAAGGATATTATTCTTCAACATCTTAATATAGACTTTTTATAGGAGCTCTGCTGCTTTTATGAACTTTGTGATTGGTACGTATATATCTTTTTCTTCATAAAATATAATTAATTATGATAATTTTTGAAAAATATAATGTAGGAAGGATAATTATAATATTTTTATATAACGATAAGATAATAATAAATATATAAAATATAGAATAGAAAATCATTATTTTTGTGATATAAAATTATTTTTACATAAAGGTAAGAGCCTTTGTTTTCTTTGTTTTATATGTTTGCATATAATAATAGATAATAAATAGTCACGTTTTTCAATTTTAAACCTGTTTTTTGGTTATACAACAACTTTTAAGAGTAAAGGATAATTTAGAAAAGATAATTATTGTATGTTGATTATTACATGTTGATATTAGTATTTATTAATAGATATAAATCTATATTAAAAATGGAAAGTAATTAATAGGCTTATAATATAAATGGAGATTGAGACATGTGAATGATTATCTTTATATTTGTCAAAATATAATTGAAATACCTAAATACTGACGTGGTAGAAAATGCTTACTTAAGAATTTGGTATATACAAAATCAGTGATTTAATTTTCTGTCAGTCCTAGCACTAGATTATATTGGAACTAGACACGTCTACTGCTGGAGCGTCTAATTTTTTTCGATGAAATCTTCCAAGCAAACAATGAGCTCCCATATTTAATAGATAACCTGTAATCTGCCAGTTGAAAATAATCTATTAAATTTTTATTCCTTATGTCGATTTTTTTCAAATTTTTAATTCAGATGTGATTCATTTGATAAGTATTGAAAAAATGAGAAAAATAAACACCACAAAACTTACAACTATA
This sequence comes from Pterocarpus santalinus, assembly GCA_031439595.1. Taxonomy (NCBI): domain Eukaryota; kingdom Viridiplantae; phylum Streptophyta; class Magnoliopsida; order Fabales; family Fabaceae; genus Pterocarpus; species Pterocarpus santalinus. Next base: position 25,583,956 of record CM062529.1, read on the forward strand.
CCTAAGTCCTAACCTTTAGTATATCAAAAAAAATAATAATAATATGTATATTGCAATATAAAATATTATATATATTATTTCAATCTATATCAACTACGATTTAACTACAGTTAAATCATTAAACTTTGAATTAGTTCCTCAATCAAATTAGCCACTTCGGTTTTCAGACCTTGAAAACAAAGAATAAAAATAATGTGTTGATAGACATTACAATTATTTTTGCATGAAATCCAAGTAGGATGAGAAATTCTTGCATGATCATAAAGTATAATATAAGATTGTATTCTCATTAATCATTGCATGCTATTTAAGTCTAATTAGTGATGGATTCTACCACAAAAAAATATAAAAAATAATAAATGTACAAATTAGGGCTGGAAATTACCACTAACTAGACTTAAATAACATATAATAATTGGTGAGAACACAAATCTATGTAACACTCTATAACCATACAAATATTTCTCAGGTACGAGGAGGGTTCAACCTTTTCCAGTATAGCTGTTAAGCAGATGAGGTGTAAATGGATGACTATCACTTTCCTCTACGTGAAATATTGCTAAAGTGCCATGAAGCATAACTTTTAGGACGTACATAATTAGGATCATAACATACTACCAAAAATATTGAGCATTTATAGATATACTTATACCAATAAAAAAAAATTAGGAATTGAACTAAGGGTGTATTTGGGTAAGATTTTTTTGGTAAAAAAAAATCACTTTTAACATATTTAAATAAATTTTTAAAAATAATCAAATTCTTAAAAAAAATATATTTTCAGCTTTTTAGTAAAAGTTAAAAAAAGTAGCTTATCAAAAAAATCTATTTTCAACTTTTTCAATTATATAAAAAAATAGTTTCAGAATTACTTTTTTAAAAGATGAAACAAACACACTCTAAAATTATGGTGATTAAATAGACTATAATTAAATAAAAGAATCAAACCGACAACGGTATTTTTTATTCTTGTTCTTATTATCATTATCATATATATTTATAAGAACGTAATTATATACATGTACATGTATATTAAATTAAATACCTATATTACACATTTAATTAATTACTAAAATAATAATTTATAAAATTAAAAATGCTAAATTATTAAAGCTTATAGTGAAAAATAATTTTAAAAAGAAACAAATGAACGTAATGTCGTATATGACATAAGATTTGTTGCTACGATTTTTTCTTTCATATAATAACAAATGAATTTAATTTTGATGCATTGATAGTATAAAAGATTTTCACATAGTCTAGTCGATTAATTTGAATCATATCATTCTATTTACCTGACAATTTAAATAGTAAATGTGAAACTTAATTATATTTACTGATGTAATAAAATATGATTGGATATATCAATATATCCAAATTAAATTCATAACAAATTAGACAGCCCGATTATACGAGAACCTAGTAATTGTCCATTTTGCATATGAACCAAATTGATGGAGTCTTTTTGTACGTACTCTATTATTGATGGACAAACTTGTGTTAAAAAATTATCGCTTACTCCATTTTTTGTATTCAGTAGGGATAAATTTAAAAAAAAATATTGATTATCATATGCTATAACCAATTTTTCACTTCATATTCTCCAATAGTAAAATCCCGGAAACACTTTCCAATGCATACTCTTATTGTTACACGTTAAGAGTCTGATCTGTGGGGTAAGGTTTCACCGGCCACAAGCTGATCACTTGCAAATTGCAACCCATGTGTTACGTGTGGATAATGGACTCTTTGCTGGGTCAATTTTGGGAAAAAGTTGAAGGCCAGCTTCGACGCACTACACATCTACTACATCATATGGTGTTGGGTTCCACTCTGACTTGGGCCATGCTCCGAAGAAGTAGACCACTTGGCCATGCTTTGAGCTTTGAACTTTGAGCCCTTCCAACCTCCTTTCTTCAACAGTTTTTAAAGAGAGAGTCGATCACATGGAGGTGGCTTATCCCTTCTAAAATCATTTCCAACTATCCCTTTCTAGGTAGCTTTCTTTTCCATTTTCCCCCTCTCTTCCCACCTTTCTATTACATGATGGTGAAGGACTTTTTGGGTCTCAATCAATATAAACAATAATCCAAAATTCTCAGATCTTAACATTCAATTTAACTCTAAATATGACATATGTAGCAATAATCAAAACAACATGGATGAGATTGAGTATTAGGGCTACTTGGTAAAATTGAAGATAAGAAATCCATAACTAAAGATTACTTGTTAACTTGATCTAAGTAAGAAAAAGAGAGAAATCCAAACAAGGATTTCGAGAGAGTTACTCCTCCTATTCCATAATAGGTACTTTATGTCATGCTATCAATGCAGCAACCACTCTCTCCTCAACCTATCAATGTAGCTTCCCCCAACAGGCTACACCACCAGCAACACCAGTCTCTGAGCCAAGACTTGCAACTATAGTCAGTTTTCTTAATTTTTTTCTACTTAAGTACTAATATTTTGTATGCTAACATCTTTTTTCTTTTTTTTCAGGGGAAGAGAAAAATGTTAGCTGAAGCAACTTTTCCTCAGACAACTTTGTAGAAGAAGGTCAAGGCTCGCTCGCCTCATTGTCAAGTTATGTGTAACATCCCGATTTCCGAGTTCAGCTTCGCCCTCAGGATTGATCTATTCCGATTTCCGACTTCGTCTTTGAAACACAGATAAGAGGATTATTCCTGAGTTCCGAGTTAGTCTTGCTGGATTCTCGACTTCATGCCTTGTACGACTTCCGACTTCGTATGGATTATTTCCAACGACTTCCGAGTTTAACCTTTAAGTCCGAACACATGAATGTAATTCCATGAGATCCGACTTCGTGCCTCAAGGAAAATATATCCGGTTTCCGATGTCACCAACCCTCCTAAGCACAGTACTATGCTTAAGTTATAGTACCATACCCTGGAGCTGTTACTGTTACCTGAACGGACCTCGTCTGACAGTAACTTCAGCCGTCTTTGGAAACTTCTAAAATCATCTGGAGACAACATGGAAATAAGAGTGAGAATTATAAAATTCTCAGTAGGATTCTCAAATTTTCATACATAGTGTCATCATGGTCGTCTCCAGTTTGCTTCGGTTTATTTTACACTTCAAAAAATGTCTTGTCCGAAGCAAAGTTCATTTTTACTCATATACTGGTCCTTTGAGGAAGTGTACACAAGATTAATTCACGAATAATACCATGGATAATAACTTCAACATATAGACCGCACATAGCATTAATCTTCTGGAAACATAACATCTGTACCTAACTTAACTTGCACTTGAATTCATACATATACATAAAATTTGCTTCTCTTTCATTCAGTACTTACACTAGCTGGGTCATGCCATGCCTCATGCAAGTTCTGTCTCTGGTAAATACACTAGCTGGGTCGGTGCTAGGCCTTATGTGATTGGGGTATTTGCATATACTTTAATCTTTAGTCTTTAATCTTTTACTTGGCACACCTAGGCGTTACGTATCACCGTCCCTAGGGTGCATTTACTGCCCTTGGGTAGCCTGGCCTTGGAGTGAGCTCGTCAGCTTCACCCATGACCGTCGTCACACCGACTCACCCACAAGGGGACTCACGTGCCTCTAGTCTTGGAGGGATCTCATTCTAGTCACGTGCCTCTAGTTGAGGGGATCTCTTCTGGTCACGTGCCTCAAAATTGAGGGATCTCATCTGACCATGTGCCTTTAACATAGAGGGATCTCATCTGACCACGTGCCTCCAAGGTAGAGGGATCTCATTGTCTTAGCTGCCTTCACAGGGAGGGATTCAAGTGCAACTGCCTCCAAGTGAAGGGATTTCATATCTTTATCCATTAACTGCCTTCACAGGGAGGGATTTCAAATAACTGCCTCCAAGTGAAGGGATTCACATTCAATATATTCACATTCTTTCATTCTCAAACGTATTCGAGCATAGTCATACATATGCTACATCACTTACCCTCACATACCTCATAACATAATTATGTCATTCTCGAATATAGGGTTTCTATATACCCATTTATACTTTAATTCATCCGTACATCTAAATATTCATAGCTTCATAGACTTCTGCCGTAAATCCAGCAGCGTAACGGATCAGGGTCGTTTCTCCATGAATAGTGCCAGCTCTCACGGACAAATTAGTCATAGCAACATAATCAACTTAACACACATATATCAATGTCAAGCTGGCAATCCTCCATTCAAACTTTATATGTTTCACTAACACTTGTAAAATTATCATTTTGGCCATCCTGCCAATTCTATTCAGTTCTGCCCGAATCTTGTATAATCCACCTTTATCTCTATTCAACTCATTTAAATCTGAAATTTGATATGTCATAGCTCTATATGTCTACTTTCTAACCTCTTTGGTCCCATGTCATTCTGATTTATATAAATCAAGATATTCACCTTTTACTTCAGCCTGTTCAGTCACTAGCCCGAATTACACTCCTGGGAATATAAATTCACTAAAAATCGAAAATAAGCTCAATTCTTACAAAATTGGTCTCATATCAAAACTAACAGGATAACCTTTCATTTGCCACAAGTTTCACTCCATTTGCTTAAGTACACCTCGATATATAAGTCCTAAAAGTCGACCTTCCTGAACTACTCTGTTTTGGTCTGGATTAGACATAGGACAACTTCCTTGAATCGCCGGGAACAATTGGCATCATAACAAACTCGGAATCTTATATTGGGGTGTTCCTCTATGTGTAAGCTTTCTAACAAGCTTAGTTTCACTGGATTTGGAGTTGTATAGGGTGAGTTATACCCTCCTCAAATCACCCTGCTCGGATGAAAGTTCTAAACCCTAGGTCAAACTTCAAAAATTCGTATCTCTCTCAATACTAATCCAATACCCTTATATGATATATCCACGGAAAGCCCTGAAGGTCTACTTTCATCTAAAAATGGTTTCATCGGATTTGACCGATTGTAGGCGGCGTCGTACACTCCGCCGTACGGACTGCCGTGGAATTCCTCAACTAGACAGTATTCCAACTTTCACTTCTCCTAGTTTTCTTCTTCTAATCTTACTCCCAACCCAATATTTCACGTTAACTCAATCATGATCCATCATAATACATCTATTAACTCATCAAATACATGAAGAAGAATACAAGTTCATACAGCCATAGGGCAAATAATTCAAGAATAAAAGTAGAATCCTACCTCTTTGGAGTATTATTTGAGCTAGGTGCTGAAACTTGGAGTGTTAGAGCCTTACTAAGCTTGAAGGAGTAATGGAGTTAAAGAAGAGAAAAGAGAGCTGAACAAGGGAGAAAGTGGCGTAGAAAAATGGGGCTGAAGGAGAGAAACAGATGAGTTTATAAGCTTGAGGTGGTAGTTAACTTGGAGGGCTTTGATTGGCTGAATTTTCAGTTAACTTGGAGGGCTTTGATTGGCTGAATTTTCTTGTGGACAGAATTTAGCTACGTCTCCCTATCAGTGTAACTTGCCGCCATACTGTTTGAAATCGGAACTCGCATTTACTCTATTTCAAGTCGGAACTCATCCTTATTATACTTGAGTTCGGAACTCGTACAAGCTTGTTTGTGACTTTGGGGAAATCTTGAATCAAGGTCGAGGTCGTAAGTCAGCTCACAATCACATAATCTCGAAACTTCCTATTTGAACTCGGGAATGCCAATGCTGGATGTAAAATCGGAACTCGTGTGACTGAGGATTTGCTCAAGGGTCCGAACTCGTGTCCATCCCAATTGAGTTCAACACTAAGGTCGGAACTCGGGAATTCGGGTCACATTTCCAAACACAAGTTAACAAACTCGGAGTCGGGATTTATATCTTTGTATGGTTGGTGACATCGGAAACCGGATATATTTTCCTTGAGGCACGAAGTCGGATCTCATGGAATTACGTTCATGTGTTCGGACTTGAAGGTTAAACTCGGAAGTCGTTGGAAATAATCCATACGAAGTCGGAAGTCGTACAAGGCATGAAGTCGAGAATCCAGCAAGACTAACTCGGAACTCAGGAATAATCCTCTTATCTATGTTTCAAAGATGAAGTCGGAAATCGGAATGGATCAATCCTGAGGGCGAAGCCGAACTCGGAAATCGGGATGTTACATTATGAGGCTACCCTCGGATGACGAAGAGGAAAAAGAGGTCCAAATGATACAAGAGCCAGACATCGCTACTGAAACCCTCCAAACCACTACGTGTATCATCCCCACTTTTGTTAATGTAACATAATAGAAACTTTAATTTATTCCACTTAGGCAATGTGAGGATTATTTCAGGTAGCGACATGTTATGATGATCCTCGCATTGAGAACTATAGGGCAATGTGACCATGCCATTGAAATTATGGTACCGCCATATGCTAAAAATTAAGAAAAGATGAAAATGCCCTGTAGTGTAAACTTTTATTATTTACATAATTGCCCCAATATTTTTTGTAATTACACTCAGACCCTAGGAATTATTTCTTCTTAAGCCCCAAAACTTTTAGAAAATGAAATTTAGGTCCCTACACCATTAGAATTAGCAGAATAAGAATTTAAGCAGAGCCGAGTAACATAGCAAAGCTATAGAAACCTGAATCTCTGTCGATGAGGCTTTAGAGTTATCTAAGTGTGAAACGATATGGAATGCCCTTGAACTTACCAATAATTACAAAAATGTCATTAGTTATAGAAAATAGAAAATATAATAGAAACTCCAATAAAAAAAATACTAAAAGGCTTACAGAAGACCAAAATACCTAAAAGACCATGAAAAATTTCAAAAAAATTATAAATACATTTTTGATATAATTTTGGAGATAAATACCAATTTTTAGCAAATTGAAAGTCTATTTGCACAATTACACAAAAATAACCTCATCAAAGTGCTAAACGGACCGCGAAAACCCTTACAAGACTATTCTAACTTGCAGTATGTAACATCCCAAACTCTAGGGATAGCCTGGTAAAGAAGGAACCTTTAGCCCAAGGTAAGGGCAAAATTGTAAATAGGTAAACCATAGCAGCAAAAATTGATCTAGTGGAAATCTATATTGTACGATAGCATAAATAATAGTTAAAAATCCTAAGATGAGTGGCTAGAAATTAGCCACACCAACTCTCTAGGTGGATAAAGAAGAGCCACTCAAATTCAAGCTCAAGAGAATTTAAGGCTTGCTCCATGTCCACCAACAGGAATTAATCTACTAACTTAAGAATCCAATAATAGAGCAAAACTTTAAAGACTAACTAAATTTTGAGGATGAAATTTCTTGAAGGAGGGTAGAAATGTAATATCTTCACTTTTCTTAATATGGCATAATAGAAATTTCGATTTATTCCACTTAAGCAGCGTGAGAATATTTTAGACACTGATACACCATGACAATCCTCACATTGAGAACCATAGGGCAGCATGATACTGCCGTTGAAATTACGGTACTGTTGTATACTAAAAATTAAAAAAAGATGAAAATGCCCCTATAGTGTAAACTTTTATTATTTATATAATTGCCCCAATATTTTTTATAATTGCACTCAAACCCTAGGAATTATTTTTTCTTAGGCCCCATAACTTTTAAAAAATGATATTTAGGTCCCTACATTATTAGAATTAGCAGAACAGGAGTTTAAGCAAAGCTGAGTAATGTAGCATGTAGAAACCTGAATCTTTGCCAATTGGGCCTCAGAGGTATTCAAGTGTGAAATGACATGGAATACCCCTAGACTTACCCATAATTACAAAAATACTATTAGTTATAGAAAATAGAAAATATAGTAGAAACTCCGACCAAACATAGATAGAAAACACCAAAAGGAATACAAAAGGCTAAAAATAACCCGAAAGAGCCCAAAAAATTCCAGAAAAATTATAAATACAATTTTAATATAATTTTGGAGTTAAATACCAATTTTTAGCAAATTTGAATAATATTTACATAATTGCACAAAAATAACCTCACTAGGGTGCTAAACAGACCCCAAAAACCTACGAAACTACTCTAACTTGTAGTATGGAAATGAATGATTGGAGTTCCGGACTTGGGCTTATTGGGCCACGAAATTGGGCATTCCCAGCTGTTGGAACAGTTTAGGCTTTTTGGAAACAACTAAGTCGAAACTATACTAAAAGGCTTAAGAAATTCACCCAAAAAATATCAAAAACTTAATAAAAACACCCAACCTGGATACAACAAATCTGCGCACCTTTACCATCAAATTAACCCCCAAAATTCATAAAAAATGAGGAAAAATAAAGAACTCTTATCAAAGTAAAATTTGGTCAAATTAAGTAACCTCTCATTAATTAACTTTTACCAAATCTAAGTAATCTTTGAAAATAATCTTGACCAACCTCCATGTCCCCTTGGACACCTTGAAATGGCATGAAGGATCACAAAGCTGATAGAGAAAACTTTTATTTAATTTATAGATAATTAATTAAGGTAAAAATGCACTAAAAATGCTAAAAATTGTAGAAAAATTCCGCAAATTCTAAGGTATCACATTACACATATATAAACATGTTTTGATGATATATTAAAGAAATTTAATTGTCTGCTAAATATTTTGTTAAATAAAAGTTAACTTGCCCAGTTTAGTTTTAAGCAAAATTACTAGTTATGCACTAATTATACACTAAATCACCTTAATCTTTTCTTAATCTTTATTCAACACATAAGATGAGTATTGTAGTGTCTTTAAATCAGTTTTGAATGGTTGTTAAATTAATTAACAATTGATGAAATAATTAACTAATTAAACTATCTAATTAGGACAAAACTAATCATATGATTAACTCTAACTAATCCTAACCTTTTTCTATAAATAGAACATCAACCCTACACACCCTCCCACTTTAGAAACACTAGCATTAGCCCACAAACACCTTCCCTTGGCCACAGCCCTGTCACCATCTACCTCCACCATTTTCTCTGAAAAACAACAAGAAACCTCCATCAAAACACACCTAAACTATCGCCCTTTCTCATCATCTTCAGACGCCATCAATTCTCACCCTCAAAACTCATAATTAAGCCTCTAAAAATAAGCAAGAAGGTCAAGCATAGATGCTATCTAGCCCTTGTTCACATCAAGTTTCAAGAGTTCAAAACAAGTAAGGTTTTTCTTTTCACTTCTTAGGCATCATGCATGTATTCTTTGTGAATCTTTGAGTTATGTGCAGCTCCTAGCCTTGATTTTCAGCATATGAGTTTGTATTTTATGGTTCTCAAAGTTGGTGATTGGTTTGGTTTATGATGATTTCTTTTAAGGATTTGAGGTTCTAATCTTGTATTCATGTATCTTGATGCTTAAAAACATATTTCCTAGCATGTTTGTGAATTAATTCTTCTTGTTCATGCATATGCAACTCATGGGCTCATCAAGATGACTATGGGACTTCATGGGTTTTGAGAGTTTAATGATGATATTTGTGTTTCCTTTGTGCTCACAACATGAATAACGTTGTTTTAATGTTATTTGAGCTTGACTCATTGAACTCCATGAAAGTCACGAGTTCACTATGGACTAAAGGTGACCAATTTGATTTATGAACTTTTGAGGTTGCAACCATGTTAATTTAAGAGGTTGTTATCTGTTTATATGAGTTTTGATTATCATTAACATAAGATACTTGAAAAACCTTTATTTGAAAAGAAAACACCCCTACAGCCTAGCCATGGACTAAGTGTAACATCCTCTATCATATAAGTCATGCTCGAGTCATGGAGTTACATGAAAAGGTTGTCACGATGCTAAGTAAACTTTAAAATGTGAAGAATACAATACATGGCCCTTTTACTGCTCCCTTCATTTCTGACTAATAGTCTTTGATACATGGATAATAAAATAATTACACTTTAAAAGAAATTGTGATTGAGATAACTAGCTTCGATAGTCTTTTGATTTGGCTAGCGCCCAACTCTTGCTCAATGAGTGGCCTTGTACTCCGCCTCGTGCTTGACTTCCACTTGGGTACTGGAATGTTTACGGAAAAGAAAAGCATACAAGTAGGCAGTGAGAACCTAGGGTTCTCAGTAGGTAAACTTAAACAAATCTTATAATGTCATCATAAACATTCCAGCCGCTTCGGTTTATTATGAAAATATGAGCACATATACACAAACAGTGGTTCAATTTTAAGTGGAAAACATCTTTCTCGAAGCGGGCTATGTTTTAACAATCACTTGCCATATTATATGACAAACATAGAAATACAAATAGTGCAATATGCTCCAACTAGAATCTTAATGACCTTATCACTTAATGGGATAACTGAAGATGCACATAAAAATGCTTGTGCTTATCTGTATGCAAGTGCACTTGACTTAATCTGTATCTTTCTTTAACTTGCAACTTGATCTTACTTTTTCGTGCTTGGTCCCTCGGAGGTGAATGGCCTTTCTCACCCCTGGGTGATAGCCTGCTTTTCAGGTCCGAGCTCGTACCTATACATGAGTGACGGGTTTACTTTCCCCGACCCTCACACTGGTCTATTCCCCTTAAATCTAGTCGAGGGCTGGCCCAAGTCTTAGACAGTACCATTTTGGCCCACGCTAGCTGGGTCTATGCCATACCTCACGTGGTAGCTTGGTACGTCTTTCTTGCAAGTTCTCATAAATCTTATTCTTCTTTGGACATGATTACACATGCATATGCTCCATGCATTCATTCACATACTGCATATCATACTTAAATCACTCTTGCATATATGAATCTTATGGGTATAACATATAAATGTTCATGACAGTTATATAATTTGCATATCTCTACCGAAATTTCGGCAGCATAACGGATCGAGTCCGCTTCCTCATGAATAGTGCCAGTATCAGCAGACAATCCATTTTATAGAAAATCCACAATATTTCACTTCACATTTCAACATAAACTTCATAGGAACATTAGTGCTTTTGAAGCATCACAATTCATCATCAATCTCCTAGGAACCTTAGTTGCACTTAAAGCATATTGGCTATTTTAGCACTTTCACTCAGCTCGGTTTTGTAAATTAGGCCATAATTTCTATGTTACTCATCTAGACCTCAATTTTGGATATGTCATAGCTCTATGTATCTACTTTCTAACCTCTTTGGTCCCATATCATTTTGATTTATATAAATTAAGATATTCAACTTTTACTTCAGCCTGTTCAGTCACTAGCCCGAATTACACTCCTGGGAATATAAATTCACTAAAAATTGAAACTAAGCTCAAATCTTACGAAATTGGTCTCATATCAAAGCTAACAGGACAACCTTTCATTTGCCACAAGTTTCACTCCATTTGCTTAAGTACACCTCGAGTTATAAGTCCTGAAAGTCTACCTTTCTGAACTACTCTGTTTTGGCCTAGATTGGACATAGGACAACTTCCTTGAATCACTGGGAATAATTGGGACCATAACAAACTCAAGATTTCATACTGGGATGTTCCCCTATGTGTAGGCTTTCTAACAAAACTAGTTTCACTCAATTTGGAGTTGTATAGGGTGAGTTATACTCTCCTCATGTCACCCTGCCCGGATGAAAATCCTGAACCCTAGGTTCAACTTCAAAAATTCATATCTCCCTCAATACTAATCCAATAACCTTATATATATATCTATGGAAAGCCATGAATGTCTACTTTCATCTAAAAATGGTTTCATCAGATTTGACCGATTGTAGGCGGCGCCGTACGCTCCGCCGTACGAACTACCGTGGAGTCTCCACCAAGACAGCATCCTAATCCCTCCATTTCTCTTAGTTTTCTTCTTTTAATTCTAATTCCTACTCAAGATTTCATATTAATCCCATATTAATCCAATCATACACATCCAATATATTATCAACCAATCATAAAAAGTAATTTTTCATGCATCCTCAGTTTAGAGAAATCAAGGTTAGAGATTGAATCCTACCTCTTTGGAGTGTGATCTTAAGTTAAGTGTTGAAACTTGAATTGTTAGGACCTGGCTAAGCTTGAAGGAGTGATGGGGTTGGGTGAGTGGAGAAGGGGAAAGAGAGCTGAAGTGAGAGAGAAGAGAGGACGCAGAAAAATGGGTCTGAATGAGCGGAGAAGAAGGTGTTATATAGGCATGAGTGGTAGTTAATTTGGAGGGTTCTGATTGGCTGAATTTTTTGTGGACAAAGTTTAGCTACATCTCCCTTTTAGTGGAACTCACCGCCATACTATTTGAAATCGGAACTCGCCTCTATTCTGCTTGAAGTTGGAACTCATGCCATATTTAATTGAGCTCGTAGCTGAAGCCGGATATCGGAACTCGTGTATGACTGGAAGTTAACTCAAAGATTCGAACTCGTGTCCATTGAGTTCAACTCTAAGGCCAAAACTTGTTATATTAAAATCGGAGGTCGGAACTTGCACCATTGTGTTAAAGTATCAACTTGGGTCAAGTCAAAAGTCGGAATGAGGATGCTGGGTATGCTTAAGGTCGGAACTCGGGAATCCGGAATCACAAGATCAAACCCAAATACTTAAACCGGAAGTCGGTATGATGAGATCGGAAACATGGTATATTGTCTTTCAGACATGAAGTCGGATATCGGGAGAATCAAGTTCATGTTGTTCGGACTTGAAGTTTAAGTCGGAAGTCGGGAAATGAGGAAATTATACCCAATATTCCTTAATTTGGAGTCGGATATTGGAACTCGGAAGCCACTCCATTTAACCCGAAACTAAAACATGAAGTCGGAAATCAGGAATAATCAAAATTGAAGATGAAATCGGAAATTGGGAAGGACTTGAAGTCAAGACTAACTCGGAACTCAGAACCTATCCTATTTCATGTAAAATTCGTGGATGAAGTCGGAAATCATGAAAACGAGTGAATTCGGAACTCGTGAAAATTTGAGTAGAACTTGGAGACCACTCAGATTAACTCGAAAGTCGTATTTCATGTCCACCTTAAATTATTTAAGGTCGGAAATCGGAAACCCTTGCTAGTCCAGTTGAGCCTTGGATATGCAGTCGGAGATCGGGAATATTTATTAGATCAGAGGTTGGAAGTCGCGGACATTACACTAAGGGTATTCTTTGAGTTTTAAATATGTTTGTGAACTTGAAGATGATGGGTTATGACCTTGTCATGTTGTTTTGGCTCCTTAGAGACTTAGTTCTTTAGTAAATGCAATTTATAACATAGAACTTGTGATTTTCATTTAATGTGTATAGTTGTTCCCTTGTTTTAAATAGTTTTCCAACAAGTATTCTTATATGTTAAAGTGTATAAAAAGGTCATTTTGAAGTTGCATAACCTAAATTTTGATCCTATATGCATATATGTTAATTCTACTTGAGTTTGGTGCTTTTAATATGTGATTTAAGTGAAGTATAAGGGCTACCCTATTTTGGGCAGCATCGTAGCTCTTTTTATCTCACACATTTTAAGCCTTTAAATGGTTAGTCTGAGTCTTAGATCATGAACTTGTACTTGATTAAACTTTTGAACTCATATGTGCAAGATATATGCTCATTTTCTTACTTTATGCACTTGCAACATGTGAACAAGTTGGATTTTAAAATTCTGTATTATAAGTGTAACACCCTACCAGATATAATATTATGCTTAAGTCATAATATATTACCCAGTAGTTTGTTATGTGCGAATATCTCTTAATTCGTTTATCTTTAATTTACTAACTAGGTCGAGTAAGTTCTTATTGTAAAACATGACGTTTAATTTGGCATTAGTTTATATATATATATATATATATATATATATATATATATATATATATATATATATAAAATAAAGAACAATAAATCGGGTAGAAATAAACTCATAACATCATCGATCCATCTCAATATACATACATATATAGTCATAGTATTTAGCAGTACATGCCATCTAAAGCAGTGGATACAAAATGGCAAAATCGTCAAATAAAATAACCCAATCTGTGATCATGAAGTGTTGTCACCTATGGTCCTTGAAGGACATTTTATCTACCATCTCTTTGAGGAATGCAAAAAGAAACTAAATCCTATGGCCCATGGTCATAAACATGGCGAAAAAGGGCCACTCTGTACACTAAGTCGGCGAGGAGCATGCTGTCTCTAGTTGGATGCCGAAGATAGGAACCTGTTAGCCATACCAGGCTCCACTGGGGTGTGACTGTCATTGGGTCTGGAGGTTGAGCCAATAGATGACTTTGATGCCTCTGAAGGATCCTATTCATCAAGGGAGAAAGAGGGAACAATCTAAGATGGTGAGACCCACATCTTATCTTATATATATAATTGCCTCAAAGTGAAGGGACACATATCTTATCTTATTTAACTGCTTTCACAAGGAGGGACCAATAACTACTTCCGAGTGAAGGGACTCAATCTTATATATTATATATTTTCCTCTTTTGCATTCAAATATGCCATCTTTCATAAAAAGAATCATGGTCATATCATCATACATTGTTCATATGCATTATAATGTACTTACTTTCAAATATTCTTGCATGTAGAATTTCATATTCATATCATAAATTCTCATAAGCTATCATAGCTTCATATGCTTCTACCAAGAATTCGGCAGCATAACGGATCAGGTCCGCTTCCCCTTGAATAGTGCTAGCTTTAACAAATAGTCAGCCAATTCACATGGCATAAACATCACAGTCATATATCATCATTTCAGTGGTTTAATAGGGGTTTCATTCAAAGAAACTAGCTAAGTTTACAAGTTGGAGTTCAAGAGCTTGTTATTTCTTAGAGTTGTCCATCCTGCCTTATGTCCCAAATTTTGCCCAGTTTTGTAAATTATGCTATAATTTCTAGTTAATGTATTAAATTCTAAATTTTTACTATGTTGAAGTTTTGTTTGTCTAATTTTTAACCTCTTTCGTCCCATTAAATTTTGATAAGTATAACTCTAGTAATTAAGGTTTAACCTAGGTTTGTCCTATTGTTAGGCAGAACTGGGTGCTAAAGAGTAAAAATCCATCGAAAATGGGAATCTTATTGCATCCATACAAAACCTACATCATTTTAAAGCTGACTGAACTAGCTATCATTTTCAATAAGTTTCATTTCATTTCACTAAGCAGAGCTCAAGTTATAAGCTCACAAAATTGGTGGAATTTGCCTACCTTATCTTTGTCTAGTCAAGACATAGGAAAACTTTGATGAATTAACGGGATCAAATTACTTAGATTTTGAACCTAAAATTTTCATGGAATAAACATCCATATGTTAGCTTTCTAAAAAAATTAGTTTCACTCAATTTAAAGTTGTATAGGTAAAGTTATGTGCTGTACAATCCACTTTGATCCGGTCCAGAGGCAAAAATATAGGATGAACTTCAAAAATTCATATCTCTCAATACTAATCCAAGGCCTTGTAATTTATACGGTTGGAAAGCTATAAATGTCTATTTTCATTTAAAATTGGTCCCATTGCATTTCGATATTTGTAGTCTAGTCTGTACACTTCAAAAGTATTGATGCCATAGGGTTTTCCTAGTTAAGTTCACTCTGGTTGCTTCCTTTTTAGTTCTTTTATTAATCAATCCACCAAAACTCAATATATACATCATAGCCCAGCCAGGAGCACTTACGTAATCCCAATAAAACATCAAATACATGCATACAATTAAATGATGCAATAGCCACCAGTCATAAGCAATCAAATAAAAGGGTGGAATCCTACCTCAATTAGGTGAAATGGCTAGCTAGAATTGTGTTTTGTGATGGAGGAAGTGGTTGGAGCTTAAAGATAAGATGAAATGGAAGAAGAAAGGAGGGAAATATGGCCAGCTAAAGGGGAGGGCGAAAATTTGAGGGGGTGCAGAGGAAATTTGCAAATTTTATGACCTAAGGTTGGTAGGTTTCTTGCTCCTCATTGGTCTAGGCTTGGGTGGCTGAAAATTCAGCCAAGTCTTCTTCATTTTGTGGCTTTTTGGGCACCACTTTGAGGGGCTAAGTGGTTGAGGTTTTAGCCACTTCAATTAGGGTTTATAGTGTATAATTCTATTGTTTCGGTTCTGATAGTTTAAAATACTAAATCTTTACCGATTTCTTTCAAACCGACAAATCATTACTAAATAGTTTTGTAAAACTTTCTATATATCTATGTTAATTTTTTTACCTAAGCTTAATCCCCTTAATTAACATCTAATTAACTCCTAATTAACTCTTAATTAACTTCTAATTAATCTTACATATCTAATGAAATCAAATAATTTGGTTAACAGTGTAAATTAGATGCACCGCTAATAAATAGTCTTCTTCTGCTAACAAGACATACCTATTATTATTATATATATATTTTCTACAAGAAATTTTATAATATTATTACCCTAGAATTTGTATTTCCGTGTTGTCTATTTGTATCTCTATAATGTGTCTAAAATTTCAATTAATTGATAGTGAAATTCTAAATGTTATATAATATGAAGGTCCCCAAAGTTTACAATAGCAGATAAAATAACCAATCATAGAAGAGAACCATTCTAACACATGGATTAAGATCTCAAGCACGTACATATTCATGTAAGGCAAGGAATGCCTCAATCATAAGAATTCCAAGGAATAGCGATATATATATATATATATATATATATATATATATATATATATATATATATATATATATATATATATATATATATATATATAGCAGTGAAATTAACATATAATCTTCATCCTTTCAATTAAACTTGGTTTTACAGAGTTTGGAAACCTCTAAGTGAAGTTGTAGGTAATTTATTTACAAACTTGACTTAAGTTCCTCAAATTCTGCCCAAACTTTCAAGTTATGCCAAAATTTTAATTTAAACTCCTTTGATCTCAAAGTCTACAGAAATATTTCTCTATTAGTCTACTTTCAAATCTCTTTGGCTCCACTACATTTGGATAAGTATAACTTAAGATATTTACATTTGATTCACGGTTGCCCTATTTTGCGGCAGATTCAGACACCAAAAATGGGAAAATCACTAAAAGCCCATTCCTTATCATTTTGCTCTAACATTTTATATTCATATACTCAATCAAACCTTTTTTCAAACAAATGGAGTGCTACTCAGTTTGGCTAAGCAAAGCTTAAGTTATAAGCTCTATATTGGGGCTATCTTGTTTTAGCAATTACAAAGTATGGGATAATTTCATAGAATTATTGTAAGCAATTCACTGAGAGTTTAAATCTAAAAATTTGCAAACTTATTCCCCTATGTGTTATCTTTCTGAAAAAATCGATTGCACTCAATTTGAAGGTCTATAGGGCAAGTTATGCTTGATAGAACACTCCCTACTCAAATCCGAGTTGCTCCACCTATAGCCCAATTAAAAAATTCATAAATTATTCATCTTAAGTCCAATCGAATTTAAATTTTGTGGATATCCTATGAGTTAGGTTTCATCTAAAATTGGTTTCACTTCAATTGATGGTCCCAGCCCCAGATATGGTTCGCGAATCCAACACTATCCAAGGTTATCCTAGTTGTCCTATTTTTTTTTTTTTAATATCTTTGAGTTCCTAGCTTATTTCACTCACTAACTCAAGTTTCACTAGTTCCAACTCATTAATATAAGCCTAAAGAACATCATCATGAACCAAAATATAAGAGAAACCAAAAGGTTGAAAACTCTAGCTCATCTAGCCAAACAACTACATGTAAGGTGGTTTAGGAACTTACCTCACTTCTATGCCGATGCATGCTTCAAATCTTGCTTTCGACAACTCTAAATTCCTCTTAGACTCAAAGACAATATCTAAACTCCTTCTTTCTCTTCCTTGGCTAAAGCTTTATATGGCTTAAAGAGGAGGGATTTTAGCTCTTATGTGGTTTAAACAATCACAAACAAGCCTAGGAATCAAGTAGATGTATGAGCGAATAAGAAGGAACCAAGGGTTTGTGAGCTTTTGTGAATAAAAATGGAGGAGAGCAGGGGAGAAAAAGAGTTCAGCCAAGGGGTCTGAAGAAGAGAGAAAAAAATTATGAGAAAGTTAGGGTTTTGGGGGAGATATTTATAAAAGTAAGAGTGACTTAGCATGAGTATGTAGCCCACATTACTCCATCAATTTTGGCCATGTGGTCTACTCTGGACCACATATAATAGGTGTGATATCCTAATAACTAAATTCTCTCGTATTTTATGCTCCTATCAAATCCATTTGTTATTTTTCTAAGAAACTATTTTTAAAATTTTTATGGTACGGTTAAAATTATATTTCCATAGAAATTCTAACCTTATGTTGCTACTAATTGTATTATTCTATACTCTTGTTTCTGTTTTATAAATTTAGTGTTAATTATTCTCTAACAATATTAATTATAGATACGACTAAATTGGGGTGTTACATATAGCAAATCATCCATGGCCAATTCAAGTACGCCTTTTATTTAGAATTTTTGTATTGGTGTCTTGAATTTATGACTCAATGTATTCTGCATGTGTTATCAAAGCCATGTCATATAGATTCAAGATCTATCACATAGGATTGAAAGAATTCCTTTCTGGGCCAATTTAGATGATTGCATAGTTGCTGAAATTGTTACTCGCTGTATGCTATTTCATTTTTGTAAAACCCAACTTAGAAGATTGTGTGTGTGGTTGCCGAGTAGATACTATTACTCACTAGGTACAATATCAAAGAAAACTTTATGCATGTGTGGCTGTGAGTATTTTCTATTATGAATAAAACAAAAGAATAATAATAATAGCAACAACTCTTTTGGTTAATATGTAATCTCATTGAGTGTACAATTTTTTTTTTTTTCAGTCAATAGAAAATGATGTTTTGTTATTCTATTGATTGATATAAAGTGATATATACAATAAGCAATTATATATCATATTTATATATATATATATATATATATATATATATATATATATATATATATATATAATCCAATTTGTATAGGTACACATATATGAAGCTTTCATTTTTTTCTTTTTCTTTTTTTTGACAAAAGTTTAGGTGATTTCAGCACCGATCATTCCATCAAGGCAAAGTCATGGCCCCTGGATTTAGAGAGCATTTGTAAGAGACTTACAAAATCGTCTATCAACGAGGTCCTCATATCAGCAGCAAGAATCGAACTCGCATCCTTCTAGCATATGAGCACATTTCTTATTGACTGTGACAGTCCTCATTAGTAGGTTTCAAGTTTTTTTTTTCTACACATATATGTGATTTTCTTATTGTGTTTTGTTCTTAATTTATTATTATTTTTATAGCAATGCAAATATATAATTTTTCTTCTCTTTGCCATTCTGGTTACATCAATATAACCATTTCCTTGTATTCCGCTATGCTTGTTTGTATAATTTTAGTTTATTTATTTATTTTGCTCTTATATCAGTATTGTTCCTTTTTTGAAATATCACTATAAATATATTGACCCGTGTAATAAGTTAACTCAAGTATGAATGTTAGATGTACAGAACTTATTATTCATAGAATGCACAATATACAATTTTATGATCAATAGATATACTTGTTGAAACATATCTCATTTTTTTACTAGATCATTTTTTGTCTGTTGGGCATTATCTCCTTATATGATTGGTTTTGTGAATTCATATAAATATTTATTACCAAATTGGTTCAATTATGTGAGTTCGTGAAATTGGTCATCATGTGACGAATGTTTTCTAGTTATTGCATACAATTGCCATCCCAGAGGGGGTGTGCATTTTAATTAGGAACTATGTGAGACATGTTGATGTGAGTCTGCTTTTGACATTTAAGACTATCATCCCAAAGGAGATTCTTTTAAGTGTTTGAAATTTTTTGACTATTAGCTTCACATGAAGGATCTTTATATATTTTTGCATACCCACCCTAAAAGGGGCTATGATTTATGTTTAGGTCCTTGTTATGGCTTATTTTGGTGGCAAGCTATTTTTCTTCTAATGCCCATGTGAATAATTCTTGTTTGGATTCCTATTGTCTATTTGTACAGTTTCCTTTGCTATTAATAATAGTACAGCTACTACCGAGGTTTTGACTAGGTCTAACTATAAGATATGGGAACCGGAGATAGATTTTGTTAGGATTGTTTATATTGACTTGGCCTTGCGTGTGGATAAGCCTAATGATCTCTTCGGTTGAGAACACAAAAGAGCAAAACGATTATTATGCAAAAGTGGGAAAGGTCAAATAGGTTGAGTTTGATAGCTATAAAGAGAACCATCTCGGATCCTTTTCTTAGTGGCTTGCTAGATACTGATAATGCTAAGAAACTTATAATTGCTATAGGACAAAAGTATCTTGTATCCAACAATGTTAAATCTAGAAACTATATGACAGAACTAACCACTATGACATATGATAACACTAAGGGAGTTAGGGAATACATTATGAAAATGTTGCATCTCCAAGATAAGCTTAAAGTCCTCAAAAATGATATTAAGGATGACTTTCTTGTTCATGTTGCCTTAAATTCTTTGCCTATTGAGTTTTCAAATTAAGAACATAAATAAAACTTGGACCATAAATGTTCTTATTATTAATCATAGATGATCTCGTTAGTAAGTGCATTGCTGAGGAAGAGAAAAACAAGAAAGAAATAAGTGAGACCATCCTTTTAAGATTCCAGTCTAATCCCTTTCTTGGCAAGGTCCTATACATCATGGCAATAGTAGAAAATAGGCTAGTGACTTTAGTCATTATATGAGTACTAATAGGTATGTTAACAATCCTAGTTAGAACAACTTTATTAGAGGTCCTAAAGCTGCCATAGGTAAAAGTGTAAACTGTTTCCACTTTAAGAAGAATGGTCATACAAGGAAGGATTGCCTTGGGTTTAAGTCTTGGTTGCAAAACAAATTGAAACAAGGAGGTATGTCCTTAGCTCTTGTTTCTTTCGAATCTAATATAGTTGATGTCTTTTTGGATAATTGGTGGTTGGATAGTGGTGCCACAACCCATGTTGCTATTACCTTGCAAAGGTTCATAAACAAATGAAAACCAAGTCTAAAGGTAGATGCAATCTTGAAGTTGATGTTAAGTTTGTTGGAGAAGTCAAGTTGTCTTTAAAGACTGGCTTTGAGATTACTTTATGGAACACCTTTTATGTGTCTTCCTTTAGAAGGAATTTAAGAGGACCATAACCTTAGTACAATTAGGGAAATTCACGGGGTTTACTCAAGATCATGAGGGGATATGGAGATATCAAGGTAGAATATGTGTGCCAAGTAGAAGACGGCCTCAGAGGTAAGATTCTAGAGGAAGCTCATAGTAGTAAATTTGCAATGCATTCGAGAATCAATAAGATGTATCATGATGTTAAGAAGATATTTTGGTGGCCAAAGATGAAATCAGATGTAGCAAAATTCATAAATAAATGCTTGGTTTGTCAAAAGGTGAAGATAGAGTACCAGAATCCATCAGGAGCACTGCACTATTAGAGAACCCTGAGTGGAAATAGGAAAGCATTTTGATAGATTTTGTAATGGGATTACCAAGGACTTCAATAGGGTATGATGCTATATGAGTTATAGTGGATAGACTAACCAAGTCTACTCACTTTTTGCTTATCAGAGCAAATTATCCTTTGGAGAAGTTGGCTCAATTGTATATCCAAGAGATAGTGAGATTGCGTGGAGTCCCCTCCATCATAATTTCAGACTGAAACCCAAGATTTAACTCTCGATTTTGGGGAGCACTTCAAAAGGCATTTGGTACAAGACTCTACCTAAGTGCCACCGATCACCCCTAAACAGATAGATAGACAGAGAAAACTATTCAAACCCTGGAGGACATGTTAAAGGCGTGTGCAATGGAGCAATGAGGAAATTGGGATAGATATCTACCACTAGTTGAATTCGCTTACAATAATAGTCACCACACTAGCGTTGATATAGCTCCATATGAAGCCTTATATGGATGAAAGTGCCAATCTCCTTTATGTCGGTATGAATTAGGAGAAATGAGTCTTTTGGGGTTTGATCTAGTCAGATAGACTACTAAACAAGTGAAGAAGATCCAGAGCAAGATCCTCATTGCCCAAAGCTATTAGAAAAGTTATGCCGATACAAGGAGGAAGCCATTAGAATCCCAAGATGGAGACCACATATTCCTGAAGATCACACCCATAATAGGAATAAGTAGAGATGTTAAGGTCAAAAAGTTAAGTCCCTGATTCATAAGTCCTTTTTAAATTCTGAAACAAATCAGGCTAGTAACATATTAGATAGCTTTACCCCCCACATCTATCTAACCTTCATGATGTTTTTCATGTGTCACGACTCATAGGATATCACCTTGATTCTAGCCACCTCTTAGAGCCCAAATCAATATAGTTAAGAGAAGACCTAACCATCCACGTACCCCAACCTGCATCGTAGACAAAGGTGTCAAACCACTTAGAAACAAGTCTGTGTAATTATGGCCTGGGGAAAAGAAGGGATGAGAGACTATACATGGGAATTGGAATAAGACATGAAGAAAGATTATCCAGAGCTATTTTCAAGTCCTAAATTTTGAGAATAAAATTCTTTTTAAGGTGGATAGAGTGTAACATCCTGAGGAACAGTAGATATGACTAACACTATTGAATGCTTTATCTTAATGCATTATAGATCTTTGAGTAGGAAATATAGAAATGTAAATATTAGGTTTAGATGAACTTAAGTTCCATCGTCGAAAAACTTTATGTAGACGAATAGCAATATTTTGCTGGTTAGGCTTGTAGTGCAAAAATCAAATTGGTAGGAAATCTATATTGTAGGATGACATGAGTGTCGATTAAAAGCCCTAGAATATGTGGTCAGAAACTAGCCACCCACACTACTCTTGTTGGCCAAAATATGGCCACACAATTTGAAAGCTTAAGAAAAATTGAGTTTGCTTTGAAATCCAACAATCATATAATTTCATAAGTCATACAAAGTTATGAAGCAAGAAGACTTATTTCCCCCTTATGTCCCCCAAATTCTAGCCATGCCTACTCCCCCTCTCCACCTTCAATTCTTCCTCTAACTACATCTTCACTTAAGCTCTTGAACTTACTCCAATCTTGTTTCCTTTTGCTCAAAATTTCTACTGTTTTACTTGTATCTCATCAAGAAGCCTCAAAATAAACCCAAACTTCTTTTCCCCTGACTAATTGGCCTTAACCCATCTAAGAGGAAGAAAAGGTTTAGGAGAAGTAGCACAATCAAAATTTCAAGTAGGAGAGCTTAAACTTGGGGTTTGAGGTAGGATTTCTTAGAATCTCTTAGAATTGTAGCCTTCTAGATCAGTTAGGGACGGTAGGGTTTTAGTGTCACATCATTAATTTGTTCTTGTATGATGTTGATATAACTTTCTTTTAGTGATTTGAGATAGGAAAACTTGGTTTAGATTGAAGAATTAAGGAAAGAACCAGTAAACACACAAAGTAGAACAGGTTATGAGAGAAAACCCTAGTGGCCATTCGTATAGCAAATGATATTTCTCAACATATAGGGCTTAAATTCAAGTGAGTCCAATTTTAGATGAAAATATACTTCCAAAAAAATCCAACCATATAAATTATAAGTCTATTGGGTTTAAGATGAATTAGTTATGATTTTTAAAAATAGACTATTAAATTGCACTCTCAATCATGACTAGAGTATGATGTGAGGGGCATAACTCTCCCTATATAACTTCATATTGAGTAAAATCAATTTTATTAGAAAGCTAACATGTAGAGAATCATGTCCATAAAACTTCAAAATCAGAGGATGAGTACATTGCTCCCATAAATTTTTGAAATTTGACCTATGCTCTATTTGAGTTGAAATAGGGCAGTTCATTTGAGGATCTCATAACTTGAGCTTTACTTACCAAATCATAGCGAAACTTGTCGAAAATGAAAAAGATCTAAATAGCTTCATTATTGATAAACAAATGGCTTTTTAGTGATTTTCTAAATTTAGGTGCCCAAGTTTATCTAGAAACATAATAGCCTTAAGTAAAACTTAAATAACTTAAGTTATTTACCTCAAATTGAGATGGAACTAAGCAGCTTCAAAATAAGATTGCTAAGGATATAATCTGTTAAATTTTTAGATCCAAATGAATAAAGATGTAATTTTAGTGGAATTGAGAAATTCAGGGTAGAATTGAGGAAATCAAGATAACTTGGCAGCTACAAGGTTTAAGAGTGTCCTAAACTATGAGGAGTTAATAGGTAAATGAATTGTGCAATTTCTTATCATAATGATGTAAATTTGATATATTGATATTATGATTCTTATTACTGTGACTAGCTAGCTACGAATTTACTATTTGTATATGGAAAGGTCTCATGTTTCAGTCATTATGCTATTGAATTTTTGATAAAAAGTATATGAGTTAAGCACTATGATTTCAAATTATTCAAGCATGATGTTCATGAATATATGATCTATGATGAAAGTATGATTCCATATTACTTGGGCTAGCCCTATAATGAATTAAAAGGAATAGATGGTGTGAGTGTCAGGGAAAGTAAACTCGATAATCACGTATAGGAACGAGCTCAATCCTAAAAAGTAGATTATTACCCAGGAATTTATATGATCAAATACTCTCAGGGGACCGAGTATGAAAAGATTATGATACAAGTTAAGAAAAGGAAAAGTCAAGTGCACTTGCATTAAGAATTTATTTGCATTTATTTATACATACTATTTAATTGTCCATTTAATTTACTATATTTATGATCAAATTCTCTCTCTGTTAATCAAGTGTATGAATAAAATGAACTCTACTATGGATACTATGATTTTGAAATTATAAAATTGGGATGTATGCTTTACTGCTTATATTGTTCATATTTTCTAGAATAAACCGAAGCAGTTGAGAATGATTGCTATGTCACTATCTGATAGTCCAGGAAACCTTACTTAGAATTTTCGAATTCTCATCCTATTTGTATATCCGTGTCATTTTCAAACATTAGTGATGGCGGCATTGGCACTCCTTTCCAAGGTACCTAAATGCCAGTGGTATCATGACCCTGCCTTGAACTTCTCGCATCGATTTATACATAGTCATCCGACATGTTTTTACTATTTCTATCTTGAATCCGCTTTCAACCCTAAGGCTCCGTTTGACAGGACCTCACTATACGAGGCTCCTCCAATTGTTTTATCACCTCTACCCTCTCCTCCAATTCCTTAGGAAGGTAATTTCTCAGAGACAGACTCTTCAGCCTCCTCCTCTTTAGATTATCCGGGAAGCAATGATGGTCCTACTAGTGGTTTTGGGTTTGCAGACTTTATGGAGAGTGGGTTCTTTTCTGTAGTGTCTATTTAGGGGAGTCCAACGGACTTGTATGACTATAAGGCTAGTTGTACAAAGTGACCCTCTTTTGGGTATCTCCTTATAGGAGCTTGGGCCATATACTTAGTTTCTATTGTTTTTGTTCTTATATATTCTCACTAACCTTCTGGTAGCTTTTTATAAGGGAACACATGTATTGAGATTTGTATATATTATGTAAATGTTTTGTAAATACTTACTGCAAGCTTCCTTTGGAACCCTTAATTTCATTACATTCTAACATACTATGCTTTATCTTACGAATTTAACTATGCACGGTTGTTACATTGATAAATAAGACAGGTAATTTGCACTTAAATTGTATTGAACCACCTATGATTGATTATCAGAAATATAAGAAAAAAAAAGTAATATAAGTAGCAAACTCCCTAAATATGATGACTTAAGCATAGTATTATGTTTGGGAGGGTGTTATAGTATTCCTATAGAATATGTGGAAATAAATTCTTTATCATTTTTATTGGTGACTTTTATGAACTTCACTTGATTAAAGAAAAATAAGATACTTCAAAAAAATATAAAATTTTCAAAATTGACATTGAAAAGCAATTGGGGAAAAGTCATCAAAATTTTGAGATTTGATTGAGGAGGTGAGTATTATGGTAAGCATGATGTTTTTGGGTAGTACATGGGTCCGTTTGCCAAATAATTATAAGAATGTAGGATACTTGCCCAATATACCATGCCTTGTAATCCTAAAAAAAATGGGGTGGTTGCAAGGCATAACTGCACCCTTAAGGATATGATGAGCAACATGATGAATAGGACCAAATTGCCAAATTTTCTGTGGAGGAATGTCTTAAAACTGCTTTGTATATTCTTAATAGAGTTCCTTCTAAATCTTTGCCTAAAATACCTTTTGAAACTTGGACTAGTAGATAGCCTAATCTTTAGCAGTTTTGAGTTTGGGGATGTCTAGCATAAGTAATATTTGTATAACTTTGAGAAGAAAAAGTTTGACTCCATAACTAGTCGATATTTTTTCATAAGGTATCCTAACCACACAAAAGGATACAAGTTCTATAATCTTGGTAGAGGTTATAAGCTTATGGAATCCTTAACTGAAAAATTTCTGGAATTTGATATTGCTGATGCAGAAGTTTACCTAACCTGTGATGTTCACCCCGACCATGTTGAAAAAGTTTCATTGCCTTGCCACCTTTCCACGATGTTATCATACCCATGTTACCAAAAAGATCTTATGCTTCAGTTGTCAATCCAATTGTCCATGTTGAGGTTCCATGTAATACCCCATTTTATTATAAGAATTTCAAAAATTGAGAATGTGAAAATTTCATTTTATTTGTACTCTAGATTTAGATTTAAAATGAAATGTTGACTGTGTAAGTAAGGAAATTGTGTGTCTGTAGTTATTTTCCGATGGATATTGCTTGGAGTTTTCCTTTAATGTTTGGTTTTAATCGGATTCATCTCATGAAATGAGAACTTGTTGTTTATGAGAGTTATGTGTTTTACTTTAAATGTGTACTTGCATTATGTTGATTTTGTGCTAGAAAGGGATTGATGGATTGAATGGTGTTTGGGACATTCCTGGAGTGTACGACAAGAAGTTCTGATGTTGACTTTATGGTTGAAGCTAGACCTTTAGCCTTTGACCAACATAAGGTGAGATTGAACCTATTTTGGTCATTCTAGACCCAAGAGGTTGCACCGTAATGCAATAGATTGCGCTATAGCACAACACCCTAAACAGGCTATGATGGCACTCTATCTGCTATGCTATAGCATGCATATTGCACTATAGCACAGCAAGATCTGCAAGCCATTATAAAAGGGAACTCAATTCTATTTGTGTGGGGACCTTTCTCTCTAGGGTTTGAAACCCTCTCCTCCTCCTTATAAAACTCTCTTCTCTTATCTTCTTCAACATCTTCTTTTTCTTCCTCTTTTCCTCCTTTATCTCACCTCTTTCCCTCATTATCATCCTTTTACTCTCTAAACTATATCAAATCTCTATTGTTAATAGGGGAGCTTGTTTTGGTGACTTGCAAGAAGACCCATATACTCAATCTTGCCCCATTCTCTTCCCTAACACCTCAAAATAAGTTTTTAGTTTAAGATTCCCTTTATGTTATGGTTTATGTTATGTTTCCTTAAGATTGTCCTTGGGGTGGGAAATTTAGAAGTTTAGGGTTCAAGATTTGGGGTTTTGTGTGTTTGGGTATAATCCTTATTATTCTCTTGATCTAGTGCCTAATCTATGACCATACTGTCATGTTGTTACATTAGGAAGCTTCATGGGATCTCCTTCTTGATTTTGGTGCTCTAAGGAGTTACTCTGTCACTTCTTGGAATGTGCTATGAGTGTATTACTTATCTATAACTTGTATTTTATATGTCTATCTACAATTATGTTGCATATATATCTTGATTGAAGTATCAGTGTGATATGAGAACCTATGACTATATGTTTTATCTTCTTGAAAACCTATACGTCAAGCTCTTATAGTGTAACAAATGTGATTTAAGCATTTTCATTGATTAAATGAAAATATTTTCACTAAGCAAAAGTATTTTGGTTGTCCTAAAAGGTATGGGAAATTGTTGTCTTGAGTATTATGTTTGTAGAAAGTTAAAAATGAGAATTATTTTGGGAAAGAGGCTTTGCACAAAATGCATGAAGCGAATTTGATAAGATGTCAGGATTGCCTTGTTTTGTAATGAGATCTAGTTAAAATCTTGGAAAAGCTTTGAATTTTTGTGTTATGACCCATATATTTGATATACTTTGTAATTGATTAAATGTACATTCATCACTGGAGTTAGAAAAGTTCTCTTGGGAAAGTCTATGATAAGATCTGTATGCTAACGATAGTAGGTGTTGGCTTGGGTGTACCTTGTTTTGATGATTTCATGGCCACTCGTGGGGTGGTTCACGCCTGTTTTCAGGGCCACTCGATATGGTGGTTTCTGCATGTTTTTAGGGTCATATGAAGGAAGGGCCACCTAAGTGTGATTCCTACTTGTTTATCTTATATTAAACAACTTCCCACTTATTTTGATAAGTCCCTAACATATTTGCAAAGTATATACTTTCGGATAATTGATACATGGAACTTATGGATTTCTTATTTATATATCTTACATAATTGTGTACTTTCTTTTATTTTGGAGAGAAGAATTAAGAAGTTATGCTTCATGGCTCAAGCTTTGTTTGAAATTTGAACTCTATTCTGGTTTTGCTAAAAATGATATATTCAAAAAATGAACAAAAAGTTTTGTAGCTTATCTAGTTTGTGTTTTTTGTGGATACCTCTTAATTAAAAAGGTAAATTGGTTACTCAGACTTATATATATATATATATATATATATATATATATATATATATATATATTGTTTATTTCAGCACTATTGTTTACTTTTGTGGGCCTATCCCATACTTGTTATAAACTTACTATCCCTCACTAAGTCATTTAGACTCAGTGTTGCAATTGTTGGTTGGTGTCTTTTGGAGTCTTCTGATGACTCGTTTGATATCGATATAGTGCTCCATTACTCACTGACAGGGTCTAGCTTCCACAGATCGAATTGTTATTTCTCTTTGGAAGTTGTGTTTTAGTGTGACATATGTCTGTACAAAAAAAAAGAAAGTGTTGCATATTTAAGGATAATGTATGAATCCCAATGTTTGGTATTCTAGGCTTGCTAAGGGATAGGTTTCCCTTATGTACCAATCATGACTCGAGTTAGGTCGTAAAATTGCTCAACTTGTAGAAGCTCCTATGGATGTCTCTATTAGGAGATCAGGGAGACAAAGAAGACCTGCAATATTAAATGATTATTATGTTTACCCTGGACAACATGACTATGGTATTGGACATGAAGCAGATCCTATGACTTTTCAAGATGCTATATATTGTCCTCAATCTTCCATGTGGATAGATGCCATGAAGGAGAAAATGTAGTCAATGGCCAAAAATGGAGTATGGGAGCTTGTTAAACTTTTAGAAAACTACAAAGCTATTGGGTGCAAATAGGCTTTCAAACCAAGTGGCACTCCAAAGGTAAAATTGAACGGTATAAAGCTAGATTAGTAGCAAAAGGTTTCACTCAAAATAAAGGAATAGACTATCAAGAAAGTTTCTCCATGGTATCTTCAAAGGATTCCTTTGGAGTTATAACAGCTCATGTTGCTCACTTTGATTTGGAACTATACCAAATGGATGTCAAAATGGCTTTGTACATGGTGCAACCTATAGGCTTTGTAGATAATGGAAGAAACAACATGGTTTATAGGTCAAAGAAATCTATCTATGGTCTGAAATAGGCTTCTTGTTAATGGTACTTGAAGTTTGATTAGGCAGTTATTTCGCATGGTTTCGTAGAAAATCCAATTGATTAGTGTATATATCTAAAGGTGAGTAAGAGCAAATTTATTTTTTTTCTTCTCTATGTTGATGATATCCTACTTGCTAGTAGTGACCTTAGTTTGTTCGTGGAAACCAAGAAAATGTTATGTGAAGCTTTTGATATGAAAGATCTTGGAGAAGCTTCCTTTGTGTTACGAATTGAGATATAAAGAGATAGAACACGTTGCTTGTTAAGATTGTTATAGAGAGCTTACATTGATAGAGTGCTAGATTGCTTCAACATGGGAGGTTGTAAACCTGGTGATGTGCCTATTGGCAAAGAAGAGAAATTCATCAAATCTCAATGTCCTATAATGATATTGAGAAAGCAAGAACGAAGGATATTCCTTATGCAAGTGCAGTAGCGAGATTGATGTATGCTCAAGTTTGTACAAGACCGGACATAACCTACATAATCTCTATTCTTGGTAGGTATCTTTCTAACCTTGGGGAACCACATTGGATAGTTGTTAAGAATGTGATGACATGCTTGGAGGAAACAAGAGATTATAAGCTTGTGTATAGGAATGTTGAGAATCTGGAATTAGTAGGATATACTGATTTAAACCTAGTTGGGTTTGCTCCTGACATGAAGTTTACTTCAGGCTATCTTTTCAAGCTAATTGAAGGTGCTATATATTGGAAGAGCGTTAATCAGACTCCAATAACTTCTTCTATTATGCATGATGAGTTCATTGCTTCTAATGGAGTATCTATTCTAGTTGTTTAGTTGAGAAATCTTATTACTAGAGTTTAGATTGTCAATTCCATTTCTAGATTGACCTTGATGTACTATGATATTAGTGGAGTTGTGTTTTTCCCAAAGAATAACAAGACAACTAATGGTCAAAGCATTTGAAGTTGAAGTATTTGATAGTAAGGGACTTCATGAGAAAACAACATATAGTAGTTGAGCATATTGACATAGAATTGATGATAGTGGATCCTCTAACCAAGGGTTTAAGACCCATATGCTTTCATGAGCATGTTCTGAATATGGGTGTCATAGCTCTTTTGATGTTCTTGGTTAATGGGAGTATTATGTATTAACTTTTCTTTTCTATCATTGATTTATAATTTGAGACATTGCTTATGCATGTTTTATATACATACTTGGCACACATGTTCTTTTATATTATATGCCCATATTCTAGTTAAGGTTGCAACTTTGATAATGCTGTTATGTGTACTTACCTTAATAAACTTCAGTTTGGTGGTAAACTCAAGTATGTGGATCATGTTTTGTCATAAACACCATGCTGATGTATGAGACAAGCTATTGGATTTCTCTTGCGTATATTATGAACAAGCATGTAGAGAGAAATTGGAGGATCTACAAGAAAACAAAATATTTTGGATCATTGTCAGATGTTGTTTTTCTTGCTACACTACCACATTAAGACTTGTGTTAAAAATGTTAAACTATTTTCTAAATTGTTGCTGTATATTGTTTTTCTTAGTTGCTAAACCCTAGTCATTTTCAAAATATTTTTAAAAGAATTAAAAAACGCAATTAGTTTTGCCCAAGTGGAAGAATGCTAGAATTTTCTAGTGTGGGCTACAATTAATTATGGAATTTTTTATTTTCTTGTGAAAATTAGGTTGACGATGTGATATTGGTCGTAGACAAACATGATATGCCCAGCAATTATAATTGATCTATGTTGTGGCCAATGCACACTTATTACTAAAAGTTAATGTGGTTAGGTGGCACTAGTATAGGCCTATTAACTATTGGCCTGTTAGGGTTTTCGTGATAATGACTCTTGATAAGAGAGCTTGTTGTGGTTATAAATATGTAGTTAGGTCCTCTCCCTACTAACAACGTCATATGTGTTATCTGGCTTGCCCTATTGATAGTCGCCTGTTCGAAAAGGTAAATAAGGAGAAGGTTCCAACAAAAAGAACACTCTTAGTCTCAGCATAGTGAATCATCCATGGCCAATTCAGGTATGCTCTTTATTTAGAATTTCTATATTGGTGTCTTGAATTTATATGACTCAATATATTCTACAATATGTTGTGTTGCCAAGCTTTAATACCAATAGGGGTTCATTTACTTTCCTCCCTTAGTCTACAAAACCGAGGTTCCTCAGGTATCTCTACTTCCTTTTTTTTTTTTAATTAATTCTACGCTTGTTCTTATTGTTTATTGGTGTATTTAATTTTTTATTAATTATTAGGTTGTTCTTGATGAAAGTTTGAATCAAGTTTCTCACCTTAGCTCTGGTATGTTTTTCACCCATATTCATAAAGAGGCATAGGAATGAGTTTTTGAATATGTCATTTATAAGTTGTTTTGAAAGGCTCTTGATGTTTCATAATAGTTTAGGTTCAGACTTGATGATGGTTGTGCTATGAAATAATAGAACCTATAACTAATCTAGGTGGTTGATGTGGAGGATTGTTGATGAAATGAAAATTTATTTTGGTTATTAATCTTGAAATGGTGTATGCATACATGCATGCACGCACATGTGTGTGTATATAATTTGTGATATTGAATGATGTATTGACTTGAGACTTGATTTAGAGTGCATTTGAACTCCTAGAACCTATAGCTTTTCTTGTAAACCTTAACAGAAACTGTGAAGACACCAAATAAATTTTGAAGCCATGTTTGTAGTGAAATTCACCTAACCCATGGATGTGTAGGGAAATGAAATGTTTTCACCATGAAAATACCATTTATATGATGTTTTAAAAAGTTTTCGATGTATAGGATTGATTTGGCTTAAGATATGACTATGGATATGCCTGAACTCTTGAAATCCATGACTTTTTGATGAGTAACATCTGATAAAGCCAAATAAAGAATTATGTCCTACGATATGCAAATTCGGCTTGCCCTAGTTATGGTATAGGGAAAAGTCATTTATGAAAGATATGTTGATATTTATGAGGTATTTGATGAGTGTATAACATAGACTTATTTGGCGCTTAATTTGACATGACTTTGTGCTTTAATTGTTAAGAAATTAGCCAATTTGCATGTAGTCTTTAGACTTTTGTGAAATTATTGGAACTAATATTCAATTGATAATTTTTAGATGAATTTGATGGGTTGGAAGCTTATTTTATTCAATTTTGTAAGAGAGGCAATTTTTAGAGCTAAATAGAAGAGTTTTTTAGCTTATTTGATGTGATTTCTAAAAAGTATTGTAGTATAAAGTTCATATCTCTCTCTACAGAGATTGAATTGAGACAAATAAAGATGTTTCAGAAAGCTCAAGAAGCACTCTACAACTTTGATGTTCAGCCCAAAACCTGGTCCCTAGAGTTTCTTGATGAAAATTCAGTTGCAAGATTGAATGTTACTATTGTCTTGATGCTATCTAACCTAACCTTCTACTAGTATTTTGTCAATATCTTAAACTACAAAAGTCTGATTGAGTTGTTCTTCTATGGCATTGGAAAGCTAATTCAATTATCTACAACTTTGTGTTTCTGGATCGAGAGCAAATTCCAAGCCATTTGAGAGTTTACAAAGCCTGGAGATTAGTGGTCTATTATCAATCTAGAACCAAAATGTGAGTTGGGCTATTTTGGCCCAATAAGGATACAATTCAGAGCTATTGGACTAAACTTCTCCATGAAGGCTGCAACTTGAATCAAATTAGATGGAAAAATAATTACTTTGGTCCTATTTACTTGCTAGGAGATTATTTAAATTCAAATCTTAGGGAGATAATTTGAAATCTTATCTTATCTTTTCTCATCTAACAACCCTAAAATCAAGGAAAGAATAAAAATAGGGAGTCTTGATCTTTGATTGTCCTCTTGCCCATCTTTAACTATCTCTTACCATGCTAAATTCTCTTCTTATCTAATTCTTTTAGGAGACACCAAAGGGGAGCTATGATGTTGGCAGCCACATCAAGGACAAAGAGACGCATGATTGGGATCCATTCTTCTTTTCTTTTATCTTTGATTTATGTTTAGCATATACATTCTGTCCATGGATTTGTATTTGTTAAATATGTTAGTTGGCTAAATACCTTATGCTAGTGTGATGATGTAACTTATATTGTGAATATGATTGTTTGAAATTTACAATTTTATGAGTTTTTCTTATTCAATTGAGTTTCTATTATCCGTTCTTAATGTTATTTGTGGATTCGTGACCCATAAATCAACACTAGAATTATGTAGACTAAGAGAAATCTAAGTACATAACTGAGACAATGAAACAAAATCTTTAATTCATAATTGTCTCAAACTAAAGATTATGGACTTCATGAGGTTTTGTAAGGGGATTCACAAATTGACAATGCCTTTAGTTTTAGTGTTGAAGTTGGGGAATCAATTGAGTTCTAATATCTAGGGAGCATGCTAGAGGAATCAAGTATCAATTAGATTAGGAATCCCTCTCCATCAGTTGATTAGATAGATATTCACTAGATTTAGGAGCTCAAATTAATCATAGGAGCAACTAGGTAAAATCGGACCCCTAGTTCTCGTATCTTTGATATCTTTCATACTTGTTTTGCATTTTTATTTTATTTGATTTTCTATTATTGTGACTTCTTAGATTTTGCTTTGTTAATTGCGATACTCTCTTTATTTAGAATACCTAAATAGTTTCTAAGTTAGGGAATTGGTACTTAATCGAACCAATTCCTGTGGAAATGATACTCTACTCACACTTCATTGATTGTACAACCCAGTATACTTGCCAATGCTGCTAGCAGTATTTGAAGTGGCCATGATATTAGAATAAAGATTTAAGCTCAATCCTTTGAAAAATCACTTTTGGGATGCATATATACGTATTTTTACCTCATCATATAAGTGCAGAAAATTTACTAGTTTTGATGGAAGGTCTAAAATGCTAAATTAAAAGAATTTGTACACAAAAGGCTTGAATTACAAACAAATAATACTAGGTAAAATTTGTTATGCTTGTGTCAAGTAAAATTATTGCCTTAATTAGGTAGGTCATACCTTGACTCCTGTATAGTTGAGAATTATATTACTAAAATAAGCTTGTGAAACTAACTCACTAGTCAAAAATAAGAAGAATTACAGCCCATGAAAGTAACAACTAATCAAAGAAGTAGAACATAAGAAGAATTGAAAATTTAGATTGGCAATTAGGTACTTTAGAAAAAATTAAGGACATAGGAAATAATTAGAGTTTAAGGTGACTATGGGTTGAAAAGAAAGAAGAAGATACTAGTACCTTAGGACTAGAAGAAGAACACATGCAAAGACCATAGGAAGATTTGCTATCTTCCATGGATGTATAGTAAAAGCTAAATGTTCTTCCTAATTATACCTTGATGAGTCAAACTAGAGTAAGAATGCTAGAGATAGAATCTTTATACATGTGCATAAATTGATAAGGTAATCAGAATCCCAACTTGGGGCTCTATGTCATGAGATTAATTATTTTCAAGTTTGAATTTAGATAAATTAAAGTCATGAATGAATTTATGTTGTTTAAGATATTATAGCATTTTTAATGTTCAAGTTTGTCATTTATAGCATGTTATTTATGCATAATATCATGGTTATTTAATTTGA
This sequence comes from Pterocarpus santalinus, assembly GCA_031439595.1. Classification (NCBI taxonomy): domain Eukaryota; kingdom Viridiplantae; phylum Streptophyta; class Magnoliopsida; order Fabales; family Fabaceae; genus Pterocarpus; species Pterocarpus santalinus. The sequence goes on from CM062529.1 coordinate 25,619,061, forward strand.
ATTTATTGTTTAATGTTATATGTTATATGTTGGCGAATTCACGCATCATAGCAAGCAAATAGCTTAAAGAGAAGGTAGCTAAGAACATAGACCTGATAGGGACAACATGTGATCCTGTTAATGTATTCGTCCTACATTTCCAACCATAATGAACAGGGGATCAACAGATTGGAAACATGATGGTTTCACAATCTGGGAGGATCGATAGCCTTGGCTTGAAAAGAAAGCTTACAAAAAGAATGGACTCAAGACAGTATCTGATTGTATTGGCCCTACATCATGGTGGATCTACAATCAGTAGAAGTTTTGTAGTGGTCTAGGGCGATGTATCAGTCTCATCTCATAGTAGATCAGTGGTACATTCACTAAGTTACCTGTGAGCCCCACCTCATAGTGGATCAATGGTACGATCACTTATGGTGTATCTGGCCCTACCTTATAGTGGACTACCTATATGACCACGATTTGACTAAGGAACAACATAGCGATGAGAGCTCATGTTATAGAGACCTTACAAGCTATAGATTAAAATAAAGACAACAACAAATACTGAATTCAGTTCATGATACAAAGTTATCTGGCCATCATGAGTTGTTGATTCTATAAATGATTGCAGCTAGATACGATTAGCTTGAGTTATACAATTTTATGAGTTATGCTATGATTACTGCTAGATATGTCTAGCTTGAGTTATGTGATCATTGTCAGATATGATTGTCCTTGGAAAAAAAATTAAATATTTGGTATTAACATTTCCTGCCGTATGCTCCAACCAGTAGGTAAAATTATTATTTCTGTTATTTTGTTTTGTTGTACACCTTGGAAGATTTTGGATAGCTCCAGCATACCCCTAGAAACACTGCCCTTCCTGATAGTTGTCTTACCTGATTTTCCCAATGTTTTTAGAGGCTTAGCAGTACGGAAGGAGACATGGCCACTCGGGATAGTGAGAACACTTGTACAAATTGGCCCCTAATCTTCTTGGGGAGCGTACGCACGCATTACTGTTTCACCGAGCTATAAGTGAACTCCCTAGATATCAGGCTTATATGTAGAAAGTTTGTTAGTATTGTACTATACTGTGCTGGTATTTGCATTCATGTATGACACGGACTACTAAAGTGAGGCACCTATATACTTGTTTCATCATTGGGGCTACTGAGTTAATTTAGACAAGGATCAGTAACAGTAGATTCTGCTAAATAAAGGAAAAGGATAAATAAAACCATATAATAAAGAGAACTAAAAGTAAATAATGAGCTTTTGCACGCGAAGAAGAAAAAAAAATTTCAAGCTTGAAAAAGCAATGATGGTATTGATGCCTTCTGGTTAATTTTTAATTAAGAAATATAATAAAGGAAAGACAAATTAAGGATGAACTAGTAGGGTTTTACAATTTGGGTTCCTGAAATTAAGCGCATGTTTTATTTTTGTTTTTGAAATTAAAAGATTAATAATTTAATTTCTAAAATTATAAAATATGATTCAAGTTAGTCCTTAATATCTTATTTTCAGGGACAACTTTGAATCATATTTTGCAACTTCGGGAATTAATTATATCATTAATTTTTTAATTTTAGGGTTTAAAGTAAAGCACACATATAATTTCAAGGACCAAAATGAATATTCAATTTTAATACACTTTACACTTACACTGATAATGTATTAAAAGTAATATCATATCAATAAAAAACCTTACATTATAAATGTATAAAAATCAAACTCTTTAGTTAATTATATATACTTTTTTCAAAAAAGTAAGCATATTAGAAAACTCTGCTTACACAAGTTTTTTAATAAGTAGCTCCTATCCAATTTAAAATTATTAGGCTATACGTAGGTGTGTGTAAAATAATTTCAAAGAAATTGTTTCTAAATTCAGAAGTTTATAATAAAAACCAAATAAAATTAACAATAAGTAGAAATTATAAATTTCTCTTTGAATAGATAAATTATTATTTTTCTCTAAACTACTGGCATTTAAAGCCAACTCGACATAAATTAATTTGGTTTGAGCTGAGTTAATCTACTATATGGGTCAAGCTAGCTCTTCCAATGTTAATTTTTTTCACTTACAAAGCTTGAATATAAAAAGAGAACAAATGTCAAGCTAATTGAACTAACCACATATTGATATAGATAAACTATCTTAATCACTTATAAATATGAGAAAAATTTCATAAAGATTTTGTCGCCTATATCTGCGTATATCTATATCTATATCTATATTTATGTCTAACTGTACAATATACAATTCAAGGGTTTTTTTGAAGGAAGCTTTTACACACGTCATATTCAAGCAATGTAGTTTTATTCTATTAATCAAACCTTTTCACCAGTAGTAAGTTTTCAACAATTTTAAATTTAAAATAATTCAAAAACAATTAATAACATATTAAAAAAATTATCAAAATATAATTAATTAATTCATATCAGTATTACTTTGATTGATTCGATATACCTTACCGCTATGAAAATATATTAATGTATCTCATGATATATTCTTTTATCATATAAATTATATTAATATCATCTTTAGAAAAGATATAAAATAGCTATCAGACAATTAATTAATTACTGAATAATTTACGTTGATTTGTTTTATGTTTATATGAATTTGAATAAATAATGTATCAACTTATTAATTGATTAGTGATCAATTTATATTGTTTTGATTTACATTTATTTTTAGAGGGGGATGGAGGGAAATAGAAACTCTAATCCTTATTTTTTCTCTTCTTTCTCTGATTTTCCCTCGTGTGAGTGTTGTTGAGAGGGACTATCATCTCTCTTCTTTGGTGGTAGTCCTTCCATTCCATTTGCTTTCCATTTCTTGCTTAAAAGTTTTTATTCTTTGTCTTGTTTTTGTTATCCCTTTTGTGAAGTTTTTGTTGTCCTCTTTGTGAATGTTTTGTTATTCCCTTTATGGCTGTTTTGCTTTCTCCTTATAGATATTTTGATTTCAATGCTCTTACAAATAAGAAAGTCGTATGGATATTTTTTGAAAGGAGGTGTAATATATTGCTCAAGTTGTAGCACTGTTCGTATTGATCTCTGGTGTAAAAGATGCTTAGACATCTACATTAATTGGGCAAGGAGCAAAGCTATAGATAGTTGATTGTTCAGAATACAGAATACATTTGTTTCTTATTAAATTTAGATATGATATGTCTTTTTTATTTGTAAGTGCTATTAGACTTTATGATAAATAAAATTTTCTTTATCGTAAAAAAATATATTTACGGTTATTTGAAATTGAGTTACATTGGTTAACAATATATAAACATGTGGAAATATTATGTTTTTATCTCCACTAGCACCACCCAAAAAAAAATTTTAAAAAAATGTTTTCCATTGCAATGATTTTTCTTTTTTGTGAGACTTTCAACATATCTCATGAAAAAAGAAAGTTGTAAGTTATATTCTTTATTTTTTTTTTATTCCAGGGAGCTGTTAAATGGAATTAGTAGGGAAATCGGGAAGGGGATGATGATCCACATATCTCAATCTCCATTAATACTATATGTTTATTAATTACTTTCCATTTATTATATATATATATATATATATATATATATATATCTATTAATAAATACAAATATCAACATGTAATAACTATCTTTTCTAAATAATCCTTAAACTGTAACATTCCGAATCTTGAGGATAGATTGGGATAGACCGAAGCTTTGGACCGAGAAAAGGACAAAATTATAATTATGAAAAGTGCAGAAAAAGTCGGGATGAATTTGTAATTATTATACTATAATGGCATAATTGTAAATAAAGATTTTCGGCTGTCGAGAGAAGCAGTTGTAGAAAAATTCCAATTACGAGATTTCATGGGCTCCATGACACTGGGTAAATAACCAAAATACCTGTAATAACCTCAAATTGAGATTTTCTACCTGCAATCTTGAATAAAAGTGTGAGATTACTCACACTATATATATGATAACTCGGGTAACTCAGAATACCCGAATTGATAGCCAGACACCTTGAATTAATCGTCAAGGGTTCTATATTATCTTTGAGCCTAAAAAATTTAGGAGAATAACTCTTATAGAGACTAGGTAGACATGTCTTGAGAGTAGCCATAGTATGTAGTCTAGAGTGGGCCACACACCCAATATGCGAGTTATCCTTACTTTTCCCTAAATATTTCCTCCAAACCCTAAAATTTTCTACATACTCTCCTCCCCTCCTCATTTTGCGCCACCATCACCACCATCTTCTCATCTTCATTCTCTTATTCACCACCTCCATGGCTATGAGCCTCAAGCTCATAGTTCATAGCTTTCTTGGCCTCAAATCCTCTTACTCTTTTTATGAAAATTGATTCTCATCTTCTCCTCAACAAAAGCCCTTCATCAATTTGATGATTAACTATCAAGTGGAGTCTCTCTACCTCCATGTGAGCTGCTGCCATGGTGAGGAAGGAAGGTTGGGATGTTGCTTTTGTCTTCCTTGCTTCCACAGTTTCAAGGATTTTGAGGTAGATAGCTCAAATCCTTAGCTTTGTTTGTGTTTTGGGCTATGTGGCTTATGTGTTCTTCTATGTATCATCCATGGTGTGTGCTTATATGATGTTAATATGACTTGTTTCTAGTGATTTAAGATAGGAAAATTTGGTTTAGGTTGAGAGATATAGCAAAAGAACAAGAGAAACCCAACAGAACATGTTATTAGAAAAACCCTAGGGCAATGTTCATATGGTGGAGCCTATAAATCACCCTATAGAACTCAAATTTGGAATAATTTAATTTTAATGAAACTAGATTCAAGAGCAATCCATAGATATAAATTATAAGACCGTTGAATTTAAAATGAATTAGTTATGATTTTTAAAAATTTACCATTGGAATTTACTCTCTACCCTAACTAAAGGGTGATGAGAAGGGCAGAACTCACACTATTTAATTTAAAATTAAGTGAACTAATTTTTTTAGAAAGCTAATACATAGCATATTATGCTATAAAAATTTCAAACTCAGATCATAAGTGGATTTTCCCTAGAAATTCTTGAAAGTTGACCTATGCTCTATTCTTATTAAAACATCATAGTGCATTTGAGGAACTCATAACTTGAGCTCTAGTTAGTTAATTGAAGTGAAACTTATGAGGATTGAAAGATTGTTCTAACAGCTACAATTTGATAGAAATTTTGGATAAAAATGATGTATAATGGATTTTTAGTTATTTTCTAAATTTAGGTGTGTAAGTCTGTCCTGAAAGAGGGCGGTCTTGAGTAAAACTGTAATAACTCAAGTTATAGATCTCAAAATTTAGTGAAACTAAAGAGGTTTAAAAGTAGACAAATAAGGATACAACATATTAAAATTTTAGATTAAAATAAATTATAATGGAATTATATTGGAATTTAGAAAATAGGATAGATTTAAGGATAATGGAGCAACTTAAGAAAATCTTGACTTTAAGGTCCCATAAGCTACGAAAGATTCACAAGCAGAAGATTAATGCAAATTTCACATCTATATAATGTTATATTGATATATCATCTATGATAAACCTAATTGATATGTTTGGCTAATTGTCTGTATAATGGGATCCCTAGATGTTCAACTGTTATGCTGCCGAATTTTCGATAAAAGTATATGAATGTTACAAGTATCTATATGTGAAGTACATGGAAGTCATGCATGCCTAAATATTTGAAATTGCAATATGAAGCATATGCATAAGTGCATATAGCATGAATATGTTCAAGAATGAAGAAAGATATCAAGGACTTGCAAAGAGATGTACCGAGCTGGCAGTAATGTCTAAGACTTGGGCTAGCTCTAAACAGATTTAAGAGGAATAGACCAATGTGAGGGTCGGGGAACGTAAACCCGTCACACATGTATAGGTATAAGCTAAGACCTGAGAAATAGGCTATTACCCAAAGGTGAGAAGAAGCTATTCACCTTCAGCAGATCAAGTACAGAAGAGAAAGATCAAGTTATAAGTTAAAGAAAGAGAGAAGTAAGGTCAAGTATAGTTGCAAGTCAAGTATGAGCATTTGCATGTGCATATTTAAGTATCTCATTATAGTATAATGTTATTATGATTATGAGTGACATATTATATTGTTATTGTTAATATATTTGTCATGAAATCTACAAAATGTTTGCTAAAAAATAACTTACTTCGATAAAGGTATTTTTAAACTTAAAATTGAACCTATCCTTGTTTGCAAACACATTTTCATAATAAACCGAAGTAGTTGGAATGTTTATGATGTCACTTTATATCAATAGTAGATTGAGTGTACCTACTAAGAACCTTAGATTCTCATTACTTATTTGTTTGTTTTCCGTAAATATTCCAGTATGTAGATAGATTGCAAGTCTGTAGCAAATGTTGTAGGTTACTTCCAAAGCTCAAGACCTAGATTTGATGTCCGCAGCTGGAGATTGTAGTGGGCAACTAGTTAAAGAAGTGCTGATTGCATGCCGAAGATCAGAGTCTGTATACAGATTTAGTTGAGTTTCTTCTAAAATGTAATTATATTACTTTATATGTATCGAGTATTGGGATTGTAGACCCTTATTCAGTAATGAAATATAAATCTTAAGGGCCTTATGCTATATTTGCTTATTTAAGATGTCTTATACAGTACCCGTGATAACCTCTAGATATAATTCCATAACTCGAGCATAGCGTGTATATTTGGAGAATGTTACATTTATGATATTAGAGCAATTTGTCCTACATAAGCCTGTGGATAGACTGACTATGCTTCCAAAGCATGCTTTGAGAGTCTAGATAAATCATGTTTAGGTCCTTGTATGATAAGGATATAGATAATTGTGCATGTAAGGCTTGCTATGAGTATTGTGGACTATCAATAGCACTTGACTAAATATTGAGCCTGATCACCTTAATCTAAGGTTTTGTGTGGATAGAAGCCTATAGCACCATCCAAGCTTATTAACAACTTTCTTGACATAGTTATTACCAAGGAACTTTCCTGGAGGTAAAAGGTGCCAAAAACAAGAGGTAGACGGTTTTCAAGCTAGGGAGTATGGCAACCTGAGGGATTTGATCAAAGGAATTATGTTAATTAGTTTGCTATGGACATAGTAAACTTGGCTGCAAAAGAAAATGATTGTTTTATCTAGTGTTATCGGGAAGCCGAAAGTTAAGTCGTCAAGGGCGAGACCTCAATTTGGGACGAGCCAGGTGAGAATTTCCTTCACATTGATGAGGGTTATCCTAAGCCCCACTAGTGTTTGCCCAATTCAGGTTATTTTCTCTATATTCCATTTAGAGGATTCTTTTGCCGGGTTCTATCCATTTAACGAAAAATTGATAGGAGCAAGGTAACTACCTAACAATGAGGTTATATCATGTGGTTTGGATAGTACCCTTATTCTTCTTTGAAGGTGAGATTACCTTGAAGATAATCCATTAGCAAGTTCAGTCAATGATCTCGTTATGACAGGTTATGGCGATGTGATAATGCCATATTATAAAGGTCCGATCCTTTTACTTAAGAAGCTTGGAGCATGGTTGGCTAAGGTAGAAATTAAGTGGAAGAAGTTAAGGATGGAAACCCCAAGTCTACATAAGGAGGACCTCTCCAAGTCTCCATCCAGAGGACATAATGCCTTTCTCCCTCAACGGTATTGGGAGCTAACGATCTAACAATTCCAAATTGAAGGAGTGCTACACAAGACTTCAAAACAAGAAAAAGATGGTTGAATGGACCTCGAAGAAATCCAAGGTTAAGACTTAGTTGTACATGCTACGGGAAAGAAGACAGAGTTACAAGAGTAGATTCAGAAGAATTCTTTAGGAGGAAAGGTAGTACATCATCTACTGATTTGGAGTAATGGAACTTTCGGGCTACGGTGGCGTACAAAGCATGATAAGTGCTTCCTATCCATTAAGGGCAAAGGAAGTATCAGAAGGTCTAATTATGTTGAAGCTCCATCACCCTTAGCCACCCCAGGAACCCTACAACAAGATCGTCCTTGATATGCTATTAGTTAGAAGGTACAGCTATTTTGATAAGAAAAGGACTTTAACAATTACCTTTAAACATTGTTGCAAGTACTATGAGTGGAATATCCCAATAGGAAACATATTTAGATTCAAGATAGGGTGACGACGATTTTGAACTCGCAACTGGGCATTCGATGAGCAAAATGAGTGCGACTGATCTCTACAGACTAAGGTAGCAGTAAAAAGGAAGGTTCTAATAATCTAAAATGAAGATAAGTTTTCTGTAAGAATAATAGGATACTATAAGAAGGGAAAAAAGGAAGTGTTGATTCTGGAGTAGCCTATTAAAGGGAGGAATGTTATCCAGTATGGATTCAAAGCACATGTGAGAGTTTATAGGAGTGAACGACCGAGCTTGTCTCGACATCAATAATAATGCTATCAAATCTAAAGGACTTTTTGGGATGGTCTAATGCACCCCAAGAAGGACAGGGTGATACACTAAAAAAAGATTAAAAAGTTTGGTACTACACCTCATGGTGGTCAAGATCACAATGTAGGATCATAAAGCTCTCAACCTCCAGCAATTAAGTCTCCACTCTCAAGAATAGGCCAAGTGTGGTATACAAAGACCTATTGTTCCATCGAATGACAACCAGATATATGATAGATAAGACTAGCAAAGACTTCCTAAAGAAAACTAGTGATAAGTGGAGATGTTAACTAAGTGAGAGAAGGATGGGCATCAAAATAGTGGACAAGAAATCTCCCTATTAAATACATCAAAAGGGGTAATGATGGCAAAAAATCTTGTACCCCCAACAGGGAAACAAAGCTACCATTTCCTTCCCTCACACTGAGCTGATCATAACTTGGGAACAAGATATCACGATAGGCATCGAGAAGCTCAATATGGGAGCAATGAGATACTTGATTAGCAGATAATGAGGAATGGGATAAAGTTCATAAGGAAAAGAGAAGTTTTGAAAAGCAAGGCCCATAGTTGCAGTTTAGAGGAAGACTCTAGCCCTACATTCTAAACCCAACCAAGAAAGATTCATCATTTGACCAAGGGTGGCCAAATGAACAAGAATCTTGGAAATGGTTTAATCAACTTCCTAAAACCCGACACAGCCCTGTGACCACTACATGTTGAAGTTGACCATTGCTATAGATGGTAACCTCAGTAACTGTAAGACTTCTCGAAGTTGGTATCTGAAGTTTAGAGAGCGAGTAGCGAAAGGTTTATCAGAAATCATAAAGCAAAAATAGTTAGACACATGGCAAAGGAGACAAGTAACTTTCCCGACGAACTTGGTAATGGATCTGGATGTCATCAAGACAAAGTGTACTTCAATGCACACATAACCCACAAGGACTCCGCATATACTAGAAAGACACCTCATAAGAAAAATAGAGTAAGAAAGTTCTGCAACTCCAATAAGAAAGTATGACTACTAATTCTCGTCTTCATACTGAGTTGCCTATACCTTGATAACCAGGAATCAAAAATGAAAACTTGAGGCACTTAGTGATGGAGTAAAGGAAACTCCTCCAGGGATTTGACTTCAAGGTGAAAACTTATGAGTAGAACATAGGGAAGTAGACTAAAGAGAAAACTAAGAAGAGCTACGTTAAAGGTACAACAACTTACTCTTGAGCCAACAACTGGTAAAATAGGTAAAGGTCAGGAAAAAGCAGTTGAGGTGACTCCGAAGAATACCTTAATAAAACCATTGTAAATAAAGGACAACTAGAAATAGCCAAATTCCTGGAAACCTACTCCAACAACTTCGAAGAAAGACTAAAAGAGAATTCCCTAACCCAACCAAAGAACAGAGATACTCATATTGTAGATCGGACATGATTTCACCAGAATGGTAGTAACGAGGCCAACTAACATATATACCACTGCTAGTTTGCATAAGATTCTCCTTAGAGACAAGCAACAAAGAATTATCGAACGGCTGATATTCCGCTCATAATCTCTTATATCCAACAAGTTAGGTTGATCTGCAAACTTAGGAAGACTTTACAAGGAAATTATCCCGAATAATCTTATATCCTCTAGCCATATGTCAACCACAGAGTAACGAGCACACCCTAAGGATCATTCAAGAGTTAACAGGTAGAAATAGGTGCATTGACATGACTACGCTAAGCAAGGCGATTAGAAATTCATTGCTAAAGATAGTGGCAAGTCAATAATAAAAGGACCTGATAAGAAACACGATATAGGATGGCATGCCAAGCTCCAAAGATAGTAGAGTGGTATTAAGAAAGACCACAAGTCTTAAGACTTAAACCATATAGCTGGAGCTAAGAGAGTAAACAACTATGTACGCCTATGAAGACCCTGAAAAAGACCATAATAAAGGGGAGTTTTAAAAGCATTAGTAGAGACAATAAGTCCTCTTATAAAGTTCTCTAGTCCTTAAGATCGAGGATGAGGTCTAAGGACAAGCATACCCTCGCAGTAACAAAAAAGGATTGACAAGAAAAACCCTAGAGAATAAGGGGTCGATACTTTCGATCGATTCCATTACATACCTAGCGAGTCTCCAAGAGAATGATTAGGACTTCAACTAAGGCACTTGGTAAGTTAGGAAGTTAGGTGGTTAGAGACAAACTTCAAAAGAGCAGGAGCTACTGGCAAACGAATTTGAAACAAGACATGACCTTGGAGAGAGAGTTACCCCTATGTGGTAGAACATACCAAAATTGGAAAAAGAATTCTCCTAAATTATTCTCAGCTAGGGAATTTTGAGGGCAAAATTCTTTTTAAGGTGGGTAGTGTGGCACATCTCGAGCCCTAATGATAGAAGGAACTCGGGCCCAAGGCAAGGGCAAAATCATAATTAGGGAAAGCATTGAAAAAATATGGATGAATTTGTAATTATCATATTATAATGACATAGTTGTAAATAAGGATTTACAGTTGTCGAGAGGGGCAGTTGTAAAAAAATTCCAATTCCAAGATTTTGTGGGTCCCATGACACTGGGTAGATAACTAAAATACCTGTAATAACCACAAATTGAGAATTTTCTATCCACAATCTTGAATGAAAGTGTGAGATTACTGACACTACATATATGATAACTCAGGTAACTCAAAATACTCAAATTGATATACAGACACCTTGAATTAATCCTCAATAGCCCTATATTATCTTTGAACCTGACAAATTTAGGAGAATAGACCCTATAAAGACTAAATAGACATATCTTGAGAGTAGCCAAAGTATGTGGTCTAGAGTGGGTCATACACCAATACGCTGAGTCACCCTTGCTTTTCCGTAAATATTTTCCCCAAACCCTAAAATTTTTTACACCCTCTCATCCCCTCCTCATTTTGCACCACCACCACCATCATCTTCTTATCTTCATTCTCTTCTTCATAACCTCCATGGCCATGAGCTTCAAGCTTATAATTCATGGCCTTCTTGGCCTCAAATCCTCTTACTCTTTTTATGAAAATTGATCTTCATCTTCTTCTCAACAAAACCCCTCCATCAATTTGATGATTAACCATCAAGTAGAGTCTCTCCACCTTCATGTAAGCTGCTATCATGGTAAGGAAGGAAGGCTGGGATGTTGTTTTTATCTTCCTTGCTTCCATATTTCAAGGATTTCAAGGTAGATAGCTCAAATCCTTAGCTTTATTTATGTTTTAGGCTATGTAGCTGATATGTTTTTCTATGTATCATCCATGGTGTGTGTTTATATGATGTTAATATTACTTCTTTCTAGTGATTTAAGATATAAAAATTTGGCTTAGATTGAGAGATACAGTAAAAGATAAGAGAAACCCAAAATAGAACATGTTATTGGAGAAACCCTAAGGTGACATCCGAATGGCAAAGCCTATAACTCATCCTACAAAACTTGAATTTAAATGAAACTAATTTTACATGAAAATAGACTCCAATAGCTATCCAAGGATATAAATTATAAGACCATTAGATTTAAAATGAATTAGTTATGATTTTTAAAATTTAACTATTTGAATTCACTCTCTATCCTAACTAGAGGGTGATGAGAAGGGCATAACTCACCATATTTAACTTCAAATTAAGTGAAATTAATTTTTTAAAAAATATAATACATACAAGACTATTCCATGAAAATTTTAGACTCAAATCGTAAGTGAATTTTCCCCAGAAATTCTTGAAAATTGACCTATACTCTATTAAGGTTGAAATAAGGCAACCTATTTGAGGAGCTCATAACTTGAGCTCTAGTTATCAATTGGAATGAAACATATGAGGATTGAAAGATGGTTCTAATAGCTACAATTGCATAAAATTTTGGATAAAAATGATGCATAATGGATTGTTATTGATTTTTTAAATTTGAGTATGCAAGTTTGTCCTGAAACAGAGTAGTCTTGAGTAAAACTTTAATAACTCAAGTTATAAGTCTCAAAATTTAGTGAAACTAAAGAAGTTTAAAAGTAGACAAATAGAACTACAATGGATTAAATTTCTAGATTAAAATGAACTATAATGGATTTATAGCGGAATTTAGAATATAGGATAGATTTAAAGATAATGGAGCAACATAAGAAAATCTTAACTTAAGGCTCTCATAAGCTATGAAAGATTCACAAGCATAAGATTAATGCAAATTTCACATCTATATAATGTGATATTGATATATCATCTATGAGAAACCTAATTAATGTGTCTAGCTGATAGTCTGTATAATGGGATGCTTATATGTTTAGTTGTTATGTTGCCAAATTTTCGACAGAAGTATATAAATGTTGCAAGTATCTATATGTGAAGTACATGGGAGTCATGCCTGCCTAAATATTTGAAAGTGAAATATGAAGCATATGCATAAGTGTATATAGTATGAGCATGCTCAAGAATGAAGAAAGATATTAAGGACTTGCAAAGAAACGTACCGAGCTAGTGGTACGAGCTAAGACTTGGACTAGCCCTTGAGCAGATTTAAGGAGAATAGACCGGCATGAGGGTCGGGTAAAATAAACACATCACTCATGTATAGGTACAAACTTGAACCTGAGAAAGAAGCTATTAGCCAGAGATGAGAAGAGGCCATTCACCTCTAGCGAACCAAACATAGAAGGGAAAGATCAAGTTGCAAGTTAAAGAAATAGATTAGTCAAGATAAGTGCACTTGCATCAAGTCAAGTATGAGCATTTGCGTAACATCCCCACTTTCTTAAACATAGCGTAATAGAAATTTTGAATTATTTCTCTTAGGCAGTGTGAGAATTTCTTAGGCAGTACTATGCCTCGAAGATCCTCACACTTAAAACTATAGGATAGCATAATACCGCTGCTGAAAATATGGCATGCCATATGTTAAAAATTAAGAAACTACAAAAATGCCCTTATAAATTTTTGTTATTTGCAGGGTCGCCCAAAACTTTTAGAAAATTTCACTTTGACCCCACATGGTTATTTCCATAATGAGCCTAGGACTTTTTAGAAAGTGACATTTACATCACCATATTTGTAGAATTAGCAAAACAAGGCTTTAAACAGAGCAGAATCACGCAATAGAACTGTAGAAGTTTAAATCTCAGCTAATTGAGCCACAGAGGTATTCGAGTGTAAAATGACATGGGATGCCTCTAGACTTGCTCAAAATTATGAAAATATCATTAGCTACGAAAAATAGAAAATAGAAAGGCCCTGAATTTTTAAAGCGGTTAATTTACGCAGTTAATTGATTTATTCAGTCTTAATAGTTATGTAAGAGCAATTATAACTTAATTAAAGATTAATTAGAAGTTAATTAAAGAGATTAGGATTAAGAAAAATTATAATAGACATGCAAAAAATCTTACAAAGTTATTAGTAATGTTTTGTTGATTTGAAGGAAATCAGTAAATATTCGGTATTTTGTACTGCCAAAATTGAATCAGTGGAATTTTATATTGAAAACCCTAAGTTGTGTGGCTGAGAATTCAACCACCTTCCTTTCTTGAACTAACGCCACTTGCAGCCCAAAGGGAGAGGACAATTTGGGCAAACCATAACCACCCAAGTCTCCACCAACCACCACCCATCATGTTTTAAAACATCAAAATCCCCTCAAACCCCGTCATTATTTCACCCCCTAGCTACAACCTCCTCTCCACTTCTTCTTCTTCTTCTTCTTCTTCCTTTCTTTTCTCACCTCCATGATCAAGAGCTTCAAGCTCAAGATTAGAGACCTTTTTGACCTCAAATCCTCTTGTTCCTTTTATAAAAATTGATCCTTACCTCCTTCTTTATAAAACCCTTCTAACAAGTTCATGATTAAACATCAAATGGAGCCTCCCCACATTCATATGAGCTACTGCTATGGTGAAGGAAGAAGGCTAAGAGTTGGTTTTTGGCTTCCTTGCTTTTATGATTTCAAGGATTTTGAGGTAGGTAGATCAATCCTTAGTTATTTGATGTGTTGTATGACCATATGGTTGCTGTGTACCTCTTATGCTATCCTTGATTCATGCTTGATTGATGATGTATTATGTTTATATGATCTTTGATGACTGATTTAGTATGTGTTTATTGGGTTTGGATTGAAACTTGAATGAAAAACAAGAGGAGTAGCAAAATAGAATCTAAATCAAGTGAAAACCCTACGATATCCATACTTGTGAAGTGTACGGCACAGCCATCAGAATCTGATAAAACTAATTTTAAGTGAAACTAGACATTTAGATATTTCCAACCATATAAATTATAAGACCATTGGATTAGTATTGAGTGAGATATGAGTTTTTGAAGTTTACCTTAGATTTTTGTCTTTGAATCTGACCAGAGTGAGTTATGCATGATATGATATAACTCACACTATACAACTCCAAAGTGAGTGCAACTAATTTTTTTGGAAAGCTAACATATAAATGTTTATGCCATAAAAATTTCAGATTTAAACTCTAAGTAGTTTGCTCCCAGTAATTTGCCAAAATTTCCCTATGTCCTAACTAGGCTGAAACAGGATAGGCTAATTAAACCAAATTTGAGAGCTTATAACTTGAGCTCTGCTCACTCAAATGAAATGAAACTTTTCAAAATTAAAGCTGGTTCTGTTTGATTTAAAATGATATAAGATTCATACAAATCCAATAAGATTTCTATTTTGCCGAATTTTTACTTGATAGACCCCACTTCTGCTTGATACCAGAGCAGACCTAAGTTAATCCTTAATAACTTGAGTTATACTTATCAAAACTTAATGGAACTAAGGAGAATCAAAACTAGACAAATAATCCTTCAACATAGCAAAAAGTCAGCCTTAAATAAACTAAATAGAAATTATGGCATAAAATACAAAATAGGATAAAATTGACGATTGTAGTCAAAATTACTAAAATTGAAGATTTAGCTACCTTAATATAGGAGTGAGTTGCAATTGAGATTTGAATATTGAGAATCTATGATAATGATAGAAGATTAATATTTATATTAGCTCTACTGTAGTGACTGACTGCCTGTTTAAATGGCATTATTCACGGGAAAACAGATATGATCTGTTGTGCTGCCGAAATTCTGGCAGAAATGTGTGAAGTATATGAATGTTATAAATATTTATATGTTGTGCACATGATATGTTACACATGCAAGAATGATTTAAGTATGATATGAAGTATATGGATAAATTCATATAGCATATGTGTGCATAATCATGTCCAAGAGAGATTAGAAAGAAACTTTAAGAACTTGCAAGAGAGATGTACTGAGGCTCCACCTCGTAGTGGGCTAGGCCGATATTGTCAAATACTTGGGCCAACCCCTGAACAGATTTAAGGGGAATAGACCAGTGTGAGGCTTGAGGAAAGTAAATCTGTCACTCATCTACAGGTACAAACTCGGACCTATGAAGCAAGCTATTACTCAGAGATGAGAGAGGCTATTCACCTCTAGGGGACCAAGTATAAAGAAGCAAGATCAAGTTGCAAGTTAAAGAGAGAGATAAGTAAAGTCAGGTGCACTCGGATGAAGTCTAGTACAAGCATTTGCATATGCATCTTTAGTTATGTCACGACCCAATCAGGATCATAATCGATGCATAGGGACATGTCCCTAGCAAACCTATATTAAACCATTTCTAAAGAAAATCGGGCAGAGTTTCCTCTGTATTTATGACTATTCCCAAATGAGGATTCTCTACCTGCACAAACAGTACAACCACACAAAATCATTGGGGATCCAAGCATTCTCAGAATGCACTCCACAGCACACAACAAAGGAGTATAAAACACAATCATGAATGTGAAAATATGAATACAAATCCATAGTCATTACTAATCAAATTGATCATAACTAAAATAATTACAAATTCATTACAATACATACACCCATATAGGAGGGACCCTACCTGTAGGCTAATGGAGCATTATTAGGATTATATATATAATTGTATACAAAGCAATATGAATTTCCACGTGGATAACCTTTGACAACCACACAAACAAGGGTGTGGAATTATAGAAATACCCAATGACTTCAATTGGTTTGTGACACAGAAGCATAGCATATACTTGTCTAAAAAAATGAAGAAAAAGAAAGAGTAAATCATACAGACTCAGTGAGAGATAATATATCTATAATAGGAGTGGAACAAGCTTCAACATTAACTATTAGTAAAAGTATAACTTATAAAACCTCTTTAAAACCTCACGCCTCATTTCATAGTTAAAATGCATTGTCTATAGATGAAATACCATGAACATTTCCTATAAAACATAACTGATATGTATATAATCTATCTTTAAAACATCTATAAATCGTTAAATCACCCTTTTAAATTCAAGTGGATATAAACTCCTTGTAAATATATATAACCATACTACATTTAGAATTTATTGTGCATAAGGCTGGAAATACTTTCTTATAACATAGAAAGCAAATACTTATTTCAATACAATAAATGAGCCTAAGGAAGGATCCTATTTCAAAAAATAGCTGCTTGACTGGGCGACCCCAACAACTTGTCCCCAACAATAAATAACTAATCTCATGCCTAGGCGTGTCTATATCTTATAAGGTACTCATACTTACTGGGTCTTCGCCATGCCTCATATGAGCCCTGCCAGCTAAGCTAATATTCGAGGTGCACCAAGGCTAATGCTACTACCATTAGTAAATAGTTTCTATTCTAGTTTCTTTCCCTTGGGAAAACCTTTACTCCTTTCTAAATTCTTGTCACTAAAACTTTTCTTTAGCTTAAAGCATATACATCTTACTCATAACTAAAAATGCATAATGAGATTCAAGAATTTTTCGTATTCTTAACAAACATAGCTATCACACTTTCCAAATATTCAAAATAACTATACTATCAACATTGTTTCAAAGTGTAATACTTTCAAATCCTTTAAGCATCTAGAGTTTTTCTATAAAATATTAAATTTAAACTGTCTCCTAAAATCAAGTCACTGAAGCATTAGCTTTAAGAATATTGTATTTTCTAGTAATATGAAAACTTATTCTCTTTCGATCAAATCATTCAAATACCGAAAATCAACTTTCAAGGTAGCTTGTCCCACAACTACACATAAACACATATATTCATACATACTTAACTAATGTATTTGTTTTCAAGATTTACATAAACTATAAGAATATTACATGTTACCTTTGAAAAGTCTCATGGGGTATTCAATACCATACTATCTCAAACTTCAACATTGAGCTGCTTAAATCATAAACATAATGTTTCTAAAATCATACTTATACTTAAAATATGCTATAAATATATTATCAACTTACCGTTCAAGCTCAGAAGGGAAAGAGCTCCAGCTCTACAAAGCCTCGGAGCCACCGGATGATCTTGGAGAGTGTCTAGCATGACAAATACATATATTAGACTTCCACCACTTAACTGTTATAAGAATTCGCTAGAATTAACCTCATATGGATAAAACCCCCAATTTCTAGAATCCTAACCCTCCCTTCATAAACTTAAACATAGAATTCATGGAAAAACTAGTTAATCTATAATAAAATAACAAGGGCTAATCTTAAGATTTACTTTAAAGAGTGAGGAAGGTAGTAGAGGCAAAAAGAGTGGTGGGTCTCCTCCCACCATGATTTTTTCTCTCTAAAAAGAGGAGAGGAAGAGCTCCAAGAGAGAAACTCCCAAACTAAGATGATGATGATGATGATGATGATGAATTTGGTGGTGGATTGAGTGAAAATCGATAAAAGGTTGGTGGATTTCATGTGGAGGGAGAGAAGAAAAAGAGAGAAAGAAGACAGAGAAAGAAAGAAAAGAGAGAGATAGATTGGTGAAGAATGGGGAAGAGGGGGATGAGTTCTTCTTTTAATCTCGTCCAGCGGGCGCGTAGGCTCTGCAGCTTGGCTGCTGGCGCTGCTACTTTGAAAGCAGCCTAAATCTTGCAAAGACGACCAACTTCTAGGCACTGGACTTGGGCGCCCAGTCCAATTTTTTTTTTCTCTTCTTCATCTACACCTCTCAAGGTTGAAGACAAAAGGGTTAATAATAAATGTCTTTTGGATTTTAGTACAAACTTCCGAAAACTTGCATTTTCTTAAACTTCAAGATTGAAGACGAAAGGGTTAATAACTTCAAAAAATTCATTAAAAATCGCTCTTTCAATTCTTTGATATCTAAGGAATAATTATCAGGACTTTTGATCCCATGAAAATATCCTAATCATATAGCCCTCTAAGGAGGCCTAGGTTCTAGACTTGGAACTTCACAGGGTCCGACACGGCAGTGCATTACGATTTATGTATTCCTATACCCGGTTATTACAAATTGTCTCATTAGGTCGAAATGTTATTATGATTCTTATTGAAGTATATTATATTATTCTTGTTGCTATGTCTGCCCTAAAATATGTCAAGTGGTTGTTAAAATATAACTCGCTTCGAGAAAGGTGCTTTCAACTTAAAATTGGACCACTGCTTATGTGTATGCACTCACATTTTTATAATAAACTGAAGCAGCTAGAATGTTTATGATGACACTTTGTGTCATTAGTGATTTGAGTTTACCTATTGAGGACTTGAGGTTCTCACTACCTGCCTGTGTGCTTTTCTATAAATATTCCAGTACCTAAGCTAAGGTTCAAGCGCGAGACAAAGTTCTAGGGCATTCATTGTGCAAGACCCAGGCATGAGCCAGTCCGGGAGACTATTGAGGCTAGCTAATGACTAGTGGAAGTGACAACTGCAATTCTAAAATAAGTTCTGTGTATAATGTTAGTTACAATTTCTTTTAAGTTGTAATTATTTTATTTTACATGCATCAAAGATTTGAAAGCTATGAACCCTTATTTAGAAACAAAGTATACAGTTAAAGGACCATATATTATATTTTTCTCATTCTAGACATTTCATAGCACAGTAGCAACCTCTCAGTATAACTCCATGACTCAAACATGACTTATATGATAGAGAGTGTTACAATTTGCATGCGCATATTTAAGTACCTCATTATACTATAATGTTATTATAATTATGAGTGACATATTATATTATTATTGTTAATATATTTGTCATGAAATATGCCACATGTTTGCTAAAAATAACCCACTTCGAGAAATGTGTTTTAAAACTTAAAATTGAACTTGTCCTTGTACATATCCACATTTTCATAATAACTGAAGCAGCTGAAATGTTTATGATGTCACTTTATGTCAATAGTGGATTGTGTGTACCTACTGAGAACCGTAGGTTCTCACTACCTGTTTTGTTTTCCGTAAACATGCCAGCACTTAGAATAGATTGCAAGTCTATAGCAAATATTGTGAGTTACTTCCAAAGCTCAAGACTTGGAATTGACGTCCGCAGCGGGAGACTGTATTGGGCAACTAGTTAAGAGAAGTGTTGATTGCAAGCCGAAGATCAGAGTCTGTGTACAGATTCAGTTGAGTTTCTTCTAAAATGTAATTATATTACTTTATATGTATCGAATATTAGGATTGTTGACCCTTATTCAGTAATGAAATATAAATCTTAAGGTCCTTATGCTATAATTTCTTATTTAAAATGTCTTATATAGTATTCATGATAATCTTTAGATATAACTCTATGACTTGAGCATGGTATGTATGTTTGGAGAATGTTACATAAACCATTGAAGTCATTAAAGTTGCTGTATATAAAAAAAAAAATTAAAATCGAAAAACATGACTATTATCTCTTATTATACTCATACATATAAAACAAAGAAAAGAAAAGAAAAGCTCTTATTTTTATGTAAAAATAATTTTATATCATAAAAATCATAATTTTATATTTTATATTGTTATTATTATCCCGTCATTATATACAAATATAATGATTATATTTTCTAAATTATTATTTTTTAAAAATTATCATTATTAATTATTATTTAAATTTTAAATTTGAAATAAAAACTATATACATTATTTGATATTTATTATTTTTTTATCATATCATTATAATTCATGAAATAATGATAATAATTAATTTCTATATTGACAAATATGTTCGACAAAATATTTGAAATTAATTAGCAATATTCATATCTAACACCCATTTAATAATAATAATATTAAAATAAAAAATTTTTATTTATAATTATTATTGTTAATTAATTTTTGAAAGCTTAAAGATACATATAAAAGATATAAAATAAAATTATAGATATATCTTGTTTTATTTTTAAAATAAAAATAAGATACATTAATCAGTTAAATTTTTTATTAATTTAATTGTCAATAGTAAAAATAGAAATATAAAAGATATTATTCTTCAACATCTTAATATAGACTTTGTATAGGAGCTCTGCTACTTCTATGAACTTTGTGATTGGTACGTATATATCTTTTTCTTCATAAAAAATAATTAATAATGATAATTTTTGAAAAATATAATGTAGCAAGGATAATTATAATATTTTAATATAACGATAAGATAATAGTAAATATATAAAATATAGAATAGAAAATCATTATTTTTATGATATAAAATTATTTTTACATAAAGGTAAGAGCCTTTGTTTTCTTTGTTTTATATAATAATAGATAATAAATAGTCGCGTTTTTCAATTTTAAACTTGTTTTTTGGTTATACAACAACTTTTAAGAGTAAAGGATAATTTAGAAAAGATAATTATTGTATGTTGATTATTACATGTTGATATTAGTATTTATTAATAGATATAAATCTATATTAAAAATGGAAAGTAATTAATAGGCTTATAATATAAATGGAGATTGAAACATGTGAATGATTATTTTTATATTTGTCAAAATATAATTGAAATACCTAAATACAGACGTGGTGGAAAATGCTTACTTAAGAATTTGGTATATACGAAATCAGTGATTTAATTTTCTGCCAGTCCTAGCACTAGATTATATTGGAACGAGATATGTCCACTGCTGGAGCTTCTAATTTTGTTCGATGAAATCTTCCAAGTCAAAAATGAGCTCCCATATTTAATAGATAACCTGTAATCTGCCAGTTGAAAATAATCTATTAAATTTTTATTCCTTATGTAGATTTTTTTCAAATTTTTAATTCAGGTGTGATAGCGTTATTATATCTTCTTTTCAAAATTCATTTGATAAGTATTGAAAAATGAGAAAAATAAACACCACAAAACTTACTACTATACCTAATTCCTAACCTTTAGTATATCAATAAAAATAATAATTATGCATATTGAAAATTATATATATTATTTCAATCTATATCAACTACGATATAACTACAGTTAAATCATTAAACTTTGAATCAGTTCCTCAATCAAATTGGCCACTTCGATTTTCAGACCTTGAAAACAAAGAATGAAAATAATGTGTAGATAGATACTACAACTATTTTTGCATGAAATCCAAGTAGGGCGAGAAATTCTTGCGTGATCGTGAAGTATAATATAAGATTGTATTCTCATTAATCATTGCATGCTATTTAAGTCTAACTAGTGATGGATTCCACCACAAAAAAAAAAAAAATAAAAAATAATAAATGTACAAATTAGTGGTGGAAATTACCACTAACTAGACGTAAATAACATATAATAATTGATGAGAACACAAATCTATATAACACTCTATAACCATACAAATATTTTTCAGGTACAAGGAGGGTATAGCCTTTCTTGGTATAGCTATCAAGCAGATGAGATGTAAATGGATGACTATCACTTTCCTCTACGTGAAATATTGCCGAAGTGCCGTGGAGTATAACTTTTAGGACGTACATAATTATTTATTTATTTTTTATGTATGGTCTCTTCTGATGGCAAAAAGATTCATATCAGTTTAGGATCATAGCATACTGCCAAAAATATTGAACATTTATAGATATACTTATGTGTAAGTCACCAATAAAAAAAAATTAGGAATTGAACTAAGGGTGTATTTGGGTAAGATTTTTTTGGTAAAAAAAATCACTTTTAACATATTTAAATAAATTTTTAAAAATAATCAAATTTTTTTAAAAAATATGTTTTCAGCCTTTTAGTAAAAGTTTAAAAAAGTAGCTTCTCAAAAAAATCTATTTTCAACTTTTTTAATTATATAAAAAAATAATTTTAGAATAACTTTTTTCAAAAGATGAAGCAAACACACCCTAAAATTATGGTGATTAAATAGACTATAATTAAATATAAGAATCAAACCAACAAGGGTACTTTTTATTCTTGTTCTTATTATCATTATCATATATATTTATACGAACGTAATTATATACATGTACATGTATATTAAATTAAATACCTATATTACACATTTAATTAATTACTAAAATAATAATTTATAATTTAATTAAATAATTTGATTATGAATATAATAAATTGAATAATATATAAAATTAAAAATGCTAAATTATTAAAGCTTATAATGAAAAATAATTTTAAAAAGAAACAAATGAACGTAATGTCGTATGTGACATAAGATTTGTTGCTATGATTTTTTCTTTTATATAATAACAAATGAGTTTAATTTTGATGCACTGATAGTATAAAAAATTTTCATATAATCAATCAATCTGAATCATATCATTCTATTTATCTGACAATTTAAATAGTAAATGTGAAACTTAATTATATTTACTAATATAATAAGATATGATTAGATATATCAATACATCCAACTTAAATTCATAACAAATTAGACAGCCTGATTATACGGGAACCGAGTAATTGTCCATTTTGCATATGAACCAAATTGATAGAGAGTCTTTTTGTACGTCCTCTATTATTGATGGACAAGCTTGTGTTAAAAAATTATCGCTTACTCCATTTTTTTTGTTCAGTAGGGATAAATTTAAAAAAAAAAAATATTGATTATCATATGCTATAACCAATTTTTCACTTTATATTCTCCAATAGTAAAATCCCGGAAACACTTTCCAATGCATACTCTTATTGTTACACATTAAGAGTCTGATCTGGTGGGGTAAGGCTTCACCGGGCACATGCTGATCACTTGCAAATTGCAACCCATGTGTTACGTGTGGATAATGGACTCTTTGCTGGGTCAATTTTGGGAAAAAGTCGAAGGCCAGCTTCGACGCACTACACATCGACTGCATCATATGGTGTTGGGTTCCACTCTGACTTGGGCCATGCTCCGAAGAAGTAGACCACTTGGCCATGCTTTGAGCTTCGAACTTTGAGCCCTTCCAACATCCTTTCTTCAGCAGTTTTTAAAGAAAGAGTCGATCACATGGAGGTGGCTTATCCCTTCTAAAATGGTTTCCAACTATCCCTTTCTAGGTAGCTTTCTTTTCCATTTTTCCCCCTCTCTTCCCACCTTTCTATTGCATGATGGTGAAGGACTTTTCGGGTCTCAATCAATATAAACAATAATCCAAAATTCTCAGATCTTAACATTCAATTTAACTCTAAATATGGCATATATAGCAATAATCAAAACAACATGTACGAGATTGAGTATTAGACCTACCTAGTAAAATTGAAGATAAGAAATCCATAAGTAAAGATTACCTGTTAACTTGATCTAAGTAAGAAAAATAGAGAAATCCAAACAAGGATTTCGAGAGAGTTACTCCTCCTATTCCATAATAGGTACTCTATATCATGCTATCAATGCAACAGCCACTCTCTCCTCAGCCTATCAATGTAGCTTCCCCCAATAGGCTACACCACCAGCAATGCCAGTCTCTGAGTCAAGACCTGCAACCATAGTAAGTTTTCTTAATTTTTTTCTACTTAAGTAGTAATATTTTGTATGCTAACATCTTTATTTTTTTTTTCAGAAGAAGAGAAAAGTGTTAGCTAAAGCAACTTTTCCTTGGACAACTTTGTAGAAGAAGGTCAAGGCTCGCTCACCTCATTGTCAAGTTATGAGGCTACCCTCGGATGATGAAGAGGAAAAAGAGGTCCAAACGATCCCAGAGCTAGACATCGCTACCGAAACCCTCCAAACCACTACTTGTATCATCCCCACTTTTGTTAACATAACAAAATAGAAACTTTAATTTATTCTACTTAGGCAATGTGAGGATTGTTTTAGGTAGAGATATGTTATGATGATCCTTGCATTGAGAACTATAGGGCAATGTGACCATGCCATTGAAATTATGGTACCGCCATATGCTAAAAATTAAGAAAAGATGAAAATGCCCCATAGTGTAAACTTTTATTATTTACATAATTGCCCCAATATTTTTGTAATTACACTCAGACCTCAGGAATTATTTCTTCTTAAGCCACAAAACTTTTAGAAAATGAAATTTAGGTCCCTACACTATTAGAATTAGCAGAATAAGAATTTAAGCAGAGCCAAGTAACATAGCAAAGCTATAGAAACCTGAATCTCTGCCGATTAGGCTTTAGAGGTATCTAAGTGTGAAATGACATGGGATATATGGAATGCCCTTGGACTTACCAATAATTATAGAAATGTCATTAGTTATAGAAAATAGAAAATATAATAGAAACTCCAATAAAAAATACTAAAAGGCTTACAAAATACCAAAAACTACCTAAAAGACCATGAAAAATTTCATAAAAATTATAAATACATTTTTGATATAATTTTGGAGATAAATACCAATTTTTAGCAAATTGAAAGTCTTACACAAAAATAACCTCATCAAAGTGCTAAACGGGCTGCGAAAGACTATTCTAACTTGAAGTATGTAATATCCCAAACTCTAGGGACAGCCTGGTAAAGAAGGAACCTTCAGCCCAAGGCAAGGGCAAAATTGTAAATAGGTAAATCGTAGCAGCAAAAACTGATCTAGTAGAAAGCTATATTACAGGATAGCATAAATAATAGTTAAAAATCCTAGGATGAGTGGCTAGAAAGAAGAGCCGCTCAAATTCAAGCTTAAGAGAATTTAAATCTTGCTCCATATCCACCAACAGGAATTAATCTACTAACTTAAGAATCCAATAATATAGCAAAACTTTAAAGACTAACTAAATTTTGAGGATGAAATTTCTTGAAGGAGGGCGGATATGTAATATCTCTACTTTTCTTAATATGGCATAATAGAAATTTCGATTTATTCCACTTAAGTAGCGTGAGAATTTTTCAGACACCGATACACCATGACATTCCTCACACTGAGAACCATAGGGCAGCGTGATACTGCCGTTAAAATTACAGCACTGTCGTATACTAAAAATTAAGAAAAGATGAAAATGCTCGTGTAGTGTAAACTTTTATTATTTATATAATTGCCCCAATATTTTCTAAAATTACACTCAAAACCTAGGAATTATTTTTTCTTAGGCCCCATAACTTTTAAAAAATGATATTTAGGTCTCTACATTATTAAAATTAGCAGAATAGGAGTTTAAGCGAAGCTGAGTAATATAGCATGTAGAAACTCGAATCTTTGCCAATTGGGTCTTAAAGGTATTCAAGTGTGCAATGACATGGAATGCCCCTGGACTTACCCATAATTACAGAAATACTATTAGTTATAGAAAATAGAAAATATAATAAAAACTCCAACAAAACATAGATAGAAAACACTAAAAGGAGTACAGAAGGCTAAAAATAACCCGAAAGACCCCAAAAAATTCTAGAAAAATTATAAATACATTTTTAATATAATTTTGGAGATAAATACCATTTTTTAGCAAATTTGAACAATATTTACATAATTGCACAAAAATAACCTCACTAAGGTGCTAAACAGACCCCAAAAACCTACGAAACTGCTCTAACTTGTAGTACGGCAATGATTGATTGAAGTTCCGGACCCGAGCTTTTTGGGCCACGAAATTGGGCATTCCTAGCTGTTGGAACAGTTTAGGCTTTTTGGAAACAACTGAGTCGAAACTATACTAAAAGGCTTAAGAAATTCACCCAAAAATACCAAAAACTTAATAAAAACACCCAAACCTAGATACAACAAACCTGCGCGCCCTTACCATCAAATTAGCCGCCAAAATTCATAAAAAATGAGGAAAAATAAAGAACTCTTATGAAAGTAAAATTTGGTCAAATTAAGTAACCTTTCATTAATTAACTTTTACCAAATCTAAGTAATCTTTGAAAATAATCTTGACTAACCTCCATGTCCCCTTGAACACCTTGAAATGGCATGAGGGATCACAAAGCTGATGGAGAAAACTTTTATTTAATTTATAGATAATTAATTAAGGTAAAAATGCACTAAAAATGCTAAAAATTGTAGAAAAATTTCGTAAATTCTGAGGTATCACATTACACATATATAAACATGGTTTTGATGATATATTAAAGAAATTTAATTGTCTGATAAATATTTTGTTAAATAAAAGTTAAATTGCACAGTTTCGTCACGACCCAAACCAGGCCGTGACTGGCGCTTAGAGAGCATGCTCCCTAGCAAGCTTCACACATCAAAATTCCACAAAATTTTGGACAGAGTTTCCTCTATATTTAGGATATTTCCCAAATATGAGTACTTATCTTGCAATTCAACAATCACACACATTTCATCGGGGATCCAGGTATCCTCAGAATGCACCCCTCAACACGCAACACATATAAAATCAGAGTCCATAATCCAAGTCACATTTACATATCCAATTCCAATTCATAATCAAATCCAACCTAAACTAGTCACCAGGTGTACATACAATAAACAATCCACTAGTTTAATCAACCTCTAAACATAATTTAACATACTAGCAAGGGTCGGACCCTGCCTGTAGTACTATGGAGCTACAACTAAGATTACAAGCGAAACGAAATATAAACAAGGCCCTTACTATATAGGGCTCACCCCGGAAGGAATCTAATGATGCTGAGCAGGGGGATCGACTCCCAAGTCTGACCCTGTATCTGAAAAGAATATAACAACCACGGGGTGAGTTTGAGAAACTCAGTGAGAGATAGGACACTTTCAAGCCTCATGAGTCAATGTAAATACATGTATAAGTTTAAAATAACTTCATTCAATGAAGAAAACGGCGGAAATATCTAACAGGATTAATAGGCAGGATTCACACTTAGGTGGCCGTTCCTTCGTGTGAATCCCGAATCAGGCACGCACCCCCCTTCTAGAGAGGCCGTGAAGTACAGGCACGCACTACACTATATGTATGGCCGTGAAATATCCGTCACGCACCACCCTCTCAGGTGGCCATGTAATATCATAGTCCAAGGTGCACTAAGGCTAACTTCTACTGTCGTTAGCAAACAGATCCTGTCACAGACATTCCTATTCTTTCTTGTTCATAAATCATGAATCTTATATCACATCAAAATTCCATTCATCATTAACTCATGAGTAGCATTTCTTAAAGTAAATGAACAATTATAAATTCAAAACAGAATATACTCAAAAGTATGCTATCTACTCACAGATCACCGGGCACACAAAAACCTTAAATCTCCAGATCCACAAGAGTGGAGAGAAGTTTCCTTGGAATTATCTAGCATTACAACATAACACTAGTATCAATCTTGGATCATTAACACTTTCTATATCATAAATTCTCGAGTCTTAAAATCCTAGGGTTCCAAGAATTCAACTAAAGATATAAGGAATTGGAATTGCTTAGAAGGAAGAAAAGAACAATGCATAAAACTTACCTCTAGGATTTGGAATGAGAGAAGAAGAATAAGATGAGCTCCCACTTTAAATCCATCAAAGCAAGAATGAAGAAGGAGGAATAATGTGTATGGTTGATTCTGTTTAATGGAATGAGTATGGTGTTGTTGTTGTTGATCTAGTTGGGAAAATGATGGAATGAAGTTGATAGATGTAAGGGATGGAGGGAGGAGGAATTTTAGAGAGAAGGGAGAGAGTTGGGGTTAGAGAGAGAAGAAAAATTGAAAAATGAGGATGTGGGACGCGTCTCCGTATATATATTAGCCTGTGGTAATCGATTACCACGATGAACTGGTAATCGATTACCATTCTGGTAATCGATTACCATGAACAAATGGCTGGTAATCGATTACCATATTTGGTAATCGATTACGACGTGAAAATTTTTAACCCAAGGGCACACAAAGAGCCTCGTAATCGATTACCAGCTTCACGGTAATCAATTACAACATCCCAAAACATGGTTCCTTGATTCCAATAGACATCCAACACCCAAAATCATCATAAACAGATTAAACGCATCAATCAAACACGATTAACACAGACAAAAATTTGAAAATACTCCAAGGGTGTTACATACTCCCCGCCCAAAATAATTCGTCCCTGAATTCTGAATAAAACAATAATCACCTCAATCGAACAGGTGGGGGTATTTGATCTGCATGGCTTCTTCGGTTTCCCAAGTTGCTTCTTCTCCTGAGTGGTTTTTCCAAAGTACCTTTACAAGAGTCACCTCCCTTGAGCGTAGTTTCCTCACTTGACGATCAATTATAGCTATTGGCTCTTCTTCATAAGTTAAATCTTCCTCTAACTGGATGGTATGTGGAGCGAGCACATGGGAAGGGTCGGGGAGGTACTTCCGTAGCATAGACACATGAAATATTGGGTGAATCATGGCTAAGCCAGGTGGTAAGGCCAAATGATACGCCACTGGGCCAATTCTATCCAAAATCTCAAAAGGGCCTATATAACGAGGGCTGAGCTTACTTTTCCTTCCAAACTTCATCACACCCTTCATAGGGGATACACGAAAGAACACCAGGTCACCTATGGGGAATTCTAGGTCTCACCTACGGTGATCAGCATACGCCTTTTGCCTACTCTGGGCTGCTAACAATCGTTCTCTAATCAAATGAACCTTCTCTAAGGAGTCTTGTACCAGATCTGGCCCCAAAATCTTAGCTTCACCCACCTCAAACCATCCAATGGGAGACCTACAGCGTCTTCCATACAAAGCTTCAAATGGTGCCATCTGGATGCTGGCCTGATAACTATTGTTGTAAGAGAATTCAACCAGGGGCATGTAACTATCCCAATTCCGGCCAAAATCCAAAATACAGGACCTCAACATATCTTCAAGGATTTGAATTGTTCGCTCAGATTGCCCATCCGTTTGAGGGTGGAATGCTGTACTTAAATCTAGTCGAGTTCCCAAGGCCTTTTGGAATGCCTTCCAAAAATGAGACGTGAATTGAGGTCCACGGTCCGAGATAATGGACGTTGGAACCCCGTGAAGTCGAACAATCTCATCAACATAAAGTTTAGCATAACGGGAAGCCTTATAGGTAGTCTTGACTGGGAGGAAATGAGCCGACTTGGTTAATCTGTCAACTATCACCCAAACAGAGTCAAAACCCCTAAAGCTCTGAGGCAACCCAGTCACAAAATCCATGGTAACTCTCTCCCATTTCCACTCAGGTATTTCAACTTGTTGCAACAATCCGGCAGGTCTTTGATGTTCGGCTTTGACTTGCTGACATACTAAACACCGTGATACAAAGTCCCCTATATCCCTCTTCATGCTTTCCCACCAAAACAACTATTTCAAATCTTGATACATTTTAGTGGAACCCGGATGAATCGTATATCCGGAATTGTGGGCTTCCTCTAGAAGAGTCCTCCTCAAATTGCCTACATGGGGCACATACAGGCGATTTCCGCATCTCAAAGCTCCTACCTGATCAAGGGAGAACTCAGGTTTCTTCCCATTACAAACTTCATTCCATAATTTACATAATCGAGTATCCTCATACTGGGCAGTTTTCATTTGCTAAATCAAGGAAGATCGCGCACGGACATGGGCCAAAAGTGGACCAGAACCTCCAAGTTCAAAATGAATACCCTCAGCTTCTAACTTGTGGATCTCTTCCACTATAGGCCTTCTCACCAGTGCTATATGAGCAAGACTACCCATGGATTTCCTGCTCAAGGCATCAGCCATTATGTTTGCCTTGCCTGGATGATATAAGATAGTGCAATCATAGTCCTTAAGCAATTCTATCCACCTACGTTGCCTCAAGTTCAGATCTCTTTGTTGGAAAATATAATTTAGGCTCTTATGATCAGTGTAGATCTCGCACGATTCCCCATAGAGATAATGTCTCCAAATCTTTAGTGCAAACACTACGGCTGCCATCTCCAGATCATGGGTGGGGTAGTTCTGCTCATGTCTCTTCAATTGCCTTGAGGCATAAGCAATGACCCGTCCATGTTGCATAAGAACACATCTGAGTCTTACTCGAGAGGCATTACAATAGATCGAATACCCTCCAGGTCCTGAAGGCAAAACCAGCACAGGGGCTGTAGTAAGACAAGTTTTGAGCCTTTGAAAGCTCTCTTCACAGTCATCAGACCATTGAAAAGGCACACCTTTTTGGGTGAGCTTAGTCAAAGAAGCAGAGATCTTAGAGAAGTCTTTTATGAATCTTCGGTAATAGCCTGCCAACCCTAAGAAACTCCGAATTTCAGTCACAGTTGTCGGTCGGGGCCACTTTTGAACAGCTTCAATCTTCCTAGGATCCACCATAATTCCTTCTTTTTATACCACATGACCCAAAAAGGTCACTTGATCCAACCAAAACTCACATTTGGAAAATTTAGCATAAAGTTGGTGGTCCCTTAGAGTTTGCAGAACAATCCGCAAATGACACTCATGTTCTTCCTCACTCCTTGAGTAAATCAAAATATCGTCAATAAAGACGATCACAAAGTGATCCAGGAATGGTCTGAACACTCTATTCATCAAATCCATGAAAGCAGCTGGGGCATTAGTTAATCCAAAAGACATTACTAAGAATTCGTAATGTCCATAACGGGTTCGAAAGGCAGTCTTAGGAATATCTTCCTCCCGAATTCTCAACTGGTGGTATCCGGATCGAAGATCAATTTTAGAAAAGCACGATGCCCCTTGAAGCTGGTCAAACAAGTCATCAATCCTAGGTAAGGGATATTTATTACGAACCGTCAACCGATTGAGTTGTCTATAGTCCACACATAACCGCATGGAACCATCCTTCTTCTTCACGAAGAGCACAGGAGCACCCCATGGGGACGTGCTAGGACGGATAAAGCCCTTTTCTAGCATATCTTACAACTGAACTTTCAACTCCTGAAGTTCTGCTGGGGCCATGCGATAGGGAGGAATAGAAACGAGCTGGACATCCGGAGTCAAATCAATACAAAATTCGATCTCCCTATCTGGAGGCATGCCAGGTAGTTCCTCAGGAAACACATCAGGAAATTCCCTTATCACATGAACTTGATCAAGACTAGGCACCGCCATCTCTACGTCGTAGACCACCGCAAGATAGCCTTCATTCTTTTTATCCATCAACTGCATCGCCTTCAAGGAAGAAATTAGGTTAGTAGGGTTTATGCTGGTGTCTCCCCAGAATACAAAAGATGAACCATCGGTAGTCTCAAACTTAACTGCCTTAGAATAGCAATCCACTGAGGCATGGCATGAGGACAGCCAGTCCATACCTAAGATGATGTCGAAGTCCCTCATCCCCAATAACAACAAATTGGCCAAAGTATCCATTCCCTTAATATTAACTATACAGGAGGGAAACATTAACTGGACCAGTAGGGATTCTCCCATGGGGGTTCCCACCCAAAAAGGGTGATCCAATAATACTGGTTGCTGATTGAAACAAGAAGCAAAATATGGGGATACATAGGAGTGTGTGGAGCCCGGATCAAACAACACATATGCTTCAAAAGAATTAACATGCAAGGTACCTGCCACAATTGCATTCGAAGCTTGGGCATCTTGCCTTGTCAAGGTGAAGACCCTAGGTTGACCTTTGCCTGCTCCTCTACCACCTGGACCTCTGCCACCTATTCCCCTGCCTGAACCTCTTCTAGGGGGTCCATGAGAAGCTCCTGGAGATAGGGCTAAATAAGACGGTGCTGGCACGGCAGGACGTACAAAGTTTGGATCAAAAGCCCCCTTTGAATAGGGACACTCCTTCTTGAGATGTCCTGTCTGGCCACATCCAAAGCAAGCTCCAGTGGCTCTATAACACTGTCCTGAGTGGTAATTTCCACAAGATTGACATGGAGGCCTAGAGTAAGCTGACTACCCCATTCCTTGCATTCCAGGCTGAGATGCACTGCCAGCTTGGGACCCTGAGCCAGATACACTCATAGGAACAGGCCCTGAAGAAGTAGCCCCTCTTGAGAGTGCTTGACGTCGGCCTTGGAAATTCTGAGCTCCCCCAGAACTAGATCCTCCAGAAAAATTCCCTTTCATTTTCTACTTCTTTCCTGCCTCCTTGGCTGCTCTCCGCTCCTCCCTTCCGATCTCGAGACCATAAGCAGCATCCACAATTTCAGCATAAGACATTCTCCTAATCATAGGAAGTAGGTTGGAGAATAAAGGGTCAAGCAATCTGCGGACAAACCTCCTAGCTCTCATGGTATCATCGGATACCAAGTGATAGGCATAGCGGGACAATTTGGTGAATTGTTCTTCATATTCTGCTATAGACATCCCTGGAGTTTGCCTTAATCTTTCAAAATCAGCAGCATACTTCTCTCTTTTGTTGACCGGAAGGAATCTCATCATGAAAACTTCAGAAAATTCTTCCCAAGTGAGGGGAGGTAAACCAGAGGCATCCCTACCTTCCATGAGTGTGGCATACCACTGTTCTGCAGTCCCATTCAGATTATAGGCTACCAGCTCCACTGCTCTCTCACTTGGGCATCTAAGGACTCTGAGGACCTTGTTGGTGCCGTCAAGAAATTGTTGAGGGTCATCCATCAGGGGATTTCCGGAGAAACTGGGTGGATTTAATCTGAGGAAGGATTCGATTGACACTTCATTCCCTTCCCTTTGATGACGAGGCTTACGGACCGGTGGGGTTGGTTCCGCATGAGGTTGAGATTCATTCCTCCTTTGATGAGCTAGGAGTTCTACTAGAGTATTGAGAGTCTGGTGAACCCCTCTCATTTCAGTTGCCAAATTGATTGGCTCCTCTTCAAGAATGGGCTCTTCTGGTTGCCTAGCCGGTCTTCCACGACCTCCTCTTCGACCATGGCCTCTTCCTCTCCTAGGAGGAGAAGGGGCCTGGTCCGATTCGGCATCAGAAGCCTCAGGGGCTTCTGCCCTTGCAACACGAGTGCGAGTTCTAGGCGGCATTTCACCTAAGGAAGGAGTTCATCGAGGTTAAGACCAATTGATATGCCAAGTAAGAAAACACTTGAAGTGAATAATTCATGAAGGATAGACACATGAAGGATAATCCTAAAGGCCTCTGGTAGCATCACGTTTTGTAAAAATGGGCCGGCTTCCATTTGCACAATCGTGATCCCACTAAAGGACACTTGCTCCATAGTACATAGGGAAACCTAAGCTCTGATACCATCTTTGTCACGACCCAAACAAGGTCGTGACCGGCGCTTAGAGAGCACGCTCCCTAGCAAGCCTCACACATCAAAATTCCACAAAATTTTGGACAGAGTTTCCTCTATATTTAGGATATTTCCCAAATATGAATACTTATCCTGCAATTCAACAATCACACACATTTCATCGGGGATCCAGGCATCCTCAGAATGCACCCCTCAGCACGCAACACATATAAAATCAGAGTCCATAATCCAAGTCACATTTACATATCCAATTCCAATTCATAATCAAATCCAACCTAAACTAGTCACCAGGTGCACATACAATAAACAATCCACTAGTTTAATCAACCTCTAAACATAATTTAACATACTAGCAAGGGTCGGACCCTGCCTGTAGTACTATGGAGCTACAACTAAGATTACAAGCGAAACGAAATATAAACAAGGCCCTTACTATATAGGGCTCACCCCGGAAGGAATCTAATGATGCTGAGCAGGGGGATCGGCTCCCAAGTCTGACCTCAGATATCGAAAAGAATATAACAACCACGGGGTGAGTTTGAGAAACTCAGTGAGAGATAGGACACTTTCAAGCCTCATAAGTCAATGTAAATACATGTATAAGTTTAAAATAACTTCATTCAATGAAGAAAATGGCGGAAATATCTAACAGGATAAACAGGCAGGATTCACACTTAGGTGGCCATTCCTTCGTGTGAATCCCGAATCAGGCACACACCCCCCTTCTAGAGAGGCCGTGAAGTACAGGCACGCACCACACTATATGTATGGCCGTGAAATATCCGTCACGCACCACCCCCTTAGGTGGCCATGTAATATCATAGTCCAAGGTACACCAAGGGTAACGTCTACTGTCGTTAGCAAACAGATCCTGTCACAGACTTTCCTATTCTTTCTTGTTCATAAATCATGAATCTTATATCACATCAAAATTCCATTCATCATTGACTCATGAGTAGCATTTCTTAAAGTAAATGAACAATTATAAATTCAAAACAGAATATACTCAAAAGTATGCTATCTACTCACAGATCGCCGGGCACGGAAAAACCTTAAATCTCCGGATCCACAAGAATGGAGAGAAGTTTCCTTGGAATTATCTAGCATTACAACATAACACTAGTATCAATCTTGGATCATTAACACTTTCTATATCATAAATTCTCAAGTCTTAAAATCCTAGGGTTCCAAGAATTCAACTAAAGATATAAGGAATTGGAATTGCTTGGAAGGAAGAAAAGAACAATGCATAAAACTTACCTCTAGGATTTGGAATGAGAGAAGAAGAATAAGATGAGCTCCCACTTTAAATCCATCCAAGCAAGAATGAAGAAGGAGGAATAATGTGTATGGTTGATTCTGTTTAATGGAATGAGTATGGTGTTGTTGTTGTTGTTGATCTAGTTGGGAAAATGATGGAATGAAGTTGATAGATGTAAGGGATGGAGGGAGGAGGAATTTTAGAGGGAAGGTAGAGAGTTGGGATTAGAGAGAGAAGAAAAATCAAAAAATGAGGATGTGGGACGCGTCTCCGTATATATATTAGCCTGTGGTAATCGATTACCATGGGCTGGTAATCGATTACCACGATGAACTGGTAATCAATTACTATTCTGGTAATCAATTACCATGAACAAATGGCTGGTAATCGATTACCACGAACCCAGACCTGGTAATCGATTACCATATTTGGTAATCGATTATGACGTGAAAATTTTTAACCCAAGGGCACACAGAGAGCCTCGTAATCGATTACCAGCTTCACGGTAATCGATTACAACATCCCAAAACATGGTTCCTTGATTCCAACAGACATCCAACACCCAAAATCATCATAAACAGATTAAACGCATCAATCAAACACGATTAACACAGACAAAAATTTGAAAATACTCCAAGGGTGTTACAGTTTCGTTTTAAGCAAAATTACTAGTTATGCATTAATTATGCACTAAATCACCTTAATCTTTTCCTAATCTTTATTCAACACATAAGATAAGTATTCTAGTGTCTCTAAATCAGTTTTGAATGGTTGTTAAATTAATTAACAATTGATGAAATAATTAACTAATTAAACTATCTAATTAGGACAAAACTAATCATATGATTAACTCTAACTAATCCGAACCTTTTTCTATAAATAGAACATCAACGCTACACACCCTCCCACTTTAGAAACACTAGCATTAGCCCACAAACACCTTCCCTTGGCCACTGTTGTAACATTCACCATTTTTCGTCTAATTATTTGGTTTTACCTAATAATTGAGAATAATCAAAATTCGGTTAAACAATTATTTAGACTCAATTGATTAGCAATTACTTGAATTTAGATATGAGGGAATTGAGTTAAAAGTATAGGAGATTTCATAAAATTTTATTGAAAACCGATTTACCGATTTAAAAGAAATCGGAAAAATTACGGTATTTTAAACTGTCGGAACCGAACCAATAGAATTCCAATCCTTTACCCTACCTTGAGTGGCTGATAACTCAGCCACTTAGCATCAAAAGTGGTGCCACTTTGGGCCATACAAGACAAGGAGAGTTGGCTGAATTTCAGCCATACAAGCTCCACCAATCATAAGCCAAGAAGCCACCTATAAATACCCTCTTCCCATCAGATTTTTCTGCTTCTCCTTCACCTATTCTGACCACTTTTCCAGTGCCACTTCTTTCTCTCCTTTCAGCTCTCTTCCTCTCTTCTTCACACACATAACTCCAGCCAACCTCAAGCTTGATCAAGTTTTGCTCATCTAAGCTTCAAAAATCCAGCAAAATCACTTAGAACCAAGGTAGGAGTTTAATATTTGCATCAACTCTGTGTTATTGGCTGGCTGACCTTGGGTTATTTTCATCATCTTTGATGTGCTAAATGAATGATTATGATGATATGTGATTGGTTTTGGGCTGTTTGTTTGATTAAAACCGAATTGGAAGCAAGAAAGAATGGAAATAGGAAGAGTTGATGGGTTAGAGAACCAAAAATCCTCGGCAGTCCGTACGGCGGAGTGTATGGCTCTGCCTATAGCCAATTAAATTAGATGGAACCATTTTATATGAAACTAGACATATCATATAAGGCTTTTCGATTCAAATTGAGAGAGATGTGAATTTTTGAATTTCGACCTAGGGTTTTGACTCTGATTCTGGGCATACTGAGTTGTTTAGAGTAGAACTCGCCCTATACTACTTGAAAATGAGTGAAACTAACTTTGTTAGAAAGCTTACACATAGACGAATGTCCCATAAAAATTTCAGAATTAGATAAGGTCCCAGTTGCTCCCAGTGATCCAAGAAAGTTGCCCTATGTCCAACCGGGTCAGAACAGGGCAGTTTAGGAAGGTCAAAATTCGGGGCTTGTAACTCGAGCCTTACTAAGTCAAATTGAATGAAACATTTTGCAAATGAAACTTTACCCTGTTAGCTTTAATATGAGACAAATTTTGTGTAATTTGAGTTAGTTTTCAATTTTTAGCAGATTTTTACTATTAGATGCCTGATTCTAGCTAACCATTGGGCAGGCCGGGATAAAATCTAGATATCTTGAACTGTAGATATCACAATTAGATGGGACCAAGAGGTTAGAAACTAGACACATAAGGCTAAAACATATCCAAAAATTAGGTTTAAATGAGTTAAATTGAAATAAAGGTGGGATATACCATAACCGGGTAGAATAAGGCAGAATGAGCTAAAAGCCCTATTGATGCTTTATTGAAACTAATGAATGAATCCATGAATGTATATGCATAATTGCTGCTCTATACGGAAATTGCAAATTGTATAAATGTACTGGTTGGCTGGCACTATTCACGGGGAAGCGGACACGTTCCGTTATGCTGCCGAAATTTCGGTAGAACCCATGCACTAGTTATGAGTTACATGTTAATGCATGTGCATTTCAAGAAAGCTAAGAAGGTTATGAAAAAGAATTATGTTACTATGAAAGTTCCATGCTACTTGGGCCAGCCCCGGATAAGAAGTTAAGGGGAATAGATCGGTGGGAAGGTCGGGGAAAGTAAACCCGGCATTCCTGTATAGGAACGAGCTCGATCCTAAAAAGCAGACTATTACCCAGGAGTCTAAATGGCCAAGAACTCCCAAGGGACCAAGAGATGGAAAATGATGAAGAGTAATGGAAAATGCTTATGATGAAAGGTTCATGATTAAGACTGCATGATTACATGACTGCATGGTTACATGAGATAATTATGTCAAAATATTTACAGTTGTCTATCATGTTTGCTTACTGCTATTTATTTAATTATTCTGCTTATTATTTTATGCATCATTATTAGTACTCTATTGTGTTTCTTGTGCCGTCTAAAGTAAAACTGAACCTTGCCTTGGACCAGACTTTTTCCTTAAACTCATTAAAACGGATAGCCTAGTTCACACTCATGTTTTTCTAATTAAATAAAAACCGAGGCAATTGAGAATGAATGTGACGTCAGAAGAACGCCATACATGAACTCTATTGAGAATTTCTTGAAATTCTCACCCCGTGTTGTATTTTTGCATCATTCTCAAATGCTGGCGAAGGGCTCAACGACCATTCTTTTGATTGAGATCCCAGACTTGCAGCTTCACTATGACTCCGAGTTGGACTCGTTGGATACAGCCTGCTCCTGCTATCTCTGCCTCTGCTTTTAGCAAATAGGAATTTTGACGTTCCTTTGTTTCATCTATTTTTAATATATATCTATATGTATAAACTGAAGTGTCGGCTTCCGACCTACTTATGTACACATACAATTGAGAATATATCACTTATTTATATCTTTTCTATTATATTACATTAAACTTTATTACGTTTTATAACGCTATTCACGTCTATTATGTAACAGCGCACCGTTTCAACGGTTTAGTAATACTAATCACGAGATTTAAGTAGAACATTAATACGGTAACACAGACTACCTAATTTCATGCTATGACTTAAGCATAACATTAAATTAGTAAGGTGTTACATTTTTGGTATCAGAGCAGCTCATCCAAGCTAAGGCCTGAGGATTGGACTGACTATGCTTTGCACATATTCTGTACTTTTAGTTGATAATGTGCACAGATCTTGCCTGTATGGTTGAGATATAGTTGTGCATATATATGGGGTGCCTGACCGTGTGAGCTGTTATTTACTAGCACATTAGACTTAGTGTTGAGCCTGATCAACTCAATACTTTTGTTTTGTGTGCTCAGAACTTAATGGCTTCTGGAAGGCGAGGCAGACCACGTGCAAAACCTGCTCCAGCGAACCCGACTGATTTTATGGCCACAATGCGAGAAATGGCCCATGCAATGCGGGAGCAAGCCACGGCAGCTCACCAGATGATGGAACAGCTAGGCAAGCGACCTGCAGTAGGATGTGAAGGGAACCTACATGGCCTAGAGGCTAACTTGGATTATCTCAAATTTGCTGAATTCAGAAAAGCGAATCTGCCCAGCTTCCGAGGGGCGTATGACCCTGATAAAGCCGACGAGTGGATTAAAGCCATGGAGAAGATTTTTTCTGTCTTGGATTGCTCGAATCATTAGAAGGTGACCTTCGCCACCTATATGCTCGAGGCAGACGCCGGGTTCTTGTGGAACGGCGTACGAAGACTGTTTGAAGAATCTCAGACCATAGTCACTTGGATGGTGTTCAGAGATGTATTCTACCAGAAGTACTTTCCTGCTTCGGTTTGAAATGCTAAGGAGCTTGAGTTTATGCAGCTGTGTCAAGGAAATCGAACATTATCCGAATATATTGTCCCATTTGAGGAGCTATGCAAATTCTCCACAATTTATCAGAGGAACCCAGATGAAGCTTGGAAGTGCATCAAGTTTGAAGGAGGGTTATGAGAGGACATTCTCATCGCAATCGGGCCAACGGAGATCAGGGATTTCCCTACATTGGTAAACAAATGCCGACTTGTGGAGGATTGCAATTCGAAATTAGCTGCAGCCAGGGCATCTGGTGGAAATTTCAAGAGGGGGTTGGCCACACAAGGCCCAAGATTTAAGCTCAATATACAACAGCAGTAGAGATTTCCACCGGTAGGCAACAAGGGCAAGTAGCCCTAAAGGCCTTTGCCAAATCCAACTTACACAAAATGCGGCAAGAATCATGGTGATCAGCCATGTTTGGCAGGCCAGAATGTCTGCTATGGATGTGGCAACCCAAGCCACAAAATTTATGAGTGCCCAACTAGGAATCTATCACAGCCGCCTCGACCCCAATGACAAGGACGGGTTTTTACAATGAGCGCAGAAGAAACTGATAAGTCGGAAGGACTAATCCAAGGCACCGGTGACGTGGACGATGAGACTCTAACTGTACTCTATGATTCGGGTGCCTCACATTCGTTTATTTCTCATAACTGTGTAACTGCTTTGCAATTGCCAATTTCTGAGTTACCTTACGATCTATTGGTTTCTACTCCTACTAATTGTCCTGTTAGAACTAGTCAAATATGCATCAATGTTCCTCTTCGAATTGAGGGTAGGAGCTTTGTTGCTAATTTGATTTGTCTCCCTCTATCGAGTCTTGACATAATTCTGGGCATGGATTGGCTTTCTGCCAATCGAGTCGTACTTAATTGCTCTGATAAGATGGTGGTACTCCCCTCTTCTCACTTTCTGAATCCCAAACTGCAACACTCTTCTATCTGAGCTCTTTCAGGCCAAAGAATCAAGGGTATATCCTCTTATCAGCTAATGTAGTAGAAGCTGAGCAGGAACTAGGGGAGATTCCGGTTGTCAGGGAATATCCGGATGTTTTCCCAGAGGATATTCCTAAATTCCCTCCGGAGAGAGAGATTGAATTTGTCAT
Source organism: Pterocarpus santalinus (assembly GCA_031439595.1). Taxonomy (NCBI): domain Eukaryota; kingdom Viridiplantae; phylum Streptophyta; class Magnoliopsida; order Fabales; family Fabaceae; genus Pterocarpus; species Pterocarpus santalinus. The sequence continues at coordinate 25,659,468 of CM062529.1, forward strand.
CGAGTTAGTTCCAAGTGCGGGACCAATATCTGTAGCTCCGTATCGAATGTCACCTATGGAGCTAACGGAACTTAAAAGACAGATCAAGGAGCTTTTAGAAAAAGGATTCATACGGCCAAGCGCATCCATGGGGAGCTCCGGTCTTGTTGGTCAAAAAGAAAGATGGAAGCATGCGCTTATGCATGGATTATAGGCAGCTAAACAAAGTGACAATTAAGAATAAATATCCACTGCCAAGGATTGATGATCTTATGGACCGACTACAGGATGCAATAGTATTCTCCAAGATCGACTTGCATTCTGGATATCACCAAATTCGAGTCCGAGAACCAGATATCCCTAAGACAGCTTTTCGGACTCGTTACGGGCACTATGAGTATACTATGATGTCGGTTGGGCTGACAAACGCACCAGCAGTATTCATGGATTACACTGGACAAGTTTGTGGTGGTATTCATCGATGATATACTTGTCTACTCGAAGACAGAGCAAGAGCATGCGGAACACTTACGGTTAGTTTTGCAAATTTTAAGAGAAAAGAAACTCTATGCTAAATTATCCAAATGTGAATTTTGGATGAAGGAGGTAAAATTTCTCGGCCACGTAGTGTCCTCTGGAGGAATCTCTGTCGACCCCAGCAAAGTAGAAGCAATTCTGAACTAGGAAAAACCGACCACAGTCTCGGAAGTTAGGAGTTTTCTGGGCTTAGCTGGATATTACAGGCGATTCGTTAAAGATTTTTCTCGAATAGCCTTGCCCTTGACCAAGCTAATCAGAAAGAATATCCCATTTGAGTAGACGCCGGAGTGCGAACAGAGTTTTCAGGAATTAAACAGGAGATTGACCACGACACCAGTGTTAGCTTTACTAGACCCTCATGGACCATTTGAGGTCTATTGCGATGCTTCCCAACAAGGGTTAGGGTGCGCGTTGATGCAAACTGAAAAGGTGGTTGCATATGCCTCCAGGCAATTAAAGCCACACGAAAGGAACCACCCAACTCACGACCTCGAATTAGGAGCAGTAGTATTTGCTCTGAAAATATGGAGACATCACCTGTATGGAGTGAAGTTCGAGGTCTTTTCTGATCATAAGAGTTTGAAGTACCTCTTCGATCAGAAGGAATTAAACATGAGGTAGCAGAGATGGATGGAACTCCTTAAAGACTATGAATTTGAGTTGAAATACTACACGAGTAAGGCAAACATCGTGGCAAATGCGTTGAGCAGGAAATCATTGACTGTCGCTTGGATGATGATTAAAGAGACGGAGCTTATTAAAAGTTTTCGAAATCTTAATTTGGGAATTCTTACAACTTCCAGAACTCTTCAGTTACACCAAATTAAGATAACCAGTAGCTTTAAGGACCAGATTCGGCAAGCACAGCAGCAGGATGCTAACTTTCAACATACGATTAGTCTCGTGCAATCAGGGAAATTAACGGGTTTTACCCAAGATAAAGAGGGCATCTAGCGGTGCCACGATAGAGTATGTGTTCCTGAAAGGGACGATCTTCGAAGAAGAATCTTAGAAGAAGCACATAGAGACGAATTCACTGTACATCCGGGCGTAACCAAGATGTATCAAGACCTCAAGAAGATGTTTTGGTGGCTAAGCATGAAGTCAGATGTAGCAAGCTTTGTGGGCAAGTGCTTGATTTGTCAGAAGGTGAAAGCGGAACATCAGAAGCCTTCTGGAATGTTACAACCCTTGGAAGTCCCTGAGTGGAAGTGGGAGAGTATCTCCATGGATTTTATCATGGGGTTACCAAGGACATCAACGGGATATGATGCTATATGGGTTATTGTGGATAGATTAACCAATCTGCTCATTTCCTGCCCGTTTGAGCAAATTATCCACTGGAAAAACTAGCTCAACTATACATTCAAGAGGTTATAAGGTTGCATGGGACCCCTTCAACTATTATCTCTGATCGAGACCCGAGGTTTACCTCACGATTTTGGGGAGCTTTATAGAAGGCATTTGGTGCAAAGTTGTGCCTAAGCACTGCATACCACCCGCAAACAGATGGCCAAACTAAAAGGACGATTCAAACCTTGGAAGATATGATACGAGCTTATATACTGGAGCAACGCGGAAATTGGGATCGATACTTACTGTTGGTCGAATTTGCATACAACAATAGCTATCATGCTAGCATCGGCATGGCTCCTTACGAAGCATTATATGGACGAAAGTGCCAATCTCCCCTGTGCTGGTATGAGACAGGAGAATCAACTCTATTGGGGCCTGATTTAGTCAAGCAGACCACCGAGCAGATCAAGAAAATACGGAGCAAGATGCTTACCGCTCAGAGTCACCAGAAGAGTTACATGGATACCAGAAGGAAACCTCTAGAATTTCAGGAAGGAGACCATGTATTTCTGAAGGTTACTCCTACAACAGGGATAGGTAGAGCAGTCAAAGTCAAGAAGCTAAATCCTCGATTTATTGGTCCCTTTCAAATCCTGAAGCGAATCGGATCAGTTGCATACCGAGTCGCTTTGCCTCCACACCTATCAAACCTCCATGATGTTTTTCATGTCTCCCAACTCCGAAAGTATTAACCTGACCCTACCCATTCCCTTGAACCCGAATCAATACAGTTAAAAGAGGACCTGACTTTTTGCGTACAACCAGCACGGATCGTAGACAAAAGTACCAGACAACTTCGGAATAAGACCATGCAGCTAGTAAAAGTAGCATGGGGAAAAGGAGATATGGAGGACTACACTTAGGAGCTGGAATCTGATATGAGGAAAAAGTATCCAAAGCTATTCACAGGTACTAAATTTTGAGGACAAAATTTTTTAAGGAGGGTGATAATGTAACATCCACCGTTTTTTGCCTAATTATTCAGTTTTACCGAATAATTGAGAATAATTAAAATTTGGTTAAACAATTATTTAGACTCAATTGATTAGCAATTACTTGAGTTTATATGTGAGGGAATTGAGTTAAAAGTATAGGAGATTTTATAAAATTTTACTGAAAACCGATTTACCGATTTAAAGGAAATCGGTAAAATTACGGTATTTTAAACTGTCGGAACCGAATCTATAGAATTCCAATCCTTTACCCCACCTTGAGTGGCTGATAACTCAGCCACTTAGCACCAAAAGTGGCGCCACTTTGGGCCACACAAGACAAGGAGAGTTGGCTAAATTTCAGCCATACAAGCTCCACCAATCACAAGCCAAGAAGCCACCTATAAATACCCTCCTCCCATCAGATTTTTCTACTTCTCCTTCACCCATTCTGACCACTTTTCCAGCGCCACTTCTTCCTCTCCTTTCAGCTCTCTTCCTCTCTTCTTCACACACACAACTCCAGCCAACCTCAAGCTTGATCAAACTTTGCTCATCTAAGCTTCAAAAATCCAGCAAAATCACTTAGAACCAAGGTAGGAGTTTAATATTTGCATCAACTTTGTGTTATTGGCTGGATGACCTTGGGTTATTTTCATTATCTTTGATGTGCTAAATGAATGATTATGATGATATGTGATTGGTTTTGGGCTGTTTGTTTGATTAAAACTGAATTGGAAGCAAGAAAGAATGGAAATAGGAAGAGTTGATGGGTTAGATAACCAAAAACCCTCGGCAGTCCGTACGGCGGAGTGTATGGCTCCGCCTAGAGCCGATTAAATTGGGTGGAACTATTTTTATATAAAACTAGACATCTAGGGCTTTCCATAGACATATCATATAAATCTTTTGGATTAGAATTGAGAGAGATTTGAATTTTTGAATTTCGACCTAGGGTTTTGACTCTGATTCTGGGTAGACTAGGTTGTTCAAAGTAGAACTCACCCTATACTACTTGAAAATGAGTGAAACTAACTTTATTATAAATCTTACACATAGGAGAATGTCTCATAAAAATTTCAGAATTAGATAAGGTCCCAGTTGCTCCCAGTGATCCAAGAAAGTTGCCCTATGTCCAACCAGGCCAGAACAGGGTAGTTTAGAAAGGTTAGAATTCAGGGCTTGTAACTCGAGCCCTAATAAGTCAAATGTAATGGAACATTTTTCAAATGAAACTTTACCCTGTTAGCTTTAATATGAGACCAATTTCGTGTAATTTGAGTCAGTTTTCGATTTTTAGTATATTTTTACTTTTAGATGCCTGATTCTAGCTAGCCATTGGGCAGGCCGGGATAAAATCTAGATATCTTGAGCTGTAGCTATCAAAATTAGATGGGACGAAAGAGGTTAGAAACTAGACACATAAGGCTACAACATATCTAAAAATTAGGTTTAAATGAGTTAAATTGAAATAAAGGTGGGATATACCATAACCGGGCAGAATAAGGCAGAATGAGCTAAAAGCCCTATTGATGCTTTGTTGTAACTAATGAATGAATCCATGAATGTATATGCATAATTGCTGCTCTATATAGAAATTGCAAATTGTATAAATGTACTAGTTGGCTGGCACTATTCACAGGGAAGCGGACACGTTCCGTTATGCTGCCGAAATTTCGGTAGAACCCATGCATTAGTTATGAGTTACATGTTAATGCATGTGCATTTCAAGAAAGCTAAGAAGGTTATGAAAAAGAATTATGTTACTATGAAAGTTCCATGCTACTTGGGCCAGCCTCGGATAAGAAGTTAAGGGGAATAGATCGGTGGGAAGGTCAGGGAAAGTGAACTCGGCATTCCTGTATAGGAACGAGCTCGATCCTAAAAAGCAGACTATTACCCAAGAGTCTAAATGGCCAAGAACTCCCAGGGGACCAAGAGATGGAAAATGATGAAGAGTAATGGAAAATGCTTATGATGAAAGGTTCATGATTAAATCTGCATGATTACATGACTGTATGGTTACATGAAATAATTATGTCAAAATGTTTACAGTTGTCTATCATGTTTGCTTACTGCTGTTTATTTAATTATTCTGCTTATTATTTTATGCATCATTATTAGTACTCTATTGTGTTTCTTGTGCCGTCTAAAGTAAAACTGAACCTTGCCTCGGACCAGACTTTTTCCTTAAACTCATTAAAACAGATAGCCTAGTTCACACTCATGTTTTTCTAATTAAATAAAAATCGAGGCAACTGAGAATGAATGTGATGTCAGAAGAACGCCATACATGAACTCTACTGAGAATTTCTTGAAATTCTCACCCCGTGTTGTATTGCCGCATCATTCTCAGATGCTGGCGAAGGGCTCAACAGCCACTCTTTTCATTGAGATCCCAGACCTGCAGCTTCACTATGACTCCGAGTTGGACTCGTCGGATACAGCCTGCTCTTGCTATCTCTACCTCTACTTTTAGCAAATAGAAATTTTGACGTTCCTTTGTTTCATCTGTTTTTAATATATATCTATATGTATAAACTAAAGCGTCGGCTTCCAACCTACTTATGTACACATACAATTGAGAATATATCACTTATTTATATCTTTTCTATTATAGTACATTAAACTTTATTAGTTTTATAACGCTATTCATGTCTATTATGTAACAGCGCACTGTTTCAATGGTTTAGTGATACTAATCACGAGATTTAAGTAGAACATTAACACGGTAACACAGACTACCTAATTTCATGCTATGACTTAAGCATAACATTAAATTAGTAGGGTGTTACAACTGCCCTTGTCACCATCTACCTCCACCATTTTCTCTCAAAAACAGCAAGAAACCTCCATCAAAACACACCTAAACTATCACCCTTTCTTAGCATCTTCAAATGCCATCAATTCTTACCCTCAAAACTCATAATTAAGCCTCTAAAAAGAAGCAAGAAGATCAAGCATAGATGCTATCCAGCCCTTGTTCACATCAAGTTTCAAGAGTTCAAAACAAGTAAGGTTTTTCTTTTCACTTCTTAGGCATCATGCATGTATTCTTTGTGAATCTTTGAGTTATTTGTAGCTCCTAGCCTTGATTTTCAGCATATGAGTTCATATTTTAAGGTTCTCAAAGTTGGTGATTGGTTTGGTTTATGATGATTTCTTTTAAGGATTTGAGGTTCTAATCTTGTATTCATGTATCTTGATGCTTAAAAACATATTTCCTAGCATGTTTGTGAATTAATTCTTCTTGTTCATGCATATTCAACTCATGGGCTTATCAAGGTGACTATGGGACTTCATGGGTTTTGAGAGTTTAATGATGATATTTGTGTTTCCTTTGTGCTCACAACATGAATAGCCTTGTTTTAATGTTATTTGAGCTTGACTCATTAAACTCCATGAAGGTCACGAGTTCACTATGGACTAAAGGCGACCAATTTGATTTATGAACTTTTGAGGTTGCAACCATGTTAATTTAAGAGGTTGTTATCTATTTATATGAGTTTTGATTATCATTAACATAAGATGCTTGAAAAATCTTTATTTGAAAAGAAAACACCCCCACAGCCTAGCCATGGACTAAGGGTATTCTTTGAGTTTTAAATATGTTTGTGAACTTGAAGATGATGGGCTATGACCTTGTCATGTTGTTTTGGCTCCTTAGAGACTTAGTTCTTTAGTAAATGCAATTTATAACATAGAACTTGTGATTTTCATTTAATGTATATAGTTGTTGCTTTGTTTTAAATAGTTTCCCAACAAGTATTCTTATATATTAAAGTGTATAAAAAGGTCATTTTGAAGTCGCATAACCTAAATTTTGATCCTATATGCATATGTGTTAATTCTACTTGAGTTTGGTGCTTTTAATATGTGATTTAAGTGAAGTATAAGAGCTACCCTATTTTGGGCAGCACCATAGCTCTTTTTATCTCACACATTTTAAGCCTTTAAATGGTTGGTCTGAGTCTTAGATCATGAACTTTTACTTGATTAAACTTTTGAACTCATATGTGCAAGATATATGCTCATTTTCTTACTTTATGCACTTGCAACATGTGAACAAGTTGGATTTTAAAATTCTGTATTATAAGTGTAACACCTTACCAGATATTATATTGTGCTTAAGTCATAATATATTACTCAGTAGTTTGTTACGTGCGGATATCTCTTAATTCGTTTATCCTTAATTTACTAACTAGGTCGAGTAAGTTCTTATTGTAAAACATGATGTTTAATTTGGCATTAGTTTATATATATATAAACTAAAGAACAATAAATCGAGTAGAAATAAACTCATAACATCATCGAGCCATCTTAATATACATACATATATAGTCATAGTATTTACCAGTACATGCCATCTAAAACAGTGGATACAAAATGGCAGAACCGTCAAATAAAATAACCCAATCTGTGATCATGAAGTGCTGTCACCTATGGTCCTCGAAGGACATTTTGTCTACCATCTCTCTGAGGAATGCAAAAAGAAACTAAATCCTATGGCCCAAGGTCATAAACATGGCAAAAAAGGGCCACTCTGTACACTAAATCGGTGAGGAGCATGCTATCTCTAGTCGGATGCCGAAGATAGGAACCCGTTAGCCATACTAGGCTCACATTTGAGGTGTGGCATCCTTTGGAGTGCGGAGGATGAGCCAATAGATGACTTTGATGCCTCTGAAGGATCCCATTCATCAAGGGAGAAAGAGGGAACAATCTGAGGTGGTGAGGCAGGTGGTGTAGCTACTGGTGGTACTAGAGGTGGGATAGGATGTGCCATGTTTATGGCTATAAAGGGTGCAGCAAGATCAAACAGGGGCTGAGAAAAAGGAACTGTGAAGTCTTTGTAGAAAAGAAATATAAATGGAAACAGCAGGTACTGGTGATATAAGTAACACCCTCTATTATATAAGCCATGCTCGAGTCACGGAGTTATATTAAGAGGTTGTCACTGTGCTAAGCTAATCTTTAAAATGCGGAAAATATAATACATAGCCCTTCAACTATACACTTTATTACTGAAATATAGTTCATAAATTTCATTGTCTTTGATATATAGAGAATAAAATAATTATAATTTAAAAGAAATTTGTGACTAACATATCACATAGAACTTGCTTCCGCTAGTCATCAGCTAGCTTCAGTAGTCTCTTGATTTAGTTTGCTTCAGAGTCTTGCTCAATGAACATCCCAGTATTCCACCTCACACATGATTTCCAACTTAGGTGCTGGAATGTTTATGGAAAAAAAAATATACAAGCAGGCAGTGAGAACCTATGGTTCCCAGTAGGTAAACTCAAACCATACAGTGTCATCATAAACATTCTAGCCACTTCGGTTTCTTAAAAAAAAATGTGAGCACATATACACAACCAGTGGTTCAGTTTTAAGTTGAAAACATCTTTCTCGAAGCGGGTTATATTTTAACAACCACTTGCTATATCATATGACAGACATAGAAATATGAATAGTATAATATGCTTAACAAGAATCGTCATAACATTATGACTTAATGAGATAATTGAAGAAGCACATAAAGATGCTTATACTTGACTATATATAAGTGCACTTGACTTAATTCAACTTGATCTTCATGAACTTTTTCATTACTTGGTCCCCTAGGAATTCTTGGCCATTTAGACTCCTGGTTAATAGTCTGCTTTTTAGATCGAGCTCGATCCTATACAGGAATGCCGAGTTTACTTTCCCCGACCTCCCTACCGATCTATTCCCCTTAACTTTAATCTGGGGCTGGCCCAAGTATCATGGAACTTTATCATAACCTAACTTTGGTGAATCTCTTGAAAAATGCTCATGTATATGCATGCATCTCATAACCCATGCATAAGCTTTACCGAATTTTTGGTAGCATAACGGAATGTGTCCGCTTCCCTATGAATAGTGCCAGACAACTAGGAAATTTTAATCAAATAGCAAACCCAATACAGAACATTATATCTTCATTAGTTGTCACGCACAACAAAGTCTTATGAGCAAAGCTTAGGTAGTTAGGTGCGAGCTTTAAAATCTTAAGTCTTAATCTATCTTGCAAGCTTTTAACTTTTATTGATATTCCCAAGTTCGACTTCCAAGATTGGATTAGGCCCGAGTTCTGAGATTACATAAGTTCAGACTTCCGGGGTTCAGGTATAAGGTCTCATATTCTGGTACCGATTTCCGGGTTTATGTTAAAATCCTCGACTTCCGGATTTAAGTATTTTAGGCTTTATATTCTTGTCCTAGACTTTTGATTTCAAAGTGTTTTATGTGCTATGTGATTTCAATTTCCGACACTAACTATACCCGATCTAGTTTTCTATTTACTAAGTTCCGACTTCAACATTAAGTATACCCGACCTAGCTCGTTGTTTGCCAAGTTCCGAGTTCAACATTACATATACTCGACCTAGCTCGTTATTTGCCATGTTCTAAATTCAACATTAAGTATTCCCGACCTAGCTCATTGTTTGCCAAGTTCCGAGTTCCGATATTAACTCAAGTTATTTGTGTTTTATTCCAGACTGCCTTATCTCTAGCCAGAATTACACTCTCATAAGAGAAAATTCACGAAAAATACAAATCTGGGTGAAATTATACAAATTTTATATCAATATAAAGCTAATAGAGCAAGATTTCAAATGAAATAAGTTGCATTCCATTTGCTTTAGTAGAGTTCGAGTTATAAGCCCCAAAATTTGACCTTCCTGAATTGTCTTGTTTTGGCTTAGTTTGGACATAGGGCAACTTCTTCAAACTATTGGGAGCAAACGAGATTGAATCTAACTCTAAAATTTTTATAGGATGTTCTCCTATGTGTAAGCTTTCTAACAAAGTTGGTTTTATTAAATTTCAAGTCGTATAGGGCAAGTTTTACCCTAAACAACCTAGTCTGCCCAGAATCAAACTCAAAAACCTTGGTCAAACTTCCAAAATTCATATCTCTCTCAATAATAATCCAATAACCTTATATGTATATATATATATATATATATATATATATATATGGAAAGCTCTGAATGTCTAGTTTCATATAAAAATAGTTTCATCGATTTTAAACGATTGTAGACAGAGCCGTACACTTCACCGGTACGTATGCCATAAGATTTTCTCACAAAAACAAATTTTGCTTAGCTCCTTTTTGAGTTTGTGATAAATTCCTCAACTTAAACTAAGTTTCCTCATCTCAAATCACTAGAAAAACATCCTAACACCATCATGCAAGCATGGCATAAGAGTAACACAGCAGCCACATAGTCACATGATACATCCAATAACTAAGGATTTGAGCTACCTACCTCAAAATCCGTGAAACCATGGGTGCAAAGAAGGCAAGAGCAACATCCTAACCTTCTTCCCCTCTCATGACAGTGCTATAAATGGTGGTGGAGGGACACCACTTGATGCTAAATCATGAAATTGTTAGAGGGCTTTTGTAGAGGAGAGGATGAGGATTAATTTTCATAAAAGCAGCAAGGGGATTTGAGGTCAAGAAGGCTTCCAATCTTTAGCCTGAAGCTCTTGGTCATGGAGGCAAGGAAAGAAAGGAAGAAGAAGAAGAAGAAATAGAAGGAAGCAGCAACTAGTGGAGAGCACAAAATGAAGGAAGCCAAGGGGAAAAATCTAATGTTAGTAAATGAGGGTGGTTGAGGAATTGGTCTCTTATTGGTTGATGCTTCACTTGGCTCACAAATGAGCCAACAAGGCTTGAAAATTTGTGGCTGCCTTGCACCACTTCTAGATAGGTGTGTGGCTAAATTTTCAGCCACTAAACATAGGATTTTGGGTATACAATTCCATTGACTCGGCTCTGACAGTTTAAAATACCGAATCTTTACCGATTTCCCTCAAATCGGTAAAATATTACTAAGCAAATTTGTGAGATTTTCTATATCTCTATTCTAATCATCTTAAGTCTAATCTCTTTAATTAACACCTAATTAACTCCTAATTATCCTCTAATTATTTTTTAATTAATCTTACTTAGTCAATAAAATCAAATAAATTGATTATTAGTGTAAATTAAACGTTTTGCAAATTTAGAACCTTTTTGTTTTTTTTTTTTTTTTGTTTTCCGTAGCTAATGGCATTTCCATAATTTTGAGCAAGTCCAGGGGCACCACATGTCATTTCACGCCAGACTGTCTCCATGGCCCAATCGGCAGAGATTTAAACTTCTACAGTTTCCCCACTTAATTCTGCTCCATTTAAAACTCCATTCTGTTAATTCTACAAATGTGGGGATATAAAGGTCATTTTATTAAAAATTCTAGGGTTATTGTGGAAATATTCACTTGAGGTTAAAGTACAATTTCTAAAACTTTTGGGCAAGATTGCAATTAACAAAAGTTGACAGGGGCACTTTTATCATTTCCTAATTTTTTAACATATAGCAGTGCCATATTTTTAACGGCAGTGTTATGCTACCCTATATTTCTGAGTATGAGGATTGTCAGGGTATACCACTGCCTAAGAAATTCCCACACTGCCTAAGAGAAATAATTAAAAATTTCTATTATACTCCACTTCAGAAAGTAAGGGATGTTACAATACACATAGAGCCTATCACCTAGTCGATGTAATTGTAGATCAGGAAACTCAATAAAGAAGATGGCCGTCGCCGCCAAGTCCATGGTCTAAGAATGACGTGGATATAAATAGTAGGGTGAGAATTTGCAAAATTCCCAGTATGATTCTTGTAACTATATTACACTGGCATCATGTTCATTCCCAATTACTTTAGGTTTTATTTAATTACAAAAAGGTGAATAACAGATACATTATTCTTATTCATTTGGATTTAAGAAAGCATAACCCTAAGCAAGGTTCAATTTTATTTAAGGCAGTAAGATAAAAATAGATATTTGACATAATATCACATAGAATAAGAGGAAGTGTAAACAAGAGTAATGATTATAAAAGAACACATATGCAACAGCGCATTCGAATCACAATTAATTAACACGTCTATATAAATGCATTAATGCATGAAAATACAACATACTTTGCCTCATTAATTCTTTAATTTATACGTCATAGGCTTTTTCATACTTGGTCCCCTAAGAGTTTTTGGCTATATAACTCCTAGGTAATATTCTGCTTCTCAGGACCGAGGTCGATCCTATACAGGATCATCGAGTTTACTTTTCCCGACTTTCACACCGATCTAGTCCCCTTAACTTTATCCGGGGCTAGCCCAAATAATATGGAATCCTTCATAACTCTTATGAATTTCATATTTAAGATTTCATTAGCTTGAATGTCATATGTATTAACAAGTATATATCTTGTGCATAATTTCTGCCAAAATTTCAGCAGCATAACGGATCAAGTCTATTGCCCTGTGAATAGTATCATTCAACCAAACAATCAATCACAACAGTAGAATTAATATAATATGTCAAGCTTTCAACACTGATATAAATTCTGCAACATTCAAACTTGAGTTGAGTTCCTACATGTACTAAGGTATAGAATTCTTTAGATTGGTAATTCTACTAACCATATTCAGTTCTACCCAATTTTTGTAATTTATGCCATAATTTTTGCTTAACTCATTTAGATCGAAAATAATATGTTAACGTATTATGTGTCTAGTTTTTAACTTCTTTGGTCCCATAAGGTTTTGATAAGTATAACTCAAGTAATTGAAGTTTTATCTAGGCTTATTTTGTAGCCAAGCAGATTTACACACTAAAAAGCAAAATTTATATAAATCAAATTGGATTTATACAAAACCTATATCATATTAAAGCTAACTGAACCAGTTTTCATTTCCAATAAGTTTCATTTCTTTTGAATAAGTAGAGCTCAAGTTATGAGCTCTTGAAGTTGGCTAACTTGAGCTGCCCTATTCTAGCTCGGTTAGGATATAGGGCAACTTCAATGAATTACTGGGAGCAACAGGGGTGAATTTGACTCTGAAATTTTTATGGGATGTTGCTCTACGTGTAAGCTTTCTAACAAAATCGGTTGCACTCAATTTGAAGTTGCATAGGGTGAGTAATGCCCTGCACAAACTACTCTAGTCAGATCCAGAGGTAGAAATCTATGGTAAACTTCAAAAAATCATATCTCACTCAATATTAATCCAATGGCCTTATAATTTACATGGTTGGAAAGCTCTAAATGTTTAGTTTCACAAAAATTAGTTTCATCTTATTTTGATATTTGTCAATGAGGCCGTATGTTTGGCAATATGGACATGTCTTCAATTTGGGCAAATTCTATTTTGCCTCTCTTTAGGTTTTTCTCCCAAATTCTCAACCAAACCCAACTTATGCATGTTATATCAACTACAAAAACTCATATAAACATAGCATAATAACAAGTAAATGGATGGAACAAAAATTCCCAACAATACTAATTCACTATTTAAAGAAGAACACCATGAATCTTACCTCTGATTTGATGCAAACCTAGCTAGATTTTGATGATTTGGGGTGCACGATGTTGTTGGAGATTAGAGATGGAAGAAGGAGATGGAATGGATGAAGAAATGGAGGAGAGCTCTCAGCTGAAAGGTGTAACATCCCCACTTTCGTAAGCAAAGCATAATGGAAACTTTGAATTATTTCCTTTAACCAATGTGAGAATTTCTTAGGCAGCGCTATGCCATGACGATCTTCATACTTAGAATTATAGTGTACTATAATATTGCCGTTGAAAATATGGCACTGCCATATGTTAAAAATTAGGAAATAACAAAAGTGCCCTGGTAAGCTTTTATTGTTTGCAGCAATGCCCAGAATTTCTAGAAATTAAATTTTGACCCTAAAGAGTTATTCCCACAATAACCCTAGAACATTTCGTAAAATGACCTTTATGTCTCCATATCCGTAGAATTAGCATAATGAGGTTTTAAGCAGTGCAGAATCACATGGTGAAATTGTAGAAGTTTAAATCTTTGCCGATTGGGCCACGGGAGTAGTCAGGTATGAAATGACATAGGGTGCCCCTAGACTTGCTCAAAATTATGGAAATACCATTAGCTATAGAAAATCAAAAAAAAAAAAAAAGCAGAAAAGACTCTGAATTGGTAAAATGTTTAATTTACGTTGTTAGTCGATTTGTTTGATTTTATTAGATAAGTAAGCCATTTGAAATTAATTAGAAGTTAATTAGAGGATAATTAGAAGTTAATTAAAGAGATTAGGATTAGGGAAAGATTAAAATAGACATGCAACAAATTTTAAGTTACCAGTAATATTTTGCCAAATTGAAGGAAATCAGCAACGATCCGGTGTTTCATACTATTAGAATTGAACCAGTAGAATTTTCTACTGAAAACCCTCACTTAAGTGGCTGAAATTCAGCCAACCCTACTACATATGAGTGGCGCCAAGTGTTGCTCAAGATAATGGAGAAACTTGGCCTCACCTCCACCACCAAGCCTCCACCAATCACATCCACTCTTAGGTGAGATGTTTCGTCTCTTATTCCCCCTCAATTTCAGCCTCCTCTATCTCTCTTTCAGACTTACTTTCTTCTTCCTCTCACCATCTTCTTCCACTTTCAACATCTATCAAGCTTCTTTCACCCAAATCTTTCACTAAAACTCAAGACTAGCTTATGGTGGTACCAAAATCAAGGTAGGAATCCAACTTCTCTTCTTGTTTTCCTTAATTTGGGGCTGTGTGGGGATCTTGTTTTTCTCATGATACTGATGTGATCTAGAGTGATGATGATGGATTATGGTTGATTTTACATGTATGTTGCAATTAGGATTGGACTTGGTATGAAAGAACTTGAAGAATAGAGAGAATTCAAGAAGCTATTAGGGTTTTCACTCGAGATCCGTATCGCGGAGTGCACAGCTCCATCTACAGCTGTTTAAATTTGATGAATCCATTTTTATATGAAACTAGACATCAGGGCTTTCCATTCATACAAAATATAAGGCCCTTGGGTTAGTATAGAATTAGTTATGAATTTTTGAAGTTTGACCTAGAATCCAGGATTCCCATCTGGGTAGTGTGAGTTGAGAGGTATGTAACTCATCTTACACAACTCTAAATCGGGTGAAACCAATGCTGTTTGAAAGCTAACATATAAGAGAATATCCCATAAAATTTCAGAGTCAGATTCGTTGCTAATTGTTCCTAAGATATCAATGAATTTACCTTAAGTTCAAACCAGACTAGAACAGGGCAATCCAGTAGGTTTAAGTTATGGGGCTTATATCTTAAAATATACTCATGTAACTTATTCCATTTGAAAACTTGTTCTGTTAGCTTTAAATTGATATAAATTTCATATGATTTCACCTAGATTTCTATTTTTAGTGAATTTTCACTTATAAGGGTGCATTTTTGGCTAAGTACAAGGCAGTCTAAGGTAAAATACTAATAACTTGAGTTATACAAATCAAAATGAGATGGGACCAAAAGGATTGGAAACTAGACACATAGAGCTATGACATACCCAAAATTCAGGTTTAAATGAGTTGAATTGGACTAAAGGTGGATTATAAAAAAATTTGGTAGAATGGGATGAAGTAAGCAGAAAACTCTATTGATGTTTGTATTGAATTTGATGAATGATATTGTGAATATATAATTGTTGTTCCATATTGATTTGCATGTTTGAATGATTTTACTAGTAGTCTGGCACTATTCATGGGGAAGCAGACTCGATCTGTTATGCAGCCTAATTTTCGACAGGAGTTTATGAGGACTTATATTATGAATAATTGTGCTAAGATTATAAGGATACATGTGTTCATATGAATGCCATGTCTATGAAAATCATGCATGCAAATGAGATTGAGGAATGATATGAGATATATGTATGAATGCATAGAGCATTTATGTGCATAATAGTAGTAAAAGATTATAAGGACTTGCAAGAGGGACATACCAAGCTACCACATGAGGCATGGCATAGACCCAGCTAGTATGGGCTAGAGCAGTACTGTCTAAGACTTGGGCTAACCTTCGATTAAATTTAAGGGGAATAGACCGGTGTAAGGGTCGGTGAGAGTAAACCCGTCACTCATGTATAGGTACGAGCTTGGACCTGAAAAGTAGGCTATTACCCAAGGGTGAGAGAGGCTATTCACCTCCAGGGGACCAAGTACAGAAAAGCAAGATCAAGTTGCAAGTTAAAGAAAGAGACAATTATCTCGTTATGTCATAATGTTATTATGATTCTTGTTGAAGCATATTACACTATTTGTGTTTCTATGTCTATCATATAATATGGCAAGTGGTTGTCGAAATATGACCCGCTTCGAGAAAGATGTTTTCAACTCAAAATTAAACCACCAGTTGTATATATGTGCTCACATTTTCATAAGAAACTGAAGCAGCTGGAATGTTTATGATGCCACTGTATGCATGATGGTTTGAGTTTACCTACCGAGAACCTTACGTTCTTACTGCTTACTTGTATATTTTTCTTTCCATAAACATTCCAGATCCTAGGCTAAAACTTAAGAATAAAGCAGAATCCTGGGATGTTTATCATGCAAGACTCAGGCTTAAGTCAGCTCGGAAGACTATAGAGGCCGATTGAAGTTCAAAAAGGGTGACAACCACAATGTAGGAGCAGTTTCCGCGTATAACATTAGTTACAAAATTTTTTCTTAAGTTGTTATTATTTTATTCTCAACGTATCAGAGATGACGAAATTTATGAACTATATTCAGTAATAAAGTATGTAGTTAAAGGGTCATGTATTGTATTTTTTTACGCATTTTAAATATTCTCTTAGCACAGTGACAACCTCTTAATATAATGCCATAACTCGAGCATGGCTTATATAATAGAGTGTTACAAAAGGGGGCCGAATTTTTTTGTGGGAGTAGAAAAGAAAATATGAAATTGTTATAGCATTAGGTTGTTGGGATAGTTGCTCCTCATTGGTGGTTACTTGAGTGGCTGAAAACTCAACCAAGTTTCCTTTATGTGCGGCTGCCAATGGTGCCACTTTGTTTGATGAATATGGCCAAGTTTTCAGCCACTTAAGCTAAGGTTTCTAGTGTAAAATTTCATTGATTCGGTTCTGGCAACATAAAATATCGAATTTCTTTCAAACCAACAATACATTACTAAATAGTTTTTTAAAAGTTTCTAGATATCTTTCTTAATTTTTTCTAAGCTTAATCCCTCTAATTAATATCTAATTAGCTTCTAATTAACCTTCAATTAACTTCTAATTATTCTTTTTTATTTGATAAAATCAAATAAATCGATTAGCTACGTAAATTAAATGTTTTGAAAAAAAATTCCAGACATTACAATAAGAACCTTGAATGTGTAGCATGATTTTGGTGTGTTTTAATGTTCTTAAAATGGTGATTTGAACCATGAGAATCTATATTACCATGTCATTTGTTTATTTGCCAAGTTTCTTGAATTATAGAGTTGACCTCATGTATTAAAAGTATAATATCAAATCTGCCCTATTCTTGGGTAGCAAGCATTTCATTCAATTTTCTTTCATTTATGTGTTTTATAAACTTGGTTTGATATCTTGAATAATGTATTTTTAGTTAAAGAAGCCTTATGCACAAATTTGAGAAGTTTTGAAGCGAAAATGACTTGGTTTTAGTCTATATAAGCTTTCGGTCATGAGCTTCTTTGGAACATGGAAGTTGTTTTATTTGCTTAGCCTTAATGAAATGTTCTCAAACCTTTGAGCATGTTTGAATTGGCTTGGTATATGTGATAGTTTCTTTTGGGACCATTAAGGTTTAATAAGCTTCTGAAAGACTTTTGGCATATGTTAAAATGAACCATGACCTATCTTGGAGTTTATGACTTTATGGACTTGTACCTATGCCATTGGACCCTTTATGGACTATGATTAAACTATGATGAGTCTTTGAGACTCATTTGGACCCATTTGATACCTTTTATGATCATACATATGCATTGGAGTACCTATGCTTTGGATTGGGCTATGGACTTTGGACTATAGATATTGGACTTAAATACACTTCTCAACGCACTAATAAACCTTAATTATAAAAATTTAAGTTAAGGTCCCATTAGAAATGTCATATAAAGTAGCTAGTTTCTTTCTTAAAGTGATTTTTTAAAGTTCAAAGTTTTCTAAATGGATTTCTTTTCGCTTAAAATGATCACTTTTGCTTGTTTTAGCTCATGTTCGATCTATGTTAGCATTCTACCATGAAGCAAGAATATTTCATGATGTGGTTGCATTTATATGTGTGCATTTTGAGTTATTAATATCAATTGACAAATTGTTAGGTTATTTGGCTTAAATATGCTTTATGAGCAAATTAGTTTAATAACCATGTGTAACTGCCTTAATGAATGACTATCCATGCCTTATGAACTCATGAGTATATGAGTATGCGATTAGTATTATTTTGGTGGTATATGTGCATGCTCACTATGGTTTTTTAAGTAAGAGTATGATATGAAAAGAAAAAGCATGTGATATGTACACATTTATGCATGAGTATGAGAAATTCCTGGCAAGAGATATGCTAGATGTGCACTATGTAATCTTAGAATGATAATGAGCTATAGACTGTGCAGTATGTGAAAAGTATATGCCTATGTGGTTGTGGACTATATGTTGGATCTATATCTTATGGCTTGGGACTATGTGATTACATAATTACTATGAGGCAGTTATGCGCTATGTGATAGTTATGAAATACTCGTTCATTATGTGATAGATATGAAATATTTGTGCACTACGTGATGGATTTGAAACATATGTGCACTATATGATTGAATATGAGATATATGGCTACTATAAGTGATTAATGAATATGTGAGTGTGTGGATCCCACCATCTAATGGACAAGCTATGCATTTCACTAAATGACACCTTAGGCCCCACCATGCTAACAGATCAAGACTTGACGATCATATTGTGACGCCTTAGGCCTCGCTATGCCAGTAGATCAGGACTTGATGATCACAAAATGATATCTTGGGACCCACCATGCTAGCAGATAAGGACTTGGCAATCACCGATCTGACTAAAGGACAATCTAGCAACAAGAGCTCTTGCAGATTTGAATATATGATGTAGACCTTGCAGACTTCAGCCATCAGAAAATGTTAGTAAACAATAGAAAGGAATTTGACATTATACTTGTCATTACTTATGAATTATAATGATGATTATGATATTTGCATTCTGGCTTTATTGCTTATGTTTATGATTATGTGCTGCCATCTTGCTTGACACTTATAAATGGCTGGAAATGATAATTTATTTTATTTACTACTTGTGTCTTATTATGTGTCATTTTGCTGCTAAATGTTCTAATATTTTTATTTGTGATTTGATTGATTATGTGTTATGCATATTGTTGCACTTCTGCTTTATTTTTAGCATTTTGGGGATGATATGGAACTCCCCTAGAAACACCACTCTATTAGGAGACGTCCGTCACCCTATTTGTCTTGGTGTTTCTAAATAGCAGGAACCACCATGATGGTAGAGATAGAGGTAGTACAAGACCATGTTCCTAGGAGGAATTGGATTATGCGACTAAGTTGTCTTTAATTAAGCATTAGCTTTATCTGAAATTATGGGTATTTATCCTTTGGCTTGTAACTCAGGTGTCCCCATTGTAATTTGAGAAATGTATCTGAATAATAGACATTGATAGTGGATAGTTCTTTAAAGCTTAGGCTACTTGTGGGATGTAATATAAAGTAGCTCTTTAATTTATATTTAGAATTGATAAATGGATTTAATATATAATGGATAAACCAACTAAATAAAGAAAAGTGTTTTGCTAGCTTTTGTAAATTAAAAAAAAAAAACCCAAAACAAAACAAAAATTTGCTCAAATTTTGCTTAAGGTTTAAGGTATTACACTACTCGTATTGCCAATCCAACTCAAACCTTTATAGAGGAAGAACCTGAGGTACCAACAGAGAAGTTGGAGAAATATTTCTTTTCTTCTTCGACTGAGCAGAGTGCTTCACCTATCAACCAGCACCTCCAAACTATCTATGAGGGATTAAAGCAAACCTTTCCCATTGACCTGGCCACCTTAGCATGTTTACAAAAATCTTTGCTGAAGGTGGCCAAGTCAATGGATACCACTATTGCTATCAAAGTTAAGTAAGACTGCTAGCAACTAGTTGTGAAGCTAGAATGTTATCCTTTAACCAAAGCATGTATGAGACTCGGAAGTCTACTGGCCTGAAAGACTTAAATCGGCTAGCAAAACTTAGGGATCAAAAGGATAGCTTCAAGGCTCAGTTTCAAGTGATCAACGCTAATCAGAAGGCAGAACAACAACGACAACAAGTGGTACAGAACAGGATCACTAACATCAACAATGAGATTGCAAGACTCCAAGTTAAGCTACGACAATTGGAACCAGAGCTAGTAGCCATGATTGCTGACCTCAAGGTAGATTCTCAAACTAAGCTTCGACTATACAACCAAACTAGAGCCTCGGATGAGGAGATCCACCTAATAAAGGAGAAGGAGCAAATCCTGGAGAACGAAGCTAAAGGTGGCATCCAAGGCTTCACCGAGATAGAACTCTCATGGGCCAAATACAGAGACATGTTGGCCAATATTGAGAAAAAAGTTGTTGATGTTGTTGTTGCTCTGGTAGTCATAGACATCATCTCTGCTTCCATTTCTCTTAAGCAAATAGCCACTGTAGCTGCCTCTAATGTAACATCTCCATATAACGTTATAGGAAATACTGAAAATGTCTTTGGGCAAACTTTTATTATTTATAACCTTGCCCCTGAGCTTTTTAAAAAATGAACTTTAGGTCCTTATATTTTATTTATAGCCTTGCCCCTGAACATTTTAGAAAATGATATTTAGGTCCCTATATCAACAGGATTAGTAAAATAAGGTTTTAAACAAAGTAGAATCACGTAGCGAAAATGTAGAAACCTATACCTCTGCTGATTGAGCCACGGAGGTATCCATATGTGAAATGACATAGGATGCCCCTAGACTTATCCATAATTATGAAAATGCCATTAGCCATTAACAACAAAAACTAGAAAGGCCCTCAACTTGCAAAACGTTTAATTTACACTGTTAATCGATTTATTCGATTTTATTGAATCCTTAAGATTAATTAGAAATTAATTACGGGTTGATTCAGAGTTAATTAGATGTTAGATTAGAGAGATTAGAATTAGAAATAATTAGAATAGAAACATACAAAACTTCACAAATTTCTTCAAAACCGTTTTACCGATTTGAAGGAAATCGGTAAGATTACGGTATTTTAAACTGTCGGAGCCGAGCCAATCGAATTTCAACTCATTAACCTTACTTAAAGTGGCTGAGAACTCGGCCACTTAACCTCCCAATGTGGCACCACTTTGGCCACAACTCATGGGGAGGCTTGGCTGAATTTCAGCCATACAAGCTCCACCAATCACAAGCCAAAAAGCCACCTATATATACCCCTTCAATTAGATTTTTCTGCCTCTCCTTCACCCATTCAGACTGCGCCCTTTCTCTCCTCTCATTCAGCTCTCTTCTTCTCTTCTTCACTCACATAACTCCAGCCAACATCAAGCTTAATCAAGCTTTGCTCTTCCAAGCCTTCAAAAACCCAGCCAAATCACTTAGAACAAAGGTAGGGGTTTAATACTTGCATCAATTCTGTGGTCTTGGCTGGCTAGGCTTGGATTATTTTCACAATCTTTGATGTGTTAGATGAATGATTATGATGATATGTGATTGGTTTTGGGCTGTTTGTTTGATTAAAACCGAATTGGAAGCAAGAAAGAATGGAAATAGGAAGAGCTGATGGGTTAGAGAACCAAAAACCCTCGGCAGTCCGTACGGTGGAGTGTACGGCTCCGCCTAGGGCCGATTAAATTGGATGGAACCATTTTTATATGAAACTAGACATCTAGGGCTTTCCATATATATATCATATAAGGCTTTTGGATTAGTATTGAGAGAGATATGAATTTTTGAATTTCGACCTAGTGTTTTGACTCTAGTTCTAGGCAGATGGGGTTGTTCAGGATAGAACTCACCCTATACTACTTGAAAATGAGTGAAACTAACTTTTTTAGAAATCTTACACATAGAATAATCTCCCGTAAAAATTTCAGAATTTGATAAGGTCCCGTTTGCTCCCAGTGATCCAAGAAAGTTGCCCCATGTCCAAACCGGGCCAGAACAGGGCAGTTCAAGAGGCCAGACTTCGAGGCCTATAACTCGAGCCCTACTAGGTCAAATGGAATGGAACTTTTTGCAAATAAAATATTGTCCTGTTATCTTTAATATAAGACCAATTTCATATGATTTGGATCAGTTTTCTATTTTTAGTGAATTTTTGCTTTTAAGTGCATGATTCTGGCCAACCACAGGGCAGGCCGAGATAAAAGTTAAATAATTTGAGTTATACAAATCAAAATTAGATAGGACTAAAGAGATTAGAAAATAGACACATAGCACTTTAACATATCCAAAATTGAGATCCAAATGAGTTAAAATGAATTTAAGGCTTAATTTCTAAAAACCGAGCAGAATCAAAGAGAAGTGGCAGAAAACTAATTCAAGACTTAAGTTATGAGACTTTATTTGATTGTTGGAGCATCTATACCTTGCATTGATTTTTTTTCTGTATGAATGACTGTCTGGTGGACTAGATTGGCACTATTCACAGGGAAGTAGACACGTTCTGTAACATCCCGATTTCCGATTTCGGCTTCGCCCTCAAGACTGATTCATTCCGATTTCCGACTTAGTCCTTGAAGCACAGATAAGAGTATTATTCCCGAGTTTCGAGTTAGTCTTGCTGGATTTCCCGGCTTCATGCCTTGTACGACTTCCGACTTTGTTCCAAGGCTTACAAAGGGATGGCTATATCTTCCGACTTCCGACTTAAACTTAAGGTCTTGTGCTGGCCGGATTTTCCGATTTCCGACCTTAGTCTCCGAATGGACAAGAAATACGATATCCGACTTTGTTTCAAGCGGAGGAACGAGGGATCAGATCTCTAAATTGGTTTACGAGTTCGAGTCATTCGAATGGAGATGCATGGATTCCGACTTCCGACTTGGACCTCTCATCCGGACACATGAACGTAATTCCATGAGATCCGACTTCGTGCCTCAAGGGAAGTATGTCCGGTTTCCGATGTAATCAACCATACCGTATATAAGATCCGACTTCCGAGTTTAAGTACTTGGTTTGGAAATGTGATTCGAATCACACGAGTTCCGACATTTCAAGAAGTCCCGACTTTGAGCTAGGAGTTCCAAGATCAGTTGATTGTCAGCTGCATTTCTTACGACCTCCGACCTTGATTCCAAGTCTCAACATAAACCGATTTCCCCAAGTCACAAACAAGATGGTACGAGTTCCGATATCATGCTTCAGCTCCAAGCTCGAGTAAAAACAGGACGAGTTCCGACTTAAAGCAGAATAGGGGCGAGTTTCGATTTTAAACAGTATGGCGGCAAGTTACTCTGAAAGGGAGACGTAGCTAAACTTTGTCCACAAGAAATTCAGCCAATCAGAACCCTCCAAGTTAACTACCACTCATGCCTATATAACGCCTTCTTCTCTGCTCATTCAAACCACTTTTCTACGCCCTCTCTTCTCCTTCACCGTAGCTCTCTTTCCATTCTCCACTCACCCAACCCCATCACTTCTCCAAGCTTAGGCAGATCCTAATAATTCAAGTTTCAACACTTAACTCAAGATTACACTCCAAAGAGGTAGGATTCTACTTTTATTCTTAAATTATTTGCCCTATGGCTGTATGAACTTGTATTCTTCTTCATGTATTTGATGAGTTAGTAGATGTATTATGATGGATCATGATTGAATTAACATGAAATATTGAGTTGGGATTAAGATTAGAAGAAGGAAACTAAGAGAAGTACATGGATGAGGGTGCTGTCTTGGTGGAGGGTAAGTGATGTAGCATATGCATGAGTATCGGTAAATTGGTAAGGAGGCTACGGGCCTTTATATGTAACGAACATGTACGTGAAAATCATGTGTGCAATGATACATGAAAATAAATAAAGTATATGTATGAGTACACTCAGTATGACTATGCTTGAATATGCATGAGAATGAAAGAATGTAAATATATTGAATGTGGGTCCCTTCACTCGGAGGCAGTTAATTGAGGTCCCTCCCTGTGAAGGCAGTTAAATGATAAAGACATGGGTCCCTTCACCTGGAGGCAGTTGCACATTGGGTCCCTCCTTGTGAAGGCAGATAAAGACTTGGGTCCCTCTATGTTGGAGGCAGTTGCACATTGGGTCCCTCCAACCTAGAGGCAGTGGGTCCCCTTGTGGGTGAGTCGGTGTGACGACGGTCACGGGTGAAGCTGACGAGCTCACTCCAAGGCCAGGCTACCCAAGGGCAGTAAAAGCACCCTAGGGACGGCGATACGTAACGCCTAGGTGTGCCAAGTAAAAGACTAAAGACTAAAGATTAAAGTATATGCAAGCACAGAACTTACATGAGGCATGGCATGACCCAGCTAGTGTAAGTACCAAAGGAAGATCCCACATTCCTAAGGAACGTGACATGGCGATCATGCTCTGATGGGGTATGACATGGCGATCATACTCTGGAATGTGGCACGTAAAGATTTTATGATGAAAAGGAAGAAAAGCAAGTTTTATGTCTATATATGAATTTGAAAACAAGTTAAGATATGCGTATATGCTATGTTCTCAGCATATTGGTGTCATGTGGACATCACCTTAGTATACTGTAGTTCCAGTGAAGTATATGTAGAAGTTATGTCTCTATTGCATTAATACTAATGTATTTTATTATGTTCTAGTTATTACTCATTAATACCCATAAATTGATTGATTTTGTATGAGTTCTCCCCAAAGAACAAGTGTATGAGTAAAATGAACTTTGCTTCGGACAAGACATTTTTCGAAATGTAAAATCAAACAGTTTACAAAACATGTTCACTTTTTTTAATAAACCGAAGTAAACTGGAGACGACCATGATGACACTATGTATGAAAATTAGAGAATCGTACTGAAAATTTTATAATTCTCACTCCTATTTCCATGTTGTCTCCAGATGAGTGTAGAAGTTTCCGAAGACGGCTGAAGTTGCTGTCCGATGAGGTCCACTCAGGTAACAGTAACAACTCCAGAGTGTGGTACTATGACTTAAGCATAGTACTGTGCTTGGGAGGGTGTTACACGTTCCGTTATGCTACCGAAATTCCGGCAGAAATATGTGCATTATATGAATGTGATAAACATTTATGTGTTATGTTAATAAGAGTCATATATGTAAGAATGATTTAGTATGACATAAAGTATATTAATGAAATTATGATAGTTTCTGTTATGAATATTCATGATATGAATGTGAAATTCTACATGCAAGGATATATGAAAGTAAATGATGAAGCATATGCAAGCATCCCACTCACATGAGGTATGGCATCGACCCAGTTAGTGTGAGTATAGGGGATAGGGCTTACATGAGGCATGTCATGACCCAGCTAGTGTAGGTACCGAAAAGGATATGATGAATGTCCCATATTCCTAAGGATCGTGACATGGCGATCACGCTCCAATGGGGTATGACATAGCGATCATACTCTGGAATATGGCATGATGATTCCACACCCTAAGGAATGTGACATGGTGATCACATCCTGATTGAGTATGACATGGCGATCATACTCTAGGACGTGGCAGGATGGACCTATCCCTAAGGAGTGTGACATAGTGATCACACCCCGATGGAGTATGACATGGTGATCGTACTCTGGAATATATATGACAAGTAAAGAAAGACAAAGAAAGAAAAGAAAATTATGTGTATCTACATAAATTCAGGCGCAAGTAAAGGCACATGCAGATTTTAAGTTTCCAGTATATCGGTGTTATTATAAGTTAACATATTCCAGTTATTATTCATAGTATAATTCATGAATTGATCTTGTATGGGCTTGCCTAAATTACAAGTGTATGAATAAAATGAACTTTGCTTTGGAAAGTATGTTTTTGAACTGTGAAATTAAACAACTTGTATAACATGTTCACCTTTTTCATAATAAATCGAAGCAACTGGAGATAACAATGATGACACTATGTATGACAGTAACAGAACCCTACTAAGAATTTATAATTCTCACTCCCATATTTATTTCCGTGTTATCTCCAGTAGCTCAGAAGTTCCAAAGAAAGCCCTTCAAGGTGGAGTCGACTAGTAAGATTGAAGGTGGTCGAAGGTTGCTGCCAGACAAGGTCCGATTAAGTGACAAGAACAACTCCTAGAGGAGGTATTATGACTTAAGCATAGTACCGTACTTGGGAGGGTGTTACATTAACCTTGTATCAACCAATCTCTTATTCGAACCAACTCTTCGCTATCAAGGAATCTTAGAGCAAGCTGGAAAGAAGAGGTTCAACCTATCTAGGTAGAGACAGATGTTGATGTTGATGCTAATGCAGATGATTAAGCTACTGATCGTCCTTTAACTAATGACTCTGCTCCCATTGCTCAAGATTCTTTTTGTATCCTTTAGCTACTTTGCAGCTTGTGGCTAATACCTTTATCCCCAAGAATGTTAATTCCTTCCTACACAATAGGGTAATATCTTTTAAGAAACTTGCCACTTATGCCTTTAGCTAATTCTTCCTATTCCAAAGTAGCTAATTTGTATGTCCCACTAAATATATCTTTACTAACAATAAAAGGTCCTTTCGGGGACTATTTGGCGAATTTAGCACTTTTGTTCCAATGGGTAATATAACTTTACACACCATATCTCCTTCGACAAATTGTTTACGTCCAACCTTTTTTGTTGTACAATCTGGACACTTTGGCCTTATTAGCTTGAATATTTTCCAAGGACATTAATCTATCTTCATTGGCTAACTCTAACTCTTAGAACATGGCTTGGGAATATTCTTCTAGTTGCAAGCCATGTTGTTTGTCCGCTCGGAGTAAATTTACCTCTAATTCCAAGGGTAGAACAACATCTTGCCCATATGTCAACCGAGAAGAAGTTAACCCCATGGCATTACTCTTAGAATCTCTATATACCCATAATACTTCGAATGGAATTTCATGCCATCTCCTTAGCTTATCTTCAAATAGTCTTCTTAATCATATCTATTAGGATTTTATTTGCAGTCTCGGCTTGGCCATTAGCCTAAGCATAATAAGGAGAATAGTGGAGTAGCTAAATCCACACTATTGGGGAAAGGCCTTCATCTTTTCCCTCGAAAAAATAGTTCCCTAATCTCTAGCAACATTTTCAGGAACCCCAAAAATCGATTTATAATCTGATTCTTGATAAAGCAAATTACATCAGCTTAGGCCACATCAACCAATGATTGTGCCTCTACAAATTTAGTAAAATAATCCATGGTCACAATGATTGAAAGTGTGGTGCTTAGATGGTGGGATAGATCTTGCCAATTAAATTTATGCATTGGCCCAGCCTCTAAAAGCCAAGGTTTTACAATGGTGTACAACGCCTCAGCTAGCACTTTCTGTAGCAGTCCATACATTTGGCAAGCTTCACACCCTCTAGCATATGCAAGACAATCAACTAAGATGGTAGGCCAACAATATCCATATCGATGGATCAACCATCTCATCTTAGGGGTTGACTTATGTGCCCTATATATTCCTTCATGCACTTCATGCATTAACTTCTTTGCTTCAAAACTATCCTCACATTTGAGTAGTAGTCCTTGCCTGCTCCTTTTAAATAACTCATCATCCACTAATACATACTTCAAAGCCTTTTGTTTGAGCTTATAATCAACTTTGGCTAAAGGATTTGAAAGATATTACCTTAGCTCTTGCTCTGACACAACATACCTGTAGGGCACCACAATGAGAGACAACAAAAAATATTGAAAATAATTCGATTGAGTCGCCATCAATTTTTATTTATGAAAAAAATTAGAAAAATCTTTTATTTTTGGAAAATTGATCTTTTAAAGAGATCGGGCTTGGGAATCTATTTATGCACAGAGAAGAATAGAAACTTAATCCTACTGCACTATTGACGCATCTGTTGCATATCAGTTACCCTAGAATTTGTTATGAAAATTTATTTATAACTCTAATAACATTTATTTTTTCGTTTTTCAAAAGATTAAAACCTTGCAACTATTTACAAAAGGATAAAAAAAATTTTAAAAATTAGCTTGTATTCATGAAAAGTTTTTTTTTTTGGAACAAATCCACTTTTCCATAAGATTCAGGATAGTATAAGCTATACAATAAAACCTTACAATCTCACAACCCATGAGGATGGTAAATCATACATCAATGTCATAAGTTATGGTATGAATTAAATGAAAAAATTGTGAAAAAAGATTTTTATTTTTATTTCATCACCAAAAAAAGAAAGTTTTTTATTGCTAAGAATAATGAAATAATTTCAAAATTAGAAGAAAAGAATAAGCGAATAATTCAAAATTAAACTCATCTTAACACAATCAAAACATTTTTATTTTCTTTATTTTTTATCTTTTTTTTCCCTTTATTTTACTCATACATATATATATATATATATATATATATATATATATATATATATATACACACACTATAGCTAAAAGAGAAAGAGAGACAATTCAAAACATTTTAAGTTTGTATTTTTATTTATTCTTTTACTTTTTGCATTTTTAATTTGTTTATTTGAAAGTTCAACTAAAAAAAAAAAAGGCACACTCTCTCTAAGTTTTCTTTGACTTCTCATTCAATTTTGGACCAAAAAATTCCTAACACACTGGATGATACAAGAAAGAAAGAGTTTGCTAGATCCAAAAAAAAAAGATAAGGAACACAATGCAAGAAAAAGGAAAGAAAGTTCAAAAAAAAACAAAGAAAAAAGAGAAAAGTATAACGATACTTAACAAAAAGGCTTAAAGTCGTGAGAGAAGTGCAGTGCTCACCCAAAATAGGGGCAACATGTTTGACCAATATTGTGCAAGAAACTGAACCGATGATAGAGCGGTGCAGCAGATGACGAGGCAGAGGTGGGCGTGGGCAAGCAGTGGTGACTTTGTGATTGGTCGTTGGCTGGTGGTGTGTAGTGTTGATGTCAATGTCATCCACGTCCATATCCACATCAACGTCGATGTTGGGGTTCGCAATGTTAGGGGAAAAAGGTAGTGCATGGTTGTTGGTGCAGGCTGCTGGTGGTTGCGGTAGGAAGAGTGGTTGGAAGAGAGATAACAATTCCTGTTCTGGCTCTATTTTGGTGCTTGGATCCATCAAAGGCCAAGATCCAAGATTTTAGCTGAACATACCCTTAGTAACTATCCATAAGATCTTACACCTCTACATAAGGATGTTATGCTAGGGAATCAGCTAAGACTTGTCCTTCAACGACCCTCAGAAGGACATACTTCAAGATATACTTCAGTGAATCGGATAAGCATAGTCTTCTCCTTGCAATATTAGCCAATTCAATAAATACTTCACAAATATTAACTTTGCACATTACTAGTACCTCTCTTGGTAGTAAATAATATTCAAGCTTAGTGCAACATGAAACAAAGATAAATGCAACTGTTCAATTAGTGTATACCTTGTTTCAGCTCATTAAGCAATCGGCTTAAGTAATAAATAGCCCTCTTAGTCCCATCCTCAACATCTTGAGCTAACAAGTTGGTGATTAAGTAATTAGTGGCTGATATGTATAGTTTTAAAGGCCTACCAAGATCAAAGGCCTTTTGTTCTTCTTCTCTCCAAATGAATTCCTCAGTTGACTTTAGTCTTAAGAAAGGCAAGAAAGCTTACATTTACTAGCCAAGTTACCTATGAACCTCCTTAAGAAGTTAATTTTCCCAATTAAGCTTTGTAATTCCTTTTTATTTCTTGGAGATCTTGCTTCCAACATGGCCTTAGTTTTATTCTTGTCTACTACTATTTCTTGGCCCTGTACCAAGAAGCCTAGGAAGTTACCAACTGAGACCCTAGAGGCACACTTAGTCGAATTCATCTTTAAAGAATGTTTTTGCATTCTAATAAAAGATTGTTCTAAATCGACCAAGTATCTTCAAGTCAATTGACTTGATAACTATATTGTCAATGTATACTTCCATACTTTTCCAAATCAAGTAATGGAATATATGATTCATCACCCTTTAGTAGGTTGCCCTTGCATTATTTAATCCAAATAGTATGACAACCCACTCAAAAATCCCAATATGATTATCCTCTTTGGCTAAATAAATATAATTATAGCCTGAATAGCCATCCATAAAAGTTAATATTCCATTGTCAGCCGCTGCATCAATAAGCATATTGGCTATTGGCATTACATATTCATATTTGGGCGTAGCTAAATTTAAGTTTCTAAAGTCTTTACAAATCCTAACTTGCCCTTTTTTCTTAATTATAAGAAAAATATTGGACAACCACTTTACCTATCTAGCAGTCCTAATAAACCCTACATTTAACAACCTCTCAATCTTTCCTTTGATCTTCAGCAAAAGTTCTAGATTTAATCTTCTTGTTGGCTGCTTGTGAGGCTTGTACCATTCTTTGCTATGCAACAATGCTCAACCAATTTGTGAGATAATCTAGGCATCTCATGATAATCCCATTCAAAACAATCTTTGTACCTCTTTATCAGTTGAATTAGTTGATCTTAGTCTCCTTCTGATTGCAAGCCATTGATTTTGGTCATCCTTAGTCCAACTAAAATTCCAAATTCACTTCTAGTAATATGTCTTAAGCTTCAAAATTAGGCCTCTTTTCCTCGACCATTTCTACTTCATCAAGTCCCTCATTCCTTTCCTCAATAACTTCCTTTGATTGGTCTTTCTCAGCTAACTTTGTTTCTAAGGCACTTTCTTTAATCTTAGATTTTGTGCAGTACAAAGCTAGCCATTGCAAGACCTCTTGTAGGGCTTGGTGTTAAGATGTTACTATAACATCCGCCCGAAATACAGTACTATGCTTAAGTCATAGTACCATACTCAAGAGTTGTTACTGTTACCTGAGTGGACCTTTTCTAGCAACAACTTCAGCCGTCTTCGAAACTTCTCGAGCTACCTGGAGATAACATGGAAATAGGAGTCAGAACTTTAAATTCTCAATAGGATTCATTAAGAAATTTCATACCGTGTCATCGTTATTATCTCTAGCTACTTCAGTGTATTATAAAAAAAAAAAAAAAAAGGTGAACATATTATATGAACTGTTCTGTTTTATAGTTTGACAACATATGGTCCAAAGCAGAGTTCATTTAATTTCACGCACTTGAGTCACATTGGCAATATTTCGTATTTAGAATACTAATCACTACATGAGTAGATAGAACAGTCTCAGCATCAATAAAACATGGGATGTAATTATGCAAATACTCATATTTGAATTCATGCAAATCACTAGTGTTTTTCTTTAACTTTCTTTGCTTTCTCTTCTTTGCACACCTAGGCATTACGTATCACTGTCCCTAGGATGCCTGCATACATATATCCTTGCCTTTAATCTTTGCTGCCCTTGGGTAGCCTGATCTAGGAGTGAGCTCAACTCATGACCGTCATCATACAGTACTGACCCGCAAAGGGACCCACATGCCTCTAGGTCGGAGGGACTCAGTTGGCCAATGCCTCCAACATAGAGGGACTCAAAAGTTTTAGCTGTCTTCACAGAGAAGGACCCAATATGCAACTGCCCCCCGAGCGAAAGGACTCACATTTTTATCTTTGCCTTTAATCTTTGCTGCCCTTGGGTAGCCTGATTTAGGAGTGAGCTCAACTCATGACCGTCATCATACAAGATCTTGACATAAAGGGACCCACATGCCTCTAGGTCGGAGGGACTCAGTTGGCCAATGCCTCCAACATAGAGGGACTCAAAAGTTTTAGCTGTCTTCACAGAGAAGGACCCAATATGCAACTGCCCCCCGAGCGAAAGGACTCACATTTTTATCTTTTAACTACCTTCACCTGGAGGACCTAAATAACTGCCTCCAAGTGAAGAGATCTCATATATTCTTCCTTCGTTCATATGCAAATATGCATGCTCTCATAAGAATAATTCATGATCCTATCACTATAACATATTTATAATTGTATAGCTGTTCGTATCATAAATTTCTCATAAAATAAACACTCACAGTTTCATAGACTTCTACCAAAAATTCGGCAGCATAATAGATCGAGTCCGCCTCTCCATGAATAGTGCCAGTACTCAGGAAAACAATTTTTTAGAGAAATCATAATACTTCATTCACAATTCAAACATCAAATTCATGGGCACAATTGTTGCATTTAAAACATGGTTACTGTCTCAATACTTTCATTCAACCTGATTTTTGTAAATCAGGCCACAATTTCTATTTAACTCATCTGGACCTAAATTTTGGATATGTTAGAGTATTATATGTCTATTTTCTATCCTCTTTAGTTCCATCTAATTTTGATAAATGTAGCTCAAGTTATTTAAGTTTTATCTCGGCCTGCCCTATAGCTGGCCAAAATTACACACTTAAAATTAAAAATCCACTAAAAATCAAAAACCAATTCAAATCATACAAAATTGGTATCATATTAAAGCTAACAAGACAAGCTTTCATTTGCAACAAGTTCCATATTTGTGTTAGTAGAGCTTGAGTTATAAGTACCAAAATTTGACCTTTCTGAATTGCCCTATTTTGGCCTAGTTTGGACATAGGGCAACTTCCTCAAACTACTCGGAGCAAACGAATCATATCTAACTCTGAAATTTTTATGGGATATTCTCCTATGTGTAAGCTTTCTAAAAAAGTTAGTTTCATTCAATTCCAAGTTGTATAGGGTAAGTTTTGCCCTAAACAACCTAGTCTGTCCAAAATCAAACTCAAAAACCTAGGTCAAACTTCCAAAATTCATATCTCTCTCAATACTAATCCAATGGCCTTATATTATATATGTATGGAAATTAATGTCTTGTTTCATATAAAAATGAATTTATCAAATTTAAACGGTTGTAGGTGGAGCTGTTTCATCCTAGCCAATTATGTTTCATCTCTTTCTTGAGATTTTCTTAATTCTTCACCCCTAACCAAAAGTGTCTTCATTACATCAGCCATAACCATTCATATAACCAACATATATCATCATGGCAAGGAGAGCGATAAGAATATTAATCAGTCCCAAAATCAACAAAACTCAAGAAAAGTTCATGAAATCCTACCTCTAGATTGATAAGTAACTTGACTAGATGAAGGTTGTTGGTGGTGGTGGTGGTTTTAAGCTTGAAAATGGAAAGGAGGTGAAGCGATGTAGAAGGAGGATGAAGAAAAAATGAAGAAGGACCACTTGAGAGGAGGGGAGGATGAAATTGGGTGTGTGTTAGAAAGGAAAATAGCATGAAAAAAAAAATCAAGGGGTAGTTGGGAAATTTAACCCTCATTAGTTCAAATTCTCTTGGCTGGAAATTTAGCCAAATCTTCCTCTTTTATGTGGCCCTTGGGACGCCACTTTGGGGAGTTTGTGGGTTGAAGTTGTGGCTTCTCTAATTAGAGTTGTATTGATATAGTTCTATTAATTCGGTTCTAGCAATTTAAAATACTGAAATTCTACCGATTTTCTTTGAACCAGCAATCTTTTTCTAGCAATTTTGTTGAGATTCCCTATATGTCTATTCTAATTTCCCCAAGTTTAATCTCTCTAGCATTAATTTCTAATTAGCCTTTAATTGACCTCTAATTAAATATTTAATCGATTTCTAATTGATCTCACTTATTCATTAAAACTGAACAAATCGATTAAAACGACAAGATTTTTCGGATGTTACAGTTACCATGATTAACCTCTAAAGGCTGTAGATCGACCTGAATCACTACTTCAAATCCATCCAATGATAAATCAAAGGACTTAATGGAATCTAGAGTTACATCTTTGGGCCAGGAGATTGCTTCTATCTTGGATGAATAGAACATGGCATCCAGCATCCTCACCTTGGCTATGAATAAAAACGAGTCTGCATTCATGATGTAACACCCTAATAGTTCCATTCTATGCTTAAGTCATATTGTGGAATTACTAGTTGTTACTTTTGCTAGCAGAACTAACATTACCTTTTTTAAATTACTTTTTTACTGAAAATAGGGGTAAGTTTTTTTTTTTTGAACAAAATAAGTAAACCGTTTTTTAAATTGAAAGCCATGAGCGCATCATGAACGTGTAAAACAAACATCGCTATCTCATTCATACATCACATTTAACATACATAGAAATCATAAGAATAACCACAATCTTAGATAAAGATAACATTCATTCCACGGCCAACCATAATAATATGATAATAGTTATACCAGAGTCATACATAAGGTAATAATAGGTCCGATATCTGCAGTCGGCCCTACATAAGAAACCTACCAAATACATAATAAAAGGAAATACATCAGAAAACCCTACTACCCAGGCATGCCATACAACAGAATGATAACCCTATAACTACAACCAAAAGGGGCTATCCTCGTGCTCGGCTTCGCATGCAATCGTCACATCAAGCATCAGGTGAGAGGAAATCGTTCCCATATCCACCGAGAGAAGCACCACCACGTCCTCCTTCTCAAGCACGTCCTAGCCCACGAGGCACAGCGCGGGTATGAATGAACCCATGCCCGTGAACCGAGGGTGAAGCTAGGCTAGCAGATGAAGTAGATCGCAGGCGTGAAGCTAGGCCAGCAAATGAAGTAGAAGAATCAGAAGATAGACGAATCACTGAAATCTGCGACGAACCCAAACAGTGAGATGCCCCAGAATGAGTCAGATAGAAGGGCTCAAACGGATCGATCTCCACATGATAGCTCGGATAGGACAGCTCTGAGGGATCGGAATCCAGTGAAACAGTCGGAGTCAAATGGGTATCCGAGTTAATCTCGTCATCGTCAATGGGGTATCTCGGTGGCTGAAAATAGGGGCGGATGTCATTCCTAGTAACCTCACCAAATGGCTGATGTGGTTAGAAAAATGGGCTCATCACGAGAGTCTGAAATTGGCAGTCGTGGAAGATGTAGACCTTCATTACTGCGCTTGCCGATAGCACGGAGGCATTCAGCACCGGGTCAAAGCGCCAGCGCCACACCGGGAACTCAATGTAGACCACCACCGTGCCCGACGTCGACATCCTCTGAAGAGGACGTGGAAAACATGGGAATAAGAAATACTAAATTTCTCAGTAGGATCGTGACTCGACAAACGCAGTGTCATCGTCATCGTCCCAGCCACTTCGGGTTTAATTATAAAAATAGTGGACAGATATAAGTTCAATTTTAATGGTTTCAGAAAACGTAAATCCCGAAGCGGGTTACTTTTAACTTTATCATCATATCCATAGTGTCATACATAGGCATACATGCTGATATACATAATATACATTCATAATGCACAGAAGGAATATAATAACATGTATGGCTATGCAACCCATCAACTTGACCACGGTCCTACTTTGACTTTCATTTTTAGCACGTGCTTAACATTTTTTTACTTTTCCTTTGAAAGCGACTGCTTTTGGACATGAGCTCATTCCGTGACCATCGTCACGTAGTACTAACCAAATCAGACTAAGCCGATATTAGTTACCTCTAAGTTGGAGGGTTCTCCATGTCACCCTTGCCTCCCTCATAGAGGTTCCTTGAGTCTTTGTGGATCGCCGTCTCACATTTCCCTTACCAAAGTGATTGAAGGGTTATGTCCCATCAATTCTTTTCTTATCATTATACTTTACATGCATAGTCCTTCTTTGACTAGACACATGTAATGACATGACTAAGTCCATAATTTTGATGGAAATCCGGCAGCATAACGGCTAGACCAGAGCTTCCCTAAAATGCCAATCAAAAACTTTCAACCAATAATTCATCATATCTATATACTATCATCATACTTATCATTCAATCATGAGACAGAGCTCGATCAAACTTGTCATTCATCATGCCGAATGGCATCATACATTCATACCCTAAAGGGGGTTCATAGTTGTGTTATTCTTTGTGAAGAGTATTATGAATCATCATATGATTTCTCATGGTTACCCGAGAGAATCACATAGTTAAGATATGTGTATGTAGTCTTTTAGTTACTTAGTTCTCATATGAAATTATCCTTCACTCGAGTTCATGTCTTATAGAACACTCGTTCCAATTAATTAAGTTAAGTGATTGTTTTCTTCCCTTGAGATAGTGCACTTAGTGATTCCTAGGTTCATGGTATACTCAAAGGCCCTAATCATACTTCTGTTCCCAAGGAGTTTAAGATCCCTCTAATCCTTGGGTTATGACAACGCATAACCATATCATGAACCCAACAACACCATGTTCACTAAACGGCAAGGGTGATTTTAACTTAATCAAGTTACAGCGCTTCAAGCTTTTATCTTAAAGATTAGATCTTTATGAAATAATAGTTCAAGTTACTAGCTTTTTAACTTGAAAATATTGTTCTTTATGAAAGTTGACCCATTTAATTATTCTAAGACCATCAAGATCTCAACTTTATGACTTAAGGTTGTCTTTACATTAAAAAGATTCCTACTTTATCAAATAGTGATATGAAACATTACTTTAGGGTTAAAAAGTCTTAATCTTTATAAAAGCTAACACTTTCTAGTATTATTTTGGTTCAAGGTCTAAACTTTATGAATGGAAGCTATAAAACAACACTTTTATGACTTAAAGGTCTCATTCTTGATTAAAGTTTAAAACTTTATGAAAGGTCTTTTCTTTAAGGTGTGATTTCTAAGACATAAAATGACAAGATATCATTTTCTAACTCAAAAAGGCTTATTATGCCAAAAAGCTTAGACTTTTACATGTATTCTTGTCTTCAAAACAAAACAAAAGAAGACTTTATGATGGCACTAAAACTTGTGCCACTTTTTGTGTATCAAGAAGCAAACTTTTTAAAGTTTAAGGCTTTTAGAATGTTCATAATCTTATCAAATCATAAAAAACATAAAAAGATAAGGCTTTTCCAATCATCAACTCATTATAAGAAAAGGAAGAACTTCAAACAAGATACCATCAAGAACACTCAACAATAAGAACATACTTTCCAAAAGTAAAAACTTAAGAACACTTGAAGAACATCAAGAACATATTTTTCTAAAAGTAGAAACTTAAGAACACTTGAAGAACATCAAGAACATATTTAACCAAAAATAGAAACTTTTGCTCATGAAGAGCATGAAAGATTTCCTCAAGTTTTCACTCAAAGATCTTGGTCATGAAGAGAACCAAGCTTCAAGCTTTCTTGAGTAAACAAAACAAAAAGATGAAGATCACTACCTAAGCTTGGAAAATGGCATCTTTGAGGAAGGAGAAGAAGATGAAGAAGACTCCTCCTTGGTTGATGATGGTGGCGGTTTTGAATGAGCAAGGAGAGAACTCTTGAGTTCTCTTAAAAATGAGTCTTGTAGTGTTTAGATCTTGTCTCCAAAGACCAAAAGATGTGATCTTTGAAGGGCTAAGTGAGTGGTTTTGGGTGGTGGTGGTGAGGAAAGGAAGAAGAAGATGGAGAAGAAGATAAGACTTTTAAAGAGAAGTGAGAAGATGAGGGTTTTAGAGAGAGAATAGGATGAGTGAAAATGAGAATGTGAGTGTGTATGTGTGTGTGTGTGTGCGTGTATGTGCTTGAAAGTGGCGTCCACATTAAAGGGAAGGAGAGAGATATTTTTGTATTATTTTGTATTAATTAAGGTTTAGGGGGACAAATTGGATGATGAGGGAACAAAGCATGGTCAAACTCTTACATAAAGTAGTCTTGTCTTATGTTTTATGCTTTTATGACATCACTCTTTACTTTATTGTCTAGTTGACTAAATTTAAATTTAATCATGTGATTAAGTGCTCATACAACTTAATTAAGATGATTAAGCAAGGATTAGTGATTAGTACACAAGAACATGATTAACAAAAATTAATCTTGCGATTAAGCTAATTAAGGGCGACTAGTACTTAATTAAGCTATCAAGAGTCTGACTTGCATAATTAGAGATTATCTAATCTCGATTAAGCATTCTCTTGACTTTTCTTATCCGACTTAACTCATAAACTCTTCATTAACCCCTTAATTAAGCCATAATCTCATAATTTCTCATTAAGTACCTAATTACTCAGGGTTATTGAGATAATTTAGCACAACACGAAATTGAGAATGTTATACATGACCTCCACCTTGTCCCATTCCAGAATTGCAATTGCTAGTAAAGAATAGAAGACACACATTGGTTGGCATGTATCCATTCTCTGCCTAGTAACATAATGTATCCTATGATAGGGACCACAAGCCAAGGGATCAAGTTGATCAGGATATAAGGATCCAAGTTGGAGACATGGGTGGAACGCTCTCAAAATATTTGAGCTAATCTCAAAATCTTTTAAGATTTGATTTTATTTGGATATTTAATTAGGATTAGTTAAGATCATCTCTTTTAGATATTATCATATCTTTTAGTTAGCATCAAATCTTTTAAGATGATATCAAATCTTTGTAAATAGGATCAAATATTTTTAGGATTTTTAGTTTTCATTATCTTTTGTCTTTTATGTTTTAAATAGGCAAATTGGCCTATAGACAACTCAGTTTTTACTATCAATATATTTTGTCATGTTTATTCCTTTTACTCTCATACTTTGTGAGTTCTTGATATTCTTGGTTTTTGTTTTATCTATAAACAATGGGTCATGAATTCTAATCCTTGTCCCAAGGTTCTCCATCATAGGTTGATTGAGGATGGCCGGGCATATCCCAAGGTTCATATTCATAGGTTGAGTAAAGGTTGCGGCACCATACAATTCCAAATCTCTTACGAGTGTCACGTTTCTACACAAGATTCGTATCAGTTTGGTATCAAAGCCTACCTTTGTACTGGTTGGTGGGCCATCTTTCCGATTCTCTATTCCATATATACAATCTAAAAAGGTCAAGAACGGTTAGGAATGATGTTGGGTCCCAATTCTCTATTCAATATATACAGTCTAAAGAGGTTAGGAACGGTTGGGAACAATGTTGGGTCCCAGTTCTCTGTACATTGACGTACGGTCTAAAGGGGTTGGGAATAATGCAAGTCCTACATCAATTAGGCAAAGAGGTCTTAGGTGTTATATATATAGATTTGCAAACCTCCCCTCTTCAGTTAGCTTTTGTGGTGGAGTTAGGTGGGTCCATATCATCCTAACTTTGCTTCTATTACAAAGAAAACTATATTGCTGATCCTAGATCCCATTGTCAACTAGGCAATCTGAAAACCTAAGACTGGAGTGCTTTTGCCAGTAAAATTGGACATAGTCATATTATTTCTTTAAGATCTTTGCGACCTTTTCCCACCTTTTCCCAATCCTTTCACTATACTATGAAACGTCCTAGTAGCTGCTACTACTTAAATACTACCTTAAGATAGTATTGTCAACTATCTACTTCAAAACAAGGATAATCTATATTAGTAATTGAAGGTTCTAAGGTCAAGAAGGATAGAAACGTGAAACTTCACTGCAAAAATCAAGTGAACAAGTAATACTTTTAAATAGTTAGATTTACAACACAACTCTTCGGAGAAGCACTTATTCATTATATAATTAGATTTGCGGAAAACACCCCCAACATTTCTCTTTGTTGGGTGCTAAGTCCCTATTTTACATCCTTGGTTTTTGTGGATTTCCATGGAGTGGACTCGAATGTCTCTAGTGATCTTCCATTATATGACTTCAACCAAACAACAATTATGTCATACCACACTACCTTTCCTTAATCTGTAATAGAAAAGGTAATTTAAAAGAGTAAAAACGTAGGTTCTTAGTAGAAAATGGAGCAGGAAGCCTTGAAGGATAGGCCTTTTATGAACATAGGCTTAAAACATTTTGGAGATCATCTTAAAAGAACATGTGCTCAAAACGTCAAGGGGAAGCAAGTTCTTTCTTGGTTCCTTAGAACCCTTTTCTCATCTTTCTTTTCTTTGAATTCTCTTCTAGGCTAGGATTTCTCCACTAGCCAATCTGGAGTTGTGTCTGTCTATGAACCCTTCGGTTCAAGCTTTTAGCGACCATCCCCTTTTGGTCTTGAGTCTAACACTTGATATGTACAGAAAAATTGTTCTAAACAAATATTAACTAAATTAATAGTAACTTGAATGATGCTGATCCACAAGTACAGGAAGTAATAAAGAAAGAAGCAAAGAAGATAGATGTTGAGAACATAATAATTCTCAAATGAAAGAAATCAATCCAAGAAGGATGAATAATTTACACAATAAATATAATATTAGAAGGGATGATAAGACAAAAGAAGCTATAATTTAAGCAACAATAAGAACTAGAACAACGGCTTAAGGAGAACAACGTCCACGCAAGCAAAGAGTATTGACTAAGAAATCAATCTCATATTGAGATATAATACAAGAAATGAATCATGAGTGGAGGATGATTTAAATATTTGACTAGAACATTAGAGCTAAAAGGCAAGGGCCAATCCACATGCCTTCAAGATTAGATATCCGAAACTCATTACAGGAAGAATAGAATATATCAAAGTAACAATATTAAAACATAAGCCTAGTGATATTAAGAGAAAAGAACATGAAACGATGAGGAAGAATTGAAAGAAAGAAACATCAAGAATTTGGACAGCACATAGCTTCCTTAAGATTACAAAACTAACTCTCATTCTGCACCTCAAGAATCTTGCAAGAGTGAAAACGATGTGTTCACACTAAATTCTTTTGTAGTCTCTATGCTTTTTCCCTTAACAAATTCTATCGCTCTAAATTTCTCCCTATTTTCTTCTTCTTTCACTTTCAGAATTTAACTCCC
Source organism: Pterocarpus santalinus (assembly GCA_031439595.1). Classification (NCBI taxonomy): domain Eukaryota; kingdom Viridiplantae; phylum Streptophyta; class Magnoliopsida; order Fabales; family Fabaceae; genus Pterocarpus; species Pterocarpus santalinus. The sequence goes on from CM062529.1 coordinate 25,699,993, forward strand.
TTACCCATGTCTAACGAAGCACTGAATCCCTCTTACAACTAGGAGGAAATTGCGATGCTTCGCCCTTTGTGGAGCTATGGGATAGCGGCACGGTGCAAATGGCACCGCACCGCAGCGCTAACCAAATTCATTTGTACTTGTTTTAAGACACTTGTCTTATAGTTTTCATGTTGCTATAAAATCATTCGCCAAATTGCACCTGACGTTAATTCATTCAGTTATTGATTTATTTATTTATGTACACTTGCTTCTCCCTTGTTTGGCCGCTGCAAGATTCTTTCATTCATTTTTCTTATTTTTGAGCCAAGTGTCTTTATGGACTTTTCTTCATTATCTTAGAAAAGACATCTGTTTTGCTACTCATCATCTTGGGCCAATGTTTTTTTTAGTAAGACACATATCGAAGCTATGTGTCGCGTAATTGACACCCTCTTGCTTTTCTTCAAACTTTATCTATGAATTAATATTCTTCTTGTTATTTTAGTATGAATGACAAAGTTGGATATTGCTACTAGAAATTCTGATATACGTAAGTTTTAATAGTAATAATATTATCACATCCTTAATATTAGTATAATAATTATATTGTTATCTTATATTGAACCTTTTTTTTCGATAGTTTTGATTCAAATAACACTCACATATTGGAGTAAGTGAAAAATCCAAAATACAAATAGCAAAACATCAAAGAACCCATCATAGTCCCCAACCCACAACACCCCTATATGCTTCCCCTAAATATGCATTAACAGTACCAGACAAATAACAAAATTAAACCATCTTCATCAAAAGACACCCCAATAATACATACACTTGTGACAGGATCACTACAGCATCACCAGCACGGAACTCCCTCGGTGCACGATAAAAGCACCCTAGTATGATATTTACATGTGCACGCTTCTAATTGAAGTATTAAATAACATCATAATAGTTTCAACCATAACCGGACAAGCTTTTATCAGTATCTTATATTGAACTTATATATAACTTTTTAATAGAACTCTAATACACGTAACTTATATTAGTAATACTATTGCATTATTATCATACGTGATATCATTATATTAAAAATGCTATTATATTATTAACATACTAACTTTATTAAAACTCTAACAAAATTTATACATTTGGATTACTTTTACATATATACTATTTTACTTTAAAAGCTAAATGTCTAAAACTTAATTAATTCATTAATTGTCCATTATCCACTGGTGTAGAAATCAATTCAAATAAATCAACTAAAATATTTAAATTGTCTAAATGACACAAAAGTACACCACACAAAATATTCTATGAAAAAGAGGATGTTACATACTAAGTGGCATTATGTTCAATACTGCACCCTTATTGATCAAGACTCTGCTCCTTGGCTTGCCATTCACATGGGCTTTGATGTAGAGAGGCTTAAGATGTCCAACCTTAGTCCACTTTGTGAACCTTACTTCCTCAGGCTCTTCTTGAACTAGAACAGCGCACTCGACCTCTTCCACTATCACATCTCCTTCCAAATACCACGAGCGACCATCCCGATTGGTACACTTCATTGGAATGATCCCAACGGTAGCTACAACTGTTGGGTCATCCTAGAGTTCATCCAGAAGATCATTATTATTCAACAAGTCATCTGACAAATTCTCTGAATACTTGTCTTCCTTGATGAATTCTGTGGGCTAGGTAGGCATGGCTTCCACATCTAATTCATTCGATGATCATTTTGTCTAAGTCCTTGGATAGTTCGATAGTTGCCTCTGGTTCTGAGGTAGCTTAGGAGACTGAATTGACTCGCTCACAATATATCTTGGCTACTCAAGCATAGCCATGATCTTCTTCATTTTTTCATTTGTTCTTTTTCTCTGCGACCTTCGCTTCTGAGTTTAAGCTATGGCTTTGAACCTTCTGCTGATTTTTAGTTCTCATGTTGCTTGTTTACAACCCACTCCCCTATTTTGGTCTCATCTTTTGGCTTAAACATTTTTTGCACTTTTGGTTGGTCATCATTCAACATAGTGATCGTTGGCAAAGATGTTCCCTTTTCAAAATATGTATGCTTGAAGCTTTTTGGCAAGGCTTGGTCTAAGATTTTGCGAATATTGGTTTGAACATATCCCTTATCTTTCTTAAACTTGCTCCTACTCGAATTAACACCATAAGCTATGATTTGGTGGTCAGGTGCTCCTGGGTTGATCATGATATCTAATCTGATTCTTGAACTGGTAAAAGTGTTGTAATCTTTTAAAGACACTAACCTTATAACCTAGGTCTTGCCCTTAGTTTCTTTTATTATTATAGACTTAGGTCTCCAGGCCTACTTGCTAGAAGGCCCTACCTTATCTTTCTCTCTGAATTTTTGCTCCCATCTAGGAACTTTCCCCTTCTGCTCTTTATGAGCAATTGAAATTGACACCATGTTTATTAATGATCTAAATGGATTAGAATCTACGGTCATTTGTCCCTTCTTGGCTAACTTTAGCTTTCCTTCCTTCAATGCCTTTTGAATGGCATTTCTAAACACAATGCAATTGATTATGGTATGAGTCCATGAATGGTGCCACTTACAATACTTCTTTCCTTTTATCTCCTTGGCTAAGGGAATTTTGTGACTTTCTAGGAACTTAATTTGCTTGTCTTTCATAAGATAATAAAAAATTTGATCAGGCTTAGAAATATCCAATAGATAAGTCTCCTTCTCAGGCTTGGCCACTTCCTTCCCCTTTGACAATGTAAGAGTAGGGCAAGTACATGGCTTGCCTTATACAAATTTAGCTGCCATTATATATCTACCAGCACATTTGGCTAATCTTCCCATTTTCCCAACTATCTTTTTTAGCCAAGTCATATTCTATCACTGACACTAATTGAGGTCCCCTAGGACTAGCTTGGTTAGATCTTGTCTATTCTCTCTCCACAATACATTGCTATACCCTTAAGGCTCTTGAACCTCATTGAGCTAAGTCATAATACTCTATGGCAATGAACCTTTCCCTTAACTGAGGATACATGTTATTCACTGTTGTAGTGGCACACTCGAACTCAGGGAGCTGAACACCACAACGACTTCTCACCTTCCTTCATCATTCCAGGAACTCAGATACTAGCTCATTGGGAAACTACTTGAGACTCATTGACTTGGCTATAGATACTTCATGTTGGGCCTTATAGAATTGATTATCAAAAAGTCTTTCCATGTCAACCAAAGCCTAAACTAAATTTGGTGCTAAGGAAAAGTACCAAGAGAATTCAACACTTGTGAGGGATAGTAGAAAAAGCTAGAGTTTATAGTATTTATTCTGATTTACCTCACCACATTGAGCCATGAAATGGCTTACATGCTCCATAGTTGACTTCTTATCCTTGCCAGAGAAAGTAGAGAAATCTAGGGTCTTATATTTTCTAGGCAGAGGAATCCTATCAACCTAGTCAAGGTATAGTTTCCTATAAACAGGTTCATCCAAATGCCAAAGCTAGACTCTAAAATGTCACTTGATAGCCTCGGCAATCATGTTTAGGTCCCTTAATAGTTGAGCATTAGCCTAAGGATCAACTTGTATTAGTAGTGCTTGGATAGGTGGTGGGGTATCTTGCTGATAGGCAGCTTAATATCTGGCTCCTTACATAGTGAAATTCCTAGGTTGGGAGTATAACTATAGGTTATGGATAAAAAGTTTGGTTTGGAATATATGGGGTTGGAAACTGTGGATGACTTGGCTAAGTCTAATAATTGTTTAATCATCCTACATAAGTGGTTACATTAGTTGTGGGTGGTTGTGGATATGCATATGGGTAGTTACATTATTAATCGTTCCTGCCCACGGCTGACTCATGGGATAACTGCTTTGCATTTGGAGGTCCACATTTCCATTTCCATTTCCAACAAAACTACCTATCATGGGCATTTCATGAGGATTTCCCATTTGCCATGCATTTCCATTCTGGTTAGTGGACAACAATAGCAAGTTGATGTTTCTTAGGGTGTTTGGTGGCCTATAAGCTATGCTTTCTTGGCCATATTGCAAGTTAGGTGGCTAAGGAATTTGCCCCTATGTTGATTAGCCATTCCACCCATCATGGTTGAGTTTTCCCACGACCCAGCCAGAGTAGAGTTTTCCTTTGAATTGGATTGTTGTTGAGCCACTTGTATCTCGTTATGCACAATCGACTTGACAATATCAACTAATTGTTTAGATAACTCCAGCAGTAGGTCATGTAATCCCGTATCTATTTGTTCACGAATGAATGAGATTGTCATAATAGCCGGTTGACCTCTTATTGCCTCAACTAATGCTGAGTGGGCATTGTCTAAGGAAGAAGCAATCGAGTTTGCCAAAGGCTAGCTTATGACATCCGGCATCAACTGCAAGCCCATGCCCCTTGGAAAGGCACAAGGTCCTACCAATATAGTCAACTATGGTCCTCCAACCTTCTGCGCTCTCTATTTTGGTGGTGGTCAGGCATAATGAATTTCTCTGATCTTAGAAACATATGCCAAGTATAATCCAATCCTGCTCTTGGAAACTTTGATCGTTGATCTATTAGGGTCATACTGGGCATATGACAAAAGCACGTTGGGCTATTTTCAACTAAGTTGCTATTGAATTAAGTGCTAAATGTGCCAAATCTTGAAATTAGCTAGCCTTGGTTAGACCTTTTGATTCTCAAAATCAAACAATTACTCTAAGGAGGGAAATTTACTCCCTAGATATAGATTTCCAAGTTACTTATAAGTTACTTATTGATAAGTACTTGGCTAAGATCAATGGAAAAAAACCAAGACCAAAGATAGGATGAGAAGAATGTAAGCAACAAAATTTTATTAATGGTTGTATAAATTGTAATAGAAATCCTATAAAATTCAATTACAATCCAAGGATGGTGATGTTACAAAGTAACAATAGTAGAAACTTAAACTGGAAAGGAAAGTGCAATGCTGGAAATATAAAGGTTAAAAGTAAAGGATAAAAATGACAAGTAAAACAAATAAAGATAAGTGCTATGATGTACATTTCGGAGATCTTCTACAATTGGTGGGTTTTTTCCTATTTATGGGCAAATGTCCTCTCCAAAGCTATTTTCTATAATTGCTCATATCTACCCTCGATGGTATTTGAGTCTTGGGATTACCTCTCCTATTGGAAACTTCCTGCCAGTGCTGCTATGTATACATTAGCCATGGATTAAGTATCAAGTCTCACTTAATAAATTAAAGCTTGAAGCCATTTCCCCTCAGCTATCAATATAGCACACTCTAGTTTAGCCAAGGCAAGATTTACAGTCATGTGCCTCCTTGGGCAATCCTTCATTAGCTATAGGTCAATAATGTTAGGACTTGCCCAATTTTGGTGTCAACATTATGTAATCATAAATGAAAGGATTGAATCTAATTTGCAACCTTTTACATTACAACTCGATACCCTGTGTAATACCCTGTTTAAAGTAAAACATTGATAGTGGGCAAACTTTAAAATTTCTCATGAGTTTGAGTTTTGGGGGCTATTTGCTCTATTTATTTTAAATCTTAAAGTGATAAAGGAATTAAATTTAAATTAAGTGGAGTTTTTTTTTTAATAAAGAAGTGTATATAGCATGCAGTGGTACACTCTCTATAAAAGAAAAAAAAGAAGAAGAAAAAACTGTGACTACACTTCCCTTTCTTTTTTTTTCTTTAGATTGACATCCTTTCCCCCTTTTTTTGCTCACCGTCTTTCTCCCTCTCACCACTTATTTCTCTCTCAATCTTTTTCTCTCACTTTCCTCTATTGTTCCCTTCTCTCTCTTAAACTTGCCATCATTACCCATCCCTTCCCTATACCAAACTCAACTGTACTCTCCTTCTCAGCCCGTCCCTCCCTCTCGATTTGCTCTCTTTCCCCCCATCTCTATCTGTTTTGTCTTTCTCCCCACCATGTCCTTTGATCTTTCTCTCTCTACGTCATGCATGCTCTCTCATTCTCTCTTTCTAGGATTAAGGATTGTGATTCTGGCCTTTCCACCCTTACCCATAACCTTTTGGGTAAGTTCCTATCTCTTTATGTTTCCCTTTAATTAGAAGCTGATTGCCATGTATTGCTCTTCTTTTGGTTGTGAAAATTTGAAAAACCTTATGTGAAATTGAACTTTGGGCAATAGTGTTAATTTTGGGTGGAGTGGTGAGGGAATAGATAATTAAAGTTCTCATTTTTTTGGGTTATTGGCATGGATAGTAAGAAGTTAGTAGCCTTTGCTTAAACTTTTTATTCTTGGGGGCAATAGTTGATTCTAGAGGGCAACTTTTGGAAAATTTTCTTTTGACACTCTAGTTGGCTTTTCTAGAATGAACCTTTTTTTTTTTTTCATTTTGATTGTACCTTGATGAGAAAGGATTCATTTTGATAAAAGAAAATCCTTGCCACTCTAAACTTGGCAGGTTTGGACAAGTAAGTTGCGCTTACTTTATAGATTCCTTGTTGCCTTGACATTTCAATTACTCTAAATATATGCAGTTGATGAAAAGGGATTTGGATCTTTGAAGATCATATTTACTAGAATGAGATGTTTTATTATTCTAAACTTTGACATTTTGGAATTTTATTAATTGAGGATTGGCAACGATATTGTGACCTTTGGTATTTTGATATACTAGTATGATATTTGAAATTTGATAAAATGGTTTATCGGAGGAATCTTTGACAGAAACTGTAGCTAACGACAATAGACATTAGCCTTGGTGCACCATGGCTCGAACTTTAGCTAGCTAGGGTGTTGCTAACCCGGATATTTGGCCGACATGTCTAGATTGGTTATAAATACATTGAGGAAAAGGCTACTTAAAGGGGTGGAGCCACCCAGTGGTGTGTTAGATTATGACTCTGAATCTAGATTGAAAGCTTCCCCTTTTCTATATCTTTGATATATAATGGTCTTTATTTTGAATATAAGTGCCTTAAAGACATGTTTTAAATTAAAAGTCAAATAATGATTATACTAGTACTGATATTTGAACCTTTATGAAAAAGGATTACAATAATCATGATTTTATTTTTGAGGTGTTACCTTGCAAGTAAAGGTCTTTATGAAAAACTCATACTTTAGCATGTTCTCGTTTTCCTTTAGAGATACATTATCTCTCATTGAGTCCATTTGACTCTCTCTCTCTCTCTCTCTCTCTCTCTCTCTCTCTCTATATGCTTCAAACATAGGTACTGATCCATGCCCAGGCCTTCCAGCTAGCTAGAAGCATTGAGCCTTTGGTGAGCCCACATGCTTTTCCATGTGAATCCTGCCTTTGCATATACTAAAACATGTTGATTTGTATTCTTTGATTACTTTGTTGTATGTGATCTTAGGTTATGCTCCATTAGCTAATAGGCAGAATCCTGCTTCCCTTGTGTTGTTGTATAAAGTGTTATAGTTTAATTTTTTGATTTATGCAATCTATTTTGAGAATGCCTGGTTGATTCTGTGGTTGCATTGGTATTCTGAGATTGTAATAGGAACTTTGTATTTTATGGGGATTATCTGATTTCAGGAAAAATTCTATCTATTTTTCTATAAAATTTTTAGTAGACTTCCTAAGGGATCAATGTCACAGCCTAACTTAGGACGTGACCGGCGCACAGGGACACCTCCCCAGCAAGCCTACATAAGATCTTTCTCTAAAAAAAATCGGGCAAAGTCTTCTTTTTATTTAGGACTATTCCCAAATAAGGATCCTCATTCTGCATAAAACATACAAACATGCAAAATCATTGGGGATCTAAGCAATCTCAAAATGCACCCCACAGCACACATCATAGGAGTTTAAAACATTTACATGCTTATAAAAATATGTATACATATCCATAATCATTAAGATTGAACTATTCATAAATAAAAACAATTATACAATTACTACTATGCAAGACCAACATAGGAAGGGCCCTACTTGTAGGCCAATAGAGCATTACTAAAAACTATACAATTACATTCAAGAATATACTTGGCAAATACAACAACCTTTGGGAACCACACGAACAAAGTGTGGATTGACTAAGAGTCATCACCTCTGGCTGACTATTAAAGCTTGAGTATGAGCTTGCACCTATCTAAAAACATGGAAAGGAAGAAGGAGTGAATCATACAGACTCAATGAGAGATAATACACCTATAACAAGAGTGGGACAAACTTGAACGTAAGCTTTTAACAAAAATATAACTTTATAAAACCTCATACATCATTTCTCAAGTAAAGTACTTTTTCTATATTTCAAAATGCCATAAAATTTCTAATAAAACATATCTAATATCTGATCTATCTTTGAGTTTTCTATAGCTCATTAGAGCACTTTTCAATTTAGCTGAATATAAACTTCTTTATATCAATTCATATGCATTCTAACTCGTGACTTCAAATACATAATAAAATTCAACAAATATAGTTATCAAATCTTATCTCGTACTTATATTATTCAGTATCAACATAATACAATTTCAACTAGTAAATAGGGATTTTAAACATAACTGCATAACATAGAAATACTTCTCAAAATATAAAGAATAATTACTTACTTCAATGTCATGATAAAACTTAAGGGAGGATCTTATTTTAAAAAATAGCTACCTGACTGGGTGGCCGCTTTCTGGTCTAACCCTAGCAGTAAAAGGTAACTTCACACCTATGTGTGTCTATGTCATCCAAACATGGCGGGCTAGCAATCACCCTACTAGCTAGGTTATTCATGGTGCACCAAGGCTAATATTGCCATCATTAGCAAATAGTTTCTATTATAGTTTCCTCCACTTAGGAAGGCACTCACACTTGTTGGGTCTTCGCCATGCCTCATGTGAGTCCTTGGCTTAGATTACTTGGAAACACATTTCCTTTCTTTAAATCATTTCTAAATTCAAACTAGTTTTAAAGCATTACAAGTTCTAAAAACATGAAATTTCATCTTTTCTATCAAATTACGCAAATACTAGAAATCAGCTTTCAAGTTAGCTTGTCCCACAACTACACATAATACATACATATATATATATATATATATATATATATATATATATATATATATATATATATATATATATAAATTCAATACAAACATCAACAGAGTTTTCTGCTTACTTCATCCTATTTTGCCTGAAATTTGTATAATCCACCTTTAGTCTAATTCAACTCATTTAAATCTAAATTTTGGATATATCATAGCTCTATGTGTCTAGTTTCCAACTCTTTTGGTCCCATCTCATTTTGATTTGTATAACTCAAGTTATTAGTATTTCACTTCAGACTACCCTATACTTAGCCAAAAATGTACCCTTGTAAGTGAAAATTCACTAAAAATATAAATATGAGTGAAATCATACGAAATTTAATCAATTTGAAGCTAACAGAACAAGCTTTCAAATAAAAGAAGTTGCATATCTTTACATGAGTATATTTTGAGATATAAGCCCCGTAACTTGACCCTATTGGACTACCCTATTCCAGCCTAGTTTGAACTTAAGGTAAATTCATTTATGTGCTGGGAACAATTGGCAATGAATGTGACTCTAAAATTTTTATGGGATATTCTTTTATATGTTAGCTTTCAAAGAGCATTAGTTTCACTCAATTTAGAGTTGTGTAGGGTGAGTTACACCCCTCTCAACTCACACTGCGCAGATAGGAATCCAAGATTCTAGGTCAAACTTCAAAAATTCCTAACGAATTATATACTAATCCAATAGCCATATATTTTATATATATGGAAATCCCTGAATGTCTAGTTTTATATAAAAATAGATTCATCAAATTTAAACGGTTGCAGGCAGAGCTGTACACTTTGTTGTATAGACCATCAAGTGAAAACCCTGACAGCTTCTTGAATTCTCTCTATTCTTCAAGTTCTTTCATACCAATTCCAATTCTAATCACAACATACATGTAAAATCAACCATAATCCATCATCATCACTCCAAATTACATCAGTATTATGAGAAAAACAATATCCCTACATAGCCCCAGATCAAGAACAACAAGTAGAGAAGTTGGATTCCTACCTTAGTGGTGTGAAATATTGGTGGAACTTAATCTTGGAGTGAAGTTGACGGTTGAAGCTTGAGCTTGGGGATGAGAGGAAGTGGATGAAGATGAAGGAAAGTAGGAAAACGAGGTTGGTCTGCATCTATTGTAAGGAGGCCGAAAATTTAAGGGGAGAAGGAAGAAAAAAAAATGAAAACTTATGAAGGAAGCTAGCTTTTGATTGGTGGACTTCAATCCTCATTCAAACTTGGCTTGGCTTCAATCCTCATTCAAACTTGGCTTGGCTTCCCTCTTCATGGCTGTTGCCACCTATAAGGGTGTAGTGGCTGAATCTTGGCCCTCCATCCTAGGTTTTTCACAGTATAATTTCTATTGGTCCGGTTCTGACAGTTTAAAATACTAAAATCTTATCAATTTCTTTTAAATCGGTATGCCGGTTTTAGAAAAATCCTATAAGGTTTCCTATGGTTCTAATCTAATTCCGTCAAATCTAATTCTTCTAAATCACACTTAATTGGCTTTAAGTGAATGCTTAATCAAATTCTAATTAATCCCAATTATTCGATGAAAACCGAACAACTCAGTTAATAACGATAAAATTTTTCGAACATTACACTCTCCACTCACTTAGCAGCCAATTGGTGCTATCCATAGGGGTAAAAGTGGCTCAATTTTCAGCCACTCAAACTAGTGGTATTAGTGTGAAATTCTACTGATTCAATTCTAGTGGTTTAAAATACCGAATCTTTGCCGATTTTCTTCAAATCGACAAAACTTTACTAAATAACTTTGAGAGAATTTCTATATCTCTATTCTAATCCTAAGCCTCATCCCTATAATTAACATCTAATTAACTCCTAATTAATATTTAATTAACTTCTAGTTGCCCTTACATAACTATCGAAACTGAATAAATAGATTAACGGCATAAATTAGACAATTTCGCAAATTCGGGGCTTTTTTTGTTTTCGATTTTCTGTAACTAATGGCATTTCCATAATTTTGAATAAGTCTAGGGACACCCTACGTCATTTCACACCCGACTGCCTCCATGGCCCAATCAGTAGAGATTTAAACTTCTACGATTTCACCACGTGATTTCGCTTTATTTAAAATCCCATTCTGCTAATCTACAGATGTAGGGATATAAAGGTCATTTCATAAAAAATTCTAGGATTATTGTGGGAATAAGTCATTGGAGTCAAAATATAATTTCTAAAAATTTTGGGTATCGCTGCAATTAACAAATGTTTACAGGGACACTTTTCTCATTTCCTAATTTTTAACATATGGCAGTGCCATATTTTCGACAGCAGTATTACACTATTGTATAATTTTGAGTGTGAAGACCGTTATGGCATAACACTATATGAGAAATTCTCACACTGTCTAAGAAAAATAATTCAAAGTTTCCATTACGTTCTATTTATGAAAGTGAGGATATTACATTCTACCCATCTTAAAAAGAATTTTGTCTTCAAAATTCCAGGGCTAAGAATATTTAGGAGTATTCCCTTAGCTTATTGGGGTAATCTCTTCTTCGGGTTCATGCATCGTCCTAAAATTGATTGTCAGTAATTATATGGTATTGTTTCAGTACGTGCAAAGAACCATTAAAAATTGTGTCGCTGCCCGAGTTTATCTCATATCAATGATGTCTTGAACCTTCATTAGGTTCATTGGAGACTTTCCTTATCTCCTTTGCGTTGAACTTAATTACTTTTACTTAGTAGTAACTACTAAATCTTTTGTTCCTTACACTTGAGACCTTGGATATTGATCCTTGAAGATTCGCGATTATAAGGATTACCAGCTGTTATCATGATCGATGTTAATGTATAATAATGAAAATGGTTGTATCAAAATTTTAGGAGGCTCATACAACCTTTTCCAAGATTCTTACTCACGTGAATACCCTTAGTCCAAAAATAAATTTTCTCCATTAAAGTCCTTTAGAAATATAAGCTTAGGTCTCTTCTCAGAATTATAGCTAGAAGCCTTATCTTAAAACTCCTTTTCTTTATAAACTTCACCTCATGCCCTATTACTTGTAGGAAGATCTAAAGTCACTCCCACTATATAGTTAAAGTTTATAAGATTCGTAGCTCTTCTTATTACCATTCTCTTGTTCTCCTTGATTTTTAGCTATCAAGGTATACATGATTTGGTGTAGAAATAAGGTTAATAGCCATATTTCCTTAGCGAAGTTGCAGACTCTTCCTTATCCCATTTCTTTTCTATGAGATACCTTGCTAACACGTCAAGAGTCCCCCTAGATTGTATGACTGCCCAAAGTATACTTTATCTTGATGATGGCCTGATCCGTTAGCGAGCTCACCGAGAAAGTTATTTATCTTTCTTGCTATGTGTCTGACTACTATTGCATTGTGATTTCTAGTAAACTCTTCATTACCTGTGTCTTGAGTCTTCAACACCAACTCGAGAAGTTCTATCGTTACCAAGGCTATTGTCTATAGCAGCAATTAATTTCGACAGGTAATGGTCATAGGAGCACTATCAAAGTTTTTGGGGAATCGATTTAGCGGTTTCCAAGGTTTTGGTCCACTTGACCACCTTTGATCAGTGATGAGTTCCCTTATGTTGAGTCTAGAGTGTAGAACTAGAATATTTTCATAAACTATAACTATAGGCCTTGCTTTGAAATCTCCCCTCTTCTTATGGGCTCCATTCCATTTTTCTCATTATCTGCTAGTTGGATTTCGTGTCGTCCCTGTTGAGCTTCTTAATGACTATTGCAATATCTTTTCCCCCAGAATATGATCAATTCAACCTGAGAAAAAGGATTATTGAGCTAAAAAGATTCCATCATTCTCCTATCTTCTTCAATTTGGTAGTGAGGAGATTCCTTATTTATTATGTTGACATCTACCTTCTTCTAAACTTTAAATACCAACTTAAGGAATCTCGTGGTTATCAGCACTACATTTCTCATTGATGGTCAATCCTAGTATAATATATATCAAGTTTATGGTTAAACTTTACATTACTCTTACTACTGAGCCTTCTGGTAATCCCTCGTAACATCTTGCCCCTAGGATGTAATCCATTTGTTATAAGAGATGGAAATGATGGTCTTGCTACCCTGTTGAAGTTACAATATGAGAACTTCCCAAAAGGTCACCTATCTTAATATTACTCTCGTTCGAGCACGCTCAACTACAGAACTCTAATGGAACCTTGTGCGTTAGCGATAATCGCATTTAATCTAGCCCAAGGTATGGAGACTCTTCTGGCTACCTCTAATTCTGACATCATAACCTTGCCCCTCATGGGGCACGCTTCCAAATCCTTTTTGATCTTTTGTTGGTGCATTATCCGATCTTCCTTAGGGTGCATTAGGTCTATTATACTTATGACCGGTGCCAAGCAACCGTGCTTCGTATTTTGTACACAATCTTATTTGAACCGTAATCTCATACTAGGTAGCTTTTCTCTTTTTAATGGGCCAGTCAAAAATTCAAACTTCCTCTTTTCCTCCTTGTTCCTACTATGTTCTATTGTTCTTGCAGAAACTTGCCTATTTTCATTTATCAAAACCTACTTTGCTGTTGCTCCCTTGGTCAATCGGGATTAGTTGCATACTTTAAGTCTTTATTACTTTTACCTAAATCTGAATACATTCCTTATCGAGTTACTCCATCCATAGCATATATAATGGTATCTAAAGGCAATTGTTAGACTTTGCCTTTTTTCTTTGAATAGCCTCATTCTTCTACTAATAACATGCTGAAGATGATCCTATCATCTAGTTCCTGTGGTAGCTGAGGTTGATAGAATGACTATATTTTCTAGCACTTCCTTTATCCCTGAAAGGTAGGAAAAATTGCACATGGTTCATATGCCACCTCTAGTCTGAAAGTATAACCCCCTACCAATTTAATATTATGCTTAAGTCATAGCATGAAATTAAGTAGATTGTATTACCGTGTTGATACTCTACTTACTAATTTCTTACCATGTCACATTCCCTTTATTTTGTTTCTTTTTTTTCTTTTTGAAACAGGCAAAACTTCTCACTATATATGACAGATGTGACCAATGTGATAGAACGTAACAATATTTAATAAAACATGACAGGAAATAGAAGAATCAGTAATATGTCATCAACTTTACATATATATATATATATATAGTAGAAGCCAACACTTCAGTTTATGTACAAATGAAAAAGAGGATATAAAAGTGGGGCCAGTGTAACACAAAAAGAATATAGGGCCCATGTCCATCAAAACAAACCTGCAAGATCCTCCGAGGACTAACTGATCCAAGTCTATGGCTCAATACTATACTACCAAAAGAGAGCCATACTATATAATGTCATCCACGGCTGGGACCTACTCAGTCAGGTAACTGTTGGCCATACTAGACTCGACTGGGGAGTAGTCTATATTAGGTTCAGAGGAGGAGGATGATGAGCCAGTAGCCTCCGAGGGATTACTCTCGGAGCTAAGTGAGATGGCTGGAACCATCTATGAAGGTGACTCAGGTGGAGGACTGGCAGGTGCGACAGGTGCTGCAGGCGCTAGAGTTACAGGAGGAGGGTGTGCCACATGCAATGGAAATGCAAAATATGGTGTGGCAGGGTCAAATACATGGTGGAATAGGGGAACAGCAAAATTCCTATTACTGAACAGGTAAAGACGGAAATTGCAAGAATCGGCTATGTACAGTGAATCCACAAAGAGATCATGGTGGAGCTATAGGTTGGGAATCTCAATAAAAGGGTGGTAGTCGAATCTATCGCTAGCATCTGAGAATGATGCGGAAATATAAAGCGAGGTGAGAATTTAAAGAAATTGTCAGTAGGGTTCACATGATCAACATCATAATCATTCTCAGTTGCCTCAGTTTTTATTTAATTATGAAAACATAGGAGCAAATAGAACTATCCATATTTAATAAGTTTAATAGAGGGTCTGGTCTGAGGCAAGATTCTATTTTACTTAAGACAGTACAAGAAACAGACTCATAAGCATAATAGATGAACACACAGCAATAAGAAAATATACAGTCATACTGTGATCAATTATTAATGACTATTCAATGTGACCAGATGTGACCATGTAAGACTCATTCTTGAACTCTTTTCATAAACTTTTTTTTAAACTTTTTCCATTTCTTGGTCCCCTGGGAGTTCTTGGCCATTCAAACTCCTGGGTAATAGTCTACTTTTCAGAATCAAGCTCGTTCCTATATAGGAATGCTGGGTTTACTTTTCCCGACCTTCCCACCAATCTATTCCCCTTAACTTTAAATCCGGGGCTGACCCAAGCATTATGGAACTTTCATCATAACATAACTTTTATGTTCATCGTAACATAACCTTTATGAACTCATACATAACCTTTATGGACTCATACCTTTATGGACTCGTTGCAAATGCACTTGGATTGAATGTAGATTGTAACTCATGCATAGGCTTACCGAACTTTGGCAGCACAACAGAATGTGTCCACTTCCTGATGAATAGTGCTAGTACCCAGACAGTCAATTATACAGAGATATCATAACATTTCATTGATAATTCACTCATCAAGCTTATAGGGATAAATTTTGCATTTTAAAGACATAAATGCTATCTCAGCACATTCATTCAACCCAATTTTTGTAAGTCAAGCCAAATTTTCTATTTAACTCATCTAGATCTCCATTTTGGGTATGTTAGAGTAATATGTGCCTATTTTCTAGCCTCATTGGTCCTATCTCGTTTTGACTTGTATAGCTCAAGATATTCAAGTTTTATCCTAGTCTGCCCTGTAGCTAGCCAGAATTACACACTTAAAAGTAAAAATCCACTAAAAATTGAAAACCAGTGTAAATCATACAAAATTGGCATTACACTAAAGCTAACAGGACAAGCTTTCATTTGCAAAAGTTTTATTTTATTTACTTTAATAGGGCTTGAGTTATGAGCCCCGAGATTTAACCTTCTTGAACTGCCTTATTTTGGCCCAGTTTGGACATAGGATAACTTCTTTGAACTACTGGGAGTATATGGGACAATAACGTACTTGGAATTTCATTGTGGGATATTCTCCTGTAAACTTTCTAACAAAGTTATTTTCACTTAATTTGGAGTTGTGTAGAGTGAGTTACACCCTTCTCAAGTCACACTACCCGGATGAAAGTCCTAATTCCTAGGTCAAACTTCAAAAATTCATATCTCTCTCAATACTAACCCAATGACCTTATATGATATATGTATGGAAAACCCTGAATGTCTAGTTTCATATAAAAATAGTCTCATCAGATTTAACTGGCTGTAAGCAGAGCTGTACACTCTGCCGTACGGACTGCCGAGGGAATTTGGTTTTCCAGCCCTTCACATTTTCTTATTCTCACCCTTTCCTACTCCTTAATCAATCAAATTTAAACACAAAGCAACCGACAACCAGTCCAAAAATCATCATATTCATTCACTAATCATATTAAGAAATAAGTAAATAAGGGCAAAAATAGCCACCCATAATCAGAACAACCAAAGTAGAATTAAACCTCTACCTCTTTGTGTATGGTTTTGCTAAGTGTTGAAGGCTGGTTGAGTGGAGAAGAGAAGGGAAAAATGAGAAAAGAGAACGAGACTGAAGTGAAGAGAGAAAGAGAGGCATGTAAGTCAGCTGAATGAAGAAAGAAAAATCTGATTTAAACATAAAGAGGGTAGTTGGAATTGTGAATGTTGATTGGCTGAATTTCTTGTAGATAATTCCCAGCCATGCTTCCTTCTATTTGTGGTTTAATGTGGCATAATTATTCTCCACGCAAAAATGGGAACTTGTTTGCACTTGGTTTGAACTCGAAACTCGTATCTATCTTGAGTAAAGTCGGAACTCTTGTCCATCTTATTCGAACTTGGAGATTAGTTCAGATATCGAAACTCGAATTGAAAATAGATTATTAGATTGGAAATCATGTCTGATTTCTTTGAAATATAAAGTTGTAGATCGGAAATTAAAGCAAACAAACCACCTTAAAATCGGCAGTCAAAGATAAGACTAGGAAACATAAAAGACTTAAACTCAGAAGTCGGGGATGTTGCATAAACTTGGAAGTTAGTCCCAGAACATAAAACCTTATACTTGCCTATCGGAAGTCAAGAACTAAGACACTTAGAAACTCTCAATGTAATGCTAAAACTTGCTCCAGAATCAAGCTCGTAAGTTGGTCACCAATTCAATCTCAGGAATATCAATAGAAATGAAAACGCTCTTGAGATAAGATAAACTCGGATATCGGTAATCACGTCCATTTTGTTTGGACTTTAAAGGTTAACTTGGAAATCAGAAATTATCATGTGTTATTTGAAACTCGAAGATGAAGTCGAAAATAATGTCCATTGTATTTGAAACTTGAAGATTAGGTTGGAACTCGTGTAAATTCTGGTCGAACTTGGAGATCAACTCAGAGATCTAAACTCATGTCCATTCTATTTGAGATCAACCCTGAGGTCAGAAATCGTGTAAACTTCACCTTTCGTTTGAAACTTGAAGTCGGAAATCATGACTATTTCATTTGAATTAGAGGTGAGGTCTGAGATTGGAAATCTTGTTCATTTCACTTGAACCTTGGAAATAAGGTCAGAAGTCGAAGCTCGTGGCAGATGTTACAGAAAGTGTCCCTACTTCAGGTTAGTAGGAGATATTCTGCCTCTCTCTCTTGTTACACTTATAACTTCATCTGCTTTCCATACTGTATATAACTATATCTCTATCTTGATTCAATGTACAATTAGATGGGTCTCTTTACAGTTTACTCACTTTTCCCTTTCAAAGCCAAGATTCCACTTAGTACTCTTCTAATTTGCAATTGCCACAAGGTTAGTTCTTAGTATCCTTGAGGAAGAGACCACTCTATCCTCTAGACGGGGACTTAAAAGGTCTCCCATATACCTAACTAAAGCTTCTGCCCTTAGCTTCTTTCACTGATTCTTTGCTTTATTCGTCCACTCTACAAATTTTTTAATGAAGGATTAGGTCTTTATAATGTGGTATTACCACAATCCAAAATAAAAACTATTGACTGAATTTGTTGGTGAGGTACCTTCAGAGTAATCTCATCTATGGAGAAAATGAGGGCACTATCCATACCACATAAGATAACCTCATTAGCGGGTAATCACCTTACTCTTGTCGAGTATTAAAGTTACAAAACCAGGTAGAAGAATCCCCTAGATTCAATCTAAAGAAGATAGCCTGGATCGAGTAATCACAAGAAAGCTTGAAACAAGCCCCATCAGGGTGAAGAAGATTCTTACTCAACTCGTCTCTAACTAAGATCCTACTCTTGATGATGGGAAATCTTCGGCTACCCAGCAACACTTTACAAACAACCTTTTTCGATATAACTACGTTTACTATGTCCATAGCAAACCATCTGACACAATTCTTTGGATTGAATACCCAATTCTCTGCACTCCTTAACTTGCCCAATTGTCTACCCCTTTATGCCATCACTACTTTCTAGTAGTTTCGCCACTCATAATTATGTTTAGAAGGTTCCTAATAAGTCTGCAGGGTGTCATAGGCCTCTGTTTACACAAAACCTCATATTAAGGTGATCAGGCTCAATATTCAGTCAAAATGCAGCAGATAGTCCACAACACTCATAGCGAGACTTCCATGGAAAATCTTCTATGTCCTCGTCACGCGAGGACCTAAAGCATGGTTTGTCTAGACTCTCAAAGTATGCTTCATAAGCATAATTAGTCCATCCACGGGCCTATACAGGATGACCTGCTCTGATACCAATAAATGTAACAACCTCTATCATATAAGCCATGCTCGAGTCATGGAGTTATATAAACAAGTTGTCACTGTTTTACGAAAGCTACAAAATGTGGAAAATATAATACATGACCCTTTAACTGCACACTTTATTACTGAATAATAGTTCATAAATTTCATCATCTTTGATACATAGAGAATAAAATAATTACAATTTAAAAGAAATTGTACTAACATAATACACAGAACTTGCTTTCAACTAGTCGCTAGCTAGCCTCAATAGTCTCTTAGTCTGGTTTGCGCCCAAGTCTTGCTCAATGAATGTCCCAGTACTCCGCCTTATAGTTGATTTCAAACTTAAGTGCTGGAATGTTTACGAAAAAAAAAAAAAGACATACAAGCAGGCAGTGAGAACCTAAGGTTCTCAGTAGGTAACCTCAAACCATCACTCTTACAATGCCATCATAAACATTTCAGCTGCTTCAGTTTCTTATAAAAATATGAGTACATATACGCAAACAGTGGTTTAATTTTAAGTTGAAACATATTTCTCGAAGCGGTTTATATTTTGAGAACCACTTGGCATATTATATGGCAGACATAGAAACACAAATAGTGTAATATACTACAGTAAGAATCATAATAACATCATGACATAATGAGATAGTTAGAGATACACATATAGATGTTTGTACATGATTGAATGCAAGTGCACTTGACTTAATTTATCTCTTTCTTTAACTTGCAACTTGATCTTGCTTTTCTATACTTGGTCCCCCAAAAGTGAATAGCCTCTTTCACCCCTGGGTAATAGCCTGCTTTTTAGGTCCTAGCTCGTACCTACATATGAGTAACGGGTTTACTTTCCCCAACCCTCACACCGGTCTATTCCCCTTAAATCTAGTCGAAGGTTAGCCTAAGTCTTAGATAGTATCACTCTGGCCCACGCTAGCTGGGTCTATGCCATGCCTCACATGGTAGCTTAGTACGTCCCTCTTACAAATTCTTATTATCTTTTCCTTTCCATATCTCATCATGCATGCGGATGCTTTGTGTGTTCATGGATATGTCTCACACCCTACTTCTCATATCATACTTAAATCATTCTTGCATATATGAATCTTATGAGCCTAACATATATATGTTTATAACATTCATATACATATTTATGCCAGAATTTCGACAACATAACAGATCTAGTCTGCTTCCCTATGAATAATGCCAGACTACCAGTAAATCATTCAAACATGCAAATCAATATGGAACAGTAATTATATATTCACAATATCATTCATCAAATTCAATACAAACATCAATAGAGTTTTCTGCTTACTTCATCCCATTCTGCCCAAATTTTGTATGATCCACCTTTAGTCCAATTCAACTCATTTAAACCTGAATTTTGGATATATCATAGCTCTATGTGTCTAGTTTCCAACCCTTTTAATCCCATCTCATTTTGATTTGTGTAACTCAAGTTATTAGTATTTTACTTCAGACTGCCCTATACTTAGCCAGAAATGCACCCTTATAAGTGAAAATTCACGAAAAATAGAAATCTAGGTAATATTATACAAAATTTATATCAATTTAAAGCTAACAGAACAAGCTTTCAAATGAAATAAGTTGCATATCATTTACATGAGTATATTTTGAGATATAATACTCGTAACTTGACCCTATTGGATTATCCTGTTCTAGCCCGGTTTGAACTTAAGGTAAATTCATTTTTGTGCTGGGAAAAAGTGGCAATGAATCTGACTCTAAAATTTTTATGCGATACTCCCTTATATGTTGGCTTTCAAACAGCGATAGTTTCACTCAATTTAGAGTTGTGTAGGTTGAGTTATACCCCTCTCAACTCACACTGCCCAGATGGAAATCCAAGATTCTAGGTCAAACTTCAAAAATTCTTAACTAATTCTATACTAATCCAATGCCATATATTTTATATGTATGGAAAGCCCTGAATGTCTAATTTTATTTAAAAATGGATTCATCAAATTTAAATGACTATAGGTAGAGCTATACACTCCGCCATACAGACCACCGAGTGAAAACCCTAATAGCTTCTTGAATTCTCTCTATTCTTCAAGTTCTTTCATACCAATTCTAATTCTAATCACAACATACATGCAAAATCAACCATAATCCATCATCATCACTCCAAATCACATCAGTAATATGAGAAAAACAAGATCTCCACATAGCCCCAAATCAAGAACAACAAGAAGAGAAGTTGGATTCCTACCTTGGTGGTGTGAAATCTTAGTGGAACTTGATCTTGGAGCGAAATTGATGGTTAGAGCTTGAGCTTGGGGATGAGAGGAAGTGGAAGAAGATGAAGGAAAGTGGGAAAATGAGGCTAGTCTGCATCTATTGTGGGGAGGCCGAAAATTTAAGGGGAGAAGGAAGAAAAAAAATGAAAACTTATGCAAGAAACTAGCTTTTGATTGGTGGACTTCAATCCTCATTCAAACTTGGCTTGACTTCCCTCTTCATGGTTGTTGGTGGCTCCACTTGTGAGGGTGTGGTGGCTAAATCTTAGCCCTCCATCCTAGGATTTTCAGAGTATAATTTCCATTGGTCTGGTTCCGACAGTTTAAAATACCAAAATCTTATCGATTTCTTTTAAATCGGCAAGCCGGTTTTAGAAAAATCCCATGAGGTTTCCTATGGTTCTAATCTAATTCCATCAAATCTAATTCTTCTAACACTTAATTGGCTTTAAGTGAATGCTTAATCTAATTCTAATTAATCCCAATTATTCGATGAAAACCAAACAACTCAGTTAATAATGATAAAATTTTTCGGACGTTACACTCTCCACTCACTTGGCAGCCAATTGGCGCCATCCATAGGGGTAGAAGTGGCTCAATTTTCAGCCACTCAAACTAGTGGTGTTAGTGTGAAATTCTATTGATTCGGTTCTGGAGGTTCAAAATATCAAATCTTCACCGATTTTCTTCAAATCAGCAAAACTTTACTAAATAACTTTGAGAGAATTTCTATATCTCTATTCTAATTGTTCCTAAGCCTCATCCCCATAATTAACATCTAATTAACTCCTAATTAATATTTAATTAACTTCTAGTTGCCCTTACATAACTTTCGAAACTGAATAAATAGATTAACGGTGTAAATTAGACAATTTCGCAAATTTGGGGCCTTTTTGTTTTCGATTTTTTGTAACTAATGGCATTTTCATAATTTTGAATAAGTCCAGGGATACCCCATGTCATTTCACGCCCGACTGTCTTCATGGCCCAATCAGTAGAGATTTAAACTTCTACGATTTCACCACGTGATTTTGCTTTATTTAAAATGCCATTCTGCTAATCTACAGATACAGGGATATAAAGGTCATTTCATAAAAAGTTCTAGGGTTATTGTGAGAATAAGTCATTGGGGTCAAATATAATTTCTAAAAATTTTGGATGTCGCTGCAATTAACAAAAGTTTACAAGGACAAATTTGTCATTTTCTAATTTTTAACATATGGCAGTGCCATATTTTCAATGACAGTGTTACACTATCCTATAATTCTAAGTGTGAAGACTGTTATGGCATAATACTGCCTGAGAAATTCTCATACTAACTAAGAAAAATAATTCAAAATTTCCATTATATTCTACCTACGAAAGTGGAGATGTTACAGGTAGAATGAAAACTAAGCTATGTTTTGAGTTAGGGTGGCTCGTGCTTTGCTGAGATATCTTTTGTTAGTTTTGGCGTGTTGGTTCTGGCTTCTGGCTGGTATCCTTTCTGTACCTCTTTTTGTGCTCCTCTTTGCAAGAGTTTTGGGCCTCCTTTTAATTATTGAAAAAAAAAAAAATAAGTGTCTATCAATCCACCACTTATGGATAATTTCTTCTATGAATCTCCGGTGCAAACAGGAAAGACTACAACATTGAAAGCTACGTGGTTGACTGTAGCTGAGATTTCTAAAATGCTCCAAAAAAGAAAAATGAATGGAGCATGGATGATCTTAACATTCGACTGGCAATAACAAGTCGTCCAATTTTATTATTATTATATTGAATCATACGAAATCATGTTCCAGTCTTCACGAAATTAACTGTTTTAAAAACTGCAATACTTCTATTTCGTAATTTTAGTTGGATTGTGATTAAGCTATTGATTCTTTGGGTTTATTTTGTTCATCTGAGATTTTTTTTTTTAATTTTATTTCTCTTTGCTATTCCGCTGATTCGTTGGGTTGTGATTAAACTATTAATTCTTTGTTTATAACTACATCAAAATAAATAAACAAAATAAGAGTAAAAAACAGTTGAGAGACAATTGGATTGAAAAATGGAAAATAAAAAAGTGAGAATAAATTAATTTTTAGCAACAATATTAGTAGAAAATTTTTTTTAACATATTTGTTTAATAATTCCTTTTATCTAAACTACTGGTATTCAAAATCAACTAGACTCCAATTAATTTGGATTGAGTTTGGTTAGCCCTATAAGATAAACTTATCTCATCGCTAATTTTTTTTAATTCATAAGATTCAAATTTAAGATTTTGTTTAAAGAAAATAAGTATTGAACAATTTAAACTAACCAAGCGTTGGTTCAATAATTATTTTTTATGACGCATAACAAAAAAAAGCTAAATAAACCACTTGATTAGTTTAAAAGTAAAAAAGATTTTGTCCATTAATCATTTATTTGACTTAAATTTTAATGATATAAATTGGTTGTGGCAAAAGTATTAAAAAAAGAAATCGTTTAATTAACTTTTACGAAGTGTTGGAAAACTTATAAGAGATTAAAAAAAGAAAGACATGACCAATGGTGATTGGGTCTAGCGGAAGATGTTAGTCCCTTGGAAAGTGGCGAATTACAGTTCAAATTTTAGTTAAAAGAGCTCTCACATCTAATGCCTGATCATGCCCCAAATAGGATTATCCTGGTAGAGGATATCTGTAGGGAACCAATAAAAAAATGGAATAATAATTTTTCTTTAAAAAAATTATTCAAAATAAATGTTAAAACACTTTTCCAGATAGCAAAATCAAAATTCATATGACATAATCAACCCAAAATTTTTCTTTTATACATAACTAGTGTGTGGTCCATGTGATGTACAGTTTATTATCATAATATGAAATTATAAATTGATTTACATGATAATTATAAAATAATTAAAAATAGAAAAATATTTCAAATAAAAGTATATTTATTTTTTGAAAATTGAAATAAAATAGCGAGACAAATTTATAATGTATAAAGATCAACTAAGTTATGATTCAAAATTTAAATTCAAGCAATACATATTGATTTATAAAAAAGATTAATCTTAACATATCATGATATAAAAAAGATTGTAATTAGTTAAAAGTCTTTTTGATGAGGTAATTAATTAAAAGTTGATTGTTAATTAATCTTGCATTCTAATCTGGAGCATCCTTGACTCTCAAGAAAAAAAGGCAAATATTTATCTTATTTTTGTTATTTACATAATCAATAAAAATATTTCAAAG
Organism: Pterocarpus santalinus; assembly: GCA_031439595.1. Lineage (NCBI taxonomy): Eukaryota > Viridiplantae > Streptophyta > Magnoliopsida > Fabales > Fabaceae > Pterocarpus > Pterocarpus santalinus. The sequence goes on from CM062529.1 coordinate 25,724,207, forward strand.
GTGTCATATACTAAAAGAACCAACTCATAAATGCTATAACAGATTAATCAATGTCTCATTGTAATTAATGGAAAGCATAATAAAAAAATTATAGAAAGAAATTTTACTTAGGTGATCACCTCTAAACGTCTATAACTATTACATCAAAATCAATCTCTAAACAAATAAAATTATATTAAAGAAAGAAATTAAGGTACAATTGGAGCCAAAAATTAAAAAATAAGAGTAAACAAAATTCTAACAGCAATAATAGTGAGGTGGAGATTAAATAATTATTCATTCGATAATTATTTTTGACCAAGCATAACAATTATCAAATGATTGTTTACAAGGAGAAAGAGAAAAAAAAATCTCATCGAGTTCAAATATAAAAATGAAAGAACTGAATTAAAAAAAAAAAATTCCTATGAATTTTTTATCTAATATATTTTTCCATTTGAATTTAAATTACGTAACTAGATTGTAATAGAAGATAATTAAAAAAAATCAATTAATTAGTTTTGGTTTCTTATAAGTATTTTAACCGAAGACAATCCTACTCGAGGCACAGTTGAGCACTAAATGTGGACACCTTTTCTAATTGTGATTCGAACCATGATTTGCTCCTTGTTGAGTACAAGCCCTTTTTGCTAGACCCTAATTCACGTTAGTTCAATTAGTTAGCATTTATACAATGTTAGAGAATTTATTAAAGATCTAGAGGGAAGATAATATGTAATAATAACCTTTTAATTTAAAAAAATTAATTTTCAATTAAGATAAGTAGATTCACTCAAAATGTGATATATGTAAAAAAAAAAAATGAAAAATTAGTCAAATTACAATTAACAAAATCAATCCAAGATTTACCTTTTAAAATATAATACAGATATTAAATATTAGATATTAGATTAGATTTGTTTTTCGGCGTAGGGAACAATAGGAACCTCAAATGAAAGCAGCCACAATTGTCAATTTAGTATGTTTCAATTTTTTTAATTATTCCAATGTAATTTAGTTACAGACCATGGTTAATTTTAAAGATCGATTTTATACATTTATGCCAACATAATTTAGCTTCTCTGTTCAATACCAAATATCATCATAAGAGATATAAGCTCCTTATTTCTGGAAGAAATAGAAAATTGGTTTAAGCAATTTTTTAGTTCAAAATTCATTTGTTGTAAAAAATTTATTCTAATTATAAATTTAGCTTTTAGTTTAAAGATATAGAGAATGTTACAAGTAACACACCATTTACCCTTTTTTAAAGGGTATGATCAAGTGTAGGAACTATTATCGTAGCTCCCAATTAATTTTATGATGTGTTTGGTGTAACGTCCTCCTTTGTATAGTACTATACTTGACTCATAGTACTATACCTTGAAGTTGTTACTGTTACCTGAGCAGACCTTATCTAACAGCAATTTCAGCCGTATTTGAAACTTCTCGGACTATCTGGAGATAACATGGAAACAGGAATGAGAATTTTAAATTCTCAGTAGGATTCACAACGAAATTTCATACTGTGTCATCGTTATTATCTCAGCTGCTTCGATATATTATGAAACAAGTGGACATGTTATATAAACTGTTTAATTTTATAGTTCGAAAACATATTGTTCGAAGTAAAGTCCATTTTATTCATACACTTGTCATTTGGGTGAGCCAATACAAAATCAATCCATGAATTATACCATGAATAATAACTGAAATGTATTAAAATATAATAACACCAATATACTGAAAACATAAAATCTGCATATGCCTTTACTTTCATTTCTTCCTTTATCTTCCTTTACTTGTTATACATATTCCAGAGTACGATCACTGTGTCATACTCCATAAGGGTGTTATTACCATGCCGCACTCCTTAAGAATATGTTCATCCTGCCACATCCCAAAGTATAATCGCATATCATACTCCATCGGGGTGTAATCTCCATGTCACATTCCTTAGGGTATGGGATCGTTATGCCACATTCCAGAGTATGATCGCCCTGTTGTACCCCATCAGAGGATGATCGCCATGTCATGTTCTTTCAGGTTATGGACTCATCATCATATCTTTTATCGTACAATCTTTGTTATAGCTTTAATCATAATCATAAATGCATATGTATCAAAGTGTATTTCATAACCTATACATAGGCTTTGCCGAAATTTCGGCAACATGATGGATCAAGTCCGCTTCCCCATAAATAGTGTCAGGCTACCAGAAAGATCAATTAAGCAATAAAACCACATAGAGCATTAAGTTTTATAATAATAATATCAATCATATAATATGTCAACATAAATACATATCTTAGGTTTTCTGCTCATTTTACTCAATTCTGCCTGATATTTTGAAATTTGTCATAATTTCTATTCAATTCATTTGGACCTATATTTTGGATATGTTATAGCTCTATGTGTCTAGTTTTCAACCCTTTTGATCCCATCTCATTTTGATTTGTATAGCTCAAGTTATTAGTATTTTTACCTTAGACTGCTATGTGCTTAGCAAGAAGTGCACCCTTATAAATGAAAAATCACTAAAAATAGAAATCTGGATGAAATCATACGAAATTTATACCAAATTAAAGCTAACAGAACAAGCTTTCAAATTAAATAAGTCGCATATCATTTGCATGAGTATATTATGAGATATAAAGGTAACTTCATTGATGTGCTGGGAATAATTGACAACTAATCTGACTCTGAAATTTTTATGGGACGTTCCCTTATATGTTAGCTTTTAAACAGCTTTAGTTTCACTCAATTTAGAGTTGTGTAGGGTGAGTTACACCCCTCTCAACTCATACTACCCAGATGGGAATCCAAAATTCTAAATCAAACTTCAAAAATTCATAACTAATTCTATACTAATCCAATGGCCTTATATTTTATATAGTTGGAAAGCCTTAGATGTCTAGTTTCATATATAAATAGGTTCATCAAATTTAAACGACTATAGGCAGAGCCGTACACTCCACTGTATGGACCATCAAGAGAAAAACCCTAATAGCTTCTTAAATTCTCTCTATCTTCAAGTTCTTTCATACCAATTTCAATTCTAATCACAACATATATGCAAAATCAACCATAATCTATCATCATCACTCGAAATCACATTAGTATTATGAGAAAAACAGGATCCCCACACAGCCCCAAATCAAGAAAAATAAGAAAAGAAATTGGATTCCTACCTTTCTTAGGTGATATCTCATTGGATTTGTGTCTTGAATTGAAGAAATTTTTAATGAAACTTGAAGAGTTGATGAAGATGGAGTAAAGATGAGTTTGAATAGAAGCAAAATGATGAGGGCTCAGCAGGTTTTGTGGCCGAAAATGCTAAGGGAGAAGGAAGGAATTATTTCAAGACTTTTGAAAGAAGTTAGCATGTGATTGGTGGATTTCATCTCCCATTCAAACTTGACTTGGCTGCTCTCTTTTGGGCTAATGATGGCACCACTTGTGAGGGTGTATTGGCTGAATCTTGTCCATCCATCCTAGGGTTCTCATAGTATAACTTCTATTGGTCCGGTTCCGACAGTTTAAAATATCGAAATCTTACTGATTTCTCTTAAATCGGTAAACCGGTTTTAGAAAAATTCTATGAGGTTTCCTATGTTCCTAATCTAATTCCATCAAAGTTAATCCTTCTAAATGTTACTTAATTGGCTTTGGGTTAATACTTAATCGAATTCCAATTAATCCCAATTATTCGCTAAAAATCGAATAACTCGGTTAAAAATGATAAAATTTTTCGGACGTTACATTTGGTATTAGGGTAAAAGAAGAGTAAACTTTAAAGGAGGAAAATTTCTAGAAAATTGGAAATTTTTTTTTACATCAGTGGCAATAAGAAAATTGAAATGTTTGGTATGACCTTAATAAAAAAAGGCAAAATTTCAATGAAGTAAATTTTCCTTAAATAAGTAGGGTAAACTTTTCTTCCCTTTCTTAACTCTACGACAATACCTTCCTTTTTCACTTCCTTCTTCACCACCACCATGTCCTATCCTCTCGTACCTCCTCGCCGCCTTCACTAACACTACCGCTACCACTGTCACCATTGTCTATGTTGCTACCTTTGATTTTTGCTGTGGCATTGCTCCATTGCTGTTACATCTTGTTCTGTGATGATAATGAGATTCTGGATCTCAATGTGTAACACCCTCTATTATATAAGCCAAGCTCAAGTCATAGAGTTATACTAAGAGATTGCTACTATATTAAAAAATATTTAAAATAAGGAGAATATAATATATGGCCTCTTTAACTTCTTATTTTATTTCTGAATAATGGCTCATAACTTTCCAAGTTTCTAATACATATAAAATGAAATAATTACAATTTAAAAGAAATTGTAACTAACATAATACACAAAACTTGTTTTCCACTGGTCGTTAGCCGGCTTCAATAGTTTCTGGGTCTGATTTGCGCTTGGGTCTTGCATAGTGAATGCTCCAGTACTCTGCCTCGTACTTGATCTCTAGCTTAGGAGCTGGAATGTTTATAGAAAAACATATAAGTAGGTTGTGAGAATTTAAGATTCTCAATAAGTAAATTTAAATCATTAATCACACAAGTTATCATCATAAACATTCCAGCCACTTTCGTTTATTATGAAAACGAGAGCACACACATAAGGAGTTGTTCAATTTTAAGTTGAAAACACCTTTCTTCAAGCGAGTTTATATTTTAATATATGGCAGTACCATATTTTCAACGATAATGTTACACTGCCATATAGGTCTGAGTGTGAGGATCGTTATGGCATAGCACTACTTGAGAAATTCTCATACTGTCTAAAGAAAATAATTCAAATCTTCCACTATGCTCTGCTTAAGGAAGTGGGGATGTTGCACAATGCCATGGAACCTTCTCTCTACGCACATCCTCTATTACATGATTGGCGAGAAAGAGTAGTGCAAACTCGCAAATACAGAACAAGAGGGTAAAGAAGATGGTAATGGTTAGCTATAATGAGAGAACTAGGGTGTTTGAGGCTTCTAGGCAAGTGGAGGAGGAGAGTCTCTTAAGAAGGTGAGCGGTTGTGGTGCCATTGCGATGGGTGGCAGAGGATGGCTGCAAAGATCCATGACGAAAAGAGGTCTAAATTGCAAAGATGAGGCGATTGATTTTTTCGCAGCAAAAAGTGTTTCAACCAAACATGATGAAGAAAATAAAATTTCACTATTTAAATTTTCTTTTAAAAATATTAGCTATAAATTTTTACTCCCATAATTGTTAACCCAATGCCAAACATAGCCTAGGTTTAAATATATTTTCAATCCTTATAAATATTGTTCATTTTGGTCTTGGTCCCTTTAAAATTTTTGTTTTGATTTTGGTCTCTCTTTTTTCTATTATTAGGTTTTTGTCCCTATCATTTGTACCCAATATTAAGTGGTAATATTTATAAAAACTAAAAAAAAATTTAGCAAATATTTATAAAGACATTATAAAGAGAAAAAATAAAAGCTGATATTTATAAGACTAAACGGATGTTTTAAAGTACTTATAAAGATTAAGATTTAGAATGACAAGGATTAAAAACAAAAAAAAAAGGGGGAAGGAGGGATCAAAATTGAAACAAAAATTTTAGAGGGACTAAAATAAAAATAACATACATTTGTAGGAATTAAAAATACATTTAAGCTTGGACCATTGAAATATAAAAGTAATTGATCCATGCTAAAAAAATTGTGACCATTGATGACCTATATTCCTTTTGGATCATTTAGTCAAGCTCGTTTGATGCACCGAAGTTGTAAGGACAAAACTTATATCAAGTTTCTTATATTCATTTCAACTAATTCTCTAATCAAATATTAACATGTGGACAACATTCTTGAAATAAGCGATTTAAAAGTTAAAAATATACACTCACCACAAAAAAAAAAAAAAAAATCCACGTATCATTATTTGATTTGAAAATTGAATAAAATAGATATAAAGAGCTTGATCTAAGTTTTCTCCAAGTTGTAAATCGTAAGATATGAATTTCAAGCAAATATGAAGTTGATAAAGGATGAACTGGTGTCTTATGAACTCTAAGGAGACAATTGTTATTTTGTTTCTTGAAAATCAATATACTATTGCAAAATAAATTATTTTAATTATTTTATTGGATTCTTTATATATTGTTGATCTTCCATCTCGTAGAATAATGTTATTTCCTGTTGAAAGTATTGTTATTTGAATATTATATTTCAACAATAATATGATGTCTATTTATATAAATATAAACAATATCAATATCTTATCTTAATATATCTACATCTAACATAGGCTATGCTTACATTTGTGTACAATATAATATAAATTTAAATAATATTTCTAAGTTTTGCTATTTCAACATCGGAATTTAGAATCAACTATAACACACATATTATATATTCATCTCAACATGGACTAAAGAATCACTTTCCTCATAAGACCTCCCTAAACAAACTCTACAAAAACAACTTTAGAGCCGAATTATAGACAAAAGAAGAAGAAGAAGAAGAAAAACTTAGAACCAAATTCAATTGAATATTCAACAAAACCACAATCCCACTCTCTTGAATCTATTTGTCCTTTTGGTCAACCTCTCTTTTTTTTGGTGGTCATAAGCGGACCTCTCTCCTTTTTCGAGAGGTCAAAGACCTCTCTCTTAACTCATAAGAAAATATCTTTTTTTTTAAGGTGATTTTGAAGACGAAAATAGTACAAGAAGGGATGGTTGAATTGTGCTTTCAAAAACTTTTTTGAATCTGAAAACCTTATTTTTCTCAAATTTTTCGACTTAGATTATGGAAGTGATTGAATGTTAGAAGAATAAGTTATTACATTCACAATAACTTGTTGGATGGTGAAAGGAATAAGCACACAGAATTTCAGAGAATGAATATGGAAACAATAAAAGAGAGATAGAGTAAGATAATCACTCAAGAAGGTTTATATCGGTTCAGCCAAACCACTTGCCTACATCCAATTCTCAACAACTAGTTGAGATTTCTATAGCAATGAGTATTCTTATACAAGCTTCTCTATGCCTATGATCAGAGTACTCTTTTCCTAGCCTTTCCAAGCTAGCAATGACCATTATCGGGTCATGTTACAATCAAGGATTGAAGGTTTGTTTTGATTAATACTCATACTAAATCACTCAAAGTGTATAGATAATACAGTGTGGTGTGATTTTTCACCAATCTCACTAAAAGAGTATTTGCTATTATAAATCAATAAGAAGATTTTCTCTTAAGAAGCTTCAAAAAGTAACTTGTTGGTTCTTCAAAAGGTTGAGCAAGATGAAGGCTCTTTAGGATTTTCAATCAGCAGAGTTTCAACTACTTCTTCTTCATCTTCAAGATTTATATAGGCTTCAAAATCTAGCCGTTGAGATTTCAAATCCTGAGCTTAAAGCTTTTTGATCCACTGGTCTTGTATTGGAGAGAAAAGTAGGTTGCTTTCTTTCCCAGTAAGTAAGTACTGTACTAAGAAAGAAAACTAGCCATTTGCATTCACCAACTTTTTAGAGTATCAGCGCTTCCTTTGGATGTTTGTTTTGTCAAGTTTGACCTTTAAAAAATATCTATGAACCAGGCAAAGCATGCTTTAAGAGTGAGGTCTTCTTCACTTAAACCAACATTCTGGAGATTACCCTTCTAGTCAACTTTTCTGGACAGGTCGACCTTCTGGTGTGCTTGTGCTCCTTCTAAAGACCTAGTATCCTTTTGATGACATAGCAGTATCCTTTCCATGCTTCTAAATCTACTCTTTATGAGAGATAGGATCTCTTGAGCATGAATTCTTTTTCAAGAAAGCTCTTTCCCATTAAATTACATTCAAGATGCATAAGAATCTTAGAGAATTAATTTGAAAACAAAATATGGCATGGTCTAATTCACTCCAATGAGTGTATAGAGTGATCTATGCTTTCTAAATCAAACAAATTGTTAATCCATACAAAAGATTTTTATTAAGAGTTGGTTAGTTATCTATCAAAACCATTAAAGATGTACTATAAAGACCACATAGTGGCTTCTAAAGAGTGTTGGAGCTTACAAAATTAGGACATGTGACCAAGGATATGCCTGAGCCCAGCCCAATGACCCAGACATTAAGCAATGGGCCAATTCACATTACCTTGTCGTCAAGATGCCACATCACTTTGCTTGCAACCAAGTAAGTAGTGTTTAGAATAATTAAAATTAAAAATTGACTTAATTTATAAATTAAATCTCATGCTTGGAATAATTATATAAAATAGGATTGAAAAAATATTTCCTAATTGAGACCTCCCCAAACTAATTCTACAAAAACAACTTTAGAGATGAATTTTAGACCAAAAAACAAAAAGAAGAAAAATGTAGAACCAAATTTAGTTGAATATTCAACAAAACCATAGTCAAGCTCTCTTGAATCTATTTGTTCTTTTGGTCAACCTATCTTTTTTTTCGGTCGTGAGTGGACCTCTTTCTTGACTCATAAAGACAATATCTTTTTTGTGCAAATGGTTTGGGTTATGTGACTAAGGATATACTTGAGCCTAGCCCAATGACCCAGACATTGTGTAATGGGCCAATTCACATTGTCCCCTCTTTAAGATGTCACGTGACTTTGGTGGCAGGAAGTTAAGTAGTGTTTAGAATAATTAAAATTAGAAGTTAATTTGATTTAATTAAAATTAGGAAGGTAACTAGTGTCTAGTGAGTAAAATCTAACCTTTGAGAGATATTGAGCAGGCAGGCATAGAGGGCATGATCGGATGCAAGAACTGCTCTAGATTACTTAACCGCTTCACCATAGGCTCATGCGATTGCAACTCCCTTGTTTGCCTTACCAATGATACATAGGTTATTCCATAAAGCTACATCACTCTATCATCTAAAAGAAAACTAATAATCCATAGAAAAGGAAAGAATCTATACCAAATAAAGCCATAATAATAGACAAAACCATTGCCTATCACTCTCTTTCTCTCTCTCTCTCTCTCTTTCTCGGCTCTAAAACTACATCCCCTGGTCTCCCCTAGTCTACGTCTAAAGGAAAAATTACATTTAATTTATAATAGTTCTCAAGTATGGTAGCGCTATAGCACTAACCAAGTGATATCATGTTGGGAAGCTGATAAAATCTTTCTATTTTCTTTCTTTCTTTTTTTTACAAAGCTTATATCTTCTTCTTTTAAATCTGCTTCAAATCTTTTCAAATCTTCTTTCCAAATCTTTATCAGAATCTTTTTTCTTTATCTTCTCATCAAGTTGTGCTATCTTTACTCTGTGTCCAAATAAATTTGATGGTGAGAATCTTTTTCTATTAATTTCAAAAGAATTATACTTACTACAAGAAATTTGATTTTGTGGTGACCTTTTTTATGACAACTAAAAAGTAAGGTTCTAAAAAGCAGATCGAACATTGAACCGCATAGGATATTGGTTCAAAGGTTTTACAGGTTCAACTGGAATGTAATAATAATAATAATAATAATAATAATAATAATAGTAATTATAATAAAGTTATATTTATAATTATATTAGAATATTTATAAAAGTATATAATTATATTCATATAAAAATATATACAATTATTTATAAAGATATAATAATGCCATAATAAAATGATTTTAAAACTTGTTAGTATCTTTTTTTTCTTTTGCGTTGTGTTAGTATCTTACATAAAAAAAACTTCTAGTTGTATCTTTTGAAAAAACAAAAGCTGGTTAGTATAATAAGAGTCTAACACAACCCAATGCCAAATGAAAAGAAATCCTCGTATATAAAATCTTCTTCTTGCTGCTTCACACTATCAAGCACTGCTTCTTTCTTCTTGCTTCAAACTGTGAAGCCCTTGCCTCTTTTCTCCACATAGTAGCAACTCAATACACCATGGAGAGCAACTTAGCAGGGATGCCATGAAGACCAGTGGCAGTTGAATCGAGTGCAAATGGCTGCTAAGGCCACTCTTCCTCTTCACGATGATTTGCGCAATGCTGGGTTACAGTTATGGAGGACACCACGATGGTGGCAATAACTCAAGCTTCATCTCCTCTGACAGTTTTTCTCTTTAAAATTTTAGATTGAAGTGCCAAGTCACTGAATCGGCTTTGGTTTAGGCAGTTTGAAGATTTTTGACCAATTCTTGATACAACGGGTTTTAGCATTTGACTGGATTGGAAGAAGGTCCTATTCCCTATTCAAATACTCAGACCAATCAGTCCAGCCTAGTTTTTCATAACATTGCTAAAAATTCATCACAGTCATCACTAAAAGTGATACTTTTGTGATGACTTTTGCTTGTTGTCACCAAAATTTCTATTTTGTGACAACCTGATGAAGTTGTCACAATGTTATCATTGATAATACTCATAAATTAAATTTATTAAAATTAATTAGGAAAATTATTTTTTTGAGGTACAATCTTTAACAATTAAAGTACAAATATGGGATGAAAATATATCATTTTTCACAAGTTATCACCTTCCTATCCGTAGAGGAGACTCCGTGCAACCTCCTCACCACCGCATCTCACCACGCCCTTTAGTCGAGATTGGAACATTTTTTTGAGACAAAAATATTTTGATGCTATCTATGGGATCTAAGTAAGGGATTTGTGACTACATTATGGGGTAAGATTCTTCACGTGGGTAATTAAATTTGAGTTAAAGAAGGTCAACGTAGATAAGGGTCTAAGTGGGTTGATAAGTCGAGTGGTAGTTAAGTTAGGAGATAGCACGACCAAGATTGGTCAAAAGGTCAAGTGGAAAGGGTGGGTCGGTTAGCTTGATAACCTGGATGAATCATAAGCCTCTTAGCCTTGAGTTCTTAAAGAGCAAAAAGGTTTGAGTTGATTGCCTTTGCTTGAATATATGTTGAGAGATCAGGTATGTTGGGTTGCTTGGCAACCTAGATGGATCAAAAATCTTTTTGTGGAATAAAATTAGAAAAAAATACCAAAAAGATTAGATGTGATTTAGGATAAAATTTTATAAAATTGCTATTATTTAGAGTAAAACTCCAAATTGGTTCTCAAAAGAGTTGTGGGACATTAGTTTGATTCTTAAAAGATTTGGAATATCAATTCGGTTCTTGAAAGGGTTCTGGGACGTCAATTTGGTCCTCAAAAAATTTGTGTAACATCAATTTAGTTTTTGAAATATTAAAATTCATTTCAAATTAATCTAAACTTCTTTAAATTCATTCAATACACTAGCCTCTTTGTTAAATCTTAAATATAATGAAAAATTAATTTAAGGATTAAAATTATATTAATATTATTTTAATTTTTATCTAAACATATTTAAAAGCATTTTTACATTTGATCAAAATTATTGGCTTTATTTGGTTGGCATCATCCTTAGGTTGTATTTGTTATGGGGTAAAAAGGGGTGGAAAATTTCATGAATAAGTTTCATATACAATTTAGGAACAACACTTTGAACTTTGGGATCAATTTCATCCTTCCATGAAATCATCAATAACTTCAGTCATGATTTATTCTAGTTAGTGCATTGTTATTTATGTTGCTTATTTCTTCCTTGATCGTTGAGGGAAGACCAATTCCAAGTCAATAACTTGAAAATAAAAGTAATTAGAAAATAAATAAATTAGAAATTAAAATCTTGTTAACCTGAATCCATAAGTATTAATGTAGATAAACCCCGATCTCTTATTCTCTTGACACCCAAATTGCTAGAAAAGCCATGTATGATGTTAAAAATGAGAAGTTACTTACTATTTGGTGAAGTGATGAAATTGATGTCACAATTTACAATACTAAAAGTAAATTGATATCAAATTTTGGTCATCGGTGGTGGGTGTATTGTAATGCCCGGGTCAAGAGTCACACGAATTGTGACACTTTGTTCTGTCAGATCCTGTGAAAGTTCTAAGTTTGGATCCTATGCCCCCTTGGAGGGCTATAGGATTGGGACATTTTCATGAGATCAAAAGTCCCGGTGATTGTTCCTTAGATATCAAAGAATTGAAGAGCAATTTTTAACAAATTTTTGGAAGTTATTAACTCTTTCATTTTCAAGCTTGAAGTTTAAGAAAATGTAAGTTTTCGAAAGTTTGTACTAAAGTCCAAAAGTTAGATTTTGATTCTTAAGGAGTTTGATTTTTCCAATATTTTTATTGGATTCAAATGGGGGGATATTCTCTTATTTACATTTATGTTTTAAAGTTAATGGAGAATAAAATAGATGATAGTTGAGAAGTGTAGATAAAGGAGGAAGAGGAAAAAAAAGAGATGGCGCCTAGGCGCTAAGGCTAGCGCCAGTGCTTGGTCTTTGCAAAAGTGATGCCGCTTTAGGTGGTTGGGCGCCCAGGTGGCCAGGTCGCAACGCCCAAGCGCCCGCTGGACGAAATTTAAAAGAAGGATTCCGTCCCTTCTTCTTCATTCTTCCTCAACTCCTCTCTCTCTTCTTTCTATCTCTTCTCTCTTTCTCTCCTCATGGATGCCATGACTCTTTCACCATTTTCTAATCAAATCCTCCACAAAATCCCTCTTCTTCATTATCATCATCAATCTTCTTCTTCCTTGAAGCTCTCTCTCTCTCTCTCTCATCTCTTTTAGAGAGAGAAACTAAGGTGGGAGGAGACCCAAGTCTTCCATCAAGTTTCTTCCTTCTTTTGCAACCCAAGGTAACTCTCCAAGCTCAAATTTTCTTCTATTTCATGGGAAGGGAAGGCTTTTCTTGGAGGATTAAGTTTAAGGTTGAGGTTTGGGAACCTAGGGTTCTAATTTGGGGATTTTGTACCTTGGAAGGTAATTAAAGTTAATCCTTAGCTTTAGAAACTAATTAGTGCTTGAATTGTGTTCTTTATGACGTTAGATACTCTCTGGAATCTCTTGGTGGCTCTAAGACTTTGTAGAGTTGGGCTCCTTTCTTTCCAAACTTGATAGGTGAGTGCTAGTATATTTATAGCTTGTTCTTATTCTTAATTTCCTAGCTACATGCCAAAAATGTAATCTAGTGAAGCTTATGAAAGAATTGAATTAATATGTTTTACTCCGTATTTATAGGACTCTTAACATAATCATGTTAGTTATGTGTGTATATATATATATATATATATAAGCATAGAAGTGTGGGACAAGCTCTTATAGAAAGCTAATTTATAGTATCTAAATAATATGAAGTTTCTAGTTATTAGAAATTTTTATGTTCTTAAAGTCAATATTCTAAGCTATTGGATAGAAAGAACAGTTACATTTCGATAATTGAGAAAGAGCTCTAGATGCTTTACTTTGAAAGTACTATACTTTGAAACTATATTTGATAGTATAATTATTTTGTATATTTGATGAATTTTGATAACTATGTTTACTAAGAATACGAATATTCTTGAATCTTATTACCCTTTTAAAGTTATAAGCAAGAAACGATATGATTTGAAATAAAGAAAAATATTATTGTCAAGGAGTTAGAAGGAAATGTGTTTTGAAAGACTCATATGAGGCATAGCAAAGACCCAGCAAGTGTGAGTGCCTTTCTAAGGGGGGAAACTGTAACATAACTGTTTGCTAATGACAGTAGCATTAGCCTTGGTGCACCTCGTATAACCCAGCTAGCAGGGTGATTGTTAGCCCGGCATGTTGGCCAACATGTCCGGAATATATAGACACGCACAGGCGTGAGGTTATCTTTTACTGCTGGAATTGGCCACCGGGCCACTCAGTCAGGCAATTATTTTCTGAAATAGAATCCTCCCCTAAGTTTTTCATGAGGTTGAACAAGTATTTATTTTCTATGTTTTGAGAAAGTATTTCTATATTATGCATCTATGTTTAAGATTCTTATTTACTAATTGAAACTGTATTTAGTTGAAGTTGAAATTGAAATTTAAAGAAATTCCTTGAAGTTATCATGTGTTTGAAGTCATGAGCAAGGATACATATGAGTTGATATAATGAAGTTTATATTCAGTTGAACTAAAAGGTGCTCTAATGAGCCATAAAGAGATTTTAAAGATAGATTGAATATCATATATGCCTTACCAGAAGTTTTTATAGTGATTTTACTACATAGACAAAGTATTTTACTTGAGAAACAACGTAGGAGTTTTAAAAACGCTTATAAATTATATGTTACTAAAACCGTATATTTAGAATTATTCCACTCTTGTTATAGATATATTATGCCTCACTGAGTCTGTATGACTCACCCTTTCTTCCTTTCCATGTTTTTAGACAGGTACGAGATTGTGCTCAAGCTTCCATAGCTAAGTAGAAGTTTCAGCATCTAAGTTTAAGTGTAAAATCTCTAGAAGTGCTCCAACAACCTACAGGCAGGGTCCTCCCTGTATCAGCTTTAATTTGTAATTAAAAGCATGTTGTTTTTAGCTAAGTCAAGTTGCATTTTAATGATTATGGGTTAAGGTTCATGCTAGATACGTATGTGTATATATTTTCATAAGTATGATTATGTTTTGAATTTCCATGTTGTGTGCTGTGGGGTGCATTCGGAGAATGCCTGGATCCCCAATGATTCTGTGTGTTTGGATTGTTGTGCAGGTGGAGGATCCGTATTTGGGAATAGTCCTAAATACAAGGGAGACTCTGCCTAATTTTTTTTTTAGAAAATGTCTTGTGTAGGCTTGCTAGGGGATGTGTCCCTTATGCGCCGGTCATGTCCTGAGTGGGGTCATGACATGTATAGAAGGCCTCAAGCTAGGAAAGATATTGACAAAAATTCACTATAATAAGAATAAATAGACTCCATTTCCTTTGGGGTTGCATTTGGGCAAGAACCAATAGTTTCAACAGATGAACCCACAACTTCTGATGCTCCAAAATCATAAAGATCCTGGAAGACATGAGAAATTAATATATGTAATATATGAAATCTTTTTTGATAGACTAGACTCTTCTATAGGTTAGGAGGTTCTTTTTCTTTCCTTTAGTTGGTCTCTTTCAAAATATTAAGACTAAAAATCATATTTACTCTGTATTTAAAACCTTTCTTTCATTTTGTTTTTTGTTGATTCGGCTATAACTTAGCTATTCGATCAAAGAATTCAAACCCATAATAAACAATTCTTTATAAAATAAAAACTAAAGAAATACAAATCAACCAAAAAAGGATAGTTAAACAAAGTTTCTGAAGATTAAAAAAATACATATATTTTAACTTTTTACTAACACATTTATCTTAATTTCAAAATTAAAACTAATAAAAGTTAAGTATAGTAATAAGTAAAGTGTGTTTAAAGAAGAGGATTATTGTTAGAAAGACTTTAGTTTTAACCATAATAAAAAAATTAACCTCATAACAATACTTATAGGGATATTTAATAATCAATCTCAAAATCAAGGACTCAAATATCATATGTAATATTAACTAACACTTAGTTAGTTTAAGTAATTTATCTTTTATTTCATTAGATAATGTCTTGAATATTTGACTTTTGCGAATGAAATAGAAAAAGAAAAAATTATTATTAAGGACCATTAACATTAATCAGGGAAAAGATGAATAATATTAAAAATTATAAAAAATGACTTATTAAACATTGGCTGAGGAGGATGATCAAACACTTTTTACAATTACATAATAATACCCTTAAATTATTTTTTATTCCTTTCCATTTTTCTTTCATGTATTCTACCACTTATTCTCTCAACTTTTTTTGGTACATTGGTGGTAGTGAGGTTTAAATTAATAACTCTATACAAATTATTCAAATTCTTTATTACTAACTCACTCCTAATGACTTTATTTCTCAACCCTTTGTCCAACAGCTCTCGAATCCTCACTCTCACTCTCGCTAGCATGTCTTTGTTTGCGGCTTGTCATTAGCAAAGAAGTAGGAAGCATATCACCTAATCATATCTAAACACCATCCTTCAAAATATTATATGCTCTCCGCATGATTTTATAAACTAAAAAAGAAAGTGGCAAGAAGACTTTAACATATCATTATTATTCAAATATTTGTATGAAAGAACGTATAGCCACAATTTTCCTTCATTGTGAATCATACTGCAAACGAATCTGTTCAGCAAAGAAGTATTAGCATGTCTTGATTAACGAACCTCGAAGCCACCCATACATCTAGGCTAGGTCACAATATTCTATCATATCAAGTGCATACCTATTATTACATCACTAGACTCACAAGAAAACTCTAGCAATCCTATTATTTTTCAAACAAATAGATTGAGTTACCCAAAATAATCGCATATGATAAATAGGAATTGAAGGCAAAATAGACTCAGCAAAAGTAACATAAAGGAATGAGAATGTGTTGGCGATGAGTCACCAACAAAGGCATGCTAACAAGGATGAGAATTCGAGAACCATTAGACAAAAGAGAATGAGTAGCAAACAGCGTGAAAATAATAGAAAGATTAAAAAATAATTCAAGGATATTTTTATCTACTTGTAAAATTTTTTTTATTATTCTCATTAAATAATGTTTAATAAGTTCTTTTTAATAATTTAATACATTAATTTTTTCTTAATTAATTCTTATTAACAATTTTTAATAAAAAATTAATGTTAGGAAAATTTGTCTTTATATTAAACTGAACCAATTCAATTAAAGTTCTTGAATCTCGCCCTTGTATTAAACTGAACCAACTCAATTAGAGTTTAATAAACCTCACGAGTGATTTAGAACAAGAAAAATACCAAATGCAGTATTAAACTTGTTTATTTTTTCGTGTTTTTGTTAAACATGTTTTTCAAGACCAAAAGCACAAGAAAAAGATTGGGCCTTCCAGCTAAAGTTCTTATGATTTGGCTCTGTTCTTTTTTTTTTTTAATTTTTGTAAAAAAGATATCTTTTTTCGAGGATCACTGTATCACTGAAAGAGAGAGAGGAAATAGCAAATGCCTATGCCGTACATACCGGTGGACGAAATTACTAAACTACCCCATCCACATCGGACTACGTTTTGGCGGGAAAATCTCGTAGGTCATACCAAGTGGCGCCAAAAGTTAATAGCTTTCTTTCGATAAAAAAAATCCAAAACAACACATATATAGACATTTAATAATTAACAATAATTAATAATTAATAATTAATCAAATTTGAAATAAAAAAGTACACACGCGCAACACAAAAGCGCAAGCGCAACGATGCGTTTCAAGCTCTGAGAAGAAACAGACGACGCTACTAGCTATCATTCTCTCTCTCTCTCTCTCTCTCTCTTGTTGTTGTTGTTGTTGTTCTTCTTCTTCTTCTTCTTCCCTCGCGCTAGGGTTTGTCGATCTCGTTGTGATATCGCGAATTCTCGTCGGTATCGTGGGAATCCGCCGATATCTCTTTGCAGAATCTGGTTCCTTCTCTCGTGATCTGCGCCAAATAGGGCTTTTTGCATGAGTCCTCCAGCTACGCCCAACATGGAAGAAGAAGCCAAGCCTTCGGTTCCCTCCGTCGATAATGGCGACCAAGCCCAGTCTCGATTCGCACACTTTTGCAAGGTCCATTTTATTTTTTAAGTTTCATGGCTCTGAATTTTTTTTTTTTTGGCTTGTGAAATTCTTTTCTTTTTGTATATTTTTTGGGTTTAATTTTAATGTTTGATGTTATAATCGTGGGTAAAGCCTCAATACTGGTTTTTTTGTATGTATGAAACTTAGGATCTGTAGGTTTTACACCTAGTCCTTCGGTCGTAAGCTGAATAAAAGCTGGTGGATCTTCTACAGATGCATGACCATGACTTAGGTTAGATTTTTGGGTCATCTATAAGTACCTGTACCCTAAACTGTGGCAAGTGTTTCTCCTTAACCCAAATTTTTTCTTATAATAAGAAAAAACCTAAGCGAAATATGTTCTTTATATTGATTTAAAAATTAATGTTTATAACTAACTTCTCCTTAGTTAGGTTTACGGTTTTTTGAGAGAAAGAAAGGAAGATACAGCTGAAAAGATTTTATTCAATCTCTCATAACAGAGAGATAGGAACATATAAAAATATACTGACATGGGTACAAAATCAATTCATAAGCTGTCACATCTCCCCATCGTGATATACAAGAATGTTTTATATATATGATATATGATATGAAGCATGATAGGAAGAATATTTTTGGAAATAGTATATGTGAGTGCGGACGATGAACCTGGCATGAAGGAAACGCAGAGAGAAAGGAATCCGCCAACCCTGTAGAGTTAGTTATTTTTAATGAAACGGACATATACTATTACCAACAAACATTTAAAAAATTCTTCTCATTAAATGATCTGTTGATCAATTATGACATGCTGTGTTTAACGGTCATTCACTGTATTTGACTGGTTGAGTGGCCCATCATTCACTGTATGTCACTTGGGAAGAAAGTTTTTGAGGACTTGTACACACTACTTTGCTGTACACACGATTACATTATTTGCTTATTTATTCCTTATTCAAATTGATTTGTAGCGGAGAGAGCGTTTGTGTGCGTGTTTGTGTGTGTGTTTTAGAAATTTAAACCCTAGAAGGTTGACATTGGCTTGATAAGTGAGATTTAGAAATTGTTGCCAGGGGTTTAAATTGAGATTTTGTGATCACTAAATTCTACGTTGATGTGATTTTTTATGACAGAATGGGCTAGGATTGGATGAGAAAAGCTGTAAAGAAGCAAAGAATCTGTTTGCGGAAACCAAACATCTTCTAATGGCAAATGTTTCGTCAATGGGGAATGGAATGGTACATATGAACACTACTCATTAGTATAAAATATACATTGTAATGAATTTTTTATTTGAATTCATGAGGCTGTATAATTCTTTTACAGTCTGAAGAAGCAGAGCGGTATTGGTTTGCTTTTATATTATACTCTATCAAGAGATTGATTCAGAAAAATGAGGAGAGTGGGAAAGAAGAGACTGATAACACCGGGCTTACCTTGTGCCGTATATTGAGAGCGGCTAAGCTCAAGTATTGTACTGTCCATTATGATTTATAAGTTTGTAGTCTGCTCCGATATTTACTATTATCGTTTATCTTCTATTTAACAGCATTGGAGATTTCTTTAAAGAACTGCCTCAGTTTGTTGTTAAGGCTGGTCCAATTTTAAGTAATGTATATGGCTCAGATTGGGAGAACAGGCTTGAGGTATTGACTAAGCAGAGAACTCGGATTACATTTTTGCAAGTTTTATGTTCATGAGTGTATATGTGTGATGGTCTCCTTTTTTTAATCCTTAGAAACAGGTTTTCTATTAAGCCATTCTTTATGTAGCTCTTTCATATGTATGCCAGGCGAAGGAGACGCATGCCAATGCTATTCACCTAAATATTCTTAGCAAGTGAGTAGCTCACTATTTGCTTCCATTTCTTCAATTAAAGTCTAAGGTGACAGATGCATTATTCATTGATTTGTGGAACTGTTGAGACTAGGGATGGCAAAATGACCTTTGAACCTGTTACCCATCCATTCCAACTAGATGTAATCCAATCTAATCTATCCATTAGTGTATTGGTTTTTGATGGACTGGATTTACTGAACCCAATTCATTATGGGAAGGATAACAGACACCCATCATCCATTAAGATTCATGATTCTGAAAATGGCAAAAGGCAAATCTTTAAAATACATCATAATTTTTAAATGGAGGGATTGGATATTCGGATTGAGTATTTTAAACACATTTTTGCTGGATCATAAATGGATTAGTGGTTTGTTTTTAGTCCATCCATTCTGATCCAATCCAATATCAGTCCAGCCAATCATTTTTTCATCCCTAGTTGAGACTTATCTTGTTCACTACGTCTATCACATTAATTTTACCTAAAATATTATACAATCATACCCTCTTAAGATATCAAGCTAATATGTATTTTCCTTAGGATATACATAAATCACCAAAACTTTAAGTAAGTGTTTGGACTAGTGTTTTTTTGTGGACAGAAAATCTTATAATGAAAATGCTTAACAGAGAGTGTTTGGCTGAGAAGCTATTTTTGTGTAATAATTAAGCAAAACCAAACATGTGTAATTTTGAATAGATAGTTGTAATAATCCTTGAAGTCCTCCGATCTCTCATTAACTTAAAATCTCAATCTATTTTGTGGTCACACTCACACTGTGTTGTTTGTTGTGTTAATTTGTTGGTATGTCATTTTATTATTGCCTTGGTTGTATCTTAAATGAGATATATTTTACCACCAAAAGGAAGAGGAAAAATTAAAGGATATAATGTGTTTTTGGAGGATTAAAATGTGTATGTATGTAATAGAGTTCGTTACTTAAGGTGATACAAGCATTATGATCCGAGACCAAATACTATATCTGGAATTATGGCTATGCCATGGTCCCATGCCCCATATTATTGATCATTTTTAATGATCCAAGATAATGGATGCATGATGGTATCCTATGGCCATCTTTCAGACTTTGTGGTGCAGTATGACTACATAAAATGACATCTTATAAATTTGATGATGTCAGGTACTATAAACGTGTATTTAGAGAGTTCTTTGTGGCAACTGATGCAAATGTTGAGAAGAACTCATCTGTTACTGTTCATGCATCCGATTACCATCGCTTTGGATGGTTACTTTTCTTGGCACTTCGGGTACATGCTTTCAGCCGTTTCAAAGACTTGGTGACTTGTACCAATGGTTTAATTTCGATCTTGGTATGTTAGATTCTGATAGTACTCCTTTTCACTATTGGCATTTCCATGACAACATTTCATATCTTTTTCTTTTAGACAGAGTTGTATGTAGAGAATTGTTGGAACTTTGAAAACGTGAAATTTTTAATAAAATGCTTGTTGAGCCTTTTTGGGCTTTCATGAGATCTACAGTATGCATTAATTAAATTACTTTGCTCTTTTCAAGTTGTTTTGTTTGCGTGTTTTTGTGGGTGGAAGGAAGGAAATCTTGATTTGTTGGGTGTATCTGTTACAGGCAATCTTAATTGTTCACGTTCCTACTCGTTTTCGAAATTTCAACATTCATGACTCTTCACGCTTTGGTAATCTTCTTCGTTCTCTCCTCTTCCCTTCATTTTGTTTAAATTTTTTCGATCTTTCATCCTGTGTTGTCATTTGACATGCATGCCTGTTCATTCTTGTGCACATACGCCCATTCACAAGTTGGCTATTTTGGTTATGGACTCTATTTCTTCTAATTCCCTTCCTGTTCTAATTCCATTGAAATTTCTCTCAGTTAGGAAAAGTAACAAAGGTGTGGACCTCCTTGCATCACTTTGCAACATTTATAACAATTCAGAAGATGAGTTGAGGAAAACCATGGAGAAAGCCAATAATTTAATTGCAGATATATTGAAGAAGCAACCTTGTTTGGCATCTGAATGCGAAACTGAAAACCTAGAGAATTTCGATAGAGGTTTATTTCCTTGAGTCATTATTTTATGCATCAGGAGTAGATGATGTCTTTAGCTGGTGTTTACTATCCTTCTCTTTGCAGATGGTTTGACCTATTTTAAAGATTTGATGGAGGAATCATCTTTGCCTTCCAGTTTAAATATCTTAGAGAAAGATTATGATTACATGATTTGCAACAAGGGTGAACTGGATGAGAGGCTGTTCATTAATGAGGATGACAGCTTGTTAGCTTCAGGAAGTTTGTCTGGAGGTTCTGTTTCTGCAAGTGGTGTAAAGGTATTTTTAATGGAAAAAATTTTCTGAATTTTTCTTCTGTCATGTGTTTGCAAAAACCTAAAATTATCTATTATTGTGCCTTATAGAGGAAATTTGATTCAATGGCATCACCTGCAAAGACTATTACAAGTCCACTCTCGCCCCACCGCTCTCCTGCATCTCATGCTAATGGCATCCCAGGTAGTGCAAATTCAAAGATGGCAGCAACTCCTGTAAGCACAGCAATGACTACTGCAAAGTGGCTTCGTACTTTCATTTCTCCACTTCCATCAAAGCCCTCACAAGAGCTGGAGCGATTCTTGACATCATGTGACAGGGATGTTACAAGTGATGTGGTGCGCAGAGCACAGATTATATTGCAGGCTATATTTCCTAGTAGTCCTCTTGGAGAACGATGTGTACCTGGAAGCCTGCAAAGTGCGAACCTCATGGACAACATTTGGGCAGAACAGAGGAGATTGGAAGCCCTGAAGTTATACTATAGGGTATTGGAAGCAATGTGCAGAGCAGAAGCCCAAATACTTCATGCGACTAATTTAACATTGCTACTAACTAATGAGAGATTCCATCGATGTATGCTTGCATGTTCTGCAGAATTAGTCCTGGCAACACACAAGACTGTTACGATGCTGTTCCCTGCAGTACTGGAGAGGACTGGAATTACAGCTTTTGATCTTAGCAAGGTGATTGAAAGTTTCATCAGGCATGAAGAATCTCTTCCAAGAGAATTGAGACGACATCTGAATTCATTGGAAGAACGACTTTTGGAGAGCATGGTATGGGAAAAAGGCTCCTCAATGTATAACTCTTTGGCAATTGCTAGGCCTGCCCTCGCTGCAGAAATAAATCGTCTCGGACTGTTAGCTGAACCAATGCCATCATTGGATGAAATTGCAATGCATATTAACTTCTCTTGTGGAGGGTTGCCTCCTGTGCCGTCCTTGCCTAAGCTCGAGACATCACCAAGTAATGATTCTCTTCTCGTAGCTTGAAGATTTTAAGTCACATTTTCTTTCTTTTTATATAACTCTAGTTCATCATCTATACTGTTGCATAAATTTGTTCATCCTCCCTTCTTCCTACCTGCGTCCCCTTCCTCAAAGTGCACATGTTGGAAATAATAATTTTCAACTGAAGTAAGATGTGTCAATGACTTGATTTCAGCCAAGAATGGGGATACCATGTCACCAAAGCGGCCCTGTACAGAATATCGAAATGTGTTAGTGGAACGAAATTCTTTTACTTCACCAGTGAAAGATCGGCTTCTTCCCTTCAGCAACCTTAAGTCAAAGCTGCCCCCACCTCCTTTGCAGTCAGCTTTTGCCAGGTACAACTTAGATGAGTCTGGCAGTAGCTATCTAAGTAAATTTGCGTTATTTTGATTTTTATCGCTTTATATTTCTTCTTTTGGTGCTCTGTGTTGAATGTTTCTTCCCTGCAGTCCAACAAAACCAAATCCAGGAGGTGGAGGGGAAACATGTGCAGAAACTGGGATCAACATCTTTTTTGGCAAGGTATTGGACCTTAATTTTTAACAAGGACTTGCAAGCTATATGTAACAAATATTTGGTGAGAAGGGTGCATATGACGATTTCTTTAATTTGGTGGACTTGAAAGGAAACTACTCTTTGTGCGCAATTGTGTATGTACCCCCTTTTCATTCAATGTGGCAAAACTAGAATCTAATCTTGTTATTTTGAAGCTCCAAAGTTGTGATCCTTAAGGTGGTTTCAGGATGTGTTAATCTTTTATGTTGTGCGAATTGAATTTTCCTTTTGGACTTGGATTGTTATACTACTTTCAATTGAGTTGTTTTATGCTGATGGGCAGCTATTCTGGTTGGTGTGTTTATTTAAGATTTAATGATTGTGTTGCTTCACTATGTCATTGTAAGTGTTACAGTTTGTGTGCAATTTCTGTTTTTCCTAGATCATTAAGTTGGGAGCAGTCAGAATAAGTGGCATGGTTGAAAGGCTACAATTATCTCAGCAGATAAGGGAGAATGTATACTGTCTTTTCCAGCAAATCCTAAATCAATGGACATCTCTCTTCTTCAACCGCCATATTGACCAAATCATTTTGTGTTGCTTCTACGGAGTTGCAAAGGTTTCCCTTTAGTTTTAGAGTGCAGTGTTTATTGTGTTATTACCTTTTCTCTTATCTTGTAATGTTTTGCAGATCTCTCAACTGAATCTAACTTTTAGGGAGATCATATACAACTACAGAAAGCAACCACAGTGCAAACCACAAGTTTTTCGCAGTGTATTTGTTGATTGGTCTTTGGCACGCCGTAATGGAGTATGTAACCAAATTTGTTGCTTATATTAACTTT
Source organism: Pterocarpus santalinus (assembly GCA_031439595.1). Classification (NCBI taxonomy): domain Eukaryota; kingdom Viridiplantae; phylum Streptophyta; class Magnoliopsida; order Fabales; family Fabaceae; genus Pterocarpus; species Pterocarpus santalinus. The sequence goes on from CM062529.1 coordinate 25,748,059, forward strand.
TCCGAGAATCATGAGTTAATGACCTTATAAATGATCTGAATGAATGCAGAGAACAGGACAGGAGCATGTTGACATCATTACATTTTACAATGAAATATTCATTCCCTCTGTAAAGCCACTGCTAGTTGAACTTGGGCCTGGGGGAACAACTATGAAAACCAACCGAATGCCTGAAGTTAATATTAAAAATGACGGTACATGTTTGTTTGCTAAGTTACTTCTCCAATTATATACCTGGCATTCATTGCTATTGACTTGTGTACTTTTCCCTTTGCAGGCCATTTAGCTCAATGTCCTGGGTCTCCTAAAATATCTCCTTTCCCAAGCCTTCCAGATATGTCTCCAAAAAAAGTGTCTGCCACACACAATGTATATGTCTCTCCACTACGATCATCTAAGGTACATTTAATTTGTTTCGCAGTTTGGCTTTCTTCTTTGGACTGCTTATTTTCGAGTTTTCCATTAATAGTTAGTGCTATATAGTCAACTGACATTGTGCTGGAAAAGGAAGAAGCATGTGAGCACTGTAATTCTTGTGCAGTTATTGGGAGTGTTAAATGATTCTCAGTTTTTTGTGTTCAAATTTTTTACAGATGACTATCTTGTAATTCACAAACTGATATGATTTCTGTTAGGGATGAGTTTGTGTCTAGAAGACACAACTGTTAAGAGAACGAAACCTGTTTTGGTGTATTAAATCACTGGAATACATGTTTGTGGACACCCGTCTTTATTAAGCATCTTTGTCAAAATTACATGATGCTGGGCAGTATATTAACTTTTGGCATGAGTTCTGCAACTTCTGTTGAGTCTTGGTTCATATCTTTTGTTCAAATTCAAACCCTAGTCTCACCTAGTGAACTCCAACCCTCAGCAGCATGTGTTTCTGGCTTGGTCCACTGCATTTTGCTTGATGTGATAGCAACTTGCTCTTCCTAGAATTGAAATAGCAAATTGTCTTCTTTTCTGGAATGTAAGTGTATTCATTCACTTTGTGCGCAGATGGATGCTCTAATATCACATAGCTCAAAAAGCTATTATGCATGTGTTGGGGAGAGCACCCATGCATATCAGAGCCCTTCAAAAGATCTCACTGCCATCAATAACCGATTGAATGGGTATGCTTTCCTTCTAGGTCTTGACTATTGAGGATTGAATTTTTTTTTTCTTGCCTCCCCAAACCAAAAGGGTGATGTTCTTATTTATTCTGATACTACTTTTAGCAACCGGAAGGTCAGAGGTCCCCTCAATTTCGATGACGTGGATGTCGGCTTGGTTAGTGACTCGATGGTTGCAAACAGCCTCTACCTGCAGAATGGAAGTTGTGCATCATCCTCAGGTGCACCGTTGAAGTCTGAGCAACCTGACTCTTAAATTCGATGTTGTGTATATTCTAATTCTCTCCCTTATACTAGATGATGAGTCAATACTAGCTAGTTTATGAGACGGGGGTATTGTATGAGCGGTGACACTGTAGAATGCCGCCACTGCCCTCTTGTACTTTCGTCTATGTTAGGTTTTTAGTGGAAAATGTAGGTCTCTAATTAGTTGCTCAATAAAACCCTTCCTTTTGTAGCAAGAAAAAAAAAAAGGTTTCCTTTGTAGTTTAACCTAATCATTTTTGTTTTTGGCGTGCTTTCGGCGTGGGGGGTTTCAAGGAAGGGGGACTGTCGTACTGGCTGAAAAATAGAATTAGAATCTTTGATAGAAATTATAATGATTGGTAGATGAAGTGATATGACTTATTTATTTATTTAATAATCTGACTATTTTATATTATTTTATCAACTATCCCCATTGTAACATTCTTTTCAAGAAATGATATAAAACATAAACTGAGAAAAGATACATTACACGACTTAGTCATAACAATGTTTTCATTTGAGTTATAACATTAGGTGAAGGCTCACAAGCATCTTGATATCCAATGTTGCGTATCTGAGCGTATTTATAGACCAATTAGTGATGAAGCTTCTTAGTAGAGTCCAAATTATCACCCTAACCTTGAAGTCTCATTCTTGTTACGCCATGCCGTCCTATCCCCCGGGTGGCGGCGGCCCCGATCCTTCCACCGAGATGAGACAACACACCCCCCACTAACACCAACTCCATCGTGCCTAAACCCTTCACTATCCGACACTAGCTGCACCTCCTAAACCATAGTCAAAACCACAAACAATCAATCCACAGGACGGATCACAAGAATTATTTATGCGTACTTTAAATCAACCTAGAAGATGAACAACTCTCAACCCTTATTCACACAAATCATCTTACAATGCTTTTGTCTGTCCATATTATGCGTATTTGGATCAAAAGTCTTCACTTGTGTGCTTGGAGGCAAAGAACAGGGAGCACAAACAAGGAGGTGCGATGGGTTGTTGTTGTTGGTGGTGGTGGTTGTCGTGAGGGGGCTTGGGAGGGGGGCATGTGATCTTGGTGGTTTGTGATGGGAAAGATGTGAAAGGAGAAGAGGAAGAGTCTTCCAATATGAGGTGGTTTGCAGCAGTGGTGGATGATAGTGGTGGGGGCTGTCAGTGGCTAGGCCACGAGAATTGGGGGAAGGTGTGGGAGAGTTCAGGTTAAGAGAATTGGGGGTTTAGAATGGATCATATGTGATTAGTCTATCAATACACTATCACTTATTAGTCATAAGATGAATAAGGTGCTTGAAGCACCCTAATGCACCCTGTGCTTAGGAGCCTTCACCATAGCTCGAGCTATGGCTAATAAAATCGCTGGCCAAGTTATTAGGTGCCTGAAATAGTAGTATGAGAAGAATGTTGGCAATATCTTACAAGCAGAAGATTTAGTAATCTATTGATATAAACAATCATATGTCATGCATTATAGTAGTTCTCGAGCTTTAGTCAAATTTTAGAAATGTGATTATAAAAATATTCTCAACAATTTTAGAGTATTATAAAAATATTTTTTGAAAAGAATATTTTCACATAGTCAACATATTCATAGTTCTAGTTTACTAGGTAAATACAAAATTTTAGAATAGCAGGCAAAGCGAAAAAAATTATTTAAAATTTACCAAAAGATTTCATTTATTTCTATGATAAGATAGGTAAATTTTAGTTATTTTTAAAATATATTTAATAGTATTTTTGAAGTTTGACAAAAATTGGAAGATTATTACAGTGTATTGCAGGTGAATAGTTATATCGATACCATTAAATCTTCACTGTCAGATTATAAGTTGTGTTTTTGCACCCTAACTTACTAGGTGCATTGTAGACCCTGTAGACTACGCTGAAAAGTATTATATAAAAGTGAATAATGTAAGCGTTAGTTCAATGAGTTAAAAGTATTGGTTAAATATGTTATTCGGGACTAATATGCGCATTGAGTCAACTAATAGTTGATACAATCTCTCATATATCTTGATGTGTTGATGGACAAATAGCTAATTACTCGGCAATAAAAGTAATTAAGTTTGTCTCACTAAGTGTAACTAGTTAAATAAATCAAATGATATTGTAATGTCTTATCATAAATTTATTATAAATATTATTCAATAGATGACTATTTAATTTAGAAATTGTTAATGGTTTTAGTAAAGCGTATTAGACGCAAAATTAAAATTAATATTGATCGTCCACAAAAAACTAATCCAACTTTTAATTTACAACTGTTACATATGTACATCCATGTGACATGATGGATAAACCTCTCTTAAAATGAATTTGTCTCTTAAGTGAGAAAGTTATATGATATCTATCCTTAATAAAATATATCATAATTTGAACTTATTAAATAATTTAAGAGTGGCTATTCTATTGCTTTTTCACTTTAGAAACGATCTTTTACCAGTAACATGATGTTCATGATGGAGATAAAGTAAGACACTAAAGGTGACGAAAATGATGTCAAAAAAGACATGGAACCACTGCAATTGAGAGTTCCAAGCTTAAACATTTTCTGTGTCTATAAGTAGATTTGGATAATAAATTACTGTGAAACTACTATTTGCGGCGCAATTGACAAATTGAGTTTTATATAGTTAGATTATGGCCAATTCTATGGTTTTCGTTGTGAGTTACAGACCATTATAGACTTTGAATTTTTTATTGTTGAAGTTATCTAATAATTTGAATGAATGATGGAGATTGATTTGGAGTAAAAGTGTACGCAATATCAAAAGCGACACCAAAAAATTTCACGAGTTTATGATAGATCTTTGTTTTAGTGCTTTAATCTTGAAAAAAATTAAATGTATATGCTTTAATCCTCGAAAGAGTTTACATCAAATATATTAATTCTTATAATAGAAAAATCATATGTGTATTAGTCCCTTAAAAAGATCGACTTTTAACATATTAATCTTTAGTCCCTAAAAAATATTGGCTTTTAATACATTAATCTATTAGAGACCAATGTTTACATAATTTTGTTATTATAGGAGTAATATATTTAATATGAAATCTTTTGAAAATTAAAGTATATGTATTTAATTTTTTCAGGATTAAATTGTTAAAACAAAATATTTCAGGGACTAAAGTACAGACTTACTTATTTCACATTTACATTTCAATAATTACATGATAACCTAGTTAATACCCAAATTATAATTTTTTTTTTTAAATTTGAAGAAGCTGCGTTTGCCATCAGCCTTTGCCTCTACGGCAGTCGCTGCATGCCAAGCATACGCTCCGACCAGTCTCCACCGACATCAGAAACCACTATAGAGAGCTCCCGTGCTTACCATACCTATCACCCCTGGCATTTCAAGAAACTATTTTTTCCCTAATTGCATGTATGAGTATTGAGTACTCACCATCAATAATTAGACACCCATTTGGCTAGATGTATAGAAAGAAGTAGCGCATTGCAAACGTAGCAAGACACATGCACGACACGACAACTCCACCTCAAATTGCCTTCAACGGAGCCGAACTTGCTCCATCTTCACCACCCATGTCCAGCGAAAAACAGAATTCCACAATTGTAGAATTCAAATAAAACACGGTACTCCAGCTACTAAAACTATGAATGCATGGTCATGAGAAGATGAGTCCAAAGAAGACGACAGGGACAAAGTGGTTAACCGCTTGCTACAACCCCAATCATGTTGCCAAATTACAAAAAGGTGGCTTATGAAGCAGTGAAGGAGATCCAAGTCTGTAGACTTCAACTTGGTAGACAATGAGGATGATTAGAGTGTGTCTCCATTATCATGGAAGAAGTTCTAGTTGCTCATGGGTTCCGATCGAGCATAGTGTGCCTAGATCTAAGGAAGCTGAAATGGGTGCAGGTGGAGACAGTGGCGGTGGTTGCGGTAAAAATAAAATAAAATAAAATAAAGACTAAGCTCTCCATTTGATTCCTTATATCACTCGACAAATCAGCCCAAAGAAAAAAATTCACCCTAAGGTCCCTCATTATTAGCCATATTAGTCCCTCTATTAAATTGCCATCATTAAAGTTAATAGACTTATACACTAGGCATGTTAAACGCGTGAGGTGTAATGTTATCTTTGTGGGCGGCTTGAATCTACGTAGTCTTATGGTAGATCAAGAAAATCGAACCGGGTATTGAACCGGTCAAGGTAGGAGTTCAAAGATTCAAAAATTTAACCGAAAGTTCGATTGAGATATAATAAAATATATATTTATATTTAATTATTTATATATATAAATATATACATATGACTAATTAAAAAATAAAAAATTATATTAAATTATTAACAATAACATAACTAATGCAAAATAATATTTATTATGAGGCACTTTATCAAATATTTTAAATGTAAAATCTATTTATTTTAATTTTTATTTAAATTTCTTTTGAAAAGTATTAACAAATAGTATAATATTCATTTTTAATTTTTTATTTGTAAATTAATTTAAGAGTATATAGTAAATAAGTATATTAAAAGAATCAAGATTTTAAAAGAAATAAATTTTTGCTTTGACTGAGCTTCTTTTTTTTTTTTTTTTATAAAAGAAACAATAGCACTTTTATCAAAATTAAACAAAAAATCAAATCAGTCAACCGGTTTGACTGGTCCAGTTTACACTGATTCATCGATTTTTCCCAATTTTAACCAATTCTTGACTGATTTTGACTACATCCAATTTTATGGTGAAGACCGGACCAGCTTAGGGTTTGGCTCCCAATTGGATCGGTCCGGTACTCTTAACAGTGGTCTCATGGTCCTCAAAGGCAAATTTGTTCTCTTTTATAGCTATCTTTTCTTATTTGCTCTTACCCTCATCCTCGACCACCATTCCATTACCTTCATTGACCCTCAAGGATCCTATGAAAGTGAATCATGTAGCATTTCGTACGACCTTTTTGGCCTTAGTTAAGATAATTTTCCTCCATGCAAATAAGCCATAATAAAAACATCCAAGACTCTATGATACCAACCTATTATACTAGAGTCCGTTTGGATTAACTTTTGGAAAAATGTCTTTTAAAAGAAGGTCTTTTAGAATAATACCTTTTAGAAAAAGGTCTTTTAAAAGAAGTATTTATGTTTGGTTTGAGTATTTTAAAAGTAAGTTTATGAGAAGTATTTTTGTTTAGATAGAGTAAAATAAAATGACTTTTGAAGATATAATTACCAAAATAGACATGATATAATTTGAAGATATATTATTATATTATATTCAAATATTTTGATATTAAAGGATAATTAACTCTCAAATTCATATTAATTTTTTTATTTCAATATTTTAATTAATACAACTTTGTTTATGTATTTTTTAATTAAATTTAGCCTAAAAATCATGTTTTTAAAATTAAGCCTATAAATTTAGCCTAATAATCATTATTACAACTTAATTTTATATATAGTACTATATATTAACATTGATAATACTTTTTTTTAAAACAATTTATAGTATTATGAATTAATCATCTTTCTATATTTAAATACAAATAAAATTATGCAAAAAAAAAAAATGGGAAACAAACTTAATCACACAATTCAAGTTTCGAAAAATGTTCAAAATTCAAAGGGTAGCAAAGATCCAATTGATTGTTTTCTTTTTTTTTTTTCTCTCTGTAAAATTCAAATATTTGAACCACCTCTGTAACCCCCTCCCCCACACACATATATTGCCATTACCATTACAGAATAATTACTATATAAATATGGCATCACTGCATGGTCTTAATTTGAGTTATACAAACAAACTAAAATCCACAAGTATTCCAAAATATACATATAGTCATAAATAACAACGTTCACTAATTCTTACTTTGGGTAGCTACAATTTCATCTCTAATTCAGTCACGAACATAATCTATTTCTGTTGAAGAAGTCAAATCAACATCAAGATATGTGTTCAAGTTGCCATCATTATCAAGATCTTCTACCATACTATTATCATATTCCTCAGCACGACAAAACTCAAAATCTGAGACACTATTTTTGCGAATAAAGTTATGTATTCCCATTGTGGTACAAACTATCTCCACTTGAGTCATGTATTTAAAATTAGACATATGACGAAGAATTGCAAATTTGTTCTTCCATACCCCAAAAGTTCCTTCTATGGTGTTTCTTAAGCTAGAGTGGAAATAATTAAACACTTCATTATGGTTGTTGAAGCTAGCTGCACGCCTAAATTTAGGTAAGTGATACCGTTCACATATATATGGACCCAAGTATCCTAATGGTGTTGGATAACCAGAATCAACCAAATAATATTTATCAAATCTGAAATGCAATGAACTTCCAAAATTAAAGTTCCAATTTTTTTCTCTCTTCAACATAAATCAGTGATCCATAAGAGAGAGGGAGAGCTCGAATTTTTTTCACTCAACCTGAATGAGAGAGAGAGAGAGAGAGAGGACATGAGGTCTGAAGTGCAGCTAAAGAAGGAAGAAGTGGCGGCAGAGGCTGTGCGGTGGTGGAGGACAGCGGTCTTGAGGTCCGAAGTGCAACTGAAGAAGGAAGAAGGAAGAAGCGACGGAGACTGTATGGCGATGGACGACAACGAAGGACCGACAGTGGACGATAATGAACGATCGGCGGTGGACAACAACGCAAAGCTATGGGCAGCGAATGACTGGTGATGACAGCATCAAATGACCAGCAATGACAGCGAGATGATGACAGATCAAACAACTGGTGTGCAGTTGCGATATGAGGAAGGACCAGCGATGGTGGCGACGAGCAGCAGATTAGCGGTGACTGAGCTCAGGCAGCGTCGACGTGATGATGTGGTGGGCTGATGAGCACAGATCTGGAGTAGAGAGTGAAGAAGTGATGAGGTGAAGCTCTATCAGGAAGAGAGGGATGAGGGAGCCGTCGAGTGGGTGGCTGGGTGGGGAGTGAATAATTGAGGGTATTTTAGTAATTTTGCTCTAACCCAAAATGAGAAGTAAGTTTGGGTCTTCTTCTGTTGGAAGACCTTTTTCTTGCCGTAAAATGACTTTCACGGATTCAACATTACACCAAACAAGTATCATTAATGTTCAAATTCATTTTCAGGTCACTGGAAGGCCTTCTACTGGGAGCAAAAGTTACTCCAAACAGGCACCTACTCGTTGTCGAAAATGGATGGACGAAGGAGGGTTTCCTAAATGAGACTTCGATTATTTCCTTCGGTTTGGTGCTAGCGAGCTTTGATAGGATATCGACACGGGTGTTTTTCTCTTGAGGGATGTGATGTGCTTCAACTTTGTTAAATGCATCATAAAGTCCCTTCATTTTAGCCAAGTACTTTTGTAGCAAGTTGTCCTTGGCCTGATAATTTTTCTGCACCTAAAAAATGACGTCTAAGAGTTGCTACACCACCAGCATCCTTTCCCCAACATCCTTTGTCGACAAAAAAAATCCTTCAATTAGAGCTTCATACTCTACCTGATTATTGGGTGCCAGGAAATCAAACTTCAAAATCTGCTTGATTTTGACGCTTTGAGCATCATCTAAAACGATTCTGATTCCACTCCCCTTGGTCTTTGAAGCTCCATTTACATATAAGGTCCATTCTCTGCTTTTAGAAGTAGAACTTGTGCTTTAATAGCTGCTTGGGGTTCTTGTTGAATTTCAAACTCAGACAACTTTCTCGACCATGTTACCATCCATCTTGTGAGGTTCAACTTGGGAAGGATCTATTGTATAGGTTGGTTATTACGGACTAGGTGTGGCATTGGAAATATCGTCTCAATCATCTGGCCACTACAAGTTAAGCAAATACAACATTTTTGTATTTTTGTTGGCAGAGACCATGGGTCCTTAGAGCACCTTGCTTGTAAGATAAACTGGCTCTTACCCCTAGGAGTCTTCTTTGACCAAGCAGGCATTGATAGTTGAATCATTAACCAAGATGCTTTTCAGGTTGCGGCTTGCAAAGGATGGGAAAAGACGATAGATACTTCTCGAAACCTTAGAATGCCTCCTCAAACTCTAAAATTCCAGGGGATTTTATTTTCTTTTCTTAAGAGGGTGAAAAATAGGAGGGCCTTTTGTGTGAATATAGCTAGTATGCAGAGAGAGATGCTATCCAGCCTGTCAGCTACTGCATCTCCTTTATTAAGGAATGACTATCTCTAATATGGCCCTACATTTACCTACGTTGGCTTTGATGCTCCTATGCAAGAGCATGAAGCCTAGGAAGTTTCCCGTGTCCACAACAAATGCACAATTTCTGAGGATTCAAATGTAGGCGTGCTCTTAGGCTATTAAAAACTATCATCAAATCTTTGACATGTCTCCTACTTTTGAGGTCTTCACAAGCATATATTGATATACACGTCCATGAGTTCATTGATATGCTCCTTAAAAATCTTGTCGATCAGTGTCATGTATGTGGCTTTGGTGTTCTTGAGTCCAAATGGCATAACCCAACAGTAAAAGTTAGCATGAAAGGTGTTGAAGGCAAATTTTTCTTCATTTTATGGATGTAGTAGGATCTAGTTATACCCTGAATATGCATTCATAAAGGAGAGATATCAAAATATAGAGCCACAACCTACAAATTTATCAATGTTAGAGAGAGAATATGGGTCCTTGGGACACGTCTTATTCAAGTCAATGTAGTTAATAAACATTCTGCATTTGCCATTCGCCTTTTTAACCATTACGACATTCATAAACCAAGTGGTGTAGGTAATCTCCCTGATAAACCTAGCAATTTGGAGGTTGACTACTTGTTCTTTGATGCCTTGTACTTGATCAATGCCCATCTTTCATTTCCGCTGGCATATAAAATGAGCATCCAAGTAAGCTAAAAGTTTGTGATGCATGAATTTCGAATTAATATTTGGCATGTTCAATGCACTCCATGCAAATAGGTCTCAATTGTTCTTGAGAAAGGATATCAGTCGCTACTACATGGACACCAAAAGTTGTCCATTAATCCTTGAAACTTGCTCTTGGGCCAAGCCAATTTACACATCTTCTAACTTCCCTTAGGGTGTGTTTGTGAATTGAGGATTTGGAGGGAAAAGGAGGGAAGAGAAGGTTTGAAGAGTAACTATGGACTCATTTTACTCTTCAAACCATTCCCTTTCCTTTCTTTCTCTCCAAAACCTCAACTCATAAACACATGCTCATCTTGGTGACAATCTTGAACATCGAGATCTCTCAGCAAGACATTATGGTTGAGGGGACGTATAGAGGAGGAGGCCTTCGACATCAGCTTCCATGAAGATGTTCAGCTGGGTGGGATGCTTTTCACACCAAATTGTCACTCTTGTGGAGAGGTTAAGGACTTCCTGCAAGTGCTTTTTCTGAGTCATTGTCAATGCTCCCCTGCCTATAAACTAGCAAGAGATCACATTATTGTTCAGAGTTGCTTAGGATTATTTTTCACACTACAATATCGCTCTTGCAAAGAGGTGAAGGACTTCATGCAAGTGGTTTTTTCAAGTGAATTTCAATGCTTCTCTGCTTGTGAACTCGCAAGAGATGATATTTATCGTTCTTGTGGTTGGCTTATGAGGGACATTTTTCAAGTTTAATGGTGATTAAAGTGAGCGCTTGGATTTCTTATTTGGTGAACAACAATCACAGGATAACATCGGCCCTTGTCATGAGTAAGAGAACTTTTTTGTTTCCTCAAGTTGTAACTATGTCTCCTAAGGCTCCTATGGGTAGATCAGGAGCCGCCACACCTAGGGAATGCCTTCTCAGATCAAATAACGCCAAATATTTTGCATTAATTTTCTTATTTCTAATTGAGCCACTTAATTTGTACATGCTTAGTTGTTTTGCTTAGTTATTTTTTAAGGTTTCTGTAAATAGCCCAAGTTTCAAGAGTTCAAAATGTCATTCCATGCATCAAGTTGCATCATGAAGTGCATTGACTTGGATGGGTGGAAAAGACCTGATCCATCTATTGCTGAAAAAACAAATGATATATCTTCGTCATTAGGATAATGTTAATTGTACGTATATAGTAGTAAACATCTATAGAAAGAGCGATACAAAATTTTGACCCCACCTACTGCCACAAGATGCTATATCTTTCTCTCTATAGATGTCTAATAATCCACTTGTTATGTACAAATAACATTACTCATCACTAATATCCTACTAAAATTTTAATTTAGTTCCAAATTTGAGACATCTGAGCCTTATTCAATAGAAAAGGGGCACATTAAGAATCTATTTGGGTAAATAGTTCATTTAAGTATTTAAAGGGGCACATTAAGAATCTATTTGGGTAAATAGTTCATTTAAGTATTTATGCAAAAATAGCTTTTAAAAAGTTGGTGTTTGGATACATGGTAATATAAGTGCTTATTTAAAATTTTTAAAAAGAACTTCTTGAAAAGCTAAATATCTTAACTTTTAAAAAATTACTAAAAATAACTTTTTGAAAAATAAAAAGTTATACAAATAAATGAGACAAAAAAGGCTTTTGAATTGGTAAAAAAATTTTAAAAAAAAATCATAAATAATATTATCCAAACAAGCTTAAGTGCAAAATGATCACATGAAATCTGTTATTAGGCTTTGTTATTAGCAATTTAAATATTGTCAAGCAAAAGATTGACATTGAAATGAAATTAACAATTAAAACACTAATTTTAGAACCGAATCAGACCTTCCATTAAAGGTCAAGGACAAAAATAAACACTAGCCCTAAGATTTTTTTTTTTCAGTAGCTATTACTTTCAAGGCAACCCTGAGTCCTAGCGAGATTCAACGCAAGACAGTTAGAAAGATCGAAGTTAGATTGTTATCAACAGTAGCATGCAACGAAAGAGCCACATTTCCTTACCCAGCATTGGTCTGGCGTCGGTTGACTTCTTAGCCATACCATTTTGGTACGAGAAATACTAGATGCATATAGGTTGTCCCGATATATTCTTTGACAACTTAGTGATTTGATATAAAAGTATTTTAAAGAAAATTAAAAATAAATGAAATTGAATTTTAACCATGAATGATGCACTATATTAATACAACATCCCCTTTTTGACAGTTCAAATGCCAACTCTCTTTTGGTATTGTTACCTAGAAAATTCTCATATACTCGGTAGAGAAAGAACCAGCTTTTCCTCCATATGTATTTCAACCCTAAAATAACTAAAAATAAGAGAGAAAAATAACAATAAAAAATTAAATAAATAGTTAAAAAATTACATAGAGTAAAAAAGAAAATTCTTTCTCTAAGAAGAATGAAGGAATAACTCATTGTCACCTACCGTTTTCCTGAGCGGTTACCCATTCCGTAATGAAGCTAAATGCAAGCCTTTTGTACACCCAATTTTTTTTTATTATACTTTTAATTTAGCATTGATTTATCCCATAAAATAATAAAATTAACAAGCAATGAGAAAATACTACTTGTGAGATAGCGTACGAACTCCGCTCAAAAAGGCTTATGCATCTTAATTACTCAAAAACTAAGTTAATCTGAAGGATTCTTTTTTCTTTTTCCTTGTTCCTTTTGGCGGCTATAATTTTTAGGGGAAACTCATTGACCCCGTCCAAAAAATGCAGTACAGTACCCTACCCTAACGGAGCTCAGCAAACTTCAGTGCAGGTGCAGTTAACAAGGTCGAGGTTAGACTGTAATGTGCGCATGAAGCGAAATGGGCACAGGAAAATATAGCTATTTCCATTATAGCAAGGAAACAAACAGTCCTATTTCACGGATTATTTAATGCATAATTTAGCATGCCTTGGCATGTAAAAGCATCAATCCTAACTACCCCTTCCTCACATTCCCGAATGGTTCCCAAGTCAACATGTCAGCTTTACAGTTTGAAGCTCCCCCTCTCCTTAACAAGACTACTTTGATGTTTAGCAGTCACAATAGTAAGCAAATGAGCCAACTAATTTTCTCTATACTCCATGAAGCAGAAACCTCACCACGCAGCTAGGAATACATGCTTCCACTAGCAACAACACCACTACTTTCATAACCCATTTCCACTTGCTCTTTTTCTTTTCTTTTTTTTTTCTTCTATTTTTTTCCCCATTTTTTTTTTTTCACATATAACATATAAGAAAACTTATGATTTGATCATAGTAGATCAGAAGGTGCTTTAGGTTAGGCAGAAGCCCATTCAAAGTAATGGCAGCGGGCACCTCTAGTTGCAGTCCAATTGCCACATCCAAAGAAAAGGCTCCCTTGCTTGGGCCCTGGTTTCCTGACCATTCCCCTACTGCTTTTCACCCCACAGTAACAGCAAGGGTGATACTGAACCATGGGGGTATTCATTTCCCTTGCTTTGTAGGGGCAATGAGGGAAAAAACTTGGTTGTTCAGGAGCGTGCTTCCACACCAATGATCGATCAGCAGTCTGCCACATAATCGAATTGGTAATGGAAAATTTAAAACCCCTGTGCATGAGTAGTGCCAGCAGGCGAGCAGTATTTTTGGCATCATCTAGGCCACAATGAGCACGACCCTGCCAGGCCAAGCCAGCTATCTCAACAGCCTCCTTTAGATTGCACCGCACGGCACCAAATACCTCACGGAAAGGAATCCTTAAGTTGATCCAGCTAACAAGTTACGAAGCAGACAAACAAAAGTCAGTTGAAAATCAAATCCTGGTAAACAAAGGCCACAATTACTTCTACACTACAGCATTTACCGGTTGAAATAAGGAGGCTTCCTTATTTTCTTGAATCGGCACTCAGATTCAAGCATCACCCGACAATCCCAGTTAGACCATGTAACCACAGCAAAGTTGGAGTTCTTTATTCCCTTCTTCTCAAGCCACTTATCATGCCTGAGTAGAGCCTCACTCAATGTAACACCTCTGTCCACCTGAACCATACAATAAGAAATGCGATTAAAAATCTACACTGACAGGCAAGAATATTCAGGCAAAGATAATAGCTACAGATAGGTTAGGAACACATTACATAAAGATTGGTGTATTTCTATTTATCAAAATGAGTTTAGAATGCAACTATTATGTGTTACATCTAATGAGCCCATACCTAAATAGAGCTTCATCATTTATGAAACATGAATTACCCAAGCAAGATGGATATTGATCATCCAATCAGACAGTGCTGAACAAAAAAAAAAAAATTGAATAAATAACACACACACACGCACACACACACACACACACGCACAGGCACAGATGCAAAATGGTCAGAAGGAACCACAGCACTATACTCAATCAAAACCTAGTGATTAAAAGGGAGGGTGTCAAGAGTATCACTGAAGATGATCATCCATTAATCCAAAAGATATGAATTTCCATCCAACATCCTTATTCTCAACATCTTTCCCACTTCACTTTAATCACTTCAACTTTCTTGCAATTAAATCGAAAAACATCAGACAGCAGTTAGTACTATGTTGGATTTGAACTTGTTAATAACAACAACAACAATGCCTTCTCCCAATAGGCAGGGAGATTTCAAGTTTCAACTAGTTACGACATTGCATAAACAAATAGCAATGATATATGGTGAAAATACTTGATCATCCCTACCATGGAGGAAATATAGCAGAATTCAATCAATAAAGGAAGACCCAAAACTCGAATCATCAATTAAAATCCACCCCCCCCCCCCCCCCCAAAAAAAACACACAAAATAAGATATTACTGGTCAATGAGATTGGTATGGACCACTGTAGAAATTTCTTTCACTTGTGCCAAGGCAGTTACCATTTACAAGTTACAAATATCATACAAACCAGGATACTTTATACGCACAAAGGCATATGGTGGTTTGTCCTGCCCTATTTGTACTGATTCCTTTTTGGAAGTAAAGGCTGGCTTTTGCCTTACACACCTGAATTTGCTGGATACCAGTCAGATCCTTGCAGAAATCACTCAGCAGCTGATTGCAGGTAGGCCTCACATATGTCTGGAAACATGCTTCCAGCTGGCCAGTGACACTACTCACTATGACAGATGGAAACTCAATTATTTCCTGAGGATGGGGATTTTTATCCTTGTCGCAGGTAGCCTCAAAGTCTATGACCACAAAATACTGAAATTCTTGATATTGCTCACGTGGGTAACCCTGAGCAACCATATTATATGGAACATACTGAAGCTGGTTCTCAACAGGATAAGGGTAAAAATGGCTCTCAAAAGCATTCATTTGGCATTGCTGCACCTTGGGAGAGTTAAAAGGGAAGGCTGTCCAGGTGCTGTAGTCATGGTGATAAGTAGGTTTACCACGAAATTCAATGGAAGGCTCAAGAAACTCACTGCCTAAATGGTGATTAGGTTCAGCAACATCCCCAGCTGGATGAGTACCAGGCCCATCTTTAAGCTCTGTAAAGCCTTCCATAGAACTCCCATTACACTGAAAATTGCAAAGGGGACCCTTGGCCTGGAGGCATTTTAGGGATGCCTCACAGTTTATTTGCATATTTTCTGCAAGGAAAGAAAGAAAGAAACAGGATCAAAATGAGACCCAGCATAACACCTATCAAAATCTTACATATACAAGGTCAGAGACTGAAAAAACTGTTTGCACATAGAGACACTAGAGATCCAGGTTTCACAGTCACAAAAAGGAATGGATTAAAGAAAAAATTGGAACTATGTATCAGCTTCACATTAGAAATGATAACTGAAGTCATTTAGTTACCAATACTAAATTGCACAATCAAGAATCAAAAGATATCTCCCAGCATGAAAAATGTCTTACTTATAGACAGCATGCTTAGATACTTGTACCACATTATCCAAGGCTAGGTGCAAATCAAAATTAGGTAATATGAACACAAATTAACCAATAATGGAATGCCAAATAAGTTATTATCCAAGTCTCGCTGAATCAAGTAAGAAACATTTGATGAATTCAACCCAACATGCTTCTTAGCTTTCCATTGGCACATGGTTCATATGGAAAAATGATAGACTACTAACTTTATGCAGTACCAACTATAAAATTTAGTAGCCTTTTGAAATGATATTTAGCCACAAACAAATCTCCAGAAACTGAACTTCAACTTCAAAACAGAAAGGCCTAGCTTTCTCATTCTAGTATAAGGCAATTAGTACATTGATTATTTCCAAAAATTGATGAAAATAAGAAAGTACGTGTAGCATGGGATACTAATAAACACCACGTTGATATCAAATCAAATATATTACCATTTGTCTTCCCTCTCCCGTTACTTTATGTAGAACAAATCAAATTAAAATAATAATAATAATAATAATAATTTCATCTAATTAACAAAGTTCCATAATTCTACTTGTTGATAGTTAGAATTGTGGCAGTATAGAGGAACGAACTCAACAACGAGAAGAAAAACACTGAATAGATTTGTGACCATTATTAGAATGTGTTATCTAAATCCATATAAAAGACCCCCACTGTTTAGGAAAAAAGCAACAGAAGCAACATTTTTCCATGGCTAGAAAAAGATGGGGCTCATGGAGATTTGTGTAGAAATCATAAGTTCAAGTTGTGGTGATGACTCCTTGATAGTTGATATATCAAAACAAAAAGATCTCTTGTTAAGTGCTAATTTTGTCCCAGATCCAACTGAGAACAATCAGCTTTTTGAGGCAATGACTTACTACATTCATAGTAGTCAATCGCGGATAGCGGCGCGTAGCGGCCGACCCCAAAAACGCTATAGCGGGATAGCGGATAGCGTTCCGGCCGCTATTTGATAAAAAATATATAATTATTATACAACTTATATAACACATATAAATGTTCAAAAATAAAAAATTATCTATAATTAAACTCATTCACATCAATGATGAAAAATTATAATCCATTCCATTGTCTAAAAACATGCAATCACCATTAATTCAATGCATAAACATTAAGTCCTAAAGGCAGTAAAACAAAAAAACACAGCACTATCAAATAGCATGAGGGCAACAAAATATAAAAGAGTAAAAGACAATACCAAATCTAATGCATAAACAACAAATTGGTAAAACATTTGAAGCTTATTGTAATTGAGATGATAATGCTGCCATGGTTAAAGTTTTAAATTAAATAAACAAATAAATTTTATAACTATATAAGCAATCATAGTTCATAATAGTGAATAAAAAAATACCCAAACAAACGGAATAGACATTGAAAAGATGAGTGGCAGCGGGCCGTTGGAAAAAAAAAAAAAAGAAGAGTAAAAATCAGAAAAAGAGAAGGGCCAAAAAAAAAAAACCAAAGAGGATAAAAATAAATTACAAAGATGACGGAGGAGAGATGAAGAAAGGAAACAAAGAAGAGAGGGAGGATTATGGCTGCCGAGTCCAAGTTGCCGGAACTGGAGGCTTGCCGTCGGACACTGGTCGCCGAAAGTTGGAGCAGCGAGAGTAAGAAGAAAGGATGGGTCGGAGATCTTGAAAGGAAGGAGGTAGGATGAAGAACAGTAGAATATTGAGGGCAATGGGGTTCTTCACGGCAGCAACAAAAAGCGGCCGCAAAACCGCGATTTAAGCCGCGAACTGGCGCGATTTGTGACCGTGATAGCCGCACCTGCAAAACGCGACGCGACCGCCGTCCTTGTCACGGCCACCCTCCGCAACGCGACACGACAGCACGATAGCGCCGCTATAGCGCGCGATTGACTACTGTGTTTTCAGCATGAATCCAATACTACTGAGTGACAAGGGCGGCTCAATGAATGAGGGTCCCACCTAGTCAGGTTTGGGAAGAGTAAATGTATGCAGCATTAACCCCACATGTAGAAAGGCTGTTTTCAGGTTTTAAACCCATGACCTCTAGGCCACAAGGCAGCAACCTTATCATTGCACTAAGACTCACCATCTATGATTGAGTGACAAGGGAACTTACAACAATAATAACACAAATAACCAAAAGCATGTGAATCTTTGCTTTCTAATCATTGCTAAATTCAGTATTTTGCTTTTCTAATTTCTACTGTGGGATGATTGCACAAGTTGTTATTGTTCTTTCAATTTACTTTCTATTGGACAATATAAGGGATTGAGGATGAAATGTGCATTATTGTTATAATCATTGTAATGCTACTTAAATTGCCATTGGACAATACTGTTAGAATGTAGAATATGCAATGACAGGGTACTAACCAAACATGAAACACCAATGAACTGTGGCTGGAAAGCAGATCAAACTTTGAATGGTTGTTTGGTTTGATAATGAAGCTTTCAAGTCAATGTGGATTGGGCAGTGAACACCATACACACCAATATGGCAGATCTTAATGCATAACCCTTGTACTAGCATAAAATTTTATACTTAAAATTTTTGTAACTTCAAATGCACTAGCACAATCCTGATGATCAAATCAAATCCCCATGGGAGAGCATACATAATATGAAGACTTTACGATACATGCCTACAACATAAGAGTTAATAGAGGAGGATAAGTTATGGTGACCAAAAAACACAAAACAAATGACAAGGCATTTGTTTCCCCTTGCATAACAAGAGAAAGAAACAGCAACTAGAATCAGCAATTGAGGCAGCATGAAGTTCTGAACTGAAAGGCATTGATTTAAGATAGTTTCAACCATTTATAGTCAAGAGATAGGATTCAAAGAGATATTCAAGTTCAGGGACAGACAAGAGTGAACTCCAAACCTGGAATATTAGATAAGAAGATAAACATATGGTTCCAACACACATAGTGGAATAGAGCATTTAGCACATGATGTCAATGACAGCACAAATAATTTCTGTGAATAGTCCTTGAACTCAACAATGTTGACTACATCAATGTTATTATTAATCAACTTATTTACTTATTTGAAGCAACATGCACCACTAACAATAAATAATATTAGTAAGGAGTTCCTGTTTCCTTAAAACATGAAGTACTGAACCTACTAACAACACATCATTTCACATATATTCCACTACTCCCTACAAACTGACAATGATCTTCTGGAATTCAGGATTGTCAGAGAGTGATTTGGTTGTGATATCTTTTCATTGAGAACAAGCATGTAATTTATCAAATACATAATCTCAAACAATATGGTCCCCAATAATCTAAAAGGAAAACAATCTTGAGTTTAAATTTAGGCAAGTGAACAAACACCCCCCTCCCATGCTGGTCTCTCTCCTATGTTCACTCCTAGCACCCCTTAAACTCGACAATCTAGACACCTGAGCTCCACAGCATCCGTCAAACTCAGCCTCCCACTCTTTCTTCGAGATGTTAACCACTTCCCATCCTTACTCCTACAATCCCAACCTGCCTGGTCTCAGCATCTCAGTCGGGCAAAAATGCAAAATCCACCGCACATCACAGTTAAACCCGTAAATTCGGACCTGAACCATCCATTCAAACCCAAATCTCACACACATTCTCCCCAAACCCGCGATCAAACCCAAATTGAACGAGCACAAAACAAACACTGACCCAGAACAACTCAACAAAAATTTCCACAATAACAAAACCAAGCGCAAACAAATGCGCCTGCAATCAAACACCCAAAAAGACAAAAAAAAAAAAAAAAAGAAGTAAACGATCAAAACCTAAATCCGAATTAGATCAAAAAAATTGCCATCAATCAGAGTCAAAACCGAATAAATCAAATCAAATTAAATTAAATTAAAAACAATTTCAGTGGAAGAGGGGAAAAAAACAAAACAAATACAAAAATCAAAGACGAACCTGAATTTTCAAGGGCCATCATGATCGTGAATATAGTTGAGATCCACCAGCGAGTACATGAGATCCTCCTACAAAAAAATCCCCCCTGCACCGGACCCCAAAAAAATATAAATAAAATCGAGTCGGAATAAGAATCACAGAGTTCCCATACGAACGCAGAGAAAGCATGGGAAAATCGAAGAGAAAACGAGAGAAAAGAAAAAACACACAGATGTAGAGAGAGGAGGGAGAACCTGGTTGTAGAGAGAGAAAAATCGAAGAGAGAGAGAAGGGGTTAGAGTAAAATTACCTATAGGATTTTAAATGCAAACTCTGCTGCTCGAGTAAACTTGTTTCTTAAAAACAAGGAAAGTTTAAGCATTCGAGGGAGAAGAGTGGGGCCCACGAAACAGGTAAAAATATAAATTTTTATAGTTTATAATTTAAAATTTATTTAATATTAAAATGAAAATTGGAACTGTTTTCGGTGAAGGGGGACACGTGTCGAGCGTGCAGAGTGGCGTTACGGGTGAAAGAGAGAGATAGTGAGGGTTGGGTCTCTGAGATATTTGTTTTGTGTGATCACTGCGGCCAACGGTTGTGGATGAATCTCGGCCGTTTCACGTTCGATGATCAACTTCTTTGAATCTTCGCCGTCGATTATTGGGTCGAGAATTCATAAGTGGGCCCCACAATGGTGTGTGTTAAATTTTTTTTGTTTTATTTTAATATATTATATAATATACTGGTAATGCATGTTATTTTATATTGTTAATTTTGAGATAGAAGTGAATGATAATTTTGGTCCTGACATAAGTTTTTGGAGTACTTATTTAATGTCATAAGTTTTTAATGATTAAATTGATATTATATATATTTTTAGAGAACTAAATTAACATTACATATACTTTTTGAGAACTAAATTAGTAATTTAATCTTAAAAAATTAATAATATAATCCTTGAAGTTATAAAAAATGATTCAAATTAATTTTTAGAATTATAATAGTAAGAATTAACTTGAATCATCATAAAAACTGCTTTGAAGGATTAGGATCCTCCCATATTTGCTTAGGGTTTAAAAACTTTTTGCTAAGGGTGCTTGGTCTGGATTAAGATTCTTTCATATTTATTAGGGATTTTGATATGCAAATTTAGAAATCATTAAAATAACTCAAATTTCAATACCTTTGAAGGATTAGGATCCTTTCAGATTTTAAATACCTTTTGCTAGGAATGTTTGGTTTGATTTGGTTTTAGGAGAAAATCTCAACTGAACCAAACCAATTGATTCTTATATATTATCATCCAATAAGTTTCGATGATGTTAGCCAACAAACTAAATCGAAGTTTATTGGTTCGATTCAGTTTGAGTTTTTGGTTTTGAAAGATAAAAAAACAAAATATAAATTATAGCTAGCTCAAGACCTAATAGCGAAGTAAAGAACCAAAATTGCATATTTTCAACATATTAATCCATCCAATTAAAAAACAACTCTTAACAATAAATAAAATGTCTATAAAACCAAATAAATTATCTCCTAAAATCAAGTATAATGAGAAACAAAAGTTTAGATTTCATTGAGGAGTAAACACAAATATTTCGTGAGTAAGAATTTTGGCTTTATACGTCACAAACCAATATATGGCTTGTAGAAATCTATGTAATATTAGAGATGAATAAAGATAAATGGTTTTGTGTTTGAAGCAATCCCCCCTACATCAATTCTTGAATCAAAGAATCACACAAAGCCATAAAGAATAGAGACAATAATATAACTATAAAACATACATGAAAATTTATTTGGACTTACAGAAAAGGGGGGCAACATATACTACTATAAAACTAGCACTGTTACAACCCTTGATGAAGATGAGAGCACTACTTCACATAGCATAGACAACTCAATGAAATCCTTTGTTGCTAGACTGAGATTTGAGCAGCTAAAGAGGTCAGTACTATCACTAGCCTATACAATAAAGATGCCCAGGCAGCCACTGCAAGCTGGTGTGGAACAAAGACCATTCGAGAAGTAGAGGGGTGAAGTGAAGGTGAGACTATGCAAGGGGCCAAGGTGGTTTACAAAAAGAGGAAAGTGCCATTGTGAGAGAAGGTGAGGGGAACATGCAAGTTATAGGTTGAAATGCCCTATAAGATGAGGTGAAGGGAGGAAAACGTCGTTGTAAGGTGAGGTGAGGGGAAGAGAGCACCACAAGAGGACACTAGGTGTGTGCGGGGAATGGATTTCTAGAGTAAGGGTTTCATGGGTTTTGGGTGTATGAGGGTATTTTCGAATATACAATGAATTATAATGGTATAATAAGAATTATATAATATTGACCTCGATTTGGTTTAGTTCGATTCAGTTCCAAAATTCAAAATCGAAAATCAAATTGATTTAATCGATTTTTTTTTCAGTTTTTTTGGTCAATTTCTTTTTTCGATTTTTGGTTTAGTTTTGATTTTTAATTCGAGTTGGTTCAATTTTGAACGCCCCTAGCTTTCTGCATTCATCATTATGTCATTTATATTTGAGCTCTTTTACTACTTAATACTTTACTTTCAGCTCTTTACTTTACATGAATCAATTACATTTCAACTCTTTACATTCAATTATTTGTCTTTGAGTTCATTTTTTTCACTCTTAACTCTTTATCATTTAAGTTATGTTTACTTTCAACTTTTCCGTGTTGTTATTTCCATTCTTATATTTACCTTACCTTCAACTACTTATCTTTAAGTTTATCTTTAAAACTCATCAACTTATTTTTTATTCTAGGTTATTTATTGTATCTTTTCAATTTCATTTCATTTTGCTTTTTGACTTAGTGTATAGCCGAAATTGTACAAAGAAACTAGGAACTTTCTTTACAATCTAAAGAATGCATAATTTAGAAACCAAGTTCATTTTTTATCATCTTTTACCTAAAAATAGGGAATCAAAGTTGCGACTAAGTCAATCAACCCGACTAATGAGTTAAAATCCCTAACATATGTTCGGCAAGTTAGTTGTGACCCTTCATCAAGTGTATCTTTGCAACTCACATTGAAAATGTTTCCTGTGCCCAGTGACAACTACCATTGGCATATGTACTTAAGGTCTAGCAAGATATTGAATAACATGGATTCAACCACTATAAACAAGCATGACAATTAGTGAAAATCTAAACCATCACAACCACAATATTTAATATGCAAAAATGAGCTTGCTAAATTTCATAAAAGCTTTTTTCCCACAAATTTGCTCTAATAAACTTACCATTATTTTTTAACACTAATAAACCAATGCATTCATCATTTTCATATTCCATATTCTTTCTGCTTGACTTAAAATAGACTCTATATCAATTAAATTTTTAGCACAAAGTGTAATACAATGTTCAACTACAAAAATGCTCTATTATAGACCTTTTGAACATGCTTTATTATGCAAATAACACTTTAACACATGCTAAAAGTACAACAGTGACAAACAACTAAATATGAATCATTAAAAAGTTAAATATGTGTAATTAGAATATTAATATTTGATTTAAACTAACCTTTTACTACAAAACATTCATCTATAGCATCAAAAAATGTTAGTGAAAAATACACTCCAACTTAAAAAGAATCATTGCAATATTTTGTTCTAGGCTATCCATCCTAACGTATCTTAAATCTCTGTAGCATAAATCACCAAAGAACAAAGACAATTCAATTAATGAATTATAAGAATCCTTTCAAAACAAACCTTTCTAGTAAGGAAAACAATCATCTCAAGTAGAGCAAGATTATTATTATAACATCCCCAATTTTTGTCTAAGTTAATTAGCTCAGTGATCCTGGCTAATTAGAGAGGTTAACGATTAACTGAGGACTAATCGGCTAATCTCGATGAGCACAAGCTTAGTAAATTGAGTCAAGTCAATAATTAATCATAATGTACTAAATATTTTAATTAAAATCTAGATATTCAAACTTCATTAATTCATAACTTAGAAATATAATTAAGCTAATCCAATCCTATTAATTAAGTACAAGACAATTGTTCTACCTTAATTGATTGAGATAGATTAATTCTTACACCATAATTACATAATTCATAAGAGCAATTCTTTTAGAGGAAAATGTTTTAAAAGTGTAATTAACCGAAATCGGTTAAAAAGCAATTTAACTAATCAAATTGAATTAACAACTTATGTAATTCTAATAGCTTTGAAGATTTTAAAAATTTTTCCTAATTGATGCACCAAATTTCGGCCAAGGATAAGAGAAAAATCCAACCATCCATTTGCCTTCTCATCATACACTCTTAGATCAAGGGTCTATGTTAGTAGCATCTCTTTAGTTTAGACAAGAGAAGTACCTTCCTCCCTTAGGATTATGCCACTTGGAGTGATCATATTCACCCAAGCCAATCCCAAGAGTCATCATGCCTTTAACCACTTGAGAAAACACTAAATGGTCTTTATTCAAATGTCAAGACTCAAAGAAAACATAACTCACCCTTTTACCCCAAGGTCCCTAGCTTTCTTGCTTGAAAAAGAAGTTAAACTCACCTACTCCCTCTTACTTGTTGGAGAAGCAAAGCAATCAGCCCCCTCCCCCCATTTATTATGCAAAATAGCCCCTTCCTTACTTTCTCATTTGTGATTTCCATTCTTTCCTAAAGACACCAAGTAGCCACTCCTTTTCCTCTCAACCTCTCCTTGTTCTTCCTATTTCTCTTCTTGTTCTTGTCACTTTTCCACCACCATCACCCTCATCTTCTATCACCACCCTCACTAACTTATCAAGTATCACATTCTTTGGTCTTTGGTAGAACAAAACTGTAACATCCCCACTTTAGTAAACAGAACGTGATGGAAACCTTGAATTATTCCCCTTAGGCAGTGTGAGAATTTCTCAAGCAGCACTATACCATGACGATCCTCACACTTGGAATTATAGAGTAGTGTAACACTACTGTTGAAAATATGGCACTGCCATATGTTAAAAATTAAGAAATGATAAAAGTGCCCCTATAAACTTTTGTTAATTACAGAAATAGTCATGATTTTTTTAGAAATTATATTTTTGACCCTAAAGAATTATTTTCACAATAACTCTAGAACTTTTCATAAAATGACATTTATGTCCCCACATCGGTAGAATTAGCAAAATGGGGTTTTAAGCGGAGCAGAATCACGTGGCGAAATCGTAGAAGTTTAAATCTCTGTTGATTAGGCCATGGAGGCAGCCTGGTGTGAAATAACGTGGAGTGCCCCTGGACTTGCTCAAAATTACGAAATGCCATTAGTTACAGAAAATAGGAAATAAAAAGGCTCCGGATTTACGAAAATGTCTTATTTACTCCGTTAATTCACTTATTCGGTTTCAATAGTTATGTAAGGGCAATTAGAAGTTAATTAGATATTAATCAAGAGCTAATTAGATATTAATTAGAGAGATTAGGCTTGCGATAAATTAAAATGAACATGTAGATATCTTAAACCATTAAGTAACGTTTGATCGGTTTAGAGAAAATCAGTAAATATTCGGTGTTCTAAACTGCCAGAGCCGACTCAGTAGAATTCTACACTGATAACCTTAGGTTGAATGGCTGAAATTCAGCCACCTCCACCACCATAGGTGGCGCCATATGGCAGCCCTAGGATGGGAAGATTTGGCCAAATCATGACCATTGAAGCTAAATATCTAAAGTTATCCTTATCTATGTCATAAAACTTAGAAAAAATCTCACCACCTCCCTTCATTTTTGCGCCTCCATCATGCTTCAGCCCTCTCCCATTCTTTCTTCTTCTTCTTCCTTTCTTTCCTTGTCTCCATGACCAAGAACTTCAAGCTCAAGATTGGAAGCCCTCTTGACCTCAAATCCTCTTGCTCCTTTTATGAAAATTGATCCTCACCTCCTTCTCTACAAAACCCCTCTAACAATTTCATGATTAAGCATCAAATAGAGCCTCCCCACATTCATATGAGCTACTGCCATGATGAAGAAAGAAGACTAGGAGTTGGTTCTTAGCCTCTTTTGCTTCCATAGCTTCAAGGATTTCAAGGTAGGTAGCTCAAATCCTTAGTTGTTTGATGTATTATGTGACTATATGACTGCTATGTTTCTCTTATGCCATACTTGTATGATGGTGCTATGATGTTCTTCTAATGTTTTGAGGTGAGGAAATTTGGTTTAAGTTGAGGAATTCGTCAAAAACTCAAAAGGGAGCTAGGCAGAATCTATTTTGTGAGAAAACCCCACAGTGTCCGTACTGGCGGAGTGTACGGCTTCGCCTACAGCTATAGAAAGTGGATGAATATATTTTTATATGAAACTAGACATTCAGGGCTTTCCATACATATAAAATATAAGGCCATTGGATTAGTATAGAATTAGTTATGAATTTTTGAAGTTTAACCTAGAAACCTGGATTCTTACTCGGGCAGTATGAGTTGAGAAGGGTATAACTCACCCTACACAACTCCAAATCGAGTGAACCCAAGGTTGTTTGAAAGCTAACATGTAAGAGAACATCCCATAAAAATTTTAGAACTAGATTCATTGCCATTTATTCCCAACACACCAATGAAGTTGACTTAAGTTCAAATCGGGCCGAACTAGGGTAGTTTAGTAGGGCCAAGTTTTGGGACTCATAAGTCAAAGTATACTTATGCAAATGACATGAAACTTAATCCATTTGAAAGCTTGTTCTGATAGCTATAAATATATGTATAATTGCTGATCCAAATTGAATTGTAAGTTTGAAAGATTGTACTGGTTGTCTGGCACTATTCATGGGGAAGTGGACTCGATTCGTTATGCTGCCGAATTTTCGGCAGGAATTTATGAGAACTTATGTTATGGATTATTATGTTTTGAATATAATTACATTTACATGTCATATTCATATACATCATGCATGTAATTATATATTTAGAACATGATATGATATAAAAGATATGAGACATACTCATGATTGCACCAAGCGCCCACATGCATGATAAGACATGAAAAGGAAAAAATAATAAGAACTTGCAAGAAAGACATACCAAGCTACCACGTGAGGCATGACATAGACCCAGCTAGCGTGGGCCAGAGCGGTACTATCTAAGACTTGGGCCAGCCCTCGACCAGATTTAAGGGGAATAGACCGATGTGAGGGTCGGGGAAACTAAACCCGTCACTCATGTATAGGTACGAGCTCGGACCTGAAAAGCAGGCTATTACCCAGAGGTGAGAGAGGCCATTCACCTCCGGGGGACCAAGTACAGAAAGGAGCAAGGTCAAGTTACAAGTTAAAGAAAGAGATAAGTTAAGTTAAGTGCACTTGCATACAATCAAATACAAGCATCCACATGTGCATTCCTAATTATCTCATTATGTCATGATATTGTTATGATTCTTGTTGAAGTATATTACTCTGTTCATGTTTCTATGTCTGTCATATGAAATGGTAAGTAGCTATTAAAACATATCCCGCTTCGAGTAAGGTGTTTTCAACTTAAAATTGAACCACTTTTTGTTTATATGTGCTCATATTTTCATAATAAACCGAAGCGGTTGGAATGTTTATGACGATACTGTAAGATTGGTTTGAGTTTATCTACTGGGAATCTTAGGTTCTCACTGCCTACTTGTACATTTTTTTTTTCCGTAAACATTCTAGCACCCAAGTTGGAAATCAAGTGCAAGGTGGTGTACTGAGCCTCCCATTGAGTAAGGATCGGACGTAAACCAGACCAAGAAGCTATTGAAGCTAGATAATGACTAGTCAGATGTAAATACTGTATACTATGTCAGTTACAGTTTTTTTTTTAAAGTGTAATTATTTTATTTTCTATATATCAGAGATTATTAGTCAGTAATAGAGTGAGCAGTTAAAGGGCCATGTATTATATTTTCCATATTTCAAATATTTTCTTAGTATAGTGACAACCTCTTAATATAACTCCATGACTTGAGCATGGCTTATATAATAGAGGGTGTTACAAAAACAAACACTCATTTATCCTCATTTGCAAGCTCAAGAGGAAGAAGGCTATCTCCAACCATTTTCATCCTTCAAGCTTTCAAGAGAATCCTTGTGATAGTGACTCTGACCTTCCTCTTTTATGTGTTCTTCAAGCCCTTGAACTCCTAAGCTCTCTAGAGCTAGGTGGTTCTAGGACTTGTTTCCAAGGCCTCATGGCCATGCTTGTTGGTATGATGAGTTTTCATGTGTTGTGTCCTTCTCTTTGGCATGAAATTTTCAGTTGGAATGTTTATTATTATTGAACTAAATTTTTAGAAGTTAAAACATTAAGTTAACATCAATATCTCAAAGATCAAAAGTAGTTTAGAAGAGAAAAGTGACCACTTGAAGAAAAGACTAAATGTTCTTACAAGAAAACTCCTTGAAACCAAAACTATGGAAACTAGAAGATTCTAGCAGTCTGTATGGTCCAACCAATAACTCTTTCAATATAACTCCAAATGGATCAAAACTAATTTTAAATGAAAATAGACTCATAGAGCTTTTCATACATGTAAAATACGTGAAATTTGGCCTTAAAATGAGAGAGATACAAATTTTCAAAGTGTGCTATTCCTAGATGTGTTTCTGTTCGGGTAGTATGTAATAAAATCTTAATAACTCAAGTTATACAGAATATTTTTGAGTGGGACCAAGTTTGTTAGAAAGCTAAGACATAGAAAAACATTCCCATAAAACAGTTTTGACAGATTCCGTGTGAGGAGCTCGTACTAAGGTTTAAAAGTCACTGTACTGAGAATAAAATTAAAAGCTGAGTAGTCAGAATAAAATGTGCATATCTCAAGTTACAGAATGAATTTTTGAGTGGGGTTTGTTTTGTTTAAAAATAGAGTCAGAGAAGTATAATCATACCAAAATTTGAAGCAAAAGAGCAAAAGATGAAATTATGGTGAATTTTTGAAGTTACTACCCCACTGTAAAAGTAAAACTGGTTATGGTTAAGTTTTAAAGGTTAAGGAGAAATAAGCTTTAAGACATTAAGACCCTTACATTAAGCATTGGAAAACTTCATAATTCAACTTAAAGGTTTCAAAAAGGATAATGGATAAAATTGGCCGTATACCTAATAAGAGAATTTATGCAAAAGGCAACCTTAATTAAAAGCTTGCATCATATTTACTAAGCTAAGTTTATAAGACTTTGTGTGATATGTATGCCTCTGTGTTATTATGATGACAATGATACGATGATGATAATGATGACATGAACATGATATGATGATGATGATATGATAATAATAATGATGATATGATATGATGATTATGATAGTGATATGCTAATGATGATCTGATATAATGATGATGATATGAATATGATATGTTGAGGATATGATGCTTAATAATATGTGATAAAGGAATCACATTTGGGGACGGCGATACATAACTCCCAAATGTGGAAAAGAATCAAAATAATTTTGCATCATAGGTTTTAATAAGAAGAGAATGAACTAAGAGTATGATCCTTCAAAATAGAAGGTGACCTAATTTAAGCTCCCCTCACCCACGACTCACATGAGGCATGGCATAACCCAACTAGTATGAGTATAGGAGATAGAACTTACATGAGGCATGGCATGACCCAGCTAGTGTAAGTACCGAAATTTTATGGTGGCGGTGGCCACGGTATGAGCTCATTACCACTTATATTTAGTGGGTGAAAAGAAAAGGACCTAAGATAAGTCAAGTTAAAAAAAGAAAGGGACTTCGGTCCAAGCCCTTGAAGGGAAGAAGTTAAGAGAAGTTTATAGCACAGTCATGCATGTATTATATGATTATACTTATGCCCATGTATGTTATGATATGAATGATTAGAGAGTATGTTAAAATTGAATACACTTCGGATATTCATGTTTTAGAAAACCTAAGAACTGAACTTTATGAATGCTCACTGTTTTCATTAATAAAACCGAAGTGACTAGGACAATGACGATGACACCTCCGTGTCAGGTTCGAGTCCTACTGAGAAATTTTATTTCTCACCCTAGTCATTTCTCCGTATTGTCACCAGATTTTGATGGCGTACTCGGTGGACTAGAGCATGGATCCTCCACACTGTGAGTAGAAGTATGACGTGGGATGCCAGACAATGCAGTTTGGACTTAAAGTTGTCGTAGCTTTGCATCTTCATACATTCCTTTTTGTGATGAATGATGTCAATCTAAGTTTGTGTTTAGTATTTGGGTCATGGCACATCCATGAGCCTCCCTCGATGTAATGTTTATATATATATATATATATATATATATATATATATATATATATATATATATATATATTTATTATGAACTCATATGGATGTCATGATTAGCTATATAATGTAATGTATTTGTGAATTACTATTTATTTACCTTTCTCATGTTTTATGATATTTGGGTATGTACCTTATACGACACGCTTTTTCTCTATCTATCTTCTTGCTCAAGGCTTTACTTTCCAAAGCGACGACGTATTTCAAAAAAAAAAAAATCTTACCGTATTTTCCGCATAATTTAATTTCAAGTGAAGTTTAGTTTTCCACGAGTATAAGTAACAACTAATAAAACGCCGTAATATGACTTAAGCGTAGTATGGGTTTATTAGGGTGTTACATTATCGTATCAAAGCAGTTCATCCTGTTAAAGCCTGAGGTTGGACTGACTTTGCTTCCAAGCATAACTCTACATGCACTATATTAAGTCGTGCTAAGAATCTTGTCTATAGGAAGGGATGTCGGACTTAGAATGCATGACCGTCATGTGAGATTTCCTTTAGTTGCTGCCATGTTTATGCTTAATATTGGGCCTGATCAACTCGATATCTTTGTATGGTGTGTTTAGGAACTAATGGCAACTCGTAGAGGTACCTCCAACGAGAATAGTGATAATGCGAACATCGCCGAGTTCATGAGGACTTTTGAGCAGATGGCAAACGCAATGCAAGCTCAAGCTACAGCTGCTGAGCATATGATGGACCAGCTAAACCGAAGATCCGAAGAATCAGTTGGTGGAAATGGAGCTAATGCCAAGTATCAGAAGTTCTCGGAGTTTTGAACGGCAAACCTACCCAGTTTTAAGAGGGCTTTCAACCCTGACGAAGCCGACGAATGGATCAAAGAGATTGAGAAGATCTACTCCATGCTAGCTTGCTCAGAGACCCAAAAGGTTGCCTTTGCCGCTTACATGTTGAAGGCGGATGCCGAGTTCTAGTGGAAAGGAGCGAAAAGCTTGATGAAAAGTGATCAGAAGGAGATCACATGGGATGCCTTCAAGGTGGCTTTTTATGAGAAGTACATCCCGATGTCCGTAAGGAACGCGAAGGAGATAGAGTTCCTGAGGCTCTACCAAGGAGGTATGAGCATTGCCGAATACACAGCGAAATTTGAGGAGTTGTGTAAGTTTTCCACGTTATATTAGCGGAACCCGAATGAGCATTGGAATTGCATGAAGTATGAGGGAGGATTACGGGACGACATTTTAGCATCAGTGGCCCCATTGGAGATAAGGAACTACATGGCACTTGTTAATAAGAGCCGTGTAGTAGAAGAATGTAATCAGAAATTGATGATCTAGAGATCAGAGGCCCATAAGAGGAGACAAGCGTCTCAAGAGCAACACCCGAAGAAGCCTCTGCAAAAGAAGCCCTACTATAGTGAAGGATCCAAGGGCAACCAGCCATAAGAGCCATCCGCCAACCCTTCAAGACACGACCGAATTTCAAGCCTGCAATGAATCCCACCTGCCCAAAGTGTGAGAGACAACACAAAGGGATTTGCTACGTCGGACAAAATGTCTGCTTCAAATGTGGATAGCCTGGGCATCTTGCAAAGAACTGCATTTAGGGCATGCCTGCCCCCGACCTGTTTACAGGTAACGAATTTTATAGGTAAAATTCTTTTGAAGGAGCGGAGATTGTAACATCCCCAATTTTTGTCTAAGCTAATTAGCACAGAAATCCTAGCTAATTAGAGAGGTTAACGATTAATTGAGGACTAATTGGCTAATCTCGATGAACAAAAACTTAGTAAATTAAGTCAAGTCAATAATTAATCATAACGTACTAAATGTTTCAATTAAAACCTAGTTATTCAAACCTCAGTAATTCGTAACTTAGAAATATAATTAAGCTAATCCAATCTTATTAATTAAGTACAAGACAATTGTTCTACCTTAATTAATTAAGATAGATTAATTCTTACACCCTAATTACATAATTCATAATAGCAACTCTTTTAGAGGAAAACATTTTAAAAGTGTAATTAACCGAAATCGGTTTAAGAGCAATTTAACTAATCAAATTGAATTAACAACTTATGTAATTCTAATAGATTTGAAGATTTAAAAAATTTCTCCTAATTGATGCACCAAATTTCGGCCAAGGATAAGAGAAAAATCCAACCATCCATTTGCCTTCTCATCATCCACTCTTAGATCAAGGTTCTATATTAGTAGCATCTCTTTAGTTTAGACAAGAGAAGTACCTTCCTCCCTTAGGATTATGCCACTTGGAGTGATCATATTCACCCAAGCCAATCCCAAGAGTCATCATGCCTTTAACCACTTGAGAAAACACTAAATGGTCTTTATTCAAATGTCAAGACTCAAAGAAAACACAACTCACCCTTTTACCCCAAGGTCCCTAGCTTTCTTGCTTGAAAAAGAAGTTAAACTCACCTACTCCCTCTTACTTGTTGGAGAAGCAAAGCAATCAGCCCCCTCTCCCCCATTTCTTGTGCAAAATAGCCCCCTCCCTTACTCTTTCATTTGTGATTTCCATTCTTTCCTAAAGACACCAAGTAGCCACTCCTTTTCCTCTCAACCTCTACTTATTCTTCCTATTTCTCTTCTTGTTCTTGTCACTTTTCTACCACCATCACCCTCATCTTCTATCACCACGCTCACTAACTTATCAAGGATCACATTCTTTGGTCTTTGGTAGAGCAAAACAAACACTCATTTAGCCTCATTTGCAAGCTCAAGAGGAAGGAGGCCATCTCCAACCATTTTCATCCTTCAAGCTTTCAAGAGAATCCTTGTGGTAGTGACTTTAACCTTCCTCTTTTATGTGTTCTTCAAGCCCTTGAACTCCTAAGCTCTCTATAGCTAAGTGGTTCTAGGACTTATTTCCAAGGCCTCATGGCCATGCTTGTTGGTATGATGAGTTTTCATGTGTTGTGTCCTTCTCTTTGGCATGAAATTTTCGATTGGAATGTTTATTGTTGTTGAACTAAATTTTTAGAAGTTAAAACATTGAGTTAATATCAATATCTCAAAGATCAAAAGTGGTTTAGAAGAGAAAAGTGATCACCTGAAGAAAAGACTAAATGTTCTTATAAGAAAACTCCTTGAAACCAAAACTATGGAAACTAGAAAATTCTAGCAGTCTGTATGGCGTGACCAATAACTCTTTCAATATAACTCCGAATGGATCAAAACTAATTTTAAATGAAAATAGACTCATAGAGCTTTTCATACATATAAAATAAGTGAAATTTGGCCTTAAAACGAGAGAGATATGAATTTTCAAAATGTGTTGTTCCTGAATATGTTTCTATTCGGGCAGTATTTAATAAAATCTTAATAACTCAAGTTATACAAAGTATTTTTGAGTGGGACCAAGTTTGTTAGAAAGCTAAGACTTAGAGGAATATTCCCGTAAAACAGAGTTGGCAGATTCCTTGTGAGGAGCTCATACTAAGGTTTAAAAGTCACTGTACCAAGAATAAACTTAAAAGCTAAGCAGTCAGAATAAAATGTGCATATCTTAAGTTACAAAATGAATTTTCGAGTGGGGTTTCTTTTGTTTAAAAATAGAGTTAGAGAAGTATAATCATACCAAAATTCGAAGCAAAAGAGTAAAAGATGAAATTATGGTGAATTTTTGAATTTCCTGCCCCAATGTAAAAGTAAAACTGGTTATGGTTAAGTTTTAAAGGTTAAGGAGAAATAAGTTTTAAGACATTAAGACCCTTACATTAAGCATTGAAAAACCTTCATAATTCAACTTAAAGGTTTCAAAAAGGATAATGGATGAAATTGGCCGTATACCTAATAAGAGAATTTATGCAAGAGGCAATCTCAATTAAAAGCTTACACCAAATTTACTAAGCTAAACTCATAAGACTTTGCGTGATATGTATGCCTCTATGTGTCATTATGATGACAATGATGTGATGATGATATGATGATGATAATGATGACATGAACATGATATGATGATGACCATGATGATGATGATTTGATAATGATAATGATGATATGATATGATGATTATGATAGTGATATGATGATGATGATATGATATAATGATGATGATATGAATATGATATGTTGAGGATATGATGCTTAATAATATGTGATAAAGGAATCACATTTGGGGACGGCAATACATAATACCCAAATGTGGAAAAGAATCAAAATAATTTTGCATCATAAGCTTTAATAAGAAGAAAATGAACTAATGGTATGATCTTTCAAAAGGGAAAGTGACCTAATTTAAGCTCCCCTCACCCATGACTCACATAAGGCATGGCATGACCCAGCTAGTGTGAGTATAGGGGATAGAACTTATATGAGGCATGGCATGACCCAGTTAGTGTAAGTACCAAAATTTTATAGTGGCGACGGCCACGGTATGAGCTCATTACCATTTATGTTTAGCGGGTGAAAAGAAAAGGACTTAAGATAAGTCAAGTTAAGAAAAGAAAGGAACTTCGATCCAAGCCCTTGAAGAGAAGAAGTTAAGAGAAGCTTATAGCATAGTCATGCATGTTTTATATGATTATACTTATATCCATGTATGTTATGATATAAATGATTAGAGAGTATGTTAAAATTGAATCCACTTCGGATATTCATGTTTTCGAAAACCTAAGAACCGAACCTTATGAATGCTCACTATTTTCATTAATAAAACCGAAGTGGCTGGGACGATGATGATGACACCTCCGTGTTGGGTTCGAGTCCTACTGAAAGATTCTATATCTCACCCTAGTCATTCCTCCGTATCGTCACTAGATTTTGATGGCGTACCCGGTGGATTGGAGCATGGATCCCCCACACTGTGAGCAGAAGTATGACGTGGGATGCCAGACAATGCAGTTTGGACTTAAAGTTACCATAGCTCTGCATCTTCATACATTCCTTTTTGTGATGAACGATGTCAATCTAAATTTGTGTTTAGTATTTGGGTCACGGCACGTCCATGAGCCTCCCTCGATATAATGTTTATATATATATATATATATATATATTATGAACTCATACGGATGTCATGATTAGCTATGTAATGTAATGTATTTGTGAATTACTATTTATTTACCTTTCTTGTGTTTTATGATATTTGGGTATGTACCTTATAAGACACGCTCTTTCTCTATCTACCTTCTTGCTCAAGGCTTTATTTTTCAAAGCGACGACGTATTTCAAAAAAAAAAATCTTACCGTATTTTTCGCATAATTTAATTTCAAGTGAAGTTTAGTTTTTCACAAGCATAAGTAACAACTAATAAAACGTCGTAATATGACTTAAGCGTAGTATGAGTTTATTAGAATGTTATAATTATGACTTTTGAGCATGAAAATCTTGCAATTTTGCATTTATGCAATGATCTATATTTGAAGCATAAGTATAAGGAAACTTCACATCCTTTATTACATTGCCAAGATCCAAGTTGCTACGAGAATGGTATGAAATTTTTTTTTAAAAAAAAAAGAATTGCCACCAATTTTATTTAAAGTAAGAAAGATGTCTTTTGAACCACATTGAGCTTAGGAGTCAACTATGTACGAGAAAGGAAGGAAAAAAAAATCTCACAATAACCTTAATACATCCATTTTAAGAACCACATTTAACTAATTGTGAAAGCTAATAATAACCCTTGAAAATTTATTTATCCCTTTAGAAAAAAAACATTTATTTACAATGGAAAAATTTTTAATAGTTAGATCCTTTTTAAAATTTAAATAAACAACAAATATAGTTATTTACAAAATTTAGCCAAAAAATATTGATAAGATAAAACATTTACTACCTTCATCCACTTTCTTAGTTGGACTAAATTAACTTTTTCTTTCTTTTAATTCCTCACTCTTTTTCTCTATCTTGAATCTTCTCCTTTCTCTCAACGCATTAAGGATAAAATTGGAAAAAAAAAAATTAATACTTCATTGAAACTCTCAAATGGTAAATAATATTGGACTAAAAAATTTGCTTAATGGACACTTAAAAGTGGACAAAGTTAGTACGATAATAAACAATAATTTAAATTAAACAATTAATGATAAATATCATCTATCCCAAAAAAAAAAAAATTAATTCTGTCAAAATCAAGAAAAAGGCTTTACACATTTTACATTTTTTTCCCCTAAATAGTCAATTAGGAGTGTGATTGGGGAAGCAATTAATTTTATGTGTCTATTAAAAAAAATAAGAGAGTAGGAGAATATACAAAGGAATTAGACATATTTGGTTTTAAGGTTTGGTACATCAGTACACAAAATTTAGAAATGGAATAGGTATAATAATAAATAAATTTGGAAGAATGATGTGGATATAAAATGGTTAAATGATAGGATCATAAATACAAAGTTTGTAGTAGTAGAACAACATACTCTAAATGTTTATTAGTGCATATGCATTATAGATAAGATTGGAAGAATACTACAACATAAAATTCTAGGAAGATTAAGCTTCATTTGAGTAAACATGTTAATTAAACTCTTATGTGAAAAGAGCTTTTTACAAAAGGATTTGTATGAAAAGTAACTTATGAATAAATTATTTTGTGTTTGGATGTCTAGTAATAGAAGTGCTTATTTTACTTTGTAGTGCACTTTCTTGGAAAGGAGGTTTTTTTCAGAAGCTATTTCTCAAGACATGCTAAAAATGACATTTTGGAATGTTATAAGTTATATAACAATTTAGTCCACATAGGTACAAAGTGACTTTTAACTATTGAAAAGTTAAAAAAAAGTCATAAGTAATGCTATCCAAATGTGTTTGTAGAAGAATTAGTTCAAGGAATATGGATTGAGCTATAAGGAATATGGACTAAACCATGTCCGATCATATCTAAGGAATAATATCTTGTTCATTAAGGTATACATGGTAGGGGTAACATGATTAGGATTGACCTAAGTTAATTAAGCTCGGTCAAATTCATTTGAATATCCCAGATCTTATTAGTTAGTTGAGATTCTTCAGCCTAAAATTTGGATTCCACACAAGATCCCATGTCCTAGGAAAATCTTGAGATTCTTGGGAGGAAAAAAAAAACTTGAGAGTATCCTTTATGTGTTGAGAAATTGGTAGGGAATTCTCCCTTTGTATATGGCTTGCCTTAATAACAATTTAGTAACCTTCACGTCAAGTTATGTGCTCTCAATTTCCACTTTTAACTTGATCATGACAAGGTTTTTCCAAATCTCAATTTCCATTACCAGCAAAGGAAATATCCAACCATTATTCTTAAGGTAAGACCATTTGGCACCTATCATAGGGAAAATAAATAGGATGCATCCCATATTAGTTAGAATTAGAAGTTAAAACACCAATGTGGCCATAAGTGATCCCATCAATAACAATTATACTATCGCTAACACAATGAATGATATCACCTGTGCTTTGCTATAGAAGCAAAACCAATGGATGGAGACTAAGTTGGAAGTATTAGCTCATCCTCAAGAGTAGTCAAACAAAGGGAATGAGATAAGTCATAAACATAAAAGAGAAAATGTTTCTAAAACCTCTCAATCACACACTAGAAAGATGAGGAGGATTAATACTATAGTTATAACCACCTCAATAACTTATCCCTTTTCAGAATTCATCATGTCTATTCCACCATTAGAGAATTTTAAATTGCCTAACACAGTGTAACTCTATGTATTGGGATAAACTATTGAGGTGGGTATGGTATAGTATTATGACAAAAACATCAGATAAGTAGACGATAAAATATCTACAATAAGATTGGCACATTCTAATAACAACAAATCTTCATAACATTAACTTTAAAAACACCAACAATGTCATAACCTATGTCATTATCACCAATATGTAGAATCCATTTTGTAAATGATTTCATATCATTAACATTGGATGCCCTTAATCCAAATTGAATATGCATGTTCTTGGTCAATTATACAACTTTACTATGCTTCCAAAACAAAGATGAATTGATAGTTGCCATAACAATCTTAGCACAGGTTGCCTTTGGAATAACTAGTTAAATTGTCAAAAATTACTATCAAGAATAATAACTTTACCACTAAATGGTAAATTCAAATCCTTGTTAAGAAATCTTATTATATCCTTCAACATTCTATCTAGTATCTCAAATCCCTATTTGTTTATCCTTGATCCTTCATCTCAAATGATAAGGGTATTCACAGTCCGGTTTGATTAGGTGTTGGATGAAAATATCAAACAAATTGTAGAAATAAGAAAGGCTATATGAAAAAAGATATTCCTGATTTGTTTTATCTATTCATCTCTGCATGAGGTATATACATACAAGATTAACTGTAATCTTAATAACTATATACAAAAAGAGCTATATTTTTTATTGCAAATGATTCTATTTAAATGCTAATTCCTGTCATCATGGAGTATCACAATATTTGGGATTTGAGTGAATCCCTCATGCTAACACTACCGCTCAAGTTGGTGCATAGATATCTATTATGCCTAACTTATTAATCACACTATGAAATATCTTGCTTGTAACTACCTTTGTGAGAATATCTGCAAGCTGTCTCTCAACCTTAGCAAATGAAGTTTGGATGATCTTCTGGTCTAACTTCTCTCTAATGAAATGATGATCAACTTCAATATGTCTGGTGTGATCATATTGCACTGGATTTTGAGCAATTTGAATTGCAGCTTCATTATCGCAGTTTCAACTCTCAAATCCAAGGTCTTTCATTACTCCTTTAATCCATAATAACTCACACAAACCACGTGCCATGCCTCTGAATTTAGCTTCCGTACTTGACCGAGCAACAACCTTTTATTTCTTACTCCTCCAAGTAACAAGGTCACCTCCTACAAATGTGAAATAATTTGAGGTAGATTTTCAAGTTGACTAGTCTCTTATCCAATAGCGTTTGTGTATCCTTCAATGGTGGATGTTCCATTCTTGGAGTCCAATAATCCTTTTCCTAGAGCAACTTTCAAAAATACCTTAAGATTATATAAATTGCATTCATGTGTTGTTCACTTGGAGCATGCATAAACTACTTTACCAGACTCACAGCATAGGTATTATCTAGTCTAGTATAAGTTAGATAAGTTAACTTTGCCACTAATTGTTGATAACAACATACATCTACCAATATTTGGTCTGAATGAGTACCTAGTTTATGGTTCTTTTGTATTGGTGCTGCTACTAGCTTGCAATCTAGCATCCCAATCTCAGCTAGCAAGTCTAACACATACTTTCTTTGAGATAAAGAGATTCCATGGCTTGATCTTGACACTTCAATACCTAGAAAATATTGTAGTTGTTTTAGGTCCTTCATTTCAAATTTAGTGGCCAAATATTTTTGTAATTTCTCTATTTCTTCAAGATCATTGCCAGTCAAGATCATATCATCTACATACACAATCAATGCTATCAATTTTCCTCCATTGTGTTTGATAAATAAAGTGTGATCAAAGTTGCTTTGCTTGTAACTAATTGACTTCATTGTTGATGTAAATCTTCCAAACCAAGCCCTCAGTGACTGCTTCAGCCCATATGGTGATTTCTTCAATTTGCATACATTTCCATTATGTAAGGATCCATACTTAACACCTGGTGGAAGCTCCATGTATACTTCTTCGTTAAAGTCGCTATTTAAAAATACATTTTTCACATCAAACTAATGTAGAGGGTAATTTTGATGTGTTACAACTGATATGAGTATGCAAACAGTATTGAGCTTAGCTACTAGTGTGAAGGTTTCCTGATAATCAACTCTATACTTCTATGTATATCCTTTTACTACTAATCTGGCTTTGTATCAGTCAATATTTCCATCATTTTTAAGTTTTATAGTATACACCTATTTGCATCTAACTGTCTTCTTGCCTTTGGGCAATGATATAAGTTCCTAAGTGAAATTTTTTTGCAGAGCCTCCATTTCTTCATTCATTGCTTTTGTCTATCTAGGATCTACTAGAGCTTCCTGCACACTATTAGGAATAGAAACTTTGGACAAGTGATCAATAGTTAGAGCATAAGAATCAGACAATCTATGAGTCGAGGTATAATTATTAATGGGATATTTGGCATTTGCTTTTTTCAGGTTAGGTTCATATTGTTTCTTTGGAATACCCTTATTTGATCTTAATGGAAAACATGATGAGGAAAGAAGGGACTCAATGCTTACCTATGGTTCAACTTCATTTTGAACATTCTGGGGAGGCTCCTCAATAGGCGGTGTTGATATGAGTTCTTTTAAGAAATCATCTTCCCTGATACCACATTATTCTTAGAGAAACTTGGTTCCTCGGGTTGATAAATGGGAGTTTGATCAATAATAGGTCGATGATGTTTATGTCTTTCTTTTATGGCCTCAAGCTTTATGAATTCAGCTTTACCCCTTGGAACTCTACTATCTTTTCTTCTAGCTCAAGTTCTTCACTTAAGTTCTCCGTCTAAAGAGATGAGCTTGAGACTCCCCCTAAATAGAATGGTTCATTTTCGTGAAAAGAGACATTCAAAGAAACATGCAATTTCTTTTTTAGGGGGTCATAACACTGGTAGCCCTTCTGAAAATCAAAGTGACCAACAAAAACACATTGCCTGGCACAAGAATCCAATTTACCTTGCAAAATTTTCTGTCTATGAACATATATAGTGCACGTAAATATTCTAGGTTCAAGGTCTGATAAGTGTGCGACAGGGCAAAAAAATTGTAATTTATTTTGGGGAGTTTCAAAACTAATAACGCGGGAAGGAACCCAATTGATGAGATATATGGCAGATTTAACTGCCTCCCCCAATAAAATTGTGGCATGTTTAAGAGAGATGCGTGACCAATGTCTAAAATTTGTCTATTCTTTCATTCAGCCAAACCATTTTGTTGCTGTGTGTATGTGCAAGAGGTATGGTGTTGAATCCCCAGTTGACTAAGATATTCTCCGAATGAAGAATCAATACACTCCATAGCATTATCAATTTGCCAAATTTGAATCTACCTTTGATATTAGGTGTACACCATGTTACAAAATTCCTTAAATGTTGTACAAGCATCACGTTTCTTATGGAGCAAAGACACCTATATGAACCTAGAGTATTCATCTATGAATGTAATAAAGTAATGAGCTTTTGAAATGGATAGGACCTTGGCAAGCCCCTAGATATTAGAGTAAATAACAACAAAAGGTTCTAAACATTTATTTAGACTTAATGGAGATGTGTGCAACCTTAGTAGTAAGGACATGTGTAACACGCTCTATTATATAAGCCATGCTCGAGTCATGGAGTATATTAAGAGGTTGTCACTATGCTAAGAGAATCTTTAAAATGCGCAAAATATAATACATGGCCCTTCAACTGTATAGTTTATTATTGAAATGTT
Organism: Pterocarpus santalinus; assembly: GCA_031439595.1. NCBI lineage: Eukaryota > Viridiplantae > Streptophyta > Magnoliopsida > Fabales > Fabaceae > Pterocarpus > Pterocarpus santalinus. Next base: position 25,789,568 of record CM062529.1, read on the forward strand.
GTTCATAAATTTCGTTGTCTCTGATACATAGAGAATAAAATAGTTACAATTTAAAAGAAATTTGTGACTAACACATCACATAGAACTTGCTTCCGCTGGTCGTCAACTAGCTTCAGTAGTCTCTTGATTTAGTTTGCTTCCGAGTCTTATTTAATGAACGTCCCAGTATTCCACCTTACACTCGATTTCCAACTTAGGTGTTGGAATGTTTACGGAAAAGAAAAACATACAGCAGGCAGTGAGAACCTATGGTTCTCAGTAGGTAAACTCAAACCATACAGTGTCATCATAAACATTCCAGCAGCTTCGGTTTCTTATATAAAAAAAATGTGAGCACATATATATAACCAGTGGTTCAGTTTTAAGTTGAAAACATCTTCCTCGAAGCGGGTTATATTTTTAACAATCACTTGCCATATCATATGACCATCATAAGAATATGAATAGTAAAATATGCTTCAACAAGAAACATAATAACATTATGACTAAACAAGATAATTGAAAATGCACATAAAGATGCTTATACTTGACTGTATACAAGTGCACTTGACTTAATTCATATCTTTCTTTAACTTGTAACTTGATCTTTATAAACTTTTCCATTACTTAGTCCCCTCGGAGTTCTTAGCCATTTAGACTCCTGGGTAATAGTCTGCTTTTCAGGATCGAGTTCGTTCCTATAAAGGAATGCCAGGTTTGCTTTCCCCAAACTTTCCACCAATCTATTCCCCTAAACTTTAATCCGGGGCTGGCCCAAGCATTATGGAACTTTCATCATAACATAATCTTTATGCTCATCATAACATAACCTTTATGTTCGTCATAACATAGCCTTTGTGAACTTCTTTCAAAATACACATGGATCTCAATATATATTATAACTCATGCATAAGATTTACTGAAGTTTTGGCAGCATAACGGAACATGTCCGCTTCCCTATAAATAGTGCCAGTACTTAGAACACCAAATTTTCAGGAAACTCATAACACTTTATTCATATTTCAAACATCAAATTCATGGTACAATTATTGCAATCAAAACATGGTTGCTGTCTTAGCACTTGTATTCAACCCGATTTTTGTAAATCAAGCCACAATTTCTATTTAACTCATCTGGACCTCCGTTTTGGATATATTAGAGTGTTATGTGTCTATTTTCTAACCTCTTTGGTCACATGTGATTTTGATAAATGTAACTCAATTTGTTTAACTTTTATCCCGGCCTGTTTTATAGCTAACCAGAATTGCACACATAAAAGTAAAAATCCACTAAAAATCGAAAACCAACTCAAATCATGCAAAATTGGTACCATATTAAAGCTAACCGGACAATCTTTCATTTGCAAGAAGTTTCATTTCATTTGCTTTAGTAGAGCTCGAGTCATAAGCCCTGAAATTTGACCTTCCTAAATTACCCTGTTTTGGCCCGGTTTGGAGATAGGGCAACTTCTTTGAACCACTGGGACCAAACGAGACTGTAACTAACTCAGAAATTTTTATAGTATGTTCTCCTATGTGCAAACTTTCTATCAAAGTTAGTTTCATCCAATTCCAAGTCGTATAGAGCAAGTTTTGCTCTGCACAACCCAGTCTGCCCAGAATCGACTTCAAGAACCTAGGCCATACTTCCAAAATTCATATCTCTCTCAATTCTAATCCAATGGTCTTATATAAAGCTTTGAATGTCTAGTTTCATATAAAAATAATTTCATGGAAATTGAATGGCTGTAGGTGGAATCATACACTGCGCCGTACGGACTGCCATGGGTTTTTCACCTAGACAGCATCCTAATTCTCCACTTTTTCTAGTTCTCTCCTTCGAACTTTAATTCCAACTCAAGATTTCATGTTAATCCAACTATAAACCATCAAATACATCCAATATATCATCAAATAACTGAAAGAGAGTGAAATTTCATGCAGCAACAGTTCAAAGGAATTAAGAACAGAAATTGAATCCTACCTCCTTGTATGTGATCTTGCTAGATTTTGGAGTTTGGATTACTGGAATCTTATCAAGCTTGAAGATTTGATGGAGTAAATTGAGAGGAGAAGAGAATAAGAAGACTGAAGTAAGGGAGAAGGGCGCAAGTCAGCAGGGAATAAAGGAGAAAAATCTAATTAAGTATTGAAGAGGTAGTTGGCTTTGTGAGTTTTGATTGGCTAAAATTTTGTGAGTAAAGTTCGGCCATGTTTCCTTCTTTGGTGGCTGAAAATTGTTCTCCATTTTGCCTAAAGTTGGAACTCGGAACTTAGAAAATACATAAAAGTTTTGGAAGACTCATTGTGGGTTAAGGTTAGAGATCAAAAATCACACAGCAAACAAATGACCTTAAAATCAAAAGTCAAGGACAAAAATATGAAACTTAAAATATTTAAACTCGGAAGTTGAGATTCTTCAACATAAACTTGGAAATTAGTACCAGAACATAAAACCTTATACCCAAATCTTGGAAGTTGGGAACTAGATGCTTAAAATTCCTGTTATACGAAAATTTAAAACTCGATCAGGATCAATCTTGGAGATCGATTCACAACCCCAGAAGTCGGAAATCAAGACACCAATCTTATGCATCGAGAAGTCGAAACTACGCTTAAACTCGGGAATCTCAATAGAAACAAAAAGCTCTTGGAAATAAATTCAGAGATCGGAACTCGTGTGTAACCTGGAAATCAATTCTTAGGTCAGAACTCGTGCATTTTTGGTAAACTCGGAGACTGGAACTCATGTTCATTCTGGTTGAACTTGGAGATCAACTCGGAGGTCAAAAATCGGGTACATTTTTGTTGAATCTTAATTAACATCAATTATTTGCTAAAAACCCAAACAATTAAGCGAAAAATGATAGGAAAATTTTAGTGGATGTTACAACATATGCGACTTGAGGTTCTGTCACCAGAGCTAAAACTTTTTCAATCTTAGTTCTTTCTAGTGCAACAACTACTGTTGTAGTCTCATTCCTCTCAACCATTGTTCTTTCTTGAGCAACAGGAACCAATGGTGGGTTTAAAGGTTAAGTAGCAGCTTGTACTGCTTGTTCAAATTATTGCACTGAGGACATAACTACCCTTCTCATCTTTGATGGTGGATGGCTTCTTTAATCACCACAAATTGTTGTTCTACCTCCTGAAAGATAGAAAAGCTTTTAGGTTTTGAAGTTGCAACTCTAAGAGCCAAATTCTTTTGCCTTTGCCACCAAGCTTCCTTTCTCAGCTTTTTTTTTTTTTTTTTTTTTTGCTTCCTTTCTTTCTTTTCTTAGAGAAAAGGGAGTGGAATCTTTGAAAGGTGTAATAGGGGCCTTTTTCACTTTCTTCTTACCCTTTCTATCTGGAACCTCATCTTGTATTGGTTGTTCTTGAGGCATAGGTTCCCTTATTAATATTCCCCTCTGAGCAGATCTTGCAGCTCGAGTAACTAGTTGTTAGACCGCAGGCTCAGCCAAATTGATGGGTTTTGCACCAATGGCAGAGATATTATTTTCAGCTTTCGATGAGGAAGATGACTTTTCAGCAAGCTTTAACAATCTCTTCTTGCTCATCCTTCTCTCCTCAGAGATTAGAGATAGGCTTCTTCTTTTCTTTTTCTTCTCCTCTTCACCAAAAGGTTTATATTTCACCTTCTTTGTACTAGTTTCTTAAATAGAAGAATCTTTCTTCTTCTCCTCTTTCTCCTTCTCTAGAGCTTGAGGATTTAGACCGAAGGCTGAGAAGGTCTTCATTGTTGTTGTTGGTTGTTTGTTGTCTACCCTGTGCCCATCTATCGGCAATTGGGCCCTAATGAAGACCCTTGTAAAGAACATGCTATAAGGGAGAGTGGCATGCCTTCTTCTCTTAGCATTAACTATGGCAAGTATGAAGTCCATAATCAGCCTAACTAAGTTGAACTTTCTCTTGATCATGGGGTAGAATATCACCATCTGGTTTGCCTCAGTCATCATATATGTGTTACCACTCCGAGATAGCACAATATATTGGACCACAGAATACATAGCTCTAATAGAAGTGTGCAAGTGAGAGGTATGAATGTCTCTTACATGCATGCTTCTCTTCCCTGTGAGAACTCTAGCAATTTCCTCCTTTGTAGCTCCTAGCTTTTCCCACCAACTTCCTCTGGCAACTTCCCATAATTGAATTGACTTGGACCATTTTCTATTAATTGGACCTTAGTTGGACTTTGATCTAATTTTCTTGCACTAGCTTTATTCTAACACTATTTTGGTTTTTGGACCTTAGTTGGACTTTGATCTAATTTTCTTGCACTAGCTTTATTCTAACACTATTTTGGTTTTTAGGCCACAACTTGAGTTATATACCTCATGTTGGGTTAATTCTTGGTTTGTAGGAAAGTTGAGAGCTAGGCCTACAACTCCTAAGGTCAGAAGCTAGTTCGGGAATTTTCAAGCTGGATTTGGGCCTTCAAGTGGACTCAAGGGATGTAGACACAGATTGTAAATAGAGTGTAATAATTGGGCTATATCTTGGGCTACAAGAATCCAAGTAAGGCAAAATTGGTGCCATTGAAACGCTGACTTCCAGATCTACAACTTTTCTTAAGATCACTAGTGCAAATAATGGCATTTTTTAGGCCAAACATGCGGTTGAAGTCCACTAATGGATCTAGTGAAGCTGAATTAGTGTTTTTAACTTAAGTTTCCTTCCACAAGTCCAATTAATGTAAATAAGGAGTCTACTTTCAGCTTTAGAAGAGAGTATTAATGTAATTAGTCAATTAGTTTTGTTCATCATAGGTATAAGTAGGAGGGAACCTGAATTGAGAAGGACCTTTTTTTGACTCATTTTTACTTTTGATCAGAATTGGAAATTCTATTTCTTTCTTTCTTTCTTTTTTTTCATGCGTTTTCCTCGATTAATGGAGGAGTGATTCTCCTCTGATTCAAGACATCAAGAAGCAATTAAACTTTTGAGGATTGGTGCATCATTCAAATGCAACACATCGATTCGGTTTCATTTCCCCTTCTCTCCTTCTTAACCTTGTGCATGAATTAAAGTTTTTTATTCTTGAATGTTGATTAGGAACGTAATCGTGTCATATATGATTCGATTGATGTATGTGATTTGATTGTTGAAGAAGTGTGAATTATGTTCAGATCTGAATATATGATTAGTTGCATTGGAGTTTGAAACTAATTCAATTCAATTCGGTTTTAGAGGTTTCTGAATTAAATTGATTGTGTGATTAGTTGAATTCATGGTGGTGGTTGCAATGTGAATGCTAGATTTAGATTGAGGTTTCATTTAAGTCTAAGTCTAATCACCGAATTGGAGTGTTGCATATAGTTAAAATCCATTGATGGAGTGTTAATTGTGTTTATCTTGTGTCTTAGATTAGATCTCTTAATTCGGTTTCATTGCTCATCAATTCTATTTTATTTTGCTTTATACATTTTGCATTTCAACTGTTTGATGAAACAAATCCCCTGAAATTTCTGACCAAATGGTGCATTCATCTTAGGGAAATGATCCGAGCTGCCTACTATACAATAGTTGGCATTCAGTTTAATTTGCTCGTGTTATGACGCTCTAGTCAAATTTTGGCGCCAATGCCGGGGACGTTATATGCTATTCGACCATGTGAATATCAGTGCTAACTCTATTTGTGATAGTGTTTGCATAGGTTTTAAGTTGTAGTTTATAGTTAGTGCATTAGGAGGTAGATTTTACGATTTTTGGCAACTGAACCCTTTTAACCAAACTTGAGGGCACTCGATCTTATAGGAAAACCACATTCTAAGAAAGGCTCAATTTTAAATAAAATTGAAGTCACCCTTATTTTTGCCAAATTCCATCATTTAGATATAGTTTTTGAGGTTTTTTTGGTGTTTTTGGGATGTTGCCGAAATTTTTGTAAAAGATTTTGTACTTTGATTGAGCCGATTTTTGGTCGGTTGAAGGAAAATAGTCTTCTGAGCAAGATTTTCAGCTATGCTCAAAACTTGTCATTTGGAAGCCAAATTCCTTCATTTTGACCACTTTTTTAATTTTTTAAGATTTTTCTTTGCATTTTTGGACTCCTTAAGGGTCAAATATTTAAGTTGTGGTGGTCACAAAATTTTTAAAAATCATTTGGTAGTGTTTTTCAATTTTTCTTAATTAATTTTGAGTGTTTGTTTGCATTCTTTAGTATTCTGTGTGAGGTGGTGATATAAGTGCATGACTAGTTTTGTTTTGCCTTGTTTAGTGCATGCCTAGGTCTGATTTAAATCCTGTATTAGTTGCATTTGATCTTGAGATTAAGAAAACACTTAGATTGATTAGATCAACTAGGAGGAGATTATTTGACCCTATCTTAGCTGAGGACAATTTGTCCAACAATTCTGCATACAACTTACCTATTTCTATTTCTAGCTTAGTATTTGATTCTAAGTCTGATTCTATACATAATGTTCTTATTGCTAACCATCCTAATCTTGCAGAAAATATGGCTAACAATCATGATAGAACATTGAAGGGACTTGCGGCACCTAATGTCAATTGTTAAGCTCTAGCCATCCAATACCCAGAATTAGATGCAGATTTTGAGCTCAAATCAGGATTGATACACTTGCTCCCTAAGTTTCATGGGTTGGTTGGAGAGGATCTGCGCAAGCATCTCAAGGAATTCCATGTGGTATGCTCAACCATGAAGCCACATGGAGTTGATAAAGATCACATTAAGCTAAGAGCTTTTTCTTTCTCACTTGATGGAGCTGCAAAGGACTAGTTATACTACTTGCATCCTAGTTCAATTACATGCTGGCAAGACATGAATAGGCTATTTCTAGAGAAGTTCTTTCCTACCTTAAGAGTTGCTGCCATCAGGAAGGATATTTGTGGCATAAGGCAAATTACTGGTGAGACATTGCATGAATATTGGGAGAGATTTAAGATTTGGTGTGCAAGCTACCCACATCATCAAATAAGTGACCAACTCCTAATCCAATACTTCTATGAAGAGCTTCTACCAATAGACAGAAGCATGGTGGATGTTGCCTCAGGAGGAGCTTTAGTTGATAAAACAATTGCTGCAGGTCGAGATTTGATTGCCAATATTGTTGCCAATGCTCAACAATTTGGCACTCGAGCCATAGTGTCCACTAGAGGAGTTAATGAGCTGCAATCATTTGATGCAAACCAGCAGCACATGGAGAATAGAATTGAGTAGCTAACCTCACTAGTTAGGCAATTAGCCATTGGGCAGAAGCAACAGTAGCCCCAATCTCATCCAGCAGTGGCAAATATTTGTGGCATTTGCTACCTACCAAGCCACACTTCATATTTGTGTCCAGAATTACATGAGAGATATGAAACCGTGGCTGGAATATTTCCTGGTAGACCTTATCAACAACCACAACAATGGTAGCAGAGAAATTATGATCCCTTCTCCAATACCTACAATCCTAGATGGAGGGATAACCTAAACTTGAAGTATGTTAATAGCTCCAATCAGTACCAACAGCAGCAACAATTTAGGCAACAGGCTGCAGGTTCAAACTTAAGATAGCAGCAACAAACATACCACTAGCAACCAAAATAAGAGCAACCTCAGACTAGCAATGAACCAAGCCTGGCGGATTTAGTGAAGCAAATGGCAACTAACAGCCTCTAATTCCAACAAAGGACAAAAGCTAGCATACAGAACCTGCAAACACAAATTAGCTAATTAGCCAACACTGTTAGTGAGCTAAAAACACAAGGTTCTGGTCAAATTCCATCCCAAATAGTGAGTAACCCATGAAATGTGAGTGCCATCAATCTTAGAAGTGGCAAGGAGCTTAAGGCTACAGATTCAGTAGAGAAGAACCATGCAGATTCTGCAAAACATCTTGCTGCAGCAAAAAAATTGAATTATGCACAAATAGATGCAGATGAAAGAGAACCAGAACCATCCAAGAAGAGAGACACCAAGCATTCTGAACCAAACATTCTACTGCCTTTTCCACATAGAGTGACTCAAAATAAGAAGATAGCAGAAGCTGAATTGGACAAGGAAATCATGGAGATATTTAGAAAAGTTGAAGTCAATATCCCACTCTTGGATGCCATCAAACAGGTTCCCAAATATGCTAAGTTCCTCAAGGTCTTGTACACCCATAGAAGAAGATTAAAAGGGAATGAGAGAGTAAGCATGGGTAGAAATGTCTCCACGATTATTCAACCAAGTATTCCTCCGAAATGCAAGGATATGGGTACTTTTACCATTCCGTGCACCATAGGAAGCGAGCAATTCAAGCAAGCCATGCTAGACCTTGGAGCCTCAATAAATGTCATGCCAACATCAGTTTACAAGTCATTGCATATTAGAGAGCTCAAGCCAACGGGAGTGGTGATTCAACTTGCCAACCAGAGCACAACCACCCCGAAGGAGTTTTAGAAGATGTTTTGGTGAGAGTGAATAATTTAGTATTCCCTGCAGATTTTTATGTCTTAAACATGGAAGATGACATGCATGTTAATCAACCAACATTGATCTTAGATAGGCCATTTTTAAAAACTGCAAAAACCAAGATTGATGTGCACTCCAGTACCTAATCCATGGAATTTGGGGATAGCAAAGTGCAGTTTAACTTGTTTGATGCCATGAGATATCCACCAAAAGAGCATCCTATTTTTCACTTAGACATTATTGATCCATTGGTTGAAGATGTATATGAAAACTTATTAGCCGAATTTTCTGAATTTGTAGGGATTAGGAATGCATTCCATTGTTCTAATTGTGATGGTATTAATGACTTATGTGTTGTGTTTGCTGAAATTGATGCATGTTTACATAGTTGTGATGTTGTTCATTCAAATTCTGCAAGTTCTAGTTCTATAAATTCTGATTTTGCAATGTCTAGCTTTGATAAATCAAGTTCTGATGTTTTTTAATTTTGTTTCTATTGTACAATCTGCTGTTTCTTTAAATTCTGCTGTTTCTAATTTTGTTGTTGCTGTTTCCACTAATCCTAGTTTTGTATTTGCTGTTTTAAATTCTGTAAGTCTTGATCCTACTATCTTACATTCTACTATTCCTATGTTTGTTTCTGTAAATTTTGTTTCTACTATTTTTAATGGTTTGAACTCTGCTAATTTAAATCCTGCTTTTGCTGATTTTGTTTCTGCTTGCACTGATTCTATAGTAAATTCTGCATAGTCTGCACATACTAATTTTAATAACATTGATACTGATGCTACTGTAGATTATGCAAATTCTGATTCTGCAACTGTATATTTTACACCCCTGAATTCTGAAATTTCTATCCCTGCAGTTGCATTTCCTGAGTCTGTCTCTATAAATTCTAATTCTGCAATTCTTGATCCACTTTATACCACTTCTGCTGCTTTTACTTCCATAGGATATGATGATGCTATTTTGGAAAATTATTCTCAAGTTTCAAGTGCTGAAGCTAAATTAGCAACCTCCATACAAGAGCCACCAACTTTGGAGCTGAAACCACTTCCAGAAAATCTGAAATATGCATTTTTGGCATCAAATGAGAAGTTGCCAGTTATTATAGCCAAGGATCTGCAAGCTAACTAAGAAGAGAAGTTGCTGAATATTCTTAGATAGAATATGAAGGCTATAGGATGGACACTTGCAGATATTCCTGAAATCAGTCCCTCCACATGCATGAACAAGATACAGTTGCAGGAGGGAGTGAAACTAGTGAGGCAACCCCAGAGGTAACTAAATCCCTTAATCTTGGATGTAGTAAAGAAGGAAGTGGGCAAGCTGCTAGCTACAGGCATCATATATCCAATATCATATAGCAAGTGGGTGAGCCCGATGCAAGTTGTCCCCATGAAGTCTGGCATCACGTGGTGAAGAATTCCCGAGATGAGTTAATCCCCACAAGAGTGCAGAGCAGCTGGAGAGTATGCATTGATTATTAGAAGCTAAACCAAGTTACTTGGAAAGACCATTTCCCTTTGCCCTTCATTGACTAAATGCTAGAGTGGTTGGCGGGTCAATCATACTACTACTTCCTTGATGGGTTCTTCAGCTACTTCCAGATTCATATTGCATTGGAAGATCAAGAGAAGACCACCTTTACTTATCCATTTGGCACCTTTGCATACCAAAGGATGCCCTTTGGCTTATGTAATGCCCTGGATACATTTCGCAAGTGCATGGTAAGTATATTCTCTGATTTTCCAGAGGACTGTATAGAGGTTTTTATGAATGATTTCACTGTTTATGGTTCTTCTTTTGAGTCACACCTTGTCTTAAACTTTGAGAAGTGTCATTTAATGGTCAGGCAGGGTGTAGTCTTAGGACATATCATCTCTGGGGAGGGTATCTCTGTTGATGAGTCCAAGATAGATATGATTGCTTCTTTGCTTTACCCCGCATGCAAGCGGGAAGTATGTTCTTTTCTTGGTCATGCAGGGTTCTATAGGCATTTCATCAAGGACTTCAACAAAGTAGCACTTCCGTTATCCAGGCTATTGCAAAAGGAGGTTGACTTCCAATTTGATAAGCAGTGCAAGAAAGCATTTGACCAGTAGAAGCAGCATCTCATTTCTGCTGCGGTACTTCAACCGCCGTACTGGGAGTACCTATTTGAGCTGATGTGTGATGCCTCCAACTTTGCAGTTAGAGCAATTCTTTCACAGAAGGTTGGGAAGACACCCTATGTCATAGCTTATACTTCCCAGACCCTAGATTCTATACAGGCTAATTACACCACCACAAAGAAGGAGCTTCTTGCCATTATTTTTGCTTTAGATAAATCTCGTGCTTATCTTCTGGGAACTAAAGTGACTATTTTTTTTGATCATGTAGCATTGAAGTTTCTGCTGAAGAAGCCGGATACTAAGCCCAGGCTGATTAGGTGGATGTTGCTATTGTAGGAGTTTGACATTGAGATTAGGGACAAGAGTGGAGCTAAGAATCTAGTAGCAAATCACCTGAACCGGATCTCATAGTCCTTAGAGCCTCTTCCTATCTATGAGACCTTCCCAAATGAGCAGCTTTTACAGTTGCGAGGTAAGGACCCATGGTGTGTTGATCTAGTTAATTATCTACTGAGTTGCCTGCTTATTTTAAAAAGCATCAGGTAAATAAACTTAGGAGTGAGGCTAAGTATTATGTCTGGGATGATCCATACTTGTGGAGAATATGTAGTGATCAGGTTATCAGACATTGTATGCATGAGTCTGAGATGCCATCTATTTTATAGTTTTGTCACGCTCTTGCCTGCGGTGGCCACTTTGGTCCATAGCACACTGCTAGGAAGATTTTAGATGCATGTTTTTATTGGCCCATATTGTTCTGCGATGTTTACACATTTTGTAAGACTTGTGAACAATGCCAGAAGATAGGTGGCATTTCCCGTAAGAATGAGATGCCTCAACAGCCCTTATTATTCTATGAGATATTTGATGTTTGGGGTATTGATTTTATGGGTCCTTTTCCTATTTCTTTTGGTTTTGTTTACATATTACTGGCAGTTGATTATGTCTCCAGGTGGGTGGAGGCTAAGGCCACCCGGACTTATGATACTTTTGTTGTTATAGACTTTGTTAGATCACAGATATTTTGCAGGTTCGAAGTGCCTAGAGCTATCATCAATGATCAGGGGAGCCATTTCTATAACTGGAACATGGCAACCTTGCTGAAGAAATATGGTGTCGCCCATAAGGCCTCAACTCTATACCATCCACAGACTAATAGACAAGCAGAGGTATCAAATAGGGTGTTGAAGCAGATCTTGGAGAAAATTGTGCAGCCAAACAAGAAAGATGGGAGCAAGAGGCTTGAGGATGCTTTATGGACCTACCGCACTGCCTACAAGACACCTTTAGGGATGTCTCCCTATAGGTTAGTCTTTGGATGCCATCTTCCAGTGGAGATTAAGCATAGAGTTTATTGGGCAGTCAAACACTGCAACTTGGATTTAAGCCAGTCCGGGCTTCATAGGAAGCTCCAACTTCAAGAGTTAGAGGAGATCTAGCTAGAGGCCTATGAGAACTCCCGCTTGTATAAGGAGAAGACCAAACTCATCCATGATAAGATGTTGCTACGAAAGGAGTTCTCAATAGGCCAAAAAGTGCTCCTCTACAATTCTCATCTCAAGCTCTTTTCTGGTAAGCTCTGTTCTCAATGGCTTGGTCCCTACATTGTTACTCAGATTTTTCCCTATGGTGTTGTGCAGATTGTGGAGCTTGGGATAGATAGAGTTTTCACTGTGAATGGCCATCGCTTGAAGCCATTTCATGAGGAGCTACGTTTGGACACCAATGAGGAGGTTTGCTTACTAGCGGCCAGCTACACTTGATAAGGGAGTTCTCTTTTTCCTCTTTTGCCTCATGCTACTTGCCTCACATTTTATTTGTTGCATTACATTGGGGGCAATGTTGAATTGAAGTGTAGGGGGGTTGATTAGCTTTAGTTTATTTCTTATGTGCTTATTCTAGTTAGTTTTGCCTTTGGGGTTTGTTTTGCCATAATTACCTTTTACCTTGTTTTGTTGTCATAATAACTATTGATCTTGTTCTCTATTGATGAATTAAAGGTTGTTGAGTTAGGGCATTAGCCATTAAGGAGGATAGAGTTCCAACATGACCTCATTGCTCTTTCCCCTCTTGAGATGTGTGAATTTAGTAATTAATCTTGATATGCTATGATTGAGTATGATGAACACTACCCTTGTGAGCTTTTGAGCTATGTATTGGATGGTTGCATTTCTTGCCATTTCTTTCTTTCTTGTGTGTTCATCCCTTATAGTTTGTCATTCTAGAACTTGCTTTGATTCTTCTTTGAGGCTATAATTTCATATGCATTCATGGACATGATAGAGGCATTTTTTTTTCATTATAGCCACTTGGCCATATAGCCCACCTTGCATTATTTCCCTTGTTAGCACTTGGAGCCTTGTTGACCTTTCGTTGACTTCTAGCACATTACAAGCCTAAGTGAAAAACCATGATTCTACCTAATCTTAGGAGATAGGAAGGTATTAGTTTCATTATTTTTCATTGTGCTTGGGATCAAGTGTGGGGTTTTACTCAGGATGGACAAATATTAAAGTGTGGGGGGGTGAAAGGAAATTAAAAAAAAAACAAAAAAGAAAAAGAGAAAAGAAAAGAAAGAAGTGAATAAAATGGGGAGTTTTGATGAAAGGAATGAATATGCTATGGAATGACTTGGGAAAACCCCCCACATTTGTGAATTTGGCTTATATCTTGACCAATATTTCTCCTATTGCCTTGGGTTTTACCTTTTCATATCTCCATATTTCCTACCCTTATCTTAACTCCATTACAACCATTAATAAAGCCCTCTTGATTTGTGTTTGCATGTGATTATAAGTAGTAGAGAAGTAGAAGATTAGCAAGCCTATGGCAATGCATAATCTATTGAGATGAATTAAGTCAAACACTTTTATCCACACACTTGAGAGTTGATGAGCTTTATACATACACCATCTTATGAGGTTTTTCATACTTGATCTTTGCACTTTGAGTGATGTTACTTGGTTTAGACTTTAGAGAGGTGGGGAGTCAATTGAGTTGATTGTTAGAAAATTCTTGATGCCTTATATGCTATTTTGTCCCTAAACTTGCACTTTTGATTATTCATTGGAGAATAAGGTGGTATTTGGTTTGATGATTTTCATTGTCATTTTTAGTAAAAATGAAAATTAGGCCTGAAAATATGTTTGGTGATGTTTAATTGAAAATATTTTCATTGAAAATAATGTTGGAAACACACACAAATTGAAAATGCTTATTTCACGTTTTCAGCGTTTTCAATGTATTTGATTCTAAAAGTTGAAAATATTTTCATCAAAAATGCGGTGGCATGGTGGTAAATAAGTGAAATTCTACTACTTTCACCCTGCACAACTCGCATTTGATCCTTGCGAAGGATCTTCTATTTTTTTTAAATGCACTTTTGCAAAGATTTTGTTATATATTATTAATGACAAACTTTGACATTCGTGCACTGGCCGTGCATTGGCTCGCACGTTGGCTTGAATGCCTTATGGTGAGGGTTCGAATCCCTCTTGGCTCAATTTTCACAATTTTGTCTATCATTTAATTTTTTAAAGGAGGAAAAGAAACAAAAAGGACAAAATGTGTAAAGAAAAGTTGGTAGCTCAGTTGGCTCCATGTTGAGCCTAGAAACCTTGTGATATGTGTTTGAAACCTACTACCCATTTTTTTATTTTTACCAATCATTTAATTTTTTTTCAAAAGGAAAAAAAGAAAAAAAAAAGGACAAAACAAGATAGGAAAAATGCGCTATATACCTATATTTGTATTATTCTTAAAGTAATGAATCAAATATTTTTATTGATATAGTAATACATAATTAAATGCCTATATAAAATATTTTTATATTGATAGTGTATATAATAAAACAATATTAACTATAATATTTAAATATTATCTATGTACAAATCAAAATATAATAATTGATAATAATAAAAAAAATAACTTAAAAAGTAAGTAACTTATTATCAAATATATATATCAATTTCATTATTTAATAATAAATATAATTTTATTATCTCAAATTTGATTTTGAAAATATATTTTGAAAACAGGCAAATCAAACATATTTTCATTATTTTTCCTTTTTGAAAACAGACAAACCAAACGTATTTCCTAAATTCATAAAATCTGAAAATGAAAGTCCTTTTCAAAAAATGAAAATAGAAAATGAAAACAAGAAATATTTTCACAAATCAAACACACCCTAAGTTTCTTTCCATTTTGGGTATTGACTTTAGGTTGTAGTTAACTTTTGGTATTTTCTTTGGTTAACCTTCTTTAGGTTGAGTCTTGCATGAGGACATGCAAGGGCTAAGTGTGGGGGGATTTGATGAATTGGAATTTTATATACTTATTTTTCCTCATATCTAGCTCATTAACCCTCTTTTCTGCATATTTGAATTGACTTGTACCATTTCCTATTAATTGGACTTTGGTTGGACTTTGATCAAATTTTCCTGCACTAGCTTTATTCTGACACTATTTTGGTTTTTAGGTCATAACTTGAGTTATATATCTCATTTTGGGTTGGTTCTTAGTTTGTAGGAAAGCTGAGAGCTAGGTCTACAACTCTTATGAAGAGGACAGAAGCTAGTTCGGGAGTTTTCAAGCTGGATTTGGGCCTCCAAGTGGATTTAAGGGATGTAGATGTGGATCCTGAACAAAGTGTAATAATTGGGCTATATCTCGAGCTACGGGAATCCAATTGAGACAAAATTGGCGCCATTGGAAAGCTGACTTCTAGGCCTACAACTTTTCTTCAGATCACTAGTGCAAATAATGGCATTTTCTAGGCCAAACATGCAGTTGAAGTCCACCGACGGATCCAGTGAAGCAGAATTAGTGTTTTTAGCTTAAATTTCCTTCCACAAGTCCAATTAATGTAAATGAGGAGTCTACTTTCAGCTTTAGAAGAGAGGATTAATGTAATTAGTCAATTAATTTTGTTAATCATAGGTATAAATAGGAGGGAACCCAAATTGAGAAGGACCTTTTTTGACTTATTTTTACTTTTGATCAAAATTGGAAATTCTCTTTCGCTCTTTCTTTCTTTCTTTTTTTCTCTTTCTTTTTTCTCATGCGTTTTCCTCCATTAATGGAGGAGTGATTCTCCTCTGATTCAAGACATCAAAAAGCAATTAAACTCTTGAGTATTGGTGCAACATTCGGATGCAACACATCAATTCGGTTTTATCACCCTTTTTCTCCTTCTTAATTTTGTGCACGAATTGAAGTTTTCATTCCTGAATGTTGATTAAGAATGTAATCATGTTATATATGATTCGGTTGATGTATGTGATTTGATTGTTGAAGGAGTGTGAATTGTGTTCAGATCTGAATATATGATTAGTTGCATTGGAGTTTGAAACTAATTCAATTCAATTCGGTTTTAGAGGTTTCTGAATCAAATTGATTGTGTGATTAGTTGAATTCATGGTGGTCGTTGCCATGTGAATGCTAAATTTAGATTGAGGTTTCATTTAAGTCTAAGTCTAATCATCGAATTGGAGTGTTGCATATAGTTAGAATCCAATGATGGAGTATTAATTGTGTTTATCTTGTGTGTTGGATTGGATCTCTTAATTCGGTTTCATTGCTCACCAATTCTGTTTTATTTTGCTTTACACATTTTGCATTTCAACTATTTGATAAAACAAATCCCCCGAAATTTATGATCATATGGTGCATTCATCTTAGGGAAACGATCCGAATTGCCTACTATACTATAGTTGGTATTTGGTTTAATTTGCTCATGTTACAACACTTGAGTCAATCATCAGAAACATATTGAGGATAGGGAGGTTCAAAATCATCATTGTTGTCTCTCATGGCTATATGAAGGGATTGCTGATTTTGAGGATCATTATTCAGAGACAAATTCTCCATATCTTCTTCTAGCTCTCGAACATTCTGTTCAATATCTTTTTTTGGCCTTGAAGTATATGTGTGTAGTCTCCTCCACAGCTTGAGTCTTCTTATTGTATACCCTGTAAGTTTTTAACATAGAAGAGTATCCTAGGAATATACCAGGATCAAATTTAGGATCAAACTTTGACAATTTGTCCTTAGTATTAAGAATAAAACATTCATAATCAAATATATGGAAGTAAGAAATGTTTGGTTTCCTTCCTTTCCATAATTCATAGAGGGTCTTCTTGAGTATTAGCCTTAGGAAAACACGGTTTTGAATATAGTAAGCAGTATTAATTGCTACTACCCAAATGCCCTTTGATAGACCACTTTCCAATAGCATGGTTCTGGCCATTTCTTGCAAAGATCTATTTTTCCTTTTAACAATCCCATTTTGTTGAGGTATTCTAGGAGAAGAGAAATTATGAGAAATACCATTTTCATTGCAAAAAGTTTCAAAAGTATGATTTTCAATTTCACCATCATGATTTGATCTGATGGACGAAATGCAAAAACCTTTTTCATTTTTAACTCGTTTTGAAAATGTTTTGAAGGCTTCATAAGCCTCATCCTTATGAACTAGGAATATAACCCATATGAATCTAGAAAAGTCATCCATAATAAGTAGACCACATTTCTTACCACCTAGACTAGCAACTCTAGTTTGTCCAAAAAGATCAAGATGTAAAACTTCAAGTAGTTTAGTAGTAGATACTACATTCTTACTATGAAAAGAACTTTTGGTCTATTTACCCTTTTAGCAAAACTCACAAGTTGAGTCATTGTCAAAACTAATCTTGGATAAATCTTTGACATGCTCTTATTAAGAAATCTCAAATATTAATCTTATATGAACATGACCAAGTTTCTTGTGCCACATCCAATTGCTTATCCACAAAAGATGCCAAGCATTTTACATTTTAATCTAGAAGGCCATCTAGATATAATACATAGGTATTATTACATTTCCTAGCAGTAAGAATAATTTTATCTGATGCGGAGTCTTTTATTATGCAACTGTTGTATAGGATAGCACGAGAAGGGGGTTGAATCGTGCTTTCAAGTAAGTTTCATATCTGAAAATTTTAGCAAAAATATCTATCTCAAGTTTAGGACTTAGATTGCAGAAGTGATAGTGTTAGTTTAAAAATAGTTTAGCTCTATATAAAATTGAAATAAACTTTTGTTTCTGATAAAGTTCTAAACAGATTTGAACCTAAGTGATAAAATCAAATAACACGATCAAAGATAGAGATAATCACACAGCAGATTTTATACTAGTTCAGCCAAACCACTTGCCTTCTTCTAGTCCCCAACCTTTCATTGAGATTTTATATACTTTGGGTATTCTTTGTCCAAGCTTCTCCAAGCTTCTTGCACGTGAGTATTCTTTCTACAAGCGCCTCTAAGCTTATAATTGAGTAGTGTTTTCCTAGCTTTTCCAAGCTTCACAAACGAGTAGTATTTTCCTAGCCTCTCCAAGCTTTACACTGACCATTATTGGGTCCAGATACAAATGATGAGAATGAAGTATTTTGTTTGTACACTCACACAAACTTTCTTAACAGAGGATGGATTATAAAGTGCTTTTGTGTGAGACTTCTCTAAATTCTCAAAGAGAGAATATATCTATTACAGACCAGAAGAGAAGATTTTCTTATATTCTAAAGTTACAATAAGTAACTTTCTGGTTTTCTAGACAGTTGAGAAGGATGAAGAAAGGAAGCTCTTTAACAAGGAAAGTATTCAAATAGTCTAACTATTCTTCCTTTGATTTCCAGCCTTATATAGGCTTCGAGATATGACTATTGAAGCTTGCAGACCTTGATTCTTGTGATCCTTTTGGTCTGCTGGTTGACAACTGGATAGAGAAGAAATAGCCTTCCTTTTTGCCATTCTTCAAAACCGACACAGAAGTAGAAAAGTAGTCGTTTGTTGGTTTGCCAACTATTCAAACTTGTCAGTGCCTCTTTTGCACCTTGTCAAATATCTTTTTGACTTTTGAAATTTGTCTATTGAAGCATGTAGAGGAAGCTTTGAAGGTGTAACACTTCATGAGAAGCATGTCTCTAAAGATTTCCTTTCTGGACAAGGTCATCTCTCTGAATGAATAGTGTTCGCTCTTGAGCCATTGTTTTCCCTTTTGATGTTGCAGTTTCATCCTTCTGAACCTACTTTCTTGTTTCTTGCATGATAATTAAGAGAAGTATACAAAGCATATATTCCATATCAAGTATATTCAATTTAGAGTACCAATGGATTACCTGACTTTGAAGATTCTCAATCACATAATGCACATAATTCACAAAGAAACACTTCTAGAAACAATTTGTTTATATGTATAGCAGGATTAGCTTAAATTCTGATTTGGTATTCATCAAAACCTTAATCCTCATTTCGGTTTACAACCATATAATAGTTTCTAAAGGCATTGAGGCTAACAATCTCCCCTTTTTTGATGATGGCATATCAGTATTTAAGAAAAGTTCTTGTTAGATACAAACGAGCACGAATTGTTGTTCAGAGAGATTGAATGTTTTTTATATTATTCTAAGTAAAAGGCATGGGATTCTTTTGTCATATAAAATTACCATTGAAGCATAATGAAGTTTCTAATTATATTAGAGCAACAATTCAAATAGTTCAAATCAAATTTGAACAATCAGAAAGATTATGTAGCAAGAAATTATATTCATACATATTCCATAATCTTTTATCAGAATAATCTCAAAGTACCTAAGCAATTTTCATCTCCAATAGTTTGAATATCAGAGCAACTATTAGAGCATTTAATAACTTTACATATCAGATCAAATAATAGCTCACAAATAATATAGTTGCAGTAGAAATTAATCAAGAAATATGAAAGCATAAGTGATGGAGAAATAAATATAGCTAAGCATAAACTATAACTGAATTGTAAACTAATGATAAAGTGTTCAAATAGGAATAAAATAAATAAATGTTTCTAAATGAATAAATAACTATTTTTGAAATGTAGAAAGGAAAAAAAATGAATCTTAAAAACTAATTATGCAAAGGTTTTTTTGTATACTTGCTCGCCCTTAGTGTATGCTCTATGCTCCCCCTCAGCTTGGACTTTTCTGACATATCTCCTCCCACTTTGATATCATCAAAAAAAAATGTGGGATCATGGAAGAACCATCACAAATTGCCTTTGCCTTTCTAAAGAGTCTTCAGAATCTCTAACATGAGTGTTTCAAGTTTGGCCAATCTTCTCTCCATGTTACTTTGATTTACTAAGATTGAATGTTGATTTGACATGTAAGTGAACATGTTTTCTCGAAGCTATTCCAATTAAATTTGGATTGAATCAAGAGTTCCTTCTACTCTAGATGGTGATCTCGAGAGAGAATGAGCAGATATTGAAGCAGGAATGGGTTTTGAAGTAGGAAAGGGTGCAGTTTCTAGTACAATCTCTATGTCTTCAGATGCAAGTTCAAGAATGAGGGTTTTGTCTGAACATGATCTTTCTAATAGATATCTTTGAGTATTCTGATGGTTGATTTCCAATAAGGTAGCAATCCTTCTGAAATTTTCAAATAAAGCAAATATTCCATTAGCTTTGTCTCTCTGCTGTGGTAGCTATTCTTCCTCTCTGAATCTGTGTTCTACAGCTTCTCTTATTGCTCTTTTTAAAGTAAAATGAGCTGAGTGGATCATTAGCAAAAAATTTTCTTTTTCCTTTTCTTTTGTAATCAGAATGAATATTTCTATCACGAGTTTCGTCATCAGCTTGCATGTAACACCCTACTAATTTTATGTTATGCTTAAGTCATAGCATGAAACTAGTCAAGTCGTGTTACCATTTTGATACTTTATTTACCCTTCTTGTTTTTAATTTCTCTTTAAATCGTCTCTATTGACGAAACGGCGTGATGTTATATTAAAAAATGAAACAAACAAAATATCACCAAGATAAGTATAGTACAATAATGTTACTACATACGTGTAATCATATGTATATATATATCGGAAGCCACTGCTACAGATTATGTACAAAGTTTTAAAGTAGAAATACAAACGTGGACTGGTGTATCAAAAAGACCATAATGCCCTCATCTACCAAAATGCCCTATGGTCCTCAAAGGACATTTCGTAACCTACTACTAACTCTATAGTCAAACCCATGACCCAAAGCTACATGCTGTCCAAAAGAGGGTCATACTGTACAACATCCCCTGCCGCTAAGCTACTCCGTCAGGTAGCCGTTAGCCATGCCAGGCTCGGCCGGTGTATAGTCTGCGCTGGGTCCCGAGGAGGAAGAGGGTGACGAGCCAGTGGCCTCGGAGGGGTCACTCTCGGAACTCAGCGGGATGTCGGGCCGCTGCGGTGGTGACTCGAGCGGGGTCACGAGTCTTTGCGGGTGCAGGAGGTGCAGGGTGTGGGTGCGCCATATGTAGAGGGATGGCAATATAAGGGGTAGCAGGGTCGAAGAGAGGATGGTGTAAAGGAACATCAAAGTTCCTATCGCTGAAGAGGCATGCATTTAAAGTTGCACGAACCGGCTATGTACAAAGAGTCCAACTCCAGGTCATGGTGGAACTGTAATGCAGGAATCTCAATAAAAAGGGTGGCTGTGGAGTCCATCACCAGGGTCTGAGAATGATGCGGGAGACACAAAACGGGGTGAGAATTTCAAGAAAATTCTCAGTAGGGTTCGATTATACTAGAACTGACATCACATACATTCTCAGTTGCCTCGGGTTTTATTTAATTATAAACATGTGTGCTCAAACTGAAAAGTCCACTTTCATGAGTTTAAGAAAATATCTAGTCCAAGGCAAGGTTCAGTTTTACTTTACTTGGCATAAGAAGCAAAATAGAGTATTAATACGGATACATAGAATGGTAATTGAAATAAATAAATGCATAGCAGTGAGCAATTATAATGTACAATTGTAAACATCTTGATGTAACTATTTCATATATTCATGCATTCATGTAATCATGTAGACTTGTTCTTGAACTTTCCTTCATAAACTTTTTCATTACTTTCTATCATTTTCCATCTCTCTTGGTCCCCTGGGAGTTCTTGGCCATTTTAGACTCCTGGGTAATAGTCTGCTTATCAAGATCGAGCTCGTTCCTATATAGGAATGCCGGGTTTACTTTCCCCGATCTTCCCACCGATCTATTCCCATTAACTTTCTATCCGGGGCTGGCCCAAGTAGTATGGAACTTGCATGATAACACAATTCTTTTCATAACGTTCATGGTTTTCTTAAGAATGCATATGCATTAGCATGTAATTCATAACTTGTACATGGGTTCTACCGAAATTTTGGCAGCATAACGGAACGTGTCCGCTTCCCCATGAATAGTGCCAGCCAATCAATACATCAATTTATCACAAGGAACACAAATTCACATTTATATTCCAACATAGAACTCAAATCCATATCGAATTCATTAAGGCAGAAATCCTGCCTCAGCATATTCAACCAACCCGGTTTTTGTAATTCATGCCACAATTTCATTTTAACTCATTTGGACCTCAAATTTGAGTATGTTACAGTGTTGTGTGTCTATTTTCTAACCTCTTTGGTCCCATCTAATTTCGGTATCTATAGCTCAAGATATCTAAACTTCATCTCCGCCTGCCCATAGGCTAGCCAGAAGTAGGCAACTAAAAGTAAAAATTCACTAAAAATCGAAAACTCACTCAAATCATACGAAATTGGTCTCATGTTAAATCTAACAGAACAAAGTTTCATTTAGAAAAAGTCCCACTCGATTTGGCTTAGCAGGGCTCTAGTTACAAGCCCCGAATTCGGACCTTCCTACACTGCCCTGTTCTAGCCTGGTGTGGACATAGGGCGAATTGCGTGGAGAACTGGGAGCAATTGGGACCTTATTAAATTCTGAAATTTTTATGAGATATTCTGCTATATGTAAGCTTTCTAAAAAAGTTGGTTTCACTCATTTTCATGTAGTATAGGTCGAGTTCTACCCTAAATAACCTAATCTGCCCAGAGTCAGAATCAAAACCCTAGGTCGAGATTCAAAAATTCGTATCTCCCTCAATTCTGATCCAAAATTCTTATATGATATGTCTATGGAAAGCCCTAGATGTCTAGTTTCATCTAAAAATAGTTTCATCAGATTTGACCGGTTGTAGGCGGCGCCGTACACTCCGCCATACGGACTGCCGTGGACTCTCCACCAAGACAGCACCCTTATTCATTTACTTCTCTTAGTTTTCTTCTTTTAATTCTACTTCTTACTCAAATTCTTCTATTAATCCAAGCAAAATGATTTAATCCACACATCAAATAAGGTGAAAATAATTCAGCCTAGCCAGCCAAGTGCATGGATTTGATGCAAGAAATCAGAACCCCTACCTTTGATTTAAGTGTTTTGTGCTGAATTCTTGGAGTTTGGATGAACAAGGCTGGAACTTAGCTTGAGTTTTGGGTGTGTGAGCAAGAGAGGAAGAGAGCTGAAGGTGAAGAGGAAAGCAACGTGAATAATGGTCTGATTCAAATGAGGAGGGTGTGTTATATAGGCATGAGTGGGAGTTAACTTGGAATGTTTTGATTGGCCTCTAAACAAAAGGCCAAGCTTCAGCCAACCTTGCTCTCCACGTTGCCCTCTTTGTGTGGTAGAATCACTCTCCACGTCGCCTAAAGTGGGAGTAGTTTCCAGTATATTCTGGAAACGAAATCGAAACTCGTAGGCTCCATAAAGTCGGAACTCGTGAACTTCCTGTATATGAAGTCGGAACTCAGAAAACTTCCAGTCTAGTTGAAACCTGAAAGCAGAGCCTGGTGTGAAGCCAAGCACTTAAAGTCGGAACTCGGGAATTATAAAATTGCTATCTCAGAACTCGAAAAGATATAGAATTGAGAGCTACTAATATTGGACTCAAGATCGGATCTCGCACATTTGGAATCATAATGTCGGAATTCGGAATATATCCAGTTCATTTGAGCCTTAGAGACGAAGTCGGAAATCGAACATCTTGCTCTTTGATCGCTAAGGTCGGAGGTCGTAAATTGTGCTGAAGTCGAAGACGAACTCGTAAGTTGGAAGCATCAGTCACTTCATTTCAGCTCATGAAATCGGAAATCGGAATTCATACTGATGAGGTCTAAATTTATACACGCTTACACAAGGTCGGAAATCGAAAGAAATCCCTTGTAAGCCTTGGAACGAAGTCGGAAGTCGAAGCTAACATTGAGATCGGAAACTGAACTATAAGACAAACTCGGAAATCGTAAATCCTTGTCTCATTCAAATTTTGAAGATGAATTTGGAGGTTGGGAATACTATGAACTCGGAAGTCGGAAGTCGTGGATGTTACATTGCACATTTGCATGAGCCTAAGGAAGAGATTCTCTAATTGTAATTCCTTATTCGAGGGATCTTGAGACTCTTCCTTTTTATTTACCGAATGACGATTCCATTGAGGCTTTATTTATCACAGATGTTGTATCCTTAACATTAGAAAGAACCAATAGCCTCTTCTTTTTTTAGAACTTCTTTTTAGAAAAAACAAGATAGATTTTTCTTTAACTTGTCAATGCTTTTTTTTTTTGTTCTTCTTTCTCCTTTTTTCATGGTGTAAAGAACTCAAGAGTTGATTTTGGAAAGTCAGAGATGGATAATGATTGTATATATGATAGTGGACATAGGGAATGGTTCAAGATTCTATTAAGAAGGAAGTGAATGATATATAATATGAAAGGTTTCAAGTACATGTGAGAAGTTTTTGAAGAAGACAGTTTTTGAATGAGGAGAAGGTAGGTAATAATTAAAGTTGATGAGATAAAGGGAAGTGAAAGGTTGATGTGATAGATAAGGATAGTTTTGAGAGAGACAGAAGGTTAAAGTATATGAAAGGTTTCAAATGAAACGCTATTGTTTCTGATTAAGAGACTTTTGGTTTTCCTGCTTCTAGAGATCATGGTAAATGGGTAATAATGGAGCTAACCAAAACGATGCATATCATAAAACAGTTTTATTTCTCTAGAAACTAGACATTGATGAGATCCTTCTGATCATCTTTCCAGAGAGATATGACAATTTTGTCTATTGAGAAGATCTATTCTCTTGAATAAATCAATTTGGAACTATTTTTCTCAAACTTATCTTCACTTTGTTCTGAAGCAATCTTTCTACAGCACATCTAATCTCAACTTGAACTTGACTTCAATCTTTCTTAACTAAGTAGATCATTAGCTCTGAGTTTACTTTCTAAACTATTCAAGAAAAACATTTTGAGTTAATTCTTTGAACTCTTTCTCGAAAGTGATCTTTCTGAGCCACATATTTGAGTTGAAGAACTTTCTCTGGAAGGCAAATCCAATAGGATATGGCAATCTCAGCGTTTTATTTATTGCTCAAGAGAGAGGGAGGTACTAGATGCAATGAATATGAATGACTTTAAAAACTAATCATGTTCAGAAGGTTCCTTATCTGACAAAAACGATCTTCAGCTAAGGGTTTTGTGAAAATGTCAACAATCTTACTTTTAGTGTTAATAAATCTTAGCTCAATATCTCCTTTCTGAATATGATCTCTTATGAAATGATTCTTGATGTCAATATGCTTAGATCTAGAATACTGAATGGGATTTTTGGTGTGATTAATTACACTAGCATTGTCACATAGGATAGGGATTTTAGTATACCTCATATTGAAATCTTCCAGTTCTTGTTTAATCCACAAAATTTGAGTATTGCAATTTGCAGTAGACACATATTCAGCTTTTGCAGTTGAAAATGCAGTAGTGTTTTGCTTCTTACTTGACCAAGTTAACAACGACTTTCCAAGAAAGCAACAGCAGCGACTAATACTTTTCCTTTCAACTCTGTCTCTCGCAAACTCAGCATCACAGTAGCTTGTAATAGTGCAAACAGTACCTTTCTCATACTGGAGACCAAGATTAGTAGTACCAACTAAATATCTTAGAATTCTCTTTACAGCATTTAAGTTTGATTGTTTGGGATTAGATTGATATCTAGCACAAATTCCTATACTTAATTGCAAGTAAGGTCTATTAGCAGTAAGATACAGTAGAGATCCAATCATACCTCTATAAAGAGTTTCAGAGACTTTATCATCATCTTCATCAGCCTCTAGAACTTGAGAAGGATGCATGGGGGTACTGATGCTTTTAGCCTTATCCATGTCAAACTATCTAAGCAAGTCTTTAGCATATTTTTTTTGATGAATTAGAATTTCATCCTTCTGCTGTTTGATTTGGAGTCAAAGAAAGCATTTAAGTTCTCCTATCAAACTCATTTCAAATTCTCCCTACATAAGCTCAGGGAAATTCTTGTACAAATTTTGATTAGTTGCACCAAAAATGATATCATCAACATAGATATGAATAATTAGAAAATCATTTTTGTCATGAAGAATAGATAAGGTAGTATCAACTTTTCCTCTTTTAAAACCATTTCTGATTAGAAATGAGCTAAGTCTGTCGTACCGAGCTCTAGGAGTCTGCTTTAAACTATATAAGGCTTTGATAGCTTAAAGACATGGTGAGGAAAATTTTCATTTTCAAAACCAGGAGATTGATTCACATAAACTTCCTCCGATACGAAACCATTTAAAAAAGCAAATTTTACGTCCATCTGAAATAACATAAACCTTTATATGAGATGTCAGCAGATAGCATTCTGATTGCTTCCAGTCTTGCTATGGGGGCAAATGTTTCATCATAGTCAATGCTTTCTTGCAGATTATAACCTTGTACCACTGGTCTTGCTTTGTTTCTGATAACTTGTCCATTTTTATCAAGCTTGTTTCTAAACAACTATTTTGTCCCTATAGCAGTTTGTCCTTTAAGTAGTAGGACAAAAGTCCAAACTTTGCTCTTCTCAAATTGAGATAGCTCCTCTTTCATTGCTTCAATCCAGTTTTGATCTGTCAGAGCTTCATCAATACTTTCTGGTTGAATTGTAGAGATAAGAGCAAGATTGGAGTTGTTTCTGAGTGAAGATCTTGTTCTGATTTCTTGAGAGAGTACACTAATAATTTGGTTTTGAGAGGCAGCTCTCAAGTCTCTTATACTAGTGTATCTTTGCTTTAGAGATATACCTTCTGGTTCTTCAGAAAGATTATCAAAAACATGTTGATAAGCAGGAAGTTCAGGAATATCATCCTCATTATTTCTAGTGACAATCTGAATGATTTGCTGATTCTGGGAAGAGTTGTTTAATGGCATACTTTCAATTTCCTCTTCCAAATCTGCAACCTTTTGACTATGGTCATTCTTCTTTTCCATCAAGCTTATATGGATGGTTTCTTCCACTATTTGAGTCTTCTTGTTGAACACTATGTAAGCTTTTGAAACAGAAGAATATCCTAGGAAAATTCCACGATTAAATTTTGGATCAAACTTTGAGATCTATCCTTGGTGTTAATTACAAAGCATTCAAATCCAAACACATGAAAATAAGAAATGTTGGGTTTTCTTCCCTTCCATAATTCATATGGAATTTTCCTGATAATAGGCCTTAAGAAAATGCGATTTTGAATATAGCAGGCAGTGTTTACTGCTTCTACCCAAAAACCTTTTGATAAACCGCTTTCAAGAATCATAGTTCTGGCCATTTCTTACAATAATCTATTCTTTCTTTCCACTACTCTATTTTGCTGAGGAGTTCTAGGAGAAGAGAAGTTACAAGAGATGCCATTTTCATTACATAATTTTCCAAAGAAATGATTTTTGAATTCTCCACCGTCATCAAATCTGATGGAAATGATGCAAAAACCTTTTTCATTTTAAATTCTTTTTTAAAATAATTTGAAGGCCTCACAAGCTTCATCCTTATGAATTAGAAATATAACCCATGTGAATTTAGAAAAATCATCCACAATGACTAAACCTTATTTCTTCCCACCAAGTGATCTGGTAGTAGAGACTACATTTTTACTATGAAAAGAACTTTTGGTCTGTTTGCCTCTAAGACAAAACTCACAAGAAGAGTCATTTTCAAAATTTATTTTAGGCAAACCTTTTACTAGCACCTTCGCAGAAATTTTAGAAATCAATTTCATATGAGCATGACCAAACTTTCTATGCCATAGCCACTTTTCATCCACAAAGGAAGCAAAGCATTTTACACTTTGATCAAGAAGGTCATCTAGATATAATACATACGTATTATTGTGCCTTCTAGTAGTAAGAATGATTTTATCAGTGGTGGAATCTTTAATTATATATTATGAAGGTTCAAACACAACTTTGTAGCCTTGGTCACAGAATTAACCAATGCTTAGAAGGTTGTGAGTTAATCCTTCTACTAACATAGCATCAGATATTAGGTTGGAATTGTTCTTTTTAACATTATTTATACCAATGACCTTGGATTTGATTCCGCTAGCAAACTTAACTATTCCACCATCCTTAGGTTTGAGGTTTCTGAGCCAGGATTTTTCTCCAGTCATGTGTCTGGAATATCCACTGTCCAAATGCCACTTCTTGTATTTTCTTGGGTCCTTTTGTGTTAGCAGATTTTTTAGATTTTTTCACTTTCTGTTTAGCTATCCTTCTGGAAAAGCATCTTACAAAAGAAGAGTGTCCCTTTAGGAATTCAATGTGAGGAATCTTTACATCATCTTCCTTCTCAAAGCCTAGACCAGTTTTGTCAAAATAAGGCTTTTGGCCTCCAAGCATCAAATCCAAATTTTTAGAGCCATTAACCATTTTCTCAAGATCTAATTTGAGAAGTTTTATAGTTTTCTGAACCTCAGAAAGATCAGAAGGTGACTTAAGGCAAGTTTCAGAAACTTCGATTTTCAAGGCTGCTACATCCTTCTGAAGAAAGATATTGTCAGTTTGCAATTTTACTTTTTCGTGCTTGAACTTCTCTTTTTCAATCTTGAGATTTTCAAATTCCAAAGATAATTTTCAAAAATCCTTTCTCAGAGAAGCATAATGAAAAGCAAGAGACTTAAAATCATCCAAGAGTTCATCATAAACTTTTTGAAGATTTTCAAAAGTAAGCTTAGGTTTAGAATCATGTACCTCAGTTTCTTCATCAAAAACAATGTCAACTATGAAGTAGAGATTTGCTACAATTTCTTCTTTCTCAAGTAGTTATCATTACCTTTTTTTGTGGTCTTCTTTTCGAGGCTTTCTTTAGTCTTGGACATTCAGATCTGACATGTCCAGGTTCCTTGCACTCAAAGCAGATGATTTTATCTTGCTAGACCTTGCCTTTTTTGTCTTTCTTAGGAACAAGGTTCTTCTTCTTCCTTTTTATCCATGCTCTTGAGATCTTCCTTGCTACATGAGCAATTTCGTCACTGTCGTCATCATCAGATGAGTCCTCTTCTTCTTTTCTAGATTCTTTTGAGACTTTCAAGGCATTTGGAGATTGAGTCCTTTTCTGAGTGGACTTTAGAGTAATGGATTTTTCTTTCTTCATAGCGTCATCAGCAACTACATTTAGCTTGATCTCATGAGTCTTTAATGACCCAATGAGAGCATCTAAGCTAAGTATGTTCAAGTCCTTAGCTTCTTGAATAGCCATGACTTTTGGAGGCTAAGCCTTGGAAAAACTTCTCAGAATCTTTCTTACCATTTCTGTATTGGTGTACCTTTTGCTTAAGGCCTTTAGCTGGTTTATGATATGCTTGAATCTGGTCGTCATTTCATCAATATTCCCATGTTCTAGCATTCTGGACATTTCATATTGATGAACCAACATGCTGATCTTGGATTCTTTGACCTAGTCTATTCCTTCATGCAGCACTTGAAGTCTATCCCAGATTTCCTTAGCTAAGTGACCAGATATGATCTTATTATATTCACTTTTGCTTAAGGCACATGTGAGAAGATATTTTGCCTTGGCATTCATTTGGACCTTGGCTTTGTATTGATCAGTCCATTCATTTCTAGGGATAGTTCTGACTACAACAAGTGGAGACAGTTCTGAATCAACAACTACTTGAAGTACTGGTTGTAACGTCCAAAAAATTTTATCGTTAACAACTGAGTTGTTCAATTTTATCGAATAAGTGAGTTTAATCAGAATCTGATTAGACACTTACATAAAGCCAATTAAGTGTGAATTAGACGGATTAGGCTTGATGGAATTAGATTAGGAACATAGAAAATTCCACAGAGAATTTTCAAGCCAGTTTACTGATTTAAGGAAAATCAGTAAGATTTCGGTATTTCAAACTGTCGGAACTGGATCAGTAGAAATTATGCCATGAGTGCCCTAGGATCAATGGCTGAGATTTAGCCAAATAAACCACCCAAGTGGCGCCTAGGACAGCCCTTGATGGTGGAAGCTCAACCAAAATTAAGACCAAGGTTAAATCCACCAATCCCAACCAAGCTCACCCAAATATCTTCACCTTTTTCTCCTTTTCTCTTCCTCAAAGTTTCGGCCACTTCCCCATCTACTGAAGCTCTTCTCTTTCTCTCCTCTCTACTCTCATTTCCACTCCATTCTCATCCATCTTCAAGTCTCATCCCAAGTCACCACCATCAAAGGCACAAAATCAGCATAAATTGTATAAGACAAGGTAGGAAATCCTACTTCTTCTCTTATTTTCTGTGATTTGGGGCTGCATGTTGGGCTTGCATAATAAGAGATGTTGATGTTTTATAGAGTGATGATAATGATGTTTTATGACTGGTTTTGCATGTATGTTGTGATTAAGATTGGATTTGAGGGTAAATAGCTTGAAGAAGGAAGACAAATCTAGAAGTTGTTAAGGTTTTCCCTCAGCGGTCTGTACGGCGGAGTGTATGGCTCTACCTACCGTCATTTAAATTGGATGAAACCATTTTTATATGAAACTAGACATCTAGGGCTTTCCATACATATATCATATAAGGCCATTGGTTAGTATAGAATTAGTTATGAATTTTTGAAGTTTAACGTAGAAATCTGGATTCCTAACCGGGCAGTGTGAGTTGAGAAGGGTATAACTCACCCTATACTTCAACTTGAGTGAACCCAAGTTTGTTTGAAAGGTAACATGTAAAGGAATATCTCATAAAAATTTCAGAACCAAATTCATAGCTGTTTGCTCCCAGTGCACCAAGGAAGTTGGCTTAAGTCTAAATCGAGCTGAACCAGGATAGTTTAGTAGGGCCAAGTTTTGGGACTCATAAATCAAAATATACTTATGCAAATGACATGAAACTTAATTCATTCGAAAGCTTGTTCTCATAGCTTTAATTTGATACAAATTTTGTATAAATTTACCTAGTTTTCTATTTTTAGTGAATTTTTACTTATAAGGACCCAATTCTAGCTAAGAATAGGGCAGCCTAAGGTAAATTGTTTATATCTAGAGTTATACACATCAAAATGAGATGGGACAAAAAGGATTAGAAACTAGAGATATGAGGCTGTGACATATCCAAAAATTAGATTTAAATGAGTTGAATTGAATAAAAATTGGGGCATACCAAATTTAGGCAGAATAGGGAAGGATAAATTGAAACCTTATTGATGCTTGATTTGAAATTGTTGAATGATGCCATGAATGTATACATATAATTGCTGGTTTATACTGAAATATCAAGTTGTATAAATGTACTGGTTGTCTAGCACTATTTATGGGGAAGCGAACTCGATCTGTTATGCTGCCGAAATTTCGGTAAGAAGTTCATATGTTGTGAAAATTTATGATAACTTGAATACATTATACTTAAGGAATCAAGCTAGATGTGCATTCATTTCATGATATTATAAAGGATTCCATATCACTTGGGCTAGCCCCGGAATAAATTAAGGGGAATAGATTAGTGGGGAGGTCGGGGAAAGTAAACCCGGCCATCCTGTATAGGAACGAGCTTGGTCCTGAAAAGCAGACTATTACCCAGGAGTATATGGCCAATGACTCCTAGGGTACCAAGGATGGAAATAAGTTCTAATAGGCGAAAGCCTCCAAGAATAAGATGCATCTTCTCATTGCACATGCATATGTATAGTATAATACTTTTCTATTGATTGTTCTAGATCCCTGTTTATTATTCTTAATATGCTATTATTCCACCATGATTGCTGTTTGATTATATCAGTGTATCTGTTAACAAAAACTGAATTTGTTTCGGTGTATGCTTTACAAACAAGTATTTAAGTTAAATATTATCATTTTACCATACTATTTGAAAAATATTGCACGACCGAAACAACTGAAAATGACAGCGATGACAGACGTATAGAAGCTAGGAATTCCTACTAAGAAATATTTATTCCTCACCCTATTGTATGTTCCGCATCATTCTCAGACCATGGAGCACGCAATGACCGGGGTGCTATTCATTGAGTTCCCTGAGCTACATATACACCTTGACCCATTTTTGGCTTCTGTATATATCTCCAGCCGCTGCCAGTTCCGACTTTACTTCTTTTTCTAGCGAGATTTCGCCGTTCCACTAATGCACCCTCTTTTCAATCCTTCTATCCCTTACATTGCTATACCTCTCAACATGGTCCATCCATTTCCACCACCACCACCAGCAGCACCAGTAGCACCAACAGCTCCAGTTCCCATGGCCCCTCCTGCTTCACCATCGCAGCCGATGTCGTCGGCCTCGATCTCGGAGGAGGATCCGTCCGAGGCAGCTAGTTCTTCTTCATCATCCTCTGCTCCCAGTGCCGAACACTCTCTAGCGGACGCCGCCATGGCGAATGATTTCCTATCAGCAGATTCTATTTAGATAGCGTGCATACTATAGTAGGGTTAGATGTACAGAATGACCTTCTTTTGGCAGTCTGGGTCATGGATAGATGAGTAGATGTTAGGAGATGTACATGAAATGTCCCATGGGGACCACTTGGGGTGCTGTTCATAGAAACTAACCATTTCATTTTGTATTAGCGGCCTCATTTTGTCACCTTGTATCATTTTGACAAACTTTAAAATCAGATATCTATATATATGTTTATGATGCCTTTTGCAGTTGTTCTGTCCTTATTGTATTTTTATTTATGTTACGTTATTTACAGTATACCGATTAACTAGTATTTATTCCGTCGTCATGCAAGAAATTTTGTTACGCAATTAAGTATTCTTATGCGAGTAATTAGTACTAATACAGAAAATAAAATTTAACCAGTATTATACGTAATCCCTTATCAGATAATTTATTATGACTTATGCATAATACTTTGTCTAGTAAGGTGTTACACTGGTTGCTTGACCTTGGGTATACAGTTACCGTTTTCTATAATCTCCTACATGTCCAAAACTGGTTACCTTTATGAAGAGTCTCATTTTATCCTTCCAATAAGGATAATCTTCACCATTGAAGTATAGAGGACAATTTATAGAGTACCTTTTGCAATGTGATTTATTTGTTAAGCCATGTAATAGGATCTTTGACCTCTACAACCGTTAGAAAGCTCAACCCTAGAGTTAGGCTCTGATAACAATTGTTGGATAGGATAGCACGAGAAGGGGGGTTGAATCGTGCTTTCAAGTAAGTTTCGTATTTGAAAACTTTAGCAAAAATATCTATCTCATGTTCAGGACTTGGATTGCGGAAGCGATAGTGTTAGTTTAAAAATAGTTTAGTTCTATATAAAACTGAAATAAATTTTTGTTTCTGATAAAGTTCTAAACAAATTTGAACCTAAGTGATAAAATCAAATAACATGATCAAAGATAGAGATAATCACATAGCAGATTTTATACTAGTTCAGCCAAACCACTTGCCTACTTCCAATCCCTAACCTTTTGTTGAGATTTTATATACTCTGAGTATTCTTTGTCCAAGCTTCTTACATGCGAGTATTCTTTCTACAAGCCTCTCCAAGCTTACAATCGAGTAGTGTTTTCGTAACCTTTCCAAGCTTCACAAATAAGTAGTATTTTCCTAGCCTCTCTAAACTTTACACTAACCATTATTGAGTCCAGATACAAATGATGAGAATGAAGTATTTTGTTTGTACACTCATACTAACTTTCTCACAGAGGATGGACTATAAAGTGCTTTGTGTGAGACTTCGCTAAATTCTGAAAGAGAGAATATATCTATTATAAACCAGAAGAGAAGATTTTCTTATATCCTATAGTTACAATAAGTAACTTTGTGGTGTTCTAGACAGCTGAGAAGGATGAAAAAAGGAAGCTATTTTACAAGGAAAGTATTCAAATAATCTAACTATTTTTTCTTCGATTTCCAGTCTTATATAGACTTCGAGATATGATCGTTGAAGCTAGCAGGCCTCATCTTTGTGATCCTTTTGGCCTACTGGTCGACGATTGGATAGAGAAGAAATAGTCTTCCTTTTTGCCATTCTTCAAAACTTATACAGAAGTAGAAAAGTAGTCGTTTGTTGGTTCGCCAACTATTCAAACTTGTCAGTGCCTCTTTTACATCTTGTCATCACCTTTTTGACTTTTTGAATTTGTCTATTGAAGCGTGCAGAGGAAGCTTTGAAGGTATAACACTTCGTGAGAAGCATGTCTCTAAACATTTCCCTTCTGGACAAGGTTATCTGTTTGAATCGACAGTGTTCGCTCTTGAGCTGCCGCTTTCCCTTCTAACGTCGTAGTTTCATCGTTTTGAACCTACTTTCTTGTTTCTTGCATGATAATTATGAGAAATATACAAAGCATATATTCCATATCAAGTATATTCAGTTTAGAGTACCAATGGATAACCTGACTTTGAAGATTCTCAATCATATAATGCACATCATTCACAAAGAAACACTTCTAAAAACAATTCACTTATATATGCAGCAGGATTAACTTAAATTCTGATTTGATGTTCATCAAAACCTTAATCCTTATTTCGGTTTACAACCACAGAATGGTTTCTGAAGGGCATTGGAACTAATAGCAATGAGAAGGTTCAAACATAACTCTATAGTCTCGGTCACAAAACTGACTAATACTCAGAATGTTGTGAGTTAATCCTTCAACTAACATAACATCAGTAATCAAATCTGAGTTGTTCTAATATTACCTATACTAACAATTTTTGACTTGATACTATCAGCAAACTTCACGACTCCACTATCTTTGGGTCTGAGGTTTCCAAACTAGATCTTGTTTCCAGTCATATGTTTGGAGCAATCACTGTTTAGATACTACTTCATCTACTTCTAGTAGTGTAATTTAAAACACACTTACATTAGAAGCAACCTTTACTTTAGGTACCTGTATCTTTTAAGGTAATAACCTTGTAAGGCTTTTTCACCTTCTGTCTTTCCGCCTTTTTTCTGGAAAAACACTTTTTAGAAGGGTGTCCTTTCTTAAAACAATAAATATAAGTAGGAATTTTTTTGAGAATTTTTGGGTAATCGGTCATCATCTTCCTTTTCAAACCCAAGTCTTGTCTTATCAAAGTATGGCCTTTGGCTTCCAAGCATCAAATCTACATTTCTGGAGTCATTTACCATCTTCTCAAGATCTGATTTGAGAAGTTTAACTATTTTCTTAAGTTCAAAAACATCAAAAAGTGTGTTCTGACCATCTTCAAAAATGTTAGTTCTCAAGGCTATTACATCTTTTAGTTCTCAAGACTATTACATCTTTTAGTTCTCAAGACTATTACATCTTTCTATAAAGAGGTATTTTCTTTTAATAGTTCAGATTTTTCTTGCCCCAGCTTCTCTTTCTCATTCCTAAGGTTTTCAAACTCAAAGGATAGTTTTTGAAAATTTTTCTTTAGTAAAGTATAATAAGAAGCAAGTGTTTGAGAATCATCCAAAAGTTCATTATATGCTTTCTGAAGATCGTTATATGAGAATGCAAGTTCAGAATCTAATACCTTAGTTTTCTTCCTCAAAGACTATGTCTATCATGAAGCAAAGATTTGCAACTATCTCCTCCTCTTCTTGAGATTTTGTTTCTTCTTGCTCCTCATCTAGATCTTTCTATGTGGCCATCATATCCTTCTTTTTAGGTGCCTTCTTCTTGGACTTCTTTTTCATCTTTGGACACTTGGATCTTAGATGTTCAGGCTCTTTG
Organism: Pterocarpus santalinus; assembly: GCA_031439595.1. Classification (NCBI taxonomy): domain Eukaryota; kingdom Viridiplantae; phylum Streptophyta; class Magnoliopsida; order Fabales; family Fabaceae; genus Pterocarpus; species Pterocarpus santalinus. Next base: position 25,824,892 of record CM062529.1, read on the forward strand.
TATTCAAAGCAGATGATTTCACTTTGCTTAGCCTTTCCCTTTTTGCCCTTTTTAGGGATAAAGCCTTTCTTCTTTTTTCTTCTGATCCAAGCTTTAGATATCATTTCGACTAGATGAGCAATTTTATCTTTCTTGTCATCATCATCATCATCAAGAGAATCTTCATTTGATTCTTCTACAGCTTTCATGGCCTTAGAAGAGCTGGATTTTCTTTGAGTGGATTTCAAAGCAATGGATTTTTCTCTTTTGTTGGAGTCCTCAGAGGCTTCGTTTAGCTCAATCTCATAAGTCTTTAAGGACCCAATGAGATCATTAAGACTAAACACATTCAAGTCTTTGGCTTCTTGAAAGGCTGTCACCTTGGAGCATCGGGCCTCGAGAAGACTTCTCAAAATTTTGCTAACCATTTCAACATTAGTATATCTCTTGCCCAATGCTTTCAACTAATTTATGATATGCATAAATCTAATTGTCATCTCATCAATATTTTCATACTCTAACATCTTGAGCATTTCATATTGATACACTAACATATGGATCTTAGTTTCTTTAACTTGATTAGTTCCTCCATGAAGAGTTTGGAGTCTATCCCAGATCTCTTTGATAGAGTCATATGAAATGATTTTGTTGTATTCACTTTTGCTCAAAGCACATGTGAGAGGTATTGTGCTTTAGCATTCATCTACACTTTACCTTTATGTTGATCAATCCATTGATTTCTTGGAATAGTTTTGACCACTACAGGTGGAGCTTCATCTGGATCAACAACCACATGAGGTATATGTTACTCAATGGTTGGAACATAGTCACCATTTACGATGATTTCCCATATGTCAATGCTAGTAAACTTAATAAAGAGTCTCACTTTATCCTTTCAGTAGGGATAATCTTCACCATTAAAGTGTGGAGGGCAGTTGACTAAGTGTTCCTCAGCAAAATGGTTGATCTGTTATGTCATTCTCAGGATCTTTTAACCTCTGCAACCATTTGGAAGCTCAACCCCAGAGGCTAAGCTCTAATACCAATTGTAGGAAGGAGTAGCAAGAGAAAGGGGTTGAATCTTGCTTCTAAAATCTTTTCGTTCCTGAAAACTTTGAACAAATTTTTCTCAAGTCTTTGGACTTAGAATGCGAAAGCATTTAAGTTAGAGACAAAAGCTATTGTTCTCACAATACTTTTATTTTGGCAGCAAGTATAAATATATATTTAAGCACACATAAATAAATTAGTTATCAAGAAAGTAAAAGAGATAAGGATAGAAAATAACACAAGAAGATTTTATACTGGTTTAGCCAAACAACATGCTTACGTCCAGTCCCCAACAGATCAGTTGAGATTTTATAAATTGAGTATTCTTTGTGAAAGCTTCTCCAAGCTTTTACAATTGAGTAGTTCATCCTAACCTCTCCAAGCTAACTAGGTGAATAGTATTTACCAAGCTTCTCTAAGCTAACAATGAATAGTATTTTATCATAGCCTCTCGAAGCTTACAACAACCACTAATGGGTTAGGTTACAATGTATATATTGAAAGGTTTGTGCTTGCTTTACACCCACACTCAATCACTCTAAATTGTATAGGCACTTAAGTGTAATGTGGAGTAACTTCTCAATACTCTCAATAAGAGGATACTAGCTAATACAATGCAAATGAGAAGATTTTTCCATTCAGAAGTTACAACAAGTAACCTTTTGGATGTCTAGAAGTTTGAGAAAAATGAAGTCTTTGCATATATTCAAATGTGTAGATTGCTTGACTAACTAACACTTCTTCATCATCTTCCAAGTTTATATAGGCTTCAAAAATCTAACTATAAAACATTCATACCTTGAGCCCAGAGCCTTTTGATCCACTAGTCTAGAATTGGATAGAGAAGAAGTTGCTTTCTTTCTCAGCAAGTAGAAATGTCATAGAAGGAAAAAAATAGTCGTTGATGGTTCACCAACTTTTCAGACTTGTTAGAGCTTCTTTTGGATCTTATCTTATCAAGTTTGACTTTTAGGAATGATATGTACTTCGTGTAAATCAACTTTTAGGAAGTTACCCTTCTAGACTTAGCCTTCTAGATGTTCATCATTCTAAAGTGCCCCTTCTGATGATATAAATGCATCCTTCTGAACTTCTTGATATGCTTCTTGAGAAACAGATCATAGATTTTTCGTTTAAAAAGTTCTTTCCATGGAAATATATGTGAGATACATAAGAACTTTTAACCTTGTATGATCTAATTCCCATCCTCGTGCGTATTTTCGTGATCTAATGCACTTGTAGACAAACACTCGAATAAACCAATAGTATACAAAAAAGATTTTATTAAGAGTTGATTTGTTGTTCATCAAAACTCTAAGCTCGATAAAGCTAAACCACCTGGTAGCTTCTAAAGGGTATTAGAGCTTACAATCAAGGATTTTGAGATTCTAGAGTGTGTTGAATAATTTGGGCCATCATATTAGGTCGTTGTATTACTTTTTGAATAGGAGGCATCATGGATAGCCTTATTGATCATGTAATTTGTTTTGCACTATCATTTTGTGAACCTAGTGGGGGTCCATATTAATCCTTGGTATTAGGTCAAACACTCATTTTGATCCTTGTAAAAACTTACTTGTGAGGAAATTGGGCAGAGCATTCTTTTCTCGTTGTGTGTGGGTTATTTCAAAATCAAAACATGATAATAAAATTTGCCATCTAGCGAAAATATGTTTTGAAACCAAATTTTTAATATCTTTTTGTAAAACACTTGGTGCAGCTTTGCAATTAGTTTTAATAAAAAATCTCTTATTGAAAAAATCATCTTGAAATTTTAAAACACATAAGACTATTGACAAAATTTCCTTTTTAACATAGAGTATTTAAGTTGAGACGACTGCCAAATACCCGAATGATATTTGACTATCTGTTCTTTTGAAGAGTTTGGAAGAATTTGTTAAGGACTCCACTGTATCTTAATTCTGAAGCATCTGTTTATACTATGAGACTTGCATTTGGCCCATGAATACCTAGACACGGGATGATCTTGACTACACTTTTTATTTGCTGAACTACATTGGTCATATGGGTATCCTATTTTGGAGGATTCTTCCGCAGTCTTTGGTGTAAAGGTTGACATACTATCCTAATATTGGGGATAAATTATGAAATATAATTAAAATACCCTAAAAATCTTTGTAACTGAATTTATCTTTCATCTCATTTTGGAACTTGCCGACAAATTCTATTGACCTTTGAATTGTTGTAATGGTTTCTTGGTATATTTCAAATCCTAGAAACCTAACTTTTGTTTGGAAAATTTTTATCTTTTTTGCCGAAACTACCAATCCGTTTTCTTTTATAATTTCTATAAATTTATCAAGATATTGAATATGTTGATTAATACCTTTTGAGAAGATTAATGCATCATCTAAGTACACTATTAAAAATTCCATGTATGGATAGAATATATTATTCATTGTGTTTTGAAATTTGCTTAGGGCATTCTTTAGTCCTTGATGCATAACATTCCATTCATAATGGCCGAAAGGGACCACAAAGGCAATTTTATACATATCCTCCTCCCTTACTGAAATTTGGCAATCATCAGATTTCATGTCAAATTTTGAAAAAATGTTTCCATATTATGTCCGATTTATTTGGTAATGGGTATCTAATCCATTTAAGTACTTTATTTAGAGGTTTGTTATTAATTACCAATTGTGGAGTGCCTCTTTCTTGTTTGGAGGCCTTCATGACATAGAAGCCAGAATAGCTCCAAGGAGATTTTGAGGGTCTAATTAATCCTTTTTCCAGTTATTCTTGTATTCCTTTCTTACAATAAGTTAAGTATTCTTGATTCATTTGTATAGGTCTTGCTTTTGTAGGAATATCTTTTTCATTAAATTCTTTAATATACAGTAATGATACTTCATACCTTTTCCTAGGCCAAAAGACGATTGGATTGGATTCACATATCTCTTTCTCAATTTTCTTTTGAAATTCTTGAATTATCTTTTTGATATTAGGGGTTTGTAATTGTTCTTCTATTCTTTTGTATTGAATTCCTTCTTCTATTTTCTTTCTATTAGATTAACCTTAGTTATTGAAGATTCTTGTAGTAAATTCAGCTCTCTTAATCTTGAAAGCTTGATGAATTCAAACAATATTTCTTTTTCTAAACTTTTGATGCTATTCCCTTTTTAGTGACTTAGAAGGGATATAGTAGGGTTAGGAAAAGGGTTCCTAATATTAATTAGGTATTCATATTTTTTTGTTAATACGAATGATATCATGTAGCATATTTTATTTTTGCATATTTTGGCATTAGACAATTTATATTCAATATTCATTTTGGATCCATTTGCACTAGTTTCTCCTTCAATAGTTTTTTCATAATATTTCATAGCTATTAAGCCTTTTTGAATACAATTTACATCACTCTTGAATCTATTAAAGCTATCACGCTAAATTTTTTATCTTGTACGATTAAAGGTACTTCACAATGCAACTTATGAGTAGTAATGAGACTTAATTGATTAAGATAGGACTCTTTATTTGTATTTTCTTCATGATTGTGTTCTTGAGGTACTCTTCCTTCTAGTTCTCACATCCTATATTCTAGTGAAATATCATTTTGCTTAAGTAGTTGGATTTCTTGTTTTAAAGCTTTTATCTCATTTTGTAGATCTTTTATAGTAACTTGTTTAGTGGGGGCTTTGAATTAGTTATATATATCTTTCATATTTATCAGGCTAGTCTATACTCTATTTTCTTCATCTCTTTTGATTAGGTCATTTAACTATTGTAAGAATAACGGCGATTCTTTCATCTTGTCTATTTTTTATATTAATGTATTGGTTTGACTTTTAGTTAATATGTTTATACTCTTGCAGTCTTGGCAATTACACAATCCTTGTCCTAGATATATTCTCCTAAGTTAGATTCTTGTTTTGATTCAGAAGAGGTGTTATCTAATTGGTAAACTTCTGCATTATCTATTTTTCCTTGTTCTTCACCAAAAAAGATTGTTTCTTCGGGATCTGAATTGATCAAGACATTGAGAAGGCTTTTATTTTAGTCTTTCATCTATCTCTAGATTATTAATTTTTTTGTTGAACTTTGAATTAACAGGTATAGTGTCCTATCTAACCACATTTCCAATACACATTATCCTTTTTTTTTTTTTTCAGTTTTGTGTATTTTGGTTTTTAGTTAGTTTTGGTGGATCTACATTTTTCTTATTGGGTTTTTATAAGGCCTTTTATATGTTTTTTGATGTTGTCAGTTTTTCTTCAGTATTTGGGTACTAAGAGCTCTTATTGGCTCTATCCCATATTGTTGGTAAAAGGTTCCTACTTCTCTTTTATTAGTTAATTTTTCTTTACGCATTGTATCTTACAGCTTAAAGTCTGTAGATACTTGTATTCTAGTTGTTACTATTATATTATGTATTTGAGCATATGCTAGTCTTTCGAGAATTTGATTTTCATAATATTGTTGTAGGTTAGTTTAGATTTTTTCTACAAAGAGTTTTGGAAGTCCAGCAATGAAACATTCCTCCTAGAATCTTGCAAATCTATCTTCTCTTAATGTTACTTTTGCCAGAAATGTATCTTTATACCTTATGTAATCCGACATTGTTGGACACCTTAAATTATCTAATTGACTTGCAACTCTATCTTTAAATATAGTAGGATCTCTTATAAAGTTTTGTATTATTAAGTATATCAATGTTGAAACAGCATCTGACTCATTGGTTTCTGACTTAATGCTATTGAGTATTAATTCTCTGTCTTCCTATGTACATAGGTTATCCTACTAGTCCTTCAATTGGCTAGTGAATCCTTAAACTAAGGCTATAGTTGTATCTCTTTCCGATAATCTTTTGGATTTATAGGCGGTAGCGGCCATAGTCAATTGGCAAGATAAATCAAGTATTCCTTGTTCACTTAGTCCATCTAAACTCCATTTTACAATATCTGATCCTTTATAAGAGTTTTGAACTAACTCTCCTCTTTCTTCAAACTAAATATCTTGATATGTTGGTCTTGGGTAATAGTTTCTTAGCTTTGGATAATTCTTATTTTGAAATATTAATTTGTTTACTTCTAATTCTGTAGTTTCTATAGTATTTATTGTTGATTTTTCTATATGTAATTTTTCTAATTTTTGTTTTATTTCTTCTAGATTTTTATCCATATCACTAGTTAATCTTTTTGTTTCCAATGCTTTTTGTGGTACATTTATTAATTTATAAATGGGTTTTTTCGGGAGGTTCAGGCATTTTTGAAGTGTTAGATTTATCTATCAAAGATTGATTTTCTATTCTTGTTAGGTGTTTAGCCATAGTATTTAACACCATGCTTGGATAGTTTAACTATTGATGTAATTTTTGTATATCATTTTTGTCTACTAATTTATCTTCATTATAAGCCTTTTTGTAAGATACAACTTCAATCTCTAAGTGTTCTGATAGTTGTAATTTCAAACTTGAGGAAGGTATTCGGACTCTATTATCTTATCTTCAAGAGTTTTCCAAGGGGTTGTTTCCTTTTCAAGGGGGTTAATTTTGTTTTCTGTACTAAAAGGATATTCTAAATTATTTTCTCTATTGTATTTTGAAAACCAATTGAAGAAATGTAAATTTATTTCTTTCTTTTCCATATATTGATAAAATAATTTTCTAAATTCTTGCATCTTTTATTTATCATATGTCTTGAAGTACTAATCTCTTTTCTTTTTATTGTAAATTCAAAGTCTTGCCTAATCCATGCCTTAACTATTTGAAAGGGTTGTTCTCTAGTTAAAGTATTTAGTATTTGTGATGTTGTAAGGGAATATCTAGGAGATTCTAAGTTGTAAGTTTTTTGATACGTTGGTTTAGATATTTTGGGTATCAAATTATCTAATCCTTTAAGATCGATATTGATAAGTGATCCATCGACTTAAGCTCTAGAAGATTCCTCTCTAAATAATCTTTGAAGTTCTCTTATTTGTACAGATTTTGATCTATTCATTTTTAGTTATATATTAGTACCTTCTTGAATTATTTCACGTATCTGAGTGTTGTAGATTTTATGCCAGGGCATTACTTCTTCTAATAACCATTCTTCTAGTATTTTCTTGAAGATTTCTTCATGACTTAGCCTTTTAGAGACTTGAATTGATGATTTACTTGGATTTGCTTTGACTAGTATAGTTTCATCATTAAGGGATTATCTCAAAGCTTTGAAATTATGATCAACTTTTGTGACTTTGTAATATATTCTGTAAATTATTCTAAAAGGTCCTGAAACTTCATCTACTATATTATCTAGAGTTCTTATATATAGTTTTATGGCTTCAGCAGTTCGTGAATTATTAAGATCTATTGAAAAGTTTGGATAACAGTTAAAGAAAGCTGGTCCATCATGGAGGTTACTTTCCATAACTGTAATTATAGCATCTTCGAATTGTAAGAGTCATATATCTCTTAATAACATCATTATTGGCATATTGACTCCTAGTCAGCAATTAGGTTTTGCAGCTATTTGTATTAATCCTAAGTGAATAAAATTATAACCCTTCTTAATGTGTTGATCTAACATATGTTGTCCTAATATTATTATTGTTCTATTATTTCTTGTTCCTGGACAACTATATTCCAGCATATGGATTTCTTCATGAGAAGAATTCCATAGCAAATGTTGTTTGTAGACTTCACATTTCTTTATTATAGGTATTGACCAAATTTGTAAAGACTTTTCTATATCAACTATTTGAAACTCTATTTGTTTTGACTCTTTATCTTTTTTATTATCGAAAGTGCTGGCTTCGTAAGGCTGGCAAACTACTATCTTATTGTTCTTTCTTAAATTTAAGTTACTTAATACTCTTAATAACTCTGCCATTTTCTTTCAACCTTTGTGTTTTATGTTATAGGACCACTCTATGGAAGACTCCTATCCTACTAAACCAACAGTCTTACTACCTTTCTCAGGGTTTACTATTGAGACTATAGTACCAAAAGGCTGACCAACTTATACACACTTCTCAGTGCTACACTTAACCACTATAACAAGAAGGTAATGAACAAGATTGATTAGAACAATATAATAACTTAAAAAGGAACGATAAAATAGCAATCAACTTTTCCAAATAATATCACTTAAAATAATGTCAAAATACTTTTCCAAATGACAAAGTCAAAATCCACATAGTAGAATCAACTCAAGGTTCTACTGGCATATATTATATTAGATATTAGATATATTAGATATTAAATTAGATTATATTAGTATCACAATGTGCTCGAAGGGTACCGCAACGCAAGGCAACAAAAAATATTGAAAAAAAATTCAATGTAGCCACTATTAATTTTTTATTTAGGGAAAATTATTGAAAAAATCTTTTGATTTGACAAATTTGATCCTTTAAATATAAGATTGGATTTGGGAGTCTAATTATGTATAGAGAGGGGTGAAAACTTAATCTCATTGCACCCCCATTATATCCGTGTTACAACAATTACCTAAAGCTTATTATACGAATTAATCATTAACAATTATATTTATTTTTCCCTTTAAAAATTATAACAATTATTTACAAAAAAATAATATAACAATTATTTACAAAAATAAAAAAAGTAAAATAGAAAAAGAAACAAAATTTGAGAAAATTTATTTTTTAGCTTGACGGGATTACCCGCTTCTACGTATCCCCCGGTACGATGAAGAACTCAAAGCAATCATTATTCTTGCAAAAAATAATTTTTGGTTAGGTTGATTTTATTTATAAAAAGATTTTTCGAAAAGAAAAAAAATAATAATCCACTTTTACGCAAGATTTAGGATAGCATAAGCTATATAATAAATCGTTACAATATTTACAACCTTTGAGAATGGTTGAACCATACACCAATATCGTAAGTTACTACATGGATTAAAAATATATAGGATTTTTATCCCTTAATAAAAGATAGGACAATTAGGCCATTAATTTCAATGCAATTTTCCTTTTTTCGAAAAAAATGAGATAAGTTCAAATATTCAAGTATCCCTTCATTGATTATTTACCTTTCTCTTTAAATGAAAAGAATAAAAACAATAAAAAAAATTCGATTTTTACAAGTCTTGGTTTTCAAAATCAAAAGAAAGAAAGAAAAGAACCAAAAAAAACTGAGATAAAAATGTTTAAGAGTGCAAAACCAAAACAGGTTATGTTGCTTAAATAGGAGCAACCAAAACCCATTGTTACACCCATATATCACGATGGAAGAGAAGGCACTAAGCTTGTCAACCATGAATAGCCACCATGATGGTGGTCTGTCGAGGTGGTGAGTGAAGATGGGACCGACGAGGTAGCACAGTCTTTCAATGTTGACGTCGACGATGAGTACAGCAACAGTTGAAAGCGTATGCTAGGTGCAAGGTGATAATGGGTAGCAACATGGAGGAGGACAAAGGCTATGAGAGGTGAGGCTTTACACTAGTTGAGAATGGAGATGGAGTGGTTGAGGACGATGGCGTGCAACATCGATGTCGATGTCGACGTTGAGGTAGAGGTTATTTTGCACAATGGTGAGGAAGTTGATGTGCGCTGAGCAGCAAGTTGGTTTTGCAATAGCAATGCACAAAAAAAGGCTGTAGGTGACACCCTATGGTGGTTCGAGGTGGATGAATGTGGTGGATGATGGTGCATGAATAGATTATTGTTGGTCGAGAGGGTTGTGAGGGCTTAGTTCGAGGCTATGCAATGTGGGTTCAGGGATGATGGTGGTGGCGCAAGGTGATGGTAGTGGTTGTGATGATTGATGAAGAGAATGTTAGATTGTTGTTTTGGGGATTATTATGGTCAGAATAATGGAGTTATTGGTGGCTGAGATTGTTCACAGAACAAAAGAAAAAAGGATAGTATTATATAGTGGTAATGGGTTGTGTTTTGATGTGGGTAATGGTGGTATCGAGATGGCGATTGTGTGATTTGATTATTTTTGCAGTGATGGTTGACAGGAGTGGCTGGCATTGTTATGGTTCTCAAAGTTTGGGATTGAGAAAATAGTGAAAGTGGTCAATCCCCATCTCCCTCTTTGCTGAGTGAATTACCTTTATATATAGTAGAATGAGATAGATCTTTGCAATAAATTGATAAGAAATTTGACAAATAGTTGAAAAATTTTAAAAACTTGAGATAGGATAAGATTTTAGAAAGCTGATAGATAAATGAAAAATTTGAAAAACAGATAAAAGCTTGAGATATGAAGAGATTCTAGAAAGCCTATAGATAGATACAAATTTGAAAAGCAGTTGAAAACTTGAGAAAGGATGATATTCTAGAAGCTAAAAGAAAAGAATTTTTTTAAAAATTAAATGAAAGGATAAAACATGGTGTTCGTAATTGCCCTTCTTTATTATTTCTTACACAATAATATCAAAACTATAGATTTTATATTTTTGAGTAAGAAACAAGTAAAGACATAAGAACATATTTTATCCAAAAAGTGATGAAATTGCATGACTTGTTTGATGGCGTGCAATCGAAAGATAAGTGATGTGTAAAAATGTATATTCTTAACTAATATGTCTTGTCTTGCGAAAAAATGAAATGAAACACAAAAATGAAATGCACTCTTCGCAAGCATGAGGTGCAGTTTAATGGCAATGGACTGCAGTCTTGCAAAATTAAAATTGGAATTAAAAATGCAAACTTTCAAAATTGAAATTGAAATACAGTCATGGAAAATTGAAATTGAAATTTAAAAGTGCGGCATTGCAAAATTGAAATTGAAATTAGAATTGGAATTAGAATAGGAATTGAAATTAAAATTGAAGATGCAGGCTTGCAAAATTGAAATTAGAATTGGAATTGAAAATATAGCCTTGCAAAATTGAATTTGAAATTGAAAATGTAGCCTAGCAAAATTAAAATTAAAATTAAAATTGGAATTGGAAATACAACCTTGTAAAATTGAAATTAAAATTAAAATTAGAATTGAAAATATAGCCTTGCAAAATTCAAATTGAAATTAGAAATGCAACCTTGTAAAATCGAAATTGAATTTGAAAAAATAGCCATGCAAAATTGAAATTGGAATTGGAGTTGAAATTGAAATTAAATTTGAAAACCGGCCTTGCAAAATTGATTTTGAAATTAGAATTAAAATTGAAATTGAAAATATAGCCTTGCAAAATTGAAATTGAGATTAAAAATGCAGCTATACAAAATTAAAATTGAAATTTAAAATGTAGCCTTGCAAAATTAGAATTGAAAATATGGTCTTGAAAAATTGAAATTGAAAATATAGCCTTGCAAAATTGAAATTGAATTTGAAAACACAACCTCAAAAAATTGAAAATGCTTATGGTGATAATGCAAAAGATGAATAACTGTTGAGGATTTATAAAAAAATTGTCCCAGTTTAAGGTATCCAAATATTACTCTTGTGGGAAAGATGAATGATATGACATGGTGATGATGATATGGAGAATAGGTTTGTGTTAATGACATGTGCACTAACCTAGATGATTTGATGATACAAAAGATGAATGATGAGAAATCAAAAGAAAAAATTTGCCCTAGTTTGCAGTTTCCAAACACCGCACTCTTGGGAAAATCCTTATTAGATCCAAATAAGTTGTTATATTTGAAGAGTTATTGCATTTGACCACTCTTTTGAACTGTTTGTCCCTAGCCCTGTAACACCCTACTAATTTTATGTTATGCTTAAGTCATAGCATGAAACTAGTCGGGTTATGTTACCGTGTTGATACTTTACTTACCTCTCTTGTCTTTAGATCGTCTCTATCGACGAAACAGCGTACTATTATATTAAAAATGAAACGAACCGAAATAAAATATCATCAGGATAAGTATAGTACAATGATGTTACTGCATACATGTAAACATATATATATATATATATATATATATATATATATCAGAAACAACTGTTTCAGTTTATGTACAAAGTTCTAAAGTAAAACAGATACGGGGCTGGTGTATCAGGAAGATTATAATACCCTATGGTCCTCAAAGGACATTTCGTAAACTACTGCTAACCCTACAGTCAAAACCCATGACCCAAAGCTACATACTATCCAAAAGGGGGTCATACTGTACAACATCCCCTGCCACTAAACTACTCCGTCAGGTAGCCGTTAGCCATGCTAGGCTCGGCGGGGGTGTAATCTGCGCTTGGTCCCGAGGAGGAAGAGGGTGACGAGCCAGTGGCCTCGGAGGGGTCACTTTCGGAACTCAGCGGGATGTCGGGGGCTGCCTGTGGTGGTGACTCGAGGCGGGGTCGGTGTCCTTGGTGCAGGAGGTGCAGGATGTGGGTGTGCCATATGTAGAGGGATGGCAATATAAGGGGTAGCAAGGTCGAATAGGGGGTGGTGTAAAGGAACATCAAAGTTCCTGTCGCTGAAGAGGTACAAACGAAAGTTACACGAACCAGCTATGTACAATGAATCCAACTCCAGGTCATGATGGAACTGTAGTGCAGGAATCTCAATAAAAAGGGTGGCTGTGGAGTCCATCGCCAATGTCTGAGAATGATGCGGGAGACACAAAACGGGGTGAGAATTTCAAGAAAATTCTCAGTAGGGTTTGGTTATACTGATACTGACGTCACATACATTCTCATTTGCCTCGGTTTTTGTTTAATTATAAAAATATGTATTCAAACTGAAGTGTCCGTTTTAATGAGTTTAAGAAAAGTCTGGTCCGAAGCAAAGTTCAATTTTACTTTAATTGGCACAAGAAACAGAACAGATTATCATGAACAGTATAAATAAATAAATGGCATTAAATAAACATGATAAATAACTGTAAACACCTCAACTTAACCATGCCATGTATCCATGCATTCATGTAATCATGCAACTAAATCATGAACCTTTCCTCATAACTCTTTTCATTCCTTTTCATCATTATTCTTTTCATCATTTTTCCATTTCTTGGTCCCCTGGGAGTTCTTGGCCATTTAGACTCCTGGGTAATAGTCTGCTTATCAGGATCGAGCTCGTTCCTATACAGAAATGCCGGGTTTACTTTCCCCGACCTTTCCACCGATCTATTCCCATTAACTTTCTATCCGGGGCTGGCCCAAGCAGTATGGAACTTGCATAATAGCATAATTCTTTTCATAACTTTCATGGCTTTCTTAAGAATGCATATGCCTTAACATGTAATTCATAATTTGTTCATGGATTCTACCGAAAATTTGGCAGCGTAACGGAACGTGTCCGCTTCCCCATAAATAGTGCCAGCCAATCAATACATCAATTTATCACAAGGAGCACAAATTCACAATTATACTTCAACATAGAACTCAAATCCATATCAAATTCATTAAGACAGAAATCACCTTTCAAAGATATTCAACCAACCCGATTCTTGTAATTTATGCCACAACTTCATTTTAACTCATTTGAACCTCAAATTTGAGTATGTTATAGGGTTGTGTGTCTATTTTCTAACCTCTTTGGTCCCATCTAATTTCGGTATCTATAACTCAAGATATTTAAACTTCATCTCGGCCTGCCCATTGGCTAGCCAGAATCAGACAACTAAAAGTAGAAATTCACTAAAAATCGAAAACTCACTCAAATCAGACGAAATTGGCCTCATATTAAAGCTAACAGGACAACCTTTCATATGCCACAAGTTTCACTCCATTTGCTTAAGTATACCTCGAGTTATAAGTCCTGAAAGTCGACCTTCCTGAACTACCCTGTTTTGGTCTGGATTAGACATAGGATAACTTCCTCGAATCAATGGGAACAATTGGGACCATAACAAACTCGGAATTTCATACTAGGATGTTCCCCTATGTGTAGGCTTTCTGACAAAACTGGTTTCACTCAATTTGGAGTTGTATAGGGCGAGTTCTACCCTAAAGAACCTAATCTGCCCAGAGTCAGAATCAAAACCCTAGGTCGAGATTCAAAAATTCATATCTCCCTCATTCCTGATCCAAAATCCTTATATGATATGTCTATGGAAAGCCCTAGATGTCAAGTTTCATCTAAAAATAGTCTCATCGGATTTGACCGATTATAGGCGGCGCCGTATGCTCCGCCATACGGACTGCCGTGAACTCTCCACCAAGACAGCACACTCATCCATTTACTTCTCTTAGTTTTCTTCTTCTAATTCTACTTCTAACTCCAAATCTCCTATTAATCCAAGCATAATTAGTTAATTCACACATCAAATAAGGTGAAAATGATTCAGCCTATTCAGCCAAGTGCATGGATTTGATGCAAGAAATCAAAACCCCTACCTTTGCTTTAAGTGTTTTGGTGCTGAATTCTTGGCTGGAACTTTGCTTGAGTTTTGGATGTGTGAGCAAGAGAGAAAGAGAGAAAGAGAGCTGAAGGAGAAGAGGAAAGTAACGTGAATGAGGGTCTGAATCAAAGGGGAAAGATGTGTTATATAGGCATGAGTGGGAGTTAACTTGGAAGGTTGTGATTGGCCTATAAACATACGGCCAAATTTCAGCCAACTTGCTCTCAACGTTGCCCTTTGTGTGGTAGTTTCTAGCATTTTCTGGAAACGAAATCGGAACTCGTAGGCTCTATAAAGTCGGAACTCGTGAACCTTCGGTATATGAAGTCGGAACTCAGAAAACATCCAGTCTAGTTGAAACTTGAAAGCATAGCCTGGTGTGCAGCCAAGCACTTAAAGTCGGAACTCGGGAATTATTTCTATCTCGGAACTCGAAAAGATATAGAAATGAGAGCTACTAACATTGAACTCGAGATCGGATCTCGTACATTAGTGAATCATAAGGTCGGAATTCGGAATATAGCCAGTTCATTTGAGCCTTAGAGACGAAGTCAGAAATCGAACATCTTGCTCTTTGATCGCTAAGGTCGGAGGTTGTAAATTGTGCTAAAGTCGAATACGAACTCGTAAGTTGGAAGCATCAGTCACCTCCGTTCAGCTTTCAAGGTCGGAAATCGTAAGCTTCATGCATCAAATCGGAGACCGTAAGCTGCATGCATGAGGTCGGAAGTCGGAAGAAATCCCTTATAAGCCCTGGGAACAAAGTCGGAAGTCGAAGCTAATATTGAGATCGGAAACTGAACTATAAGACAAACTCGGAAATCGTAAATCCTTGTCTGTCTAGCCTTGAAGATGAATTTGGAGGTTGGGAATACTCTGAACTCGGAAGTCGGAAGTCGTGGATGTTACAAGCCCCACTTTAACTTCTGACTCATGGCTTTACATGCTAAAGAACCTCTCAATGAACTACTTGCTTTTTGAATTTTTACCTTGACCTTCATTTTTAACTAATTCTTGGTCTTGCATGCTGAAAAGCCTTTCTTGTGAACTGCTTGCTTCTTGAAGTTCTGCATTGACCTTCTTTGGCTTCTAACTCATGGCCTTACATGTTGAAGAACTATTATATTTGACCTATTTTATGAACTATTCGTCTCATGACTTTCAGACTTGAGCTCCACTTTTAATTGATTCTTTATTTTTGTCATGCTTTGGATTTTTCTTCTCTTTTGATTTTGCTCTTTTACCTAGGCTGCCATTGCTGGTTTTCAATTTAGCAAGCTTTCAATTTTTCTTTTATGCTCTAATTTTTGCCTAAATGGCCCTTTCGGGTTTTCAATCTAGCGAGCTTTTTTTTGTTTATTTGCTTTAATTTTTGCCTAAACCGCCATTTTTGGTTTTCGATCTAGCGAGTGTTTTATTTTTCTTTTACTTTCTAATTTTTGGCTTAGATTGCCCTTTCGGGTCTTCAATCTAGCGAGCTTTTTCTTTTTTGAACCAATTGCAATGAATCTTATCTTGGCTTGTTGTAAATGAGCCTTGTTAGATAATGCCTCTTTGCTTTATTCAAACATAATGTCCTGATTATGTATGATTTGAGAGAGGATAGATGAACCAAGCAAAACACTACTTTTGATGATGAAGGGCAGAGAGAGAGAAAAAAGAGTGAAGAATAAGGGGTAAGAGGAGAAGTAAAGGAACAAAACAAATTTATTACACTTAAAATTAGACAGTATTTACAAGAGATGGATAAGAATAAGAAAATGGATAGGGTACAAAAGGGTTGGAAAGACTCGTAATGCACAGATTTCACATGATTTACCCATTTTATTGATTCTTTAGTTACGTCAGACTTGAACTCATGACCAAGATTATAATCCCTTGCTATGCGACAAATCAATCTACTTTTAACTATTGACTCCTTATCCTCTGCAAATTGATCCTCTGCCATCAAATTGCCCTAGTTTAGCATTCTCCTAGAGTCTTTGTTAATAAACCCTTGTGCTTGACTTCCTAAGTGACACACCTTTATCTAAGTTGCCCTTTCAGGGTTTCAACCTAACGAATATTTTGTTGCTCTAACTTTTTCCTAGATTGCCTTTTAGGTTTTCAGTTTAGTGAGCACTTTTTTTTTTAAATCTAATTTTTGCCTAAACCACCTTTTTGAGTTTTCGATCTAGTGACCTTTTCCCCCTTTTTCTTGTTCAAGATGCTTTTTCAATTGCCCAAGAATAGACTAACTTATCAAGTTATTGGTGCCTATTTGCATTGATTGTCTTCTTGATTTGTCAAGATCTTCTTCAAAACTATGACATTTGGCCACAATGTTGGATACTGAACACCTTTGTTAAATGCTTTTGCCATCCTTCTTTTAGTATGATTGCCCATAGCAGATTAATACTAATTGCTTCTTCTCGATCACCTTCAACTCTTTTGGTGTTGCTGTCTTCATAGTAACGAATACAAAATTGCCCTAGTTGATGATTAAATAAGAGTGCATAGGGTGATGATTCACTTTTTGGTTACCAACTACTTTGCCAATTTCCACTGGGTTCAACATCTAAGCAAATTGCCCACAAAGTTTAGGAACTTCATTATGTTCATGATCATTCATGCCTTTTGTAACACAAGAATCAATTAATAGATTTTTCATGATTATCTGCATAGGAGAGGAATTCCAAAAGGAGGATAAAACTGTATAAAAGGTGCAAAAGAAGGAAAGAGTATATGGATAAGATATGAAAGATAACGTGTTGAAAACAAAACAAACCATGCATAATCATTTCATTATTTCAATGGATCTCAAATAGAACCAAAGGTAACAAAAGCCTATTTTCAATACTCAAAATACAAGTAGTTAAATTAAGATTCACAACCTTAATTAATACCTCTTTATTGCAATGAAGACACCTCTTCACATCTTCCAAAGCTTGGCTGGTCTCATCAAGATTGAAAACCCAATTTTTGTAATGTCTAAGAACAACTTCCAAACATGTAGGATTTTCTCTTCAATGATTCCTTAGGTCATATTCCTTCTTTCCAGTTCTTTGCTTCAAGCTTAACTTTCTCATTTTCCTCTTCTCTTTTTCTTTTTCCTTGTTTCTCTCTCTCTAGTTTGCTCATGACTCTCGAACACAAGTACTTGCATCAAACAAAGTTTTCCTTGGATGAGTTTAAAGACAAAATGGTGCATCCTCTTTTCGAGATTATGAAAAAATGCATATTAAGGAATGAGAGAATATGTATGTTATTCATAATGATATGGAGATGATATGGAATGCATGTTAGATGATTTCTTCCTAGATGTTTATTGATGTATGTATGTATGTTTATATGTGGCTTTGTTCAAAAATAAAAATAAAAAACTAAGAACGCATGTGATAATGTTTAAATGCATGAATGATGTGGGATGGATAAAGAAAAGAAAAAAGTGTATATTGGATGAACTCTTCCCTAAATACTTATTGATGTGTTCTATTATGTAAAAAAAAGTAGTGCATGACATGAATATTTAGAAATAGAAAAGAAAAATGCATGTTCGATAAATCTTTTTTTTTTTTGCATGATATGGTACGTGATATAAAAAAAAATGCATGTTATATATAGTCTTTTTAAAATGCTTATTAATATAAGTTATGAGTATGACAAAAATGCATGTTGCAACCTAATGAATGTATGGAAGGATAGAGAAGAAAAGAAGAAAAATGCATGTTCAAAGAGTTTTTTTTTTTTTGGTTTCATTTATGCATGTTATGAATTTATGGAAAGGATAGAGGGAAAAAAGAAAGATACAATGTTATAACTATTTTTTTTTTTTTTTGCTTTTCTATGCAAATCATGAATGTATAGAAGGGATAGAATAGAAAGAGAAAATGTATGTTCAATGAATTTTTTTTCTTATTTATGCATGCCGTCATGTTTAACAAAGAAGTGAATGTTATGCATGTTGTAGTAAATGATGTGGAAGAAGGAAACTCATGAGAGTTAAAAATAGAATATGCATGACATGTTATTCAGATGCATGATTTGAAATTCAAATTACAAGATAAGAAGATGGAAAAGTATGCTCCTTTGTGTCCTCCTGTGGTGGGACCTAGTGGTTGGTTATTTCTAAGGTCAAAATCCTAATTTGGGTGGCCACCCGGTTTGGTTTATTGTGCAAAGTTTCTTTGGACAAATCTAGACCCCTATAAGTCAAGATCCCTAGATTGCCTCTATCCAGAAGATAAGAACCTAGTTTTGTGAGCATGGCCACAGGGACATAGAGAACACAATATGGTAGCTCACAATTCTAGTAACAATCTAAGCAGGAGAATCAACAACTGTTAGGAAAGCATAAACTTTCTACTAACCTCGTCCAAGCCCCTTCTATTCCTGTGGATTTCCAAGGCTCGAGTATAGAGCCCAAATGGTGTGTGAGGTAAGTGATGGCGAAGTGTGTGAAAGGAGCAAACAAAGCTTACAATCTTAAAATTGCACCCAATCCTGCAAAAATATATTCAAAATAATATAGAAAAATCGACTATCCTAAGGTTCAATATATACAAAAAGAAGAAAAAGAGTTTGCTACCCGAAGGTTTTAATGACAAATAATTACAAATGGAATCAAATAATTATTTGCAAAAAAAAATATATTTACAAGAAAAATAAGAAAAAATATTTACAAAAAAATGAAAAACAACAAGGAGGAGAAAATTAAATTTTATTTTAATTATATTATTTGCATAATTTACACAAATAGGCTTGACTTTATAACTATCCCTAATGGAGTTGCCAAATTGCTACGACGTACCTAAACAGCATCATGACGCTAGACAACAAAAAAAAATATTGAGAAAAAATTTAATGGAGCCGCCACCAATTTTTTATTCAGGGAAAATTATTGAAAAAACCTTTTGATTGACAAAATTGGTCATTTAAAAACGAGATTGGATTTGGGAGTCTAATCATGTAGGGGAAAGGGTGGAAATTTAATCCCGCTATACCCCCATTACATCTATCTTACGATAGTTACCTAGAAGTTATTATGCAAATTAATCATTAATAATTATATTTATTTTTCCTTAAAAATTATAACAATTATTTACAAAAACAAAAAAAAAAAGTAAAATAGAAAGAAACAAAATTTGAGAAAATTTAATATTTCGCTTGACGGGGTTATGCACTCCTACATATCCCCCGATGCAATGAAAAAATCAAAGTCATCGTCGTTCTTGTATAAATAATTGTATGTTGGGTTGATTTTATTTACAAAAAGATTTTTTGAAAAGAAAAAAATTAATCCACTTTTGCACAGGATTGAGGATAGCATAAACTATATATAATAAACTCTTACAATCTTTACAACCTTTGACAATGGTTAAACCATACATCAACATCGTTAGTTGATACATGGATTAAAAATATATAGGACTTTTATTCCGTAATAAAAGGTAGGACAATTAGGCCATTAATTTCAATGAAATTTTCCTTTTCCAATATTCAAATATTCCTTCATTGATTTATTTATCTCTCTTTAAAAGAAAAGAATAAAAACAAGGAAAAAGTCGATTTTTACAAGCCCTGGTTTTCAAAATCAAAAGAAAGAAAGGAAAGAAAAAAAAAGGCTAAGATAAAAATGTTTAAGAGTACAAAACCAAAACAGGTTACGTTGCTTAAGTGGGAGCAATCAAAACCTATTGTTGCACTCGAATATCATGGTGGAAGAGAAGGCACTAAGCTCATCAACCATGAACAGCCGCCATGATGGTGGTTTGTCGAGGTGGTGAGTGAAGATGGGACTGACGCAGCAGCATGGTCCTTCGATGTCGACGTTGACGTTGACGATGAGTACAACAATGGTTGAGAGCATATATACGGTGCAGGGTGATGATTGGCAGCAACATGGTAAAGGACAAAGGCTATGAGAGGTGAGGCTTCACCCTGGTTAAGAACAGAGATGGTGTGGTTAAGGACGATGGCATGCAATGCTGACGTTGACGTTGACGTTGACGTTAAGGTAGAGGTTATTTTGCATGGTTAAGAAGTTCATGTGGGCTGTTCAGCGACTGATTTTGCAACAGTGGTGCACAAAAAAGGGCTATGGGTGGCACTTTATGGTGGTTTGAGGTGAATGAATATGGTGGAGGGTGGTGTGTGAATGGATTGTTATTGGTTGAGAAGGTTGTGAAGGCTTAGTTTGAGGTTGTGTGATGCGGGTTTAGGAATAATAGTGGTGGCGCAAAGGTGATGGTGGCGGTTGTGGTGATTGATAAATAGAATGTTAGATTGCTATTTTGGGGTTGTTGTGATCAAAATAATAGAGTTATTGGTGGTTGAGATTATTCATAGAATAAGAAAAGAGGATAGTATTGTGTTGTGGTGATGGGTTGTGCTTTGATGCAAGCAGCTAATGGTGGTATTGAGATGGCAGTTGTGTGGTTTGATTGTCTTTGCAGTGATGGTTGAGGGGAGTAGATGGTGCTGCTATGGTTTTGAGGGTTTGGGAATAAGAAAATATTGAAAGTGGCCAATCCCCATCCCCCTCTTTATTGAGTGAATTACCTTTATGTAGAGTAGAGTAAGGGAGATGTTTGCTAATAGATTGATAAGAAATTTGAAAAGTAGTTGAGAAATTTTAAAAACTTGAGATAGGATAAGTTTATAAAAAGCTAACAGATGAATGAAAAATTTGAAAAGCAGATGAAGCTGGAGATATGATGAGATTCTAGAAAGCCTATAAATATATACAAATTTGAAAAGCAATTGAAAGCTTAAAGAAGATTCTAGAAGTTAAAAGAATTTTTTTAATTAAAAGAAAGGACAAAATATGGTGCTCACAAATAGATGTATATTAGATACTAGATTGTAGAGTAAAAATGAGACCAGAAGCTGCACTTTGCAGCTAGTCCTGAAATGAGGCTGAACGTTATAAGGTACTAGGCAATGATCATATTAGTTTGGGGTTAAATGTTACTACTTACTAGGCAATGATCATACTAGTTTAGGCTTTGAAGCCCATAATTGCCACCAACTAATTGGTATTAGTATTGGGTTCTGTCTTAAATGCACTTAGTAAAGTATAGTGCATGATGCACCTGCTGATGCATTGTGTACCTGCTTTTTGCCATATTCAAAAATTGTGGCTAAGTGAATATCAGAATATGGCTAAAAGAAATTATAAATGTGGCTAACCTACCTCTCCTTCTCTCTCCCCCAACTTTGGCTGCACACCCACCCTCATATTGCAATGACCCTTACTTTCAACATTCCACGAGGGCTTTCTTATCGGTGATTACATGGTCCCTTCATTCGACCACGACTAGAAGAACACAACGCTATTGAGGGCCTCGATCTCGAGCACTGGCTAGGCGTTGCAAAGCAACGTGAAAATGGAGTCCGAGTCTCCTTACTATCGTGGTGACGCCCCCTCCCAGGTGATGCCCCCTCCCAGTGCTTCTTCTTTACGGCATACGCCTTTGTTCAATTGCTGGTGAAGGCTATGCAGTGCAAAGGCGAGAAAATGGCATACGTGTGGAGGAGTGGTTGTTTCTGGTGGTAAGCAGAAAAGGAAGAGAGGTGCCGCACGCAGCTGTCCATGCCTTGAGGCCACAAAGTCAGCAATCTTATGGTCAATGATGATGTCTTTGACCTCATCCTCAGATCTATCTTGTGGTTGATCAGTCACACTGGTGAGGTGCGACGGCGAGGTGGTGAAGTGTGATGGGGAGGTGGGGGAAGCGGCAGTGCTAGGTCGGCATGGCAATGCAGTATATGGGTGGACGGAAGAAAAGGAAAAGTAAGGCAAAGGGAAGAGAGAATGTGGGAAGGAAACACAATACACCTGATTTTATGTGTAAGATGCATCACACACTTTATTTTATAGGGTGCATTATAAAACACACTTTAATATTAATATAAGTGTAATATATGCTCAAATCCAAAAAAAAGATAAATAATTAATAAATTAATAAGTTAAAAAAGCCTCTTTACCAAAATCCCTTACATAAACCCTTATGGACTGTTTGGATTGAGACAAAAAGGGGAGAAAGAAAATGAGGGAGGAGAAAATGGATAGAAAAAGAAATTTTTCTCTTATTTGGTTTGTAAGAGAAAAAGGGGGAGGAAAGAAAAGATACAATGGCCCTCACATGAAAACTTTTCTCCTTTTACTTGCAAAAAAAAATTGAAAGTAAGAAGGAGAATGATTTAAAAAGACAATTTTAACCTCTTTGATTATCAATAAAATGCATCTGTATTTGTAGTTAACTAAGTTAAACTAAACAGGAATAAAAATATATATGACATTCTACGACAAAAAATGTTGGCCAATTTTAATAAAATAAAAAATATTATAATAAAGTATAAAATGTAGATAATTATATATATAATATTATAAATTTATTTCATATGAACTTTATTTATTTTAAACAGATCGTTTTAAACTAAATTTTATAATTAAATATTAATAAATTATTATTTAAAAAATAATATTTATTATAAAATTAATTTTATATAATTTATAAAAATTATTTAAAATTTTAATAAAACTAACATATTTATATTTTATTATATAACAAAGATATATATGTTATTTTATATATTTTTTATTTTTTCTTCTTATTTTCTCTCATTTTTTCTCTTAATCCAAACAATGGAAGAAAAACATATTTTTCTCTTCATTTTTTTCTCTTTATTTTCTTTCTTTCCATTTTTTTCTCTTATTTTCTCTCCATATCCAAACAACCAATTAAAATAGTTATATTGGATATATTAGTTTCTAATAATAAATTGATAAATTGATCTCTAACATTTTAAAATATCAAATAAATTAATCCTTAACAAAAATAAACTAATATGTTAGTCCATAACCTTTTAAAATATTAGATAATTTAATCCTTTTATCAAATTTTTTATTAAATATTATGATGTGATCTATTAATTAGTTAATATAACCATGTTATCTCTCATCCTATACAACGTTATCATAATAAGCAAGATTGATTAGGATAATAAAATAGGAGATAATAATATTATATCAACTATTTAATAAACAATATCATAATATTTAATAAAAAATCTTCACAAAAGAATTAAATTATTTAATATTTTAAAATGTTAAAGATTTATTTATCAATTTATTTTTATTAAAAATTAATTTTTCTAATATTTTAAAATATTAAAAATTAATTTGTTAATTTATTTTTATTTATTAGAGAAAATTGATGGAAAATTGATGAGTAGTTTGGGAGGTTTAACTCAAAACCCTTCTTCTCTCCTCTTGCTTCTGTCGCATTTTCTGCGCGCCTCCCTCCTCCCTCCTCTCACCTCTCCTCCTCTCCTCATCTTATTCTCAGCACCCAAACACCATCTAAACGACGGCGTTCCCTTAGCTTAGCTTCTAGACCCTAGCTCCTCCTTCTTCTTCTTGCTCTTCTCCGGTTCAGTAGCGAAGATGGCGGCTAAACCGGGTTCGGCTCAGGACTACGCGGCACTGCGACTGCTGTTCAAGCCTCACATAGAGTCCTTCGATTACATGATTGAAGCCGGCTTGGAAACCATGCTCAGCCACATCAAGCCTGTTGAAGTTTTCGACTCTTTCACATCCACGAAGCTCAGAAATATCCTTTTCTATCTTTTTTTTCTCTCTTCTCTTTTTCTTTTCACTTAATTTGTTAGCTCCAAAAATATGCAATTTTTATTTTCTTATCGGTTTTCAACGCTGATTATTGCAAATTGCAATTTTTTTTTCCTCTAAAAGTATTGTGTTTGTTCTTAACACTTCATACTTTGGTTGAGTAATCCAGTGGTGTATCCGCCTACGAAGGAACGACTATCGAAGACGATGCGGGACGCCTTACTTCCATTTGAAGCAAGTTTTCAAAATTCCATTCTTTGTTATGCAGAACTTTTATTTTTATTCTTTTTGTTTGTTCAATGATTGACTCAGTTTGTACATTTTTCTTTCAACAGTGTAGACAAGCAAAAATTTCGTATACAGGGACGTTCAACGTAGATGTTTGCTTTCAATATGATGATGGCCCGATTATAAGAGAGAGTTTTAATTTTGGACAGCTTCCCATAATGCTGCAGGTTGGTTTCTTTGTGATTTTGATTAGACAAAATACGCATTTTGATATCTGATGGAAATTTTTCGGAATAAATTATTCTTTCAAGATTTGAAAATTCATCTATAGTCCCTCATTATTCAAAAAGGGGGCATATTAGTTCCTCTATACATAAATCTTAAGGATTGTTTTGGTGGTAGAGGATTAATATGTCCTCTTTTTGAATGGCGAGGGACTTGTGGACTTTCAAATTTTGAGGGATTAATTTGTCTCTCGAAATTTTTGTCAAGGATCAAAACAGGTGTTTTGTCTTTTGATCATGTTCTATATTAATGCTTCCCCGCCCCCCCCCCTCTCTCTCTCTCTCTCTCTCAATTTCTTACTTGTTAACTAGACGAACACATAACATATACTTAAAAGTTGTGTATGTGCATATAATAGTTTATTGTTTAGAGTGCTACTGTGCAAGGAACTATCGTAAAAGTGGCAGAAAATTAGCTGTTTTTGAGCTGCATAAATATGATGGATATTTTTTCCTCTTTCGCCTGTGCTGATGAGAGATGCATGCTGTGCAGTCAAAGAAATGCCACTTGAGAGGTGCTGATCCCCGCAAACTTGTGTGTTACAAGGAAGAGGCTACGGAAATGGGTGGGTAGGTAGTTTAACCCTGTCTGTGCGACTTAATGCATGATGTCGGTTCATAAAATGTTGTCAATTAAGGATATAAAGTCACTCATGTACCTGCTTTTGGGAGAATCGGTCCCCAACATGCTATAAAAACCTCTATGACCAAGTGGTTAGGAGTTCTCTGTACTATGTGGATGGTCTATCTGTATGACTTACTTTCTCTCTTTTTCCTTGGTCTTTCTCCTTTGGTTACTTCTTTTTGGTAATGCTAATGCAAAAGCTTATGAGATCTAAACCTATTTAAACACAATAAAATTAGGTAAATGCCTGTTCATGACATTAACTTTAACCTGAAATGCTGCTAATCAATAATACTGGATTAGATTTGAGTATAGACTACAGTGAGTGAGTTAGTGCTGACTCACCATCACAGTTCTATTGGAAAACATGATATGAGACTACATTTTGTTGTTTTATTAGCATTTCTTATTTTCCATGTTCTGTTTTGTTTCTTACTTTGTTTCAATACCTAAGTAGCTTGTTTGCGCAGTTGACTCTATGGCTGATAATTGCTTTATCAAACACCTTATCTTTTCAGTTACTTCATTTTGAATGGCCTTGAGAGAGTTGTTCGACTGTTAATTTTGCCAAAACGGAATTATGTAAGCAATCTTTTTTGTCTTATTCACTTCCTTTATTGCAAGTTAGCCTGAGTGGTCTGGTTTCTACATAAGTTAAAGTCTGTTATATCAGTCCAGGAACATGTAACAGGACTATTGGGGGCCAATAGCAGCTTTGAAGGCTGATCATGGATTTCTCAAGCCCATGTCATAGCTTTATTAATTTCTTCATTTGTTCCTTAAATGTTGTAGCCAATGAGTATGGTGCGGAATTCATTTAGCGACCGGCGGGAAGGATATACCGATAAAGCAGTTGTAATAAGGTTTGTCATATCTGCAGTTAGTGCTATTTTAAATGACTAAATTATATTGTGTTGTTGTTTACATACATTTTCTGTTGTAGTGAACATGTATATTTATTTATTTATTTATTTTTTTAATTTTTTTTTTCGGTTGAAGATTGTTGCCCTTAATGTTGGTATATTTGTTCATATCTTCTAGCTTGTTACTTTCCTGTTTTTAACACTCGTGAAGGTGCCATGCAATTAAATGATTAGATGTTGGTACATTTTGGACTCTTTCCATTTCCATTTTCTTTTTCTGGTATTTTTTTTTAGTTGTGTATTTAAATGTTGTACCAGATATGCAACTGCTTCATCTATAGATTTTTAACTTATTACGATTTTTATGGATTTTATAAGCCAAGGGGAATGGAATGGGAGAAAAGGCAAAGTGAAGGGAAGGGAAAGTGTTTACTTTATGGCTTTGCTTTGTTTAGGTTGCTTCAACCAAAGATAAAAATGAAACTGGCTTCTCTTTCTTTTTCCCTTAGAAGGAACTGATTTCTTTTCATGGAAGTCATGTAACAAAGGCCAACACTAGAGAAGTCACTTTCTACGATATAAGAGAAAGAGGTATATGCTGATTTTGGATGTCTAGTGGCTGAAAATGATGTTGAAGAGCATATAAATCGAATGAGGAGTTGAGGGTGCTGACAATCATGGAACTGGATCTGATGGTGTATCAGGTTCCATAGATCGAATACGCTATTGGATTGATTTCCATTTCTCTGAGGATGAATGTATACCCAAGAATGTTTTCTACCTGTTGTTTGTAATTTTGGACGTGTTTGTTTCAGCCTTAAAAAGCGGTTTTGATAAGAACCCTGGGAGAACACACCCAAAAAGCTAGCCATTGTGATTGGAGAGCTCAAGGCCTTACAAATCCTCCACCAGAATCCCATACTTTCAATGTGGGATTCAAGTCCCATACCTTGCAATGGGATCCTAACATCCCACCATCTTTGCACCCCCTGTGCCCATGTGAGCTGGTTGCGCAGTAGCCTCTTGACTATTCTCGGGTCAACATTGTGCTGGCATCACCACCCACGTCGTTCAATTGCAGCTGAGAACATGATGGAAGGCTTTGAAACCAATTTAGAAGAACCTTAGGAGAACACCACCACACCACAAAAGCTAGCCATTGTTATTGGAGAGACCAAGGCCTCATAAACCCCCCACTTCTGAGGTGGAACTCAAGTCCCATACCTTGCAATTGAACCCTACTAGAATATCTAATGCATGCTATTCTGTATGCATTAGATATATATTGCATGCTGTTCTGCATTTGTCCAATTATATGGCAATTGGAAGCAATAATAGATATTCACATTGAGCTATTAACAGATTACTGCATTTAATTTTAATTTTATAGATGTTTGGAAAATTAACCTGTTTGTTTATCATGTCTTTCAGAAATTGGTTAATTTTTTGTGTCCAAACATAAAGTCAAACATTCATTGATTTCTTTAATGTTTTACTCCTCATATTGGAATACATTATGATTTTTTAATTATTCAGGTGTGTAAGAGCAGACCAGTCATCAGTAACAGTAAAATTGTATTATCTTCGCAATGGGAGTGCAAGACTAGGTTTCTGGTAAGAAGCCTGTGGTTGATTACTTGTTTTACTGCCTTAAGAAAGTCTTCATGGTTTGGTATTTAAGTAGAAATGTTTCATCATGATATCATTTTGCAGGATGAAAGGAAGGGAATACTTACTTCCTGTAGGTATTGTTTTGAAGGTAATGAGAACCGATTCTATTTAATTACTCTAAAATTCGGCTTTATTTTTTTAGGTATAGCATGCTATAGTTTCCTATTATCCCTTTTCTTTTCCCCCTTTTCAATTTTTGGCTGTCAACAGATTTGCTTACGGCATAACTGATCTTTTGTGACAGGCCCTCATTGACACCACTGACCGTGAAATTTATGTAAATTTGACAAGCTGCTATAATGAGAAGTATGAAAAGGGAAAGGGCTGTGTTGGGACCCAGCTTATTGGTGAAAGGGCAAAAATAATTTTAGATGAAGTTCGGGATTTGTCTATGTTCACTCGTCTTCAATGTCTAGAATACATCGGTACGTAACGTGGCACTCTTCGAGGCCCCTTTGTTGATCAATTTGCATATTTCTATATTAATTTCTTTGTTTTAAATTCAGGAGAGAATTTCCGGCCTATTATGACTGGACTTGAGAATGACAGCTATCCTATTGTAAGTCTTATTTCATTATTTTATTAATTTTGTTGGAGAAAGGGTTTTATTTGACCTTATTTCTCTATATTGATTTCATGAATTTCTTTGTTTGCTAGGTGGCTGAAGCTGTTCTGATGGACTACATATTTGTTCATCTGAATAATAATTTTGACAAGTTCAATCTGCTCATGTTAGCCACTTGCTCTTCTCCATCTATGTGATGATTTTGAATGATTAACACTATTTTTTCTTATGCATATAATATCTCTGTTGTGACCCTCTAAGTCTTGGAAACATGATAGAAGTAATCTGCTCATTAAGTCTTCTTGAAAATGGTAGTTGTCAGTGATATAAAAAAATTCAGATAGTATACTATTTCTCTTTTTTCCCTCCTTATACTTTTACTCTTTTAACAATCTATTTGTGGATGATCTACTTATTGTTTTCTCACATTTTAGCTTTTGTTTTTCTTCTTCCTTTTAGCTTCATGTTGCAGAAACTTTTCTCACTTATTGATCAGACATCAGTACCTGACAACCCTGATTCCCTGCAAAATCAGGAGGTTTTGCTCCCTGGCCATCTGATTACACTTTATCTTAAGGTAGAAAGCTTTAAACTTTTCATAATATATTTATGGCTAAACTAAAATATGAGTCCTTATATTTATTGGCTTCTCCTGAAAGGGATCTTTTTCAAAAAAACTTTTGCAGTGGTGTTATAAGTATTTCTTTTTTACAAACAAACTAAAAAAGAGGTCAA
Organism: Pterocarpus santalinus; assembly: GCA_031439595.1. NCBI lineage: Eukaryota > Viridiplantae > Streptophyta > Magnoliopsida > Fabales > Fabaceae > Pterocarpus > Pterocarpus santalinus. Next base: position 25,853,714 of record CM062529.1, read on the forward strand.
AGCTTAAGTTCTTCCTCATTTCTAGCATTTATATATTGTTATGGATCCTAGGAAAAACTGGAAGATTGGCTGCAAAGAGGAAAAAGGCTTCTTCAAGACGAGATCAATAAAAAAAGCAAGAAGTTTGATTTTGGTGACAGTATGTATATGTTTATTGGCTCTTTCAATGTGTTATTTACTAGGACTCTTATGTTGTTGCCATCTGCTAAAATCTTTGTATGGAACATCTTGTTGTAATCATGAGATCATAAGGGTCTATTTGGTTCCTGTTTTCATTTCCTATGCTTTTTGTTTTTAGAATTTTGTGAAGGAAATAATGAAAACTGGAAATAAAAATGGGAAACTAGATTTTGTTGTTCTCACTATTTTCACCTTTTCCTTCACAAAATCTTTAAAATAGGAAACAGAAAGTGAAAACAAGAAATAAAAACAGAAACTAAACAGGTCCTGAATGTTTTACTGTCTTTCTTTTGCTATTCAATGCACTCTATATACTGCTATTTGATGCCTAAACTGATGATGTTCATCACAAATAATCTTTTCATTACATTGTTTGCCTCTTGGGTATTGCAGTTATGCAAGTAAAGAAAGTTTTTGATAAAAATCCATCAAAGCAAGTCAGTACAACTGTTGAAAATATGTTGAAAACTGGAAGATTGGTTACACAAACAGGTCTAGATATGCAGCAGGTATTCAGTTGCCAATTCTTGGTCAAATTATGTCTGAGTTTGTCTTTGCCAGCTGTCAAATGTCATAAGAAATGTGCATAAAAAATTAGATATTTTTTTTTATTGCTTCATATGTCGAGACAATTAACTTTTATCTATAGTGTGCCATTTTGTTGTGTTCAACATGATCCCACAATTTAAAGGATTAGATACTAATTATAGTTGTCAATATCAGATGGCGGCTCATGGCGGTGAGCCAAAAATCTGCCATAAAATTATGGTGAATGGCATGGCGGGTTATTGTGGAAGCCATGGCGGACTGAATGAACATACATATATATACAAAAAAAACTGCTAAGCATAATAAATAATAAAAACTAATAACATATATCAAGAACAATAAAATTAAAAACATATTTTAAGTAATAAATTCAGCAAATACATCACAAAACATAAAAATCAATATTCTTAAATATAGAAATAATATATTATAATGTAACATGGCATTTTATAAATATAAAAATAAATGTGTTTTGCATGAAATTAAAAAGTTTATCTTAAGATATTGCAATTTATTTAGAAAATAATATTCTTAGCTCTAATGTCTAACGGAAAAGGTATCAATTCCTTCTTGTCCAAGTCCATTATTTGCAAACATTACAACTTCAATATTCCGAAATCAAAAAAAAAAAAAAAAGGGAGAAAGAGAGAGAGAGAGAGAGAGAGAGAGAGAGAGAAGGCTGCAGATGATCTAAAAGCTGCTGTACAGAGAGACTGAACGGTGCAAACTGCAAAGACTAATATTAGTAGATTACAAAATAAAAAAAAATAAAAATTAAAACATATTGCAGAGATGGAGACAGCTAGAAGGCACAAAAGAAAAAAGATCTCTTTTCAAACTGTAGCAGAAAGCACAGACAACGACAATGAGCAAGTAGTGACAGAGAGAAAAGACTCTTTGCGATGGCATCACGGCTGCACACTGGGGGCAAGAAGGAGTTTGCCGTCTGCCCGAGTCCGGTTCACCGCTGTCTCCACCCGAGTTCAACCCATCGCTGCCACGTCGAATGGCCTGAAAGTTTGAAAGCTGAGGTAGAAGAAGACACACCTCCAACACGCGTCGCTGCCGTGTTTGTGTTGTTCGCATGTCTGACACCGGTATGGTAGGCTTAGAGGCATGTCCGTGCTTCAATATTCCCCAAAATATCCTCTGAAGTTTGAAAAAAAAAAAAGGGGCCAGCTGATATTTGCTGCCATGCCCACCATGAACTGCGATGGCACCATGGCGCCATGCGCATGCCAGCCGCCATGGCCTGCCATGATATTCTGCTAGGGGATGCACTCTCCCATGGTGGTTTCCTTGATTTCCTGCACACCATGGTGGGATGGCACCGCCATGGCAGATTTTTAATAACACTGATACTAATAGGAATTGGGCCTGTAATTAATGCACCTTCAAAGTTAAGAATTAGAGTTAGTATTTAGCAAAGGGAGGTATAAAAGAGGTTGTTAGAGAAGCAGAAGTCATCAATTGAGAAATCAGGAAGTCAGGAACTAGAAGAGCAAGGGATTTCTCGAATATCCCTAAACCATTGTATTCTCATTAGCAAATAGTACACACTTTCTTGTGTTTTCTTGCTATTCTTTGAACCAATTCTATAATTGGTATCAGAGCTCCTTGATCTAGGGAGGAATACATTTTGGAATGAGAATAGAAGCAAAGATGGAGGCTATGCAAAGAAGCCTACAAGAGTTGAGTCACCTGGCAGAAGATACGCGACTGCATGCAATGGGAAGCTGAGGCAGATCATTGCCAAATCTTGGAGATTCTGGATAGTAGTCTTGAGGACAACTTCCAAGAAATACAAAAGGGGCAGGACATGATATTGGGGATCCTTCAAGAACCTGTCACAATGGAAATTTGGGTTTGGGAAAGGAGAATTCAGATATTCATTGTGGAGAAGGCAATAATGAGCGATGAAGGAGGATGGACATACCTTTGTTTTTGTGTGGTGATGTTTACGGTTGGGTGAATAAGGTGGAATTGTACTTCCAAGTAGGAGGGGTAGTGGATAGGGAGACTTGCTGCAGTGATGGAAGCCATGGAGGGTTGAGCATTGACTTGGTTTCAGTCATGGGCATCTTACATTCAGAATCCTAAGTGGGCCATGCTTAGGAGTGCCTTAATCAGAAGGTTTCAGCCTTGAATGATCCAAAATCCATGAGATATTGCTTTGATTAAAGGAAGAAAGGTCTATGAGAATTTATAGAAGAATTTGAGGCTTATGCACGGCTATTAGTAGCCAATTTGCAGAAATATTTGAAGGGCCCTTGAATTGTTTAAGGGAAGAGGTGAGAGAAGAAACCAAACTCCATCCTGCTGAAACTTTATTCTATTTAATGGATGTGGCTTGTTTAATTGAGGAGGAAAAAGTGATTTTGAACAGGGGAAAGGAAATATTGATAGTTCAAGATTGAGGGATATAATACAAGTTTTTCTTTTGCTAGAAGTAATATGGTGGATGGAAGCACAAGTTTAGGGGTGAGTGGGGGCTGTGCTATAGCTGTAGGGTTTATTTCCAACATCAGGTCTAGTTCTTGTGTACCACAAGCAATAAAGCCCAAGGGAAAATGAATGATACAATTGAATTTAATAGGTGGGGGAGAAATTTCAGTCAAGTGCCTGAGGCTGAATGCAAATAGAAGAAAGAAGAAGCTGTGATGAGGGAGCAAAAACAAGAGGAGTTCAATTTTGCAAGGTTTCAAGAAGGCTGACCAAGTTGGATGCAGGTTCATCCATACAGGTAGATGGGTTATTGGCTGCCAAGCTTCCACCACCATCGCTGCCAGCGCCAAAACCGCGAATGGTTGATGTCACGACATTTGCCTTTGAGGTGCAGGCGGAGATGGCTGCCGCACAACAATTTCTAGTAGCACTGATATGAGAGAGGAGAAGGAAAAAAGATGAAGAATTGGATATCCAGAAATTAGGGCAAACTTCTGACCTAACGGGCTAGGCCCAATTGAATGATGAAAATACAATGAACATAAAAATCATAGAAGAAAAAGAGCTGAGTTCTTTTTTTGACTTAGTGGACCAAGCTCAAACAGTTGGGAAGAATAGTAAGGAAAAAAGGGCTAAGTTGAAGCTGCAAACCCTAGGCCCATTTTTTGGACTTGTGCAATGAGACCCTATTTACTGAGAAGGAAGAGCTGGTCTTTGAAGACCTTTTTGCCCATGATGGGCTGTGCACACCGAGCACCGAAAGAAGATCATTTGTGTGGCAGAAGACATAAACCCAACTTGTGTTGTTTTGGATGCTATCACTAGTGAGAACACAGGCTGTCTGTAAGTTTGATGAATCATCACTGGTTGCAAAGACAACCAATTTGACAAAACGCACCAAATACCTGCAAATGTCAGAATACCTTTGTCCTTAATTGTCAAGTCGTGGGACCTGGGATAAAGTCTTACAGCAGATCTGTTGTGCTTCTAAACCATCACCTTGAGACAAGGTTATTTATTTATTTTTATTATTATTATTATTTTTTTGGGGGGGGGGGGGTTTATTGATAGGGACGGGATTATAATTAATGGGCATTAGTAGTTAAGAATTAGAATTGTTCATTAGTAACTAAAGATATAAAAGAGGGTGTTAGTGGTGCAAAAGTCATCAGTTGAGAAATTAGGAAGTCAAGAGCTAGGAGAGCAAGGGATTTCTCAAATATCTTTTCACCACTGTATTCTCATCAGCAAATTATACACACTTTATTGGGTTTTCTTGATATTCTTTGAACTGATTCTATCAGATACATAACCGTATTGTAAAAATCATGACTAATTCAAACATTATGTTTTTTTATGCTTCCATTTGGTTAGTATGATTCCCCTGCTTCCCTTCTCTCACTCACTTGATGGTTTTCCAATTTGTTTTTCTCACTTGAAACTTTCAATATGTCAAAATTGTTCCTTCGGATCAATTTCTTGCAAATCTTATTTTTAGTTCCTAACTCATTCGTTAAGTACACCCTCTTTCCACCTTGGTAAAACTATTTGGAAGTCCAAAGTTCCCTCTAACATTAAATTCTTTACTTACACTGATGTGCATAGAACTAATACCAATGACATGTTGCAAGTTTGAAGGCCGCATTTGGCTATTTCCCTTGATGTGTGTTATTTGTGAGATGAATTTAGAATCAGTATCACATCTGTTTTTTCACTGTCTTGTGGCTCCTTGCAACCTTAAATATGTTCCTGTTGACTGGTTAAATGGTTTTGGGGAAAGGAAGGAGGCCAAATGTGTGTGGCAATATGCTATATATGCCATTATTTGGAGTATTTGGTTGGAATGTAATTCTCGTATCTTCAATGACAAGCTTTTAGATGAGCAAGTTTTGTGGCTTCTATTTGGTGCAAATCACATGATTTTTTTAGAGGAGTTTCCCTCTCAATCATGTAAGAGATTGGAAAGCTATGCTTCATTGATAATATTTTCTTTTGTTTGTTTTTGTTCTTGTAAAGAGAATCTCTTGTCCTCCTATCTTCTTGTATCATTCTTCTCTTCATCTCAATAAATTTTTTTTTATCCAAAAAAAATTTCATGTAATTATGCAAGTATAATTGGTTAGTTGCTTTACATATCTTTGCTTTTGTTAGCCTGACGCCCTTGTAAAATTCATTGGTTATATTTGCTTGATCAGAGGGCAGGCTATACAGTTCAGGCTGAAAGGCTGAATTTCTTACGTTTTCTTTCACATTTTCGTGCTGTTCATCGAGGGGCCTCGTTTGCTGGACTTCGTACTACAACTGTCCGGAAGCTGTTGCCTGAGTTAGTACATTTTTACTTAATCAGCAGATCACATGATCTTGTTATAATATGCATACATAAATATACACATATGTCTATTATTTATGAGCCTTGTGTTTTTCTTTTAAATAGGTCTTGGGGTTTTCTTTGCCCTGTGCACACTCCTGATGGGGAGCCCTGTGGATTGTTAAACCACATGACTTGTACTTGCAGTAAGTTATTTCTCTTTGTCCTCCTGTTTCTGTTTCATTTGTCTTCACCTTTTCAGTTTTGTGAAAGAAAAATTTGCAAGTTTTACATGCCTGTAGATTCTTAGTACTTATTGTGCATCGAATTTTGGTACTTCACTTACATTCACTCAGTATTGCCTTTTGAACCAACTTCAAATGAATGCTGTTCTATAGATAGACTAGGTTTTCACAGAGACATGTAGACTTCAACTGTCAATTTACTTTAGGCAAAAGTTATTCTTGGTGAAACAAAACTCCACTTTAAAAATGACCAGCCACTTAACTGGGCCACTTAACTGGTTAAATATGTTCAAGGATTGGTTAATGTGCAACCAGTTATTTACTTGACCAACCTCTTAAGTGATTATCAATAATTCCCTATTTGTCACTTTCTAATTAGCTGGAATGTGGATGAAATCAGAAAGTAGACAATTCAATCTAGCTGAAATCCCGCCTATGCTCGTTGTAGCCTAGTCATTGTGGTTGAACTGAGTAGAGATAAACATCAATTGCTTGGTGGGGCTGTGTAATGAACATTTGCTCATCCAGCCCAAGTTGATGCCATCGATTTTGACAAGTTTATCTACAACCAATTATCAGATCATGACCATTAGGTCATATAATACATTCTATTTGTTGCATGTGATGATAAAAAGCAATAAGTGACACTGTGTTTTACAAATTTATGTAAAGTGAAATAAGGGTTTCTATCATTTCTATCAGCTTTACTGCAAGAAAATTAGCATTATATTTAGATTGTATGTTAAAAGGGATTACAGACTTAATGATGGCATAGAGCATGTACATCAGGCCATTGCTTTGCAATTTCTTGTTCAACAACAATGTCTTTTCCTACTAGGTGGAGTTGGCTATATAGATTAGATGACACCATCATGTTATATTGTAATCCATGTCTGTAGACAAGTATTCTAAATTGAAGTCTTTTTTAATGGTTTCATCTATATTTTTCTTGGAGTCTGTCTACCTCTAACTATTTGGCTTCCTTCCATCTAATTTACTCTTTTTACTGGGGCTTCTATAGGTCTTTTCATCACATGACCATAGAACCTAAGACAAGCTTTTACCATCTTTTCCACTATAGGTTCATTTATTGAACGCAATATTCTCATCTCTACAGGGTTGAACTTATTCTCTTGTTGGTCTTTTATTGCCCAACTTTTTGTCCCATACAACATTGCTGGTCTTACTATGCTAAAATTTTTCCTTTAGTATGAATGACTCTTTTCAGTCAAAAATAACATTTGAAGCACTATTCCATTTCATCCACCCATAATCCTATGGTTTACTTTTCTCTTCATTTTGTATGATGGAACCCCAAGATATTTAAAGTGCATGACTTGTAGTTTGGTATGATCTCCAATTGTCACCTCAAAGCTAGAATTAGTGTGCCTCTTCCGTATATTCTGTCTTATTTCTACTTAAACAAAAAACATGTAGTACCAAAGCTTGTCTCCAGAGCTCGAACTCTTCATTTAGTTCTTCTCTCAACTTACAATTAGGGCTGTGTTTCCTACTATTCTTTGTTCCATCAAATATATATGCATCAAATTTTCATTGGTCTTAATTTATCGAAATAATGTTTCATGCAGTAGATATGCTGTGTAAGAGTTGTTTGGTTTTAAGGAAAGTGAGAGAGTGATAGAAATCGAGAGAAACTGAGTAAGTATAGAGAGAGAGAGAGCTACAAAGCTACCAATGCCTGGTTGGTTCAAGTGGTTGGACATTTGTTCTCTTTAAGGAAAGTCTTATGAATAGAGAAAACTACCGCTGAAAAAGCTTTACCGTCATAGTGGGTTGACTTGGCTTGAGCTAGATTAGTTGGAGTTCTGTGAACTCTGAATACTGGTGGTCTAAACCAAAAAATATATACGAAGTCTATCTCAGTGGATCACTATTGCATATATTCTACTCTCTATGTGGTAAATTATTTAAAATGTTACTAGTCATAAATTACAGCAGAGGAAATTTCATGGGTTAGCAAGAATTTCTTTGTTTATCAGCACTTAAATTAATACAACCACTAAAGTTCACTATTTCTGTCTCTTCTCTATTTCAGGGGTTACCTCATTCTTCGATTCTCAAGGAAACATTAAAGATTATTTTAATATCAAAATGTCTATCCTCGATATTTTAATTGAAGTTGGAATGACACCATCTTTGCCAAAGCTAGTTCTTCCTGGCCCACCTGAAGTTCTTACTGTTCTTTTAGATGGTTGTATTGTTGGTTGCATACCTTCCAGTGAAGTTGAGAAAGTTGTGGTGCACATGAGAAAATTGAAAGTGTCATCTGCTGCAGTGGTTTGTTTTTGTCAAATTTTCTTTGTTTCCTGTATAATATAAAATCATCTTGGTATTGAATTAAATATTATGTGTTGCAGATTCCTGATGATCTGGAAGTTGGTTATGTTCCATTGAGCATGGGTGGAGCATATCCCGGTCTCTACCTGTTCACATCCCCATCAAGGTTTGTTCGGCCAGTGAGAAATATATCAATTCCTTCTGATGGAAGTGAAAACATTGAACTTATTGGACCATTTGAACAGGTAAATATAGATTTTATTTTTATGTATAATATTTTGTATCTGATAAATTAAAGCCATCTTTATGGAGATGAGTACTTTCACCTGGGGATCTGTCAAATTTGTTTTTAGAGATTTTTATATTCCTTATCAGGTTTTTATGGAGATAAGATGTCCTGATGGTGGAGATGGAGGAAGAAAAAGTTCATTTCCTGCAACTCATGAGGAAATTCATCCAACAGGAATGCTTAGTGTAGTGGCTAATCTTACACCATGGTCAGATCATAATCAGAGCCCAAGAAATATGTACCAGTGTCAGGTCCTATAATCTTTTATATTGTGTCTTGGTGTGTTCAAGTTTGTATGAGCTACAGATTTTTACAGTTTGTTGTGGCTCACAATGTAGATGGCAAAGCAAACAATGGCATTCTCTTCACAAACAATTCAGCATCGTGCAGATCAAAAATTATATCATCTTCAGGTTTGCTCAAATCTTGGTATAGATTGCAGATACCCATTGTTCCAAATAAAAACAGGGAACAACCATAACATTTGGTCTTGAGTTAATTACATCCCTTGCATTTTACATATCATTGCTTATACTTTGTCCTCCTCTTGAGACTTGAATTTGGGGCTTTTTCAGACTCCCCAGAGTCCCATTGTGCGCACAAGTGCATATGCTAAGTATAGCATGGATGAATATCCAACAGGAACAAATGCAATAGTTGCAGTTCTGGCATATACAGGGTAACTGCTTTAATGCAAAGCAACTGTATTTTAATCTTCTTGTTCTATTTACAAATATATTTTGTTAATGGACAAATGGATTACAGATATGATATGGAGGATGCCATGATTTTAAATAAGTCATCAGTGGAACGGGGAATGTTTCATGGGCAAATATATCAGGTTTGATACCTGACAATGCTAATTAAGCTTTCTTGATTTGAATGTGTTAAGTGTTTATTTCTCACAGTGCTATTGTGATATGCCATTATTTTGATATTTCATTTTTGAAGTTTTAGCCATCTACTCTCGATCAGTTTCATCTCATTGGAACTTCATTGTTGCTCTAATTTTTTTACCTTAATTGTGGTGTTATAATATGCTTATATTATGGTGTCGTTTGATCCATGTAACCAACCTCACCTAGGGAGATAAGGCTTAGCTATTGTTGTTGTGGTGTTTGAGTTTGATCCTGTTTTTCATGGCTTGTTCCTCATTCCACATCTCTCTCTCTCTCTCTCTCTCTCTCTCACACACACACACACACACAAAACACACCACCTGCGGCAAGTACTGGATCCTTAACTTCAGACTCTCATAAGTCAGGATTTTCTCTTAACTGCCATCTTGTTGGCATGACCATTGGTTTTAGTAAATCTATCCTTCTTTTCCAATGACATTCTATTAGGACAAGTTATTCGAGGTCTAGATAAACTTTAATGCTCTTTCTGGAGCTTGCAGATAATCATGTTTATTGCTACATTACATTAATAATGTGATGCATTAACTGATTTGGGTATGTATCTGTACTTTCCTTTTCTCCCCTGCTCTTTTATGGTTTAATAATTTGCTTATAGTGAAGTTCAGTTGTTTGCTTTGAATATAGGATAATGTTTCCTGCTGCAAATTCTGATCATAAATTTGCTTCTATGACTGTAATGGCAGACTGAAACTATTGACCTGACTGAACTAGGCAGCAAGTTAGATCGATCTTCAAAAATGTTCAGAAGAAGTAACATAGAGAAATCGGGTTGTCATACACTTGATGCAGATGGCCTTCCACATGTTGGTCAGGTTTGCCTTCGTCTCCCTTTCTTCCCTCCACCCCCCCCCCTCTTTTCCTTTTTCTTTCTCCCACTCCTCCTGACTGCAACGTTGTCCGATAAAAATCTTAATGTGTGACTTTCAGATGATACGACCAGATGAACCCTACTGTAGCATTTATAATGAAGTGACAAGTTCGGTACACACCTACAAAAAGAAGGGTTCTGAACCTGTTTATGTTGACTATGTTGCTGTTGATGTCAAAAACAAGAAGCACCTTCAGAAGGCAAGTCAGTGCTTTTGCATGTATTGTAAGCATTACAAGATAGTAGGTTGAAAATTTTGAACATTTATGATTTATTATTGTTAAGTGTATAAATAATTATTGGGCCACCACCTAATAGGCATAAGCTTTTGGATTGGTTAATCCCATAGTTATGAAAACCGGACCAGACCAGCCGGTCCGACCGGTTAAACCCGGAACCGGACCCCTATCCGGTCCGGTTAATTAGAAAAAGTCAACAATTTAAAAATCGGTCAATAACCGGAAAAACCGGTCATAAACCGCTAAACCGGTAGCGATTCAAGTGGTTGGCGGTTTTCACAGGTTTTAAACAATTTGGCCCAGCCATATGTTCTCATATTTATAGGCTACTTAGCTAGCACTGCAAACTACTCCCATCGATCTGGGACTAAGTTCTCATATTCATATGCCACTTAGCTAGCATTGCAAGCTACTCCCATCGATGTGGGACTAAGAAGTACACAAGACAACTTTATTGGAACTGTACTTCAACTTGTGAAACTTTTAAATGCTTGTGTGATCATAATTAATTTAGTTTTTTAATTTTAATATTTGTTGTGATGAATTTTTGTGTTGTTTAATAATTTTTATTTATTTTGTAGTATATAATTAATCATATATATAGGTATATTTATTTTATATTATATAATTTTGTAGTATATAATTAATCATATATAGATATATGTCTATTTTATATTATATTCCGGTTGAACCTCGATTGAACCGATTGAACTAATAAACCTCTGAACCAGTATTTTATCTGGTTCAATAACCGGTCCGGTTTTCGGAACCTTGGTTAATCCATGACATGGTGTCAATGCCTTTGACCTAGGGCTCAAAAGTTTGATCTTGTTTCCCACATTACTCTAATTAAATTATATGTTCAGCACAGGATATGTTGAGCCTATGCTTTGTCTACCTAGCCCAAGGGGCTTTTGTGGAGCTGGATGTGTTATAGATATTAAAACCGTTGCTAGGCTGGTTTATACATGTTCTTATATATAGGGAAAGGATCAAGTAAGAGGAGTGGGTAATTGTGAGAGTGAGAAGAGCAAATTTTAACCATCGGATCTTACATGGATAGTCAAGATTAAAACATGAAGTCATGTGACATTTTAAGTGATCATGTAACTTTCAAATAACTTTCAATTCATGTATTCTTATCTTGTTCAGCTTCTGTTTATTTGTCGTAATTAGCCATTGTTTGCCCCTTTTGGTAAATATTGGGTGTATCCTAGGTTATTGATCCAATTCTGGTGACTAACTCAGAACGGTTTTGTTTGAACTAAATAGCCAAGTTTTTTGTATGACAATGTGGCATCTATGCTATTATTTGGTGCATTTGGTTTGAGCATAATTGGCATGAACAGTTGATTTGGGGTATGACAAGCATTTGGCTTCTATTTGGTATTAAATACATAGATCTTGATGGATATGCGGAGGGATTGAGTAGCTTTGATTAGTTCATTTGTCACAAGAGATTCTTTGATTTATAACTAAAAATTTCTATATATTTTTTTCCTGATGAATTTTTATATTAGCCACTACACTGACTAATCCTAGTATGTATACCAAATGTTGTTACAAGAGATGTATGGTACAGGCAGTAGAAGCAAAAATTGATAACAATGGACAATTCAGTTCGATCTTTTAATTTTTGCATTTGCTTATAATTATTTCAGGTTAACATACGGTTCCGACATCCTCGGAACCCTGTCATTGGTGATAAATTTAGTAGTAGACATGGGCAGAAAGGTGTTTGCTCTCAGCTGTGGCCAGACATCGATATGCCATTTTCTGGAACTACTGGGATGCGACCAGATCTCATTATCAATCCTCATGCATTTCCTTCCAGGATGACAATTGCAATGCTTTTGGAGTCTGTTGCTGCTAAGGTACTACAACTAAATAAAGTTATAAGCGTGAAGATAGCTGTATAAATTATCATTCTTTTCATTTGGAATACTTGATGGAAAATGAAGATATGTCATGTATAATGACCTTATTATCTATGTAGTTTCTATTTGTTTTTGTCTCTGCAAGCATTTTTATGTTTAGGTTGTTATCTACGTGAGTGCTAATTGTGTTAGGAAAGGTATAAAAGATTGATTATAATTTACAACTAATTCTTTCAGGGAGGCAGCTTACATGGAGAATTTGTAGATGCAACTCCATTTCGTAGTTCAGTGAAGAAAAATAATGGGGACTCTGAATCAAAATCAGGTTCGCTTGTTGATGAACTTGGTCTCATGCTAAAAGAAAAGGGATTCAATTACCATGGTTTGGAGGTGCTGTACAGTGGGGTGTATGGAACAGAATTAACGTGTGAGATCTTTATTGGGCCTGTTTATTACCAGCGGCTACGTCACATGGTTTCAGACAAATTTCAGGTGAACAAATCTACTGTTTTGCCTTCCTATGAAACTAGCAGTCAGCAAAAAAATGCTTCTTCTCCATATTTGTTTTAATATTTGGTCTTAACTTTGTAGGATTCACTTTCATCTTTTGAAATTATTTTGAAAAGAAATTGTCAAATTACTGCTTTTATTTATTTCTTTCCCCTCGAAGTTTTGCATTGTTGCTTCTAATTAAATTCCTTCAAGTTGAAAATTGTTAGTGATAGTCGTAATTTCACCTTGTGGCCTTTCTAGATATGATAAACTTGTGTACTGATTTGTATGCCGAGCATATGTTCAAATTGTTTTAAATATTGCTGATGGAAGGGGTCAAGTGTGGTATCCTCTGGTGCCAAGTTTCTCTTTCTACCCTTTCTGAAACAAATACTATGATGTATTAAAACTCATGGAGGTCATCACGAGAACTCATAATATGTCTCTGTATAACTGGTTTTTTACATTATGATTTCAGTCTCGGTGCTAAATTGTAAGGAATTATTTAAAGCACCTTTTTATAGAAAAGGAAATTTATTAATTATAAATAAAGGAGTCTGTAGAGAGAGAGGATGGGGTATCCTCACAAGAAGAAAGACATGTAAATTTGACCCATGTAACAAAGGTAGACCAATCTCTTTGCATATCTTCTAAAGAGACACCTCTAAGAGGACTGTTTGCAACACAACAATGAAGCTTGAAAAGTAATCCTATCCCAAATTTTGTCTAAACAGGGTCGCCTTGAAAGTCCTAGCATTCCTTGTTTTAATGCACTTAAACCTGTGGCTTTTGATACCACCGCTAAATTTAGCCTCTAAGGTTCCCCCAAATGGTTTTACAGCTAATTTGGTAGTTGTTGCAAAATCAGTTTTTCTGCTTATCCCCTTGTCATCAGAAGTTGACCTAGTAATCTAAATTCAAAGAGCTCTTGTATGGTCACATTCTGTTGCCTTTATGCATCAGACATTTGGGGAATAGCTAATATTTAAAAGCACTTGAAGTTTGCTGTAATGCTTGTCTCTTCTTTTTTATCACAATGATTCAGAGTGTCATTCAAACTACTTACCTTATTTTGTAAGAAGATTATGCTAATGCCATTGTACAAATCTCCCTAGAATTTGCTTCTTTCATAGAATTGGCTATGGCAATTTTCAGTTTTGGGCAGTGCTACTTTTATATTTACTTTGTAAAGATTCTACCAGTTTCTTGTGAATCATTAGTGATTAGTGATACCAATTTTGTTATCTGATTCTTAAAATTATAACTTTCTTGTATGTTTCTCACTGCTTCTTCATTTGTCTATACTTTGCTGCAATGGTTCGCATTATTTTAGCCAGTACCCAATTCTCACACTTGTAAACTGGGCCAGAAGCAGTTAAGAAACATATGGTTTTAATTTTGATGGTCAATGTCCAACTTTTTGTCCTATCGTTCAATCATGTATTGCCAAATGATTCAAAATAATTTGTTGGAAATGTCACATTGAACTTCTGTCCCTTCCTCCCCCCCGCCCCCCCTTTCTGTTCTTGTGAATTAGCTTCTGCAGACAACAGAAACGACAACATGGTAGACCATTGTTCCGAACATGACTGTTGTACTTAAGTTGATTGCTTAATATTTTTTTTTTCTTTGCCACCTTTTCCCCTTAGTTGCAGCAAACTGTTCAGTGTCTACTGTCCAACTAAATTTTTATTGTCATATGATTTTTAACACCAAATTTTTTTTCTATGTTACAGGTTCGATCTACTGGAACAATTGACCAGGTCACCCGGCAGCCAATAAAAGGACGAAAGCGTGGTGGGGGAATTCGATTTGGAGAAATGGAACGCGACTCTCTACTTGCGCATGGAGCTGCTTATCTTTTGCATGATAGGTTGCACACCTGTTCTGATTATCACATTGCTGATGTATGTTCCCTTTGTGGAAGCATGCTTACAACAACGTTCCTCCAGCCTCAAAAGCGGCCTGTGCGGCAGATTGGTGGGCTACCCCCTGGAAGAGCTCCAAAGAAGGTCACTTGTCATGCATGCCAAACGAGTAAAGGCATGGAGACAGTTGCCATGCCCTACGTATTTAGATATTTGGCGGCGGAGCTTGCAGCAATGAACATCAAAATGACTCTTAAGCTAAGCAATGAAGCCGGAGCGTGATATGTTCTAGTCTTATTGGATATGGCGCCATTTGCCTAGGTTGATGCGATGTGTTAAGATTATTATTTGCACGGATATGAAATGTCTGGTGGAGCACATATGCTTGCACTCGACATCGGCAGTCAAAATTTTCCAAGCCATGCTCATGCTCACATCATTAGTGATATTGCAGAATGCAATCTGAATTGGTTGCTGGTTTTAATCTTTAAAGAGATTCAGATAGTTAGGAAAGGATTGAGATTCGTCCATGTTGTCACCGTAAAATCAGCTCAATTGTTTTAGTATATTGTGACATAACCTTGACACTCACTAGGTGAAAGCACTCTACCATTTGTATTTTTCATTTTAAAATATATTTTATCCACTGGTACTTCCCATTAATTAATGTAATGGAAAGTGAAAATGTGATTGCACAGCACATGAACAGTTTCCAGAATCGCTTATACTCCCTTTGTTCTGAACAATGTAATTGTTCATTTAGAAGTTTATTTATGTAATTCATCTTTGTAGATACTGTGTCGATAAAAGAAAAAGTCAGGCCCAAATATTTTGATTTGATAGAGTGGATTAATCGTCGGGGCTTAAATAACGGTGATTGCAATGAGCACCATGCTGATTGCATTTCTTTATATATTTTTAATAACTAGCAGTAGTAGCAGCGCTGCGATGGCTCATTTTGGTTTGCTCTCTCTGCATGCAAAGTTAAGTTCACCTGTTCGAATCACACTCCTTTAGTTATTTTTCATTGTTAGCAATTTTAAAACTTTCAAAAGACGTGTGCTATGGTGCACCATACTTAGCATGGTGCACTACGCACCGCCTGATCTAATGGAGAGGATACTTTGGTGTATCAATATACCCAATGACATGTGATGCATGCTACGACACTACCCAACACATCTTCTCCCCAAATTTCAGTTTTGCTGCTTCTGCAATTCCACATACCCGAACCCCCCAAACCAACAAAAAATAAAGTGGAGAAAAAAAACAATTCCAACTTCTGCTTCACCTTACTTATCCTGCAGAAACAATACTAGCAACATATACATATGTTGATGTGAAGCAACAAATCATGCTTCTTGGTAGTTGATGTGAAGGTTGGATGATGGTGGTTATTCATCGTTGCTTCTGTTTTGGTGGTGCAGTCGATGTTGGTGTGCCTCGTTGGGATTCAAGTCATACATATGTTGGAGAATGATCAATAATGGTGGCGGCGGCGGTGGTGGTGAGAGCACACGGCGGAGGGGAGCAAACGTGAAGGAAAGAAGGGGCAGGGAGAGGGGACAAGAGAGAGAAAATGGGACGGTTCTTGGTGCACCAGATTTAACCTGGTCCATCATAGCACACACCTGTGAAAAATTAGAAAAAAAGGCTGATATAGTGAGAGTGAGACTCGAACACTCGAGCTCTGGTTTCCTTCCGAAGACTGCCAACCAAGCATGCCACCAGCGGCTATTATTGATCATTAAAAATATGGCCCATACTCTGGTGGAGATGGGACAAATATCATCAGGTGAAGATATAAGGCGGGTTCAATGAGAAGGCGACATATGTTTTATATGGGGTCGATGTTATGTATTAGTTGAGATTGATTAACCAAGATAATGAATACTGTTAGCGATAAAATTACAGTGTGTAATAGCTTTTTAAAAAGGATTGGCACAAAGAAAAAAAACCAAGTTACATGCTCTTCTTTAAAGTTATAGGCTCTTTTTCGACAGAAGCATTGGTGGGATGCTATATGCAAGCCGACAACGGTGTCTTGTGTGGGCCTTATCAGCATTAAAGCCTTTCACAGATAAATAAACCTTAGATTAACATACTCACCGCGATGTGGCAAATGTTTCAATTCGCCCACACGTCCCCTTCAGCAGCGACTATGCTTGTGAACGCCACCGACTGCAAATGTGGCCTCTGAGTTCAACGAATGTACTGTCGCTGAATGAGTGAATAACTGATAAACTTCTCTTCCACTCACCAGACTCAACGGGCAAGAAGAGTGTTTTTTTTCTTTTATTTTTTCTTTCCAACTCCTTTCATCGCTGAACGATTAATTTGTGAACGCCACCGACTGCAAATGCGGCCTGAGTTCAACGAATGTGCTCCTTGAATGTCTTCGACTAAGCCTCGAGAGTGAGTGATTGACAAGCTTCTCCTCCACTTTCTCAACTCAACGGACAAGAATAGTACTTTTTCTCTTTTAACCATTTTGATCCGTTGATGACAGTCAAAATGCATAGCCCCACACTTAACACATGTCACATTCTTGTCACACTCATCGTGGATCTTCATATGAAGATTTCAAATGCATCTTCACCACAACAAACACCTAAAAATATATAAAGGAACGTGATTAGTATAATGCTGATTTTTTTCAATCTGCACCAGAGAAGCACCCTTAATAACAATGCACTTAGAATCGGTTTGTAAATTTGAGTAAGTCTTTGTATACTTTTGCAAGGATCTAAGATCTGTGAGGAGAAACATTCTTAGGCCATCTTTTCTTCATACTAGCTCAAGAAGTTTGCACTTGGAGTCTATTCTTTTAGTTTTAATCAAACATGGTATAAACATGGCAAATTTTAATATGGTCCATGTAAGTTAGTAAGTTACATGGTCTTCGGGCAATTGTGGATTTTTCTTGATAGTTGAAGGAATAATTTTGCAAAAACTTAACAGTAACACATCTATAGCAAACCGATTAGCACTATAGCAGGACGCACAAACAGTGATGCATACTGAAAAGGGAGGAAAATGATAAAAATATTTGGATGGTGAATTTTATATAATCGTTATTTTTGTTCAAGTTTTCTTTCTTATCCAGAAATTTATCAGTATAAACAGTATAAATATTGATAAGTTTTATAAAAAAAAAATTGAATAAAAATAATTATAATTATATGAGATTTATGGTACAAGTATTTTTGTTATTTTTCTTTTTTTTTTTTTTCGTGTACTTTGCGTATGTGTTGGACTTTTTAGGCGTTCACCAAATATTATTCCTACGGCAAGCCCACTGGCACACCAGATCACCTCGTCCGCCAAAACCCGACACGGATAACCCGAGTATGCCCTGTTCCTGAGCACCCCTGCAGCAGCAAATAACCATTGTTGAACGGGTACATGACGGTGTCGGCGAGAAGCATGGCCAGGTTGATGACCATCCCTTTCGAGAGCACCGCACCAACGACGACATCTGAGGACCGTAGATCAATTGGTGGAATGGCCACGCACATTAATTATATATATATATATATATATATATTGTCCAGGGACACATGCGTCACCAAGTTCCCTACCAAAACGTAAGCGGTTCGGTTCAGGGCTTCCCGTGAAGTTAACAGGTCGGATCGACTCATGGCTGCCGAAGCCATCATCTCATCATGCCATGCCATGCCATGCCGTTGTTAACAGAGTTCACAGCAGCACAGGATTTGTCATCCACCAGCACCTCGAGAGACATCGTGGAGCGGAACCAAGACGACGAGACAAGTTTTGAAGCTTCGAAATGGAGGTTGGAGGTTGGAGGTTGGAGGTTGAAGGTTTAGGGGAGAGCTGGTGTGGGCCTGACAATGGGGATCTCCAAGCTAATATCGTTGTTACTTGTTAGTCTTAGAGCTTGCATGACTTCTTCCATTACAGAAGTCGTCGATGGCACCGTTCTTTGACTCGGGAAGAGGAATAATATTTTAAATCTAAATGTGTTAATGCTCTGGATTAATGAAAAGTAATGCGGTGTTTAAATCCATTTAATTAAGACAAGACTCAAGTCTCGGGTACAACTGCAATTTCTAAATTTTTAATTCTACAAAGTTTCGGGCCAAATTTATCATTTTTAACAAATTCAAAAAAAAAAAATGCTCCCCTTTTCAATTTTTTTTTTAAAAAAATTCAAGACAGTCTTTACTATTTGTTATTATTGTCATATCATTTATTAGAATTATGATCATAATCACAATACAACAAAATGTAGGAAACAAATTAAATATGAATATCGCGTATAGAGATTAAACATTATTTTTTCAAATAAAATGAGAGACTAAATATTGTTAATCCTTATGTTAATACGTATTTTTAATTTAATCATTTTACATGATATTAATTTTTTATACTTTATAAACAAAAAATAATAATTTTATACTAGACTCATGATTTATAACAACAACAGTTACAGGGAAGAAACTAAAAACAATTAAACACATAATATTAAATTAGGTTATTAATATAAAATTACACTAAAAATAAACATAAATTATCCTCTTGTAGATAGTTCAAGTAATTTAATATTTATTATTTATTATTTTAATAAAGTCTTAAGTTCAGATTTTATGGATAAACTAATTGGTGTTAAGAAAATTTTACACTCACAATAAGATGATTAAACTCAAATTAGATAACTTGGAGTTCAGCATAGTTTAAATACTTGCAATTTAGATTAAAAAAGGGGTAATTATCAATCGTACCTTTTGAAATTTCAAGATATAATACTATACCTTAAACTTGTATAAATATTGCACTCTATCTTAAGCGGGTGACTTTTAACTTGAGGACACAATATTTATTAACTCTTAATTCATGCACCCCCTCCTAGATGATGAAACCATAATTCAAGTCCTCATTTCTATCAGAATATAAGAATTCTTATTTACTCATTTACTTTTCTCAACTCAACGTTTCTTTCTTTCTTTTCTTTTTGTTTAAATTTTTGCAGCTAGATTGTTTGAAAAAGAAAGTGATTTTTGTATGCTCTAAAATAGGTGTGAAAATTTGTGAAGGATATCGCTTCTATGAGAGTTTTGTGTAAAATAGTAATTAGTTAAAGGTTGTTTAATACTTAATACTATAGTACTATCATATCATGTAAGACTCTGTATTTTAACTTCATAACCCCACTCCTTTATCAAGCATGTAATTTGATAATTAGAAAAGCAAAATTGGACTAAAGCTAGCTAAGAAGGTGCAGAAGAAGTTAATGACGGTACAAAAAATGGGAAAATGAAATTAAAAAGTGAGAAAAATTAAGCTGTAAAAACTTGGAATATAATGTTAGCCCTTAGTAAAAGACAGCCAAGAAGATGGGGTTACGAGTAGTGATTGTTGTGAAGGCGACACAAAGAAGGGACTAATGTAGGAAGGTAGGGGGCAACATCATCATGATAGCTAAGTTGTGATACAGTGGGGTCATGTTACTGCAAGCGAGGCTAATAGTGAGCTGGTGTTTGTAGTGATTTAGAAACATGAAGAATGAAATTATGAAATGAGAATAATTAAAATATAAAAACTTAAAATATAATCTTAATCTTTGACACTATTTAATGATATCTACAAGTTAATATTAAATGGGTTTATCATAAATCCAAATATTATGTTTCCGATCTTAAAAATCACTTGCATAAGGTGGAATGGATATTTACATAAGTTTGGGATAAAATATAATATTTACCCAAATCTAGAGTCTAATATTATATCTCAAAATCTCAAGAGGTATATTGCTAATTTTTTTTTTAAATGTATATATTAACATAACATTCGATATTAACCGTTTTTAAATGTATATATTAATAAGTTTACGTGCTGAATATAAGGGCAGTTAGCTAGGAAAGGTGCGTCTTGTACCCGTACATCAGCTGCACGAGCAATTAGCTAATGTAATGTAATAAGCTTGGATTGGATCCAAAATTTGAGAGTTCTACTAAAGCACTATTTGCCAACACTTTCTCTCTCTCTCGCTCCCTAGTCAGAACTCCGAAGCTGCTACAACCTCAGCTTTCCTCTCACTCACCACTCTAGCACAATTCCATTTCCCCCCATACAGGTTCCATTTTTTTTTTTTTTTCATTAATTTCGCATACTTCTCTCTCTCTCTCTCTCTCTCCGTGTTTTCAAGATCCATTAGCGGGTAAGGCCCTGTTTGGTTGCTGCGAAGGAAAGGTCCCTTTGCTTCGAAGTCAAAATAGGTTCTTGTCTTTTTCGTGTTGAAACTTCTCGTTTCTCACTTGCTTTTTGGTGAAATGCTCAAAGAATCTGAGCTGTGCCTAATATCTGATCTCGTCTTTTGTAGACTACAAGAAAAGTTAAACTCAACTCAAATGCTGCTTTTTACTTTTTGTTTTTTCGTTTTTTTTTGTTTTTTTTCTGTTGTTGTTGTGTTATTTGAGTTTTAATTGTTCTGAATCTTTTTTAATGCAGTAATAGCGCAATTGCTTCAGCTCAGCATCATTGTAGGTTAATTGGCCATGGAAGAGTGAGTGTCTCTTTAATTACTTCACTAATCATTAGATTTGTGATACCAAAAATTCTACTAAGTTAGCGTGATGCCCTAATTGTGGTGATTCAATGAATTTCAGAGAGAATGCGATAGAGCTTCTGCAGAGATACAGAAGGGACAGGCGAGTGCTTCTTGATTTTATCCTTTCGGGGAGCTTAATCAAGAAAGTTGTGATGCCACCTGGTGCTGTTACGCTGGATGATGTGGATCTGGATCAAGTGAGTGTTGATTACGTCCTCAACTGTGCAAAAAGAAGTGAGTTCAGTTTGGTCATTCACCTTGTTGTTTATCATGTTTTTAATTTATATATTTAATTTTTGTAGGCTTTCCTTGTTGTAATTACATATAATACATATCCTTTTGTGTAGGTTCTTTGCTTGAGCTTTCGGAAGCGATTAGAGATTATCATGATCATACTGGGTTGCCCCAAATGGTATGTTATGATTTGGCCTTTCGATGGATTGATTTTTTATTTATTTATTTATTTTTTGTGTCTATTGTTGGATATAAAAATCATTTATGTTCCTCTGCCTAGTAGCTTAAGTTTTTAAAAGAGATGGTTCATAGTATGGTATCAAAGCCTCTACGGCAAAGTGGTCTCTAGAGTTCGATTCTTGTTGCATTGTTCACATTTCAAGCCCCGTGGGCTCTTGCGTGATGGGGCATGTTGTATATAGAAACCGTTCATATTCCTCTGCCTAATAGCTTATGCTTTTAGGAGAGATGATTCATGACATATATCGTGTATTTGTGTATGCATATTCATTTCTGCCTAATAGCTTATGCTTTTAGGAGAGATGATTCATGACATATATCGTGTATTTGTGTATGCATATTCATTTATGCACATTTAAGTATTATAAATGATGTACTGATTTGGCTTGTGCACTTTCTGATGACAATTGTATACTAATATGATGCTTACTCTGTTTAGAAGTCATTGCTGCATCTTGTCTTTTTATTACATTTTATGACCGGTTTTCCCTTTCATAATGCGTGCTGCTGAAAATGATGCATCTTTGATACTTTTGTGCTAATTACTTCCAGTCATGCTAAGTTCTTTTTTACGCCCTGGTGTTTGAAGTTTTTGTTGATTTGTTTGTGAGGATTATGTTTGAATTTTAAATGCTTCTGGCTTTAACAGAGTGATACAGGTTCAGTTGGTGAGTTTTATTTGGTCACTGATCCTGAGTCTTCAGGTTCGCCTCCCAGAAGGGCACCGCCGCCTGTTCCTGTTTCAACAGTTCCTCCTGTTGCTGTTTCCGCTCCATCTCCTGTTTTTGCACCATCCCCAGTTCTTTCAAATGTATCAAGATCAGATTCTTTTGACTCTACACTAGAGAAAGAGTTAACTGTGGATGACATTGAAGACTTTGAGGATGATGATGATGCTGCAGTGTTAGAAAGTTTCAGGGCCAAAAGGACTCTAAATGATGCATCTGATCTTGCAGTAAAACTGCCTTCTTTCTCCACAGGTGATTGTTTTAGAACACTTATGTGCTGGCTAAGTTCTTTGCATCCCCCAAATCCTACGCAGTCAATTATTATCAGATGAATAGTATTTTGACTTGAAATATGTGGAATATCAAGGGAATTGAAAGACTTAATAATAAGAAGCTTGAGTGAACCAACAGTGTTGGAAATTCTGATAAGTAACGTCTCATACATGAAGTCACTATTTGGTGATTGCTGAGTTGTGAAAATCATTGTTAAGATGGAAACCTGTATAACTAAGTGGTACAGACTGCACTTCTATGATCGCCCTTGGGCCTTTGTATTGGTAAAGGACATTTCTTAACCAGAAATTAAGCCCCTTCTTGTCTTCTGTGGGACAGAGAAGTTTTCTTGCCTTCTATGTGGTATAAGCCTGTGGTTTGCTTTTGGGGGGTGTTTCTGTTACAGATACCCGTGAGATTGGAGATTTGGGATGACTTTTTTTTTTATTGTTTTTTTTTTGTAGCTCTAGTAAGATTACTTCTTGTTCTTTGTACATCTTGTCTTTTGTAGTTTCACTTAATGATTTTTTTTAATAGAAAAAGATTAAGATATAACTGTTGGATAATTTTTGCATCAAACTTGACTGAAAGGTTCAAAGTGAAGCTATGATGAATTTTCTTAATTTTTGGTGTTACTGCTTCTAGGCATAACAGATGATGATCTACGGGAAACTGCATATGAGATCCTCTTGGCTTGTGCTGGAGCCACAGGGTATGTTTCCATAATATGTTTGGTTTGACAGGTTCTCTTTCCTTGCCAAAAATATATAAGCGGATTCTTTTCCATATGTGAATCTTTCATCTGTTTCTTGTATAACAGGGGTCTGATTGTCCCATCCAAAGAAAAAAAGAAAGAGAAAAAATCCAGGTTGATTAGGAAACTTGGGCGCAGCAAAAGTGGTAGTGTTGTGTCCCAATCTCAGAATGCCCCAGGATTAGTTGGCTTGTTGGAAAGCATGCGTGTTCAAATGGAGGTATATGGTACTTGGGTTCCATTTATTCATGCTTTGGTCCTACCGCTGATTTCTTCTACCATTATGTTTTTTAATCTTTTCAATGTAGCTTGGTCATTGGTGTACTCTTCTAATGTGCAGGAACTTTGTTTTGTCTAATGGATATCATATTTAAGTAAATTCTTTATAATACTGTGGCTGCCCCTTTCCTGTGGGAGGTAGTTCAGAAGCTGGGTTTGCATTTATTAAGATGGATTCTGGAGGCTTGTTTATTATTGTTATAGAAAATTTGGTTAAGGTTGAAGGTTCTAGTCCTCTGGCCCATGCTTTAAACTAATGCTGACGTTTGCTTCTAAGAATAAGAAAAGTACACTTGACATCGTACATACAACATTGATAGTTTATTTTATGAAGCTTTATTCATCAAATGATAGATTTATAGGGTGAGAGGAACTTGAATAATTTTTTTCCTCCCTTCTCTTTCTGGGGGTTTTTGGTTACAAAGGAGGTCTAAGACTTGGTAAGCTAAAGTGGAGGCAAATTACCCTCAGTGGACTGCATTCCCCAGATCAAGCACCCCTCAAAGGGACTTGGTGCACCGTGCACTTGAGCTAAGGCTGTTGGGAACTCAATAGGTTTTGAAATTTTGATCAGTTCAATATACATTATGGATTCCATTTTCCATTTAATTTTCCTTATTCTAGGCTCATAAATTTGAGCTTACTTTCTTTACAGATTTATCTTCTAAAAATTTGTCTATACTTATTCCCTATATATGGCATGTTTAACAGTGTTATTATTTAGCTGGAATGAGACAGCATATGTTTTGTAAACCATGAAAAAAAAAAATTGTGTTTGCTTATGTTTTATGGACCCATATTTATAGATGAGTGAATGCAGATATCTGAGTCAATGGATATTAGAACAAGACAAGGGTTGCTAAATGCTCTTGTGGGAAAAGTTGGGAAAAGGATGGACACTCTATTGATTCCTTTGGAGTTGCTTTGCTGTGTTTCACGCACAGAATTTTCTGATAAGAAGGCTTTTATAAAGTGGCAAAAGAGGCAGGTAGTATAATCAGTTCTACAATCTTGTCTTCTCTCCTTCATCTACTCTATTAACTTTTAGTTCTGTTGATGGAAACGTGAGGATGTTGGTATCCAATAAATTTCTTGTCTAATGTTGAACATTTCCAAATTTGTGTCAGTACAGTTAAAAGTTTTGGAGGAGGGGCTTGTTAATCACCCTGCTGTTGGATTCAATGAATCTGGGCGCAAGACAAATGAGTTGAGGATTCTTTTGGCAAAGATTGAGGAATCTGAGGTGTGTGATTCTCCATTCAGATGCTTTATATATTACTGCATCTTAGCATTAGATCATAAGAATTGGCTTACCTTTGTATTATGTCTGATTGACTCTGGCTTGCATGGTTCTACTAACCATCCTTGTTTCATTTCATTCTTTTTTATTTTCCTTTTAGTTTATCTGACTCTGGCTTGCATGATTCTAGTAACCATACTTGTTTCATTTCATTCTTTTTTATTTTCCTTTTAGTTTCTCCCATCTTCAAATGGTGAAATTCAAAGGACAGAATGCTTGAAGTCTTTGAGGGAGATTGCGATTCCACTTGCTGAGAGGCCAGCTCGGGGTGACTTGACTGGGGAAATATGCCATTGGGCAGATGGTTACCACTTCAACGTTAGACTATATGAGAAATTACTTTTAAGTGTATTTGACATGCTAGATGAGGGAAAGCTGACACAGGTTGGTGTCTTTTTCTTTTTGAGGCAATTATAGCATGATAGTTTGAGTCATTACATCCTTAGATTGTTATTGGTAAGCTATAGTTCGTGGTTTCTCATCTGCTCAAATTTGAAATAACAGGTCTAGTATGTGGTTCCTGAGTACACGGGCTGTGCAATTAGTGCTACTTATGATTTTTGTTAATCTGAAGGGAAAGGAAATAGAGGGTTATTGTAGAACATGCCTTTAGTTGCAATGTACTGCTTGAAATCAAATTTTATTTTACTGAGGAACTAAGTAAAATAGAAAGTACATTGTTGTTTGTTCTTGTAAAATGGATCTCTTGTTCTGCCATCTATTTGTATTCTTCTTTTCATCTTAATAAATTTCTTCTTTTATGAATAAAAAAATGAAAGTACATTGTATTACTTTTGTAAATTCTCTGAATTTTCTCTGTGGCTCAACTTATTTGCAGGAAGTGGAAGAAATTCTTGAACTTTTGAAGTCAACCTGGCGAGTTTTAGGGATCACAGAGACAATCCATCACACCTGCTATGCTTGGGTTCTATTTCGTCAGGTATAACCATCACATTTTTCTTTTCTTAGTTTTATTTATAAGAACTACTTTCAATTCTTATAGTTGGACTGTTATACTGTATTCTTGTTGATTGCCTCATTTTATTTGTAATGACAATAAAACTGAAAGATACACTTAACTTGTCTCACCTGGGGCCAATTGCCTATTACCACTGTAAGGCCCTTTCCCCCCACCCCCTTCTTCTTGCTTCACTTCACCTAATTTTTCCTTTCTTTCTCCATTTCCTCTACTGAAACATAAAGAGTTTGACCTTTATTGCTTTAGATCGTAATCTGACCTCATAGACAATCACATTCAGTAATGTTGAATATGAATTCTTATTCTCTATGACTATGGGAGTCATCCCTGTGCATGGTGCCATAAAGCTTAAAAAATGAACATAAAAAATTTTGAACTCCAGAATGTAAGAAGAACAAGCAGTTTTAGATTTTAAGTAGATAATTAGAAATTAGCCTACTCTATTTTCCTGGGCTGCTTCCTTCTTTAGTTTATAATATTCCTGGGTCTCTTTCGTGGACTTGATTTCAAGACTCAACACACAAAAATCTTTAATTTGCTGATAATCAAGAATCAAGACTAAGTTCACTTGGTAAAAATTGTACGTATTGTTGACATGCCATTTAGCATGATTTTCTTTGCTGTTTGGCTTTTTATTTATTTATTTTACTTTTTCTGTGCCATTACTGTATTATTTGATTAGCTAGTGGTTGCTCTATAATGAAGCACACATTTTCTTTTTGTAATTATTATTTAATGTTAAATAAATTATTTCATTGTGGGGATACAGTATGTTATCACAAGTGAGCAAGGAGTTTTGCTGCATGCAATTGAGCAATTAAAGAAAATACCACTGATGGAGCAACGAGGCCAACAAGAGAGGTTGAACTTGAAAAGCTTGCTTTCCAAAGTTGAAGGTGAACGGGATATGTCTTTCTTACAGTCTTTCTTAACACCAATTCAGAGATGGGCTGACAAACAGCTTGGAGATTACCATCTGCACTTTACTGAGGTTTGTCGAACCATTTAGGTTGTTAGGTACTATGTACTGGATGGGAATGGGATACCTTGATATGTTTCTATGTATCATTTCTCTGATATTTGAGGAGCTTTTGTGAAGTAATATTTTGATGTCTTTCTTCTTGGGGTCTGTTTTAAGAGGATACCTCATCCACCTTATTTAATTGTAAATATTCAAGTCAATGAAATGGAGGAGTGTTTTGTGTGTTATTTGTGATATAAAAGTATCATTCAAGCTTAAAGAAAAATTTACCGCACAACTATTAGACCTGCAATATTGTATGGGATTGAATGTTGGCCTGTAAAAAGAAAACAAGAGAATAGCCTCAATATTGCAAAGATGAGAACATTGCATTGGATGAGTGAATACACTAGACATGACAGGATTAGGAATGAATGCATTAGAGAGAAAGTTGTGGTAGCATTTGTTGTGGAAAAGATGGTAGAATTTCTTGTCTTTGGTGATTTGATCATATGTGGAGAAGACTTGAAGAAGTCCTAATAAAGAAAGTATAGCGTATGGAGAGTAGCTTAATAGTTACGGATAGAGGGAGATCAAGAAACACTTTAGGCGAAACCATTAAGAAAAATTTAGATTTAAATGGTTTATTTACATTCGTGGTTTACAATGGACTTGACGGTTTGTTTGATCCATATAGTTGACCTCGCCTAGTTGGAAAAAGCATAGTGGTTGTTGTTGATGCATTAGTTGCACTGTAGAAATCACAACTATAGTTTTTGAATTGAAATCTATGCCTGCACTTGTGAAAGTACTAAGCCATAGAATTTGTAGCATGTTTCCATAACTAGACTTGTTGGGTTCTGGTTTATTCAATCCATCAAGGACATTGAATTTAGTATAGAGAGATTGATTTTTGTTGCCTATCATATATGATTTCATCACGTATTTTGATGTTTCAATTGATTGCTAGCTGTTGTAACTTGTGATCGGTTGCTACTTTTTGTTTTGTTTTGTGTTTTGTGTTTTGTGTTTTTTTTTTTTAAATAAATGGAAGACTCTTTAAATCCTTCCCCCTCTTCTTTTCTCATCAGAAGTCATTTCAATCTTCAGCCAAGTAATTCTGATATATTTAGTTGCACCTTTAGTTTTGTTTTGTAACACTTCTCATATCCCTTTTAGGGTTCAACAATAATGGAAAAGATTGTGACAGTTGCAATGATGACCAGGAGGCTTCTACTGGAAGAACCAGAAACTGTGTGTAATTCAGTTTGATGACATCTTTTCACATTTGAATGTATCATCTTGTAAAAATATTAGAGTAGGCTATAAATTTCTTTTGTTGAAAGTTCCTTTTACCATTTTTTCAGCATACCATGCAGTCGTTGCCAATTAGTGATCGTGATCAGATAGAGTTATATATATCATCATCAATTAAGAATGCATTTACAAGGGTGAGTATTCTGGTTGCAGTGGTAAATTCTGATAATGTAGTTATGTTTGACTGTCTATAAGGAGATTTTGTGAGTTCTGTATTTGCATTGAAATCCTTGGCATTGAAATCCCCCCCCCAAAAAAAAAGGAAAATTTATGCCTACCTATAAGGAATCTTTTTATTTTCTGCAGACATTGCAAGTTGTTGAAAGAGCAGATATGTCACGTGAGCATCCTTTGGCATTGCTTGCAGAAGAACTCAAGAAGCTCCTAAAAAAAGATTCAGGAACTTTCATGCCTATTTTTTCTCAGAGGCATCCTCAAGCAACTGTTGTATCTGCATCATTAGTTCACAAACTTTATGGCAATAGACTGGTAAGCATTTACACGATGTGGATATACTTTTACTTTCCTGATGACCTTGTGGAATATGTCTTTGAAATGACAGGAATATCTTTATTTGTATTTTCAGAAACCCTTTCTGGATGGTGCTGAACATCTAACCGAGGATGTCATTTCTGTATTCCCAGAAGCTGAAAGTCTAGAGCAGTTCATAATGGCACTTATTACCTCTGTATGCCAAGAAGAAAATGCTGAGATCTTGTGCAAGAAACTGAATCTCTACCAGGTTAGGTGGTTAGAAAACTTTTAGAGTACACAAAATTGTTTTCCTTTTTCCTTCGTACTGAGAATTGAACTTACCTCTAAATAATGAAGCTCCTCCCCATATCTTGTATTTTTCTGTGCATAGCAATAGTCAAGTATCAACAACATGAAAGTGATGGAATATATATAAAATGATTTCCTACTTGTATATTTGATCAGATATATCTTGCAATAACTTCTATAGAACGACCCCTGTTCACATGTGCCATGTACTCCATCCTTTTACTCATTAGAAAATGATGCCATGAAATAAAGGGCTTTCTTATGTTTAGATCAGTCATGATTATTAGTAGTGTGTTTGGATTAGAATTTGCAAACTTAATTCTGAATTAACTTGATATTGCAATCTTAATATTGATCAAAAGCGAGTTAAGACAAATGTGATTTATATTTGGGAATATTTATCTAAAATGTGATTTTGATATGATAGATGTTGTTTGGATAGTATTGATAAAAATAACTTATACATGTATAATTAATTACCAAAAATGATATGCATTTTATTCCTAGGTTGAATTAAATGATAGTATGATATTAAACTAAATGGATATTTTTGTTAATATATACTTCAACGGGCTTTTACTCAATGCAATTTTTACTCAACGCCAAAGCAACAAAATGTTGCTTCCATGTTTGAAGAGCCAAAACCAATTTCGGACCTAAAATTGATTTTGCCTTGAGAAATCCAAACATATCTAGTACTACGTCCAAGACAAATTATGTGGTTGAACATGGTTTTGAAGGTTTCCAATGTGAAACCAAACGGACTCTAGCTCAAATGTCATGTTGCAGATGGCACTTAGTGGGCATAATGTGGATTATCTACTGACTAGTGTACTTTTTATCATCATTTATGTTGTTGATTATATTATATATATTTCAAATAGTATTACATTTGCCCACTGTAAGATAGGTTCTGCATTATTGTCTTTTGTCATTTATCTTCCTGTTTTTATCTTTATTTATTCTAACCTTTTGTCCTTGTCATTTTTTTGTTGTTATAGATTGAGGAAAAATCTGGAACATTGGTGTTACGCTGGGTCAATTCACAGCTTGTAAGAATTTTAGGTTGGGTAGAGCGGGCTATTCAACAGGAGGTAAACCCTGTATTAACTGTATTTCATTCATATCAAATGCCAGGCATTTTGGATTCCCTGTCACTAGATGGGACATAGACCTTCTGAAAGTGTAGTTTCATCTTTTTTCTATTGCTTATTTATGTAGCTATTGCCCTGTATTTCTACTTCTCTTTCCCTTGGTTGTTGGGGAGTTTTTGTTGTTTGTTTTTCTGTTGTGTTGTGTTTTTTTTTTTTTTTTTTTTTGGGGGGGGGGACTTTGTGGTAAAATCTACTATATAGTTAAACTTTCAACAATTTCGTCAGGTCTACTTATCTTGTTCAGTTGTTCACCACAATCTTTTTATCAATTATATGAAAAAGGAAATATGGTTTTTCTATGCATGTCATACTTTTGAGTCAACCGTATAATCAATATTGTCATTGCCTGCTTCCGGCATTGTTGGAGTTTCTTGAAAAAAGACCTGCTTAAGGTGTTTTGCAAGATTCTCGTGCACATAAACTCTTATGTTTATCTTCTGGTGCAGAAGTAGAGAATAGATTCACCATGGGAAAGAACTGCCAAGCCAAATAGTCTTGTCACCAGCATCAGCTTGTAAGCTCATAGCTGAGCTCCTGTCTCTTAGATTAAATAAGTTTTTCCTGATTCCATTTCAAAGGTCAGTGGGCTTTCATCGGTTGCAAACAAGTAAAATTTAGTGCTGTTTTGATAGCTAATGAAATGGTTGAAGACACTAGAAGAAGAAAGTTTAGTTTGGTCTTTTTGAGTCCCATATTGCTTAGGAATATGGCCAAAATTGTCTTTATAGTAGCTTAAGCAATCCTCTCCTATGAGCTAACTATTAGAGTAGTGCTAGGCCTATAATTCTAAAATGGTATCAGAGCTTATCTTATAATTATAATTGATATTGAGTATCCCTTACTTGCAATTGTCAGGCCTGAACGTGGAGAGGGGGGTGTTAGGTTTGACATTGCTTAGGGATATGGTCAAGACAGCCTCTATAATAGTTTGGATAATCTTTTCCCTATGAGTTAGCTTTTGGGATGGGGTTAGCTTCACGATTGTTGTCTTTAATTTGAGAAAGCTTAGGGTTGTGTGAGTTGGGGTTTCTTGGACATGGTTCTTGACGGAAAGGCTTTTGTCATTGGATGGAGTAATTGGATTTCTAGTTTTCTTTCAACTGCTATCATTTTATTTTGAGTGTGAATATAGAGCCTAATAATAATAAGCCTTTGCTCCGGGAACAGCGAGAAATTAGGCAGGGTGGCTGTTTATCCCCTTGTTATCCTTGGTGGTTGATTTTGTTGTTTTTAGTCACGTGCTTAAAGCACTGTTTATAGGGATATTATTAAGGTTTTGGTCTCTAACCTTCAATTTGTTGGTGATGCCAAGAAAAGACAGCAGCACTTCCGTGAACTTCCTTTAGCTCATTTCTAGGTCTAAGATTCCTATTTTTCATTTTTTTTTGGGGAGTAAATAATTGTTCCAATCACTGAAATCATAGGTGTCAGTCACATTAGTCCTCAGAATATGTAAAATTAAGTCAAATTAGTCCTTATGAAGAGGAATACTTTATGTATATCTGAAATGAAATTCCAGCCATATTCTCTCTAGTCCTGAGTGTGTGTTTATGAGTTTCATTTTATAGGGGAAGAGAGGGAAGAGAAGGGGTTTGATGTTTGAATAGTAGTTGCAAGTCCATCTTACTTTTCAAGACCCCTTCCCTTCGCTCCTTTCCAATACCAAAATGAAGCTTACAAATACACCGTAAGTCTCATTGTATAAGTGTGAGGAGTTATTTTTCAATTTCGAGTGCATAAGAGACATTGAGACCTTAAGGGTCCGTTTGGTACACATGATAGGATAAGGTTAGATAGTATAAGATTTAATAATATAAGACCTGTTGAAATTCTAATCCTAATACTATACAATATTTGGTATGATATTGCATAAGATACTATGTCATATATTAAAATATTATTGTCATGTTTTTAAAATATCTTTAATATAAGAAAAATTTAACAAAAAATAAAATTGTAATAAAATAGTATTTTTTATTGATTATTTAACTATAAATTCAAAAATAAATATTATTATTTAAGCATTTATTTTTTAATTATAATTGATATAGATATTTATTAATTTTTATTATACGAAATTATAATTTATTTTAAATTTTATCTATTATTCAATTTAATATTTTCAATGATTATTTTTTATTTTCATAAAATATAAAAATTAAAAAATATATAATACTTTCTTTGTCTTATACATTTTTCGCTCTTGTACTTTTAATCATAACATATAAAAAGAAAAAAATATTAAAGTAAGAATTTTTATTTACCGTTTACATATAGATTTAAAAATAAATATTTTATTTAAAATATTTTTAATAATTACAATTATTTTAAATATTATGATATATAATTATATTTTTGTAGTAAATATTATTTATTACTTAATATAATTTATCATGTATTGTTTATTTTTAATAATTAATTGTTATTTATTTCTATATTTTTATATTATTTTAAATTTTACTTATATATTAAATTTTATTTATTTTAAAATATTTATTATTAAATTTATTAAATAAAAATAGTTATTTTTAATTATTTATATAATTTTTTATTTGTATTTATTTAATAATTATTTTTCATTTTAATAATACATAAAAAATTAAAATTGTGAAAGCAATCTTATACATTAAAAGCAAATTAGGCCTAATGTGGTCTTCTTTGGCTTGATAAAGTTATCCAGTGTTTGGACGTATAAGGGGGCTATGGATAAATTTATAAATATGTTATATGTACCAAACAACCGATAAAAGCATAATATATAGTATTAACTTATTCTATCATGTCTAATATAGTAAGCCAAACACACCCTAACTCCAAAATTATTGTTTATCTCAAAATTTAATAACTCTTTCTCTTAAAAATTATCCTCGTTTTGATCTTTTTGACTATATAGGCTCACAGAAAAGTGAGTGGCTAAGAAACTTGAAATAAATAAATAAACAAATAAAACCCAACCTACTCTTACTCATTTGCAGATTATAGGAATAAAAAAGAGCAATGTGAAAGACTATGAGAATATTGTGCAAAATTGTTGAGGAGCAATTTTGGTTATCATGCAAAGAATATTTTCTGATCTCAATTCCCACTTCTCCATCATTGTTTAAGGGTTATGATGTATGTCTTAAAGGGTATGAAAGAAGTGTTAAGATGTGCTACGGCCAATTTGCTTATGTTGAACTTTCTTGAATGCCTTTAGTTCTTGATTTGAATTACAATCACGATTAAAAATCTTTATTGTTTGGGTCAATCTGGCTTTGAATAAAATTTTGTTTTTAATCTTACCATTGAAATCAATTTAAGCAAGTTTCAATGATAAGAACAAAATACTCCAAATAATATATTGATACTCCAAATTACAAAAATCGATTTATTACCCCAAATTACACCTGAAGGGATAAAATACTCCAAATAATATATATCCAAATAACTCTAAACATAATCGAATAAAATCAACTTAAAATCCCAAGAAATAAAGCATAAAATGTCTATTTTGCGTCCCATCAACTTGCTTCTTCAAAAACATATACTATAATTATGATTGTGGTGGATATCTCGATATCTCCCAAAAATCTAATGGCAATAATACCATATTTTAGGACAAATATTAATATAAGTATGATGATCAAATGGGTGATATTGTTCTTGAAAAGTATTTATACATTGATTTTATGATGTATTACAGAATACAATGATAAATTGTAAATTAATATGAATATTCATATCATCAGCATGTTGTTTATGTCTCAAACTTTCTATCTAACAGTGAACTTTGTAAATATATATTCTATGAAAAGTTATTCATTTGTGTAGGACCGAGTTTGTTTATACTTATGCTAGCTAATCACAATCCTACTTGTGTAATTAATTATACATGCATAAATAAACATATATAATTAAAATAAATTAAAAAATATATCTACATCTTTCTTTCCCTTTTGCCATGTTGTAATTATCAATTATTTGTATTTGTACTCTTCTTAAGTTTGGTCTATTCATCTTTCATCCTGTCTCAATTAATCTTCACTGCACAAATGTCTTAATATTTTGTGAATATACTGTCACAGCATTGGGACCCAATATCTCCTCAACAGCGGCATGCCGGTTCTATTGTGGAAGTTTACAGGATTGTGGAGGAGGTAAGGTGTATGGTCCTTCTGCGATATATTATATGGTTGTAGTGTTGTACAAATTAGTTTTTCATGATCCGCCAACTTGAAAATTTACTATAGCATAAATTGTGTCTGGAAGGCAGCATCATAAACAGTCATACTTCATGACCATTGGTCTGTATCTGGATCATGTATTTTCAACATTTCTGCATCGCCTATCCTTCTGGTATAACTATGCCTCAAAATAGAAAATGCAGAAAATCTAACTAAATGAATAAAGAAAAAGTTCAAGTACTTATGAGTAGCTCCTACATGGCGCAGGGATATTATTTTTAGTTTCTTTTACATCTTTCCAAACCTTTCTGCTATAGGAGACTTAAGTTAAATTGATTATGAAATGGATGCCTCCTTTTTAAATGACATCTAAAATACATAGATGTATGTTACATAATTTCAGTTTTCACTTCCATTGCTTCGACCTTTAAAAATATTGGAGATCAAGGTGTATATCAGCTGTGTTTTGGACCCATATTGTGTTTTTAATGTTTGTGTGAAAGTGGAGACCTTATCCGTCTAGGGTTTGTGGTTAACTGCCTCTTAAATGCAGTGATAGCTGGTTGTCTGCTAAATACGTTGATGAGAAAGTGTGGCATATGAAATCAAACAATGGTTTTTGTCTGTTGTCGATTTTTAGCAGAGCACTTGCTTATTAACTTCTTTTTTATTTATTTATTTTTTAAAGTCATGGTCAAAATTTGATATCTTAACCTAAATTCACTGCTTACATCAAAACCTTTTGAGATTAGTTGTGAAATTGCTCTAGTAGAATTATTGCGTGGTATTTTTATTGACTTTCCCTGACATCTTTATAGATATAGTATTGCATCTTCTAGTATTATTGTTATGCTTGTTGTTATTATTATTGTTGTTATTATTACGTTCAATTGAGTAGGAGTGTCTTCTCAAGGAACCACACAGGTAGAAGAGAAGTGTGTTTCGACCACCCCCCTAGTGGTTTGACATCTGTTTTTGAATGTATCAACATTCTGCCATTGACAATTAACCATTTATTTCTGTTATTTTTGTCATCTATATCTACTGCACTTTCAATTCATTTCCTATTTTATTGGGTGCAGACGGTTGATCAATTTTTTGCTCTTAAAGTTCCAATGAGGTTTACAGAATTGAATAGCTTGTTCCGTGGCATCGACAATGCTCTTCAAGTGTATGCAAAGCATGTTGTTAATGACTTGGGTGAGTGGATGCTACATATTTATGTTTGCCGACAGTTCTCATTGTACATTAATGATGCATCGAGGGTCACAGCTATTGACAGAAATTTGAGCATTATTTCCTGCAGAGGGACTTAGATTAATTCATGTTTATTATAGTATCTTTAATATCTTGCTCAGCATCTTTTTCTCCAAAGCAACTGTATTATATAAAATCCCCACAATAGCAAATTTAGATGTTTGCTTTTTAGTCTTCATAATTATATCTGATTTTAACTAGATTTTAATTATTATGCTGTCTTATCAAGATTTTCAAATATGTCCTAATTATGGTGGTCACATGATAAAGTAGCTTCTTATTAGCATGATACAAGGCCACTTGCGTAAGTCTGGAATTATCTGTTGTGTTAGAAGCTTCTGAAATGGAAAATGAAGGTATAAGACTAAATAATTTTATTCATGCTAGTAAATTTTTTATTATACAGACGATAACAAAAATGCTACTTGTTAAGTCTTAGTCACTTATCAATATCTATGTCAGATGACCCCAAAACAATAAAAAAAGCTAATGTATATGAGTATCAGGCTGACCTGGTGAATATTTGTTTGGTGCATCCTAAACTTGGTAGTAAAGTTACAAATATTTTTTATGCCCTATATCAGCGTATTCCTAACATCCTTAACTTCTGCCAATTGCTTAACTACACTTCCTTCGTAGATGGCGTAATCCTTATATTCTTTTAGTGCATATGTTTCTCAAGAGACTTCCTCATATATCAATTTGTCATCATCTAGTATGGGTTTGCATATGATGATACATTAGTATGAATTCTAAAGTTCCGTTCATTTACACAGCAAGCAAGGAGGATTTAACACCACCTGTGCCTATTCTCACACGTTACAAAAAGGAAGCCGGAATAAAGGCTTTTGTAAAGAAGGAACTATTTGATGCTCGAGTGCCTGATGAGACAAAGCCAAATGAAATTACTGTCCTAACAACTCCAACACTTTGTGTTCAATTAAATACTTTATATGTGAGTACAAGCAAACTTGAATTGTACCTGGGTAGTTTTCACACTTGTTTCTGTGGTTGTGAGGATATCACTTTCTTTTTATCATTTCAAGCTACCTTCTTAATGGATCTCTGTTTCTTATCATTATATTATTTGGATTGGCATATTTTGTTCTGGGTTGAAGGATTTGGATTGGCCTATTTCGTTTTGGGGTGAAGGTTTTGTTTTTCTCAATTTTTTTTTACTAGCTTTTGTCCTTTATTAACATCATGTCCAAATTTTTGATGTACATATAAAATGATGGCATGCTTTTTTCAATGGAAAAAGCTGTGCTTGCATGGAATCATAGTAGTCAATCGTGGATTGTGGCGCAAAGTGGCCGACCCCAAAAATGCTATAGCGGGATAGCGGATAGTGGGATGACCGTTATTTTAAAAAATACAGATGATAATTATGCAATTTATACATAATACATATAAATATTCAAGAATAAGAAAAAACAAAGGCAATAGAGAGACAACAGAGATTAAAGTGGGAAGCATAGTATGATAGAGACAGACATGGTGACATAACTAATAAGTAAATAATAGTCATGATGACATGGTTATTGGAGGCTGGAGAAGCTGAGAAACATAGGGGGACTAGGCTAGAAAAGCTTGAAACAACCTGAGACATAGCAATAAGGTGTGAAGGAGCTGCTGTAAACTCACAGGGGTCGATAGGTTTGCACAACAGGTGTGATGTGTTCACACAACAGCTTCAATGTGTTGCTCTGTTTTAGGAGCTGCTGTAAACAGCAGATGAAGAAATGGTCGAGAGGTTGAAGAAGATGAGTTGAAGTGAAGGGTAAAATAGAGACTTTGCTTGTTTAAGTGAGGGTATAATAGAGACTTCATCTGTTTAAGTGAGGTTAAGATAGACACTTCACTTATTCATCTGAGGACAAAATGGAGTCTTCAAAAATTTTAAGGGCAAAACAGAACTTTCATTGATTTAAGTGAGGATAAAGAGGGAATTTTGCTGAAAAAAGAAAGAAAAAGCCAGGGTTTCAGCGGCAAAAACAGCATCGCCGCCGCTATTTTGTGATTTTGGCTGCGATTCCACAATTTTGGCCGCAATTCCACTGCGATAGCGGCCGCAAAACACCGCGACCGGAAAATGCTGCGCACCAGCAGCTGCATCACGCCGGCCCTCCGCTCCACTCTACGACGCCCCGATAGTGCCGCTATCGCCCGCTATTGACTACTATGCATGGAATTCTCCTAGGTCCTTCTTAATAGTAGTTCGTTATTGGATGCTTGTGAAATATTATATTCAAATTGTAAATCATAAGGATATCATGCTGAATTGGACTTGCTGACATTTAAAGTAGTCAGAGGTCCAATTATAGAAAACAGTTTTTATGAATAGCAACATATGTTTTTGGTAATTGGTACTGCTGTCTTCACTGGGGATCATAAACTGTAAAATCTTTTAAAATGTTGATTATGAACTCACAAGTAGTTTGTGTCATCAAGATTTTAAAGTATTTACGTTCAGTGTCTGACAGCTTTGATTTTGGATTAGCCTAACTGATAATAGGTGATTTTAAATAATTCGTTGTGGGCATAGGATTTGAATCCATAATTTCTTTCGAACCTAAGGTTTTTATTTCATTTTTGTTCTTCAACCATGCATGAAGATAATTATTTGTGACACTGGTATAATAGAGCAAACAATTATGAAGATTAAGGTGAGTATGTAATGAATGCAAGGAGTGGGATCCGGGACTTGATAACCTCCTCAATCCCCTTCCCTCGCAAATGAAAGCAAGTAAACATAATAGAAATACGGAAGAATTGTAAGTTGTAAACAAGGACTTTGTGTTGACAAATATTTCCTGTTTACAAATAATTTACACCCAACTGGTTAATTATGTTGGAAGAGTGGTTAGTGAGTAACCACTTGATTGGTTGATTGTTCTTAAACTGGAAATACTTTAACTAAGAATATGCTTTTGTAATTTTTCCTAAACGGAAACATTTTTTTTCTGAATTTGTTTAGTTACTGCTACTAGATACTTAATTTTGTGGTTTTCTGATAGATTTTAGAGCTGGATGATTGAAACAATAATTGTAGCAAGTTGAAGGCCTTTTCTCTTCTTTCGCATTGAATATGACTAAATACTGCTTGACATTCCAATTTCTCTCTAAAGCAACAACTTAATAATTTAGCAAATCATTCAATCATTTTAAGTGAATAATATACTGATTTTAAAGGATTGTTTTAAACAATTTCTGCTTGACAATCTTTCTATCCAAAAAAAAAAAAAAAAATTTAAATTTCTGCCTGACAATCTTAATCATTCGAAGACAATTCTTTGGTGGGGGTTTTTCCCCAATCTCTTTTATGTGCTAGCTTCATTAGTTTGTAGCCTAGATCATTTTATAACTGGCCAAGGTTGTTGTTGATCTGGGATGAAAACTTTGCTGGGTTTACTAAGGAGCAGGAAATTGGGTAATGTGGTTACCATTGCAAACTCTAAACAGTCTTTATTGTTTATCCCATATTTCCTCTTTATTTTTCATAGTTTTCCTTCTGTAAAGTAATAGTATTTGGAAGTTTTCCTTCTATAAAGTTAATAGAAGTTTTTTCTGCCATCTACAGTATGCAATTAGTCATCTGAATAAATTGGAAGATAGCATTTGGGAGCGATGGACAAGTAAAAAGTCCAAGGAGAAACTCATAAGTATGTGGCTGAACTGTTTTATCTATATTAGTTTTGTATGGTTATATGATACTTTTGAAACCATTGCAAAATCATGTTCAAGCCTCCATTTGTCAATAGGGGGAAACACTTGATACAGCTGATTTTCTTTTTAATTAATTAATCATTTTATTTTATTTTTTTCCCTTCTACGGTGTATTTAGTTCAAGAGAAATGCCTATATTTTTGAGGTTGTCTCTTTGCCATTATATCGTTATGGGGTAGGATCATGTCTGTTAGAATATATGAAAAATCTCATAATATCCTTATCGTATTGAGCATATCATAAAGTATCTTTGATAATCTCTTAGAAGTAGTTTATATATTTCCTTTTATTTCATGATTTCATGGTTTGTTCTTAATTAGGATTACAAGCTTAGTATATTAGAATAAATAGGGATTAATGCTGTCTTTTGTATCACAATATTTACATCATATCAATCTAATATCCAATTATTCAGAATCTCTATTTTCTTTGTTATTTTTTTCCCTGAATAAAACCCATAATTTCAACAATGTTCATGCATTCTCTTTGGTGCCTTTATCATAATTGTTTAAAAGGAACTTACATTATGGTAGCGCATTATTGATATGCGGGGATATTGGACAGCTTTGTTGCATTTTAAATCCTCTTTGGCTTGTTGAATGCTTTTATTTTTCTGCTGGTTTTTTCTGTTAAAGAGGATTTCTTATTCCCCAGCCCTAACCCTCATATATGCCTTTTCTCTTGAATATATTATATTCTTTTTTTAGGAAAACGGAATGGAAAATTTTTCTATTATCTGCATGTGAACCGAATTTATAAAATTTTGAGACCTTTGGTGAGAATTGCAGAATAATGAGGGAGCTCATCTAGCTAATTTGGATCTGTTTTGTGGCTTCCTTTGTGTTCCTACTCTCTTTCTTTTTGGCTTCAGACAATTTGAAGCACGTGTGGGATTTAGCTGAATGTGTTGGAGCATGGTAGTCAATGCAACTCACCCAAGTCCTTGGAGAGCTATCTTACCGGGTTTTGCTTTTCTTGTATTAGATTTTTGGATTGAGTTGTGGGTTGGGACTTGAGAATCTTCCTTTTTCTATATTTTCCTGCCATGTCATTTATCCTCTTTGCATTGCCATCAAATTTGCAGCTTTTATTTCTTCCGAATTCTTTCAGTTCTTGGAATTTTTATTTTCTTTTGAAACCTGGATAAAGAAGCTTAGGAACTGATATTTCTTCTTGGTGATCTTCACTTTCATCCATCTTCATCAAGGTATCAAATCTTCTGCCCCCTTGTCCCTAATGCTGCCCCCCTCTAAAATAATGTCAGCAACAACAACCAACCGTTTTCCACTATCAGGTGTTAATGTGGACCCCCTGAGCCAATCGTCTTTTCCTAGAGCGCCCCTTTCCTTATTACTATATCTTCACACTTCCATTAAAGCTGGAAGCTTACTGAGCTTCAGAATGAAGATTTGGTGCATAAGGCTGGAGAGGAACTTAATAAATTTTATGAATAATTTCTTGATGCTACCTCTTCCAGCTTCTATTTGGTGCTAGCCTAGTAACTCTTTTAGAGGATTTTCTTTCTTGTTCTTGCATGTAAAGAGAGATTGATGACCTTTTATCACTTCAAGTATTTTATCTTTGTGATTATGGTTGTTTTCAGTGTTCTCTTTTGTAGGATATCTTATCTTCTACAGTTTGTTCTTGTAGTTTGTTCTTTCTCTCTAATGAAATTTCTTCTCTTGCCAAAAAAAGGGAAAAAGAGAAAGTGAAAATTTGATTTTTAGTTTTAGTTTCTCTCCTCTTATTTGATTTTTAGTTTTAGTTTTTTTCTTCTTTTTGTGCATTTTTGTGTGGTGTCTTATCCTCTAATGTTTGTCAAGTTATACTTTTGTTCTGTATTTGTAATTAAATCTCTTCCTTCCTTTAGAAGAAAGAAAATTGTTAATGGTTTAAACATAAATATGATCTATGATAGAGTACTATGGCAACATTTGATCCATGTAGCTGACCCTACCTAGTGGGAAAAGGCTTAGGATGTGTTTGGTTCAGATTATTTTGACAGAAAAAGTGATAAAAGGTGATTTCTTTTTTTAATTAATAAAGAAGTAATTAATTTTAGCTTTTACTCTGTTTTTAGCTTGAGTAAAAGCTGAAATGGCTAGCTTTTGTAAAAAGTGATGTATATTTTTTTAATAGTTGAAAAATCACTTTTGTTCAAAAAAAGTTGAAACAAATGCACCCTTAGTTGTTGTAGAAGAAAGAAAATTCAGAAATGCAGTTATAGATACAATCCAACCTATCAACGGATGAAGGGATTTCTCTGATACATTGATACGATCATTATGATTATTTATAACAAGTTTGTTATTCATACTGATTTTGTACTTCTATGGTTACCATGGACCTGCGTACATGTCAATATTTCTGATGGTGTTCAATTTGTTACCTCTCTTTATATCTTGCTTTCGCATTTTTATTTTCACTTAATTGAACAGAATACTGAAATCTGTTCTCGTGTTTGACACTTCTCCTGCAATCCTTTGGTCTATAGAGAAATCCTTAAATGAGAAGTCCAAAAGTTATTCTCAAAAGGACACCTTTGACGGAAGTAGAAAAGCTATAAATGCTGCAACGGACCGCATTTGTGAGTACACTGGTGAGAATCTGGAACTTTATCACTTTTCTTGCAAATCAAACTTTTCTTCTTTTACTGCATTGGGTTAGTTATCAACTTGCAGGAACCAAAATCATCTTCTGGGATCTTAGAGTGCCATTTATAGACAACTTATACAAGCCCAGTGTCTCAGGCTCTAGGATGGATGCACTTATAGAGC
Organism: Pterocarpus santalinus; assembly: GCA_031439595.1. Classification (NCBI taxonomy): domain Eukaryota; kingdom Viridiplantae; phylum Streptophyta; class Magnoliopsida; order Fabales; family Fabaceae; genus Pterocarpus; species Pterocarpus santalinus. Next base: position 25,895,788 of record CM062529.1, read on the forward strand.
CACTTGATATGGTAATGTTTGTCTCATCATCAAGTTTCCATTGTTTAACGCATAGTTGTCAAACGCGGATAGCGGCGCGTAGCGGCCGGCCCCAAAAACGCTATAGCGGGATAGCGGATAGCGTTCCGGCCGCTATTTGATAAAAAATATATAATTATCATACAATTCGTATAACATATATAAATGTTCAAAAATAAGAAATCATTCACAATTAAATTCATTCACATCAATAATGAAAATTCATAATTAATTCCATATTCTAAAAAACACGCAATCATCATTAATCCAATACATAAACATGAAGTTCTAAAGGCAAATAACACTATCAAATAGCACAAAGGCAGCAAAATATAAAAGACAATATCAAATCTTAATTAAACCTAAGTCTTTACTCTCTAAAACTAACAAAACATTCCAATAAATTAATCATCATCATCATCATCATCATCATTGCTAAAACAGAACAACAAAACAAAATACACCATTGCTAAAACAGAAAACAGAAAAAAAAAAAAAAAGGAGAGAAGGGGTAAGGACCACCAACACTTTAAGTGAGGTGGTCCACCCTAAGCCCCCCTTTTTTTCCTTCTCCAAGTTCTTCCCGGTGAGCGTCCGTCTCTTGTGTCTCTCAATTTCTCTCTCACGTCAGCTCTCGCTTTCTCGTTCTCTCCCTCTTTCCCGATCCGAGGAAGATAGAAGAAACAAAACAAAGTGCAAAAAGGACAAACCGCCGCCACCGGAAACTTAGACCGCCGTCGGCGCAGGTCTCGCAGCCACCGATCTTGCCGCCGTCGGAGGTTGGAGGAGCGTCGAAGCAAGAAGGGTGAGGAGGGAGAGAAACAGATGGATTAGAGAGGAAGAGAACAGAGAAAATAACCCTAACCAACCTTTAGATCGAAGAAAAGAGGGGGGAAGCTTCGAAATGAGGGTCCAGAAAGAGGGGAAGAACCGATATTTGGCCGTTGACATCAAATAGTGGCCGCGACGGCCGCAATCGCGGCCGCGACAGACCGCGACGAAGAAACGCGACGCGTCGGCAGCTCTGTCGCGTCCACTGTCCGCTCCGCTCCGCTCCGCTCCACCGCTATCGCGCGCGATTGACAACTATGGTTTAACGTTGTCCTGTTAGGTTGTTTTTAATTTGTAAATGCAAACAATGAGTAAGCATTGTCCCACTAGGCCGGTTGCCCACATGGATTAGTTGGTGCTATAGTCTTATTGTAAATCATGTCAACAATCCATTAAGATTTTTTTTTTTTTAAAAATGGTTTCGCCTATACTTTTTCTTAGTCTCTCTCTACCTTTAGCATTGGGATACTCTCCATTTGATCTATTCTCCTTACTGAGACTTCTATTGACCTTCTTCACATATGCCTAAATTACCTAATGTGAGATTTTACCATTTTTTCCACAATAAGTGCTATGATAGCTTTCTCTTTAATACATTCATTTCTAATTCTATTTTGTCTAGTGTGTCTATTCATTGACGATTGAACACAATATTATCTCTGCAGCATTGATCTTTTTTGTTTTTTTGTTGGCATTTTACCACCCAAGATTCAGTAGTGTACAACATTGTCAATCTTGTAGTTGTGTGGTAAAACTCTCCCTTACATAACTCCACTATCACTCCTCCATTTTATCCACTTAGCTTGAATCCTATGGTTTACATTTCTCGCTATTTATCCGTCATTTTGAATGATGGATCCAAGGTACTTAAAAACCATGTGACTTGTGGTATAATGTACTCCCTAATTTTCACCTCTAGGCTAGGATTTTTGCGCCTCTTGCTAAACCTACGTTCCATATATGCTGTCTTACTTATACGAAAACTATGTGATTCCAAAGTTTGTGACTCCATAGCTTTAACTTCCTATTTATTTCCGCTCTCGATTCTCCTAGTAGAACTATAGCGTATACCATGAAACTGGCTCCTGGATATGTTCAATAAACTCATTGAAGACTATGGTAAAAGGATAGGGGCTTGGTGCAGTCCTATAGTAACAGGAAAACGTTAAGTCTCACATTGCTTAACGATATGGTCAAGATAACCTTTATAAACACTTGGACATCTCTTTTCCCTTGACCTATGCCCGCAATCTTAAGATGGTATTAGAGCTTATCCTCTAATTGATATTAGTCCATCGACAGATGTCCAACACTGGGATGAGAGGGTATGTTAAAACTTCACTTGGCACTCTATCATACACCTTTTTGAAATCAATGAAGACTATGTGTACATCTCTTCAATTCCTCCGATATCTGTCTATCAATTTTCGTAGCAAGAAATCGTTTCCATAGTAAACCTCCTAGGGATAAAACCAAATTGTTTCTTTGTAATGTGGCTTTCCTATCTTAATCTTTGCTCACTTACCTTCTTCCATTGCTTCATAGTATGTCTCATAAACTTAATCTCTCTATAATTTGTACAGTTTTGTATGTCTCATTTGTTTTCATGGATAGGAATTAAGGTACTTTTCCTCCACTTATCTTGCATTTTCTCAGACCTCGTAATCTCGCTAAGTAAATCTATGAGCCAACTTATGCCTCTCTCTTAGACACTTTCATACCTCAATAGGTGTATTATTAGGTCCCACTATGTTGCTGTTATCCATTCTCTTTAGAACAGCTTTTACCTCACACTCTCAAATTCTACGATAAAAGGTATAATATTTGTCCTCCTTTCTAGTGTTTAGTCTATCTGAGTACAAGAGAGTCTTGTAATAGGTTGTGACCTATCTCTTCAATTTTTTTTTCGGTGTCTTGTTTCGTGACTAAAACTTTACCTTCTTCATCCTTAATGCATTTCACCTGGTCTAGATTTTGTCTTTCTTTCTTTACCTTTGACAAGCTTGTAAATACTTCTTACGCTCTCTTAAGTGTGTAAGGATTGGTATAACCCATCAAATGCTTTAGCTTTCACTTTGTTCACCGTCTTTTTAGTTGTTTTCAGTATTTTTATACAAGGGCCATGCTTTAAAACACTGCCTCAAACCTTAACCTTGAAAGCTTGTGTCCCCCCACCAAGATTCATTATCGCTCTTGATTCCCCAGCTGTCTCTTTTGCTAAGTTCCTAATCCCTTTAGTGCTATTTTTTTTGTTTTTGTTAGAGGGGGGGGGGGGTGTTGGGGAGGGGGGTAAAAGGAGAAATATTATTAACAAGAGAAGGATATTACAAATAGCATGGAGGAGATCCTCAATAGAAAATGTAAAATTAGACAAAAAAAATAAAAAAAGCAATGTTTTCCAATCTCTCTGCATATCTGAAAGAGACACCCCTCTAAAATGATTGTGCACCTTACACCAAATAGAAGCAAGATGCCTAATCCTATCCCATAAGACTTGCTTGTCTGAATGCTTGCCATTGAAATTGCAAGAGTTTCACTCCAACCTAGTGCACCAAACAATGGCATAGACAGCATATTGCCACAAAGATTTGGCTTCCTTCCTCCTCCCAAACCCAACAAAGCTAGTCAACAAGAACTGATCCAAAGCTTTAGGACACACCCAACACTCACCATAGATGCCAAACAAAGCATTCCATAGAAAATCAGCCATAGAACAATGCAAAAAAAAATTGGGCAGTCTATTCCGAACTAGCACCACACGTAACACACATATTAGGGGAAATTATCTTTTATGGTCTTTGAATTTCTATTGCCACCACTTGATCCTTGAGCCCTTATCTTAACCATTTCTCTTCGTTCTCCACATAACTTGTACTTCCATAAGCAATACCTTGTGCTGGGTTGTCGGGCACTATCCAAGAATAACTTATTAATTTGATTTCCTTATTAAAGAGCAGTCAATTTGACAACATGCAACCCCGCTCTTATTTGTGATATGTTGCTCTTCTTGCTTCCTAAAACAAGTATCAAAAAAGTAAAAATTTAAGACAGCCTTACCCTCTGTGTATGCTTTTCCTAGACTGCCTTTATATCTACTAGCTTCACTCCCTATATGACCCTATAAATCCCCTTCTAAGAAAATCTTCTCTCCTAAAGTTATGCCATGAAATAAGCCTTCTAAATCCTACCAAAATTTTATTTTGTGGTACTTTTCTAATTTTACTTGTGGTGCATACGCACTAATAACATTAAAGTGTCTCAATCCACTAAAAAATGTAGAGTTATGATCCTATCTCCTAAATTTTTTACATCCACAATATCATTCTTCTAGTATTTATCTACAGTTATTCCTACTCCATTTCCTGACTTTGTTTTACCAGTGTACCGAAACTTAAACCCCAAAGAATCTAATTCCTTTGCCTTCTCTCCTACCCACTTAATTTCTTGTAGGCAACTAAAATTAATCCTGCTCTTGATCATGATGTCAACAAGTTCCATTGATTTACCTGTAAATGTGCCTATTCCAAGTTCCAAAACAAATCACACTCTTGTGAACTAACTTCTTTACCCCCATCCACTCATGAAAGGCAAGAACCCTTGCTTATTTTTCACTGCACCCAGGTATTGTAGTGGTTTGAGCTTAATTAACACTAAAGTTGTACAACTTGTTTATGGGAAACGACCAAACATTAACACTATCACACCTCTATCATCAAGATTCAATGTAGATTTATGATGGCTGTTAACAACCTACCTGAGTTCTCTTTTATAGGGGTTTGGGATTGACTATGTAAAGATCTGCAATATTGCACAATATAGGTAGAGTTTTTTAATATGTAAATACAATACAATTTGTAAAAATTTATATAATGCCAAAAGTGAAATCACATTGCATCAATCTTATTTAGCTACTCTCACTTACTTATCAGATGATATTTTAGATTCAAATTTAGGTGCATAAGATTGTTGAATACTATTCACTATTTAATTGTTTTCCCTGCAGTTAATTGTAAAGCATCAATTGTATATGAATATGATGCATTTTATTCTCTATGGATAGAGGGAAAATGAAGTTTTTGTAGGGGCTCATCAGTCTTGGGCATGTCACTATTGCTTGTATCACTTTCTTACTCATGCAATTGCACCTGTTCATACTGGAAGCTCCATTTGTTTTAGGAAGTATTTGTTAATGCAACATCTAACTTTAACACCACTCACTATTTTACATTTGGATTCACTTGTAGACTAGAACTTAATTGATCACGTGGTCTTCACTTTTCCCTTTTCACTTAATGTAGGAACTTAGTCAACTTTGTGATATTGTTGTGGAGCCTCTCAGGGATCGCATAGTGACAAGTCTTCTTCAGGCATCATTGGTTGGTACCTTAGCCTTGCTTTTGATAAATTCGTTTCTAATACTGTGATTTTAACATTTTCCCACTTGTCAGGATGGCTTACTCCGGGTGATATTAGATGGGGGTCCATCAAGAGTTTTCTTTCCCGGTGATGCAAAATTACTAGAGGAAGATCTGGATGTCCTGAAGGTATCTTAACTCAGTCATTTTAATGCCAAAAGAAAACTCTATAGAATTTGCAACAGGCCAATTGGATCTTGGTATTTATGGCACCTTATTCTTTATAAAAATAAGATTGTGGCTAAGCTGATGGTTCAAATTCAGTGAATGGTTAACGTTGACTGGTCAATGAAGAAAATGACAATGAAAGCTATATTAAGGGGGTTTAGGTTTAGGCCTTGGTAATATGCTGTCTAAGATTGTTTCTCCATTAAATGCCTATACCATTTTCCTTTAGAACATCACTCTCTGTGGCACTACTTAATTTGAAGTATAGTTTAGGGTGAAAAGAGTGGGATGCCAACATTGCAAATCGAGCCTCTCATTTGAGCCCTTGGAAGTTCCTCTCATGGTGACCCTACCTTCGAGTTTTTTCCTTTCCTTCAAGATGGGTAATGGTTCTCACATTAATTTTTGGGAGGAATTATCGGTAGGAAAGTTCCTTTTACTTGTGCTTGCCCACATTTGTATCTTCTTTCTTCTTTACATAATTCTCCTATACTATTCAAAATTCTTTATGTTTTAGAATTTTCACTTATTTCAAATCTAGATGAGAGGGAATTTCTGAATGGGAGCTCCTTCTGGGGATACATGACTTGGTTCATTTGCTTCTCACCCTAATCAAAGAATTTAATCCCTAAAGGCTTGTGGGGAATATTCATGCAAATCCTTTTTTCAGTTCCCTACTCATTTTTTGAATAGGGGTCTTTTTCTTCTTGATAAACCTTTGTGGAAATCTAAGGCTTCCTCTAAATTCAACTCTTTAATTTCGATTGCAGTACTCTAATGATATGTTGTAGGTTTGTAGGCCAAATAAGGCCCTTCTCCATGCATGTAATGTGTGGTGCTTGCTCAGAATCTGTATCACATTTGTTCTTACATTGTTCTGCCACTGTTTCCTTATCCTCATTTGGTATTTTCGGTGAATGTTGGGTGTATCCTAGCTCCTGGGACCAGGTCTTAGGGTTAGCTTCCATGGTTTTGAGAGGAGAAAAGATGCTAAACTTTTGTGGCAATGTGAAATCTATGCTACAATCACTATTGTATCTTTAAGGAGATTTCTATCCCACAGGACTTGATTTGGGATAAGATTTGGCAGTTTGCGTCCATTTCATTTATTTAACGTAAAGCTCATGCCTCACGGTCTTTTCTTAGGGTTTTCTCTATATGATATGTTGGCGCACAGCTTTGTTTCATAAATTTGTTTTGTTCCCCTTTGTTTTTTATTTATTTTGTTCTTCTTGTAGGTTTTGGAGGATTCCTTATCCTCCTTACTTTTTATAATTCTCTCTTCTTTTCAATAAAGTCCTTTTATGATTAAAAATAAAAAAAGGACGGTGAACTCCTATAAAATAACATTTCTGCTTCTTTTTCTGTTGGTTACTTTTTGAAGCCTTTGGTTCAAAATCAAAGAGAAGTTGCTTTGTGTTGAAGATTTCTGAGCTCTGGTAGAGTTTTTTGGTGTAATAAAGATCTTTGATAACCAAAATTTCCCACTATAAGCTTCATTGTGGATGCATCTTGTAGGAATTCTTCATATCTGGAGGCGATGGGCTTCCTCGGGGTGTTGTCGAAAATCAGGTTGCACGTGTTCGGCATGTGATCAAGTTGCATGGCTATGAGGTTAGTTCACCTGCTTGTCTGTCTGCTCCAGTAATCTGATAATCAGTAGTTAGCTGGCAGATTGAAATGCTTTGGATTAGATAGGTATCCAATAGGCTTAGTCATATTATACGGCCATACTTATGATTAATGATCGTATTCTGATTTCCCAAGTTTTGTTGTCAAATTGGTGATTATATATGTGCATCTTCTTCTCTAAGGAGTTGCTAAGTGTGTGATATTTTATCTTGCAATTTATTACTGGTAGAAAATATTTGTTTTTCTACAATCATTTCTTGGATTGTATACTATAATCTATATTATTTTGCAGACTCGAGAGTTGATTGAAGACTTGAGATCTGCCAGTGGCCTGGAAATGCAAGGTGGAAAAAGCAAACTAGGAGCTGATTCTAAAACTCTGTTAAGAATATTATGCCATAGGAGCGATTCAGAAGCCTCCCAATTTCTCAAGAAACAATACAAGATACCCAAATCTTCTGCTTAGTGCAATGTGTACAGGCAATGGAAAGCCGCAAAATTTTCATTTTGATACTTGCTTTCTGTGAATATTAATTACTGCTCATTTTCCAATACTTCTGTGGTGTATTTTTTTTTTTTTCGTTACGTGCGGGGTATTTTTAAAGTAGGTTATTTGCTCTATAATTAGGTTCCAGAACTGGTTTTCGAACTAGTTTTGTAGCTGGCCATTTGCTGTACAATGTTGTTAATCTTCCATTTGTAGAATTTCGTCCATGTGAATACAGTAAGAATTCAATGATCGCAGTTCCAATTCATTTTTACCAGGATAAATTGTTTATTAAAAAAATCAACTTTTATGTTCAATTTATCACCTATTCTTTCGATTAATGCAATTTGCTATTTAATGTATCCGTGTGTGTAATTTACCCCTGTTAAGAGAGTAGAAGAGAGGAATCAAAGGATAATATTGTCTTACCTGTACTTGGTTATTACTCAATCATCATCCAGTTATTTGTATACAAGTGATATTGACTACTACTATTGTTTGTAAGATGACTTAATGAATTAAGACTACTTGAGACTAATATTCACAACACTCGCCTACAAGTTAAGAGTATAAAAATTATATGTACAAAGTTTACTACAAATGTTGTTAATTCTAGGTTCATTAAATGACAATTTACTTTCATATGATTGGTCCTCTTATGGACCATTAAGTTCAAGGCAATATGCAAGGTAGCTTGGTTATCGCATATGAGCTGCATCTAATTTAGAGCTCCAAACTTGAGTTCTTGTAGTAAATGCTTAAGCCATATGAGTTCAGTTCACATGTTGCTAGGGTCATCCTTTAATTTTCTGCTTTTGCATTAAATATTGTAATAACAATATGTTTCTTACTTTTCCAATATACTAAGTTATCTCTAGTAACTACCTAATAACAAAAGGTGGATCGTCTGAAGGCAAATCAACCCAATGTAGATTCAAAAACCAACGTGGGAGTGACGCTTGTCTTCATATAGGAGTCCTTAATATAGTGCTCTTTTGATATACCCAAGTATTCAAATTGCAGTATCCTAATGGGTATAGCAAAGGGATTGTAGAAATTGGCTAACTGCACTTGTCAGATAAGGGCTCCCCCTATCCTAAAATAAGCTTAATGTTCAAATCTATTTGTAGAATACATATAAATCACTTGGGTAAGTATATGTATACGGTGCTTGCTCGGGTAAAGATGAAATTTCTGTCTGCACGATGAAGAGGTGGCGTGCATCAATGAACGGGCTGCACGTCCAGGTCAGCTTGAGTGGGCCATAGAAAAATATGTGAATACATTTGAAAATGACACCTTAAATATTTGGCATGTCATATGGCGTTGAGGTGCTATCCCCACTTGTGTTTTAGCTTTTATATGTTACTAGATTGAGATCGACACGTTGCACAAACAAATAAAGTGACCAAAATGACTATTTCTTGTTGCGATATTTATTTTTGTTGAGATCTATGTGATATTTATTTTACTGTTGTAAGAATGATTAATAGATGTTGCGAGAATAGTTTGGAGTCAAATAACTGTGTAATAGAAAAGATATTATTTATTGTTGATAAATTAATAGTTAATACCCATCTTGATGTATAGCCATAAATGTCAGCCCTAAGCACACAACATAACGATTGATTGATGCTTCTTTAACTACCATGGTGGTCTAAACTCGTTCAGGAGCATTTGACTCTGACGATGTCCCAAAGGTTTTGTTGAGAGGCATGTCAGAGTTGAAGGAGCAGAGGAGAGCGCGGACAATCACCACTCCTACCACCACATGAAGTATGAGTTTCTTTAGAAAACCCATGGGTAGAAGGTGAGATAGGGAGAGACAAAGATAGGGGAGAGTGAGGGTGGAGGTGCGAGGGGAAAGAGGAAGAGTGGAAATGGAGTGTGATTCTATAGGATGGGATGGGTACTAGTTCTGTTGGATTATGGGTTTAAGAAAGGGTTTAAACACGTGATATTTGAGCTGTAAACTCACATAGACGGTATTTAACTAAGCTTCATCCTTTTAATGTCATCCTTGCTTTTATCCTTTTTTTTTTTTATCTTCGTTAACATTTTTGCACTTGTTTTCCTACTATCAGTGAATCGAATTGCTTGTAGGTTGTGTTTGTTAATGTCTCTACCAACTTTGCAGCTAGAGGAAGGCAAACAATTATGATTGATTCTAACACAATAAAGCTACGAAGTGAAAGAATACAAATATGTAAATTCGAAGATTGTCAAATAGCACTAAAAAAAGACAATAGTTAGTGCCCATTTAAATGTATAGTCATAAATATACCATAATAGTTCTGATAGAAGTTAATACTCTATAATAGTTAACACCCCATGTATCTATTGATAGAATAAATTGAAAGAGTTGTAGAATACATATAGTCAATTGGATGAGTATGTAATTACATAAAAAGATATGGGTGTCACGAACGTGATCACGATGGTGAAAAAGAAAAGATGAGATTTATCAAGGTGATAGATCAATACTCCACCAAAAAGAAAAAAAAAAAACAGAGAGATAGATCAACGAAGTCGCCATCAATTTTATTTAAATTAAAAAAATTGAAAAAAAAACCTTTTTTATTTGAAAAAAATTGGTCTTTTAAGAAAAAGAGTTTAGGTTTGGAAGTCAATTATGTATAGAGAGAGGTAAAAACTTAATTTTGTAGTAACCTTAATACATTCATACTAATACGATTACGTTAATTAATTGTGCAAATTATTTAGAACCTCTAAAAAAAGATTAGTTAAAAAACTTTAGAGCATGTCATAGTTCGGATGCTCTAAAAGCGCAGAGTTCACAAGCTATCGCAGCTTAGTTAACATCCTTATTACTTAAAACAAAGTTCAACAATCTATTGACTAGGCAAAAAATAAAATAAAATAAAATAAAACTAAAAAGAAAATTAGAAAAAGCTCTTTTCTAGAGTGGGAAAAAAAGAAAAAAGAAAACAACTTGATAGAGAAAAAGAAGTTATTTGCAAGCGCAATAGACAATTTTTGAAAAGTTAATTTTGACTTGACTTACGTTCCTTGTAACACCCTAATAAACTCATACTATACTTAAGTCATATTATAGCATTTTATTAGTTGTTACTTAAGTTCGTGGAAAACTTAAACTTCATTTTAAATTAAGTTACATAAAAAAATAAGATAAATTTTTTTTTTTTGAAATATATCGTTGCTTTTGAAGCATTATAAAAACATGAGCCTCAAGTGTGAAGGAGATTTATGTAAACATTTCGAACCAAAAACCAAGCATAAATAAACTATGCATGAGGGTAATAAAGAGGAATATCCATGTATAGTAGAATTAATATATCCACATCATTTAACATAATATATAGTACCATAGGTTATACTAGAGGGATGATGGCTATACCATGGCCTAAATCATACAAACAACAAAAAGAAAACCCTTGTCTCAACAATGGTGAACATAACATAAAATATATAAAGCGGTAGCAAGGAATATCACTGACAGCATCTACTTGCAAGATGACCTCATGAACAATAGCACCTGCAACAAGTGGCTCTTAAAAACTTCACCCTCAATATCCACCTAAAGCTCCACTGGTTGCTGAGGCTCCATCCATCGCTAAAGATAATATGGAATATAAACGTGAGAAATAATATTTTTCAGTAGGATTCCAACTCAACATGTAAGTGTTGTTGTTATCATTTCAGCCACTTTGGATTTGATTAAAAGAAAAATCATGGGCATGCATATAGTTCGATTATTAGGTTTTCAAAAATGTATTTAACTGAAGTGGATTCCTTTTAAACATGTGTTCTTAACATGACATAAACATAATCATAGCATAGAGTGGTAATATAGATGGATGCATCATGCATAAATATATTAAAATTTTCTTTCGTTTCTTTCTTGATCATTTGCACTTTCTTATGTGCTTTAGCACGATGAACTTCGGTCATACATCCACATTCTTTTCATCTTTTACTTAGGCATATGTTACAGCATGGTGAACTTCAGCTATGCCTTCACATATTCACCACCCTCGACATGAAGTGGTAATAAACTCATATCGTGGTCCTCGTCATGATAAATTGTTGAAACTTTGGTGGGAGAGGGGGTTTAGTGTAGGTCACCTTCCCTCATTGAAGAATCATAGCCTAAGCTTAAGGATCACCTCCCCTTTTGAAGGATCACATCCTCTTATCTTGTCGTTGAGGATCACCTTCCTTTTTGAAGAATCACACTTTTAGTTCTATCTTTTCTTGATTAATGCATACGAAGTTAAAAATTAGGTAAGTCCATGATTTTTTCAAAAAATTCAGTAGCATAATAGCTAGATCGAAGCTTCCCCAAAATTTGCAAATAGAGAATTTCAATAATCAATCATCATTATGCATCTCACAACATCATATTCATTATAATCATCATCATCATTATCATACTTGCACATAGAGTCATATATCATAAGCAAAGTCTTATGAGCCTAGCTTGGTAGATTAGGTGTAATCTTTTAGTTAGAGTTTCATAGTATTAAGTTTCTTTTATCATCTTTGGAGGCAAGTTTCTTCGAGTTCTCTTTTTAAATCTTTTAAGTTGAAGCATGAAGTTTCAATGTTTTAAATTGAGGGTTTTGGGGTCTTCAACTTTGGTTTTCACTTTGCCTTGAACTTAGCCTTAACTGGACTTGTGTTTTCACTAAGGGGCAATAACTTAGGGAATTCACCATAATTTTATCTTTTTTGTAGCATTATGCTTCTTTGAGCTCTCTTTTAAACAAAATAAATCCCACTTAAAAATTCAAAGTTTAACTTAAGTTATGCATTAAACAATATTACTATTTGGTTTTGAAGTTTACCAAGGCAGTAGTAAATTTTCGAATTTACTGAGAGCTCCACAAATGGAATCTGCCCAAGATATTTTATGTGGTTGTTCCTTATGTCTTAGCTTTCTAAAGGTCTCACTCAAAAAATGTTTTATATAGCTTGAATTATAAAGGTTTTAGAGCAGGCTATCCAGATAGAAACTCCATTGGGTACAAACCACTTACAAAATTCATAACTTCCTTATTTTAAGCCCAAAGGTTTGCATATTTTATATGTATGAAAATTTCTATGAGTATAGTTTAATATAAAATTGGTCCCATTACATTTTGAGTTGTAGAGAAATGGTTATGACTCTTGCCAAACAGACTGCCAGAATTTCAGCATCTCTTGATTTCATTTTCTTAGCTTGTTTATAGGAACATTAAGGTTCCTCCTCAAGTGACCATTTTTATCTTTCATTTTACTTTTATACTTTGAGGTTTTAGTGATAAAACAGTGTTTGGAGTTCAAATAGAGTTTGGTTCATAAAAGCATTTGTACAGAATAATCACATTTTACAAGAATACTTTAATACCATCAATTACTTCAAAAATGAAGAGTATGGTCATGAGACCTAAAGAGCAAATCCTAGAATCACCTAGCTATGGAGAAGCTTAGGAGTTCTAGTGCTTGAAAATATATAAAGGAAAAGAGTAAAAATCACTACCACAAAAAGCTTTTGAAGTGCTTGGAGAGTTGAAAGGATGAAGAAGGTTCTCCTCCCCTAGTGCTTGACAATGGAGCTAAGTGTATGTTTGAATGTGTTTTTCAAAGGCCAAAAGGGTGGTTCTTGAAGGGCTTGTGAGAATGGTGTTGAGAATCGAGGTTGGTTGGAGGAGGAAAGGTAAGAAGAATAAGAAAAATAGGAAGAACAAAGAGAAGATAGTGTGGAGTTTAGAGAGAAGTGAGAGCTTGATCTTTTAATGAGAGGATGAGGGTTGCAAAATGAGAGTGGAGGGGGCTATTTTGGGGCATACATACAAGGCATAGGCTAATGCAATTTTTTCTTTTTGCCACAAGGAAAGCTTTGTGACCTTTAGATAGATAGGGTGTTGTTCTACTTTTGAGTCTTGAGTGCATAGCTAAAATCTCTTTGTGTTTTCTAAGGTGGTTAATGGCTAAATCCATGCCATTAGTGGGTTGATCAACTTTGGTGGTTAAGCCAAAATTAGTTTGATCCATGTGTAGGATAACCTTCTTTTTAGTTAATCTCACTTTAAGGCATCTTAACCATAATAAAACTTAATCTCATGGTGAAAGATTAGGAAGCAAATGAATGGTGGATGATGGGTTTTGAATGGTTGAATTTTTCATCATGATTAAGGGGGGGAATTTTGAATTTTCATTGTTATTAGAATTATCTAGATGTTAATAGATTAGATTAGTTTAAGTGCTCTTTAAACAATTTTGGTTTAATATACCTTTAAGACTTTTTCTCTAAAAGGAATGATTTTCACTAATTATGTACTTAGTATGTAACGATTAATTTATCATATTTAATTAAGGTAGAACATTCGTCAAGTGCTTGATTAATGAGATTATATTTCCTTAATTATGTTCTTTGTCATGAATTTGCAAGATTTGGTTGATTAAACCTTAATTAAATCATTTGGTGTGCTATTGTTCAATTGTTGACTTTTCTTGTTGATCATTGACTTTTAGTTGACTTGTTGACTTTTATCTAATTACTAAGCTTTTGCTCTTGCAATTAATTGATTAATTGTTGACTAATCACTAACCTCTTTAATTAGTTAGTAACATTGAGCTAATTAGCTTAGTTAAAACTGGGGATGTTACACTCCCATATATCCTTTACTGCAATAAGGAACTCAAAACCATGTAGTTCTTTAAAAAATGATTGGTTGATTTTATTTTTATGAAAAAAAAAGTTATAAGAAAAGAAATATAGAACATCAAGCTATCACAACTTAAATGTCCTACAAATATGGTGCCATATAAAATGGTCCAACGTATGTTTTGGACCATTGATGGTTCGTACTTTGTAACATCCCCAATTTTATCTAAGCTAATTAGCTTAGTAATCCTGGCTAATTAGAGAGATTAATGATTAACTGAGGAATAATCAGCTAATTTCGATGAGCAAGAGCTTAGTAAATTGAGTTAAGTTAATAATTGAATCATAACGCACTAAATGTTTTAATTAAAACCTAATTATTCGAACCTCATTAATTCGTAACTTAGAAATATAATTAAGTTAATCTAAACTTATTAATTAAGTACAAGACAATTGTTCTACCTTACCAATTGAGATAAATTAATTCTTACACCCTAATTACATAATTCATAAGAGCAATTCTTTTAGAGGAAAACGTTTTAAAAGTGTAATTAATCGAAATCAATTAAAAAACAATTTAACTAATCAAATTGATTAACAACTTAAGTAATTCTAATAGCTTTGAAGATTTAAAAATTTCTCCTAATTGATGCACCAAATTTCGGCCAAGGATAAGAGCAAAATCCAACTATCCATTTGCCTTCTCATTATGCACTCTTAGATTAAGGGTTTATGTAAGTAGTATCTCTTTAGTCAAGACAAGAGAAGTACCTTCTGTAACATCCACCATTTTTCGCCTAATTATTTGGTTTTATCGAATAATTGAGAATAATTAAAATTTGATTAAGCAATTATTTGGACTCAATTGATTAGCAATTACTTGAGTCCAAATAAGAGAGAATTAAGTTAGAATATAGGAGATTTCATAAAAATTTTATTGAAAACCGATTTACCGATTTAAAGGAAATCGGTAACATTACGGTATTTTAAACTGTCGGAACTGGGCCAATAGAATTGCAAGCCTCAAACCCTATTTTGAGTGGCTGATGGCTCAGCCACTTACCAGCCAAGAAGTGGCGCCACAAGGCCACTAAACCATGGAGAAGCTTGGCTGAATTTTAACCAAGCAATTTGAGCCAATCAAATTCAAGCAAAAAGGTCACTCCAAGCCATCAGATTTTCTACTGCCTTTATCACCAATTCTGACCCTCATTCATGCCACTTTTCCTCTCCTCCTTCAGCTCTCTTTCTCTCTTATTCACACACCCAAAAACTCAAGCCAAATCTAGCCTTATTCATCCACACTTCAAGAATCCAGCACAAACACTTGGATCAAAGGTAGGAGTTTATTAATTGCATCAGATTTGTGATATTTGGCTGGCTGAGCTTGGATTATTTTTATGACTCTTGATGTGTTAAATGGAGGATTATGATGATATGTGATTGGC
This sequence comes from Pterocarpus santalinus, assembly GCA_031439595.1. Lineage (NCBI taxonomy): Eukaryota > Viridiplantae > Streptophyta > Magnoliopsida > Fabales > Fabaceae > Pterocarpus > Pterocarpus santalinus. The sequence continues at coordinate 25,911,418 of CM062529.1, forward strand.
TTTGGGTTATTGGTTTGGTTAAAATCGAATTTGAAGCAAGAAAGAATAGAAATAAGAAGAGCTGAGGGGCTGGGGAACCAAAACCCCTCGGCAGTCCGTACGGCGGAGTGTACGGCTCCGCCTAAAACCGATTAAATTGACTGGAACTATTTTTATATGAAACTACATTCATGGGTTTCCATAGATATATCATATAAGGCTTTTGGATTAGAAATGAGGGAGTTATGAATTTTTGAATTTCGACCTAGGGTTTTGACTCTAGCTCTGGGCAGATTAGGTTGTTTAGGGTAGAACTCGATCTATACTACTTGAAAACAAGTGAAACCAACTTTGTTAGAAAGCTTACACATAGAAGAATATCCCATAAAAATTTAAGAATTTAATAAGGTCCCAGTTGCTCCAAGTTCTCCACGCAATTCGCCCTATGTCCACACCAGGCTAGAACAGGGTAGTGTAGGAAGGTCCGAATTCGAGGCTTGTAACTCGAGCCCTACTAAGCCAAATTGAGTGGAACTTTTTCTAAATGAAACTTTGTCATGTTATCTTTAAGATGAGACCAATTTTGTATGATTTGAGTCAGTTTTCAATTTTTAGTAAATTTTTACTTTTAGTTGCCTGATTCTGGCTAGCCAATAGGCAGACCGAGATAAAATCTAGATATCTTGAGTTGTAGAAATCAAAATTAGATGGGACCAAAGAGGTTAGAAAATAGACACATAAAAATTTAACATACTCAAATTTGAGGTCCAAATGAGTTAAAATGAAATTATGGCTTGAATTATAAAAGCCGGGTTGGTTGAATATGCTGAGGTAGGAATTCTACCTTAATGAAATGGGTGTTGATATGAGTTTGATGTTGGAATATAAATGTGATGTTGTATGCTTTGTGATAAATTGATGTATTGATTGGCTGACACTATTCATGGGAAAGCGGACACGTTCCGTTATGCTGCCGAAATTTCGGTAGAACCCATGTACAAGTTATGAATTACATGTTAATGCATATGCATTCTTAAGAAAGCTATGAAAGTTATGAAAAGGATTATGTTATTATGCAAGTTCCATACTACTTGGGCCAGCCCCGGATAAGAAGTTAAGGGGAATAGATCGGTGGGAAGGTCGGGGAAAGTAAACCCGGTATTCCTGTATAGGAACGAGCTCGATCCTGATAAGCAGACTATTACCCAGGAGTCTAAATGGCCAAGAACTCCCAGGGGACCAAGAGATGGAAAGAATAATGATGAAAAGAAATGGAAAGACTTATGAAGAAAGGTTCATGATTTAGTTGCATGATTACATAAATGCATGAATACATGGCCTAGTTTTGTCAAGATGTTTACTGTTGCCTTTTATATGTATTTACGGCTGCTCGTTTATTTTTCTATTTATTACTATACGAATCATTATTAGTAGTCTATTTATCTTTTCGTATCTTCTAAAGTAAAACTGAACCTTGCCTCGGATCAGACATTTTTCTTAAACTCATTAAAATGGATATTTCAGTTTGAACACACCTTTTTATAATTAAATAAAACCCGAGGCAACTGAGAATGTATGTGACGTCAGATGAACGTCATACATAGACCCTACTGAGAATTTCTCGAAATTCTCACCCCGTGTTGTATTTCCGCATCATTCTCAGACGCTGGCGTCGGGCTCAACGGCCACTCTTTTCCTTGAGATCCCAGAACTGCAGCTTCACTATGACTCCGAGTTGGACTCGTTGGACACAGTCTGCTCCTGCTATTTCTGCCTCTGCTTTTAGCAAATAGGAATTATGACGTTTCTTTTTTTTTTTTCATCTGTTTTTAATATATATCCATATGTATAAACTGAAGCGTCGGCTTCCGACATATATATGTACATATACTATGGAGAATATATATCACTTATTTATATATTTTCTGTTAGATTACGTTAAACTTTATTACATTTTATAATGCTATTCACGTTTTATTATATAACAACGTGTCGTTACAACGGTAGGAGACACTAAACACGAAAATTAAGTATAGTATTAACACGGTAACACAAACTAACTAATTTCATGCTATGACTTAAGCATAACATAAAATTAGTAGGGTGTTACACCTTCCTCGCTTAGGATTATGCCACTTGGAGTGATCTTATTCAATCAAGCCAATCCCAAGAGTGGTCATGCCTTTAACCACTTGAAAAACACTAAATGGTCTTTATCCAAATGCCAAGACTCAAGGAAAATACAACCCACCTTTTATCCCAAGGTTCCAAGTTTTCTTGCTTGAAAAAGAAGTTAAACTCACCTACTTCCCCTTGCTTATTGGAGAAGCAAAACCAATCAGCCCACTCTCCCATTTTTTGCGCCCCAAAAATAGCCCCCAACTCACTTATTTGTGATTTTTATCCTCTCACTACAAGCCTAAACTCTCACTTCTCTCTAAGCCTCATTCTAACTCTTCTACTCTTTCAATTCCTCTTGTTCTTCTTCCCACTTTCACACCCTATCCAACTCTCTTTCCTTTCACCACCCTCACAAACTCTTCAAGGACCACCCCCTTTGGTTCTTGAAGAAGCAAAAATAAACACTCACTTAGTCTCATTATCAAGCTCAAGGAGAAGGAGGCCATCTCCAACTATTTTTATTCTTCAAACTTCAAGAGAATCCTTGTGGTAGTGACTCTAACCCCTCTTTCTTCTATGTTTTTCAAGCTCTAGAACTCCTAAGCTCTCCATAGCTAGGTGGTTTTAGAACTTGCACTAAAGGCCTCATGGCCATGCTTTCATTATAAGAAGTTATTTGTGATTTTTGCTCTTTTCTTGGAAAATGACTTGTTGTGCATTTATTCTTATTTTGAACCAAACTTTTTAGAACTCAAAATATCGATTTTTCATCAAGATCTCAAAGTATAAAAGCGGTTTGGAAGAGAAAAGTGGTCACTTGAGGAAAAGACTTAATGTTTTTACAAGAAAACTCATTAAAACCAAAACTGTTGAAGCTAAAAAATTCTAATAGTTTGTATGGCATGACTAATAACTCTTTCAATATAACTCCAAATGCAAAGAAACTAATTGTAAATGAAAATAGACTCATATAGCTTATTACACATATAAAATACGTGAAATTTGTCCTTAAAACAAGAGAGATCTGAATTTTCAAAGTGTGTTGTCTCCAGATGTGTTTCTGTTCGAGCAGTATGTAATAAAATCTTAATAACTCAAGTTATATAGAACATTTTTGAGTGGGACTAAGTTTTTTAGAAAGTTATGACATAGAGAAACATCCCCATAAAACAGTTTGTTAAATTCCTTGCCGAGAACTCCCAGTAAAGTTTAAAAGTCACTGTACCAAGAATAAACTTAAAACTTGAGTAATCAGAATAAAACATGCATATTTCAAATTACAAAACGAATTTTGAGTGAGGTTTATTTTGTTTAAAAATAAACTTAGAGAACTATAATTATACCAAAATTCAAGTCAAGATTGTAAAAGATGAAATTATGGCAAATTTTTAAAATTATTGCCCCATTGTAAAAGTAAAACTGGTTATGATTAAATTTTAAAGGTTAATGAGAAATAAGTTTAAAGACATTAAGACCCTTACATTAAGATATTGGAAAACCTTGATAATTCAACTTAAAAGTTTCAAAAATGATAATAGATGAAATTGGCCCTATCCCTAATAAAAGAATTTACACAAGAGGCAACCTCAATTAAGAGCTTGCACGAAATTTACTAAGCTAAGCTTATAAGACTTTGTGTGATATGTATGCCTCTATGTGTCAATATGATGATAATGATATGATGATGATCATGATGATGATGATATGATATGATGATGATGATTATGATAGTGATATGATGATGATAAGGATGATAATGATATGATGACGATATGATAATGAATGATGATGATATGAATATGATATGTTGATGATATGATGCTTAATGATATGCGATAAAGGAATCACGTTTGGGAACGGCGATACGTAATCCCTAGATATGGCAAAGAATTAGAATAATTTTGTATTATAAGCCTTAATAAGAAGAAAATGAACTAAGGGTGTGATCCTTCAAAACGGAAGGTGACCTAAAGTAAGCTCCCCTCACTCACGACTCACATAAGGCACGGCATCGATCCAGTTAGTGTGAGTATAGGGGATAGGATTTACATGAGGCATCGCATGACCCAACTAGTGTAAGTACTGAAAATTTATAGTGGCAACGGCCACAGTATGAGCTCATTACCACTTATATTTAGTGGTGAAAAGAAAAAGATCTAAGATAACGTCAAGTTAAGAAAAGAAAAGGGACTTCGATCCAAACCCTTGAAGGAAAGAAGTTAAGAGAAGCTTATAGCACAGTCATGCATGTTTTATGTAATTATACTTGTTCCCATATATGTTATGATATAAATGATTAGAGGGTATGTTAAAATTGAATCTGCTTCGGATATTCATATTTTTGAAAACCTAAGAACTAAACCTTATGAATGCCCACTATTTTTATTAATAAAACCGAAGTGGCTGGGACGATGACGATGACACTTTCGTGTCGGGTTCGAATCCTACTGAGAAATACCATTTCTCACTCTAGTTATTTTTCGCATCATCACTAGATTCCAATGACACATCCAATGGAGTGAAGCTTGGAGCCACTGCATTATGAGTGGACGTATGATTGGGGATGTCAGACGAAGCTGTTTCGGGACTTATAGCGACCGTTGCTTTGCAGCTTTGCATATTCCTTTTTGAGATGAGCTTTGTTATTTAAGTTTGTATTTAATATCTAGTATTTGGATCATGGCACGACCATGAGCCTCCTTCGATGTAATGCCAATATATATGTATGTATATATATATATATATATATATATTATGAACCTATATGGATGTAATGATTAACTATTTAATACAATGTATTTGTGATTTATTATTTATTTACTTTTCTCTTGTTTTATGATATTGGGGTATGTATTTTATGCAACATGCTCTTTCTCTATCTGTCTTTTCACTCAAGGCTTTACTTTCCAAACGCTGCAAAGGGACGACGTATTTCAAACAAAAAAATTTACTGTATTTTCTGTATAACTTAACTTATAAATGAAGTTTAGTTTCCCACGAGCATAAGTAACAACTAATGAAATGTCGTAATACGACTTAAGCGTAGTATGGATTTATTAGGGTGTTACACACTTCATAGCTATTAGATGGACATTAAGTGAGATCGGACAGATGAGATGCAACCCGTGTGATTTTGTTTTAAAATTAACATGGAGTCTATTAACTCTTTATTTTTGCTAATGAACTCTTCTTTTATGTTGACTCGAGGACGATGAGGAGGAAACCCTAATCCCCAATTAGAGTTAATGTAGTGGAAGATCGATGGAACATGTAACTATGTTGCGTTGTCGCACTCAGCTCAGTAGTGGATCCTCAACTCAGCTTTTATCTACCTCATTGCACTCTGCTCCACCTCGCTCCATGTCAACAGCTTAGCCGCAATGACTTCAGCTGTTTCGAGCTCCAAATGACACCACCATCTTCAAAGAATCTCAGATGACAAATCCCATACCATAGACTTGCTTCCAAAGTTTCTCAGGCCCAATGCAAGAATAGTTGTCTGTGTTGTTGTAAGTTGTTTGGATCCTCTGTTTGTGAATATAATTGAATCCATTGTAATCAAATTTGAACTTTGCCATCGCATGTAAACCCCATTGTAGATGACGTTCACAAAAGAGGCAATGTCACTGTTAAAGAGTTTGTGTTCGTGCATTGGGGAGTTTTCTAAACTAAAAATTAGATAGTGATGTAACTTCTTAGTAAAAGTGTTTCAAATTAAATTTAGTGAATATCAACAATTATCAATGTTAAAAATTATGCATTTTTATTAATGTTGCAACTTTCGAAGACATGAAGTAGGCTTAGCATTCTTTATCCTTAGACATGGTTGCCTGTGTCTACTACTATTAAGGATTTTGATGGAAATAAGAGGCCAGGGAGTATTGAAGAAGTATCTGTGTATATACTCGGTGTAGGAATTACTAAACCTGTTGATATGGCACAATCACTTGGTGATTGCTTGTCCAAAAATATAGTGGAACACCTATATGGTCATAAAATTCATATGGTTGTAATGGTTGGCCAAAAAGGTCATACAATTACAATAATGAAAAGGAAAAGTGCCACCTAACATGGTTAGTTTTAGTAAGGATGAATCATGCTTAATAAATCCCATGCTCAAGTTTACTGATGTGTCATGTATGCAGGAGGATCAACATTGGCTGATCGTCAGCAAGTTCTTGAAGAGTACTTGCCAGTACTTTTGGGAATAGTCAAAGACGATAAAGCATTGTTAGTATTTGTACTTGATGCACGTCCTATTAACAACATGTCTTGATTAATTGCTTATCTTTATTATGCAGGAAGCCATTTAAAATAACAATGCTTTATCAGTAGATATTGCATTGGGATAGAAGTATCTTGCAATAATAGACTAATGAATTTAATTTAATTCGTTGGAATGGTAGCCACGATCCAATTCTAGATAGGCAGTCCCAGCTTTAACACAAGAACATTAACTAATATTTTCTCTTCAATAATGATGATATGGGAGCAAAGAGAAAAACCATATTAACATATACCTAGTGACTACAATGCAAGTTGGATGTCAGCAGTAGAAATCCTCGATGATGACATATATGGAGAAAATAATTTCAATCTCTTCAGTAACATCCCAAAGTATGGTGTGTTCGATTAGCACCATTAATCGATTTATTTCATTGTGTTTGAGAGATACACTTAATTAGGGTTGAAATATGGATATTAGGGTTTAGAATATTTAGTTTTCCAATGTAGAGAATTTTATGAAAAACTATTGGTAATGTCATGTTAATTTAGGAAAATCACCTTTATATTATAGGATTGCATGAATACCAGTTAAAACCCTAATTTGAGTAGCCCAAAATTGAGCCACACAACCCCCTTAGGCTAGCGCAAATTCAACCACATAAAGGTAAGCTAAAGTGAATTTAACTTGAGCCAAACATCCACCAATCCTATTGTAATGAGTCACCTTATGTTATGACTCATAACAAAGCAAAATTTCCCCATTTACTCCTTAAAGATTTCGGCCCCAAATCTGACCTCCTTTTCTCTTATTTTCTTTCTCAATTTCACTCATCCATCTCCAGTTCTTCATCCTAGTCAATTTTCTTCACCCAAAGCTTGCTCCTTACTAACTCAAACTTAGAATTTAGGTAGGATTCTTGAGCTTTGGTTGATGTTATAATTATGTGGCTGATTATGGTTTTTATGATTCTCCTTAATATAATGTTATATAATGATTTTATGACTTGTTTCAATTGATCGAACATGTGAATTCTTGGTTTGGGATGGAAAATTTATCAAAAACTCAAAACTCAAACAGGATTTGCTGAAACTTGAAGCCCTAAGACTTGCCCATATTGAATATTGTACTTTTGACTTATAAAGGTAAAAAAATTATGAAAATACTGTTAGATGAAACTAGATATTAAGAGCTTTCCAATCATATAAATTATAAGTCCATTGGATCTGAAATGAGAAAGTTATGAATTTTTGAAATAAACCCTTAAATCCTATCCACTATTCTAACTAGTATGAGTTGTGAAGGGCATAACTCGTTCTATACAATTTCAGATTTATTACAACCAATTTTTTTAGGAATTTAACACATAGATATTCATGTCATAAAATTTTCAGATTCATATCTTAAGTACATTGCTCCCTTGCTCTGGTTTAGATAAGGCATTACAAAATAGTCTAAGTTAATAGTCCATAACTTGAGCTCTACTCACCCATTTGAAATGAAACTTGCGCGGAATGAAAGATGGTTTAATTAGCTTTACATAAATTTCGAATAAAATCAATAAAGATTCGATTTTTGGTGAATTTTTATATTTAAATGCTCAAGTCTGTCCAACAACAGGATAGCCTTGAATAAAATTTCAATAATTCAATTTATACTCATCAAAACTTAGTGGGACCAACAAGGACTAAAAATAGACAAATAATTCCACAATATATTAAATTTTCAAATTTAAATGAGTTAAGATAAATTTATGATATAATTTCTAAAGCAGGGCAAATTCAAGAGATTGAAGTGTAAATATCAATTTTAAGTACTTGAATACTCTTAGGCCACGGTTGCCCAAGGATTGAAATCTTGATGATGCAAATCTCTATTATATTGCTAAAATGTTAGTGTAATATTATGTTGGTTATGATATTTTGACTGGTTGGTTGAAAATGTGTCTGTTGCATTTTTGGGGAAGTGTATTTTATGCCGTTATACTAACGAATTTCTGGCAAAATACTTATGAATGGTGCATTATAGGTTTAAATCCCTCAAATTTGATTAGTCATAAGTACATGAGTTATGAGAAAGATAAGGATTTCATATCACTTAGGCCAACCCCAAAATGAAATTAAAAGGGAATAAATTGGTGAGAAAGCGACAGAAAGTAAATCCAGCTATCATATATAGGAATAAACTCGATCCTAAGAAGCAAACTATTGCCTAGGAGTTATATGGCCTAAAATTCCTAGGGGATCAAGTATGGAAAATTATGATCCGAGTCAAGAAGGATAAAAAAGTCAAGTGCATAGGCATTAAATTCTTATTTGTACTTTGTTATGCCTTTTATATGATTAGTTATAGTCTAGTTTAAATTTCGAATTATTCTCTGCAATATTTACTCTATTTATCATATGTGTTCTTTTTGATTTATTTGTTCTATGAGTAAAATAAAAGTTTGCTTTGGACCACTTTTTTTTTTCAATGCTTATAAATTAAGGCCTTTACTTTATTAATCACACTTTTACTTAATTAAACTAAACTGAAGTAACTAAGTATGATTGTAGTGTCAGTATACACTAGATAGAGAATCCTACTGAGAATTGTCTAAATTCTCTTCCAATCATATGTCCGTGTCATTCTCAGACAGTGACAATGGCGGTGATGGCCTTCTTCTCTAAGGTGCTCGAGTGGCACTGGCATGATGACCCGTTTATGGATTCCTTGTACTTGACTACTACTTATCAAGTCTGCCTATATATATTCTTCTAGCGAGCCTTTGTTGTACATGTCGTTAGCCCCATCTTCGATCCAGTTACTCCATTCCTAGGAGTCCTCCTATATATGATATACCTAGACCCTGTATCCACACACCAAGCTCAGCACCTGTAGCACCACCTCATCTTGTACAGCCAAAGTCCTCTAAGAGCAATCCATCAAAGTGGATGGATTCTTCATCCTCCTCATCATTAGTGCTAGGTGACGATCACGCACTAGTCGCCACCAGATCCACAAGCATCATATCGAACGGATTCCTTTCCTCGGAGTTTGGCTAGTGGGGCAATTAGACCCTGGAGATCGTAATTTGTATAGTGTGGCCCTCTTTTAGCATCTTTTATATGACTTTGGACGATAAGCATAGTTTCTTTTTTAGTTTCCTTATGTATCTATATCAATTGAAATGTCCCTTGAGGACCTATACTGAGCCGATGTTCATAGACATGGACCGAATTCCTTTTTGTTTTGACAGTCCTATTTGATGTACTCAATACTTACATATATGAATGCATGAGGTGATGTATATATATGTGCGAGATATATTATGAGTAATTACTATGAAATTTTTGTTTGCACCATTTATATTTCGTTATATTGTAATACACCCTGTTTGATACGTAAATTGACACCACATAAATAAAATGGAGCCGATAATTCACAATCAATTTAAAATTAACTTTGCTGAATTAATAATAAGAAGGTAAATTAAATGAGAGTTAGTGACACGTGGCAAACTATCGAGTATAATACTATGACTTAAGCATAGTATTATAGTTGGTAGGGTGTTACATCTTCATTTTACTGAAAAATAGTGAAGGTGCCACTAACAAAAAATGGGGCCATCTTGCAAATACAGGAAGTTATTATAGGTTTAATCAGTTACTATTGGAATTCAGGAAAATAAGTATCAATAAAATGAAGCAAGACCTTGCCTAACATAGCTTTGGGTACCCAAGATTGTAGTGAGGAAATTAAGAAAAATAAGACAATTCAAAAGTAAGGTTTCCAATTGTAATTGTTGTCATTCCATGCACATGGGAATGTAGCAAAAATTCACTAATATGGCTTTTATATTGTGCTTATAAAAGCGATATTATGCCTAAAAGCTGAAAGTTTGGTTGCAATAAATCTAAGGATTAAAAATGTAATAAAAAGTCATATAACTCAAATGAATCCTTCGACAAGCTTGAAGCCAGTGTTGAGGAACTAAGAGCTGTGGCCAAACTATCAAACAACAATCTCCTTCAAATGGGGAACCATAGTTTGCTGTTAGGTGCTCAAACAAGGAAGGACATGCTAGTATTGAGAAACCAGACAATTGCGGCCATACTATTGACCAGCAGTCTCTGTTTTGAATCCTGACCTTTTATGCAAATAAAATACAAAGAGAATAAATCCACAATTCACAATATGTATACTAATTGCAGCATATTAAGATACAATAACATCAATATACTGGAACCTAAAATAAACATATGTACTTATATTTTCTCGTAACTTCCTTTTAATTTCTTTTCCTTGGCACACCTAGGCATTACATATCGCTGTCCCCAGGGTGCAGTCCTACTCATTTTCCTTTACTTGTCATTCACATTCTAGAGTATGATTGCCATGTCATACCCCATCAGGGTGTGATCGCCTTGTCATACTCCTTAGGATGTGGTTGTCTTCCTATATCCCAGAGTATGATCGCTATATCATACCCCATCAGAGCATTATCGTCGTGTCACGTTTTGTCATGACCCTCCTCAGGCCATAACCGGTGTATAAGGAATACTGGTTCCCTAGCAAGCCAAAGCCCAAAATTTTACGTCGAAAACTGACAGAGTTTCCTCTAAAACTAGGACATTCCCAAAATTTCTAAACCTGCAAAATTCATCCAGACAATCTAGCACATTTCAAACATATATGCTTATGAATACATATTTAGTCGTAGTTATAGAGTTTAGAGATTTGTACACATACAAAGGCTATCAAAGTGTTGTTTAGTCAAAATGAACTCAACAAAATATACACCTTTGCTTTACTAATTCAAAATGAAAGGAAAAAGCTTAATACAAAATAACTGATAACCCAATAATTGAACCCTGCCTGTGTTTCATGGAACACTATATAATTAGGAGCCATGCATGGCTATATCAAATATACCAAAAGGAAAAGCTAGGGCCCTCAACAATGGGCTCACTAAGAAGGGTAACCAGCAAAAATCCTAATGAGCAGGAGGCTCAGGAACTTTCTCTGCAACAGAAACTGAAAATAGATAAGGGAAACCACTGGGTGAGTTATGAAACTCAATGAAGAACAATATATTTATAATTAGCATGAGACAAGTTTATAAGTTCAAAACTATGCTTCAACTTTTATATATAATAATGGAAATACTTCTCAAAAAGTAAATAAAAAAGGTAATATTCAAATAGAACTTTAGGAATGATTCTATTTTAGAAATTAACTGCCTGACTAGGCTTGCCCAACGTGTCTATATCTTCTGGACTTGTTGGCCAAACATGCCAGGCTAGCAATCACCCTGTTAGCTAGGTTATTCAAGGTGCGTCAAGGCTAATGCTACTGCCATTAGCAAACAGTTTCTATTACAATTCCCTTCCCCCCCTTTTTTTAAAAAATAACTTTACTTCTTACTACATAATTTACCTAATTGACTTCTTTTTTTCTTTCTTTTTCACAGCTATACTTTCTTGTTCATAATTTCATGCATAGGATCAAATCTCGTCAAATTTTCATGTACATATTACGAGTATAAAAAGTATAACTATAGAACCTTGTCTCATGCCCATTATGCTTAACATCAATTAAGTAGTGAGTAGTAACTAAACAAGATTCCTAAACATAACTTATGAGGCAATTGCCTTAAATCTTGGAAATAAATCAATTTACAACTCTTCAAGTAATTAGCAACATAAGTGCATGTATATACATATAATTTCATTTCATGTAAACAATAAACATATTGTCCACTCACAACCAAAGCTCCAAATCAAGAGCTCAGGTTGGGTGGTGCCTCTGAACCAACTGGAAACTCCTGGGAAGAGTTCAAAGCTACAAAATACACCAAACTAATATAAATAAACTTTTACAAACTAAATCTAACCACAATCTACTAACAACCACAATTTCCCCATATCAAAGACCCAAGCCCTTTTTCCTCACAAACTGTTCCATGTATTAGATTAAATACTCATAATATATTCTAACTGTAGATATCTTTTCAATGGGCAGGCCAACATGTGAAGGATGTGTCACCAAATGGAGATTCTGGATCTGATCCTGAGTTTTATCCTGACGCATTGGTGAGGATGGGAGTTGTTAGTCCAAATAATTTCCCTATAATCCTTCTTTAGTATGTCAATTTGATTGTTAAATATTCCCTATCTATGTTAAAGGTGTTGATGGTGAAGATGCTAGGACAGTTAATACCTAGGAGAAGCCGAAATCAACCGTTGCGACAAGGGTCAAGACTTACGGAAGAGAGCGAAAGCCTACACCTAGAACGAAAACCCCGTACACACCGTTGCATCATTTGAGGCCAAGAAAGTAATAGTGGCATAGGTTCTGTTTTGGTTTTTTTTGAGTGATGAGTGTGGCCTATCCTTTGACCAGACTATCTTAGTGGAGCAATTTTATGTGTAACTGGTGAGGAATACAATGATAGGTTTCCAATGGTTTGCTCCAAAAGTCCACATCTTTTTTTATGCAGACCAAATTGATAATTCTAATAGAATTGCTTTTAAAAATGGTGCTCAGGTTCCTCCAAAAGGAAAGACTCAGAGTTTTGCTGGCATGATGCATGGTACAAATATTCAATGCATTGGGATATTTTGTGAGAATATGTATGTATGTGTATATGAAGTTATGTTTTTTTTTTTTATGGTTTTATGATCTCAATTCTCTTAATGTTCACATGCAACAAGTATTTGATGCTACAAATGATATCTCTGTTAGGTCAATGTTGTTGCTGACATGGAGATTTGGGGAATTGGTGTTAATCTCGGGAGATGCATCCAGACGCGTAAATTGTGTAAGAAAAGACTCTAGCCTCTTCAAAAGGAAGCTTATTAACTGGCTAGGATTACATTTTCATTGAATATGCCCGGAGACTTGACTCAAGTGGTCTATCAACACTTTAAGCTGACAATACCTGATGGGCGAATATGAGATGAGAGAAGAAACATGAGACCTACTAAGTAGAAACATAGGAGATTGTTAACCTGTTCAGCATCTCATGCAAAAGTTCGATTAAAATTCACATTTTGCTATTATGCCATACTTAGGTAGCTTTCCCATGTCACATAGTGTCTTTTTGAATGACCTTTAGTAATGTTAGAACATAGGCAATATATATTTATTCTAGCATCCATAAGTAGATACATAGAGGCTGGAAATATTATTTGATTTAAGATGTTTTGGGCTTTCTACTTCAAAATTTAAATGTGTAATAAGGTTGACATCCTTTGGGAAAAATTTATCTATGATTGTGATTTATAAAAATTTTCTTCCGTCACTTGAATTTGTGAAATTAAAAACCTGACTCATTTAATTTTGACAATGCTATCATTTACTATGAGTGGATGCTTCTGGTTCCAAGTTTCTTGATTCTTTGATTTGCAATAAGTAGTTATGGTCAAATCTTGACCGAAAACCCAAATGAAAAAATTCTCTTCTAATTATTTCTCTAAAAACAACCGTAATCCATGAGCTCAATTACTTTAGAAAAATAACAGTTGTAATTTATAATTTATGAGTCCAACTAGTAATGATAGATCAATTGGATAGGAATCTTCCAGTAATGGTGTAGTCGATCATATGTTACTTTGTCCTATAGATAGACTAAGTGATAACGATTCTAATTTAGATATTCACATTGGTGATGAGGCATATCATCAACCATATCTTTTTTCTCATAAAGATTCCCTAAATCTAGTACCTTTCAACCAATGAACATGGGTGTATCCATACTAGCTAAAATACACACCCCTTCAGGTTAGGTTGGTGAGGGGAGCTTCATTCAATTCCCACTTTGGGAGTGACTTGAAATGCCTCATTATGAAACTCAATGTGATTGGTAACTACACCCGAAAAGCAGGTAACTTTAGTTCAAAAAGCTAGTAACTTTTTTAAAAAGCTGGTAATTTATCAGGTTCCTGATTTTTGGTTCTATTTCCTTTGGAGAAAGGATGGGTGCATCCACACAAGTTAAGACCACACCTCTTCATCCTACGCTGGCGAGGGGAGCTTTATTCCTACTAGGGGAGTGACTTGAAATGCCTCATTATGAAACTGATCGTGATTGGTAACTATACCCAAAAGTTAGTAACTTTAGTTCAAAAAGCTAGTAATATTTTTAAAAAGCTGGTAACTTATCAGGTTCCTGAATTTTGGTTCTATTTTCCTTGGAGAAAGGATGGGTGCATCCAAACAAGTTAAGACCACACCTCTTCATCCTACGTTGGTGAGGGGAGCTTCATTCCCACTTGGGGGAGTGACTTGAAATGCCTCATTACGAAACTAATTGTGGTTGGTAACTACACCCGAAAAGCTGGTAACTTATCAGGCTCCTGATTTTTGGTTCTATTTCTCTTGGAGAAAGGATGGGTGCATCCAAACAAGTTAAGATCACATCTCTTCATCCTACGTTGGTGAGGGGAGCTTCATTCCCACTTGGGGAGTGACTTGAAATGCCTCATTATGAAACTGATCATGGTTAGTAACTACACCCGAAAAGCTGGTAACTTTAGTTCAAAAAGCTAATAACTTTCTTGAAAAACTGGTAACTTATCAGGTTCCATATTTTCAATTCTATTTTCCTTGGGGGAAAGGATGGGTGCATCCATACTAGTTAAAACACACACCCCTTCAGGTTAGGTTGGTGAGGGGAGCTTCATTTCATTCCCACTTGGGGAGTGACTTGAAATGCCTAATTATGAAACTGAACGTGGTTGGTAACTACACCCAAAAAGCTGGTAACTTTAGTTTAAAAAGCTAGTAACTTTCTTAAAAAATTGGTAACTTATTAGGTTCCTGATTTTTTGTTCTATTTTCCTTGGAGAAAAGATGGGTGCCTCCAAATAAGTTAAGACCACACCCCTTCATTCTACGTTGGTGAGGGGAGCTTCATTTCCACTTGGGGAGTGACTTGAAATGCCTCATTACGAAACTGATCGTGGTTGGTAACTACACCCGAAAAGCTGATAACTTTAGTTCAAAAAGCTAGTAACTTTCTTGAAAAGCTGGTAACTTATTAGGTTCCTCATTTTCAATTCTATTTCCCTTGAGGGAAAGGATGGGTGCATCCAAATAAGTTAAGACCACACCTTTTCAGTTACTTTGACTTTTCTTTCTGTTGGCCTTGCAGAATGCATTGATGCATCCACATAAATTAAAACCACACACCTTTATGCTAGAAACCTTAAAAAGTGAACAGCTTCTTAGGAAAATGTATAGCACGAATGATATCTGTCATCGTATCCTTACATAATTTTAAGTACACTTAAAATTGTCACCCCAATGGGCATGCTTTGGCAGCTAATTCAGGAAAGTTATAAACAATAAGACCAACATATCGATAGGCAATTAATTGGACTAGAGTTCAAGCTTTTTCCCTCTAACTTGTAGGCTTGCATCTGATTTTACTCTTTCAAAGTTACTCTTGAAAGTAGCAAATAAATTAAAGATGCAATGTACAAACCCACTACAGATACCAATAAATTCTTCATAATTCAAATCATACTTTGTTATACAATATTCATTTTTATTAGACCCAATTGAAATTGTAAATAGTACATTTGAAGGCAGATGAATATTATGCAATATCCACCATAAACTTTTTGTACACCAGATGGTACCACCAAGAATAGATAATTGTAAATAACTCATGTGCCACCAAATAAATTGTCTATTCTATTACACTTTTGGGACTCCAAATACAAAAAACTAAAACAAAAAAAAAATCAAAATCTTATAGCATTGATCTATGCCTTCCCTAATATTGTCCCATATGCTCTAAATCTTAGGTAATTTCCTATTTGTCTGCTTCCCTTGTCTTGTTATCAACCACATCCATAGTAAAAAAAAAAAAGATGTGCTTCATGACTGTAAGTTTCCTTGGGAAAAAAAATGGCTACGTCAACTTGTACACTTGTAATCCTGGTCCTACACATAAAAAATTGAAACATAAGGAATAAATGGGAAAAATTTTTGTAACTTTAAAGTCCACATGCAAACTTCACAAACCTTTATCCATAACAAATGCATTACTGATAATCCACTTACCTATACAAAAAGAAAGGCGTCATTCTCCATTTAGATTAGCCAATATATCTGTATTACTTACATATAGTAAATATCATCGGTCAAAAATTCAAAACACTTAACTAATGTTACTATGATTTTGCAATAGTTTGAGAATGGTCGTTAACATACGTAGGGCTGGGGAGGTGTTCCTGCTGATCAATATAAGAGGATAGTATAACTAAAATAATCCCAAACTAGACTCAAACATAGCCAAGTTGTTTACATGCCTACATAGATAGACCAATATTAGCAGTAAAGCCTTCAAGCAATGACACAAATCCACCTTGTCGAACAATTGATAGTTTTAAAATCAAACAAGTTTCTTCATAATTGGGAACTGCAACAGCTTCATTGACATGAATACCCCTGCTCTGGCTCTAAACAACATTAGACAAGTAACAATTAGTGGTCACTTCATGCCACACTCGTAGTAGTTGAATCATTGTTAACTGTCGATCGCTATGAATCTCGCTTGCAAAACTAACATTCTCACTAACTGCATGTAGTAACAAAATAATAGATTTTATAAATCCATAAATGCATCACAACAATCATTACACTATTGAACCATTTTTTTCATATTCAAATAATAGATGCACAACATCCTACAAAGTATTTCCCGAATTTAAATATCATCTGGTCAATACAATTTATCTCACAATTCATATCAAATACCAACAATAAAGTGGAAAAAAAAGATTAATTTGCGCATGAAGACTAAGACCAAACTGAAGTTACAAATTTAATGTTAAATCCATGTGTACACACAACATGAAATTGTCATCAGTCACATTCATTGTAGGTCCAACCTCCACCGAGGACTCTATGGAGAAGTTGCTTTCACGTTGCTGGATGACAAGTTTATCAATGGAGTCCTACAGGTTGCAATCGAAATCAAACATTAAGATTTCAATACCATTTGAGTAAACACAAACAATAATAGATGATATAATAAACTAACCTTCATAACTAACTTGGCACTATTCATACTTTGCTTTCTAGATTTTTGCACAACCTTCTCGCCATGAGAGATTTTTCTCTTTGAGGGTGGTCGACCTTTACGTGTTACACGGGAAGGGCTACGAATTTGAATCATGTGATCCATACACCCCACACCCATGTTGGCCTTTGAGCAAGTGTCCTTACAAGTTGTATTCATTTCCTTATAAGAAGAAGCCATTCCATGCATATCACCAAGGACTTTATCCAGTGCACTATGGAGGAGATTGCTTGCATCATTAAATTCTGCAGCTACTTCTGCCACATTATAGAAATGCTTGCACAATTTATCAAATATTTTTGACCTTTGTTTTAACTTAGTCACATCATAATTGCTTCTAATGTATGGATGTCGCCACTTGATTTTCTTACTCCATCTTGCCAAAATGTACTTCAGAGGCACATACTTTACTCTTTCAAGAGCAAGCACAGAAAGTGAGTGCCTACACATAATGCCCCTAAATTCAAACAACAAGCATTGGCAGCTAATATCATGGTTGTTACGATTAAATTTAACCTCATACAAAACCTCCTTCATATGGCTACCAACCAAAACCTCCTCAAACACATTATAAGTGGCAATAATCTCCTCTACGCATTTGATGGATGTGCCACAATTCATCTGCCCTCTGAATTCAGCTTGAACTTCATTAAACTTTGCATGTGTGTATTCAGCTTGAAATTGTTTTTCAATGAGGGAGTTTGACCCACAGGAAATTGTGGTATTCATGAAGCGAAAATCAGCTTCAAACTCTCTTTTTGCCCTGCTCCTAAGAGCATTGTCGTACTACTTCACAAATTGTTGCAGGCTTGTTTTAGAGTTGACATATCCGTCAAAGAAAGCATGTATGCTCTCACTGCGTTGGGTGGTGGACAATCCTGCTAAAAAATCCTTCCTCAAGAAGACTGGAACCCACCTATGTCACTCACTAAACAATCCACTCAGCCATTCATTTTGTTCAAGTTGAAATTCTTTCACAAACAAGCACCATTTCTCATTAAATTCTTCCTTTGTGAGAGTGTCATAAATGGCTTCTTTCATTGCACATTTGATTCCCTTATATGCAGCATATCCTTTGAGTTTATTAGGGATCTTTCTCATTATGTGTCACAAGCACCACCTATGACGGGTTTTGGGCAAAGCTATCCCAATTGCTTTCTACATAGCCTTGCATTGGTCAGTTACTAGACCTCCAAGCTGCTTCCCAGCCATGCATCTAACCTAGCACTCAAAAAGCCAAACAAATGATTTCGTATCTTCAGCTGAAAGCAAATCACACCCAAACAAGATCGATTGGCCATGGTGGTTTACACCCACAAATGCCGCAAATGGCATTTCATACTTATTTGTCAAATATGTTGTGTTAAAACTCACAACATCTCCAAAGGCTTCATATGCAGCTCTACTCTTAGCATCTACCCAAAATATATTTCTCACATGGAACTGCTCATCAAAATCAATGTCATACCAAAAATTACAATTCAACTCCTTCATCCTATCAAAGTAATTTACCAAAGCTTTGGCATCTCCTTTCTTTCCAATTGCACGTCTTTCCTTATTAATGTAGTTCCTCATATCTTGTTCAACAAACTGAAGATTGTCGTACCCTCCTGCATCTTGTACAAGAGCTTGGAATGTCTTGCTAATCCTCACTCCTGCCTCATCATTTAACTCGATAATTCTCTTCACATGCAAATTGATATTCTTATTTACCTTATACATTCTTGACTTCGTGGGGCTAATATCATGACTATGGTCAAGAATAACTGATTTTATAGACCATAAACTGTCTGATGCCTTGCTTGCAGTAATCTTTGCACGACATTTTGCAACTTGTGTAGGTAGTGTCTTCAATATTGCTGGAATTTTTGACACCCGGCTTCCCTCTCGTGTGCAAGCAAGCACCAGATAATTCAACTCCCCATCATCTCCTTTTTTCGAATTTCGTATTTTCCATCCAAAGCCCATCACATTTGCATACTTTTGGTAAAATGCTTTTATTTCTTCAGTCAAATGAAATATCATCCCAACACTTGGCTCAACTATTTCAGTATTGCCCTTAAAATTATCAACTTCCAGTATGGATCCAACAACCCGGTCCGCATCACCACCACTTGTATCTTCCATGGAGTTTTGCTGCACATAAGGGACCAATCTACACAAAATAGGAAAAGAAAATTAGCTGGGCTTTGCTACAATATGAAAGAGTACCCTCCTTTGCATCCTGTGTTCTTTCATTTTTATTGAATAATTCATCCAAAAATAAAATAGTCATTATCGTAATTCATTATCACTTCATAATCCTCTGATCACTTACTGATAGTATAACAGAACTTATTCTTTGGAATATCTAACACTATCAACGTAAGTGGCACTAGCACAAAGCAAATAATTTAACTGGGAAAACATCTTTATCATTATCAACAAAGCATAAATGACGAAAAACATGTAGCAGCTAAAGAAAGAGAGGCTTCAAACATTCAATCGCTTCTTTAGCATTAGCAATACTCCTAAAAACATGCTACATAGGAAGAAGACAGCATAAAAGTATATCCAAAGCCAAATTACATGAGTTTGGCATTTTTCATCAAAACCACAAAGTATATTTAGGCTAGATTGGTGAAGGGAGCTTCATTCACCTCCACATGGGGAGTGACTTGATATACCTAAATAAGAATCTGCAGTTGATTGGTAACTATACCTTAAAAGCTAGTAACTTCAGTTCAATAAGCTAGTAACTTTTTTAAAAAGCTGGTAACTTTTCAGGTTTTGAGTTTTGGTTCTATTCCCTTAGGGAATGGATAGGTGCATCCAAACAACTTAAGACGACACCTCTCCATCCTAGATTGGTGAGGGGAGCATCATTCCTACGTCGGGAGTGACTTGATATGCCTAAGTAAAAGCCTACACTTGGTTGGTAACTACACCTAAAAAGCTAGTAACTTTAGTTTAATAAGCTAGTAGCTTTTTTAAAAAATTGGTAACTTTTCAGGTACTAAGTTTTGGTTCTATTACCCTTGGGGAATGGATGAGTGTATCCAAATAAGTTAAGACCACACCCCTTCAAGCTATTTTGGTGAGGGAAGCTTCATTCCCATGTTAGGAGTGAGTTGATATACCTAAGTAAGAACCTGTAGTTAGTTGGCAACTACACCTTAAAAGTTAGTAACTTTAGTTTAATAAGATAATAACTTTTCTAAAACACTGGTAACTTTTCAGGTACTCAGTTTTGATTCTATTGCCTTTACGGAATGGATGGGTCCATCCAAACAATGTATGACCATACCCCTTCAAGCTATTTTGGTGAAGGGAGCTTCATTCCCACGTGGGGAGTGACTTGATATATCTAAGTAAGAACCTGCACTTGGTTAGTAACTACACCTTAAAAGCTGGTAACTTTTCAGGTACTAAGTTTTCGTTCTATTGCCATTGGGAAATGGATGGGTGCATCCAAATAAGTTAAGACTACACCTATTCATGCTAGGTTGGTGAGGGGAGCTTCACTTCCACGTGAGGAGTGACTTGACATACCGAAGTAAGAACCTGCACTTGGTTGGTAACTACACCTAAAAAGCTAATAACTTTAGTTCGATAAGCTAGTAACTTTCTTAAAAAGCTGGGAACTTTTTACGTACTGAGTTTTGGTTCTATTCTCAATTTGGCAATTTTCCACCAAAATCACAAAGTATATATAAGCTAGATCACATATTTTCAATTATTCATACTTTGGTCTCTTTACACACATTTACAAGCAGCTTACCAACATACAAAGGCCCAAAATTATTGCCTTCGCTACATTCTATATGTCTCCTTTTCACGCATTCACAATCTTTGCTAGTATTTCTACAGATTACAGAAAGGCATGCTAACTAACTACCAAATTTGACTCTCATTGCAACTCATTATGTTACCTAGAATTATTGTTGGGAAGAAATATAGCTATCACTTTGAAAATCCCAAATGCTGAGGACTCTTTCTAACAATCATAGCAACAAGGACATTATGCAACTACAACACATAGTGAACCTTAACCATAACTATAGACTAAAATGTATTAAAACTATTTCATATCACTTGATCACCGTAGCTTCTACTTTGAGAAATAGGAAACAAAAGCCATAAGATCTTAAAGTAATAGATTGCTTTGGACTTCCAGCCCATGGAATTCTTGATTTTTTTATCATTTAAATAAATTATTAGAGTTATGCTTTTCTATGGTTAAAATCCTTATAACAATTCAAGATATCATTGCCTTTCATTTTTTTTTATATGGATTTTATCTTCTCTTTAAACACAGTCATGTAGGTTGGACCCCTTGGTACCTTCGACTGAAACAAATCTATGCACATAATATGTACCATAACAATCATTTGCCCTTAGTTCTATATAATTGTTTGTATGGATAATCACAATATAACACAGTTTCTCCAAACACTATGCAAACATATGCAAAATGTAACTTTAACTTCCAATATGTGATGGTCATGATGCAAGAATTCTTTTCGGGTGTAGGCTTATTGATAGAAATCAAAGAAATTAGTGACAAGAATCGAAAAGATGGCATTCTTGCTATTGCTGGAGGAAATTAATGACAACAATCGACAAGACTCGTAAATTACCTTTCAATAGGATCGATTGAGTGAGAGTTCGAGAGAGTTACTAAATGATAGAGGAGAGTTAACTTTTTGAAATCAAATTAGGGCTCCATTGAGGGAGGGTTGACGCTACAGAAAGGGTGATCAGAGAAGGAGTACACCACGATGAAGATGACGTTGTTTAGGATTCAACGCAGAAAGGTGTGTGATAGCAACATCACTTGGTCAGCATCGATTTTGGTGCGGCATGTTTGCGGTTCTAGTGCGAGGTGTAACACCCTACTTATTTAATGTTATGCTTAAGTCATAGCATGAAATTAAGTAGTTTGTGTTAATGTGTTAATATTCTATTTACGTTTCTTTTATCCGAATCATTTGGGGGAAATGGGATGTCATACAATGAACGTGATAGAGTTTATCTCGTTATAACCACACAGTAAACATAAATAACACACATACTATCAACTGCATATAGGTATATGTATATATATATATATATATACAGGAACCACTGTTTTGATTTACAGACAAGTTTCAAAATAGGATACATAAGTGGGGTCGGGTACCAAAAGAAACATAAGACCCATGTCAGTCGATCCGATCCTACGTGGTCCTCAGTAGACGTTTCAAATCTATCACGGCATGTATGACCCAAAGCCGCATACTACCAAAACAGGGTTGTAACACCCTAATAAACCCATACTACGCTTAAGTCGTATTACGGCATTTTATTAGTTGTTACTTATGCTCGTGGAAAATTAAACTTCGCTTGAAATTAAATTACGCGAAAAATACGGTAAGATTTTCTTTTTTTTTTTTGAAATACGTCATCGCTTTGGAAAGTAAAGCCTTGAGCGAGAAGGTAGATAGAGAAAGAGCGTGTCGCATAAAATAAATACCCAAATATCATGAGACAAGAGAAAGGTAAATAAATAGAAATTCACAAATACATTGCATTAATTAACTGATCATTACATCCATATGAGTTCATAATATATATATATATATATATATATATATATATATATATATATATATATATATATATATATATAAACATTACATCGAAGAAAGCTCATGGTCGTGCCATGACCTAAGTACTAGGTACTACTACAGACTTCAATGACAAAGCTCCTCTCAAAAGAATATGCGAAGATGTAGAGTGACGGTCGCTATGAGTCCCAAAAATAGCTTCGTTTGGCATTCCACGTCGGACGTCCGCTCGTAGTGCGGTGGCTCCAAGCTCCACTCCATCGGGTGTGCCAACACAAAAATCTGGTGACGATGCGGAAAAATAACTAGAGTGAGAAATAGGATTTCTCAGTAGGACTCAAAACCCGACGCAGAGGTGTCATCGTCATCGTCCCCAGCCACTTCGGTTTTCTTAAGAAATAGGTGTGAACATACAAGATTCAGTTACTAGGATTTTCGAAAACATAATTATCCGAAGTGGATTCACTTTTAAGCATACGTTCTTATTAGAAGCATTGAAGTAAAATAGGTAAACATATGAAAGCAGACATTTCATGAGTTAGTAGTTTTCTTGACCGAAGTCTCTTTCTTATCTCTCTTATCTGGTTTACTTGACTTGTAACTTTCCCGCTTCTGGCTATGCCTCCTTCACGGGGTGGACCGAAGTCCCTTTTCTTTTCTTTTCTTATCTTAAGTCCTTTTCTTTTCTTAACTTGACTCATCTTGAGTCCTTCTCTTTTCACCCACTAAACATAAGTGGTAATGAGCTCATACCGTGGCCGTCGCCACCATAAAATTTCGGTACTTACACTAGCTGGGTCATGCCATGCCTCATGTAAGCCCTATCCCCTATACTCACACTAGCTGGGTCATGCCATGCCTCATGTGAGTCGTGGGTGAGGGGAAACTTAACTTAGGTCACCTTCCCTTTTGAAGGATCACACTTTATCAAATCTTTTCTTATTAAGTTATGATGCAAAATATTTCTAAGTCCATAATTTCTACAAAATTTCTAAGAAGATAACGGCTAGACCGCAGCCTTCCCAAAATTTTGCCAGACAAGATACCAAGATCACAGCATCATATCATATCATCATATCATATCATCATCATCATATCATCACATCATATCATCATATCATGGCATCATAATCACATCATCATCACATCATGCTTGCAACCTAAACATAGGCATATTCTCAAGCAAAGTCTTATGAGCTTAGCTTAGTAAATTAGATGCAAGCTTTTACATTGGCTTTCGCTTTATTGATTTCCTCTTCTCAATTATTCTAACTTGACTTATATGATTTTCATATTTTAATTTGGAAGATTTATAGTTTAGGTTTTGCATTATGGTTTGATTAAAAATCTTATGAGCTTAACCTAGTACACTAACTACATTAACATTCGGTTTTTCGCTTTATTTGCTTCTTTTGTTAAGGATTAGACAAGCTTGGTATTTTATTCCATCTAGTCTTCATTAAGTATATTATGAAGTTTCATGACTTTGAGCTAAGGTCTTTTACCTTTTTAAGTCATTTATGCATAGTCTTACTTAAGGTTAAGTTTTGACAGTTTTACTTTTACCCTAAACAGTAACTTTAAAAATTCACCATAAATTGGTATTTTATCATTTTAATGCGAA
This sequence comes from Pterocarpus santalinus, assembly GCA_031439595.1. Classification (NCBI taxonomy): domain Eukaryota; kingdom Viridiplantae; phylum Streptophyta; class Magnoliopsida; order Fabales; family Fabaceae; genus Pterocarpus; species Pterocarpus santalinus. The sequence continues at coordinate 25,936,029 of CM062529.1, forward strand.
ATTTTATATGCTTTTAGGGTTCTGAGTCTAGTTTTTAACCAAATAAGTCCCACTCAAAAATTCATTTTCTAACCCCAGTTATGCATACTTTATTCTGACTTGTTCAGTTTCTAAGTTCACTCCCGGTACAGTGGATTGTGACCTCTCATTATAATTGCTCAGAAGGAATCTGAGAAAACTGTTTTGTGGGTTTGTTCTTCTATGTCTTAGCTTTCATTTAAACTTGGTCTCACTCAAAAATCATTTTTGTAGCTCGAGTTATACACATTTTAGTGTAGACTGCCCAGACAGAAACCGATCCGAGAACAGTCCACTTTGAAAAATCATATCTCACTCAATTTAACTCCGAATCTTATATATTTTATATGTATGGAAAGCTCTCTGAGTCTATTTTCATATAAAATTAGTTCCACTAATTTCTGAGCTTTCTGGAAAAAGTTATACCATTCGCTTTACAGACTGCCAGAAAATCCAGATTTCACGTTTTGCTTTTTCTCATGTTTTCTCCAAAACACTCAACCTCTCTTTCAAGAAACCATTCTCAAGTTATAAAACACTCATATACCATGAAAGATTAGTGAAGAACTATCATGTTGGAGTTCAAAAATAATGGATTCAGCCATGCATCACACCAAACCGAAAACATGTTTTCAACAAACCACCATACAAGCAACAACATCTCATTTTATGACAAGAATGGCTATGATGCCCAAATCAATCCTTAAAACCACCTAGCTATGGAGAGCATAGGAGTTCTAAAGCTTGAAAAACAAGAGAGGAAAAGGGTTTAGAGTTACTACCAAGAAGCTTTCTTTGAAGGAAAAGATGGTGGTGGGGGTGGTGCTCCTCCCGTTGGATCTTGGAAGAGGCTTGATATGTGAGTGTCTTTGATTCTCCAAGAGCAAGAAATGGTGGCTCTTGAAGAGTTTGTGAGTGGGATGAGGAGAGGAAAGGATGAGAGAAGTGGGAGGATTCTAGAGAGAAGTTGGAGAGTTTAGAGAGAAGGAGGAGAACTTTTGAATTGAGGAGAGAGGAGAGGGTGAGTGAAATGAAAATGAAGAGAGAAAGAGAGAGGGAGGGAGGCGTACCAAAGGGGCTGATTGCCCTTGCTTCTTCAAGAAGCAAGAGAGAGTAGGTGTGTCTTACTTCTTTTTCAAGCAAAAGGGCTAGGGACCTTGAGGCAAAAGGGTGAGTTGTGTTTCTCTTGAGTCTTGGAGGCATCCTAATGTCCAATTTATGCTTTTCTCTAGGGGTTAAAGGGGAGTACCCTTCTTAGGATTTGGTTGCTTGTCTAAGACTCATCCAAGTGTCAAGATCTAATGGTGGATGACAAGGATCCTAGTCTTGGCTTTTGATCTAATGGTGTAGGATTAAAGAGATTGAATGAAGGGTGAGATGTTGCTTCTCCTTGGTATGTCTTTTTAGGGCATAAGCATGGAAGAACTTTTATCTCTAAATGTTATTAGAATTCTTTAAATGTAATTTAACTTAATTGGCTTAATTTCCCATGAGTTAACTCTTGTCAATTACACTTTTTATGATACCTTGCATTACGGTTAAGCATATCCTTAATTTGGGGTTTAATTTTTCAAGAGTTGTCTTAATCATTATAAACTTAATTAGTAAGGTTAGGTTGTCTTACTCTTGTTTTGGCATCTTCGTGTAATTAAGGATTAGACGATTAAGGTTTTATTAAAATGCTTAGGACATTATGATTTAATTGTTGGCTAGACTTAATTTACTAAGCTCTTGCTCTCGGGATTAATCGATTAGTTCTCAATTAATCGCTAATCCCTCTAATTAGTCGGGAACACTGAGCTAATTAGCTTAGGTAAAATGGGGATGTTACAAGGGTCATGTTGTACAATACGGCCTGTGGCTGACCAACTCAGTCGGGTAGCCGTTGGCCATACCCGGCTCGGCTGGTGAGTAGTTAGGAACTGATCCGGAGGAGGAGGGAAATGAGCCGGTGGCCTCCGAGGGGTCGCTCTCGGAGCTGAGTGGGATGTCTGGTACTACCTGCAGAGGTGACTCCGGTGCAGGGTCAGCTGGTGCTGCAGGTGCAGGGGGCGCTGGTGGAGGATGTGCCGCGTACAACGGGACCTCAAAGTATGGGGTGGTAGGATCAAAAGCAGGATGGTGTAAGGGGACAGTAAAATCCCTATCACTAAATAGATACAGGCGAAACTGGCAAGAGCTGGCTATATACAATGAGCCTACTGCCGGATCATGGTGAAGCTGCAAGTATGGAATCTCAACAAAAAGGGTAGCTGTCGTGTCCATCGTCCACGCCTGAGAATGAGGCGGAAATGCGAAGCGAGGTGAGAATTCGGAGAAATTCTCAGTAGGGTTTGCATATAGTGTATACTGACCTCGCATTCATTCTCAGTTGCCTCGGGTTTTATGAAATTTTCTTAAAACATGAGATTAAACTTAACTACATATACTTAGTAAGGTTGAGAAAGATGTCTAGTCCGAGGCAAGGTTCAGTTTTACTCAAATAACATAAGAAACAGAATAAACCATCAACACTAATACACAGGACAAAGGGGCAAGATAGTGTATATACAACCACAAGTAAACACAACGAACAAACTGCAAACAGTATGCAATAATATGTTAAATGCAGCCATGCACTTGATGTAATTATGCAGATCTCATTCTTCATAACTTTTCCTCTTACTTTTCATCATTTTCTATCACTTGGTCCCCTGGGAGTTCTTGGCCATTTTAGACTCTTGGGTAATAGTTTGCTTATCAGGATCGAGCTCGTTCCTATACAGGAATGCCGGGTTTACTTTCCCCGACCTTCCCACCGATCTATTCCCCTTAACTTTTTATCCTGGTCAGCCCAAGTAGCATGGAAATCTCATCATAACATGTTCTTTGAGTTTATCATCACATAGCTTTCATAGCTTTCTTGAAAATGCACATGCCTCTACATGTATCTCATAATTCATGCATAAGTCTTACTGCAATTTCGGCGGCATAACGGAACGTGTCCGCTTCCCCATGAATAGTGCCAGTATTTAGCATATCAATTTGTCAAGAGAAACACTTCATTTCGTACATAAATCAGCATATTTCATTCATGCTTCAATCCTCAATTCAAGATATAAGTATTGCACTTTAGCATATGCTTACTGCCTCACTGCTTATATTCAACCCGGTTCTTGTAATTTATGCCATAATTTCTATTTAGGTTGTTTGGACCTAAATTTTGGATATGTTGAAGTGTTATGTGTCTATTTTTCTAACCTCTTTGGTCCCATCTGGTTTGGATAACCTTAACTCAAGATATTCGGGTTTTATCCCGGCCTGCCCTGTGGGTGGCCAGAATTGCACACTTAGAAGTAAAAATCTACTAAAAATCGAAAACTGGCTCAAATCATGTGAAATTGGCCTCATATTAAAGCTAACAGGACAAATTTTCAGATACAAAAAGTTCCATTTCATTTGCCTTAGTAGGGCTTGAGTTACAAGCCCCGAAACTTAGACTTCCTGAACTGCCCTGTGTTGGCCCGATTTGGACATAGGGTAACTTCTTCGAATCACTGGGAACAACTGAGTTAGTAACAAAATCGGAATCTTATATTGGGGTGTTCCCCTGTGTGTAAGCTCTCTAACAAAATTGGTTTCACTCGAATTGGAGTTGTATAGGGTGAGTTACACCCTTCTCAACCCATACTGCCCGGGTAGATGTTCTGATTCCTAGGTCGAACTTCAAAAATTCATATCTCTCTCAATATTACTCCAATGGTCTTATATGATATATGTGTGGAAAACCCTAGATGTCTAGTTTCACGTAAAAATGGTTTCATTAATTTTGAACGGCGGATAGCGGAGCCGTACACTCCGTCGTACGGACTGCCGAGGGTTTTGAGTCTTCCAGCCTCTCAACTCTTCCTATCTTCATCCTTCTTTGTGTCTAATTCAGTTTTAATCTCATAGACAGCCAATAAACCAGCTATAATTCATCATAATCAATCAATCAACATATCAAAATTAAGGATTTAAATCACCATCAATCATCCAAGAGTCAGAAAATCAAGCAAGAAGAAAACCTCTACTTCTATGATCAGGTTAAGCTTGTTGAGTTGGTAGCTGAAATGAGAGTTGGATGGAGTGGAGAAGAGAAAAGAGAGTTGAATTGAGGAAGAGAAGACAACGTGGGAAGAGTGGGGCTGAAGAGGCAGGAGGAGGATATAAATATACACAAGGCTCTGAAGTGGTAGTTAGGATATGTGGCTTTGATTGGGTGAAATTCTTGTGGATAAAATTCAGCCATGTCTCCTTCTTGTGTGACAAAAATGCTCTCCACGTCGCTTAAGAAGTGAAACTCGCTGCCAGCGCATAGGAATGTGACATCGGAACTCGTTAGATTGTTAAAGTCGGAATTCATGCATAGCTATTCGGATGAAGTCGGAACTCGTAATTATCTTCTCATTTAGTAAGAATTTGAGTATGAAGTCGTAATCCGAAAATCGCAAGGCACAGCTACCTTAAAAGCGAAAGTCAGGGCCAGAACGTGAAATCAAAACACTCAAACCCGGAAGTCGGGGTCATCCTGAATCGATTTTTAAGCATAGCACCGGATATAAGGATTCAAAACATAAATCTTTGTAAATTTAACTCTAATTCATAAAACCTGGCACTCCAACTCGATCTCGGAACTCGGGAACGAGAGAAAAGATCTTGGTAATGAACTCGGAATCCAATTTAGTTAAACTCGGAGGTCGCTCTTCGTGTCTATTCTGAATCACCTAATATCAGAACTTGGATATCACGTTCGTTCCTATTTGAGCATAAGGTCGGAAATCGTAAGCTACATGCATGAGGTCGGAAATCGGAATAAATCCCTTGTAGGCCTTGGAACGAAATTGGAAGTCGAAGATACTACTGAGGTCGGAAGCGGAATTATAGGACAAAATCGGAACTCGGAATTTTCAACATTGGATGGGATCGGAAGTCGGAAATCGGACGTTACACGAGGTGTTTGCGGTTTTGGTGTGGCATGCTCTTGCGTACCTACAGCATCACCTGGTCACAGTGAAAAAGGAGAAAGAGGTCAAGAGTGGTGGTGGTTCACGGTGTTGTGGGCGCACTGTAGAGGGTTAGGGTGGAGAGGAGATTGAGAGATTAATAATAGAGAGGGTTAGGGTGGAGTACGATTGAGTGCGACATTCCTCCATGGAGAACGATGGTAGCAGGGAATGTGAATGACTAAAGAAGACCGGGAGAGTTTGTGACTATAGCAGGGGATGAGAATGAGTGAAGAAGAGCGGGAGAGTTTGTGAGTGAAGAATAGTATATTTTTTTTCTCAAGGAATTTCACTGTAGCCCACGTTCCCTCCCTACTTTCCTTTTATTGTTTTCCTACTTTTTATACAGTCGACATCGTATATGTCATCTTTGAGGATGGCCAAATAACGTTTCTCTTAAAATTATTGGATAGAATTTTTGAAGTATTTGTAATTATTAAAAAAAAAAAAAGAAATGGGACTATGGTGCACCATACGTGATATGGTGTACCATAAACCTCTCTCTCCCTCCACATTCACGTTTGGAGCATTCTTCCTGCCGCTCTATTCTTTTATTTTTGTTTTCCTTCGCCGTTAGTGTCTTTAACGTCTGGAACATTCTTCCTGCCGCTCTATTCTTTTGTTTTTGTTTTCCTTCTCCGTTACTCTCTTTCACTTTCACTCCCTCTCACTTGTGGTCTCTCTTTTCTTGCTGTTTCACCCACCACCGCCATCGACCTGTCCTCCGCCACACCTCAACCGTCGCGGTTGCTTCTGTCTCTCCCTCCACCGCGACTTCCTTTCTTCGTGGCACCCCTCACCACCGCTGGTTACTCCTTCCTCCGCTGCGGGTTGCCTCTCTTCTCCAGTGCGGTTTGCGTCCCTTTTTGCCACGAGTTGCTTCTTTTCCTGTTGTGGCTCTTCCACCATGGCAGTTAGGACTCTTGATTTGGCTCTCTAAATTTACAAATTTCGGTAAGTATCTTGGTGTTAGTGTTCTTATGAGTGAGTTCTGTACTTGAGTTTGTGTGTGAGTCACAACACTAGGTTATTATGTGCTAGAGTTTTGTGTTTTGAAAATGATAAATTATGTGGAATTATTATGTTGTTAGTTGTAAGATAATCAAAATAATTTGGAGCATGTATGTGTGTTTTTGGCGTTGGTTGAATTTTAGAATTTGGAGTTCTCTATAGGTTGTTAATTACTCATCTTCTTGTGTGTATATGTGCTTTTAGGTTTCAGTTGAATTGTTTTGAATTAAGGGTGCATTTGTTTGTGATTTTTTCAGAAAAAAATCACTTTTTTTATTGAAAAATATCAGTCTTCATATATTTGGATAAATTTTTAAAAATAATCAGACTCTAAAAAAAAAAAAAATTAGTTTTCAGCTTTTTTTGGAGAAATTGAAAAGAGTAGCTTTTAAAAAAAATAAGTTTTCAGTTTTTTTTATTATATATAAAATTTAAGTTTCAAAATCACTTTTTTCAAAATCTGAAGCAAACGCATCCTTAATTTTGTGGCAATTAATTGGATATGGACATAGTGAAAAGTTAGAACTATTAAATGAGATAAGTCATGAAAAGGATAAGTTGAAGAGAGAGTAATTTTAGAATGAACTAAAAGAACTAAGAATTAAAAGTAAGCCGAATTTTATTTTAATTTTGGAAGGCAGTAAATTAACTGGTTAGTTAGGTGGTTGATTTAATTAAAGGTTATAATAAAGTAGTTATAGATGAGGGTAATTATGCGTAAGTCAGAATTGATGTAATACCTTCTTAGTGAAAGAGATTTCTTGGATGATTCCTGGCTCTGCAGGTTAATTGGTATGTGATTGGTGACGTTTTGGTGCTGGAGTCCCTTGGGTTGCGACCGAGATTCCGAGATACCATAATCTCCAGCCACTGCTTCTCGGTTTAGTCTGTGAGTGATAACATATTTATAACTTGTTTTCTGTTCTTCTTATTTTCCTAAATATATGTTTTGATAGCTACTTGTTTTCTACCAAACCTTTACAGCTGCTTATAGTATTATTATGTTATTAGTTTTGTACATTTGTAGGTGGGACAAGTATTTTGAAGAATTTACTCTCTGATACTCCATTTTAGTTTAAGAATTCCCTCTATTGCTATTAATTGGTGTTTGAGATTTGATTGTCTAAAGGTTTTGAAATGGATATGATGTTTCAATTGATAGTATGAACTCGGACAATAGAAATTACATATTTTGATATAGTAAGTTTTGAAAAGGTTTGGAATTGGTATTTTAGATTCTAAAATTTGATATGCTTGAGAACTATGTTGGATTTTAATATTATAGGAGTTTGAGAGTCTGAAGAACATGTTTTCTAAAATGAAATTATTTAAGAATTCTACTTGAATTTTTGGATTAACGGTTTTCTTATGGCTGGGTTGCTGTGATTTAGCCTAGACACTGCTAGTTGCTGCTAAGCATTCAAACACAACATCCCTATGGCCATTGAAACTCTAGTCCTGGGTACTTACTTGTTCCTTCCTTTCTTCTCTCAAGCATGTGGTTCTTCAATCCCATCCCATCCCACACTCACTTCACATCTTCATCGTTGGTTTTGCAGGTGCTGGGCAAGAGGTAGGGAAGAGCTGTGTGGTGGTGAGCATCAATGGGAAGCGCATCATGTTCGACTGCGGCATGCACATGGGCTACTTGGACAGCCGCCGTTACCCTGACTTCAGTCTCATCCCCCACTCTGGCGATTTTGACAGTGCCCTCTCTTGCATCATCATCACTCATTTGTATCATTAGACCTCTCTCATTTTTTTTTCTTTTGGTGAAAATTGTTTTCTTGGCATTAACATTTTTGGTACTGATCGATGTTTTGCAAAATGTGGCAGTCACCTTGACCATGTTGGAGCATTACCTTACTTCACCGAAGTTTGCGGGTATCGCGGACCGGTTTACATGACGGTGAGTAGTCCTATTACGTGTTTGACAAAATGCTTTCCTGAGTTGGATGATGAAGATTTTCACACATATGTATATAATTGAATAATTATTAGGCGTTTGGCATTAAGCTATGACACGCAAATACTTTAACGGTTTGTTTCTAAATTGAGGTTTTGGAGGGAAATAGAGGGAAGGGAAGGGTTTGTCCCTCCCTTTCCCTCCAAAACCTCAACTTATAAACACACCAAAAAATTAGTGACATACCCGTATTATACTCGTATCCTATATCAATACTGGTATAATACTTCTACATCCATATTTTTTGCATATCTTTAAAAATTTTTATTTTAGTGTATATTTACCATATTTAAAGCTTTGTTATCCCAAAATTTTAAGATAGCAATCCAAGTTTTATCCTTAACAATTACTTTCCTCTAATTGTATTATAATTTTTTATAAATATTTTATTAATATTTAAATTTTACTGTATAATATAATAATTTATTTAACATATATTGTTATACCTGTATTTTAATTTTTTATAAAATTTTCGTATTTATGTAACTGATTCAGGTACTCTACCTGTGCAACATAGGCATTAAGTGGTTGCTTATATTTTTACATTTTCAGCAATATGAATCAGGAGTAAAAAGAAAGTGAAGCCTTTTGTGTCTTATACAAAAAATTTCAGTAATGTGGAAGATGAATATGTTTTCAGAATAATGTGATTGTTGTGTGGGAAGATGCTACGTTACTCTTGCAAAAGAGGAATAGATTGTCCATGGTCAGGACTGATCAAAGTGAAAAAAAAAAAAGAAGAAAATTTAATAGGTTAAAACAAAATCCTTTAAATAATTTGATTGGAAAAATATCTGGCAAAAAAGGATATGCTTAAATGAAGTTTCAAAATTTTTCTGGGGAAGGAAATAATGAGCAGAATATTACGGCTTTGGCAATATTGGTTGTTAAAAGTGGTTATTGCATTTTGATGTTCCTCGGATGATTTTTATTGCATATGCACATATTCATGTTCTAATTTTTGTTTGAATATTTGGATGCTATTCTGGACCTGGTCAGTGCTGACTGGACTGATACTAAGATGTTATCAATATGTTGGAGCTCCAAAGCCAGAATGATTTGCCCAAAGGCATTTTTTTTCTTTTGTGCTTCAAATATTTTAAGTGTTGGCTTCTAGATTCTAATTCTATAATGGTAACTTTAACTTGACTGTCATTTGATTTTAAGCAGTACCCAACAAAAGCTTTGGCTCCTTTGATGTTGGAAGATTATCGGAGAGTGATGGTTGATCGTCGTGGCGAGGAAGAGCAATTTACTTCCGATCATATTGCTGAGTGCATGAAGAAAGGTAACGTCGGAGGATCCTCTTTTATTTTGTAGTATCTATGTGTTGGGATAGCAAGTACTTTTGGTTTAGACGTAACCACTGATTTACTTATATCCAATCTAGTCAAGCCTGTTAGCGGACTGCACATTATGTAATGCATTTACATAGTTGACAGAGTTATTTCTTAATATGTTCATGATGGAAAGTTATTCTTTTCTGGCCTATAAAGTATGTCATTTATTTATTTATTATCGACAATGTGGATTGTGGACAAACTACTTTTACATGATTTACATTTTTGTGTGAATTTTAAAATGGATTCGTTCAAAAGAGTCTACTATACATATCAGTAGTTTGGTGTGCATTTTGGGGAACACAGCAGGTTCCTAACCAAAATCACCATACCTCTACATTAGTATCTCAATCTCTTGTCTTTATAAAACCATTTTAATCTAATTTATTCCTGTGTCCTGTACAGTTATAGCTGTAGATCTGAGGCAGACTGTGCAAGTAGATGAAGATCTTCAGATTCGTGCCTATTATGCTGGACATGTAAGGCTTGTGACCTTCATATCCGAAGCCATATTTTATTTGCCGCAATAGATTTAGCTTCAGATATGTCGGTGAATTTCTCATCATTAAAGTTTTTGTTTAATTTTTGTGAATAAAAGACACTTGAGGATGAGATGCCAAAAAATTGGTTAATAAAAACTGGATCATAATCAGAGGAAGATAAAAGTGTCTGGTAATTCATTACGAAGTCTGGAAGAGATAGCTTACTTGAATTCTAGTAGCATAACACTTTCTGGAATCCAAAACACGTCTATCCCAAAGTAATTGTTAACTTGTTGTAATCCATAGTTTTTAAACTTCTGGCATTCTGCTCCAGTTGGACACATCACATAACTGTTGCTATAGGGTGCCTATATAGATTCTTATTCTATTTCTTCTTCTCAAGTCCCAAAACGTGATTGCTATAATGACATCCGGTCATCCAACTTAGATACACTTAATTGATTTCTTTAATTTGTTAGGAGTCTCTTATGGTTGCCATTTTTTTAAAACTTTTTTTCCTGCATGATGATGCCTTTTTATGCTTGATGGCATTATTACTATCATGAGCAGCTGGCCTAGTTGTACCACCAGAGTCACATCGCTCAGGCAGGTTCGATTGGAGAAGGTTTGAAGCTAGATAGTTTTTTGGGTGGATGAATGCAAAATTTCCATCATTTAACTACGAGTGGGTGAATTTTTGGGCTGGACTGGGTTATTTTGTCGTCTTCCCCATCCGACAACCACAGTTAACAAGAAAATGTATTGAAAGATAAGTTAGGAGTTATTTAGTTAGGATTAGGATAAGTTTTGTTTTGCTTTGATACTTGTCTGCTAGGGTAGGAGTTATTTAGTTCTGTTTTCCTTAATTGTCTAAGGTGTTGAGATATTCTTGGAGGAGCCTTATCTCTTCTCTATCTCCTATCTGTCTAGATATTGTTGTAGTATGCATTGTGCTGGAAAATAAAAAAAATACTACTCTTATCCTTACTTTCTATAAAATGCAACTTGTCGGAAATGCATGTTACAATTTTTTATGTATTTACATGCAATTCATGAGCGATCCCACAAAAACATGCTCATAGGTAGGAATGGGATCACATACGCCAGAGGAAGTTCTGGGACCTGAATAGCGAGTTTGACTAGCATGTTTTGAAGTTACTACTACCGAATGCAAGGCTGCTATGTGTGTAACATATCCTAACTGATAACTTAGTGTTAGCATTATTAATAATGCAATGTGAAGTAGCATTCTTAACGTGATTTCTCATTTTATTTAGGTTGTGTTTGACACTTTTTTCATTATTAGGGTGATTATCTGTGTCCAGTCTACCTTGTATGAATAGACTTCTGTTTTTTCAATACCTTAAATTAATGTTTTAGTACTCTTAGGTAATTGGAGCTGCAATGTTCTATGCAAAGGTGGGAGACACAGAAATGGTATATACAGGAGACTACAATATGACACCAGATAGACATCTTGGAGCAGCTCAAATTGATCGATTGCGACTTGACCTAGTGATAACTGAGTAAGAGCATCACTGATTGTGCGAATACATCTTATAATGACGTTCATATTTTGGTAGTGTTAGATCATTTTCTACAGTGATTTTAGATTTTGAATAAACATTTCTTTCACTATATGCATGCATGCATGCAAGGTTAATTTCTTTTTGATAATACTGTTAGAAATATGAAGCATTCCTTGGCCTACACATAACGGTCTAAACTTTTGGAAAGTTGGTAGTATATTTGACCAAGTGGTCATGACTTCAATTCTTGTTGCCCCCACTTTTTACTATTAAATCTATTTAAATTTTAGGGTTAAATACATTTTGCCACCTTAATTGATGAATCCTTTATTCCTTTTACACTTTTCACCTTAATTTATGTAATTGACCGCATTGCACCCTGAATTTAACATATCTATTGCAACATTCTCCTTTCAGATCCACATATGCGACTACAATACGTGATTCAAAATATGCTCGTGAGAGGGAATTCCTCAAAGCTGTATGTATATGTAACACTCACTTTGAAGAATTTATGTGCTAAAACTGTTTATGTAATTTGGTATCATTATTTTCTTGTAGAGATCTATTTAAGAAAAGGCATTGTTGATCTTACTTTCTTAGTCCATTTTTTTTCCCTTAAAATAAAACCAACTTTTATTTACAAAAAAGGGAAAGAAAAGGAAACTTCATCTGGGAACAAAATTTGTTTAGATCTGGGGTTATTCAGTGTTGCATGTTTAAGATGCATTGTGTGATTGTGATTATCTACTATTGCATGGTCTGCTTGTTCATTTTCTATGGTGTTAATGGATCATAATTCATATTGTTGAAATTGTAGGGATAAGATGGAAAAGGAGAATGTAGACTCTGAATAATTGGTATTTTTGATATGAGATTGACACAAAGCACTAACTTAATAGTCAATACACCTATTTATACTTAATATTCTAGGTTAAGTACTAGTGTAATACAACTAGTGAAGCCAAGAACAAGAACACTATCGTCTACTAACATAATAAGATTCCATAAATAATAACAATTGTAATATTGTAGCAATAATAATGATGGTGGTGGAATATTTGGAATAATCAGTTAATCAAAAAAAGCTGATGATGATGATGATGGTGGTGAAATATATGGAAAATCTCTTTGGTATCTTCAGTGAGCAATGTGTTTTTTCTGAATTTGGAATTCAGTTTGAGGAGCTTGTTCTTTTTTTCCGCCCATTAAAGGGAAAGAAAAGAGTACTAGGAAGGAGGATAAGATATCATCACAAGAAGAAAGCAAAAGAGAAAACCTAGGACCTAAGAGATTGAGTCATGTACCAACATGCTATTCTTTCTGCATATCTAACAGAAAAACCTCTAATAGACCATGAGCAGAACACCACAGACAAGCTGGAAAAAACTATCCCATTTGTTGTCTAAAGAAGTTCTCTTGAAAATTCTAACATTCCTTTTCAGCCAAAGACACCAAAGAATAGCAAATACCGAGCATTGCCACAGAACCTTAGGGAATCTAGACTAAATATTTGACCTTAGGAGGAGCTTTTGATTTCCAGTTGGGTTTGTCCAAAAGAAAACTATCTCTATTAGGGTCTTAGTCAGAATCAGCAATGAAAAAAATAAGATTTACAAGAAATAACACCCGGAGAGTGGAGACCAAATTCTTTTTATTATTATTGGAAGAAAGGTGAACATATTACTTGAAAGTGTGATTGAATTGCTTGAGAGAAAATTACTCTCAGCATTGATATATATAATTACACAATGTACAAAGGGAATCCCATGAATTTAGGATTCAAATCTCTAATCTAATCTCTAATTTTGGTAACTATCTAATCTAATCTGACAATATGATAGGATTACATACAAGATAAACAAATCAGCCCATATCAACAATATTCAAGCAAAACCATAACAGACTCTAATTCACTAACATCCCTATTGCGCAAGTTCTTGAAAAAATGAAAATTCCAAGAGAAGTCAAATGAAGAGGAAGAGTAACATTGACAAACAGGGGCATTACAAAAAGAATAAAGCTGAAAAAGCCTTGCACAGGGGAAAATTTCCTACCCAAGTGTCCTCCCAGAATTTGATCCAAAACTCACTACTAGTCAAGGAGAGGAGAGATATAAAAGAAGATAAACCTCGAGTAATAAACTACCTAGGACTAGCATAGTCTTTGGAGGAATCTAGTGTACGTGGTTTGAGCACAATGTTACTTTATAATAATAAAAGCTTTTTTACTTCCATGTCATCTTTTTCCAGAAAATGATTGAGTTTTTGGCTTCTTATGAGTGTTAAGCTTCAGCCAGCCAATAAAGCAAATACTTTGATAGATAGTCAGGAAGTTTGGTTGGCTCTTCCTGTCAATATGTAAATTTTATTGCAGTCCATTTGTTTTATAATTTTAGGAGGAATCAATAACTTATCCTCTGCTTGCTTACTTCCTTTAGTCTCATTTTTGGAATATTCTCTTTTTTTCTTCAAAATAAAAAAAATGAAGAATTCGCTCATAATTTTTGGTGGTTGTACTGCTTTTTGCCTGAATGCAAGAATTAAGATTTATTCACCTTGTGGCTTTTTCTGATGAGTTCTATATACAAACATACATATGTGTATGTATGTATATGGATCTTCTTGTGTTTCTTTTACTTTCTGTTTTCCTTTTGATTCAAGTGCACCTGATCTACATTTACTCTTATGATGGGTATTAAGTTTTCAAATTAATTGATTTAGGTTCATAAATGTGTTTTTGGTGGAGGAAAGGTGCTTATTCCAACATTTGCTCTTGGAAGAGCTCAGGTATTCTCATTAAGATGGCCATTCGTCCCACTGATTGTAATTTATCTTTCTATGGTTGTTATAGCCAATGGATGAAGTTCAAGCAATTATTGCACCAGTGCTCATCACAATGATTCCATGTTTTATTTATGATTTCCCTTTCACATCCTAAAACCCTCCTCAAAAGAACAAGAAAAAAATGGAAATTAGTTTTTCTTCTTACCAATGCTTGTATTTGGGATTCGATGATCTTAAATACTGTCCTTAATGTCTTATGCATTTGTACTGTGTACATTTGTGGGCCTTGTATTTGTATGTCTTAAATGATTTATACCTTATATCGATGCTGGCAAGATATTGTTTCTACTATTCATCAATCTATAATGTTAATTATGCTCCCCTGGCTTTTTTTTCTTTTTTTTTTTTATGTAATTATTTTGCATATTATCAAAAATGTATTTCTTGCTGGCATGAAAATTTTATTTTTGATAAGAGTCCAATGGAATCGTTTGATGCATGTAGCTAGGCCCCACTTAATATGGCTTGTTTGTTCTTGTTGTGTTATAAACAATGAAAATCTATTCTATGGTATCCAGTTTAGTATGATCAGGTGTAGCTTTGTGATGATAATATCTTATAGACTTTTGTTAGTCCTTGGTTGAGGGTGTTGTTAAATACTTTGTACGAATGTAGGATCATAGGTAAATTTGTTTGATAAACGAAGAATACATAAAGAGATGAAACTAGTACAGGGAAAGAACAGGCAATAAGATATCCTCCAAACTGAAACTACAATGAAAAAACTTAAGATACATAATGAGAAATAAAATAGGGTAATAACTATAGGATAATAGCACAAAATCAGATATATGTATGTTTTTCAAACTATAGGCTAGGAGAAGTGTCCAAATTTAGTGTTCAATCATGCCTCAAGTAGGTTTGCCTCTCTTAGACACCCCAAGTTTGGAAAAATGTATACCCATAGGAAGAATAGACTTAATGGGCCGACTTTAGGCCCATTAGTAGGATGAGGACAAAATAGAGGTTTGTTGTGGTGAGCTGGTGAGAGAGAATAGTAAATCATGTGGGATTTGCTGTAGTGGGGAGTGTTATATTTCCGTTAGGGAGAGAGGGTGAGGATTAAGATATTTTGGGAGAGTAGAATTGAGAGGCTGAAGGGCTCTTTTATGCCCAGAAACTTTTATCTTTCTTTGTATTTCCCCTTTATTTTCATTCAGTGAATACAATCAAGTCCTAGGCTAGATTTCACTTTGGAATCTCAGTCTAAGGCACATTTTCAATGATCTATTCTTCTATCTTTTATGGTGTTTGATACTAGTTCTAACAACCGGTATCAGAGCCTATTGATTCTTGAGGGCTTTGTGAGGGTATCCATGCATGCTGCAATGGAGTCGGATTGGGAGGAGCGCATGAAGAGAATAAAGCACATGTTGAAGGAAAACGAGAGGAAGTTGAGAAAAAGACGACCCAGGCGACGTCAACTGCCTGTGTGGGAGGATGACGAAGTTGGGTGGTGGAGGAGAAGAAGAAGATCTACCACAATGTTTTGGATTCTTGAATTTCTAGCTCTTCCCAAAATTAAGTAGGATGAGGAGGAAGAAAGCACAGGAAGACAATGAAGGGGAGGGTGAAGTTGAGGAAGAGGAGCAAGATGAAGACAACAAGGAGGAGAATTTGAGGGTTGCAGACCAAAAACCCCCTATTACAGATTGCGACTCAAGAATAGAGGAAGTGGTGGATGAGGTGAATACAAAAGCTCAAGGGGGAAGTGTGGCCATGGTGACTCTTCAGGGCCTAGAGTCGATTGAGGTGAGAAAGAAAGAGGAAGAAGCCAAAAAAATGACTATGACCTCAAGGCAGGGACCATCGCTATTTTGGTCAGGAGTTGATGAGGTAGTGGAGAACAAGAAGGATCGCAGCTTGTTTCCAACGGTGGAGAAAGGGTAGAAACACCATGACGGAAGTGTGGCATGACATCTAGTTAGGCCCCAGCCACCATCGGAATTGCCGGACCTCGATTCGCCTTGGGAGGAGGATGGGTTAGTGGCTGTGAATAATTGCATGATCCTTTGGTTGCTGATCAGCCTTTCCCCACCCAATGCAGGCTATCCTTCGGCGCACATCAGCAAGCAGCCACTGCCGAAGCTGCATGATCTTGAGGCCGCATCGACCATCGCAGCGGAGAAGTGGTTGGAGACACTGGAACCAAATGCACCACCACCGCTGCCAAAACCACCGGACACAATTTCACAAGTGGGGATAAAGAGGAAAGGAGCTGCGACACAGCTTGGGTTCGCGTGCCCACTGAGCCAGCTCCCACTGTCGAACCTGCCGGATCCAGCAATAGCGGAGACGCGAGCAAAGATGGTGGGGATGATAACGGCGGAGATTCTGGCGAGGAGGGTGGCTGCGCAACATTTTCTTGCCAACAGCTGCACGGCAAAGAAGGAGGGAGAAAAGGCAAGCGGTTCAAGTTTTCAGCAACCAGGTGAAAATTTTGATCTATTCGGCCAAGCTCAGATCCTTCTTGTGAGTATTTGGCATATTGCTCTGGAAATTTATTTTCCAGAGGGAACTAGCTAGGCCCAAATATGTGAGGTTAGGATTGCTGAGCTGAACGTGGCTATTGAAAAGATTTGAGGCCTTACAATTATTGAAGGCTCACATATGACTAATTGGGTCAAGAGGACATCTAAGAAGGGAGATAAAGTCATCAAGTGGGAACTTATGCTGGATTTCTCTAGCGTCTTGCCTAGCGTTCTTCAATGGGGTAAGTCAAATTCTCCTTTGTATGACTCCATCGGCAACGGAAAGAATAAAAGCTGGTGTGAAGAATTTTATTATGAGCTGTCAGAGGCAGCCAAACACCTTCATTTGGAGGAATTCTTAATTTCTGATGAAATGGTAAATGGATTTGAACTAAGTACACCAGTGGCAGGCAAGGGTAGTGTTGGTGATGTTGTCGGGCAATATTTGTTGAGAGCCCAAGTCACAGAGGATGTGAATGAGGTTATTGGGGTAGTGTTTGCATCAGAAAAGGATGAAACCCGAAAGGAGCCAGTCACTAAACTTGGGCCAATGCTCAATAGGTATGTTAAGGTTGGAACGAATATTCCAGCAACTTCAATTGCCATCCTTTTACCCATATCCAGTGGTGGAATGGCCAAGAGTAGTCAACCCATGGAGGGGAATTGGAGTGACATGGGAAAAGGTAGTGTCCACCAACCCAAATGCAAGGAACTTCTAGAGAAAGAACACCAATGATGTTGTTTTGGAATGCCACGATTTTTCATGTTGGGAGAATTATGCATGATAATTGCTGTGAAGGTAGAAGATGCTTGTGGCTGGTTTGATGATAACAAAGTGGAAGAGGGTGTTGGTGTCTATATTGGAGAATTGCTGGCTTTCTTGGGGAGTGAAAGTGTCTTAACTCTTGCTACTTTTAATAACTTCAGGGTTGAAGCAAAAAGGCCCATACACTCTAAGGACAAGAAGATAGTGGGTTTCTGTTTCAGACCATTGAGTTGCAAAGCTGTCAATCACTGGGCTTCTAATTTTCTAGCAAGAGAAAGGGACAGAGGAAAAAACTGTTCCCAGAGTTACTCTTGGTATGTTCAAGTTGTAGGCCATGGGTACCCATGGTGATTAATTTTGTTATTGATTATGTGAGTCATCACTGGTTCCTCATTTTCATGGAGTGCTTATTTTCACTCGAACAAACAATTCAAGTGGCTATTTGCTCACCTGGCAATCATCTTATGGACTCAAACACTGAAGAGTCTTGCTTTTGATGGGGGAGGGAGCATAACCACAGTTGATGGAATTGATGTCCACTTAGGTGATCTAGGAAGCAGTCTTATGGTGCTAGTACTACCGGGGAATGGTGCTTTAGAGGATGAGTTTGTTCAAAAAGTTCCGATTCTGAAGCAGTTGCATCACAAAGTTATTGTTCGGGTTGCTGGTGCATGTGCAAAATCTGTGCATTTGTGTATAGTCGCAAAGTGTATGCTGGGAGGAGGTCTTGTGTGATCACATGCACAAAATACATAACAATGCAGAGTTGTCACCAATGCTGAAGCTTGGAATTGATGTTTGCAATAGCATTGAGCACTTGCAGGAAAATAGCATTTACAGGGACTTGGTACTTGATGATGGTGGTATCCTATCAATCTTAATTGCTGTCTTGGAGAAAGATTTTTCATCACAATCAAGGGATCTTTATAATTCTTGTGCATTTGATGGTTGTAAATTGTTTGGTCTGGATATGAAAATACATTCAAATTATAGAGGGCATCTCAACAGTGTATTGAATATGGAAGGTGTACCCCTTCTCAGGTTGTTCCTTGGCTGTTTGGTGCTGAGAATTTCCTCAAATATTACTGCTCCTGGCAGCAAACATTTGACCCCTAAACTTGAAGACTTCATTGCTTCTGACAACCTCACAAAGGAGGGTGTATCCTTTTTCAAGATTTGGGACCCAGGAGGAAGTATTTCCAACAGTAAGGTTTTGCTTTCCATTGCATCACCTTGAGGACAAGGTGATTCTTGAAGTAGGGGGTATTGTTAGAGACCCCCAGTTTGGAAAGATGTATACCCATAGGAAGAATAGAGTTAATGGGTTGACTTTAGGCCCATTAGTAGGATGAGGACAAAATAGCAAATCATGTGGGATTTGCTGTAGTGGGGAGTGTTGTATTTCCATTAGGGAGAGAGGGTGAGGATTCAGATATTTTGGGAGAGTAGAATTGAGAGGCTGAAGGGCTCCCCTATGTCCAGAACTTTTATCTTTCTTTGTATTTTCCCTTTATTTTCATTCAGTGAATACAATCAAGTCCTAGGCTAGATTTCACTTTGGAATCTCAGTCTAAGGCACATTTTCAGTGATCTATTCTTCTATCTTTTACGGTGTTTGATACCAGTTCTAACAGCCTCTAATGAAGGATTTTTCCTTTCGAAAAAGAAGAATTTTATTGAGATGAAGATAGAAATTTACTAGAAGATAGGAGGACAAGAGATCCTCTAAATGATACTTATTGGAAATCAAAAAAAAAGAATTTGAAGGATAAGAAGCACTCCTTAAGACTTGGGAGCAAAACACAAAACAACAAATTAAAGAGAAAAATTCAATGAAATAAAGGTGCCAATCCATTAAACATATTTGTCAAGGAAGCCTGCTTAAAAAGACCATGTGCTTTACACTACATGGAAGCCAAATGCCTAATCTTATCCTAATTCAGCTATTGTGTCTAAGAAATCTCCTTAAAGATATGAAAGTTACACTCCGACCATATGTAGCTTTGGTTTCATATTTGCTCAAGACTCTACCCTCTTTTCTTTTACCAAAATCCTTGATGTTTTTCCATAAAAAATTGATCCTTGGACCTAGGGCATACCCACCATTCACCAAAACTTCCAAACATAAAGTTCCCAAGAGAAATTGCTGTAGAACAAAGTAATAAGAGATATGGAACTGATTTTGGGCTAGCATCAACCATACCACTTATACTAGGGGGGAGATTGTTATCTGGCCTACGAATCTGCAGCAAGTCATTTAGCACCAATTTTGTTGAGAACTGCAGTGTATATAAAAGGCTTGACCTTGGAAGGGAGCTTGGACATCCACAGGGGTTTATCAAGATGGAAGGTAGCTCTACTCATCTATAAGAAATAAACACATGTTAATCATCTGCCTTACCATATTACTAGAGTGGCTCTTAGTTTATAGTTCTCATTAATGTAGTATTTACATTGATTGAAATGCAATTGATGAATTGAGGAATTGAGCTAGAGTGATTAAGGAATTGAGGGATTGAGTTAGAGAGTGATTGATGGAGAGGGAGATGATGTTGAGGAGAGCCGAAGTGTAAAATGTGATTGGGAGAAGTGTGGCTGCCGCTTTTGTTAGAATGTTTCCCTATTTTTTTCTCAACCTAATGTCCTAATCCGACCCAAGGCTGAACTTAATTTCCTAATGCACAACTTGAAGGATTACTAAAATAACCCGATAGATTGACCCACCCGAACATGCTTCAACCCGTAGATTATAGGGGGATGGGTTAAACATGTTGATTTTTTCTTTTTTTTTTTTTTTTTTTTTTTTGGGTATGGGTTTAAATATGTAACCTAACCCCCCTGGGGCACCCCCCAACAAAAAGAAAAAATGGCAGGTCAAGTGAGTTGACCCGGCAAGTTGGATCCATATTGCATCTCTATTAAAATGGGAGACGTTAAGGAGTTGAAGTTGCTTTGTGAAAATCTAGCTAGCTACATTACATTTTGCTTCTAATTCAGTCTTCCATGAAAGAGCCAAGCACATAGAGATTGATTGTCATTTTGTTTGAGAAAAGATTTTCTCAGGAGAAACCGCAGCTGGTTTTGTCTATTCTAATGACCAGTTAACTGAAATATTCACGAAATCACTTAGAGGATCTCTAGTTGAATCTATATGTAACAAGCTGGGCAAATATGACATATATGCTCCAACTTGAGGGGAGTGTCAAAAATAAACATGTTAGTCATGTGCCTTTCCTTATTACTAGACAGCTCTTAGTTAATAGTGCTTATCATTGTAGTATTTACATTGTACATAGTATAAATGCAATACGTTTGTGAATAACAAACACATTTTCTACTAACCTAATATCAACAAATGATTTAGGAATTGGAAAAGGATTTGCATGAAAACACCCTAGAAGGGTCAAAGAGACAAAATCCATTTCTCAGAATTAGGAGACAGATGAACAGAGTCTCTGAGATCTGAAAGCAACTCCAATTCATAACATTCCTTGTCACTCAAGTCATGAAAAATGTGACAATTCCATGAGAAAACAGAATCATGAACTCTATAAAAACAGACTACAATTTTTTATGTGATTGTCCAAAACATAAAGGATTTAAAATTCAAGATTTTTTTTTTTCCATGTCATTTGTTAAAACTTAGAAGATTTTACCAGCTATTTGGCTAGATTTCAGTTTACAGCAAATTCAATCCCCTTTTCATTTTGCGAAAATGAAAAATCCAAAATCTATTTTGTGAATATAACGTTCATGTCTTGGTTCTACGTTAATATTAGCTTTTCCAATTCAGTATTTGTATCTATTTTTTGAGAATTGAACTGGACTATCTGGTTCTAGGAACTGGTCTGTGATCTGGTTTGGTTCTTACCTAAGAACTGGTTTCTATGAAATTTGATTGAAACCATATGCGCCAATTGGTTTTCTCAACCAGTAAAGCTGAAGCTGAAGCTTATTCAGCAGGTCAACCCTTTCACTGGTGGGTGCTGTGGCAGATGTAAAAAGATCATGTCATCCATCATCTATTGTCTTGGCACAGTTGCATTTGTTCAAAAATGGCATTACTAGGAATTGAACCCTGCTACAAGCAATTAATCAGTAACATAGCAACCTGTAAGCTAGGCAGTTGTAGCCTTTCATACTAATGTATTCATTATCATATTAGTATTTAACAATAACAACAAACAAATATCTTAAAAATACATAATATAGAAACAACCAAGCCATTTTAGTCTACGGGGTTGGCTATGTGGATCAAAATTGACATAATTGGAGCTTTATCAAAATCCAAAACCTAAACCAAATTTTCAATAAAAGCATTTTGGGCAAGGTCTTTTTTGATGATTTTTCCTAATATTTTCTTAAGTCTTCTATCCCTGGAAACCTGGACTATCTTCTATTTGATTTTGGAGACTTTGCTGGTCACGTTTGACCAAATCACCTTAGGCAATTTCTTTCGTTTTCTCGTCTATTGATGCTATTCCAACTTTCTCTTGGGTACATTTGTTCTTATATCTATTTTTCCTATATGTCTGCTGATCCAGCATTCACTACCATAGAGAATTGCTAGTCTTATAGTTTTTTGGTAGAATTTTCCTTTGAGTTTAATGGGAAACTTTGCTATTCTGAAATAATCCTTAAACATTTCTCCATTTTATTCAGCTAGCTTGAATCCTATGTAACATTCCCATCAAGCTCGAGTCCTAAAAATAGAAAATAATAATTTTAAGTATTTGGAGGATGTAACTATTATAGTTAAACTAATTAAATATTTTTCTAAAAAATCAGTTGATATTAAATAAAGCATTAAAATATAATATCAAAATTGATCATATAAAAGTGTCCAGCTAATAGTATTTTCTCGGATACTTTATTGTTCGTAAGACTATACATCTATAGATTTTGTACTAGTTTAATATTATAAAAATGGTTATATTGATTATTTATCATATTTCTTGCAGTTCATTTATAAAATTCTGCTAAAGTTGTGTGTATATATGTGTGTGTGTGTGTGTGTGTGTGTGTGTGATTGTTATGTATTTATTTATAAGACATTTTTCTAAAAATTTCAGTTTGACCACAATTGGATTAATGAGCCATGAGCCACTCACTTATGGTTTAGTAACCAGTTTAATAATCAAAATACTGATTAAGATGTAATGGTTGTCTCATTTTTACCAAGTTATTATGGTGTATAGGAACTATGCATTTTGTTGGATGACTACTGGGAACGCATGAATTTGAAGGTTCCTATATACTTTTCAGCAGGTTTGAATCAGCTAGTGTTCCATTTTAAAATATATACTTATTTATATTTATGCCAAATGATGCTATTCATCACATGCATCTTGATGTGTTATATATTCTGAAATCATACAGTGAAATTTTGCAATGGGGATTCATCAGATTTTTGTTTTTGAAATGTTTTTCCATGCAATACAAAAAAGGAGTGCCTATGTGTAAAGACTTCAACAGTTTATTGAAAGAAAAGGCTGCTTAATTTGCTAAGATAAAAGAAAGAAATGTAGGGCTTTTATGATACTAAGCCATAAGTAATGAATATTGCTGTTGAGAGAGATAGAAAAGCGAAACGCTTATGAAATCAGTGCGTTTCAACTATATAGTAGAGGATGAATTATATAGACTCTATGTAATAAATATAAACAAATACAAGGATATTTACGAATATATGATTTCCCTAAACACATGATTTGACCTAATTACAGATTCTAATATATCATAATTTACATATTCTAACACTCCCTCTCAAGCTAGATCATATAAATTATATGCACCAAGCTTGTTACATACATAACTTATTCTAAGACATCCTAAAGACTTAGTGAAAACATCTGCCGGTTGGTCATTTGAGTTCACGAAACTTGTGGTGATATCACCAGATAGAATCTTTTCTCTGATGAAGTGACAATTGACTTCAATGTGTTTGGTCCTCTCATAGAAGGCTAGATTAGAGGCAATGTGCAGTGCAGCTTGATTGTCACAAATAAGTGTCATATGATTGATCTCCCCAAATTGAAGCTCTTTAAAGAGTTGCTTAATCCAGATAAGTTCATACGTGGTGGATGCCATGGCACATTACTTTGCTTCAGTGCTAGAAATAGTGCACCTCTTGCTGAAATTATATCCCATATTCTCCATCTTACTTGTACTTAAACAAAAGTCACGTGCTTCTAAAGATTGTCTCTACAACACTAAGTTTCCATTAATTCTTCTCTTGACTCTCCAACTATGATTATATTATTTGCAAAAAGGCATGCTTTCCTTGTCTTGTGCAAAAGAATAAAATTAAGCTTGAGCAGTCTATCTTCCTAGAGGTGTTTCTCTAATTATTTATTTGTATGTATGTTTTATGTTAGAACTAACGACTTGAATTTTATTTTTTATTTTTCAGGTTTAACAATTCAAGCTAATATGTATTATAAGATGCTTATTAGTTGGACGAGCCAGAAGATTAAAGATACATACCCTACACATAATGCATTTGATTTTAAGAATGGTAATTTCCATATTTTTCTACATCACTTCTTTTCAGGAATTTTGTCTATCATGAACTATGCATTTATATGCATTTTCACATTATGCGCACAGTTTCATTTTTGTATTTCACAACAATTACACAATTATGTGATACAGATTCTTGCTGTTGGAGCATTCCTATGGTTAGAGATTACAATACTTTATATACAATAGTTATAACAGTTAGTTGATATGAAGATACTATTTTGCCATGTGATTAAGGGATTTTAAAGTAAAAAATATGAAATTTCTAGACAGCAGAAAGTGAGGACTTTGGGTTTGATCAGGTTTTATTTTGAAGATTAGAAAGCTCATAAGAAGGGACGTGAGTAAGTGCTTTACATGTTGTGGACTTGTGGGATGAAAGAGTGGACTTTATTTTATGGCTAAAATATGGATAGTTGACTGGCAGCAGTGAATGGTATCCTAGAAGGCCAGAACAGAATAGATGCATCATAGGGTTTATGCTAAAGCATGTCTACCACCAGGTCATTAGACATGACATCAAATGACACATATTTACATATGCTAGAGCTTTTGAAGGTATGGAATTTTAAATATTTTCATATCTGGTGCTAAAAAATTTAAATTTGTTGAAAATTAAAAATAATTCAAACTTTCAGAAATTGGTATATTTGTGAGATATTTTCTTCTTGGTGTTGAAATATATGTGATATATGAAAGTTTGTACTCTGACAGACAAGATAAACAATATTGAGAAATTGTCTTTGCCATCTAAGGCCTTGACTTTTCATCTTAAATCAAAGCAATTTTGAGGTTTCCAGGTCAGATGGCAAAAACTGGATGGAAAAAACTATAAGTCCTAATGGAGTATCGTTCATTCATATTGAACTTATTTTTTTAAGAAAAAAAACTCGATCAAATTAGTCATATTGAACAGCCATAAGTATTTTTTTTCCTTTTCATTTCATATAAATTTTATAAAAGTTGAGATTGGAGGTACAATTTGCTGCATGGTTGTGTATCCTTTGATATTTTCAAGCTTCATTCATCTGGTTTTGATGCTGCAGTTCACAGCTTTGAAAGGTCTATGATAGATGCTCCTGGTCCTTGTGTTCTTTTCGCCACTCCTGGGATGATAAGTGGTGGGTTTTCACTTGAAGTTTTTAAGCACTGGGCACCGTCAGAAAACAACCTTGTCACTTTACCTGGGTACATCCCTATTTATTCTCTTTTTTGTATCCTATCTTTTCGCATTAGCCATTAGATCACATGATGAGCAAAAGGCAGAAAATTTGTGCCATGGCTGTCAGTTCCTCAGCCACCCAGCATGCCTGAGTGAGGAGCAGACCCAGCACACCGTAAGTGGTGAACGGAGCACCACCACCGCATACACGGCACCTCCTCCTAAATTGGAGCAGAAAATGCTGTTCGTAGACTCCCACTCTGTTCTGGTTACCACCATTTGCCTCAATGGGGCAAACTATCTCTGGTGGCCACAGTCAGTTAAGATGTACATCCATAGCAGAGGTAAGCTTGGATATCTGACCACTGAGTAACTCCAGCTTGACGTCACTGACGCATAATATGCAGTGTGGGATGCTAAAAACTCCACGGTGATGACATGGCTGCTAAACTCGATGGAAGAAGATATCTGCTGCAATTACATGTGCTATCCCATAGCCAAGGAATTATGGGATAGTTTCATTGCCGATGTACTCTGACTTGGGGATCAAGTCCCAAATCTATGAACTCAGCCTACAAGCTAGAGAGATTTGACATGGAGTAGATAGCGTGCATATTGTTGTAATAGGCTTAAACAAAGGAAGCACCTGTTTTTTGAAATTCCCCCTCCTTTACTGAAAATATCTCTCCTTTCTACTCATTTTTCATCTCTCTTTTCCTATCTGTCATCGGCTAGGAGAATTGAAAATTTATTTTGAGATTTCTGGAATAAGAGGTGTACTTACGAGTCTGGGAATCTAGATTTTTGAGGGCTTAAATGCAGCCTTGGTGTGGATGTTATTGGTTGCCAATTACACATCCTTAATATGTAGATCTGGTTTGTTCTCTTTAGTTTCATTTTGTGGGTTCCTCTTTCAACGCCATGTCACGACTCACGACTTACATTGTGGGTGTGGAGATGTTCCCCTTCTCCCATTCATTTTCTTGTCTTTACCATAATTTTTTATTTTCTTTTCTAGAAAAAGCATGTATAAATCTATCCTATTTTTTATGTACTTATACATCAGTTGTGTTGTAATTGTATAAATCCGTTATTTTGTTGCTCTTGTAGGTATTGTGTGGCTGGAACAATAGGACATAAATTAATGTCTGGTAAGCCCACCAAAATTGATCTGGATCCCAACACGCAAATAGATGTGCGTTGCCAGGTACATATTTCTGTCGTACCCATTTTTTTATGGGGAGATATATCTTCCATACAAGCAATTCAGTAGTTTTCTTTCTTTTTTGAACATAAGCTTACAGATTATCCAGTTTCCACCTAGGTAGACAAAAATTGTAAGCAGCATATACATGTAAATAAATTATAGGAGACTGAAAATTACAAAGTGTATGAAAGGAGGGGAACTTGTGAGGTCAGGAGTGGGGAAATCAAAAAATACACAAGGGCTTACTAATGCATAACTAACTGCTAAGCTGGCAGTAAATTTGGAGAGTTAGAGGATCCTGTGTGGTTCTGGTGCGGTGGGAAATATTTGTATGGAGAAAGAATGAGAGAGCTTAGGAAAACAGTTAGAAGGCCGGTGGGAGAGTCCTCAGTCTCTGGAATACTCAGGTGTATCTTTTCTTTTTTGTTCATATTTCATCACCAGAGCCATTCTGATATCTATCATATCAGCATTTGCTCCATTAATATACCATAGTTTTCTGCATCTGTTAGCTCTCTAATACCAGTATCTGTCAATAAATCTGCCTAGTGAATAAAATAAGATGATAGTATATTGAAAGCACCCCTGCCCCCACCCCCCCCCCCCCAAAAAAAAAAAAAAAAAAAAAAAGAAAAGAACAAGAACTCTTCACTTTCACATATTGATATATTAGTCTAACTTTTTGAGTTTCATGTGATGAGTTCGCATCTGACATGACTTGAGAGCAAGTATACAAAAACCATGTTTTATTTATTCTTTCTTTTTTAGATAAACAAAAATCTGACCTCTTTTGCGTAAGTTGACATTGGTTTAGTGGGTGAAAACTGATTTTTAACAAGTTTGTTTTCCACTTTTACAAAATGCTTTTGTCGATTACTGAAATTCCTCCATTTATCATGGAATTGATTCATCAACTTAATGTGCTTTAGAAATACGAGCAAGGATACTATTCAAATAAATGTTTTCCTTTTCTTGAAATGCTTGAGTTCCCATAAAAAAGATCATGATTAAAAGTACACATTTATATAAATTTATATTGAAAAATGTGTACCAACGTGGGGTTGGTCAAGGTGGTAATACCTTAACCCCTTAATTAGAGGTCTCAGATTTGATCCTTGGGAATGGAAAAAATCCACGTTGGAAGAATCCTAACCTCTTCAGGGACTTTAGTCGAGTCAAGCCGGATTGGTCACGTCCTAGTAATACGGCTCGTATACCGGTGGTTCCATAGAGACAAAAAAGAAAAAAAAAAATTGAAAAATGTGTAGTACAAGTTGGCATGGATTTAGTTCATTTTGTTTAATCTCTGGAATAACTTTGACTACTGTCGTAAATTGGCAGGTTCATCAATTGGCTTTCAGTCCTCACACTGATTCTAAAGGGATAATGGATCTAGTAAAATTTCTCTCCCCTAAGCATGTTATACTGGTGCACGGTGAGAAGCCGAAGATGGCTTCTCTCAAAGGAAAAATTCATTCTGAATTGGGGATTCAGTGTTATGATCCTGCAAATAATGAAACTGTATGCGTTCCTTCAACTCTCTACGTAAATGCTGAAACCGATGATACTTTCAAGAAAAACTGCTTAAACCCGAACTTCAAGTTTCAGAAATGCAGTTCAGTGGACACAAGTAACTCTACTTTGACAGACAAAAACTTAGTGCCTGAGCTTCAAGTGACAGATGAAAGGGTTACAGAAGGAGTTATAGTTATGCAGAAAAGCAAAAAGCCAAAGATTGTACACCAGGATGGTGTTTTGCTCATGTTGGGGGAAAAGAAGGAGGTGTAGTATGCACTTTGTTGTCTAGTATATCTTGGTGACTCAATGGATAGCCTAACTGACAAGTGTGGCACAAATTTTTGGTGAGTTATCTGGAAGAGAAACAATTTTCGGGAACATTTGTGTAGGATTCAAAAAAATTATAAATTAAACCAAAGCAGTGTTTTTCTGCTGCATTTAGTCAGCAATGGAAGAGAAGCTTGCAATGAAACTGGTTTTATTTTTAGCAGTGGCAAATGTTAGCTTAGCAATGTAGAGCGTGATAGTTGGTTCATATGTTTGTCTCACAGCTGTTAAGCATGTATATGAATGAACAAAACGATTTGTTTGAAAGAGAATCAGTTTGAATTTTGAACCGAATAGCATGAGTTTGATGTTGAAAATAGACTTCTGCAATACATTGAGCGATTGATGGAAGTGAATATCAGTGAGTGAATTTACAACATCAATTAGGGTTATGGTAGTGCAATGTCTTGCTGTCCGTTTAAGGTTTCTACAAGATACTATATGCTCTAATTATAGTCTTAACCGTTTCTGCTACAAGATAGAATCATTATGATTGTTTATTTTATCCTTAAAAATATTTCTAGTGATTATACTCAAAATCTCAATATC
This sequence comes from Pterocarpus santalinus, assembly GCA_031439595.1. NCBI lineage: Eukaryota > Viridiplantae > Streptophyta > Magnoliopsida > Fabales > Fabaceae > Pterocarpus > Pterocarpus santalinus. The sequence continues at coordinate 25,964,767 of CM062529.1, forward strand.
CCAATACCTTCTCTCAGCTTTTTTTCTCTTCATCAATCATTTCTCTCTTTTCACTTTCTTTTACAATTTTTTTTTCTCTTTTCTATCTTTGGGTGTCTAAGATGTCTACCTATCCCAATAGTATGAAAAATATTTCTCATTGTTTTATTATCTTCAGGAATTCCATTTTTGTCAAGACTTGTTGGTACATATTAAAATCGATAGAACTTTGAAATTGGATAAAATGGAATGTAACTTGATGGATATTATTGTATTTTATTGTATCCAATATTTTTAATTTTTTATTACTTTTAAAATTAAATAGAGAAAAGGATTTAATTTGCATATATTGTTAGTGTAAAATTTTTTTACATAAACATTAAATTATATATTGCCACATTAGCAACAGTGTTTGATTTAACTATTTATTACTTGAATAGTCATGCAAATAAAATATTTTGATTGGATAACTATATAAAAAATTTTATATTATTAGTGTACCAAAATTAAAGTTCAAAGAAAATAACTTAAATTTTTAACATTTCATTCCCATTTATTATAAAGATTAATTTTAATACACTACTAGTATAAAAAAGTTTCATATGATAAATGATTTGATTTCAGCGTAAAACTCTATTTCCAAATATAAGAGTGAACATTTATCTTCATTCTGGACATTAATATTCAAATGTTGGTATGAAATTTTTATTCTATTTCATCGAATTTTATATCATTACATAACATTTTATTCTATTTCATTTCCATTATTATTCAACAAATTGTTAGTTATTAAAGCTATCTTTTCTATAAGTATTTAGAGCAATAAGTGAGGCAATTTCTTATTATGCAAATACTACATTCTAACTAAGGGTATGTTTGGTTTGTTTTATTAGGTATAATATAATAAGTTAATACAATATATTGTGGTCTTTTTTTCTTAGTTGTTTTGCATAAATAGCACACTGTATAAGCATATTTATCAAGCATCTCCTATACATCAAAAGCATAGATAACATAAATCAAATCTAAGGAAGTAGAATTAGGCTTGATTAATTTTTAATGTATAAGGTTTCTTTTATTCTTTGTTATTTTATATATTTTATTAAAAATTTCTTAAATAAATAGTATTTAATAAAAATTATTTAAAATAGTATAAAGATATATAAATAATAGTTAGCTATTAACATATATAAAGAAATAAATAATAAATAAAGTTAGTAATAAATAATATATAATATAAATATCATCATATAAAATAAAAATAAACAATTTTAAAATAATTATGGCTAATAAGTAAATATTTTAATTACAATATTTGTTTTGAAATTAAATTTAAATAATTAATACAAGTTATTATTTTAATATAATTTTCTTTTTATATATTTTGAAAATATTAAAATATATAAGAGAAAGATGGTATTACATTTGTTAATTTTTTATATTTTATTAAAATAAAAAGTTATTAAAAATATTGAAATAAATAATAAATATTTATAATAAATATAATTAAAAATAAGAAATATATTCATAACATTTCTTTTTAAACTTTAAATTAAATAATTAATAAAAATTATAATTTTATTTTTTAGTAAATATTTACTTATAATTAAAATTACTTTTTAAGGCAAGGGAATAATATTATGTTTTATAATATAATATCTTATGTAATGTCCGACCAAATACTATTTGATATTAAACTTTTAACGTGCTTTACAATATAAGTTTTATACTATTAGAATATATCTTATCAGGTACATCGAATAGGCTCTACGTCATTTTACATCTCAATTATATCATATATAATGTAAAAGAGATACACATTCCAAGGTTAGGTGATAAAAGAAATAACGAAAATTTGATAGTATCAATTTATATTTTTGTTACCATTTAATGTATTAACGGCAAAAGGCACTTCTCTGTTTTCCTATGCCTTGTGAATATCTATAGTCGTCAATTTCTCTACCTATCGATTAACGTTTGGCTATAAAAGTGGCAGGAACTTGTCATATACCCAAATAGTCGTCGAATAACAATACCATAACTGTGAAGTTTAATTTTTATTTTATTTTTTATTATGAAAAATTTTATACTATTATCCAACTGTTAGACTATTATAACAGAGTAGGATTTGTGGCAAATGTTACTCCGAAGACACAATCTCTGGAAACAGAGCACTAAATATCAATAACTGACATCTAGATGACAAAAATGCATGTATTAGAATAACCATAGTTTCTAGTTTTAGCAATGAACTGAAAAGTGATAGCTTCAGAAGTCAGCTGACTAGAGCAAGGCCTAATGCTATTTAGAAGCTCAATTGTGGAGAAAATGTAAAATTATTTGGTGATTAAGAGCCTACTCAGGTAAAGCACTGGAGAAGTTTAATTAGATTGTATACCTGGTATCTCCCTCATGGGCACATTACTACACCTGCTCAGGCCTCAGCAGTATCTTCTAGTACTTACTTGCTTATGGGATTTGGAAGCTGACAAACTTCTGTGGGAGGTATGATGACTATAGAGCTATAGTGATATGCGAAGGAAACTTTAATTTTCATGGTTTTTGTCCCATCACATTGGAAGGTGGATCTAAATGAAAGGCATCTACCCATGTTTCTAATATTTAGCTATCTAAGTAGGCTCGTGTTATGTTAGTCCTATCCAAGTATTGGAGTAAGTTAGTCCTGTGTAAAATAACCTCACATAATATTGCAAAAAAGGTGTCTCCTTTGCAAACAGAGGCTTGTTTCCCTCTCTCACAATCAAATTGTACACCGGCTCCATCCTTGAAATCGAATTGTATCACAAAACTCAAGCGGCCATCGGCATTATCAAACTACACATCTTGAAACCCTCCATGGTCATCATCAGGAAAAGCAGCTGCCACCTTCCTCAAAACATGCACGTCTTTCCCTATTTGGATGTGCTTCACTTGAACCCCCTCGGCAGGGAGAATTCCCTGTAGCTTCCTCCTCCAAGCTTCTTCTCCACCAAAAAGCCCTTTTTCTTTTGCGTTTCTCAGAGACATCTCTGATTGATTGATGTATTTGACGAGCTCATGGTCGAAGTAGTGGAAGAGGAGGTCGTCGTGGATAAGGGGTTGCCTGGGGATGAGGCACAATAGGTGGATGAGGTGCTCTGCTTCTTGGCCGACATGGCCGCAAATGACGTCATGGCTGGTGGAAGGGTTCAAGATGGTGAGGTTGATGCATGAGTTGGAGTAGGTGGAGTTGAAGAGGCCGCAGAGGTAGACGGAGTCGAGGCCTCTCCAAAGCTTGAGGATACTGTCATGCCTGTGCCAGCACTCGCCGTCACCCACAGCACAGAAAAGGAAGAAAAAGGAAGGGAGGTTGTTGTCAACAGAGCGAAGTTCATGCCAAAGGAAGGGCCAAGCAGGGAAAAGCCTCGTTTACAAATAAAGAAAGGAGACACCCCTTTTGCTATATTTTGTGACGTTATTTTACATGGGAATAACTTTCTCCTATACTTGGATGAAACTAATGGAACATGAGCCACCTAAGTAATATAAGCTTTTCATCCAAACATGGAAGATATAAAATTGGCCATTTCAAACAAAAAAGTTGTGTGCTTTTCGAAAATTTAATTTTCATTTGCATTTTTTTGGGGTGCAGGGGACCTAAGATAGAGGAATGAGTTGTAACTTTGGGTAGCAAGTATTTAGCTATAGTCTGTGTGCGTTGTCCGTGCATGCCATAGGCGTGTCTACATGAGTGGCATGTCCTTTTCCTTCCTTTTATCAATAAATAGCCATCGTCAGAAAAAAGGCACTTAGGGTGAACAACATAGCCAAACCAAAACCATAAAAAAAAGACTTGGAGGACACAACAATTAGAGTAAAGTTGAAGATTTTAACTATCTGTTGGTCATTTAATGCCATGGTCAATATTGCTAGCGAAGAATTTCCATGCTCCTCGTAGGCTATCGTGGTAGTGAATCTCCATCATCCTCAGAGGCTAAGGTGACTTAGACAGAGTCATCTCTTCCTGTTCCTCCAGTAACAATTCTAGGTTTACATGCTAAAATAGAAAGAACTTCAAAATTTCTATAGAGCTTCAATATTGAAAACAAGAAGAGTAGGATGACAAAGCTCTGTATTTAGCCAATTTATTACAACTCGCTAGTCTAACTTTCACATGTAGTATAATTGAACAAATTATCTCAATAATCTTTACTATCATTTGCACCATACTCATACAGAAGAAGAGAGATCATATGATGCAAATAATAATAGTAATAATGAAACATGCAGTCACTAGTTTGCAAGTGTTACTGAGACATATGCAAAAAATTCTACATAACCCTTTCTATACTTTGCCTACATCACAATATACATCCTCAAGTAATAGAAAATCACTTTGTTCTTCTCACCCAACTTCACTTTGTACAGCACCAAATTAAGACGAGCAAATGATCTCTACGGAAAAAAATACCAAGATATTTCTTAGGAAAAAATCAATTTAAGTGCTTTTTTGGTATATTAAACTTGTGATTTTGCATAGTAAGTATATGGCTTTAGTGTGTGTGTATCGTGCGTGTGTGCCGAGCCTCACTATCAACATCAAAGATGGTGAGATCGAGCAGAGCAAATTCTAAATTCATTGTAGTGTAGGGAATGGATAGGAAATGGATGTGCAAGCGGACTAGAAGGAGGCAAGAACCCTCACCATCGACATCAGAGATGGTAAGATCTCCAATGTCCTCTTGGGATCCCAGTGGACCTATAGCAGTGGCGGCATAGTGTGAAGGAAGAGAACAATGCCGAGCATCATTAAGAAAATGACAAAAACAGGGTGGCAAGCCATAACGGAGACATAGGTTTACGAGCCTAAAATATAGAGAGCTTTAGAACTTTTGCAAAACTTTGGTACTAAAAACAAGAAGAAAGAGTAATTGATGACAAAGTTCCATATTCAACCAATTTATTACAACTCACTAGTCTAACTTTCATATATAGTATAATTGAATAAGTTGGCACATCTTAATAATCTTTACTATCATTTGCATCATACTCCTATGGAGGAAGAGAGATCATATAATGCAAATAATAATATTAACAATATGCATGCTGTCACTAGTATGTAAAATTGCTTAAACATACACAAAAAATTCTACACAACCTTTCTGTATTTTGCCTACATCTCAATTTACTTCGTCCATCAATAGAAAATCACTTTGTTCTTCTCACCCAACATCACTTTGTTCTGCATCAAATTAAGGCAAGCAAATGATCTCTATTGAAAGAAAAAAAAAAAGATATTTCTTAGGAAAAATTAATTTAAGTGCTTTTTGGCATATTAAACTTGTGATTCTAGGTAGTAAGTATATGACTTTAGTGTACGTGCATCATGCAAGCGTGTTAAGCCTCACTATCAGCATTGGAGATGGTGAGATTAAGCAGAGCAAATCTTGAATTGATCATAGTGTAGTGATAGGGATGAAGGGAATGTGCGAGTATGCTAGAGCAAGGCAAGAACCTTCACTATCAGCATAGGAAATGGTTAGATCTCCGATGTCCTCTAAGAATCCCAGTTGCTGTATGGGGGCGACGGCGCAACTAAAAGAGGATAACAATATCAAGCATCACCAACAAGGCCACAACAACAGGGTCGCTGAGACACAGGTTTACGAGCCTAAAATAGAGAGAACTTCAAAACTTCTGCAGAACTTTGGTATTGAAAACAAGAAGGAACGATAATTGATGACAAAGTTCTAAATTCAGCCAATTCATTACAATACACTAATCTAACTTTCACATATGGTATAATTGAACAAACTGGTATATCTCAATATTCTTTATAATCAATTGCATCGTACTCCTGCAAAAGAAAAGAGATCATATGATGCAAATAATAATATTAACAATGCACATGAAGTCACTAGTTTGTAAACGCTGTTGAGACATGTAAGCTTTAACACCTTTCAGAGCCCACCAAGTGGTTTTGGGTATATTCTTAATGGTTTTGATGGATAACGAATCAAATCTTATGAAAATCTTTTGTAAGAACTAATGGTTTGCTTAAGTGTTTGTTTATAAATAGCATAGATCACTCTAACACAAGTATGAGAGAAATGGATCACATACAATGACGCCAATTAGTTTCAAAATGTATCTTTCAAATTCAAAATATCTTTTGTTGAAGCAAAGATCATCATGAGAGCATAATCTACACTCTCAATGATCAAATTTCTCATAAGAAGATGATTTGAAGCATCAGAAGGATGAATATATGTGATAAAAAGGCTACAAGTCACCAAAAGGCACCTAAGTAGATCACAAGGATGATTTGTCCAGAAAGTTGTGACCAAAAGGCTCTCCTCCAAAATGTTACTCCATGTAAAGAAGACATCATTCAGATCCCACCTTTGCATGTTCAAAGATATTTTCCAGAGGTCAAAAAGTGACAAGATAGATCTCCAAAAGTTGTGTTGACACACTGCAAAGTTGGTTGATTCATAACGGCTAGTTTCCTCTTTGGTGCTATACTTGCTTGTTAAGAAAGAAAGCCCTTAGCTTTTCTCTTTAGTTTAAGATCAATGGATCTAAAAGCTCAAGGCTCAAGACCTAATGTTACAACAGCTATATTTTGAAGCCTATATAAGTTTTGAAGATGAAGAAGAAGTGTTGGAACTCTATAGTTGAAAATCATAAAAACTTTCATCCTTCTCAACCTTTTGAACATTTAGAAAAATCTTTTGAAGCTTCTCAACAGAAAAATCTTCTCAAAGCCTTGTAATAACTAATATCCTCTTAGTGAGACTTATGAAAAGTCGTTTCACTTTATACCTATTTGATCTATACACCTTGAGTGTTAGAGTGTGAATGTTATCAAACACAAACTTTTATATCAAACTTTGTAACCTGACTCGGTAGTGGTTTTTGTTAGCTTGGAAATGTTAGGATAATACTACTTTGTTGATTAGCTAATAAGACTACTCTATTGTAAGTTTGGAGAAGTTTGTACAAAAATACTCATTTTTATAACAAATTTATTGAAGACTAGACCTAGGCACGTGATTTGACCGAATTAGGATAAATCTTTTTGTTGAGCTTTCTCTTATCTTTATCTTTTTACATTTCTATGTATTGTTCTTTCAATTGTTTTTTACAAGTTCTCTCTGTTGTCAACTTTGATCTTTAAGTGCCTACTTGTTTTCTTACTTTAGAAAGGTAACTTTTTTTAATCTAACTCAAATGCTTCCGTGATCCAAGTCATAACACTTGAAAAAGTTTGTTTAAAGTTTTTTAGACTTGAAATAATTTTTGAGAGTCATGATTCAACCCCACTTCTTGTGACAACCTCTACCTTCAAGATATACACAAAAAAATTCTACACAACCTTTTCTACACTTTGCGCCACAATTTACATCCTTAAGTGTCACAACGTACTTGGAGGGCGCCACGACGAAAGGAAACAAAAGAATTGAAAAAATAATTTCAAATGGAGTTGCCACCAATTTTTATTATGGGAAAAATCGGAAAAATCTTTTAATTTTGCAAAACTAGTCTTTTAAGAAATTGAGTTCGGGAGTTTATTTATGCATAGGAAATAATGGAAACTTAATCCCACTGCACCCCTAATACATCCATTTTATAACAGTTACCGTGGAGCTTGTTATGCAAAGAAAAATTGATATGATAACTATTCCCAAAAAAAACAAGATTAATATACAATTATTTATAAAAGAAAAGGAAAGTAAAATTAATGTTATGATTATTTACAAAAAAATAAAAATTGATATAACAATTATTTATAAACGAAAAAGGAAGTGAAATTCATGTTACAATTATTTAAGGAATTAAAATTGAACCAAATTTAAGAAAATTTAATTTTTGATTTGACAGAAATTATCTGCTCATATGTATCTTCTGATGCAATGAGGAATTCAAAATCACGTAGTTTTTGTTAAAAGTGATTTTGTGTTGGATTGATTTATTTACAAAAAGACTTTTTTAAACAAATCCACTTTTGTAGGATAGCGTAAACTATAAAATAAACCCTAACAATTTCTACAACCTTTGAGGATGGTTAAATCATATATCAATATCATAAGTTTATGTGTATGGATTAAAAAAAAAAAATTCTTTTTTTTTCAATTTTTAATTTATATTTTCCGTTCATTTGAAAAATTGGCTAAAAGTTGAAACACTATATCGGAGTTGATTTATTTGGATTGCTCACTATTTAAGTATAGCCAAAACTTACTAAGACAATAAAAATAAAAATTTCAATGCACTAAACAAAAAGAAAGAGAAGAAAAAAAAAAAAACGCACACACACATATCCGAGAACGGAAGCAATTCATGATTACAAAACACATAAATGTAATATGAACTAAAAGAAATCACGCTAAAAACCATCAGCTCTTAAAAAAAGGCATAAGCTCTTAAAACTGAAAAAAAAAAAAAAAAAACTAAAGACCAAGTGGTAACATGAAAAAAGATGCAGGCTGACAGCACTATTTTCTATTGTGTTGGACTTTTATTGTAACAAGTGTTTATTTTTGGCCTGATGATGAGTAAAAAGGATTATGAACATGACAATGACTCTATGAATGCCTTTTGAATTCTTTCGGATGAAAACTATGGAGAAGCATGCATGTAGATGATGCCAACCAAAAGAATGGATATGCCAAAAGCAAAGCTAGGACAGAGATTTACCGTAATATAGACAGGAGATTGATGATGAAGACGATGTTGCAATAGCAATTTGACTCAAGCGAGGATTTTTGGTTTTTGTTTTGTTTTTTTTTTTTCTGATAATGGCTAATTGTTTTTCTCCCTCCCATTGTTGATGTTTAATACCTATTTATAAATGCTTGGGAATGAATAGAATTAATGACAAATAATTTAAATTGATACAGATTATGAGATTTGATTTGATTGACACTGATTGAAACCAATTAAAATATGCTGATTGACACTAATTGATAAATTAAGATATGCTGATGGACAATAATTGACATTAAATGGATGTGATTTTGATGCAATTTTGATTTATTTCTTTTATTTTTTATTTTATCTTATTATTTTTTTATTTTTTTATATTTATTAATTGTTGGACTAAAAAGCTACTTGGACATGGATCAAAAGATTGGACTTTTATTTTTTTAATTTTTTTTCTTGTTTCTTTTGGTCTCTTTATACATTTTTTTTTGTTTATTTACAAAAGATTAGGATAAAATATGGTGTTCACAGTTGCCCCTCTTTACTTATTGCGTACTAGAAAATACAAAATCGTAGGGTTTAATATTTTTGTGGTAAGGAACTAATAAAGATATGAACACATACTTTTGTCCGAATAAGCAAAGTGATGGAAGTAGATTTCTTGTGAAAATGAAATGCATTCATGCAAATGAAATGTAGCTTTGCAAATGTAATGCGGCCTTGTAGCGATGTGAATGAAATGCATATTTGTGAATGAAATGAAATGCAACTATGCAAATGAAATGCAGCCTTGTAGTATTGAAATAGATTTGAAATGTAATTTTGTAGAATTAAAATAGATTTGAAATGCAACTTTGCAGAAATGAAATAGATTTGACATTGTAGAATTGAAATAGATTTAAAATTGAATTTGAAAATGCAATTTTACAGAATTGAAATAGATTTGAAATTGAATTGAATTTGAAGATGCAACTATGAAAAATTGAAATTGAGAATACAACTTTGCAGAATTGAAATAGATTTGAAATTAAGAATGCAGTTTTGTAGAATTGAAATAGATTTAAAATTGAATGCAGTTTTGCAGATGAAATGCAACTTTGCGGATAAGATATAGCCTTACGACCTTGCAGATAAAATGCAACCTTACCGCTTTGCAGATGAAATGCAACTTTGTGGCCTTACGAATGAAATGCAGCCTTATGGCCTTGCAGATGAAATGAAATGCAGCCTTATGGCCTTGCGGATGAAATGCAGCGTTACGGCCTTGCAGATGAAATGAAATGTAGCTTTATAGCCTTGTGAATGAATGCAGCCTTATGGCCTCGTGGATGAGATGCAGTCTTGCGACCTTGCGAATGAAATGAAATACAGCCTAGTGCCCTTGCGAATGGAATACAACCTTACGACCTTGCCAATGAAATGCAGCTTTGCGGATAAGATGCAGCCTTGCCAATGAAATGAAATGCAGCTTTGTGGCCTTGCCAATGAAATGAAATATAGCCTTATGGCCTTGCCAATGAAATGTAGTCTTGTGGATGAGATGCAGCCTAGATGAAATGAAATGCAACCTTATGATCTTGCCAATGAAATGAAACGCGGTCTTACGGCCTTACAAATGGAATGCAGCCTTACGGAGGAAATGTGAAAGTTAAATGCTTGTAGTGCAGAAAGTATGTGAAAGGTAAATGATTTATGATGATTGTAATAAGATAAAATGATGGTGATAATGACTGAAAAGTAAAATGGTGGTGATAATTGTTAGAAAAGTAAAGTGACAATAAAATGATGGTGATAGTTGCACAAAAGTAATGTGATGGTGATAATTGCAGAAAAGTAAAGTGATGGTGATAATTGCTGAAAATAAAATGATAGTAATAATTGCATACTGATTGTGATATTTGCAGAAAAGTGAAATGGTGATGGTTACAGAAAAATAAATTAATGGTGATAGTTGTTAAAAAAAAGTAAAGTGATGGTGATGATGAACAGTAAAAATGATGGTGATAGTAACTAAAAAGTGAATGATTAATGATATGGAATATCTACAAAAAGGAAGTAACTTGTGAAGACTGTTGATAATGAATGATCTCTGATGTGTTATATTTCCAAAAGAGGAAATGATTCATGATGCAAAATGTGAAAGCTTAGATGATATGATAAATGATGAATGCCCTAATTATGATGAGAAAGATTTAGAGAGAGGGAAATGAAAAGAAGAGAGGAAAGGGAAAAAAAATTGCCCCAGTTTGCAAAATGAAAAAAAAAATTAAAGTGAATGATATGAAAAATGAGGTACTGAAAATGACATGTGTATTACTTACAAGACATAGATGATTTGATTATGTAGAAGATGAAAGACTTATATGATGAGAAAAAGAAAAATTTGCCCCAGTTCGTGGTTTCCAAACATCGCTCTCTTGATAAGTCTTTGTTAAATTCCAATAAATCATTCTACTTGGAGAGCCATTGTATTTGACCTCTCTTATGAACTATTTGTCTCATGAGACTCTATCTTGGCCTCCGTTTTCAACCCGATTCCTGACCTTGCGACAACTTGGATTTTATCATTCTTTTGCTCTAACTTTTGCCTAGATTGTTCTTCCGAGTTTTCAATCTACCAAGCTCCCTCTATTTTTTGGGCTCTAACTTCTGCCTAGAATCTATTTATGATTTTCGATCTAGCAAGCCTTTTTCTTTTTCCTTGCTCTAACTTTTGCCTAGACCGCCTTTTCGGGTTTTCAATCTAGTTAGCTTTTTTTTTTTTTTTTGCTCTAACTTTTGCTTAGATTGCCCTTTCAAGTTTTCAATCCGGCGAGCTTTCTTTTCTTCCCCTTTTTTTTTAAAACCCATTGCAATGTGGATTTTGAATCTTACCTTGACTTGTTGTAATCGAGCCTCGTTGGATAATTCCCTTTGCATCATTTGAATATAATGTTCTGATTATGCATGATTTGAGAGAGAAGAGGTGAATTTGGTAAAATGCTATTTTTGATAATGAAGGAGAGAGAAGAAAAGAGAGTGAAGAATAAGGGATACAAAGGAAAGTAAAGGATAATATTCACAAGATATAGATACGTATAATGAAAAAAATAAGGTACAAAAGGGTTGGAAAGGCTTGCAATGCAGCTTCACATGATTAACCCATTTTATTGATTCTTTAGTTACATCAGACCAAAACTCATGACCAAGACTACAATCCATTGCTATGTGACAACCTAATCTGCCTTTGATTATTGACTCCTCCTTGCTTGCTAAATAATTCTTCTATGATCTTTTGTCATTAAATTGCCCTAGTTTAGTAGTCCTTCAATGCCCTTCATTGTTTGTTATCTCATTGCCTAACTTCCAAACTGATACAACTTCACCTAGATTGCCTTCTTGGGTTTTCAACCTAGCAGACAGTTTATTGCTCTAACTTTTGCTTAGATCACCCTTTCAGGTTTTCAATCTAGCGAGCTTCTTCTTCTTCCCTTTTTTTTTCTTTTTTCTTTTTTTTTTTGGCCCTAACTTTTGCCTAGACCATTTTTGCGTTTTTGATCTAACGAGCTTTTTTTTTGCTTTTTTTTTCCATCCAATATACTGTACTCGAGTTGACTAACTTGCCAAATTCTGCTACCTTTTTGCCTTGGTTGTTCTCTTGATTTGGTAAGATCTTTTCAACACTAGGTCATCCAGCCAAAAAGTTTGAAGCCGAACACCTTTGTTAAAGGCTCTTGTCATCCTTCTTTGATACAATTGCCCATGGGTAAATTGATGTCAATCATTTCTCCTCCATGATATTCAACCTTTCAAGTGTTGTTGCCTTTATACCCTAGTTGATGGTTCAATCGAAATGCATGGAGGCAACCTTTCGCTATCTGGTTATTAACTATTTTGTCATTTTTCAGTGAATTTGACATCTAAGCAAATTGTTGACATAGCTTAGGACCTTTATCATGCTCATGACTATTCGTGCTTATTGTAACACAAGGATCAATTCATGGGTTTTTTTCATGATATCATCTGCATTGGATTGAGGTTCCCAAATAAGAGAATGCTTTGAAAAAGGGGGCAAAACAAACAACAAGAAAAAGAAGGAAAAGAGAAAGAGAGGAAACAATGGAAACAATAAAAATAAAGAAAGTATATGATCCATTAAAAAAACCACACATAATCATAAACATTGTACTAATGGATCTCAAAACATAAGCAAAAGAAACATGATACTCTTTCTCGAAATACATCAAGTCAAGTAAAAACTCAAATCTTCAATCATTTTGCAACTTGGGTCAATTACAGTGTTGATGAATAGAATTAAGCTCCACCACTTCCAACATGGTCTTCTTCTTTCCCTGCCGCCGGCACTTCAATGGCCTTGGCATCAAGTAAACGCCACACAGCATCTTTGAAGCTAAAACAATCTTCAATCGAGTGCCTAAGAGCATTAGAGTGATATTCACATGCATGACTTGGATTGTACCAGTGGGGATATGGCAGTGTCACAATGGTTGCAGGGCATGGAGCTAAGAGATTTACTTGATGCAAGCTTTTAAATAGCTCAGAATTACTCATGTTGAAGTTTGGTAAAGGGTGCTTATTCACAAGCAGCTTAAGAGCAGGATTAGTAGGCATCGGTGAAAGGGCCACAAAGGAACTACTTATTCGGTGATGTCTAGGCATGGTGAATGGACATGGCTGGACATATGAAATGCTATTAACTTGGTTTGGTTGGGATTGGTATGGCATTGGGTAAGGCATAGGAGGTGTGTAACATCCTCCCAAGTATGGTACTATGCTTAAGTCATAATACCTCACCTATGAGTTGTTACTATCACTTAATCGAACCTTGTCTGGCAGCAACCTTCAGCCACCTTCAGTTTTACTAGTTAACTCCACCTCGGAGGATCTTCTTTGGAACTTCTGAACTATTTGGAGATAACACAGAAAGAAATATAGGAGTGAGAATTATAAATTCTCAGTATGATTCATTAACTATCATACATAATGTCATCGTTATTATCTCCAGTTGCTTCAGTTTATTATAAAAAAAAAAGGTGAACATGTCATATAAGCTATTTAATTTTATAGTTCGAAAACATAATGTCTGAAGCAAAGTTCATTTTTATTTCACGCACTTGAGTCACATTGGCAATATTTCATATTTAGAAATAATAGTCACTGCATAAGCACATAGAATAGTCTCAGCATCAATAAAACATGGGATATAATTATACAAATACTCATATTTGAATCCATGCAAATGCACTGGCATCTTTCTTTAACTTTCTTTGCTTTCTTTTCTTGGCACATGTAGGTGTTACGTATTGCCGTCCCTAGGGTGCTTGCATATGTCTTAATCTTTAGTCTTTACTGCCCTTAGATAGTCTGATCTAGGAGTAAGCTCGTCAGCTCAACTCGTGACCGTCGTCACACAAACTAACCTACAAGGGGATTCACATGCCTCTAGTCTTGAAGGAATCTCATTTTAGCCATGTGCCTCTAAATTGAAGGGGTTTCTCCTAGTCACGTGCCTCAAGAATAGAGGGATCTCAGCTGACCACTTGCCTTTAATATAGAGGGATTTCATCTGACCATGTGTCTCTAAGGTAGAGGGATCTCATAGTTTTATATTGCCTCCACAAGGAGGGATTTCATTAACTACCTCCAAGTGAAGGGACCTAATCTTATCTTATTTAACTGCCTTCATAGGGAGAGATCTCATTAACTGCCTCCAAGTAAAGGGATCCACATTTAATATATTCCTATCCTTTCATTCTCGTACATAATCATGCATAGACATGATGAACGCACTCATACTTATGCTTCATCATTTGCTTTCATATATCCTTGCATATGGAATTTCCATATATATATATATATATATATATATATATATATATATATATATATATATATATATATATATATATATATATATATATATATATTCATAACATATAAATGCTCATAACCTTCTTACTATTCTACCGAAAATTTGATAGTATAACGGATCATGTTCGCTTTCCCATGAACAGTGCCAGTAAACTTTAATCAAATAGTAACCTCAATGTAGAACATTATAATCATACCAAGAATATAACAATATCAATAGGTGCAAGTTTTAAACTCTTAAGTCTTAATCTATCTTGCAAGTTTTTAACTTCTAATGATGTTCCCGAGTTCGAGCTTAGTACCTACTTCCGAGTTCCGGGATCATGTAAGTTATGTATATAAGGTCAATGACTTGATTCCTGACTCCCAGGATTATGAATGTCTTGATTTCTGACTTCCGGGATCATGTTTAGGATCGATCTCCCAGATTGATTCTAGATCGAGCTTTGGAACTAGGTGTATAAGAGTTTAAAATGTCTATTTCCCAACTTCTGAGATGTGGGTATAAGGGTCCATATTCTGGTACCAACTTTCGATTTCCGATATTAAGCCACAATTGGCTTTCCAAGACTTTCATAAATGTGTTTCTTATGTTCCGAGTTCTAACATTAATCTTACCTGATCTAGTTCTCTATTTCACTATATTCCGGATTCAACTTTAAGTATTCCTAATCTAACTCTTTGTCTGCTAAGTTCTGAGCTCAACCTTAAGTATTCCCAATCTAGCTCTTTGTCTGCTAAGTTCTGAGCTCCGATTTTAACTAAACTCGACCTAGAATTCATACATGTCTCTAGCTAAAATTGTACTCTTATGAGAGAAAATTCACCAAAAATAGAAATCTGGGTGAAATCATACAAAATTTATATCAATCTAAAGCTAACAGAACAAACTTTCAAATGAAAGAAGTTGCATATCATTTGCATAAGTATAATTCAAGATGTAAGCCCTAAAACTTGACCTTTCTGAACTACCCTGTTCCACCTCAGGTTGAACTTATGTCAACTTCATTGATGTACTGGAAATAATCGAGAATGGATCTAACTCTGAAATTTTTGTGGGATGCTCCCTCATATGTTAGCTTTCAAACAAAGTTGGATTTACTCAATTTGGACTTGTGTAGGATGAGTTACACCCTTCTCAACCCACATTGCCCGGATAAAGGTCCTAATTTCTAGGTCAAATTTCAAAATTTCATATCTCTCTCAATACTAATCCAAGATGATATACGTATGAAAAGCTTTGAATGTCTAGTTTCATATAAAAATAGGTCCATCGAATTTAAACGGCTGTAGATGAAGCTGTACACTCTGCCATATAGACTACTGAGAAGTTTTGGTTTTTCAGCCTCTCACATCTTCATACTTTCACCCTTTCTTAATTCTTAATCGATTTTAGTATCAACAACAGCCAACAAACCAGCCAAAGATCATCATATTCATTCAATCATCACATCAAGAATTAAGAAATTAAAGCCACAATCAGCCACACATAACCAAAAGAATAAGAATAAAGTTGAATCTCTACCTCTTTGGAGTGTGATTTTGCTAGATTTTGGAGTTTGAATTGATAAAACCTTGTTAAGCTTGAAGGAGTGATAGAGTTAGTTAAGAAGAAAAGAGGAGAAGGAGGCTGGAATTAGAGGAGAAGTGGCGCAAGTCAGGATGAGAAGGAAGAGAGAATCTGATTCAAATAGTAGAAGGGTAGTTGGCTTTGTGAGTTTTGATTGGCTAAAATCTTGTGGTTGAATTTCAGCCATATCTCCTCCTTTTGCGGCTCCCCTTGTGCCACCAACAGCTGAAGGAATGGCTGAGTATTCAGCTATTAGTTATAGGGTTTAAGGTATACAATTTTACCGGTTCAAGTCCGACAGTTCAAAATACGGTAATCTTACCGATTTCCTTTAAATGGGTAAATCGGTTTAAGAAAAATTGCTATGAAATCTCTTATACTTATAACTTAATTCCCTCATATCTAAACTTAATTAATTGCTAATTAATTGATCCTAAATAAGTATTTAGTCGAATTAATCTCAATTATTCGATAAAAATCGAATAACTAGGCAAAAATGATAAGAAAAATCTAGTGGATGTTACAAGGTGGGTAGGATAGATATTGGTGTAATGGGTTGTGTTTGGGGTGGAAGATAGGTTGGTAGATTTGGGATGGATGATGCAGTTGTATGAGGTTCACAGTGTCTTCTTTCCTTTTGTGGAATGATCGTTTCTTGGATTGTGGCTGCTCTATTATTAGCTCTACTTTTCCTTCTTGGATATTTGCCTCGATTCTTTCTCCAATTTCTACCAAGTCGACAAACTCCTTGACATGGGTCCGAAGCATAATCCTGAAGAATGGGCCCTCTAGTGTATGGATGAAGTAAGAGCACATCTCCTATTCTAGCATTAGTGGAACAACCCTAGCTGCCATGGCTCTCCACCTTTGAGCATATTCCTTGAAGAGGAATGTTATGTTGCCCACCGTTTTATCGACACATACGATGTCAACCGTATATAAACGGAAAAGGACAAAAGGATTGCAGCAGCAGCAGCCATATACTTCTACGGTCATTCATTTAGTCTCCAAATTGAAAGCACAAATGAAAATAAAAAAGAGGGAAAACAAAAAACAAAACCCGCGCATACCTCCTCCTCCTTCGTTCCCTCCCTCTTGGCCAAACCACCCACGCATATCTCCTCCTCCTTCGTCCCCTCCCTCCTCTGTAAACAACTCCAAACCATGCCTAAACCATAAAGCCTCATTCTGCTTCCTTCATCTCCAGCTGCTGAAGTCCCTTAAACATAAAATTTGAGTCTTCATTTCGAAATCCCGTGCTTCTTTGATTATTCATTTCCCTTGTAACCAGACGCAGACGATTTTGGTCTTCCAATAGCGACGCACTCCCATGCTTCTCCGGTGACCGGCGGCAGCAACATCTTCTTCTCCAGTGACAAAACACTGTGCTCATTCTCTAACTCTGAAGACTGTGAAGGCAGAAGCAAGGCTCACACACTGCTTGAGCGTATAGTTCCAACTCCACAGTCACGGTCTGTTGCCTCTGGTAAACTTTTACTACTGTTTTTCTGTTTGGTTTATAGCTTGTCTTTGCCGACTGTGCATCAGTAACTTTGGTGTATGATTATTGTTGTAAACCCATTTATCTTTGAAATGAAAACCCATTGATGAAAACCCCATCCGTTCAGCAAATCCATTTCTGTTGATGATTGTTCTTGTCTTTGATGTATGTGTTTTCTTTTGGTAGTATAAAAATGAGAAGTTGCTTAATCATTGGTAGTTTGAAAAGGAGCAGTTGTAACTGGTTGAGGTTTTCAAAATGACTTGGCATAGATGGTTAACTCTTTAATTTGGGGAGGTTGGTTTGCTTTGTTTACTACATCAGTCCTATTACTTTGCTTTTTCACTATGTGTTGCAGTTTATTTATGTCCTTCTTGTTATGATTGTTAAAGAGTCCTCAACATTAGAGATTTTCAAAGTGATAGCTAAATTTCTTCTCAACAATAATTCTGGATAACACATTGAGTGTCTTTGAGAATCAAATTTGGTAGTCAATTGGCATGGCTTTCTGTAATCTGTGCAAGTACCAGCAAAGATTGTTGGTTATAAGATTGTTTAGCGAACATTTGTCCTACTTTAGGCAAAGTAAGTAATTTGCACATTTATTTATGAACCGAGATCTTGTTATAAACATAGAAGACCATAATTGTTTCACTATCTAATAAGAGATTCACTCCCTGTATGAAAAGGAAAGGAGACATATAGCATGTAGTAAAGGTAATAATTTTGGACCTTTGTATCTTGGTAAGCTGCTTGTGAATGTGTCCAAAGAGACCAAAGTATGAATAATTGAAAACATGTAATATAGCTTTATATATAATTTGTGATTTTGGTGGAAAATACGAAATTAGGAGTAGAACCAAAACTCAGTACTTAAAAAGTTACCAGCTTTATACAAAAGTTACTGGCTTATTGAAGTAAAGTTACTAGCTTTTTAGGTGTAGTTACGAACCAAGTGCAAATTCTTAGTTAGGCATATCAAGTTACTCTCTACGTGGGAATGAAGCTCCCCTCAGCAACTTAGCATGAAGGGATGTGGTCTTAAGTTGTTTGGATGCACCCATCCATTCCCCAAGGGAAATAGAAGCAAAACTGAGAACCTGAAAAGTTACCAACTTTTTCCAAAAGTTACTAGCTTATTGAATTAAAGTTACTAGCTTTGTAAGTGTAGTTATCAACCAAGTGCAAATTCTTACTTAGGCATATCAAGTCACTCCCCACGTAGGAATAAAGCTCCCCTCGCCAACCTAGCATGAAAGGATGTAGTCTTAACTTGTTTGGATGAACCTATCCATTCCACAAGGGAAATAGAAGCAAAAGTCAAAACCTGACAAGTTACCAGCTTTTTGCAAAAGATACTAGCTTATTGAGTTAAAGTTACTAGCTTTTTAGATATAGTTACCAACTAAGTGCAGGTTCTTACTTAGGCATATCAAGTCACTCCCCACGTGGGAATGAAGCTCCCCTCACAAACCTAGTATGAAGGGATGTAGTCTTAACTTGTTTGGATGAACCTATCCATTCCATAAGGGAAATAGAAGCAAAAGTCAGAACCTGACAAGTTACCAGCTTTTTGCAAAAGATACTAGCTTATTGAATTAAAGTTACTAGCTTTTTAGATATAGTTACCAACCAAATGCAGGTTCTTACTTAGGCATATCAAGTCACTCCCCACGTGGGAATGAAGCTCCCCTCACAAACCTAGTATGAAGGAGTGTGGTCATAACTTATTTAGAAGCACCCATCCATTCCTCAAGGGAAATAGAACCAAAACTCAGGACTTGAAAAGTTACCACCTTTTTATAAAAGTTACTAGCTTATTAAACTAAAGTTACTAGCTTTTTACATGTAGTTACCAACCAAGCGCAGGTTCTTATTTAGGCATATCAAGTGACTCCCTGCAGGGGGATGAAGCTCCCCTGACCAAAATAGCTTGAAGGGATATGGTCTTACCTTGTTTGGATGGACCCATCCTTTCCCCAAGGGCAATAGAACCAAAACTCAGTATCTGAAAAATTACCAGGTTTTTAGAAAAGTTACTAGCTTATGAAAGTGAAGTTACCAGCTTTGAAGGTGTAGTTACCAACCAATTGCAGGTTCTTACTTAGGCATATCAAGTCACTTTTCACATGGAGATGAAGCTCCCCTCATCAATCTAGCATAGATATACTTTGTGATTTTGGTGCAAAATCACAAATTCATGTAATTTGGTTTGTATATACTTTTATACTATCTACTTCGTATGTATCATGTTTTTAGGAGCGTTGCTAATGCTAAAGAAGCAATTGAATGTTTGTAGCCTCTCTTTCATTAGCTGGTGCATATTTTTAGTCATTTATGCTTTGTTGATAATGATAAAGATGTTTTTCCAGTTACATTATTTGCTTTGTGCTAGTGCCACTTATGTAGATAGTGTTAGCTATTCCAAAGAATAAGATCTGTTATATTATCAGTAAGTTATCAGAGGATTATGAAGTTGTAATGAATCACGATAATGACTATTTTATTTTTGGATGAATTATTCAATAAAAATGAAAGAACACAAGATGCAAAGGAGGGTACTCTTTCATATTATAGTAGAGCCCAGTTAATTTTCTTTTCGTATATTGTGTAGGTTGGTCCATTGTATGCAGCAAAACACCATGGAAGATACAAGGGGTGGTGATGCGGACCGGATTGTTGAATCCATACCTGAAGTTGACACCTTTAAGGGCAATACTGAAATAGTTGAGCCAAGCGTTGGGATGGCATTTCATTCGACTGAAGAAATAAAAGCATTTTACCAAAAGTATGCAAATGTGATGGGTTTTGGATGGAAAATACGGAATTCAAAAAAAGGAGATGATGGGGAGTTAAATTATATGATGCTTGCTTGCACACGAGAGGGAAGCCGAGTGTCCAAAATTCCAGCAGCATTGAAGACACCACCTACACAAGTTGCAAAATGTCGTGCGAAGATTACTGCAAGCAAGGCAGCAGACGGTTTATGGTCTATAAAGTCAGTTATTCTTGACCATAGTCATGATATTAGCCCCACAAAGTCAAGAATGTATAAGGCGAATAAGAATATTAGTCTACATGTGAAGAGAACTATCGAGCTAAATGATGAGGCAGGAGTGAGGATCACCAAGACATTCCAAGCTCTTGTACAAGATGCAGGAGGGTACGAGAATCTTCCATTTATTGAACAAGATATGAGAAACTACATTAATACGGAAAGATGTACAATTGGGAAAGAAGGAGATGCCAAAGCTTTAGTCAATTACTTTGATAGGATGAAGGAGCTGAATTGTAATTTTTGGTATAACATTGATTTTGATGATCAGTTCCGTGTGAGAAATATATTTTGGGCAGATGCTAAGAGTAAAGCTACATATGAAGCCTTCGGAGATGTTGTGAGTTTTGACACAACGTATTTGACAAATAAATATGAAATGCCATTTGCTGCATTTGTGGGTGTAAACCACCATGGCCAATCGACCTTGTTTGGGTGTGGTTTGCTTTTAGCTGAAGATACGGAATCATTTGTTTGGCTTTTTGAGTGTTAGGTTAGATGCATGGCTGGGAAGCATCCTAGAGGTCTAGTAACTGACCAATGCAAGGCTATGCAGAAAGCAATTGGGATTGCTTTGCCCAAAACCCGTCATAGGTGGTGCTTGTGGCACATAATGAAAAAGATCCCTAATAAACTCAAAGGATATGCTGCATATAAGAGAATCAAATATGCAATGAAGTAAGCCATTTATGACACTCGCACAGAGGAAGAATTTAATGACAAATGGTGCTTTTTTGTGAAAGAATTTCAACTTAAGCAAAATGAATGGCTGAGTGGATTGTTCAGTGAGCGACATAGGTGGGTTCCAGTCTTCTTGAGGAAGGATTTTTGGGCAGGGTTATCCACCACCCAATGCAGTGAGAGCATACATGCTTTCTTTGATGGATATGTCAACTCTAAAACAAGCCCTCAACAATTTGTAAAGCAGTATGACAATGCTCTTAGAAGCAGGGCAGAAAGGGAGTTTGAAGCTGATTTCCGCTCCATGAATAGTACAATTCCTTGTGGGTCAAACTCCCTAATTGAAAAATAATTTCAAGCTGAATACACACATGCAAAGTTTAATGAAGTTCAAGCTAAATTCAGAGGTAAAATGAATTGTGGCACATCCGTCAAATATGTGGAGGGGATTATTGCCACTTATAATGTGCTTGAAGAGGTTTTGGTTGACAGCCATATGAAGGAGGTTTTATATGAAGTTAAATTTAATCGTGAGAACCATGATGTCAGCTATCAATGCTTGTTGTTTGAATTTACGGGCATTATGTGTAGGCACTCACTTTCCGTGCTTGCTCTTGAAAGAGTAAAGCATGTGCCTTTGAAATATATTTTGGCGAGATGGAGCAAGAAAATCAAGTGACGGCATTCATACATTAGAAGCAGTTATGATGTGACTGAGTTAAAACCAAGGTCAGAGAGATTTGATAAGTTGTGCAAGCATTTCTATAATGTGGCAGAAGTAGCTGCAGAATCTAATGATGCAAGCAATCTCCTCCATAGTGCACTCGATAAATTCCTTGGTGATATGCATGGAATGGCTTCTTCTGAAAAAGAAATGAATGCAACTTGTAAGGACACTTGCGTAGAGGCTACCATGAGTGAGAGGTGTACGGATCACAAGATTCAAATTCGTAGCCCATGCCGTGTAACACGTAAAGGTCAACCACCCGCAAAGAGAAAAATCTCTCATAGCAAGAAGGTTGTGCAGAAATATAGAAAGCGAAGCATGAATGGTGCCAAGTTAGTTATGAAGGTTAGTTTATTATATCATCTATTATTGTTTGTGTTTACTCAAATGGTGTTAATGGAGATATATCTTAATGTTTGATTTCAATTGTAATCTGTAGGACTCCATTGATGGGCTTGTCATGCAGCAGCGTGGAAGCAACTTCTCTATACAGTCCTTGGTGGAGGTTGGACCTACAATGAACCTGAGAGATGACAATTTCATGTTGTGTGTGTGCATGGATTTAACATTAAATTTGTAACTTCAGTTTGGTCTTAGTCTGCATGCACAAATTAATTTTTTTTCCACTTTGTTGTTGGTATTTGATGTGAATTGTGAGATAAATTGTATTGAGCAGATGATGTTTAAATTCGGAAAATACTTTGTTATGTAGGATGCTGTGCATTTATTATTTGAATATGGGAAAAATGGTTGAATATTGTAATGATTGTGATGATGCATTTATGGCTTTGTTGAATCTATTATGTTATTTCTACATGCAGTTAGTGAGAATGTTAGTTTTGCGAGCGAGATTCATAGGGATGGACAATTAACAATGATTCACCTACCACAAGTGTGGCATGAAGTGACTACTAATTGTTACTTGTCTAATGTTGTTTAGAGCCAAAGCAGGGGTATTCATGTCAATGAAGCTGTTGCAATTCCAAATTATGAAGAAACTTGTTTGGTTTCAGAACTATCAATTGTTCAGCAAGGTGGATTTGTGTCGTTGCTTGAAGGCTTTACTGCTGATGTTGGTCTATCTATGCAGGCATGTAAACAACTTGGCTATATTTGCATCTAGTTTGGGATTATTTTACTTATACTATCCTCTTATATTGATCCGCAGGAACACCTCCCCAGTCCCACGTATACTAATGACCGTTCTCAAAATGTTGCGGAATCATAGTAACGTTAGTTAAGCATTTTGACTTTTTGACTGATGATGTTTGCTATATGCAAGCAATACAGATATACTGGCTAATGTAAATGAAGAATGACGCCTTGCTTTTTGTATAGGTAATTGGATTATTAGTAGTGCATTTGTTATTGATAAAAGATTTGCGAAGTTTGCATGTCGACTTTAAAGTTACAAAAATTTTTCCCATTATCTCGTTATGTTTCAAATTTTTTATCTGCAGGACTAGGATTAGAAGTGTACAAGTTGGCATAGCGATTTTTTGGATAGTTACATTCATGAAGCACATCTTTTTTTACTATGCATGTGCTTAACAAGACAAGGGAAGCAGACAAATATGAAATCACCCAAGATTTGGAGCATATGGGACAATATGACAGATGGCACGGATCAATGCTATAAGATTTTGATTTTTTTTTGTTTTATTTTTTTGCATTTGGAGTCCCAAAAAGTGTAATAGAATAGACAGTTTATTTGGTGGCACATGAGTTATTTACAATTATCTGTTGTTGGTAGTAGCATGTGGTGTAGGAAAACTTTATGGTGGATGTTGCATAATATTCATGTGCCTTCAAATATACTATTTGCAATTTGAGTTGGGTCTAAGAAAAATGAATGTTGTATAACACAGTATGATTTGGATTATGAAAAGTTTAATGGTATGTTGTACTGGGTTTGTACATTGCATGTTTAATTTATTTGCTACTTTGAAGAGTAACTTCAAAAGAGTAAAATCAGATGCAAGGCTACAAGTCAGAGGAAAAAGGCTTGAATTAGGTTTCCTGGTCCAATTAATTGCCTATCGAAATGTTAGTCTTATTGTTTATAACTTTCCAGAATTAGCTGCCAAACCATGGCCATTTGGAATGACAATTTTAAGTGTACTTAATTGTTGATGTTATATGAATTTGTGAGGGTTATAACTTGTTGAATAAGATTATGTAAGGATACAATGAGAGATATCATTTGTGCTATATGTTCAGCTTCAAGTCACTGTTGAAGTAGGAATGAACATCCCGTCACCAACATATAACATGGGGTGGGGTCTTAACTTGTTTGGATGCACTCATCCATTCTCGAATAAGTGAAAAGAACCAAATATATGCATTACCTGATAAGTTACCAGCTTTTTTAAAAAAAAGGAACCTGACAAGTTACAAGTCTTTTCACAAAGTTACTAGCTTTTTAAACTAAAGTTACCAGGTTTTTGGGTGCAGTTACCAACCATGTGCAGTTTCATAATAAGGCATTTTGAGTCACTCCCCAAGTGGGAATGAAGCTCCCGTTGCCAACCTACCATGAAGGGGTGGGGTCTGAACTTGTTCGGATGCACCCATCCATTGTCTAAGGATTTGGGACCAAAAAATAGGAACCTGATAAGTTACCAGCTTGTTAAAAAAATTACTAGCTTTTTGAACTAAAGTTACCAGCTTTATGGTTAGAGTTACCAACCATGTTCAGTTTCGTAGCTAGCCATTTCCAGTGACTCCCCAAGAGGGAATGAAGCTCCTCTTACCAACCTAGCATGAAGGCGTGTAGTCTCAACTTGTTTGGATGCACCTATCCGTTGTCCAACGATTTGGGACCAAAAAACAGGAACTTGATAAGTTACTAGCTTTTTAAAAAAATTACTAGCTTTTTGAACTAAAGTTACCAGCTTTTTGGTTAGAGTTACCAACTATGTTCAGTTTCGTAGTTAGCTATTTCCAGTGACTCCCCAAGAGGTAATGAAGCTCTCATTACCAACCTAGCATGAAGGCGTGTGGTCTCAACTTGTTTGGATGCACCTATCCGTTGTCCAATGATTTGGGACCAAAAAACAGGAACCTGATAAGTTACTAGCTTTTTAAAAAAATTACTAGCTTTTTGAACTAAAGTTACAAGCTTTTTGGTTAGAGTTACCAATCATGTTCAGTTTCGTAGTTAGCTATTTCCAGTGACTCCTCAAGAGGGAATGAAGCTCCCCTTACCAACCTAGCATGAAGGGGTGTGGTCTCAACTTGTTTGGATGCACCTATCCGTTGTCCAAGGATTTGGGACCAAAAAACAGGAACCTGATAAGTTACTAGCTTTTTAAATAAGTTACTAGCTTTTTGAACTAAAGTTACCAGCTTTTTGGTTAGAGTTACCAACCATGTTCAGTCTCATAGCTAGCCATTTCCAGTGACTCCCCAAGAGGGAATGAAGCTCCCCTTACCAACCTAGCATAAAGGGGTGTGATCTCAGCTTGTTTGGATGCACCCATCCGTTGTCCAAGGATTTGGGACCAAAAAACAGGAACCTGATAAGTTACTAACTTTTTAAATAAGTTACTAGCTTTTTGAACTAAAGTTACCAGCTTTTTGGTTAGAGTTATCAACCATGTTCAGTTTTGTAGCTAGCCATTTCCAGTGACTCCCCAAGAGGGAATGAAGCAATACATAATACCAACCTAGCATGAAGGGGTGTGATCTCAACTTGTTTGGATGCACCCATCCATTGTCCAAGGATTTGGGACCAAAAAATAGGAACCTGATAATTTACCAGCTTTTTAAAAAAATTACTAGCTTTTTGATCTAAAGTTACCAACTTTTTGCTTAGAGTTACCAACCATGTTCAGTTTCGTAGTTAGCCATTTCCAGAGACTCCCCAAAAGGGAATGAAGCTCCCCTGACCAACCTAGCATGAAATGGTGTAGTGTCAACTTGTTTGGATGCACCCATCCATTGTCCAACGATTTGGGACCAAAAAACAGGAACTTGATAAGTTACCAGCTTTTTAAAAAAATTACTAGCTTTCTAAACTAAAGTTACCAGCTTTGTGGGTAGAGTTACCAACCATATTCAGTTTCGTAGTTAGCCATTTCCAGTGACTCCCCAAGAGGGAATGAAGCTCCCATCACGGACTCGTTGTGCAGTTACCAACCATGTTGAGTTTCCTAAGGTGTGGCATAAGCCATATTTATTGGTTGAAAGATACTGGATTTAGTGAAACTTTATGAGAAAAAAGATACGGTTGATGATGTGTTTCATCACATATGTGAATATCTAAACTAGAATCCTTATCACTTAGTCTATGTACACAACAAAGTAACGTATGGTCGACTACACCATTACTAGAAGATTCCTATTCAATTGATCCTTCATTACCAGTTGGACTCAAATTACAAACTTCTGCAGCAATTATTTTCTGAAGTAATTGACCTCATGGATTACGATTGGTTTTACAGAAATAATTAGAAGAGAATAATTTCATTTCGATTTTGGATCAAGATTTTACCATAACTACTTATTGCATATCAAAGAATTAGGAAATTTGGAACTACAAATGTCCACTCATAAGAAATGATAACATTTAAATTTTGAAGTAGAAAGCCCGAAACATCGTCAATCAAATAATATTTTCAGCCCTCTGTGTCTCTACTTATGGATGCTGAAATAAATACATATGACCTATGTTCTAACATCAGTAAAGGTCATTCAAGAAGATACAAGTTGACAGGGGAAAGCCATGCAAGTATGGCATAGTAGCAAAATGTGGACTTCAGTCGAACATGAGGTGAGATGCTGAACATTTTAACAAACTCCTGTGTTTACGTCTCATGTTCATTCTCTTCTCTCATTTTTGCCCACCAAGGTTGTCAGCTTAAAGTGTTCGTAGACCACCTTCGTCAAGTCTCCTGGCATATTTAACAAAAATGTAATCCCAGCCAGTTTATAAGCTTCGTTTTGAGGAGTGTTGAGTCTTTTCTTACACAAGTTACATGCATGGATGCATCTCTCCAGGTTAACACCAATTCTCCAAATCTCCATGTCAGCAACCACATTCACCTAACAGAGATATCATCTGTAGCATCAAATACTTGATGCATGTGAACATTTAAGAGAAGTGAGAACATAAAACCATAAAAATTAAAAAAAAAATACATAACAGGATATACACATACATACATATTCTCACAAAGTATCCCATTGCACTGAATATTTGTATCATGCATCATGCCCGTAGAACTCCGAGTCTTTCCTTTTAAAGGAACCAGAGCACCATTTTCAAATGATTTTATGAAGTCTTCACTTTTATTTTCAAAAGCAATTCTATAAGATGTTTTTCCATTTCATCTGCATAATCAAAGATGTGGACTTTTGGAGATGACCAATGGAAACCTATCGTTGTATTCCTAGCCAATTAAACATAAAATTGCTCCACTAAGATAGTCTGGTGAAAGGATAGGCCAGCCTCATCACTCAAAAAGACCAAAACAGAACCTATAGCACTATTACTTTCTTGGCCTCAAACGACGCAACGGTGTGTACGGGGTTCTCATTCTAGGTACAGGCTTTCGCTTTCTTTCGTAAGTCTTGACCCTTGTAGCAACGGTTGATTTCGGCTTCTCGTGGGTATTAACTATCCCACTATCTCCACCATCAACACCTTTTAACATAGAGATGAAATATTTAACAATCATATTGACATACTAACTACATGCTCGGTTATTCAATCCTATTTATGCATATAACTACTTCATGTCCATCAATCTATGCACAAACCTTTGGCATTATCTTCATACACCGTTACATCCCGATTGGCAATGGTAGTAGAGGCGTGTATTGGAGTTTCCATGCGACAAGCAGAGGCATCTACACCTGATGGGGTATGGGCAGTGAATGGGGATGCTGTTGATAGCAGCGCATCAACTCCTGCATCATGTGCAACTTTTGCTCTGCACACATTTCTCTTATCTAATACCCAACTGGTTAGCAACTCACATCGCAACCTTTCAGCCTCATCCTGTGGCAATCAAACATGTAATTTTACACAATGCAAAACTAATCTACTATAGTTCCAATTTACGGACCAAACAATAGAAAGCTCACCTCAGTCCAATCAGGCATGGTGCTGCCTCCCTCATATGTTGTGACCCCATCCCACATCTCCATATGCTTAATGGTGTACAAACCACAATCATCACTTCGCAAGAACCATACAAGGCAAAAAAACACAAACAACAAGTTACACTGACATCATAGATCCAATTGATGAACATAGAAGAGTAAATTTTACAAATAAAATCCACTACAACTCACCTATTCTTTTGTTTTGGCAGCAAAACAGTATCAACTCTCAATTCTACTTCATTAGGATTGAACGTCGGCACTGTTAATGCCAACATCTCCTTGAAACGAGTGGCCTACAGGTTGTCAAAATGAAATAGATTCAATATAATTTTGGCAGTACATAGTGGATGCATTCTTTAGTTTACATTTTGTATTAGTCATCTTCACATTCAGAGCATGCATTTTGTAGTACAAAGAAAGTCAACAATTTCATTTATAAATGCTATTAATCAATATCATCCCAATGGTAATATAAGATTACTACTAGACACTCCCTATTCGCTTGTTGCTCTATCTTCCGAAAATTTGACAATGGATGCATCCTCACATGACATCTGTTTTGTTCAACCACACACACTGTCCACCATTGACTATTAACTATCCTTCTATTTTGTACAATGTTTACCGAAATATATGATGCTGTAAGACCAGTAACAACTTCTTTACTATTGAAATGGAGTGAAAACTCAATCAAGGCTTTAGCTCAAATACAAAGAACTGACATATACTTAAATTTTGCTCCTAAAAATATTTGCTGGATTGCTACTGTATTCATAAAATATTGTACAAACGACAGAAAGAGTGAATCAAGCGATTACCAACTATGCCATCAACTGTATGAGTTCAGAAAAAAGAATAGATTCAATGAACTTTTTAGCACCCAAATACCGAGGATACATATAAAAATAAAGTAATCAAGTTATTTGTAGCTCCATACCGCCAATTTGTCAAGGTGAGCTTTGTCACCCTTATGCCTTCCTTCCAAAGAGTCGAACACATATAACCTCTTTTTTTCCCGGTTCAAAGCATAGCACCACCAGTGGTGATCAAACACAATAGGCGCAAATACCTTTACCATCCAACGTAGAAAATATCATTACCGTATAACCATATTACATAAAATAGACTAACACTAAGAATGAAATTGAATACCAAGTTGCTAGGGGCAATGACAGTTTGAAGGTCCCTGAAACCAGTCGGTAGCGTATCCCATGGTTGGTGGCGACGTCTCTTGAAGGCTTCCAAACCATGTGCGACTTTCTCCTAAATTCAGAGAAACAAACATAAGCACACCGAACGAAATCTGGATTAAAATATGCATATCAAACATATCTAAGTCAGATGACATCACCATGAAATACGAAGGCAAACAATAACGGTCCCTCGCCTTTCGTCCCTGCTCAGACTCATTAAAAATCGCTGCCGCAAAAGTAACAACCTGACATAACAATCGAATATTCGTTACCAACTAGTTCACTCTGAAAGAAGCATGCAATTCAGACTAAAAAACTGATATTAAGAGTAATTATTACATAATTACTAATCCACCCCCCAGGTCCCAGTGTTCGAGCATCATGCCAATCCAGATACTGACCAAACATGCTAACCAAATTCCTGAATCACATACCCAAAGTAATTAAAGAAATATCATGTCAAGTAAGTTTGTTCATTGCAAGTATGTAGATTAGAGCATAAAGAGTTCAAGTAACTATCCATACTCGCCTGCAACCCCTGGCTGGGTGCAGTACGTATAAAGATCAACTAGCATTTTCTCTTGTCCTTTCTTGGTCGAGTGAGAAGGGTCATCCTGAATATCTGAATCAAAACCTTCCACTTTCTTCTTCTCGTTAGCAGCAGGTTCAGCCTCTTTGAAGCTTGGCAAGTTAGGGACAAAACAGCGCGCATTGTACTTGCCTGCCAAAATGGCATCATCCATGTCCTTCAGCATCTGCAAATGCGCCACAACCCAGTCCTGCACAATCTGTATACACATGATTATGTCAATTATAATAAAAAATTTGTAAGTGGGCTCAAGCATAATAGAACATTGATAGAAATAACTGCTTCAAAAATAAGTAATCAATTTTAGGAGGTAAGAAGTAACTTGTTCGGCTCAAAATCCATCCAATTATGCACAAAAAAGATAACAGATGCTAGCATCCAAATCATTTGCGATGCCAGTGCTGATTCTTTAATTACTCTCACTGAATTCACCACCTATAAAGTGCATATACTCACAGGAATGCATATATTACCAAACAAGGTGTATATAATACCGGTTTTGGACTTCCTAGTTGTGCATGAAAAATCAATAACTAACTTCACAAATAAAATTAAAAATAATCATAAAACCATAATTTTAAATAAATCATCGACCAATGAAAAAGCTAATCAAATTTTTTGGATAACATAAGGAAAATATGTTGAAATCGTAAACCTTTTCAATTATTCAGGCATTAAGTAATCCCCATTACCTCTGTCTTATAAGTCTTCTTTAACCACACTTCATCATATAGCTCACCTCGACGCCGAGTACGATGCAATATGCCCTATCAAAACATTCAACGGATGACATAAACAAAATCGGTGGAAAATACACAATACCAACAGCTTCGATATTAAGTTTTCACCTTAATGTCATGAAATAATCAACAACCACAAAACTAATTTTAACAGATTGTAACCCTATTTATGCAACTTACCTGTTTCAAGTTTCTCTCGGTGCAAATCCGACTTCGCACCATTTCTTCATCCCAATATGCGAGTAGCAGACCAGTGGATGCCGAATCCCCAGCACCAAGCGGCCGGCGATGAAGGTATATAATCTGTGAAACGCCAAGTCAACTGCCCAAATTAGGTTACCGACATCTACGTATATATGCCTAATAGACAAGTGCACATAAGCATGATAAACTATCAATAGAAAGGCTAGAAAAGAAGCTTCACTACAACAGAAAAATAGTGATGCATTACATACCATCAGGAAGAAAAGGCAGCCACCGATGCTCCCCGTCTTCCGGTGACCTGACTTGTAGCTTGTGATCTGAACTACAAGCCAATCGAAAATGAACCGGCTCCAATTATATTTTCTCACATTTTGAACATCAACAATGGCACCAAATAACTTTGGACTAGGTGCCATCTTTGATGTTGGGCAAAAGAACCCAGACATGACATACAAAATGAATGCTCGTCTGAAGTTGTCGTCAACTTTGCCCTACCGGATCATCGGCTCTAACTGACCATCGGTCACCCCCTCAAAATCCTTCAATAAAAGCTTTTGCTCTTCGGTCACGAATGTAGGAATCTCCAACCCTAATATTGCCCAGTTTGCACGCTTACTCATCATGTGCCAAAAAAATAATAAAAATGACAAATAGGTAGGTTGTAATACTAAGCTTCAAGAAGCCAAAAACCATGCCTATGTCATGGTATGTAAGTGGGATCGGCTCACCCTTCACGAAAATGCACATCCTTGTTATATCCAGTGCATTCACGAGCTCCAAGCATAACACCCGCTCGATCCAGCACTTGACATCGAATATTGTGCCAAATCCCATCTCCTTGACAAGGTTGGCTTGTTGTTCCGTCAAAATTTGGCACAGCTTCTGCAATTGGAGAGGTGAACACCGCGTACCAAAAGCAGCCTAAAATTCACACGCACTGCAATTAGTACATCTAGATTTACAAAATCACTATGGATGCCACAAGAGAAAATTATTTAAATAACTACATCACAAAGCAATACAATAAGTACGGGATGATTTACCACTCCATGACTAGACTGGCAAGAACCTTTCTGACCAAGAGACCTGCCATTCTTATGCAAGCTTCCCTTCTTATCCTGACCAAAACAATGCAAAATATTGACATAGTCCTTCATTTTAAATGCATTTATTACATTTCAAACAATTGTATCACTTAACACTTACATTTGCTTCATTCTTCATACCGTGCTTCTTTAGCCGTCTGGCCACACCTGTAGCGGGACTTCTAGCACTTGCTTTCCCTCGCCTCATTTCAGTCTGCGTATCACCTTATATTACTTGAACTACTAAGGTTGACTCACCTACAACAAACCACCAAGTCTTAATTACCACATATTCAAGCACAACAGATACTATCTAAGCCGATAGCAATTAATGCCACAGGTCACACATGGTTAACTACGTCAAAAGAAAGTTAATTTGCTTGATCTTATTTCAAAATTATAATTCTCATACCTATTTCGAAGTCATACTGTCAACAGAAAAAAAAAAAAAAAACAAACAAAACATTGATGGTAGGATTAGAAAAAGCTAAGCTCTGATTATAGTTTAAGAAAAAAATTAAAATTGATTACATATATAAATCAGTTTACATGTGCAATCTTTTACCGCATAAGCTATGAATAATGAAAGTTGAGGTGGAAATCATTTCTAGAGAAGACATTAGGCCTTCTTATCGGACACCCCCTTACCTAAGAACCTTCAAACTCTCCCCCTTGAATCAGCTCATACCTGCTCCTTATGGTCCAGTCATCCTATTTTACACCTCACCTAATAACACAAGTAGCATATCTGAAGTCCTAAAAAGATTACGATTGTTAAAGCAATCCTTATGTGAGATACTAACCCAGTTCTACCTTCTACGTGGCAAGATAAAAGATGACTTATCCATTAAGTGCAATGATGAAGGTTCTAATCTTGTAGTAGGGGTGGTGAAGTGTCCTCTTTCTTAATTTCTAAGCTGGCCTAAATTGGCCTTATTGCACAACTTTCTTCCCACTAAACTCTCCCCTGAAAAAACTATACGAACTTGTGTGACTAATATAACTAGTCAATGTCTTTGATTGTGGGGCAATTGCTATTGGCATATATGCATTTCTCATAGGATCCTAGATGGACCTGCACTAACCACCTTCCTAAAGGATTAGATACAAAGGGTAAGGGGTTGCAATCAATTAACACACCCCAACTTCATCACATCTTCTCTCTTCCCAACAAGTACTTTAGGGTTTACAAACTTGTCAAAGAGCATGTGGGGTTCCTTGTTAAAGCAAGACAAGTGGATCACGGGGAGGTTTTTGTTCACAAACTCATTCATAGCCACCCTCAAGGCTCAAATATTGGCAAACTCTTCTTCATGTATGGTGTAAGATCCTACACGTGTTGAGATAATTTCTGCAATGTTGTGGAAGTGTCTCATGGTTGCGTCCAAGGCACAGTTTGGTACTAAAAAGCTTTCTATTGAAAGCCATTTGGTGAACCTATGCAAGAGAATGGATGAAGGTCTATGTCCAGAACATGCCATAGGAAACTTTCATTGGTAATGGCTGCAAATCACTTGAGCGAACCTGATAAGTTTGGGTTGGATGAGTTAGTTAGTAAGTTGAGGTATGCAATTTTAAGAATTGATAAGGAGTTTGTTGAGAAATTACATGGTGATACTGGAAGCTCAGCTATGCAAGAGTTTCTTACAAAAATTGGTGAGACATGGTCAACTAATGAAGTACACGAAGTTGGTTTGTGCAGTTCGTGTAATTTTCGGTACATTAAAAGCAAATTTTGGGTAAAGAAAGCCTACATGGGTGAGTAGTATTAGTTCAACTAGTCCATTGTTTTTTAATGTAATCATGGTAGTTGACACCAAGTTAAAAGATAGCATAGAAGCTTGGGTTACCTTCGACGAGCAAAAGATGACTCATTTGGAATCAAGTACTGAACACCTCACTTATGCAACTGTTGATCCAAGTCCTTTGGCAATGGGGTCTGTAAGGTGTAATTCAAGGTTATAGGTAAGGTGAATGTTTAGCTCTTAGTTTCCAATATATGTCTATCTAAAATCACCTTCATGGCATCTACTTCACGCACTTGAGATGAGAGTAATATTGTGGCCCATCTCTTAGCCAAAATAGCTTGTAATTCTCATACCAAGGTGTGGATTAAAGAAACACCACTAGAGCTCCGCACTATTGTACATTTCACAAGTTATTAGTTAATGGTATGCTACCTATCAAAATAAGAATAACGAAAGATTAAGGATTTGGGATTTTGGATTTGATAGTGTTCTATGGTTTAACTTATGTGGAAACTAAATATTATTTTCTTATGAGATTTGGATCTTTAGTTACACGTTTTCTGCCATTTTCATACGGTGACACCATATATGTCACTAAAAAGTATGTCAAAATAACACAATCCATTGGTCATTTAGAGCTTTTATTTTCAGAAGATATAAAAGGCTAACCCTTGCCTTCATTAGTTAATCCTTACTAACACGAAGCCATGTGCCAAATACACGCAATTGAATCCTAAAACATTGTATGAAACATACCAGCCAACATAGAACATAAGTGCAGGAGTGAGAATGATTGGAGAGCTTACCAATGACAAGCTATATCAATACTGGTTCCTTCTGCTTCTTTGCTAAAACTCAGAACATTATGAAGAGCTTTCTGGAACAGAACGTCATTAGTCAAGGGTTGCTTCACAAGCTAATGAACAAATCTAATCAAAATATAAAAAATAATAAGCATTTATTGCATTAAAGGGAACAAATTAAAACACTGAAGATTTCTTAATTTACAAAATCAACACTGACAAAATCTTGTTGTAGTACTCGTAGCTATTCATATAAGCAAGGGGAATACACCCATTGTAGAAAATTGAAGTAAAAACTAAAATTGAACGAAAGTGACAGTTAGAATTGCCCATGAAGCATACAAGGAAGTCATAATGCTACCCCAGTGCAGGTCCTTAAATCATACTGCAGATATCATTAATTTCACACACTGCATACATCAAATGGCCCCACTCAAGATCGGCAAGATTCAATTATGACCAACCAGTTTTGTCAACAGCATTACTCTAAAAGTAAATAATACAACTTACATAACTAATATAATTGCTGCACTGAATTGAAAGCGCCCCACTTAAAACTTTATTACGAATAAGTGTCATACGAGCAAATATTCACAGTTGTGAAAAGTGTTGTGCAAAATATTATAAGCTTCATGATGGAGATTTTACAAAAAAAACACAAAACATAAATCAGAAATGTGAGATATACAGTAGAGATCGTCTTTGTTAATTGAAGAAAGTAAAACAAAGGGTAAGGTCTCATTCTCCCAGCAAAGCACCACCAACGAAAAAAGAAAATAGAATAATTTCAAATGGATAATAACCACACATTACAAAATAAAACTACAAGTTACAAGGCATTATTAGTGTTAAGCTATTTCACATATTCAACCACCCCCTAGCATAGAAATATTTATTATATTGAATCTTTTCTAGATGACTGTCTTCTATCTAAAGTGTAATAGTCAGCTGAAAAGGTCAAGAAAGATGTTAAGATGCAAAGTAGATACCAAAATGCTCGTATAGAAGTCTTGTATATGTGGCTAAATGCAGGACATAATGTTTCGAGATGCTTAGTCTCACTTGTTAGATGAGCAGAAAGAAAAATTCAGGCTAATATTGATATATCAGAGGGACTCAACAAATTTCCAAGCACAAAAAACAATCAGCAATGATATTGACAAGAAAGGGAGTATAACATAAGTATATTCTCCAATAAGCAACAGATGGTGTTTCTTGATTTGAGTAAGGTTAATATGAAACTATACCTCTAGAAGTACTATAGGCACAGCTTAAATTGTTACCAATTTCATATAGTTTATCTTTAATTTAAATGGAATTTATTTTTCCCTTTAAGCCACTACAGCAGTCAGCAGCATAACTTGCAAATTGAAAGCATAACCAAGCATAAAATGCCATATTATGCAAGCATATGGATGGTTAATGATTTCTACAACTTGTTAATCCCAGCAATACAATAAGATCAACAAAGATGTCTACAATATCCATATAAGTAGTATCAGTGGTTAAACCTCTTGGAGACATATCAGAACCTTTAGAAACATGGTCAACACTATTTAGAAAAAGGATTATACTCTACTGCCATGATGAAAATGACAAAAAAAGTGATATGCTATACTTGAACAAAAGCACCAGTCAGTCCTACTTATCTTAGATGTCATTCCTTTTAAATGACATCTAAGATAATTAGCTTATATAAGGAACAAATAGGACAAGCTCATTTCAATAAACATATTATTGAAATAAGCCACATTATTTAAATCTATGCTTCCTCCATTGTTTGGTTTTCTGATCAAGGTAGTCTTGATCATGATGTTCAATCTCGTTTCCAATTAATATTCATCTTCTCCCTTTTGAAAGTACTAGTTAGAAGGCTATGCTGAAGATAGTTCCATCTTTTCAAGGTTTGTCCATGGGAAACAAGAAATTATATGTCAAAAAAGCAAAATATAATGAAGCTTGCAAATCAGCACTGTTATTTTAGTTTAATACTTCATTTAAGTATTACGGTAGCTTTGCTGCTATTAGGAAAGTCCACAGTGGCTGGAGGTCTGAACATAATTTCAGATTATTTCTGGGGTTAGCTAATACCTTTCGGCTGGCCTAACGAAAGCTCACATTTGAAACATCAAGACATGAAAACCAAGGTAAACATTCTTACCCAAAAAAAATTAGGAGGAAAAGTTTACCATATTCACAAGATTTGTATCTGTAGTTTTGGCTGTTAACTCACATAATGTAGATGGGGTCAACCATGCCATAAATCTCACTAAAAAATGTCAAAAAGGTTGTACAACCCCCTCAATTGATTGAGTAACCCCACTTGAGGTTACATCATATAGAGGGTAGTCCAAAGCACAATCATATCTTGTGATTTCTCCAAAGTGAACATCTCTACTTATAAAGAATACTCCACTCCTCTGCATAGGAAGGACTAATAAGATGCAAATAAATAATACTGATGTACTTCTCCCTAACAATAAAGATGTTAAATGTAGAAGACAAGTACAAAATGAATGCACTGAAGTTATTACCTTACTATGCGCTATTAATTTGAAAAGGCACTCTCTTTCCTTTTTGAAAATGAGCCCAAGATTCCATATCAAACAATGGCTGAGTGGTTGCTGTAAGATTTTATATAACTTGATATATAGATTAATTCAATGTATACACATGGACATCTTGAATCTTTGAAAAGGAGCTGGCTTTTCAGCATTTTCAATTAATGAAGCTTGTAGAGTTAAATCTGTCGACTTTAAATTTTTCATCTATATTACTGATCTTAACCGGAAGAAAAAACCATACCTTATAAAACTAAGCAGATCACATGAAAGCCAATTTGAATTTCATATATAAAAGTAAAACTAAAAACTATAAGTAAAGCACCAAAAGAGCTCTCATAAAAAGCAATGCTTTTCTACACCCTCAAAGAAAAAACAAAGTGCACGTTGATGCGAGAAAAGCCCCACATTTAAAAACATATCAAAGTTGTTAGAACATGGGAAAAGACAGAGAGAGAGAGAGAGAGAGAGAGAGAGCAGATATACTAACTTGATGGGTAGAGAGGCAGAAAAAGAAAGAAGCATCCCCAGAGGTAGAGCAAAGCAGTCTGACTAAACAACAGGATAGTAGCGACCAAGTGAAGTAGTTCAATAGAGCAAGGAGTGAGCATATCGATATATAAACCAGCAAGGATACTATATTAATGAGAACCAATTACATTGTATACTTACCTCCCTAAGTAGTAATTGCTTCCTCTAAGCACTTGAGCATAATGCTTCTTATCTTGATTCTCTCAAATGTTGAGGGAGCATTTCAACCTGCAAAACCAACCGAAGCTTCAAAATATATGTGTACACACACACACACACACATGCACACACACATATATATATACATAGAGAGGATTGCAAGGAATAAATATTGATTGTTAGTTATTTTTATAAACAATAGAAATATGTTTTAATTATCTTTGAAACTAATTTTTGACCAAGTCACTACACGATGCAAACAACTTTCATTCCTTATTCCTGTGGGCAAATAATTGATTATGAATGCTTGTTTGGCGAGACAACTTACGAAAAGACTGAAGTTGACTTGACCAGCTAGGTACATAAGTTAAGTGCAGAGACACAATCATTAATTAGATTCACTTGTACATATGTGTAGAAAAGTGTTAAGTTAATAATATAATGATTCAGAAATAAAACTTCCTATTGCAGAAAAAGACATATAAATCTAATAGTTAAATCAACTCATAATGCACATGCATCCTACAATACTTCCAAACAAGTCAGTTGCCAAGATCATAAGGTGAAAGCGTAAAATATGTCCAAGATAGAAGAACATGAAAAGCTCAAGTTTCCCCTGCAATGCTCAAGCATTACTCTGTTGAGGTAGACCAGACTATAATTTAAGTCCCAAAACTACAAAAGAAGAATAGATTTATATAAATTATATTTAATAAAAATGCTTAACACCATAGTCCAATAAAGTCAAGCGAGATTAGTTTTTTTTTCAAATACAATTTCATTCTAAAATCAAATATTGTCAACAGCGATAATCTCTGCTGAATATTGTTCTCCATTTTCTTTTTTAGAACTAATAGATTTATATTTGAATTTAACTTGCCTCCATCTAATAATTACACTGTATTTACCTTTCCTTTGCTTCTCTATAGCTCTTTTGTCTCCTTCTGCCTTTTGCATAGGATGTCACCGTATGTGTCACTAAACAAGTGGGCAAAATAATATTACTCAACCAGAAATTTAGCCATATAAATTTTTCTAACAATTCCAAGCACCATATAAGAAGAGAGATTTGTTGAACTTTAGATACACTACTAAAAATACCTATTGAATATTTGACAAGAAAAGTGTCGGAGATTGTTCATAAGCATGCTCCTTCATTTTTGAGTTCAAGACACTAAAGTCAAATACATTTTCAAGCCTTATTCCTTAGAAATTTCCAAGTAGAGCCTTACATAATGAACTGAATTTTTCATAGGTCAAGATATTATAGAGCGCATGCTACCACATCTCTATCACACCATGGCCATGTGCCTCATGTAAACAATCACAAGTTGTTTCAAACATAGTTTTTCATTAGAATATACCATACTATGAAGAATCGCATTAGAAATCCTCTATCCAACGGACTATCAAGTATTTAAACTAGCATCAGTAATTCTCGAGTATAAATTGTCCTCCTGTAGTAAAAATAACTTGCAGGTAATGACTATGAACACTAATCCAATTAGTCCAGTGGCTGTCAAACCATATAAAACATAGGAAATTAACTAGCACTAGCTATACATATACACAAAAAAAAAAAAAAACAAAAAGAGGAGAAAGAAAGAAAAATAAAAGATTCTCCCTGATGAACCTTTGAAAAGGATATCCCTAACTGAAATCATTTAAGAAAGTCAAATCCAATACACAAACCTCTCCGTTTTACAGAAGGAATTCAGCCAAATTCAGCTCCCTCTTTAGTGATGTGTGCATAAAAAATCCTACCTCTAAACACTAATTATTAGCAAAGCGCCAAATAAACATCACAAATCTGAAAAATGGACCCTTAAAACACATCACAAAAGCTGAATTCAAAATTCAATGAAGGTCATTCCTCCATCGTCAAAAACAATCCCCCTAAAAAAAAAGGAAGAAATCCAAAAAGAAATGCTAACAAAAAAAAATCTCAAAATCAAATCTCATACACAATCGCAGACACAGAGGCCATACACTTGAGTTGTTGTGAAATTAAATCTCAACTTAACCAACACAAACATGAAGAAAAACAAAGGGGCCTTGAAGACAAGAGAGTGGACCTTAAGAGTGTTATCGACGTGGCTCTTGAGCTGTTGAGCGTCGATGCAGTGGTACCAGTTGAGATGGCGATGGCGACGACAACGATGAGGTCGGCGGTGACAAAGAGAGTAAGAGACTAAGAGTATAATGGAGTGAATTTCCTAGGTCGGAGAGGTTTCTCGCGGGTGTGGTTTTTCATTTTTGTTTTTGAATTTTTCACTTGTCTTCCTTCTGCTTTTACTGTTACCATCGTATTTACCTGTTTTGCTTATTTTTATACGGTTGACACCGTATATGTTGCTAAACCGTGGGTCAAATAACGTTTCTCTTCCTTGAACGACTCCCTTTCCTCCTTTCTTAGAGTTTTTAATTGGTCCCTGGTCGATGCAACATTCAAGTTAAATTTGTATTGGCTGGTAAAAGATGTAGCAAGGTCTTCCCAACATCTGATTTGGGTTCAGTTTAGCAGCATATACCATTCCCACACAGCTCTATCCAAACTCTCAGGGAAAAAGTTGATCATAAAGTTCTCGTCCTTAGACCACATCCCCATTTTGGTGCAGTATATCCTCAGATGCATCATAGGATTTGTATTGCCATCAAACTTAAGGAACTCAAGCATCTTGAAATCTTTGGGGATAGTGACATTTGATGCCAAGCAGAGATCATTGATGCTTATAGGGTCGTATGGGTTGGGTCTTTGCAACATTCAGAAGTGTTCTTGCATCTTTTCTTCCAGTTCTTCCTTTAGTTTTAGCCGTTCCTTCTCTTTTTCTATCTCAACGCTATTGTCATTCTCCAATTCATATCTCAATTGATCATGAGGGTCGTCGTTCTCAGCATCAACCTTAGCTTTGCTTATAATTGAAAGAATCTTTCTAAACTCAGCTCCTTGTTCAACCATCAGGGTCTTCAAATTGTCGATCTCACAGCTCAGATTTCTTTCACTCTCCATGTCTCTTAGATGGGTTTTGGATCGTAACTCGTACGGATCTTGGAATGAGTTACTGGGTTTGACGAAGCCTTCTTTCAAGGAGCAATGTTTGGAGATTGTGAACCTTTACCCTTTATTAAAAGAAACAAATTATTCAAGAGAAAAAGAAAGCATCCTCTATGCACAAGAAGAAATGCATGTTAGCTTGATCCTGTCTCTCTCTCTTTCTCTTCTTTTTTTTTTTTATGAATGATAATTGTATGTTATGAGAGAAAAATGCATGTGGATGAGACTTTTATTTTTTGTGCTTATTGATGTATGCATAAGAGAAAAATGCATGTTGGATGGATTCTTTCTTTTTCTTTGGATGATTATTAATGCATGAAAAATACATGTGAGTGTTTTTTCCTATGCATGTCATGAATGTATGGAAAGAATAAAGGGAAAGAAAGAAAAATGCATGTCATGAATTTTTTTAATCTATGTGTACCATGAATATATGGAAGGGATATGCTATGAGTTTTTTTTTTTTTTTTTGTTTTATTTATGCATGTGGCAAATGTATAGAAGGAATAGAAGAGAGAAAGAATAAAAAAAGCAAGTTCAATGTTTTTTTTTTCTTTGTGTGCCTATTTATGTATGCCATGTTGCAAT
Source organism: Pterocarpus santalinus (assembly GCA_031439595.1). Lineage (NCBI taxonomy): Eukaryota > Viridiplantae > Streptophyta > Magnoliopsida > Fabales > Fabaceae > Pterocarpus > Pterocarpus santalinus. The sequence goes on from CM062529.1 coordinate 26,006,203, forward strand.
CTAATGAACGCATGGAAAAGGCAAATGAAAAATGCATGTTCAATGAGTTTTTTTTTTTTTTTTTGCCTATTTGTGTATGCTATGTTGCATGATTTAGATTATGATGAGAAAAGTATGCTTCTTTGTGTTCTAAAAAGGTGGGACCTAGTGGTTAGATATTTCTAAGATCAAGACCCTAATTTAGATAGTTGTTAAGCTCAATCTATTAGAGCATGGTTCTTGGGACGGATCTAGACACCCTAAAAGTTAAGGTCCCTAGATTGCCCCTTATCCATACGATAACGACCCGGACTTATGAGCAAAGCCATAGGGACATAGAAGTCACAATATGGTAGCTCACAATTCCAGTAATAATCTGAGCAGAGAGTTAACGACTGTCAGAGAAGCATAAGCCTCACAATAACCTTGTCAAAACTCCTTCTAGCCCTACAGTTTTCCAAGGCTTGAGTATAGAGCCAAAATGGTGTGTGAGAAAATTGATGGTGAAGTGTTTGTAAGAAGCATAAAGACCTAAAACCTAAAAGTACACAATAAAACCCAAACAATATATACAAAAAGTTGACTATCCTAAGGTTCGAGATTTATACAACATATAGAAAAGATAAAAAGAAATTTGTTGCCCTAAGGTTTGAGTGACAAATAATTACAAACAAAATAAATACTTACAAATAAAAATTATGTATAAAAATAATTATTTACAACCAAAAAAAAATGAAAAGAAATAAGAAGGGGAAAAACAAATATTATTTTAATTATACAATTTGCATAATTTACTCTAATGGGCTTGATTCTCTAATCATCCCCAATGGAGTCGCCAAATTGTCACAACGTGCCCGGAGGGCCCCGCGATGAGAGACAACAAAAGAATTGAAAAAATAATTTCAAATGGAGTCGCCACCAATTTTTATTATGGGGAAAATTAGAAGAACATTTTAATTTTGCAAAATTAGTCTTTTAAGAAATTGAGTTGGAGAGTCTATTTATGCATAGGGAATGATGAAAACTTAATCTCACTGCACCCCTAATACATCCATTTTATAATGGTTACCCTAGAGCTTGTTATGTAAATTAATTAATAACTATAATAATATTTATTTTCCCCTTTGAAAATATAACAAAAAATGGAAGAAATTATTTACAAAAGAAAAAAAAATAATTAATGTAATAACTATTTATGAAATGCGAGAAAAAAATTGATATGATAACTATTCCTGAAAAAAAATATTAATATACAATTATTTACAAAAGAAAAAGAAAGTAAAATTAATGTTATGATTATTTACAAAAAAATAGAAATTGATATAACAATTATTTATAAACGAAAAAGGAAGTGAAATTCATGTTACAATTATTTATGAAATTAAAATTGAACCAAATTTAAGAAAATTTAATTTTTGATTTGACAGAGATTATCTGCTCCTACACATCGTCCGGTGCAATGAAGAATTCAAAATCACTTAGTTCTTGTTGAAAGTGATTTTGTGTTGGATTGATTTATTTACAAAAAGACTTTTTTAAACAAAATCCACTTTTGTAGGATAGCATAAATTATACAATAAACCTTTACAATTCCTACAACCCTTGAGGATGGTTAAACCATATATCGATGTCATAAATTTATGTGTGTGGATTAAAAAAAAATATTTTTTTTCCAATTTTTAATTTATATTTTCCGTTCATTTGAAAAATTGGCTAAAAGTTAAAACACTATATCGGAGTTGATTTATTTGGATTGCTCACTCTTTAAGTATAGCCAAAACTTACTAAGACAATAAAAATAAAAATTTCAATGCACTAAACAAAAAGAAAGAGAAAAAAACACACACACACACACATATCCGAGAACAGAAGCAATTCATGATTACAAAACACTCAAATGTAATATGAACTAAAAGAAATCACGCTAAAAACCATCAGCTCTTTAAAAAAGGCATAAGCTCTTAAAACTAAAAAAAAAAAAAAAAAAAAAAAACCTAAAGACCAAGTGGTAACATGAAAAAAGATGCAGGCTAGCAGCACTATTTTCTATTGTGTTGGACTTTTATTGTAACAAGTGTTGATTTTTGGGTTGATGATGAGTAAAAAAGATTATGAACATGACAATGACTCTTTGAATACCTTTTGAATTCTTTCGGATGAAAACTATGGAGAAGCATGCATATGGATGATGCCTACCAAAAGAATGGATATGCCAAAAGCAAAGCTAGGACAGAGATTTACCGTAATATAGACAAAGAGATTAATGATGGAGACGATGTTGCAATAGCAATTTGACTCAAGCGAGGATTTTTGGTTTTTGTTTTTTTTTTTTTCTTTCTGATAACGGACGGCTAATTGTTTTTCTCCATCCCATTGTTGATGTTTAATAACTATTTATAAATACTTGGGAATGAATAGAATTAATGACAAAATAATTTAAATTGATGCTAATTATGAGATTTCATTTGATTAACACTGATTTAAAAAACTAATTAAAATATGCTGATTGACACTAATTAATAAATTAAGATATGCTAATGGACACTAATTGATATTAAATGGATGTGATTTTGATGTAATTTTGATTTATTTCTTTTATTTTTTTTGATTTTATCTTATTATTTTTTTATATTATTAATTGTTGGACTAAGAAGCTACTTGGCCATGAGCCAAAAGATTGGACTTTTTATTTTTTTTATTGTTTCTTTTTGTCTCTTTATGCATTTTTTTTATTTTTATTTATTTACAAAAGGCTCGGACAAAATATGGTGTTCATGGAGCAATAAAAAATCACTTTGTCCTTCTCAAAAAACGTCACTTTTTTCTGCACCAATTTAAGACAAGCAAATGATCTCTACTAAAAAAAAAACAAGATATTTCTGAGGAAAAATCAATTTAAGTGCTTTTTTGGTATAGTGAACTTGTGATTCTGGGTAGTAAGTGTATGGCTAAAGTGTGCGTTCATTGTGCGTGTATGCCAAGCCTTACTATCGGCATCAGAGATGGTGATATCAAGCAAAGCAAATCTTGAATTGACCATAGTTTGGGAACAAGCAAGAAGGAAATGCATGAGCAGGACTAGAGGAAGGCAGGAACACTCATTCTTGACATTAGAGGTGGTTAGATCTCTGATGTCCTCTTGGAATCCTAGTTGCGTGCAGCGGTGGCCCCGTAGCATGAAATAGGAGAACAATGCTGAGCATCACGAAGAAAACCACAACAATAATGTGGCAAGCCATTGCTAAAACACAGGTTTATGCGCCTAAAATAAAGAGAACATCAAAACTTTTGTAGAACTTTGATATTAAAAACAAGAAGAAAGGGTAATTAATGACATAGTATAGTATTTAGCCAATTTATTACAACTCACAATTCTAACCTTTACATATGGCATAATTGAACAAATTGGCCCATCTCATGCTCTTGTGAAGGAAGAGAGATCGTATGATGCAAATGATAATATTTACAATGCATATGCAGTCACTAGTTTGTAAACGTTGCTAAGACATACATAGAAAGTTCTACACAAACCTTTCTATACTTTGCCTCTATCACTATATACATCCTCAAGCAATAGAAAATCACTTTCTTCTTCTCACCCAACATCTCTTTGTATGGCACCAAATTAAGACAAGCAAATGTTCTCTATGGAGAGAAAAAAAAAAGATATTTCTTAGGAAAAATTAATTTAAGTGCTTTTTTAGTATATTAAACATGTGATTCTGGGTAGTCAGTATATAGCTTTAGTGTGCGTGGATCATGCACATGTGTCGAGCGTCACTATCGGAATTGGAGATGGTGAGAACGAGCAGAGCAAATTCTAAATTGAGCATAGTGTAAGGAATGGGCAGGAAGGGAATGCGTGAGTGGGACCAAAGGAAGGTAGGAACCCTCATTGTCGACCTTGGAGATGGTAAGATCTCTGATGTCCTCTTGGAATCCTAGTTGGCGTGCAACACCAACAACATAGTGTGAAAGAGGATAACAATGCCAAGCATCACCAAGAAGACTGCAACAACTCGGTGGCAAGCCTCTAATGTTGTAGTCATACACTATCCTTTACACATTTATACACCATAGGAATGGACTATATTGGATAGCATCTTAAATGATTGACAAGAAACATTTTACCCATATGAACTTAACCTTTGAGGAATTCTCAAATTTATGTTGGATTACTATTACTTTCAATCCCTAAATTGGGCATATGCCCTATCCTTTTCGGTGTATCACTCATTAGCTTTCGACTTAGTGGCTTTGTCATAGAATCAGCCAAATTCATCTTTGACTTCACATAATTTAAGAAAATAATTCAATTATTTAGCAGCTATTTCACAATGTTATGATGTGTCTATATGTATCCCTGTTTTCCATTATAAACTTATGGTTTACTTTTGCTAATGCCGCTTGGCAATCACAATGTATAGATATGGACGATATAGGTTTCTTTCATAGAGGAATATTTGCTAAGAAATTTTGTAGCCACTCTACCTCATATCCTGCCAAGTCAAAAACAATCAACTCTGCCTCCATAGTGGATTTGGTTATATAGGTCTTTGCTTGGATGAGTTTCAAGTGATAGCACCACCATGAAGGGTAAAAATAAATCTACTTGTAGATTTAGTTTCATCCAAATTAGAGATCTAGTTAGCATCAAAGTGTCCTTAAAGTGCATCTGGATAACCCTACAACAGACCAAGGTCTATAGCACCCTGAAGGTACTTCATAATTCTAGACAATTTCCTCTCCTTCCCCCCACATTATTGTAGGAGGTAAAAATATTTCTATTTGTACATATATATTTGGTAGTCCCAATCTCTACCACCCAAGATTTTCCTCTATAACAAAATTATTTTCAAAAATAATTGCGACAAAATTAATTTCATTCTTGTATTTATATTAAATAGTGTGGTGTCTAAATTTTTCATAAATATGAAACTTCTGTGTAATATTGAGTTCTAGTGTTTCCTTCTCAGCAAATTCTTTTTCTTCCTTCTTAACTTTTGCAATAGAACTTGTATAGTTGTCCTTAATAAAAGTGGTCAAACCACGAAAATTTTGGCATCTAACATAACTTACAAGAAGCGGAAAATCATTAACGTTACTAAATCTCATGTGCTCCTTGATAACAATGGAATAAATTGTACTGAATTGTATATAAGCAATATAAGGCAAAAGCGGATCATCAATGTCACTATCCAGATGTAAACCGCCCACTTCTCTATAATCATTTTGAATTACATTAGTTGATTCTCCAACCATTATCAGTAGATACAAGAGAGAATCAAACCACAAATAACAATTAAAAAACTAATTTTAAAAAAGCGGAGCATATAGATGGATTTTGAATAAGCATTAGGCCTTAACACCTAATTCTAAGCATTCTTAGCGACTGATATGGAAATTATGGATGCCTGAAAAAAGTAAGATTCTTGGCTTGGATGATTTTTCAATAGGTGCTTCCGACTAATAGCTTAAGGGTTCAAAGACACATTACCTCAAGCAATTCATGTGCTATTTGCAACCACCCTATTAAGGATGCTATCCATTGCCTCCATGATAGTCCTAATGCTGTCCAGATATGGAACTTACTTGGTTTTTCTATGGTGCAAGATTTCTTTGCATTGCGGATTGAAGATTGGATGTCCAAATATGCAAGGAGTAATTAAATTGAAAACATTTTGAATGAAAGGCTAATTGAATTTAAATATGAGTCACACTAATAAGTTTATTATATAGATATAACTATTAAAAGGATAATAATAAAATAGGAGATAAATCAATAGATAACAATAAATAAATAAAAACCTACAATTAAGGACAAGATAGAATAAATAGAATCAAAATTTTAACAAATTAAGTATCTAAATTCTAACTAAGATATGGTATTATCTTTGCTTTATCACCCCCGTCAAACTGGATGTTGCCATGCAAAAGGCCTTGTTTGAATTATAATAGTAGCGGAAATGAGTGGTGAGCCCAGATCACAGTGAATGTAAATAAGGCAATCTTGATTGGGAGACATCTTGCTAACAACCATGAGATAATCACATATGATCTTGAAATACTAGATATAGATATGAAAAACATGTTGGAGTATCAACCAAACTTTTTAAGAAAATCTTACATCTATCGCCAAATAATGGGCTGTCACTTAGCATCGGTTTGAGCTCATTTGGACTTTTGTAGGCCGGGTTATGGTCCAAAGAGTATACCTTGCTCAGATTTCAATAACAACACCTTTGGTATTGTTTCGAAGCTTAATTAAGTTGCTTAGACAATTGAATCAGCTCTTGCTCTCTCTATGAAAATTATAGGAATTTCTCTTATAACCAAATATCATAATTTTAGTGGCCTAGAACTCAAGATATGGTCAAAATATTGAAGTAGTGTCAAATTAACCATAATGCTAAAAAATGCAAATAGGCCCAAACAATAGATATGAGTCAAAATGATAGGCAATTAAGAATAATTGAGGATTAAATCATTAAATATGAGGGTTAAAGAATATATCCAAAATGCATTATCCTATTTGGCTTTGCTTTGAGCACCTTCATCACTAGCTAGATCTATCTAGGTTATCTAATGACTTACTGTTATAATCAAAATCAAATTCATCAATGGGTAGTGAAGGCGCTTTTAGAGGCCCTTGTTTCATTTGTTTCTTGTGGAGGATTTGGGATTGAGGGATCAATTGCATTGGTGCCCATTTCTAGTTGAATGGTTGTTCTTGGCTCATAGGTTGTTCAGCCCTTGCAACATTTTCAAAGTGATCATCATGATCACCATTATTTTTGCATTATCATCAAACCTAATGTGCATTGTGCTATCATCACTACTAACCTCCTCTTCCATCACTTTCTAATTTAATTTCATCATGGATATAGTTCTCAATCAATAAAATTACTTCAATTACATCACTTTCCTCATACCGAGAGTAGACATATCTTTCTATCTCTTTAATAACTTGATATTAATTTGGCCGTGGTATTGTAATCAACATCATTCTTTAACTCATTTCACCCATTGTTAATTTCTTTACTAGGATTTAACTACCATATCTTAACATAACTCGAGATAACTTCTCTTTAATGATATGGTATGGTTAGGTTAATTCAAATTCTTTTCCAACACCCTAAATTAAAGGCATTCGAATATAATCTAAATCACATTAAAATAAAAAATTGATCTAAAAATTCCAAAAACCAATCAAAACTAAAAATAATTAGTTTGGATTGGTTCTTATTTTATAAAAATTGATTCAATTTTTGATTTATTTTTTGAAATCGATTTAAACCAAACTAAACCAATAACATATTGCATGCACACACTCATATATTACTTATCCATGAGATATATTACATATTACTTATTCGTGTAAATATACTTATAAATATGTGTATTTTATAATATTTTAATACCAAAATTGCTCTTATATTTTTATCACATCTTAATTCAACATTTTATAATGATCGATTTTTTTTAATTTACTCAATATTTTTAGTTTATATATGATTTTTTTTCAAATTTTTTTATCGTATAATTAAATTGTTATATAACTTTTGATAATTAGATTAGTTTTTCAATTTATAAAGTTTTATAAAAGTATTGTGATTAGTTTAGTTTAATCAACTTAACAATTATTTTTCATATTTTGTAAAAATTGGAATAAGAAAAACAAATCAATCAAATAAATACAAACCGATTTATTCAAATAGGACCAAACTTATTCAAAACAAAATTGAAATTAATTTTATGAGTTTTAATCACCAACCCAACTACGAGTATCCTACCCTATATTAGGGATGAAAATTACTATTTATGGAGATGAGGATATGTCCCTCCCTCATTTTCATTTGGAAATTTATCTTCCGTGACCATAATAGATCTCTATTTCCCTTTTCTTGCAAGATACAAACTTTTGTGGGTATTTATAGATTTATGTAAAAAAATTTAACAAAATAAAAAAGAAATTCTTAGATTTAAATAAAATATATATAAATATCCATAATTTATTATAATATTACTAATACAATACAAATAAAATTAAAAGTAAAAACATGCTATACAAATTTAATAAAAGATAATTAAAAAAAAGCCCAAATCGGAGCCACCAGAAAAATATTCAAATCACAAAAGCATGTAAATAAATTTACATAAATAAAGACTCAGTCCCATTTTTATTTGGTTTTTTGGTGTGTTACTTTGAAAGATTTCCAGACCGGGTGTCGAACCGGTCCACTCGTTCCGGTTCTGATTGAAGTGCAACTATACTACAACTACGACTACAAAAAGAGCAAAGAAAAGCAGAAGCTCCGAGTCCAAGCAGCATCGGTGTCGTGTGCTTCTCTGCTCGCTCTTGCTTGGTCTGTGGTGTTACGAGGTTGGAATGGCTTCTTCTGTTGGAGGAGGCAACACGGGCACGGGCACTGGCGTGGAGTGGCACGTGCGTCCTTCAAACCCTAAGAACCCGATCGTCTTCTTCGATGTCACCATTGGTAACATACCAGCTGGTAGAATCAAGATGGAGCTCTTCGCTGATATTGCCCCCAAAACCGCTGAGAATTTCAGGTGCTTCTTTATTTTTATTTTTTGCACTTTCCCCTTAAGTTTTTATTTATTTATTTATTTATTTTTTTTTTTTGAAAATGAGTAGAAATATCGGAGAAAGATACTTGGGAATTTTTGCGAAAAACTTTGGTGGAAATTTATAATTCTGAATTAGTGTTGTGTCTGGAGTGCAACCTGAAAGGACCCAGAGATGTTATGCCGCTTATTCAAGTTTCCTATGTATGTTTAGTTAAGAAAAATAACAATGATAAATGACAACAATGATGAGAATCAATGAACAAGTTAAACTATAGTAGTTGAGTTGCTATGAGCATTGTAATGATGTTCCAGGAAATGGAGAAAACTTTAATATATAAATAAATAAATTATAGATGGAAAATGTCACAAGTACAAGCTATAAAAAGGGTCTGCATCTTGATTTGTGATCATTCCATTGAAACAGAAACAACTTATTCACCTATGAAGCTACTACTGCCCGGCAGTGATTTTGCCTAAGAGATGGGGGATAGGGTATATGTTTAAACTCGATAGTATTGGGGAATGATAGATAACGAGTTCTGTGTACAATTGGAGTTATTTATATCAAAGTAAAACAAAATCAATCTTGGCTATGTAATGTTCTACTTTGTCATGAAAAGCTTGATTGTAGAGACACTTGTAGTGATATTCAACGTGTTAATCGATTTAGTTTTATTTGGATTTCAGAATATTTTCATATGAATTTATTAGTTGCTACTTAACACTGGGAATTGGAAAACATACTACGAGAGAGCTGGCATTGTTTTTCTTAGTTGATGAGATATTATGTGTCTCATTTTTAAAACATTGAAACTTAATTTTCTGTCTTACATATCATTTGGCTACATGGTCATGCAAAACATATTTATAAGTGCAATATATACATGTTTGAAGCGTCCATGCTCATAGAATGGTATAGATTATTTGATTAATTCTAGACTATAATTTGTTCTGTTTTGCTCACTCCTCCTTGAACTACATTTTGGATTTTTCCTGTTGTTTATTGGTGTTTATGATTGTGCTCGAGATGCTCCTTATTGACAAACCTTTGCCCTTCTGACTGATGGATTTGACTTTTGTTATTTGGCAGGCAGTTCTGCACAGGGGAGTACAGGTAGTGAAACAATCTTTTCCAATCTGGACAACAATCTATTGTGGTTTTTTTCTTCTCCTCTATTATTATTATTACTATTATTACTGTTATTCATTTATATTGATGGTAGCTCTGCTGATTTGATCTATAACTTTTTTTAAAAAAAGGAAATATTTTATTGATACCTACCACACGATTATCATCTCTGTACTATAATAATCTAAACTGCTGAATGGCTATATAAGATTCCTAATCTTAATCTTTGGGTTGGCAATGTGTTGTCATTTCCTGCTTTCAAACTCTGAAAGTTGAATGAGGATCAGCACTGTGGTGTTTTAGTGAATGCCTTCTACGCTATCAGCATTTGTTTTTTGGGGTTGGCATGATGATGGATTGATAATGACAATCATTCTAAGTTAGCATTGACTCTGATAATGAGTTGAGCATTCAATAAATCATAAAACTTATTCCGACTTCTGTTTCTTGTATGGGGATTGTGGTTGTCAAAATTGTGATTTTACTTGTAGAAGTACAATTTTGCAAACTTGTAAGTCTGGAAAGATCCTGATCCCAGTGCAAAACTTGTTCTGCTGGGATCGTATTCTAGCACATATAAGCAGCCAGATGATCCTACTGATCCCACCTTAGTCACCATCTGGTCTAGGATGAGCAGCTCAAATTCAGAAAGTGCCCAAGCTAAACCCAGAAGGTCTCAACCTTAAACAAACCCAGCCAAAAATGCTTGCTGCTGCAATCTTGTTGTGGCTGAAATTTGTGATTTGAATTTGGAATTTGAAACTAACTGATCTCGTTGCTGAAACTAAAATCTGAGTTATTTTGCCTCCTTGCAACTACAATTGCTGCTTGCCACATGCAATTGTGAATGCTGCAAGTGCATGTCATTGCTTCTGGCCCCTTATATCTGTGATTGCTGCATCTCTAGCTGCTTCAACTTAGTCAATTGCAGCTGCACTTGGTCCCTTGTCTCTGCTACAGGTGGATGCCAATTGGATGGGAGTGATGATGGAAAAATATAATTATTAAACTAACTAAATGTAAGAACAGAATATATGCTAAGATTGAATACCTAACAAAAAAGAAGAAATCAAAGTATAAGACACTTAATATGTATCTTGAATTAAAAGCTTATTTAAATGTCAGATGTGATTTTAAAGGTAGCACACTAATGTGTTATTTTTATGAGTTTACTTTTCTACTTTTTTTTCTCATAAGTTAATTGAGCACTGACTCATTTGCAAAGTGAATGCTAAATTGCCAAACAGCTACTGGTTCAGAATGGCATATTGTTTTCTTTTTTGTAGATGAGGTTAACTAACACTTTCTTTGATCTGATTTTGTTGACAGGAAAGCAGGACTGCCTGTTGGTTACAAGGGTTGTCAATTTCATAGGGTGATTAAGGATTTTATGATTCAGGCTGGTGATTTTGTAAAGGTATTATTCTGGCTGGTGTAGTCTTTGACTTTATCTGTTTTATGTACTATGCAAGAGCAGGTGTCTCTGTGTTAATATATATATATATATATATATATATATATATATATATATATATATATATTTTGGATAAAGATATTGATTAAGATGAAGAGAAGATGATTACAAAGACGTAGGAGGATAAAGATCCTCCTTATAAAATGAAAAATTAAAAGACGACAAACAAGGAGAACAAATAAAAAAATCAATGAAGTAAAGCCAACCAATCCCTCAACATGCCTATATTTAGATGCAGATATTGATTTACGCTAAAATGTTTAACTGACTTCTACTCTATATTATTGTACACTTGAACTCTTTTTCTCTTATTGAACGTAGCTTTCAGTTGTCAGCTCAATTTTAATCAACTTTGACTATAATTGGCTAACCCCGTTTATCCTTATGTGATACCTTCTTAAATGTTACATATGGGTTTTCTATCACCATTTGTCCCTGTAGATATAGCGGTATCTCCTTGACTCCTTCTATTTATTTCTAAGAGGCATATTAACTTAATAGTGTGAATGCGATATTGGCTGCGTTTGAGACATGGTACTTCCATTTAAACTTTTAAAGAAAAGGCTCTCCCTTAACAGCCTGGCTTTTAAAAGAGCCTCTGACCTCCTCTTCATCATGTTGTATCAAGGTTCAGTTTGTCAAACCCCTGTGGATGGACCGCTCTTCCCAACCTGTTGGGATTGATGCAGGTGTGTGAATCCTATATTGGTTGGGGGTGAGACACAGAAATCCCATTGAAACCAGGGCTCTTTCCTCTTAACAGCCTGGTTTTAGAAGTGGTTTCTCCTCTACATCACATGCTTTTTTATAACTTATATTGCTTGGCTTGTTTATAATCTGATAGGAAGTTAGGAACTGAACTAACTCCTGAATACAAAGGAAGACCTATGAAGCTGAAGAAAGAAAAGAACCAGAAAAGAGATAACAATGGAGTTTCAAACACTGGGTGCTTTCAATACGGATGGATCCCAAATGCATCAATTCTTGCCTCAGTTTGCAGACCCTCCAATTATCAACTTTCTCCTGCTTTCTGGTGCAGATCCCAACTCATTCCCTCTCTGCTTTACCTGTGATAGACTTCTCATTAATCTCATCTTCAAGCGGCCTCCTAGATTCTTACACTCATTTAAGTCCATGCCATGCTTCCTCCTCCTTTACACTTGGGCTAAGGGTGTTTAATAATCCACCTTTCCTCTTCTCATTGAATCATTTGCCACTTGATTTGTGGTTATGTGTCTCAAAGTTTTCCATCATATGGTCATCTTAATCAATTCTTTAGATGAAGCACCCCTATTCTATTTAAATTTAATTTATTATCTTCACTGTAGGCCATTTATGCACCCTTTTGTCTGTTAGTTTTCTTCTGAGCCCATCATTTTTCACTCTAAATTATTATATTTGCACAAATTTTTTATGCTATCTTTATGAAATAATATCACAAAAATTATGGGCTTTTACTCTGGAGCATGACTTATTGAGATGCTTGGGGTTCAATTTCAATAGTTGTTTATGTGTAGTAAACTGCTATGTTTGCTCCAAGCTAGTGCCATTATTCATGTAGATCTATTGGTCTATCTACTGAACCTACCCTGAATGGCAATGCAGTTTTGCCTTCCATTTATAAGTCATAGGATAGGGTTTGTACTGCTTGTATAAATGTTGTAACAAATGTGGAATTATATCATGTTGTCATATGAATCTGACTAGTATATTATTCCTTGGCAGGGTGATGGTAGTGGATGTGTTTCCATCTATGGACATAAGTTTGATGATGAAAATTTCATTGCCAAACACACTGGCCCTGGTCTTCTATCAATGGTATGTTATTGTTGTGTCAGCCTGCATTCATTTGGGTTGTATGTAAGTAGCGAGACTAATATTTGATGGTATTGTGTGTTCAAACCAGGCTGCACAAGGATACATTTATATCAGTATGGTATTTACAGTAATAAATGCGATATTAATCAATTTGTGAAATAACTCTTTAATTAGAGCACTAATTGACTGAATGCATATACAGAAATGACAAATCTACAAGATATTTGCATTTGAAATCTTAAAAAATAGGAAATGATTTTATGTGAACTGATTTAGAAATCAAATCTTATGTTTGGAACTCATTATAAATGAAATTAATTGACTTCATCTTATCAAATGGGCTATTTAGTAAGGATAAAATGTTTAACTTGTAAAATAAAATTTAAAATCAAATCAATTCTCACGAAATTCTTTCAAATTTAGGTAGGGTTTGTTAAAAAAAGTAATGAAAATCCATGGGATTTTAAAAAACATTAAATCATTTCTTATTTTTCAACATTCTAAGTACTAGAATTACTTCACAAATCAAACCAAATCCCATTATCATTCCCAGCACACTCTTAACAGGTTAACTTACAAATCTTGCTTCCTGAATGCTTTGAAGTCATATTATTTTCAATTGCTAAGCCAATTATGCCATCAGTTGACTAAATTATGCTTTTACTGATTGCAATATAATAAGCTAAGTATGGTTTGTAATCTTCAGGCAAATAGTGGACCTAACACCAACGGCTGTCAGGTAACTTTTCAATGGGCATTACCTTTCCCTTCCCTTTTCCCAGTCGGAACATTAAATTGGTAAAGCTCTATTTCTACTGATAAATCTTCTCTTCTTGCTTGCAGTTCTTCATAACTTGTGCAAAGTGTGACTGGCTTGACAACAAGCATGTCGTTTTTGGGGTATGCTTCGCTATCTTCTATTGCATATATTTATTATACTTTAAACAGCCAGTATGTAAATTTAGTTCTTCCTTAAACTATCTGTTATTGTTGACTTTTTCCTCCAAGTCTTAAAATTCTTGCAAGTGCACAAATCCAATGTTAGTGCAGCTTAGCAAATACGATGTCTATCCCACAAAGACTTGGAGTTAGGTTAAGAATTAATTAAATTTCTATAATATAGTTAAATCAAAAATAATTATGATGAGAATGAAATAAAAATTAAAATAATCAAAACAAATATGAAATCAAATTAACCAAAGGTAAAATGACTAAGGATCAGAATCTACCAAGATTAATTAAAAAAATTAACTATTTCAAATATATTGTTCTTAGCTAATTTATCTCTCGAATATCTAATGCCAAAGCATGTATTCATGAAAATTTATCAATTAATTCCTTACAAATGATAATCAAATTTATGCTTTATTTTCCTAATTAAAGATAATTTCTCAACTCATCAATTGTATCTCTAAATAGAAATAAAAATTGATATCCAATAATTATTATCAGAACTTGGATGGTATAATCAAATTGCAAAGCATGAGAAAAACATGACTGAACCTGAACTCATCTAAGATTTATTCATTGTAACTAATAGAAAACAACAAAAACGAAATCTTTTCCCATTAGATGGATTAGTTACATGGATCAAACGATACCAAGTCTTATTCTCTTGGTGTATTTTGTTCACTCAACATTCATTCTCATACAATTGTAGGCCTTATAGTTGTGTGGTCAAAATTTTCCTTGAGCTTGAGTTGTACTTTTCTATCACAAATAACACCTGAAACACTCTTCCATTTCATCCCCCGAGCTTGAACATATGGGACTGAAGTTGCATGACTTGTGAAATGATATGATCTCCAATATATAACATGAAGACAAAAAAAAAAAAAAAAAAAAGGCCTAAAAATCAAGTAATAAAAAGTCAATGATAATTCATGCTAAAATAATCAAGATTTGAACTCGTGACCTTATGGTTGCAAGGCAACAATCTGTTGCGTTTAGGCTCACCCTCTATATTTAATATCTATTGGCAAAATGATAAGAAATCTTGTAAAATGATATTAACTTAAATCTCATAAAAGGATGCCTTTTTGGAAAAACCTTTCAAAGAAGAAGAAATGAGGACAGCAATTTGATGTATGGATAAAGATAAGGCACCAGGCCCTTATGGTTTTACTGCTGGTTTTTTTCAAGGCTGTTGGGATGTCACTAAAGCTGATCTATTGAAGGTGTTTGAGGAATTTCATAGGAATGGTAAGATTGGGGTTAATATTAACTCCACTTTTATCATCTTAGTTCCTAAGAAGGATAGGTCGGTTAGAGTTAAAGATTATAGACCAATTAGCCATGTTACTAGCTTTTATAAAATCATTACAAAGGTCCTTTCTATCTGCTTGAGTGTGGTTTTAGGAGGCACTATTTCTGAGAATCAGAGTGCATCTGTTGCTGGGAGGCAAATCTTAGATGCTGCTTTGATTGCTAATGAAGTGGTGGATGTTATGAGGAAACGGTCAAAATAATGTCTTGCGTTCAAGTTAGACTTTGAGAAAGCCTATGATAGCGTTAGTTGGAGTTTTTTTGGACAAGGTGTTAGAGAGAAAAGAGTTTGGTTGTAGGTGGAGAAGATGGATTTCAGGCTGTCTGGACCATAATTTTTTGCTGATTGTTAATGGAGAGCCAAAATCTTGGTTTTGTGGTGAAAGGGGTGTGAGGCGAGGAGATCCTTTATCCCCCCCTTCTTTTCACTTTAGTGGTGGATGTTCTTAGTCGCTTGATCTCTAGGGCAGTGGTGAATGGGCTAATTAGAGGTGTCAAAGTGGGATCTGAAGGGGTTGTGTTGTTTCTCATTTGCAATTTGTTGACAACACCATTCTGTTCCTAGATAATGATAAGGACAGTTTTTTGAGCACTCTCTCTATTTCAGATTTTTGAGTTATCTTTTGGGTTGAAGATTAATTTGTCCAAAGTGGCTTAGTTGGTATTAATATAGATTCTCAAGAGCTTTCTTATACAGCTTTTGTGGTTGGTTGTCAGATTTTAGAATGGCTTCTTCTGTACTTGGGTGTTCCTTTGGGTGGTAATCCTAGAACTATTTCGTTTTGGGACCCTGTTGTGGAAAAGATTTCTAAACATCTTGCAAATTGGGAAGGGGCTTATTTTCCTTCAGGTGTTCGAATCACCCTTATTCAGGCTTGCCTCTCTAGTATTCCACTTTACTTCTTATCTCTATTTCGTATCCGAGTGGGGGTGGCAAATTCTATTGAAAAGATTGTGAGAGACTTTCTTTGGTCAGGTGTTTTAGAAACGAATCGGGATCATTTGCTGAGTTGGGAGGTTTGTTGTCGTCCTAGGAAGGAAGGAGGCTTGGTTCTTGGCAGTTTGGTGTTTAAAAACATTTCCTTGGCAGCTAAATGGCTATGACGTTTTCCTTTAGAGCCTCATTCTTTATGGCATTAGGTTATTTGGAGTAAGTATGGCTTGGACAATAATGGGTGGGATGCTAATATTGCTACACAAGCTACTCATCTTAGCCTCTAGAAATTTATTTCTCAAGGTTATACTACCTTTAAACCTTTGCTTTCCTGCAAGTCGGTAATGGTTCTTGTTTTAACTTTTGGCAGGACCATTCGGTACGAGACTCCTCTTTTAATCTTGCCTCCCCTCCTCTTTACTGTCTATCTTCTTTACATAACTCTCTTGTCCAGAATTTTTACAGTGTGTAGGAATCTACTTATTCTTGGGACCTCCACTTATTTCGAAACCTTAATGATAGAGAGTCCTCTAAATTAAATGGTCCTTTGGGGTCTACTTAATTAAGTTCATTTGTCTTCTGTACCAGATAAAAGGTTGTGGTCTCTTGATCCTCTGGATTGTTTACTTGTAAATCTTTTTTTCCAATTTCTAACTCATTCCTCAAACACAACATCTTTCCACCTTGATAAACCTATTTAGAAGTCCAAAGCTTCCTCTAAGGTCAAATCCTTTATTTGGATAGCTGTGCTTAACAGAATTAATACCAATGATATTTTGCAAGTTCGAAGACCACATAAGGCTATTTCCCCTGATGTGTGTGTTATGTGTGGTGTGAATTCAGAATCAGTGTCACACTTGTTTTTGCATTGTCCTATGGCTGACTTTTTATGGAATACTTTGTTTGGTGTCTTTGGTGAGGGTGTGTCCTACAACCGTAGATTAGATCTTGTTAACTAGTTTTGTTGGGTTTGGGAGAAGGAGGGAGGCCAAATCGTTGTGGCAATGTGGCATGTATGCCACTGTTTGGAGTATTTGGCTGGAGTGTAACTCTCGCATCTTCAATGATAGATTTTCTGATAAGCAAGTTTTGTGGGATGGAGTTAGGCTTTCACCTTTATTTGGTGTAAAGCTCATGATTTTTTTAGAGGAATTCCCCTCTCAAACATGTTAAGAGATTGAAAAACTATGCTTTGATAGTTTTTTATTTTGTTTGTTTTTACTCTTGTAAGGAGGATCTCTTGTCCTACCGTCTCCTTGTATCATTCTTCTCTTCTTAATAACAATCTTCTCTTATCAACCCAGAAAAAGGGAAAAAAAAAAAAAAACCTTAAATCTTGTTCTAATGAAGCTTATTTGTTATAACAAAATATGCAATATCAATTATCAATTTTCCTGCCTTCAAGTTAAGTTGTTGGGTATCTGGGTAGCCAGAGTGCAATACTTGTCAGACCTGTGAACTTAGAATGGTACCTTATCCGGGAGCTGAACAAACCAAAGTCAATATCAAGAATCAAATTTATGCCTGGGCTTATCAAAAGGTTAAATTTTTTATCTTCTTATATGCACAAATTGCATATTATTTGCCGTGGATGATTGTAAATGGGAAGTGTCATGCTCCCTTGTAGCAGAGGACTGGTTTGAGTTTTGTGCTCTTTACCTTGGCACGCCCTGCTCACTTCTCATTTACTGTTGTTGTTTAAAAAAATAAAATTCACTTGCCTCTTTGCCTCTTCAAATATTTCATATACATCCTTGAATTGGTGCCCTTGTTTGAAATTTTACTAGTATGTTTCTTCTCCAAAACTGTAGATGTGTGTGCGTTTACCCTCTTTCCTTTCTGCAGAGAGTGCTTGGAGATGGTCTTTTGGTTGTCAGGAAGATTGAGAATGTGGCAACTGGACCCAATAACCGGCCCAAATTAGCTTGCGTCATAGCTGAATGTGGTGAAATGTAAATGTAACTTCTCTAATTCAGACCAAAGAAAACAAGGAACTTCTCTGACAAATGACGGTGCTTAAAGCAATAATGGATTGAATACTCTGTAGCCACTGTCAATTACTGTACGGATGGGGGGCTTTGTATACAAACAATCTTCCTTTGTGATCCTTTAAACTAAACATTCTTGTTCTTGTAAGATCGGATAATTTTATCACGAGACAATTGAATGGCACAACTAAGAGAAAAATCATGCTTGGTAATAGTGGAATGTTCTCGCTGTGATGCATTTTGTTATTTTTGTCCGAAATCATCCTTTGGTGGTGATAAAATTTGTATATTTTTTTTTACCCAGCAAATGTCTAATTAGTGGACATGCTCATATTTGGTGATATGGGCGAGTATACGAAGTGGTGATATGGCTAGACATAGTCTAATTTCTGCTTTTTCGTGACTCTGCAAATAGTTAATGTTAGAAGGGGAGGGAATCTATTCTTTTGGAAATCTTTGTACACTATGACACTTATTGCTTGGTTGTATATTTTTAGTAAGGAAAGTGTTTGCTATTGCTAGCCCAATTAACCAATTGCCGAAATTTCTTATAACTAACTGATTTGGAATGAAGTAGGTTCATTACTAGTATCATGTTCTCCCAGCTATATTTAGTTCTTTTTTTCTCCTCGAGTAAATATTTGAGTAAGTTATACCTTTTTCTCGAGAGATGATTTTATTACATAGCTCATTCTGTTCCTAAAATATATACTCTTATTTTTTGAAAGATGAAAATGTGCTATATTTTAATCTATTTATATATTTTCTATTACATCTATGTTATCTTATGTTTATGACCTTATTTTTTTTAACTAAAATACTCTTAATTAATCTACTTATTTTTTTAATATATATATATATATATATATATATATATATATATAATTTTAATTATTACTGTATGAAGAAAACAAATTATTAACAATATAAAAAAAGTAAGAATTGCGTATATTTTTTCAATTTTTTGTAATAATTTGACCATAATATGTGGTAGTTAATCTAAGTGTATAAATGTTAATAATTTTTGTATTAATTTATTGTAATCAAAATAAACTATCAATTTTATATTAAATTTTCTTTTTTAAAAAATCATTAAATAAGGATTAAATAATTTTAAGAAATACAGTACCGTTAATATTACATATCAATCTGTAAGAATTTAGAGATAAAAATAATTTAATAATGTTAAATAATAAATAATTAAAATAATACAATCATTCTGAAGAAAATAGTGATGCTAATTAATAAAGTAGCTTGTAATAATTGATAGTGTCATAAATTTACACATATTTTAATTCATAAAATATTTTGGAGTAAAGTGTATATTTTAAAAATATATAAAAATATTGTATAATAAGGACATCTTTTAAAAGAATAGGGTGTAATTTACTATGCATATTGATCACGTGCATTTGGCAAGTGCAATTCAAGTGCTCATTCGAGCTAACTAATAGTAAAACTTTTAGAATAATGATATATCCTTGTAAAATATTCTCTTAATAATTCTCCTAATTGCTAAACATGAAAAATATTGAATGTTTTGCAAATAAATTTATTATCTTGAAAAAATGAAAAAAATTCATTATTTTCCTTGTTTAGAAATTAAGAGGATAATTAGGAAGATGTTTTAGGAGGATATAGTTTTACTCAAACTTTTAATAATTAATTGCAAAATGCATGTCGTTTCACATGGTACATAATGCGATAATGGTACAGTAATCCTTTTGTAAATACATACACTGGGTCCTTTTGTAAGTACATAACTTATTTTTCCTTAATTATTATAATTTATATCATCCTCCATCAATTAAAAAATTTTTGAAATATCTTCTTGACTTAAAGGCTTGAAATCTTCCTAAGTTTCAAACCTTTGTAAAAACGTCGGTTAAATAGTATTGAATTTTCACTTCAACCTTGCTTCCTTCTTGACAATGCATTCTATGATGAAATGATACTTTATGCTTACTTTATTTTATAAAGCATTTGGTTCTTGGAAATTTTTGTGTGGATTTATTATCGACGCAAATCTTTGTTCAATGCATTCTGTAAGTACATGATATTTCAGATTTATATACTTCCTTCATCTATAGAACATTTTTGTTGCTTGGAAGTTCTTGTGTGGGTGGATTTATTATCAATGCAAATCTCTCTATTCTTCTTTTGAAACAAGTGAAATTTTTTCAACAATATAAGTGGCATGACATGTGAAAAAGAATTACCAATCACTTGCAAAGTCATTTGTAGGAATGCATAAGCCTCTCACTTGGTGGGGACAGGAGAGGGCAAATATACAGAATCTTTTCATCACAAGTGAGGAGACTTTTTTGTTTTTGGTTTTTTTTTTGTCCTTTTTTAAGATTTGAACATGTGACCTACAAATTGTAAGGCTGCTAACTTATCATCATTATGCTAAAACTCACCTACCATTAGAATTTAGAACACTACTATAAAAACTATAAAAAAATATAAATTGACAAGACTTAGTATCTCTGATTTATATTATTGATTAAGAATGCATTTAGAATCTTCCACTCACTCACTCATACACACACTCTCTCTCTCACACACACACACACACTCCCCCCTCCAAAAAAATCGAAGGTCACATTGACGAAGCTGTGAGTTGTTAAAGATATTAAAAGTAGAGTGGGGATTTGCTCATAACCTAGTCCTCCTTTCAAAGACTAAATTACCAAGCCTTCACACCATAATTTAACATACACATCATTGGGTTTAAGTCTAATAACATAACACATGGTGATTTCCAAATCCATAATGTATCATATAATAATAACATGGATATCTAAGATAACACCAGACTATCAATTTAACCCATTTTATAAAGGCAAAATATCTGTTAATTGATGAAGTATAAACCTAGATAGTTCTAATGTAACGCCTAAAAAAAAAATTAATTGATTTTATCCAGGTTGTTCAATTTTTAGCAAATAAGTGGGATTAATCGAAATTCAATTAAGTATTTACTTAAAGTTAATTAAGTGTGATTTAGAAGTGATTAGGCTTGATGTCATTAGATTAGAAACATAGAAAACCTCACAGAATTTCTCTAAGATCAGTTTACCGATTTAAGAGAAATCGGTAAGATTTCGATAATTTAAACTGTCGGAACCAGATCAATAGAAATTATACTGTAAGAATTCTCGAATGAATGGCTAGGATCTAGCCAAGATACCCCACATGTGGCGCCTCTTTTAGCCATGATGAGTGGGAAGCAAAACCAAAATTGAAGGTAAGGTGAATCTACCAATCAAAGTGAACTTGCTTCAAAAATCTTCACCTTTTTCTTTCCTTCTCTCCTTGAAACTTTCGGCCAACCTAGCTGCTGAAGCTCCCATCATTCCCTTTCTATTCCCTTTCCTTTTCACTCTATCTTCATCCCCTCTTCAAGTCTTATCAAGAGTTGCTTCCATTTAAGATACTAAATCAACCGAGTTTCAACTAGACAAGGAAGGATTCTTCAATTTCTTCTATTATTGATGCTATTGTGGCTGAGTAGAATTCCTATTCTTTCCATTAGTTTGATGATATATGGTGCTTACAAGAATGCTTATGGCTGGATAAATGTATAAACGTTGAGTTTGGAAGAAAACTTGCGTGAGGATTCAAAAAGGGATGCAAAATAGAAGCTGGAATCTTGAAAACCTTACAGCATCCGTATTGGCGGAGTGTACGGCTCTGCCTATGGCCACCAAAAATTGATGAAACTATTTTTATGTGAAACTAGACATTCAGGACTTTCCATACATATATAATATAAGACCATTGGATTAGTATTGAGGAAGATATGAATTTTAGAAGTTCGACCTAGATTTTTGAGTTTG
Source organism: Pterocarpus santalinus (assembly GCA_031439595.1). Classification (NCBI taxonomy): domain Eukaryota; kingdom Viridiplantae; phylum Streptophyta; class Magnoliopsida; order Fabales; family Fabaceae; genus Pterocarpus; species Pterocarpus santalinus. The sequence goes on from CM062529.1 coordinate 26,028,221, forward strand.
ATTTTGGGCATACTAGGTCATTCAGGGCAAAACTTGCTCTATACGACTTAGAATTGAATGAAACCAACTTTGTTAGAAAGATTAAACATAGAAGAACATCCCATAAAAATTTTCGAGTTAGATATGGTCCCGTTTGCTCCTAGTGGTTTGAAGAAGTTGCCCTATGTCCAAATTGGGCCAAAATAGGGCAGTTCAGGAAGGGCAAGTTTCAGAGCTTATATCTCAAATTATACTCATTCAAATGATGTGCAACTTCTTTCTTCTGAAAGCTTGTTCTGTTAGCTTTACATTGATATAAATTTCGTATGATTTCACCCAGATTTCTATTTTTGGTGAATTTCCTCTTAGAAGAGTGCAATTCTAGCTAGAGACATGTATGAAAACTAGACCAAGTTTAGTTAATGTCAGAACTCGGGAATTAGCAACCAGAGAGCTAGATTGGATATATTAAATGTTGAACTCAGGAACTTAGTGAATGGAAAACCAGAATAGGTATTACCCAATGTTGAACTCGGAACTTAGGTAATATCAAAATTTAGGACACCCTCAAAAAAGTCTTGGAAGGCTAAATGTAGACTAAGGTCGGAAATCAGAATCACAAGCATGCAAAATACTTTGAAATCGGAAGTCAAGGACAAGGATATAAGCCTAAACTACTTAAATCCGGAAGTGAAGGACTTTCAACATAAGCTCGGAAGTAGGTACCACAATATGAAACCTTATACCCGAATCCCGGAAGTCGGGAAAAACTAGGATGCTCTAACACTCTTATACACCTAATATCTCCATAAGTATATTACCTCGAAACTCGATCCAGAATCAATCTTGGAGATCGAATATTATCCCAGAAGTTAGGAATCAAGACATTGACTTTATATACATAATTTACATGATATCGGAACTTGGAAGTTGGTCCTAAACTCGAACTCAGGAACATCATTAGAAGTTAAAAGCTTGTAAGATGGATTAAGACTTAAGAGTTTAAAACTTGTACCTATTGATATTGTTATATTCTTGGTATGATTATAATGTTCGACATTGAAGTTGCTGTTTGATTAGAGTTTCTTGGTTACTGGCACTATTCATGGAAAAGCGGACATGATCCGTAATGCTACCGAATTTTTGATAGAATAGTAAGGAGGTTAAAAGCATTTATATGTTATGAATATATATGTGAAAATTCCATATGAAAGGATATGAATATATATTGAGTGTGGATTCTTTTACTTGGAGGCAGTTAATTGGGTTCCTCCCTGTGAAGGCAGTTAAAAGATATGATGAAGGTTCCATATTTGTAAGGAACGTGACATGGCGATCACGCTCTGATGGGGTATGACATGGCGATCATACTCTGGAATGTGACATCACGATTCCACACCCTAAGGAATGTGACACGGCAATCACATCTCGATGGAGTTGACATGACGATCATACTCTGGGACATGGCATAATGATCCCTCCCCCTAAGGAATATGATATGGTGATCATACTCTGGAATATGTGTAACAAGTAAAAGAAGATAAAGGAAGAAAAGAAGATTATGTGTATTTGCATAAATTCAAGTACAACTAAAGACATGTGCAGATTTTATGTTTTTAGTATATTGGTACTATTATATTTTAATACGTTTCAATTATTATTCATAGTATTATTCGTGAATTGATTTTGTGTTGGCTCATCCAAATGACGAGTGTGTGAATAAAATGAACTTTGCTTCGAACAGTATATTTTCGAACTATAAAACCAAACAGTTTGTATAACTTGTTCACCTTTTACATAATAAACCGAAGCAACTGGAGATGACAACGATGGCATTAGGTGTGATAGTTAGAGAATCCTACTGAGAATTTAAAATTCTCACTCCTGTTTCCGTGTTATCTCCAGAGAGTTCGAGAAGATTCAAAAATGGCTGAAGTTACTGTCAAATAAGGTCCGCTCAGGTAATAGTAACAACTCCTGAGGAAGCATAACATTGTACAAAGGAGGATGTTACTTACACTCGACCTATATTGATTAGGTTTTATGTATGATGGTTTCTATGGTATCCTTTCAATTTGAAGGGAAACCATATTTGTCCATGTGTTAAATAATAGTCCACATAAATAATAATGTGGCAATATTTTAAAATTTAGATTTTAACCCTTTCACTTAGGTTTTGACCCTTTAACTTTTTTGTTATAAAATTTTTTGCAAGATCACTTAAAAAAATAAAAAATCAAACAAAGTCTAAACCATTGTCCGTTGAGTTTTCAACCAAAAAAAGGTATACTTGAAATTTTCCAATCGGTTAAAATAATGTGGCTAAACATCAAACCCACAGTCACAAATGAATTTGCTAATCAACATCAATCAATAACCACATTTAGAGAAAATACCTCAAGGCAGGGACTAGCCGCAATACAAAATCTTGCTCCAACGAGGATTAATAGTTGCAATAAAAAATATTGCTTAAGTCATTGACATGGTAGATCACTTGATCTTTTGTTTTTGATACAAAAAGGTGTTGAACAATAGAGAATGCTTTGAAAGGGGCAAAGAGTGAGGGATTTCGACTTCATTCCAGTTATTGGGCATCGTCGAGCATTTCACAAATGAAAATACTTCAAACTGGGAGTGAGTTGAGCTCCAATAAAGGAGTTTTATGAATGATACAGTTTCAATTCTTATAGTTAGGTTTCTTAGATTTAGGTGAAAGGGGCAGGGTTCTTCAGATTTTGGGATAAAAAGAATGTTTACATGTAAAGAATAGAATAATATAATAAATTTGATGTTTGGGATTAAGATTTTAATTTTTAAAAAAGACTTTGGGAAAAAATTGTGAAAAAAAAGTTAAAGAGGTCAAAATTTAAATTTTAAAGTATTGCCACATTATTATTCATGTAGATAGTTACTTGTCACATGGTTAAATATAGTTGGACCACATAAGAAGATTTTAAACCTCTTCAAATTGTAGGGGGCCATAGAAATCATCTTTATTTTGTTCAAAAATTTTTGAAACAACTTCCAGGTGGAACAGATAGAACCACTAGCAATAGCCTAAATATAATCAACACAAACATGATTATTCTAGTCAATAAAGCTAACAGTTAAGAACCATATACATAGATAAATTATATAGAGTCTAGATATACACATTATAGCATAATATATGATCATCTCCACGCTACTATAAATGGATCCACATCATGCCTTTCCAATAGATACAACCAACCTCCCGTATGAGATTATAACATGTTTCTTATGAAGCATCATTTTCGTAAGGGAAATAGTAATCTCTTTCTTATAAAAGACCAATGTTCTTCAAAGAGAACATCTAGATCTAATATATTTATGGTACCAATAAAATAATATGACAACATGGTAAGATCACATTTTCCGTGAAATTACTACGATGTGCACAAAGTATAACTTATATTAATGAGAGTCCCAGTTACACATATCTTATGGAATCATAATTTTATTAACTCCTACTAATTAATTATATTAAAATGACATAAATCGCTCAAGTTTAAATAGGTGATTTTAATCAATCTAGTATAGCTCGACTATTAAATAACATTAACAACATAAAATATGCTTATTACAACGTTAACTATCAATGACATCTGAAATCACATATATAGAATGAATTCATTAATCAATTCCAAAAAAATTGATTAAGAATGTCTTTAATTCACAAATGAGATCAAATAATTACCTCATATGTCATGAAGGACTATGCATATTCATACAGTAAAAATATTATCAAACTTTAAACAATCCCGTTAACCAGAATGACAAACCAAATTAAAGATAAACAAGGATAATTAATACTAAATAAATAGGAAACTGTTTATAAGTCATAAAGTTTGCCCTGTAAAAGCAATAATTTTTTTCTCAAAGTGTAACATATACTTTCATCGGCTGCCCCTTTTATGACAAAGAAATTTTAACAATATAATTCTAAGATTATATCAAATAATGCAGTCTAATGCTCCATGGATAATTTATTCATAAAAATATGTACTATCCAAACATGCATTTATTTTTTCAAGGTAACAATAAGTTTTGGTGGGTTCAGCACCGATCATCTCACCAAAGTCAGGGCAAAACCTTAGAGTTCAAGGAGCATTTATAAGAGACTTACAAGACTGTCTACAAAAAGATCCTCACTTCAGTAGTGGGATTTTTGTGGGATACAAGACCGCTTCTTACCAATTATATTAACCCTTATTGACTCAGAACATGTAATCTATAACAGGGCAAAAATTAGTATGTGATTAATAATTCCAAGGGTATATATTTATTGCAAATAAATACTATCGCATTTCCTTACGAAACAAGAAAATATGTATCTTGTACCACTTTCAACTACACATTAAGCAAAAATTCATAATAGTTTTTAGAAAATATTTTCACAAAACACATTTATACCAAAATGTTAGTTGCTTACCAGAAAGAAAAACAAAGACAAAATGTTGTAGTTTGTAATACCCTACCAACTTAATATTATGCTTAAGTCAAAGCATGAAATTGGATAGGTTGCGTTACCGTATTAGTTCTCCGTTTATAGCTGTATTCATTATATTACATTTTCTTTTTCTTTGACATATATATATATATATATATATATATATATATATATATATATATATATATATATAATGTACTTACTTAAACGGCGCTATTTGTATATTATAAACGTGATCAGTATTGTAGAACGTAAAAAATTTAACAAAAAGCACTACAGAAAGGAAAACAGACATTATATCATCAGTCGTATATATGCATATATGAGTTGGAAGCCAACGCTTCAGTTTATATATGGGTTCATAAGCGGGTAAAATAAAGAAACAGCAAAACTCCTATTTCTGAAAAGGCAAAGAAAGAAATGGCAAGAGCCAGTTATGTATAACGAGTCCAATATTGGGTCATCGTGGAGCTGCAGGTCCAGAAATCTCAGTAAGCGTAGTTGTCATCGAGTCCTTCGCCAGCGTTTGAGAATGATGCGAGGATACAAAATGAGGTGAGAATTTACAGAAATTCTCAGTAGGGTTTGTGTACGGCGTTTAACTGACGTCACATTCATTCTCAGTTGCCTCGGGTTTTATTTAATTATAAAAACATGAGATCAAACTTAACTATCCATATTTAATAAGCTTAAGAAAATGTCTGGTCTGAGGCAAGGTCCAGTTTTATTTAAGACAGCATAAGAAATAGAATAGGCTACTAATAGTAAAATACAGAACAATGAGCAGAACAAATGAACATGTAGTAGTACGTAAATATAACAGACAAACTGTAAACAACTTATAGTGACTGTTCAATGTAATCATGTATTTAATGTAATCATGTAAAACTTATTCTTGAACCTTTTCTCATAAACTTTTCCATTACTTTTTATCATTTTCCATCGCTTGATCCCTTGGGAGTTCTTGGCCATTTTAGACTCCTGGGTAATAGTTTGCTTTTCAGGATCGAGCTCGTTCCTATATAGGAATGCCGGGTTTACTTTCCCCAACCTTCCCACCGATCCATTCCCCTTAACTTTTTATTCGGGGTTGGCCCAAGTAGCATGAAACTTTCATAATAACATAATTCTTAACATAACTTTCATAGCTTTCTTGAAAATGCACATGTATTAACATGTATATCATAACTCATGTATAGATTTTACCGAAATTTTGGCAGCATAATAGAACGTGTCCGCTTCCTCATGAGTAGTGCCAGTACATCAGAACACCAATTTCTCATAGAGGTCACAATATTGCATTCATAATTTAACATTGAACTCATGGAAATATTGGTCTCATTAAGGCAGAGTTACTGCCTCAGCATAATCATTCAACCTGGATTTTGTAAATCAAGCCATAATTTCTATTTAACTCATTTGGACCTTAGTTTTGGATATGTTAAAGTGTTATGTGTCTATTTTCTAACCTCTTTGGTCCCATCTAATTTTGATAACTATAGCTCAAGTTATTTAGGTTTTATCCCTACCTGCCCTGTGGCTGGCTAGAGTTAGACACTTAAAATTAAAAATCCACTAAAAATCGAAAACTGATTCAAATCATATGAAATTGGTCTCATATTAAAGATAACAGAACAAATTTTCATTTACAAAAACCATTCCATTTGACTTAGTAGGGCACAAGTTATAAGCCCCGAATTCTGACCTTCCTGAACTACCCTGTTCTAGCCCAATTTGGACATAGGGCAATTTTCTTGCATCACTGGGAGCAAACGGGACCTTATCTAATTTTGAAATTTTTATAGGACATTCTTCTACGTGTAAGCTTTATAAAAAAGTTGATTTCATTAAATTTCAAGTGGTATAGGGCGAGTTCTATCCTGAAGAACCCAGTCTACTTAGAATCAAAGTCAAAAACCTAGGTCGAAATTCAAAAATTCATATCTCTCTCAATACTAATCCAACGGTCTTATATGATATATGTATGGAAAGCCCTAGATTTCTAGTTTCATATAAAAACTTCATCAAATTTAAATGGCGATAGGCGGAGCCATATACTCTGCTGTACGGACTACCGAGAGTTTTTGGTTCTCCAGCCCTTCAGCTCTTCCTATTTTCATTCTTTTTTGCTTCCAGTTTGGTTTTAACCTCACAAATAGCTAATAAACAGCCATATATCATCATAATCATTCAATCAATACATCAAAAACTGAGAGAATAAACCACCACCAGCTATCCAAGATCAGAGAATTAAGACAAGAATTAAACCTCTACCTTTTGTTATGTGTGATTTGGCTTGATTTTGGAGTTTGGACTATCAAAACCTTGTTGAGCTTGAAGCTTTGATGGAGTTGAATGAGTGAAGAAGAGAAGAAGAGAGTTGAAGTGAGGAGAAGGGAGGGCACAGAAAAATGGGTCTGAATGAGAAGAGGAGGATGTGTTATATAGGCATGGAGTGGTAGTTAGAATGGGTGGCTTTGATTGGTTGAAACTTGGGAGGCTGAAATTCAGCCAACCTTCCTCCCTTCTTGTGGCCAAAGTGGCGCCACTTTTAGGGGTTAAGTGGCTGAGAAGTAGGGTTAAAGAATTGAAATTCTATTGATTCAGTTTCGACAGTTTAAAATACTGTAATCGTACTGATTTCCTTTAAACCGGTAAATCGGTTTCAAGAAAATTTTATGAAATCTTCTATACTTCTAACTTAATTCCCTCATATCTAAACTCAATTAATTGCCAATCAATTGATCCTAAATAATTATTTAACCGAATTTTAATTAATCCCAATTATTCGATAAAAACTGAACAATTGATTGAAAAACGATAAGAGGATCTCGGTGGATGTTATATTTCTACCCTCCTAAAAAAAATTTTGTCGTCAAAATTAGTACTTGAGAATAGTTCAGGATACTCTTTCCTCATATCTAATTCCAGCTCCTAGGTGTAGTCCTCAGCATCTCCTTTTCCCCATGCTACTTTTACTAGCTGCATGGTTTTGTTTCGAAGTTGTCTGCTACTTCTGTCCACGATCCGTGCTGGTTGTATGCGGAAAGTTAGGTTTTCTTTTAATTGTATTGATTCAGGTTCTAGGGAGTGTGCAGGATTAGGTTGATATATTCTAAGTTGGGAGACATGGAAAACATCATGAAGGTTGGATAAATGTGGAGGCAAAGCGATTCGGTATGCAACTGATCCGATTCGCTTCAAGATTTGGAAGGGACCAATAAAGCGAGGATTTAGCTTCTTGAACTTAATGGCTCTACCTATCCTTGTTGTAGGTGTAACTTTCAAAAATACGTGGTCTCCTTCTTGAAATTCCAGAGGTTTCCTCCTGGTATCCGCGTAACTCTTCTAGCAACTCTGAACGGCAGGCATCTTACTTCGAATCTTCTTGACCTGTTTAGTGGTTTGCTCAATTAGATCAGGCCCTAATAGAATTGATTCTCCTGTTTCATACCAACACAGGGGAGACTGGCACTTCCGTTCATACAATGCTTCATAAGGAGCCATGCCGATGCTAACGTGATAGCTATTGTTGTATGCGAATTCGGCCAATGGTAAGTATCGATCCCAATTCCTGCGTTGCTCCAATATATAGGCTCATAACATATCTTTCAAGGTTTGAAATGTCCTTTCTGTTTAGCCCTCCATTTGCAGGTGATATGCTGTACTTAGGCACAACTTAGCACCAAATGCCCTTTGTAAGGCTCCCCAAAACCGTGAGGTAAACCTTGGGTCTCGATTAGAGATAATAGTTGAAGGAGTCCCATGCAACCTTATAATCTCTTGAATATACAGCTGAGCTAATTTTTCTAGCAGATAATTTGCTCGAATGGGTAGGAAGTGAGCAATTTGGTTAATCTATCCACAATGACCCATATAGCATCATATCCCGTTGAAGTTCTTGGTAACCCCATTACAAAATCCATGGAGATACTCTTCCACTTCCATTCAGGGATTTCCAAGGGTTGTAACATCCCAAAAGGTTTCTGATGTTCCACTTTCACCTTCTGACAAACCAAGCACTTATCCACGAAGCTTGCCACATCTGACTTCATGTCCGGCCACCAAAACATTTTCTTGAGGTCTTGATACATTTTAGTAATGCCGAGATATACGGCAAATTTGCCTTTATGTGCTTCTTCTAAGATTCTTTTTCGGAGATCGTTCCTTTCAGGAACACACATCCTGTCGTGACACCGCTAGATGCCTTCTTTATCTTGGGCAAGACCCGTTAGTTTCCCTGATTGCACGAGATTAATCATATGTTGAAAATTAGCATCCTGCTGCTCTGTTTGCCGAATCTGGTCCTTAAAGCTACTAGTTATCTTAATTTGGTATAACTGAAGGGTCTTGGGAGTTGTAAGGATTCCCAAATTAAGATTTTTGAAGCTTTCAATAAGCTCCATCTCTTTAATCATCATCCAGGCTATGGTCAATGATTTCCTGCTCAAAGCATCTACCACAATGTTTGTCTTACCTGGGTGGTATTTCAATTCAAATTTGTAGTCTTTAAAGAGTTCCATCCATCTCCGCTACCTCATGTTTAGTTCCTTTTGATCAAAGAGGTACTTCAAACTCTTATGATCAGAAAAGACTTTGAATCTCACTCCGTACAGGTGATGTTTCTATATCTTCAAAGCAAATACTACTGTTGCTAATTCGAGGTCGTGAGTAGGATAGTTTCTTTCGTGTGGCTTCAATTGCCTGGAGGCATATGTGACCACGTTTCTGGTTTGCATCAACACGCATCCTAACCCTTGCTTGGAAGCATCACAATAGACCTCAAATGGCCCACGAGGGTCTGGCAAGGCTAACACTGGTGTCGTAGTCAACCTCCTTTTCAAGTCTTGAAAACTCTGTTCACACTCCGGTGTCCATTCAAATGGAACATTCTTCCTGGTTAGCTTGGTCAAGGGCAAGGCTATTCGAGAAAAATCCTTAACGAATCGCCTGTAATATCCTGCTAAGCCCAGAAAATTCCTGACTTCAGAGACTGTGGTCAGTCTTTCCCAATTTAGAACTGCTTCTACTTTGCTGGGGTCTACAAAGATTCCTCCAGAGGACACTACGTGGCCGAGAAATTTGACTTCTTTCATCCAAAATTTACATTTGGATAATTTAGCATAGAGTTTCTTTTCTCTTAAGGTTTGCAGAACTAGCCGCAAGTGTTCCGCATGCTCTTGCTCCATCTTCGAGTAGACAAGTATGTCGTCGATGAAAACCACTACAAACTTGTCTAGATATGGGCGAAATATTCGATTCATGTAATCCATAAATACTACTGGTGCATTTTTCAGTTCAAATGACATTAAGGTATACTCATAGTGTCCGTAATGAGTTCGAAAAGCTATCTTAGGGATATCTTGTTTTTGAACTCGAATTTGGTGATATCCAAAACACAAGTCGATCTTGGAGAATGCCGTTGCACCTTGTAGCTGGTCCATGAGATCGTCAATCCTTGGCAGTGGATATTAATTCTTAATCTTCACTTCAACTACCTGTAATCCACGCATAATTGCATGCTCCCATCTTTCTTTTGGACCAACAAGATCGGAGCTCCCCATGGCGACACGCTTGGCCGTATGAATTCTTTTTCCAAAAGCTCTTTGATCTGTCTTTAGTTCCATTAGCTCCATAGGTGACATTCGATACGGAGCTATAGATATTGGTCCTGCATCTGGAACTAACTCGATGGTGAACTTAATCTCTTTCTCCAGAGGGAATTCAGGAATATCCTCTGGAAAAATATCAGGACAATCCTTAATAACCGGGATCTCCTCTAGTTTTTGCTCAACTTCTGTCACATTAGCTGACAAGAGAATGTATCCTTGACTCTTCAACCCAAAAGAGTTCAGATAGAAGAGTGTTGAGGCTTGGGATTCAGAAGATGAGACAGAGGGGAATACCATCGTCTTATCAAAGCAATTGAGCATGATTCGATTGGCGGAAAGCCAATCCATGCCCAGAATTATGTCAAGGCCAGACAGAGGGAGACAAATCAAATTGGCTGCAAAGGTCCTACCCTCGATTCGAAGAGGAACATTGATGCATATTTGACTAGTTCTAATAGGTCCATTGATAGGAGTAGAAACCAGTAGATCATAAGGCAATTTAGAAGTTGGTAATTACAAAACAACCACACAATTACAAGAAATAAACGAATGTGAGGCACTCGAATCATAGAGTACAGTTAGAGTCTCACTGTCTACGTCACAGGTACCTTGGATTAGTCCTTCAGACTTGTCAGCTTCTTCTGTGCTCATTGTAAAGATCCGTCCTTGACGTTGGGGTCGAGGCAGCTGTGATGGATTCCTGGTTGGATACTCATAAATTTTGTAGCCTGGCTTGCCACACCCATAGCAGACATTCTGGCCTACCAAACACGGCCGATCGTCATGACTTACCGCATTTCGTGCAATTTAGATTTGGAAGAGGCCTTTGGAGCTGCTTGCCTTTGTTGCCTGCTGGCGGAAATCTCCTCTGTTGTTGTATGTTGGGCTTGAATCTTGGGCCATGTGGAGCCAACCCCTTCTTGAAATTACCACCAGATGCCCTGGCTGCTGCTAGCTTCAAATTACAATCTTCCACAAGTCGGCATTTATTCACCAACGTGGGGAAATCCCTAATCTCCATTGGCCCTATTGGGGTAAGAATATCTTCTCGTAACCCTCCTTCAAATTTGATGCATTTCCAAGCTTCATCTGGGTTCCTCTGCTAAATTGTAGAAAATTTGCACAACTCTTCGAACTTGGCAATGTATTCGGATATCGTTCGGTTTCCTTGACGAAGCTGCATAAACACAAGTTCCTTGGCATTTCAAACGGAAGCTGGAAAGTATATCTGGTAAAATACATCCTAAACATCGTCCAAGTGATTGCCATTTGAGATTCTTCGAACAATCTTTGTATGCCGTTCCACCAAAACTCGGCGTCTACTTCGAGCTTGTAAGTGGCAAAGGTCACTTTTGATGATCCGAGCAATCTAGGACAGAGAAAATCTTCTCCATGGCTTTAATCCATTTGTCAGCTTTATCAGGATCATACGCCCCTCGAAAACTGGGCGGATTTGCCTTCCTAAACTCAACAAACTTGAGATAGTCCAGGTTAGCTCCTGGCCATGTGGGTTTCCTCCGCAGCTTGCCTCAGGTCACCTGCCTAGCTGTTCCATCATCTGGTGAGCTACCGTGACTTGCTCCTGCATCGCATGAGCCATTTCTCGCATTGTGGCCATAAAGTCAGTCGGATCCTCTTGAGCAGGTTCTATACATGGTCCGACTCGCCTTTTGGAAGCCGTTAAGTTCTGAGCACACAAAACAAAAGTTATTGAATTGATCAAGCTTAATACTAAGTCTAATGCGCTAGTAAATAACAGCTCACATGGTCAGGTACCTCATACACATGAATGTCTGTATTTCAACCATACAGGCAAGATCTAGTACATGTTATCAACTAAAAATACAGAATATGCGCGAAGCATAGTTAGTCCAACCCTCAGGCCTTAGCTAGGACGAACTGCTCCGATACCAAAAATGTAACACCGTACCAACTTAATGTTATGCTTAAGTCATAGCATGAAATTGGATAGGTTGCATTACCGTGTTAGTTCTCTGTTTATAGCTGTATTCATTATATTATATTTTCTTTTTCGTTGACATATATACATATAAATATATATATATATATATATATATATATATATATATATATATATATATATATATATAATGAATATACTTATGAAACGATGCACTATATATTATAAACGTGATCAGTATTGTAGAACGTAACAAAATTTAACAAAAAGCACTACGGAAAGGAAACCAGATATTATATCATCAGTCGTATACATACATATGTGAGTTGGAAGCCAACGCTTCAGTTTATATATGGGTTCAAAAGCGGGTAAAATAAAAAACAGCAAAACTCCTATTTCTGAAAAGGTAGAGACAGAAATGGCAAGAGCCAGTTATGTATAACGAGTCCAATATTTGGTCATCGTGGAGTTGCAGGTCCAGAAATCTCAGTAAGCGGAGTGGCCATCAAGTCCTTCGCCAGCATCTGACAATGATACGAGGATACAAAACGAGGTGAGAATTTATAGAAATTCTCAGTAGGGTTTGTGTACGGCGTTTAACTGACGTCACATTCATTCTCAGTTGCCTCGGGTTTTATTTAATTACAAAAATATGAGATCAAACTTAACTATCCATATTTAATAAGCTTAAGAAAATGTCTGGTCTGAGGCAAGGTCCAGTTTTACTTAAGACAGCATAAGAAACAGAATAGGCTACTAACAGTAAAATATAGAATAATGAGTAGCACAAATGAACATGCAGCAGTACGTAAATATAATAGACAAACTATAAATAACTTGCAGTGACTGTTCAATGTAATCATGCATTTAATGTAATCATGCAAAACTTATTCTTGAACCTTTCTTCATAAACTTTTCCATTACTTTTCATCATTTTTCATCACTTGGTCCCTTTGGAGTTCTTGGCCATTTTAGACTCTTAGGTAATAGTCTGCTTTTTAGGATCGAGCTCGTTCCTATACAGGAATACCGGGTTTACTTTCCTCGACCTTCCCACTGATCTATTCCCCTTAACTTTTTATCCAAGGCTGACCCAAGTAGCATGGAACTTTCATAATAACATAATTCTTAACATAACTTTCATAGCTTTCTTGAAAATGTATATGTATTAACATGTATATTATAACTCATGCATAGATTTTACCAAAATTTCGGCAGCATAACGGAATGTGTCCACTTTTCCATGAATAGTGCCAGTACATCAGAACACTAATTTCTCATAGAAGCCACAATATTGCATTCATAATTTAACATTGAACTCATAGAAACATTGGTCTTATTAAGGCAGAGTTACTACCTTAGCATAATCATTCAACTCGATTTTTGTAAATCAAGCCATAATTTCTATTTAACTCATTTGGATCTCAGTTTTGGATATGTTAAATTGTTATGTGTCTATTTTCTAACCTCTTTAGTCCCATCTAATTTTGATAACTATAGCTCAAGTTATTTAGGTTTTATCCTGGCCTGCCCTGTGGCTGGCTAAAGTCAGACACTTAAAAGTAAAAATTCATTAAAAATCGAAAACTCATTCAAATCATATGAAATTAGTGTCATATTAAAGATAGTAGACAAAGCTTCATTTACAAAAAGTTCCATTCCATTTGACTTAGTAGGGCTTGAGTTATAAGCCCTGAATTCTGACCTTCCTGAACTGCCCTGTTCTGGCCCAATTTGGACATAGGGCAAATTTCTTACATTACTGGGAGAAAACAGGACCTTATCTAATTCTGAAATTTTTATGGAACATTCTCATATGTGTAAGCTTTATAAAAAAGTTCATTTCATTAAATTCCAAGTAGTATAGGGCGAGTTCTATCATAAAGAACCCAATCTACCCAGAATCAAAGTCAAAAACCTAGGTCAACATTCAAAAATTCATATCTCTCTCAATACTAATCCAACGACCTTATATGATATATGTATGGAAAGCCCTAGATGTCTAGTTTCATATAAAAATGTTTCATTAAATTTAAATGGCGGTAGGTGGTGCCATACACTCCGCCGTACAGACTGCCGAGGGTTTTTGGTTCTCTAGCCCTTCAGCTCTTCTTATTTTCATTCTTTCTTGCTTCCAATTTGGTTTTAACCTCACAAATAGCCAATAACCAGCCATATATCATCATAATCATTCAATCAATATATCAAAAACTGAGAGAATAAACCACCACCAGCCATCCAAGATCAGAGAATTAAGACAAGAATTAAACCTCTACCTTTTGTTATGTGTGATTTGGCTTAATTTTGGAGTTTGGACTATCAAAACCTTGTTGAGCTTGAAGCTTTGATGGAGTTGAATGAGTGAAGAAGATAAAAAGAGAGCTGAAGTGAGGAGAAGGGAGGGCACAGAAAAATGGGTCTGAATGAGAAGAGGAGGATGTGTTATATAGGCATGGAGTGGTAATTAGAATGGGTGGCTTTGATTGGTTGAAACTTGGGAGGTTGAAATTCAGCCAACCTTCGTCCCCTTCTTGTGGCCAAAGTGGTGCCACTTTTAGGGGTTAAGTGGCTGAGTTCTCAGCCACTTAAAGTAGGGTTAAAGAGTTGAAATTCTATTGGTTCGGTTTCGACAGTTTAAAATACTGTAATCTTATCGATTTCCTTTAAATTGGTAAATCAGTTTCAAGAAAATTTTATAAAATCTTCTATACTTCTAACTTAATTCCCTCATATCTAAACTCAATTAATTACCAATCAATTGATCCTAAATAATTATTTAATCGAATTTTAATTAATCTCAATTATTCGATAAAAATCGAACAATTGATCGAAAAACGATAAGAGGATTTCAATGGATGTTACATAGTTGGTGAAATGCATGAATGCATGTACCACAAAAGCAATATATTTAACTTAGATATATCGAATGTAATTCTTAAGAAAAATAGAACCAGACAAAGAGTAGATTGAAAGGAAGAGACATCAAATGATGTCATATAAATAATGAAAGAACAAAGCTAGAGGTTGAGTGCCAACGAAGACAATGGTATGTAGGGGTTTGAAATGGTGTGACATCAAATAATGTTATTTCATAGTCAAAAATAAAATAAAAGGGCTTACCAAACTCTACAAGCAAAATATGTGACTTTGAATAGTGAGTGGTGTAGAGTATAGATAAAAATTAAGAGGACTTCGCAAAAAATTGAAAACATCATATAAATAATTAATATTTCTTAAGCAATTGAAAACCTAAAAGGATTTGAATAAGAATTACCAACTATTTTAATAATTATTTAAATAAAAAATAAATTTGATAGCAAATCTACATAAAACACATTTGTTAGAACAATTACATGTAAATAAACTAAAAAAATCTCAGTTTGAGCAAAAGAATTGCTTTTTTCCAACATTCCGAAGAATAGTGCGTCTGATTAGCACTGTTAATTGATTTATTTCGTTGCATTGGAGACATATGAGTAATTAGTGTTGAGATGTGAATGTTAGGGTTAGAAAAATCCAAGTTGCCTTGCAAAAAATTTCATGAAGAATATTAGCAATATTTTGCTAATTTAAGGAAAATCAGTTTATTTGCGGTGTTGTGAACGCAAGAACCGAATCAATAGAAATTTATATTATAGAATAACATGAATACCAGTTTAAAACCCTAAAACATGTGGTTAGAAACTGGCCACCCACACCCCTTTGTTGGCCAAAGGATGGCCTCAAAAATGAGGAGCTCAAGATTAACTGAACTCATTTTGAGTTCCACCAATTACAAGCCTATGAGTCATCTTCACTTTATGACTCAACATACACAATTTTTCCCAATTCTCTCCTCCCATTTTCGGCCTACCATCAGACCCTTTGACTCCCCCATTTTTCTTCCTCAACTTCATCTCTCCATCCTCATTTCTTCATCCCACTTCCACGTCTATACCCAAACTTGCTTCCTTTTAGCTCAAACTTGAGATTTGAGATAGGATTCTTGAGTTTTGTTGGATATTAGGGTTTATGTAATCTATTAGGATTTCTTTGTTCCTCTTTAATAGGATATTGTATGATGATTATATGACTTGTTTTAGTTGAATTAATATGGAAATTCTTGGTTTATGTTGGAAAATTTCTCAAAAACTCAAGAAAGAACTTAAATAGAATTGCTGAAAACTAAAACTATACTATGAAGGTATGTTTTGACCTACAAAAGTCAAAATTTAATGAAACTATTATTAAATGAAACTAGGCATCTAGATCTTTCCAACTATATAAATTATAAGCCAATTGGACCCGAAATGAAAAAGTTATGAATTTTTGAAATAAGCTCTAAAATCCTACCCATTATTTTGACCAGTATAGGTTGTAAAAGGCATAATTCACCCCATACAACATAAATTTAACATATAGATTATCATTCCATAAAAATTTCAAATTCATATATTAAGTTCATTGCTTTTAGAAATTTTTCAAAGTTACCATATATCCTGTTAGTGTTGAAATAGGGTAGTCCCTTTTAGCCCAAATTGAGAGGTTATAGCTTGGGCTCTACTAACTCATTCGAATGAAAATTATGGGAACTGAAAGATGGTTCAATTAGTTTCACTTTGATATAAGTTTTGGATAAAATTAATGAAAATTGTATTTTTTGTGAATTTTTATATTTAAGTGCTCAAACTTGTCCAACTACAAGGCAACCTTGGGTAAAATCTTAATAACTCAACTTATATATCTCAAAACTTAATGGGACCAAAGAGGTTTAAAATTATACTACCAAAGCTATAACATACTAAATTTTTAGATTTGAATGAGTTAAAATAAAATTATGGTGCAATTTATTAAACAGGACATATTTGAGAACTTTAAGGTGCTTTGACAACTTCAAGTATTAGAAACCTTACAAGCCATGAGTGGCCAATGATTAAATTCTTGATGAACTTTTCCATCATAATGTTATGATATTGATGTATGATTATGATGGTTCTTGCACCTTGACTAACTGATTGATATAACATTGTCTATACATGGGTAAGTATCCTGTTTTTAGTTGTTATGTTGCCGGATTTTCGGTAGAAATACATGAATCATGCATCACGATTTTAAGTCTCTCAAGCATGTGTATTCAAGAATAAAATTATCCAAGATGTAATTATGATTCCATATGACTTGGGCTAGCCCATGATTGGATTTAAGGGGAATAGACCGATATAAGGGTCGAGGAAAGTAAACCCGTCACTCATATATAAATAAGAGATCAGACCTAAGAAGCAGCCTACTACCCAGAGGTAAGAGAGGTCATTCAACTCCAGGGGACCAAGTAAAGGAAGGATAAGAAGGGCTACACTTTGAGGACGGTAATACATAACGCTTAAGTGTAGATCCATGTACACACCCTAGAGACAGTGATACATAATGCCTAGGTGTGTTAAGTAAAGAAAGTTAAAGGGAGCCAAGAAAGACTTGTGCACTTACGTGATTATATGATGTGTATTTGTATAAGCATAATTTATAATCTTTTTATTTCTATCACAAAGCTGCCCTTCTTAATTGTCAAGTGTGTGAATACAAATTAATTTACTTTGGAAGGATATTTTTGAACTTTATAAAATTGAAATTTATAGTTTATATGGTATGATCACTTTTTCATTATAAACTGAAGCAGCTAGAGATAATAATGATGACACTGTATGTGATAGTCTAGGAAATTTTAATGATAATTTGTAATTCCTAACCCTATTTATGTTTCCGTGTTATCTCCAGATAGCTCAGGATAGAAGATGGCCATACTAGGCAGAGTTATTTAGGATTGGGAGAAGGCCGAGGGTTGCTGTTAGATAAGGTTTGTTCATGTAACAGTAACAACTTCTAGGTTTGTTACTATAGCTTAAGTATGATATTATACTTTGTAGGGTGTTACCTTTTTAAGGGAACTATAGAATCAGATGCATAGAACATCAATTGTCAGTTTTTACACCACGATTAATATAGTGATAAGCAAAACTCATTTCTACAAGGATTTGTACCTAAATCTTACACCCATCAGAGTCATAGGTCCATGATTAGTTAATAGGTTCAATTAATGTGGTCATGAGTGTGTTTTCCCTGACCTAGAATAATACGAGCACACAGAAATATGAGAATTGAAATTCCCAGTAGACAATAAAATTATACGGCACACAAGTGTCATTATCATTATTCTAACTGCTTCAATTTATAAAGAAAATGTCTTTCAAACATATCAATCAATATAGAAGAGTTTTATGTCCTTAAAAAAACATATAATTCTGAAGCAAATTTATTTTAGAGCTTACAAGTGCCATTTAATACATCTATTCATGAATATAGATAATCCATAAGTTTTTCATGCAATGTGCACAAATAATCATGCATATTATGAAATATCTCATTGTTCTTAATTCTTTGCATGTGCCATTCCTTTCTTTCTCCCCTGAAGCAATTATACGGCATGCCTTACTCTTTAAAGACTAGCTCCCTTTGTAGAATATGAGCTCATTTCTTACACGCATCTTCCATAAACATTATAGGGAAACTTTGATAATCCCTATTTGTGAGGCCTTCTTCATCATGATTGTTCTTTTAGTCATAGAGCAAATTATATGCGTGATCAAAGTAGATTCATTTCATATTTAACAAGACATAATTCAAAATTCTCATGTAAGCTACAATGTTGTTTTGAAACTGTCTCATAACTTAAAACGTTACAAGCTTTAAGATTTCGATGAATACCAAATCAAGCTTTAAGTAAATCTTTTGTCTGTGAACGATTTGTTAAGGATAAAACATATTCTTTCTTGAGCAAAATCATTTAACTCGTGCTAAAATAGTTTTTGAACCAAACAAAGTGTCTTAATCCATTATACTTCTCATGAATATACTTATTTTGGAATAAACACTTTATGGTTTATATGATTTTTCACTTAAGAAGCAAACAGAAAGTTCAAAAGGATGAAATTATAGCATCAAAAAGGAAAATGTGTCACAAGAAGGATCATTGTTCATTCAGAAGGATGACTTTATCCAGAAGGGTAATAATCAGAAACATGCTTTTCATGAAATACTTCAGCTTCAAAGGTTCTTCTACATGATTCATTGATAAATTCAAAAAGTCAAATATGATTTAACAAGATACAAAAGAAGCACTGACAAGTCTGAAAAGTTGGTAAGTATTTCAACGACTATTTTTCCTCTTCCGTGTCAATTTTGCTTATTAAAGAAGAAAACTACATTTCTTTCTTTCCAATCATAGACCAGTGGATTAAAGAGGCACAAGACACAAGATCTGCAAGCTTCAACAGTCATATTTTGAAGTCTATATAAAGCTGAAAATCGAAGAAGAAATGGTTAGAGTGATTTAATATTTTTTTGCATATAAAAGACCTTCTTCTTTCAACTTTGTCAACCTTCTGAATCATTAGAAAGTTACTCATCATAACTTCAGCTAGTGAAATCTTCTCAACTGATTTGTATTAGCTAATGCTCTTATTTCGAGATTTTAGAGAAGTCATACACACTTTGTACTTTGTTGATTATACGCGCTTTTAGAGCTTAAGTGTGAGTGTTGCAAACACAAACCACAAACCTTGTCATATTGTAACCAGACCCGTTAGTGGTCACTAAGAGCTTGGATAGGCTAGGATAAAGACTACTCACACTTAGCTTAGAGAGGCTTGAGAAAACTACTCTGTTGTATAAGCTTTGAGAGGCTTGACAAAGAATACTCACGTGTAAAAGCTTGGAAAAAGAATACTTGATATTTACAACTCTCAACAAAATATTGGGGACTGGAAGTAAGCAAGTGGTTGCTTGAATTAGTATAAAATTCTGCTATGTGAATTTTTATATCCCTTAGCTCTTTATTGTTTCACTTTACTAAATTATTAAGGCTATGAGCAATTATTTACTCTACCTGATCAAACTTTCTGATACTAAAAATAACTTATACTTCTAACCAAATAGCTTCCGCATTCCAAGTCCAAGATTTGAGAAATTTGTTTCGAAAAAGTTTCAGGTCTTAAATATATTTGAAGCATGATTTAACCCCTTTTCTCGTGCTACCCTTATCAACAATTGACATCAAAGCCTGCCTCTGGGGTTGAGCTTCCTAACGGTTGTAGAGAATAAAGATCCATCAAATGGCATAATAGATCAACCATATTGTTGAGAGTCAGTCTATCAATCATCCTCCATATTGCAATGGTGAAGATTATCCATTTTGTAAGGATAGATTGAGACTATTCATTGAGTCTACACACATCGACATATGGGAGATCATTAGGAATGGTGACTATATAACTACTATTGAAGTACTAGTGCCTCAAGAGGTTGCTGATCCAAATCAACCTCCACCAGTAGTAGTCAGAATCATTCCAAGGAATGAATAGACTGATCAGCATAAGGCTAAAATTCAAATGAATGCTAAAACAAAGTATCTTCTCACATGTGCCTTGAATGAATGTGAATATGACAAAATCATATCGTGTGACTCTGCAAAGGAAATTTGGGATAGACTTCAAGTCCTTGATGAAGGAATTCATCAAGTCAAGAAGACCAAGATTAGCATGTTAGTTCATCAATACGAGATGTTCAAAATGTTAGAACATGAAAATATTAATAAAATGACTACCAGATTTATCCATATCATAAATCAATTAAAAACCTTGGGAAAGAGATATACAAATGCAAAAATGGTAAGAAAAATTTTAAGAAGTCTTTTGTAATACCTTACCAGACAAAGTACTATGCTTAAGTCATAATAAATTATCTGATAAGTGATTGTGTATGATATTGGTTAAATTCTATTTCCTGTATTAGTGTTAATTACTCACATAGGAATACTCAATCGTGTAACAAAATTTTCTGCGTGATAGCGGAATAAATACTGATAAATCGGTATACTGTAAATAACATGACATAATTAAAAATACAATATGAACAGAACAACTGCAAAATGCATCATAACTATGTACATATATATATGATTTTTAAAGTTTGTCAAAAGTACAAGGTGACAAAATGAGGCCGCTAAGACAAAATGAAACGGCCAGTTATATGAACAGCACACTAAGTGGTCCTCATGGGACATTGTATGTGCATTCCTAGCATTTATGCATCTATCCATGACCCAGACTGCCAAAAGAGGGTCATTCTATACATCTACTATCACTGCAGTAAGCCCACTACCTAACCAGAATCCGAAGAAAGAAACCCATTCGCCATGGGTGCATCTGTAGGAGGGTGGCCCGTGCCGAGAGCAGAGGATGAGGAGGAACTCGCTGCCTCTGATGGGTCCTCCTCTGATGTGGAGGCAGAAAGCATCGGATGCGGTGGTGAAGCAGAAGGAGCCATAGGAGCGGTGGTCTGGTCTTTGGTCTTCTTTGGAGGAGGTGGGAATGGATGGGCCATATGAAGTGGAATGGCAATATATGGAACAGTGGGGTCGAATAGTGGGTGCATCAGTGGTACAGTAAAGTCTCTCTGAAAGAAGAAATACAATCGAAACTGACACCTGCCAGATATATATATAGAGTCTAGGAATGGGTCGAGGTGTATGTGAAGCTCGGGGAAATCAATGAAGAGGACTGCTGTCGTGGCATGCTCCATAGTCTGAGAATGACGCGGTAATATACAGTAGGGTGAGAAATAGAAATTTCTCAGTAGGAATTCCTAGTTCTATACATGTGTCATCGCTATAATTCCCAATTGTTTCGGTCGTGCCATATTTTTAAAATAGTACGGTAAAATGGTAATATTTAACTTAAATACTCATTTATAAAGCATACACCGAAACAAGTTCAATTTTAATTAATAGACATACTAATATGCTCAAACAGTAATCACAGTGGCACAATAACATATTAAGAATAATAAACAAGGATCTAGAACAATCAATAGAAAATTTTTACACTGTACATATGCATGTACAATGAGAAGATGCATCTTATTCTTGGAGGCTTTCGCCTATTAGAACTTATTTCCATCCTTGGTCCCCTGGGAGTCATTAGCCATATACTCCTGGGTAATAGTCCGCTTTTCAGAACCGAGCTCGTTCCTATACAGGATGACCGGGTTTACTTTCCCCAACCTTCCCACTGATCTATTCCCATTAATTTATTCCGAGGCTGGCCCAAGTGATATGGAATTCTTTATCATCTCATGAAATGAATGCACATTTAACTTGTTTCTTTATGTATGATGCACTCAAGTTGTCATAGACTTTCATAACATATAAACTTCTTACCGAAATTTCGGCAGCATAATGGATCGAGTCCGCTTCCCCGTGAATAGTGCCAGACAATCAGTACATTTATATAACTTACAATTTCAGTATAGAGCAACAATTATACATGTACATTCATAACACCAATCAACAATCTCAATTATACATATACACTCATAATCGCAATCAACAATTTTAATTTAACCATCACTAGAGTTTCAGCTCAACCCCCCTCTATTCTGCCCGAATTTTGTGTGCCTCATTCCTCATTCAATTCAACTCATTTAAATCTAATTTTTGTATATGTCATAGCGTCATATGTCTAGATTCTAACCCTTTTGGTCTCATTTCATTTTGATGTGTATAACTCTAGATATAAACAATTTACCCCAGACTGCCCTGTTCTCAGTCAGAATTGGGTCCTTTTAAGTAAAAATTCACTAAAAATAGAAAACTAGGTAAATTCATACCAAATTTATGTCAAATTAAAGCTATCAGAACAAGATTTCAAATGAACTAAGTATTATGTCATTTGTATAAGTATATTTCGACTTATGAGTCTTGAAACTTGGCCTTACTAAACTACTTGGTTCAATTCGGTTTAGACTTAAGCCAACTTCCTTGGTGCACTGGGAGCAAACGGCTAAGAGTTTGGTTCTGAAATTTTTATGAGATATTCCTTTACATGTTAGCTTTCAAAAAAACCTGGGTTTACTCAATTTGAAGTTGTATAGGGTGAGTTATACCCTTCTCAACTCCTACTGCCCGGATAGGGAGCCAGATTTCTAGGGTAAACTTCAAAAATTCATAACTAATTCTATACTAATCCAATGGCTTATTATGATATATTTATGGAAAGCCCTAGATGTCTAGTTTCATATAAAAATATTTTCATCCAATTTAATCAGAGGTAGGAGGAGCCGTACACTCCGCCGTACGGACCGCCGAGGGAAAACCCTAACAGCTTCTAGATTTGTCTTCCTCCTTCAAGCAATCCGCCCCCAAATCCAAGTTAAAGCATAACAAACATACAAAACCAGTCATAAAACATCATCATCACTCTATAAAACACCAACATCTCAGATTATGCAACCCCCACATAGAGCCCCAAATCAGAGAAACAAGAGAAGAAGTAGGATTTCCTACCTTGTCTTAAGTTGTTTAGACTGATTTTGTGTCTTTAATGGTGGTGGCTTGGGATGGGACTTGAAGATGGATGAAAAGGGAGTAGAAATGAGAGCAAAGAGAAGAGAAAAAGATGAACTTCAGCAACTGAAGGAGGCTGGCCGAAAATGGATGAGAAGAAAAGGAGAAAAGTGGAGATATTTTTAAAGTGGCTTGAATTTGATTGGTTGAATGAGTCATTGGTCAAAAAATCTGGTCTCTTCCCATCATCCATGGCTGTCTAGGCGCCACTTGGGTGGGTGTTTGGCTCAATCCTAGCCATTGATTCTAGGGCACTCATAGAAAAATTCTACTGATCCGGTTCCAACAGTGTGAGTTACCGAAATCTTACCGATTTCCATTAAATCGGTAAATTGGCTTGAAATTTTTCTATGAGGTTTTCTATGCTCCTAATTTAATTTCATCAAGCCTAATCTTCTCAAATCACCCTTAATTGGCTTTAAGTAAGTGCTTAATCAAGTTCTGATTAAATCCACTTATTCGACAAAATCGAATAACTCAGTTGTTAATGATAAAATTTTTCGGACGTTACATCTTTCTACGACTTGGCGCCCTAAGGTGACATCCATTCAAGAAGCAAAAGACTTGAATGTGCTAAGTCTTGACACTCTCATTAGGTCATTAAAAACTCATAAGATTGAGCTAAATGAAGGAGCTGAGGAAACCAATAAAAAAGGCAAGTCCATTGCCTTCAAATCCACTCAAAGAAAGTCGAGCTCCTCCAAAGACATGAAAGTTATAGAAGAGTTAGAAGAAGAAGAGGAGGACTCCTCTGAAAAAGATGATGATAAAATAACACATCTAGTAAGGAGGATATCTAAAGCATGGATTAAAAGAAAGAAGAAAGGTGCTGTTCCAAAAAAGGACAAGGAGGGGCAAGCAAAGCTAGATGAAGTCATTTGCTTTGAATGCAAAGAACTTGGACATGTTAGATCAAAATGTCCAAGATTGAAGAAAGCTTTGAAGAAGAAGACTCCAAAGAAGAGGGCTATGATGGCCACGCGGAAAAATTTAGATGAAGAGCAAGAGAATACAGAATCACAAGAAGAGGAAGAGACAGTGGCAAATCTTTACTTCACGGCTAATATAATTTCTGAAGAAGAAACTGAGGTATTAGATTTTGAACCCGAACTTACATTTGAAAATTTTCAAAAAGCTTATGATAAACTTTTAGACAATTCTTAATTACTTGCTTCTCATTATGCTTCACTAAAGAAAAACTTTCAAAAATTGTGCTTAGACTTTAAAAAACTCAAGGATGGGAATGAGAAGTTGGGGCATAAAAATACTGAGCTTTCAAAAGAAAAAACCCTTCTCTAGAAGGATGTCACTACCTTAAAGACTAAAATTTCTGAAGTCAGTCAGAACACATCTTCTAATGCTTCTGAATTGCAAAAAACTATCAAGTTTCTCAAGTCAGATCTTGAGAAAATGGTAATTGGCTCCAAGAACTTGGATCTTATGCTTAGAAGTTAAAAAACTATATTTTGACAAAATAGGACATGGGAACGAAAAGGAAGATAATGAGAAATCATCTAAGGATTTTCAATATAAATTTCTTGCCGCATATATTGTTTCACAAGGGGATACTCTTCTGAGAGATGCTCATCCAGAATGAAGGCAAAATAGAAAATGAAAAATCTCAAGAAATCAACTAACACAAAAGGCCTTAAGAAAATATGGTACTCAAGGTAAAAATTACTACTGTTGTAGGTGTGTCTTAAATCACAACACCAGAAGGAAAAGAAGTGGTATGTGGATAGTGGATGCTCTAGATACATGACTGAAAATAAATCCTGATTTAGAAACCTAAAATCTAGAGATGGTAGAGTGGTGAAATTTACTAATGGTATCAAATCTAGGATCATGGGCATAGGTAATGTCAGTAAGAATAATTCTGATTTGATTACTGATGTTATGTTAGTAGAAGGATTAACTCACAACCTTCTGAGCATTAGTAAATTTTGTGACCAAGGCTATAGAGTTGTATTTAAACCTTCTTAATGTGTGATTAAAGATTCCACATCTGATAAAATCATTCTTACTGCTAGAAGGCATGATAACACATATGTACTATATCTAGATGACCTTCTAGATTAAAATGTAAAATGCTTAGCATCCTTTGTGGATAAAAAGTGGTTATGGCACAAGAAATTTGGTCATACTCATATGAAATTTATCTTTGAGATTTCTCAAAAAGAGCTAGTTAAAGGTTTACTAAAAATTAGTTTTGATAATGACTCAGCTTGTGAGTTATGTTAGAAAGATACATGATCAAAAGTTCTTTCCACAGCAAAATATAGTCTCAACTACTAAACCACTTGAATTTTTACATCTTGAAATATTTGGATCAACTAGAACTGCCAGTCTAGGAGGTAAGAAATATGGTCTAGTCATTGTGTATGACTTCTCTAGATTCACATGGGTATTATTTCTAATCCATAAGGATGAAGCTTGTGAGGTTTTCAAAATTTTTTCAAAAAGAGTTCAAAGTGAAAAAGGTTTCTGCATCACTTCCATCAAATTAGACCATGGTGGAGAATTTGAAAATCACTCTTTTGAAAACTTTTGCAATGAAAATGATATTTTTCATAATTTTTCTTCTTCTAGAACTCCTCAACAAAATGGGGTTGTTGAAAAGAAAAGTAGATCCTTGTAAGAAATGACCAAAACTATATTCTTAGAGAGTAGTTTATTAAAAGGTTTTTGGGCTGAAGTAGTTAATACTACTTGCTACATTCAAAATTGTGTTTTCTTAAGGCCAATACTCAAGAAAACCCCCTATGAATTATGGAAAGGAAGAAAACACAATATTTCCTACTTTAATGCATTTGGATCTGATTGTTTTATACTTAACATCAAGGACAAGCTATCTAAGTTTGATCCTAAGTCTGATCGTGGAGTTTTTCCAGAATATTCTTTTGTTTCTAAGGCTTACAAGGTATACAACAAGAACACTTAGATTATGGAGGAAACCATACATATTACTTTCAAATAGAAGGAAAATGATAAGAAAGTTGTAGATTCAGAATATGAAATGGAGAATCTATCTCTAAATGAAAATGATCATCAAACTCTGAAAGTAGCTATTAGGGATAATAATGAAGTTTCTGACTTTCCTACACATCAACATGTTTTTGATGACATTTCTGAAGATCCAGAAGATGCACCTATTAACAGAAGATATATAGAAGCAAGAGATTTGAGAGTTGTATCTCAAAATCAAATTATTGGTGAACCTTCTCGAGGAATTAGACCCAAATCTTCTCTCAGAACTGAATCCAACTTGGCTCTAATCATTGAAATTCAACCAAAAAGTGTTGATAAAGCCCTACAAGATCAAAGTTGGACTAAAGCTATGAAGGAATAATTAAATCAGTTTGAGAAAAGTAAACACTGGACTCTAGTCCCTTTATCAAAAAGACAATCTACTATTGAAACAAAATAGGTATTCAAAAACAAACTTGATGAAAGTGGGAAAGTGATTAGAAACAAAGCAAGACTAGCGACTCAAGGTTACAACCAGCAAGAAGGCATTAATTATAATGAGACATTTGCTCATGTAGCAAGATTGGAATCAATTAGAACATTACTTGCCTATGTTGCTCATAAAGGGTTTGTGTTATTTCAAATGGATGTAAAATCTACATTTTTAAATTACTTCATATCTGAGGAAGTTTATTTCAAACATCCTCCTAGTTTCAAAAATAAAAACCTTCCTTAGGATGTCTTTAAACTCTTAAAAGCTTTATATGGTTTCAAACAAACACCTAGAGCTTGGAATGAGAGACTTAAGCTCTTTTCTTCTCAAAAATGGTTTTGAAAGAGAAAATATTTTCACTACTTTATTCATTCTGCATGAGAAAAATGATTTTTTTATTGGATAAATTTATGTTGATGATATCACTTTGATGCAACTAATCAAAATTTGTGCAAAAATTTTATTGAGCTTATGCAGGGAGAATTTGATATGAGCATGATGGGAGAACTAAAATTCTTTTTAGGGCTGCAAATCAAGCAACAGAAGGATGGAATCCTCATTCATTTACAAAAATATGCTAAGGATCTGCTCAAACAGTTTGATATGGATAAGGCCAAGAGCATCAATACTCCCATGCATCCTTCTCAAGTTCTAGAAGCTGAAGAAGATGGTGAGAAAGTTTTTGAGAAACTTTACATAGGGATGATTAGTTCACTACTTTATCTTACAGTTAGTAGACCTGACCTACAATTAAATGTGGGGATTTGTGCTAGATTCCAATCCAATCCAATCCAAAACAATCACACTTAAATGTTGTTAAATGGATTTTGAGATATTTAGCAAGTACTACTAATCTTGGTCTTTGATATGAGAAAGGTACTGCTTATGATGTTATAGGTTAGTATGATGCTAACTTTGCTAGATATAGAGTTGAAAGAAAAAGCATAAGTGGTTGCTATTTTTTTCTTGGAAAATCTCTAATAACTTGGTCAATCAAGAAGCAGAACATGATTGCTCTTTCAACTGTTAAAGCTAAATATGTGTTTGCAGCAAATTGCTATACTCAGATTCTGTGGATTAAACATCAATTGAAAGATTTCAATCTGAGATATACCAAAATCCCTATCTTGTATGATAACACTAGTGCAATTAATCTCACTAAAAATCCTATTCAACATTCTAGATCTAAGGATATAGATATCAAACATCATTTCATAAGATTACGTTAAAAAAGGAGATATTAAGCTAAGGTTTATAAATACAGAAGGTCAGATTGCGAACATTTTTACAAAACCCTTAGCTGAAGATTGTTTTTGTCATATAAAGAAACTTGTAAATATGACTAGTTTATGAATATTCATTCATACTACATATGTACTTCACTCCTCTTAAGCTAAAGCTTAAAGCTAAGATTGTGCGAGCCAAATGGATTTGGTTTCTGGAGAAAGTTCCTAAGTGTCAAAGCTTAGAAGCTATTCCAAAAAATCGTATCAAGATAGAATGAAATTTGGCTTAGAAAGATATATTCAGAGTAGATCACCAATTTGATTGAGTAAAAAGGATATGAAAATTAAGTTAAGAAAGATGGGTTCAGTGTTGGTTTAGAAAGGTACAATTAATCAGAAAGATGGCTTGAGTTTCAGATTAGAAATAAAGCTGTGTAGAAGTTGCAACAACTTTGAAACGTGGGCCTAATTGGTAACTTCCTACTCTGTCGTGATGGCACAATCTATTAAAGCAGGAAAGCCAATAGCCTCAAATGATGCTGTTTTTCTTTTGAAAACCTTTCACATCCTTTAACCTTTATCTATCAAATCAACATTTTGTTTACTAAAACCTTTCACATCCCAAGTTATAGTTATTTACTATTCATCTTCTTCTTTTAGAACTCCAACCTTCACTCTCCCTACTTCATACTTAGCCTATTTCTTTATTGTTTTACTTCAGTAAATTATTAAATTTGTAAGCAATCATTTATTCTACCTGATCAAACTTTCTAATACTAAAAATAACTTATACTTCTAACCAAACAGCTTCTACATTCCAAGTTTAAGACTTGAGAAATTTGTTTCGAAAAAGTTTCAGGTCTTAAATATATTTGAAGTACAATTCAACCTCTCTTCTCGTGCTATCCTTATCAACATCTCATACTCTTACATGTCAAAATTTCTCAAGCTTTATCAAAATTTGTTTATGGACATATAGATTGCAAGTCTAAAAATTATAATAATACTTTGAAAATAAGGTAGATCATGACCTTTTATCTACACTTAGCCATGTGACTTAGCTCCTTTAGTTACTGTTTTCTTGTAGAATTTCCATTGACTTAAGCCTCTAGTTAATATGCCATTCAACTTCATTTATCATGAAATTTGGTAGGCTAATATCCATACATCTTAGCTTTCAAAAGAAATTAGTTCCTATGCAAATGGTGTATGTGCTATTATTTGTTAGTTTTCTACAGCAATTGGCTAACTTTCAAACATCTTTGTGATCCCATTTTAATTCAATAAATCTGAAACTTAGTGAGCTAATACTCCTATTTTTCAACTTTCAAATAAAATTGGCCCCATCAAATTTGAATCTACCTAACTCATTTTATGCAATATGTTGTGGGTGTTATTTTGTGTTAGTATTCTACAACAAATGACTAACTTTGAAAAATTACTAGGATCTTAATTCTAATAAATCTAAAATTTGGTGAGCTATCCTCGTGCATGTTAGCTTTCAAACAAAATTGGTCCCACTAAATTTGAAGCTTCATAACTCATTTTATGCAATTTGGTGTACATGCTATTCTATATTAGTGTTCCTACAACAAATGGCCAACTTTTAAAAATTACTAAGACCTCAGTTTAATTCCAATAAACCTGAAATTAGGTGAGCTAATTCTTCTACATGTTAGTTTTCAAATAAAATTGGTCCTATTGAATTTGAAGCCCCTTGACTCATTTAATGCTCTACGTGAACTTACCACTTAACTAGTCTTTCATAATTAGGTTCCCCACTTCCTTAGTCCTTATTTTTTTATGCAACTTGTCTCGTACATTTACCTCAAAGTCCTCACTAGTCGTAGTCCATTTTGTCTTTTCACCTTCTATTTTGAGTCACTTATTCGCAAAAGTTGCCAATTGCCAAGTTTGAGGTTTCTAGGTTGTTATAACATATTCTAGATTCCCTCCATTGTTCTTACATCCAACCCAAACAATTTTTAGACATAAACTAGTCCTAAAACATATTCCAATTAATTTAATTGCATGCAAAGAGATTCATAAGCACACCTTAGCACAAGTCACATAAACACACACCAATTTCAAGAATCAAACATTATCAAACACATGCAATGGAAGATTCACCAAAAGTCTTATAACCTAGAGTTTTTGGGACCACGAGAATGCAACCCTAATCTAAATGAGAAAGGATTCAGCCACCTACGTTAATAGGTCTAATTGTTGCTTGAAAATGAGTAGTAGAACTTCCCTAGCTAAAGACTAAAACCTCTTTCTCTTGCCCTTGGTGGATGCGGCTATTCTAAGGAAAAGCTTTAGGGATTCTTCTTTGTTTCACCACAAAAATGGGTTTGTAATGAAGAGAATTTAGTATGGGTGAATTTTCACAAGTGAGAGGATGGTGTTTTGGTGCTCATTTAAAGCTTGGAAGTGAAGTGCTTGCTGATGATGGAGTGTGGTGAGAAAGGGTTAAAGTGGTGAATGGTGCAAGTGGCTGAAAATGGTGAGAATGAGGATGAGTGAGAGGTTTTGTGTCTTATCATATGGGATTAGTGGTGGTTACGGATGTCACCAAGGCGGTGCGGGGGCGGGGGATCCACGGACAAATATCCGCCCCCATCTCCCACTGTATTTCCTCACGAATACCCATTTTTTACTTTCCCGCGAATTTATGGGTATCCGTGGATATCCGTAGATACTTGTTAGAATATTAAAAATTTAAAAATTTTAAATTAAATATAAATATTCTAATATCATAAAATATTTAAAATAAGCATAAATAACAATCCAATTCCACAATTCAAAATCTAACAATATAATATACTTAAACAAAGATAAACACATAAAATAAGTACAATAATCTAATTTCACAATCTAAATTCTAATAACTAAAAATATTTGAAATAAAAATAGACACATAATAGTAATTTAACTATTAATCTAATATATAATAGTACAAATAAATCTAATTTCTAATTTTAAACCTTAATCCAATCAATTTAAATAACAATAATATTAGCCTAATTAAGTTAATAACTTAAGGGTAAAATGGTAATTTTATATCGGATACCTGCGGATATTTGGATGGTGATCCTCGCTCTCGCGCCCTTTAATATGCGGGTATTTAAAATCTCTACCCCTACTATTCGCAGGGGCAAAATCTTCTCCCATACCCGCCCCATTGTGGGTATCCGTGGGGGTGGATTTTTTTTAACATCCCTAGTGGTGGTGAATCTCATAGCTTCGTGAAGTTGGCCATGCATGAAACCTAATTGTATGAACTTGCAAGGAGGCTAATTCTTTTATAACTAAAACATTAGTCCCTTGTTCATGACTTATTATGTCCCAAGGAAATCCAATTCTATTCCTATGGTATTCTCAAATTAATTTTAATCCCATGACAAATTTATTCAAGGGGCTTTGGGAATTTTTTGGGGTTATTCGAGCTTTTCCAGAGTATTCTCTATGCCAAGTATTCATTTTGTCGCAATTTTATTTGTAAGTAAAATTTTTTAAATATTTTATTTTGGTAATTACGTTTTTAATCCAAATATGTTTATGATCCAAATTCATTTAATTATGAGACTCTAATTACAAATCCCAAAATCAAGGTATTTTGTGAATTACCACTCCTACAATTGGGAATGTTACACCAAGCAGATATATTATATGGATAATTATTTACATATATCATAGTTGTTATCAATTTAGAATATAATTAAATTAATAAATTTTGTGTAAATATCTTTTTAATCTTATAATAAACATATGTTTTAGATATGATAAAAAATATAAAATGTAAGCTTTTAATGATGTGCTTGTATAAATATATTAATTAATTGAAATTTGATACATTTTTAATGTAAAAAGATAAATAAATAATCGAGCACTTAATTATATATTATCACATCAGTAAAAATTTTTAATTCAACTCTATATTATTTTAAAAGTCGTACAAATTGAAACATATAATTAGATGATAATATAAAACTCTTTTATACTGATAATATATTAAAATTAATATCAAATAATTATATATAGCAAAAAATAAATAATAACCAAAGAAGTGAAGAACCGTTTCTAGGGCAGGGCGGACACCATCACCTTTTTTTTTTTTTCCTTTTTGGGTTATAATAATAATAATAATAATAATAATAATAATAATAACAATTGTATAAAAAGAGGCCACTTCGAGTTATAAAGAAGAAGAACGGGAACGGAGCTAGTTGGTGTGGTGAGTGAGTGAGTGAACGTGTAAGTGTAAGTGGAAATGGCGAACGCGCTTCGGAACGTGAAAGTGCCTCCGAACTCGGCGAGTCTGGAGGAAGCGAGGCAGCGAGTGTTCGATTTCTTCAGGACAGCTTGCAGATCGTTGCCCACCGTCATGGAAATCTATAACCTCCACGACGTCGTTACGGTCTCCCAGCTCCGCTCCACCATCGCCTCCGAGATCCGCAAGAACACCCGCGTCACCAATCCCAAGGTCCCATTCTTCTCTTGCTTCTTTTGCAAAATTTTGGAACTATTTATTCCTAAGGGTTAAATACTCATCGGTAATTGATTCATCCTTATTTGTGGATTTTGGGAAAAATTCAAAATTTTGCTTTCGATTTTATCTGTTGCACTTCAGCACCATTCTCTAAATCCATTACTCGTTGAAATAAGTCCTAGAAATTTTTGAACCTGAAAATTTTGTTATCTGAAATTGCGAGATAACCGTAGTTACTTCATTTTTATTTATTTATTTAATTTTATCCAAAAGCAATCTGTATCTATTCTTTGAAGGTGCGAGTCTGGGCTCTTTTATAGTGCTGCATATTGTCTTTATTTAATCATCCTGAGAGAGTTAGAATGGTTGTGATGGCATCATGCTTGGAGTGTTTATTTAAACCATGAGGACAAAATAAAAAAAACCAAGCCTTTTACCACAATCCCAATAGGTTGGATTGTCTAAATGAATCAAATGACACCATTGGGCTCTAACAAAAACCAAATTTCCAATAAATCTTATTATCGGGAAATTTTCGATTCTTATTGCCATCTAGGATAACTAGTTAGAAATTGACTGGTAGGCAGTAGTTTGATAATCAATGAACATGAATGTGAACCAAACTATCTCAGTGCTGCAAAACCTAGTGACTTTTGCTTGTTAGCTTTATGGAGCTTTCATGTTCATTTTCATTGGTGGCTTAGATTAGTTATCAAATTTTATGATTGGCATGTTCCTAATAACAAAAAGATGTTTATGTTCACAGACATTATGCTTCTTCATATAAAATTTTAAATCTCTTTTCATGATTGGGAACATTGCAATTGTTGATTAATTAGCCTTCACTTTCCAAGCAACAATATTTTTTCATTTTAGGTTTTAAAAAACTTGCCTGAAAATTTTTGGGGATTTGACACTGGATTCAACTCAAGGTTATTGGTGCAAATGAAAGAATCCATTTGATACTTTCAAATTGGATTCGGAGCCAACTTGCTTGACTTATGTTTCAACTTTCAAGAGCTATTCCAAAAGAAAGAAAGTCTATTGAGTAATTGACTTGTTTGAATGGATATTCTGCTAGAGATTTTAGTTACCTTACCTATAGAAGGAAGCAATTTTTGTCAATGGAGTAAGTTATGCCTTGGCTTCTGGAGGTTAAAACCTGCTGTATGAATATTCTTGTATAGGTTATTTAGTGTTCTCCAATTGTTGAATTTGTTTTGTGAAAGCGAGTTTTGTTGTGCTATGAATATTTTCGGGCACAATATCAGCAGGTATTTAAAGTCTCTAGATTTAGTTTAGTCGCAATGGTTCTTACATCTTTAATATTGCCATATTGCTTGATTAAACACCTGCAAAATGCAGACAGTTTTCTAATATATAGTTAAGCTTTGTGAAATTCCCTTTCTAATGATTTCTGAATTCCAAATTTCCAATTCATCAGTATGATATGTTGGTTTTCCTAGTCTTTGAATTTAGTGGATATTTTTCTGAGGATAAGTACAGTTTACACAATATATGGTATCATAGATCCTGCATCACTTTGATCTGATGCCATCTTATCAGACTTCAAGAAGGTTGGGGTGTATTACACCTTTAAATGTATCCACGTCACGATAGAAAGTTATGAAAAAGACAGGCTTTGTTTTTCTGGTGTGTAATTTAATTGGCTTGCAAGTTTTGTGCAATTCTGGACCAAATTTTGGCTGCTTCTAGTTGCGGCAACAACAGAATAAGTTGCATTGCCAGATGTTTTCTTCGAGTAGTGTATTTTGATTATTTGAAAGTAATAATTTGTTGTTTTATTATTGTTTTCTCTTGCGCTACGGTATGTTGAATTTTGTTGTACTTCTAGCAATTGAAGGTGCGCTTGGTTTGGCCATTCCTTGCTTTCCATTTTCACTCAATACTGAAAATAGGAGAATAAACACGTTTTGATAGTTGTTTTATTTTATATTTCACAAAACAAAGCCGCCGGTTTTTGAATCTTAGAAGCAGTAAAAAGTTGTATCCGGTATTTTCATTCCTTAAGCTGTGGCCTTTTAATGACATTTGCTTTTATTTTTCTGTCACCTCTCATCTTCCCTGACCCCTCCTCTTTTTCTCTATCTATGTTGTCTCTGTCATGCTTCTCATCTCTTATGCCTTTGTCAGTGACTGCACATCCACCTTCCACCTAACATTAACCAACACCTCGACAAGCCAATGCCATCAAAACAACACCTAAGTGTAGACCTTAGTTCATCATCAAAACTCATCACCTTCTGCACCACGGAGATCTGTGACCCAACTATCTCCGACATTCCATTTGCAACACTATCATCCACCGCATTAGCCCCTTTGCTACCATCCTTCTCGACCTCCATGCACAACCTCCATACAAATTGGGCTGCATAATGTTGACCTTGAAAACAGATTGCCCAAAAAAGAAATAGCAAAGGATTCTATCAAAAAAAGGGGAAGCAAAGAAAACCAAACAAATTTTTGAAAAGTGAAAATTTGGAAATGGGAACTATGTTCAGGAAGTGAAAAATGAGAATGAAAATACGAAACATGTTGAGAAATCAAATGTGCTTGAAGCTATTGTCTTTTTGTAGGTCACCTTATATC
The DNA here is from genome assembly GCA_031439595.1 of Pterocarpus santalinus. Classification (NCBI taxonomy): domain Eukaryota; kingdom Viridiplantae; phylum Streptophyta; class Magnoliopsida; order Fabales; family Fabaceae; genus Pterocarpus; species Pterocarpus santalinus. Next base: position 26,063,426 of record CM062529.1, read on the forward strand.
TTTCCAAATTTATGTCTGCTTAATCTGTAACATCTAAGTTGTCTGGAGTTGTCTGAAGGTGTGTCTAATTCTTCCTTTTCACCCTAAACATGATGAAACTTCCAAGTATGAATTCATGGTTTTCTGTGCTTGGGCTCAGAGCCTCTGATACATACTGGCAAGAGATGGAAACAGAAAAAGAAATAATACTGTATTATTGATGTTCTGGATCTGATATCAAGGTGATATCAGTACCAGGTTCTGCATATGGAAACAGAACAGAAAACTAGAAGAAGAGAGATAAGTCTGAGCAATTCAAGACTGCCCAGTGTTTCCCACTGGCCAAGGCAGCCCTTCCTCTGCTTCTCTCTCACATTCCCTCTTACAAATATTCCCCCTATAACTGAATCACAATTCCCTCCGGTTGCCACCTCAGTGGTTTGTTATAGTGTTTGTGGTTCCCTTATTCTCTGTCACAGTCTACACCCTTTGCAATTTGCATTATGAAATCTTGTCCTTACATATACATTAGTAACAACAGGGGTCCTATCAGCCTCTTGCCGGCCATGCAAAAGAACCCATATATTCTACTTGCATGTATAGTATTCATTCAGATGTGGCCAGTAGGTTATGGATTTAATGCATCAAGGCCAGTAATACATTCAAAGACTTTGAATATTATGTATTAATTTGATGCTTCAGCAAATGCAAAAGAATCTTAGCTATGAAACAAGGTTTTATTATTATCACTAATATCTGTGCACATACAGGTGATTGATATGCTGCTGTTCAAGGGGATGGAAGAGTTGAAGAATGTTGTGGATCATGCAAAGCAGAGGCATCATATCATTGGTCAGTATGTAGTTGGTCGGCAAGGGCTTGTGCACGATTCAGGCACTAAAGACCAGGGCATCTCACCTTTTCTAAAGAATTTCTACAGCAGCAATTACTTTTGAAGTTTGATCATGAGCTGTTCTCTGTTTGCTCAAACTCAAATAAAGAGTCATCTCTGACTGTTTTGTATGTCAATACCGGATAAAGATAACACTATTGCTTCTGGATCGAACTGCTGTATTCATTATTCCTGACTTGATCTAAGAAAGTGATGTTTTGCTGATTGTTGTGCACTTGCGCATGCTGCTGACAAAATTGTCATGTATTACAACTTGACATTATTGCAGACGTTAAAAGTTCTCCCAAGTGATTATATTGGCACAGCATGTTAGAGAGAGGATAATGTATCTTGAGTAATGCCATGATGTTAGGTCCCTACGAGTTGTAGTTACTACTAGTTCCTTTTTTTTTTCTTTTTTTTTTTAAATTACTACATAGTCACCACTCGTTGTTTATACATCATAGTACATTCTGGCATTACATTTCTATGATTGTTTGCCTTCTAGTTCTCCATTTGCAAGTAATTCATTGGATGACAGTTTTGGAGCAAGGGCCCTCTGCGAACAACGTGGAGTTAGCTAGTTATGCAGCAAACTTCTACAGTTTGCTGTTCATTTAACAACACTATTTGCAGCTGGGACAAAAACTGTGAGAGCTATGGTTTGTCGTTGGTGAGTTAGCTTTGGCTGGGTAAGGTCAAATTATCGTGGATGCATGTCGTAATAATTTTTACATAATTTAGCTCGTGGTTTCACCTCTACTGGCTATTCTACGATATTTTAATCCAATTACCAAAGTGACTTTGTTTTAAGCCGTAGGTAGATCTCTCCATCTTGTATACCTATAAAACTACAAAGAACACAAAAAGGGTAAGAGTTGTAAATCAAACATGTCAGTTATTTATTTTGGCCGTACAACTAAGTAGAAAGTAACTTTGATAGCTTCAAGTGATTGGTTAAAAAGATAAAGATGGTTTGGTGATTTTTTTGTCCGTGGAAGATTGTTTAGTTTGGTGCAAGTAGCTTGGTACAAGAAGCAGTTGCAAGACAATGGGAGCTGTTGTTTTCTGTTATTTGCTTTCCATTCCAAGTGGTGATGCCGCCGGTCATGCCTCATTTCCTCTCGCCTGCGATGCTGTGGCCTGTGTTTTTCTCTCCACCTGTGATGCAGCATTCCCTCTCTTTCCGCCACGCCTCATTTTTCCTTCTCCGCTTCATGTTGTCCCTCCATTGCTGTTGTTTGATCTCCGTCTTTCTCCACTGCCGTTAATGCTTCCTTGTCTTTTCTTTTTAATGTAGCTTTCCGGTTATTTTAATGTTTGTTATCCGGTAAATTCGAAATTCTTTTTTTTTTCAATTTTTCATTTCAAGTTACGGAGGTATGGCTGTCTGATTTGTCAACGTTGAATATATAATTGTTTAGAAAACAGTTTAAAATTTAAATGTTGTTAATAAGTTTAAATTAAAAAAAAAAAAAAGAGTTTAGGATTTAGGGTTTTATGCGGGCCAGCCTGGGAACCTGTGGCTTATGTAAGTTGGACGTGAGCTAAGATTTCTATAGCCCATTTATTTTGTGAACCAATTCGGCCTGCCCTGTTGGTTAGCGCATTATACAGTAGGCTCATATGACCCAGGTTGGCCTATATACCTAGTTCGATATACTTGTTTGGAATGATTATACTCAACTAAAATCAGACAAAATCAATTGAATTGGCTAGTTAATAAATTATTTTAAAATGCTAGTCTGCGCTTCCTTTTTTTCACAAAGAACTTAATATATTTTCACATTTTAAAAATATTTTTTTATATTTTATGTTGTTGCTTAAAAGTTACTTTATAGATAGTGTTGTTACATCCTCATAATAATTAATTTAAAATTTCTCTTAATTTAAAATTTTACTCACAGTGACATGGGTTGTAATATATACAATATCCAAGTACTATTAAATAGATGCAAGTAAAATTTTGAATCAGGAGTATTTTCAAGAGCATTGCTTAGGAGGATTTAGCATTTATGTTTATAGATATTATTCAACTCAATCACTTGATTTAACCAATTAAACCTACACAAGAAACCCTTCGCTACTCCAACAAGAATCACAAACCTACACAGGAAACTTTTACTTTTCTTTTCTTGTGTATGTGTGTATGCGCGTGCGCACACATGCAAGACGACGGAAGAATTTTTGGAGGAAAAGGTTAGGGACTAAGCTTAAATTTTAGGCCCAATTTTAACAGGGCGGCAAATTTTGGCAAGTGATGCTTATAATGCTCATAACATATGTTCAGCAAGTTGCATTGATGATAAGTGTTGCACTTCATGATATATTGGGGAGTTACATATTAATTTCTTAGAAATTTAGTAAATTTACTGCCCCTTTTCATATTCTTCACTTTTCATATACTTATTTACCGAGACAAGAAGTTTCAATTCCCTATTAAAAAAATGAATTCTTCATGTATTAACACAGTTTCCCTAATAAATAAGTGTATATAAAAAAAATGGGGTGAAGAGAGTTTCATATCCCTATCAAATATATTGAACTTTCCAAAAATTAAGATATGACTCTTTGGCACTATCATAAATCGAAAAAAAAAGAAAAAGGTTATGAGCATCGCATTCTTTAAGTGCAAATATCATTTTTTTTTTTTATATATGTTTTCTAATCGTTAGTTATTTTTTTGGGTCAATTAATCATTGGTTATCATAATGTGTAAGTTGGCAACTGTTGCATGGACCAAGAAGCCCAACACAAAGATTGCCTTAAAATTGCTATTCCTAGTCACAAACAACCATTACAACTATAGGCCATGGGCTAGTAGCTTGCCTTGGAAAGGTCCAAGTGGGGTCATCAAATTGGACTATTTTGCCTGATAATGGCCAATATGCTTAAAAATAGTTTATGCCCTAACTAATAGCTATATTTTTTGGTATAGTGATAAATACTCGATTTCAATTCTTAGGTAGGCACAAAAAGATGCCTATAGGTACTGTGAGAGATGTTGATTAGAGGGAGCATTATAAGCCCTAAGTGGATTAAATTGAATTGGAGGCCCGATTCCTAAAATGTACAAACTGCTAAAGGCAAGTGCTAGGGAAGGGTGGGGGGATTATTGGCCATGGGCCAACATCATGCCTTGGCAAGGCTCAAGTGGGGTCAAAGTCAAATCGATGCTTAATAATGGCTGATAGGTTTAAGTAATAAGAGTTATAGCCTGACAAATAGCTATAGGTTCTAATACTAATATAGTAAGCATTCAATCTAACAACCACCCATATTGATTTCCACTCATCTCAATGCCAATTCGAAGCTTCTAAAGGAAACTTCTAACATGTTCACAAAAATGTCTAGAGCATCTCATGCTCAAATAATTTTGTTTATATACTTAATCACAAATTTAAAAATTCTAATTAAGTAATGAAAAATTTTAAGCACCAATATTAACAAAAGTTATTTTCCTTGGATTTGGACCATTTAAAGTGAAAAAAACTTATGAAGTGAGAAAGTGAGAGATTAACAATCCTTGAATCACTTAATAGATCCTACTCACAATGAAAATTATTAATCTAAGAGTTGTTCACTCCTTATTTTCTCACTTTACAAATCTCTTCATTTTAAAGGATCTAAATCCATTTTTCGTACACTATTTAAAATATAAAATCATGTGTTAAGATATAAAAAATCTAGTTAAATTAGTGAAGAATCGAAAATCTGAACTTTAAAAATGAGAATTGAAATTTATTTTGTAATTCGCTTTTTTCTTTCCTTACTTATTAAACTAAAAACCTCAGAGTGCAACACTTGATTTTCTCAATACAAAAATATACAGTAAAAAAACCTTTGCACCTTTTGTCAGCATGAAATGCTCTTACGAGCATTATAAAAAGCTCCCCTTGACCCTTGTAAATAACAATCCCCAACTCATTGTAAAAAGGTACATTTATTCTCTTTATGTCATTTCTCTCAATTTTTCTTTGTATTCTTTTGAACACTAGTGTTTTGACTTTGCCTCTTAACTTTCCTCACTGGGAGCATTCCCACAATCACATTCATGGAACCTGAAGGACAGAAGTTTCTCCCAATAGCAAAAGAACAAGGAGTAACAAGTGAATGAGCAAAGGCAACGGCGTTAGAAAATGTAAAAGGAAAGAAAATGTCAAGCTGGTACAATAATAAAAGAATGAACTCAGCCACTTCCCCGAACTTCAAAGTTCTATAATATAAATTCAGATCCATAGAAAATCTATGGCAACTGAACCAACCATTAAAATTTGTCATATAGTACAACTATTTCTGTGTTGAAAAAAAAAAAAATAAAAAAATAAAGCCCTTCAGCAGCAATTACAATGGACAATATTAGTAATAAACAAAATACATACTTCTTGTCACCGACTATGTGACTCAGTGAAGCGATAGTATTAGCGATACCAAGACTACAACACAGGAAAACTTGTGAAAAACTATGTTGACCAAGTAATTGCAGGTGAAGGAAGGATCCATGAAAATTAACTTGACAGACTATTTACCACACCCATCAATCTCTTGGGCGGGCCAGCCAGAGCGAACTGAGAGCACGCAGCCGTGAAAAGTAGTCATGTATCGCAAGGAGTGCACGAGCTGATTGGCGAGTTGTCAGTATACGGTGCATTTGTTGCAGAGTTTGCTGGCGCAGATTGTCAGCCTTATAACCATAACCACCACAGAAAGTAGGCCATAGTAAGATACTTTAATAGGGCTGGTATTATAAACAATATTGACATGAAATCCAGGTTACAAGAGCATTTTATTGGTTCTTTATTGTTAGGGGCAAGGGATAAGACATGCATAACTAAATTGAACCAGAACGAGTTTAGCAGGGCATGCAAATGATCTATGCAGCAGTGCAACGAAGCTAAATTTCCTTGAATTCAGATAAAAGCAACAAGGCAGCACTGTAGATGACAAATCTAGTCACACATGACACTTGCAGATGCAAATTTTACTATAAACCAGTCCCAACAGTTTTATCAATTCAAATTCTCATGCCTTTCTTCGACTGCAAAAAATTTTATGGCAGGGGAGCATTTCTATTTGGTTTTGAGCAAGAAGATAATCATCAATCGTAAATAATATTGGGAATTGGGAAACCAAGGTTGAAGCATAAGTGATTCCTCAATTATTCTGGAAAAATGTGTACAACATTATTTGCACACAAGTGTGAGTAAGAAAAATTTACCTGTCGAATAAACCCCTCTAGTGTCCCAAGCTTACCCATGGCCATTGCCATTTGACCCATGTAATTTGCCACATTCCCTGATGAACCGGATGAGTTTTGTGCTCCAGTGGATAAGGTCTCAGCGAGGGACTGTTGCAATGCTTCCATGCCCTGAGATAATGCATCTTCTGCTTGTTGGGAGGACTCCTGCAAGTTTGTAATACCCAACAGCTGCTGCTCTGTGAGAGGTTCCAATTGACTTACCAGGAGCTGCAACCAAATTCATGCAACTCAAGTCAGGGGTAAGGAAACAGAAATAAAAATTCAGTTGTCACAGGACCATTTAGATATGACCCATCTTTTTTTGACATAGTAGGGATATAAGCATTAATAGTAGAAATTATCATGAGTAAAATAAAATGGAACATCTTTAATATGACCCATCTTCTTTTTTTGACCTCTGTGGCTCAGAACCATTTAGATATGACGCATCTTCTTTTTTTGACACTTAGTTCCCAAAACCCAAGCACATTCTCTGTAATATTTATATATCTTCAAATTAAGTCAGAGTCAGGGTTCATTGATTTTGACCTGCCAAAAAATTAGCCAAGTACTAGCAGAAGGCAGAATTTACCCAATTTTCAAAAGCATGCAGGATACAAGAGTTATAGAAAGGCAATATAAAAGAAGTTCAAATTGTAGTTATATATAGATAGAGGGGCAGAAGCAAAAGATTATTACAGAATTGGTTATAAGCTCAACAAAACTGCTGAAGGTAAGAAGACATTATAGAGGAGAAGAACAAGCAGATCACCAGTAATTAAAATTCAAACCAGTTATGGATGTTCATAACTTTACTTGGAGATAAAAAGGAATGCCAGATTCCAGGAAAAGGTAAGAGAAAATAAATCCCACATTCCCACCTATCTCTTATTGCATTTTCTACCATCTAATCTAACCCTTATCTAATATCTAATTTGTGTGGAGGAAGCAAGTAAATCTAACCCCATCCTTATTCCAAGCAAGGTCAAACCTCACAGATACACCACCAGCGGTATCAATAGCAGTATTCCCACATCCCCGCCAGTAAGTCTTGAAAAACTAAGTCCAATGTAATACAGTAGCAACATTCATATAGATTCTTGATCAACTAGCATTATGGGGCAGCAACTACAAATATACACAACAAACCAACATAGCACGTGTATATAATTACTCTTTATGTTGCGAGGAAAACTACTGCTCAGGAACACCCTTTATATTTTCCGTAAACCATGAGTATCAGAAAGAGAATGGTCGGCCTAAGCTCACCTTGAGGAGTTCAGATGACCGAAAACCACCTAGCCACATAAAACACCTCTCAGCAGGTGTTTTCCACATACCAGACAACAAATGGAAAACATCGGCCTTAGCTGCAATGCCTTTCAGCCTAAAAATCTCATCATAGTGTGCCAATATACCATCAACAATCATTCGAAGTTCAGTGTCACTTGCATGGGAATTTACAGCTGCTCTTAGCTCATTAATTTGCCGATTCTGCTCTTCCAGCCACCTGGTATATTCAGCATCAAATTGCATTGCCCCTGTGAAACAGATGATGATTATGGTTTACCTATCATAAAAGCAGAGGAAAATGTCTACTGGAATAATTTGTTACAATTTACAACATAACAAACAAAATTATATAACTATTACAACAAGTCTTGCTCCACTAGGTCGAGTCAATTACATGCACAAGACAATGTCAGTGCCTTATCGTAATCCATTAAAATATAAATCTTTTTAAATGGTTTAGCTATAGTTTCTCTTGGTCTCTGTCTGCCTATTGCTAGTGGACTACTCTCCGCCTAATTTACTATTACCAAGAGTTTTCACATGCCTTCACCTCATATAACCAATCCACTTAAGGGGAGATTGTACTTGCTTTTCCACAATAGATGCTATCTCAACTTTCTCTCTAATGCATTCATTTCTAATCCTATATTGTCTAATGCTACTCATCCAACAAAACATCTTCATTTCTGCAACATTGACCTTACTTCCCTGTTGGTTTTATAAAGCCCAACATCCAGTCCCATACAACATCGCTGGTCTCATAGATGTGCAATAAATTCTCTCTTAAGCTTGAGTGATACTTTTTCATTACAAACAACACTCGAAGCATTCCTCCATTTCAAGAATATTATTTATAAATGTTTCTATATTCAAACTTTTAGAATGAGTAACATATTTTAGAAACAAGATACCATTTCCACTCAATGAATGTGCTTGATCACCCGAACTTGATATGAAGATTCCCTGCAGGAAGAAACAAAGAGATTTTGGTTTAAAATTGAACAAGACTGCAAGGAAACGTAATACAGAAACCAAAGGAGAGAGAGAAAGAGCAGACAATTAAGGCAATCTAATAGCAAGGATTAACTGAATCTCACCTGCTGCCTAGCTCGCTGAAGCTCTTGCTCTAGTTGCGTCAGCTTCAAACGACTACTTTCCAACTGTTGGACATAGGCCTATGTATAACAGCCACAGGTGCATTAAGAAAATGAGCTTACAGCATCATGTCTTGCATTTAAATTACCAAGAGGGAAATATAACATAATTATTTCTTACAACTATCCCAAAGGCCAAATAACTTAAAACATTACAAGGGAATCACTGGATCCAACTATATAGCAATTACATATGAGAAAAAAACAAGCATAGCAGTTCTCTAGCAGCACAACACTGAAAAAAGAAACAACTCATCAATTTCCAATTCTTTTCCCATGAAACACCAAGTAAACCTAAGCATTTTCTCCCTCTCAAACTATCTCTATCCAATTTAACTGAAGGAAAATTGAAGTAAGAGTAGCTTTCTAGCAAACAAAGATAGTGAAAATAGTCTTTAGAGGAGGAAAGCCTGATGTTGGTATTCTCAACAGAATTCCTTTCTGATCAATATGCCCATTTTTGAATTACAGAAACAAAGGAAAACAAATTGTTAATAGCACAGACATGTCATCATGCAGTCATGGACCAGATAAAAGTATGGGAACAAACGACATGAAATAATATGCCTCAACAAACTTCACACCAACTTCACAGAGCAATATTCATGAAAGCTTAAAAAATCATGGAGCATGGCACATAGAGAACTTTGATAAGGAAATCCAAGTATGAGAGAAGGAAAAATCGGTGCTAAGTAATTAAATGAGACAGAAATAGTGGACTCACAAGGCAAAAACAAAAAAAAAAAAAAGGAAGGAAAAGAGAAAGTTTGTAGATTCAGAAATAGAAAATTGTATGTTTATAGTGTAAGAGCTAGTTAGAATTATCTAATTTTTAATGAAAAATTTTATTAACAATTCAAAGTCCTAACAATGCAAGCAGGAAAGAATCTATGACATTCTTCATATAGTACTGCAAATCTTATTTAGGACTTAGGAGCATTAGGAGCAACTCTCTAGTTCATGTAGATATTATTAGTTGATGAATTCAGAATTTCGAAGGAATGATTTTGACAACTATTATCAAGGGCCCAAATGTTTTAGCTTTTTGTTAAGAAAAAGTGCTTTTTTAATTAAAAATATCTAAAACAAATTGAGATAAATAGATAAGTTCCCCCCCCCCCCCCCAAAAAAAAAGAAAAGTGAAAACAAAAAAGTTGTTTTTGGTACTTTTATCATAAACTGGGAAAAATAGCTTATGAGAAAAGCTAACAAAACGCTATATCATAGAATCACATTTTTTAAAGCTGAAAAACACAACCTCATTTTGATCCTGAAATTAATTAATACACATTAGTCATAACCAAATTGCAGCTTAAGAAAATAATTTATATCGATGGAAAGATTACCTAGTTCTCTTGCAAGTTTCCTAGAATGGTCACATTTGTACTAGATAAAAAATTTTAAACCTATATCATGGACAAGCATGACACTGGGTCTGGGTGAACCAAATTTTATCATTGATTCTTATTTAATATCTAGGGTTGAAGTGTTAACTTCTGCAAGCACTAGGTAAAGAATATCATCAACCTGGTTTCAAAACAGTGAAATAGAAAGGAATGGAAAAGGAACCACATGGAAGTATTTTAAAAACCAAAAATGTACAATACCATATACATTAGCACAAGCAAACAAAAAATGGTCTGAACAGTCTGATTAGACAACTGTTGATAATGGGCTGATGAAAGGTCTAACTGTTGGTGGGGAGCAAGTGTTAGTCTCCCATCTCCAGTTTGCTAATGACACAATTTTCTTTTTGGAACAAGAAGGAGATTCTTTTGTCAACATTTTAAATATTCTACGTTTCTTTAAAGCTATCTCGAGTCTTATGATTAACTTGGCCAAAGACGGTTTAGCAAGGAATTAATGTTGATATTCAAACTATGAATGCTTTCGCTTCTTTGGTAGGATGTTGGTGCTTTAATAGCCCCTCACTTATCTAGGTATTCCTTGGGAGCTAATCCTCGAGCTTTATCTTCTTCGGATCTTGTGGTGCGTAAGATTTGTAAAAGAGTAGATTGTTGGAAAAGGGCTTATTTATCTTTGGGAGGTAGGATCACTCTAATTCAATCATGTTTATCTAGCATTCCCTTATACTTCCTCTCCCTCCTTCATATTCCTATGGTGGTCGCCCAAAATATTGAAAAACTCGTGAGAGATTTCCTGTGGTCTGAGGTTGGGGAATCTAGAAAAGGTCAACTTGTTGGTTGGGAGGTTTTTGTAAACCTAAGAAGGAAGGGGGTTTGGGCTTGGGTAATATAGTAGCTAAGAACAAATCATTTGCAGCTAAGTGGCTTTGGCATTTTCCTCTACATTCTAATTCTTTATGGCACCAAGTCATTCGAAGTAAATACGGTTTGCACCCGAATGGTTGGAACACCAAATCCACAAGTAGAGTAACTCATAACTATCCTTGGAAATTCATCTCTCAAGAGTTACCCACTTTTTGTTCTCTCTTATCCTTCCGCTGGGTAATAGTTCTTGTATTAAATTTTGGGAAGATATTTGGGCAAGTAGAGTACCCTTTTCTGTTACCTTTCCTCGGCTTTTTTTGCTTATCCTCCCTGCACAATGCCTCTATTTGTCAATTTTTTTCTCACGATAACCTCTCTTGGAACTTTCATTTTATTTGAAACTTGAATGATAGAGGTTAATGAATTAGAGTCCCTTCTTCCTTTGCTTAATCCTATTCATCTATCCAATATCGCAGATACTAGGATTTGGACTGTTTGACTCTTCTGGTATTTTCTCATCTAAATCTTATTTTCAATTCCTGACTTCCTCTCCTAACATAGACAGGTTTCTCTTGAATAAACTCATTTGGAAATCTAAATCTCCCTCTAAGGTCAAAGCTTTTGTTTGAACCGCTGTTCTTGATCAGATTAATACTAATGACATGCTCCAGAAGCACAAGCCCCTCATAGCTTTGTCCCCTAACATGTGTATAATGTGCGGTTTAGATTTCGAATCTGGGGCTCATCTTTTTTTGCATTACCCTATGGCGAGATCTCTTTGGATCAGGCATTTTGGGATCTTTGGAGAATCATGGGTTTTCACTAAGAATATTCATCAGTTTCTTCTCACTAAGTTCGGAAATTTTGACTCTTGTAAAGAAGCTAAGATTCTATAATAGATCTCAGTTTTTGCAGTGCTCTGATGTATTTGGTTGGAAAGGAATTCTAGGATTTTTAATAATTCCTTTTCATCTATTGACTTTATTTGGGATAGGATTACTTTTTTGGCTTCCCTTGGTGCTCAGGTCATGGTTTGTTTAATAGTATTCCTTTAGTTAATATTCAAAAAGATTGGCATGCTTTATTACATGGCTCATCTCTTTAGGTCTTAGCCATATCTTTTGTGCTCAGGTCATGGTTTGTTTAATAGTATTCCTTTAGTTGATATTCAAAAGGATTGGCATACTTTACTACATGGCTCATCTCTTTAGGTCTTAGCCATATCTTTTGTATCTATGTGAGGATGTCTCATCCTCTTTTGTACATTCCCTTCTCTTCTAATAAAATTTCCTTTTCTATCCAAAAAAAAAAAAAAAAAAGAAGTCTTGTTAGACATTTTAACCAAGCAAAAATTGTACAATACCATACACATTAGCACAATCAACAAAAAAAATGGTCTGAAAAGTCTTGTTAGACATTATAACCAAGCATAAGGTTATGTTAATCTTCAAGTTAAGATATAATTGACACTTAGAATGAGAATAATGGACCTTCTTTAGCTTCCGGAAAGGAAAACTAAACAATTAAAACAGGAAATTAGCATTTGGCACATACTGGCCTTGTAGGCTCCTGTAATATATAGCCAGGACCAATTGATATTGTTATTGTTAGAATATATGAAAATATATCATATTATCTTTAATTCTTTATCATATTTTAGAATACCATGGAGTATCTTACATCATATCTTAGAATGTTAAGAGTATCTTAGATGATCTCTTTGGATTGACTTCTATATTTCCTTATATCTCATGATTTGTCCCCATATTTAATTAAGATTAGGATTCTAGTATTTTTATAAATAGGGATTGGTGCTTTGTCGTTAGTACTATTTTGTCATTCATAATAATACTTGGGCATTAATTAAGATTAAGATTATAGTATTTTTTTTGGATTTTGGGTATTATTTTGTTGGTTTTTGCTTTTGAACCATGAGTAAGATGATACGAGTTTTTGATTCTGTGATTGGTAATAAAATTTGAGCTGGGTCAAAGCTGGAGAAATTCCCTTTCATGTTTTCGGCCTCTTGTTGGACATTTGTTGATTCCAGTATGATTTAGCATTTCAAAGTGCGCTGGTCCTGGATTGTTTTCACTCATCCTAGTCAGGCCCCACACTGATTTTGACCATCCCAGTCTGGCCCCGGTCTGTTTTTGGCTGTCCCAGTCTGGCCCTGGTTTGTTTTCGGTTGTCCCAGTCTGGCCCTGGTTTGTTTTTGGCTATCCCAGTCTGGCCCTGATATGTTTTCAGCTGTCCCAATCTGGCTTCGGTTTGTTTCCAGCTGTCCTAATCTAGCCCTGGTTTGTTTTCCACTGTCCCAGTTGTCACGCGTTTGTTTACAAGTCCCAGTCCAGCCCAGTTTATTTTCCATAGTCCCAGGCCCAGATTGTTTTCAGCAGTCCCAACTCCAAGTGTTTTAAGAAGTTCAATTTATATTTCTTACTATCAAGGGCATATTTGTAACAAGCCTCAAACTTTGTAAGTGTTCAATTGAGGGGGAATATTAGAATATATGTGAACATCTCATATTATCTTCATCATATCCTAGAATATCATAGAGCATCTTAGATCATATCTTATAATGTTCAAGAATATCTTAGATGATTTCTTAGGGTTGGTTTCCGTTTTCCATATATTTCATTATTTGTTCCTTTATTTAATGAGGATTAGGATTCTAGTATTATTATAAATAGGAATTGGTACTCTGTCCTTGGTATCACATCATAACATAACATATCAGTATATTATCCTATTATTCTTGGTCCCTATTCTCTCCTCTTTCTTTTTCCTACCTAAAACCCATAATCCCAACAGTTATACTAGAGGCAACCTTGCTGCAATCTTGAGTATTTTCATGTTCCTTCTTGTGTCTAGAATTATCTTATCCTTCTTTTTCTATACTAAAAATTGTATACTAAAGCTGAATCAGCATCCAGTGCACAGTCAAGCAGGCCCATATAATCTGTAGAGGGAAACAGATCATCCAACTACATATAACCACATAGATGACAATATATGGCAGAGAGAGAATTATAACTAGACATCTTCCATAAATTTTCCATATACCAAAAAAAATCAACTCATGTTTTTCAATTATTATGACATATAGCAATAGTATATGAGCATACAAGAAAATATGCATACTTATAAAAATAGATATTAACAAAAGAATATAAGTAAATATGATTCCTACTTTTTTCCTCAATCGGCTTTTTCTTGCAGCCTCACGATTTTGAGCTAGCCTGCGGAGACTCTGCAATAATGCATTAAAAAAAAAAAAATAAGATAAAATCACCATGTAACGATTGCCATTTAGAATTGTAGATATTACTGAAGTGATAAAATTTTAAATATATTTAACCTTCTGATCGTTTTTATCCTTTGATCTGTCGCTCGAGTCAGAAGCCACAGCAGCAAGGGACTGCAAATATATCATGGATCAAATGTTAGACTGTTTAGGAAATATACTAATAAACCTTCCACTTGGATTTAAGGAGCAGCCCAAAAAGACTTATTCTCATGCATTATGTTTAGATACTATTTTGATTTAGAAGAATCATGCAGTTAGATCCCTGTTGACAAGTTCAATATAAACTGGTTACCGATGTGAAAATGCAGAATAGGGACTCGTCCACTCATCAATTAAACAAGGGATTAAATAGCATGAAAGGTAAAGAAACATCACCCGTTGATTCTTGTCATCAGTGTCAACATCTGTAGAAATATCAGTCCTTGGACTGGCATCTGCCATGGCAGACTCTTCCTGCTTTTCTGTATTACCAACTAATATGGTGAGAGGATTTGATGATTGAACGTTTTGTGATTGCAAACTATGCAGCTCTCTTTGGTTCGTCAGTAGGCTTTTATCAAGAGGAGTTGGCAACTAAATTAAAACAAAAGAAAGAAAAGTTGGAAATAAGAAACACTGTAGCCAGATAAAAAGTCACCTTATTTACCAAAGCTGGAAGTTCGTTAGATGAAAAGGACTACAAACTCACCCTATCAAGAGTACCAATGTGAGCGGAATCTGGAGAAATTGTTTGGCTACTAACTTTTAGTGAGTTAAAAGCTGAGTCTGAATTATATATCAGAAAAAATCATAAGAGAAGGATAGGCTGGGAAAGCCTATGTTTCTTAGCAAGAATTAAAAAACAAATTAATCAGGTCATAAACATTGATACCAAACTGATCAGCCAACAGTAATATCATGAGTACATTTGCACAGGTGTGTCTGTCTGTCTCAGTGCAATTATTCCTTTTTCTTAATGCTATCTTTGCCAAGTAGCAAATAAGTAGTTATGCATTGACAGATTGCAAGGAGCAACTATTGCATAAAGGGCAACCTAGTGCACAAGGCTTTCCACTTGGTGGGGTTTGAGGAGGGTAGATGTACATAGCTTTACCCTGCAAGCGGAGAGGTTGTTTATAGGATTTGAACACCTCTAGGTCACAAGGCAACAACCATAGCACTGCACCAAGACTCACCCCCTCAAAGAGCAACTATTGCATAGTTTCAGAAATTTTTTAGTTGAATAAATAGTAAATAAACATCATTTAGACAAAAGGAAAAAGTCCTACAAAGATGATTTGATGCATCATGTGATGTAATAATAATAACATAGCATACCCTATGTATGTTTTTTACATATAACGTTCATTATGTTGAATTACAGGAATACTTACTTCTACTCAGGTCAACAGCATCCTCTAAGCAGTATGACTGATCAAATGTTCCAAAGTCAGAAATACGAAAAGAATCAGTTGTGCTCCCCTCTGTGTAGCTGAAAGGCATATTTTACCAGAATTAGGCAAACACAAGTCAGTCCATATGTTTCATTTTAGAGAAAAATCATATAAAAACAGAAGTTGTTTGGAAGTTGATCAATGGAAAAATCAAAGGACAACATAGAATCAGTTTTCCCAACCCAAATTTATTATTTTCCTTTTCATGCTGCATACTCTATTCTTGCTAAAACAAAATTGAAATTTCTATTAATTAGAGTTAGTTAAGACATTATGGAAATGGAAACTCTTGAGTAAGAGAGGAATGAGAAAAATATATGGAAACCATGTGTTTCAACTGCACAGCGGCTGCTTAATATATAGAACTATTTTAATAAGGGAAAAAGAGTATTTAGACCCCATGAGCTTTTACCCATTTTGCAAATTGTAAAGGTTTTAAAGTTCATGGTTATTTGCAAAAGGATAAAAGTTTAGGGCAACTTCATACTCGTACTCTTTTTTCATAATAAAGACATGATTACAATCACCCTAGTTATATGATACAATTACCCTAATTATACAATATGGTTATAATCACAAGATATGATCAGCCTATACAATGAAGCTAGACACTATATACGACACTCCTCCTCAAGATGGAGCATATAGGTCACATGCATCAAGCTTGTCAGAAAGACAAATTATTTAAGGACCACTCAAGGACTTAGTGAGAACATCTTCTAATTGACCGCTTGAATTTATGAAGCTAGTGATAATGTCCCTAGATAAGAGTTTCTCTTTGATAAAGTGACAATCTATCTCAATGTGTTTGATCCTCTCATGAAAAACTAGATTAGAGGCAATACATAATACAACTTGATTTTCACAAACAATTGTCATTTGCATGATTTCCCCCTAATTGAAGTTCTTTAAACAGTTGCTTTAGCCAAATGAGTTCGCAAGTGGTAGATGCCATGACTTGATAATCTGCTTCAACAGATGAGTGGAATCGAATTGCTTTGATCAAATGGCAAGAAGTGGCTGCAAGGTCAAGTGCTCCAACTTGAGGTAGGGTGCTGTAAATATTGCCCAAATTCATTGTGTAGGCTAACAATATCTTCCAATTATAGTCATATCATACAATTAGGGAAACTATAATATGTGGATTTATTGCATCAACGCCCTATAGCACACAACTATTGTGAAAATCTCTTTTTGGGGGGAAAAAATCAAATGCATTTATGAAGAATAGCTGCATAACAGCATAAGTACTACTAATTCCGTTTGCTCTCCAACCGAAATTTTATTTCTTTATTTATTTATTTATTATTTATTTGATAGAGCTCTCCAATCCAATTATATCTTGTTTTGATCCACCTACTTCTCAACACAAAATATTCTTCTATTTATGTAAAATTAGCTTAATTAAAGATACTCATTTTAAGTTCTAACTACAATCAAGCACTCTATCACATACTGTACTTGGATGAACTTTCTCAAGATAACATACTGTTCTCAACATGTTAAGTTTTAACCTAGAACGGAAAACATTGAATGTAACTTCTCACTCCAACCACCCAAGGGAAAAGCTTAACACTAACCCAGTGCACTAATGTAGAGAGAAGCAAACTGAATTTGAATAAAAAGATTATCATTTGGTTGTTGTAATGGTCTGCTAGCAGAAGGAAAAATGATGGAAGCCCTATGCTCTACAAAGGCATAACAGGTATTGTTAGGATGCTCGATATCATCAGCTCTTATAGAAACTAAACAGTGCAGCAAAATAAATTTTAAATAAAGAAGTCTAGCCAGCATATCTGTATTATGTCTATTAAAATTCATCTAGCCTCATACAAGGTCTATAAAGTTTTAGAAGCTATCTAATGCGAAATAGTTGAACTCTACGAAGAGGGACCACCTTGGACTGCCTAATAAGTATAGACAAGTAGGAGGTTCTCAGGTACTCACAACACTGAACACAGTATATTTAGTCCATCAAAATGTAACATACTTATGTTAACCAATGAAAATACCATAATGAGCTATAACTTAATTGAAAACAAAAGTTAATTGGCATGCTTCAGCCTCTCCAACCGAAGCAGAAGGCTTTTACATTAAACCTAGGGCAACTGTGCTACATCTGTGAGTGCAGTTGCCTAGGTGGTTTGCTGAAATTATCTCTGGACATAGCCCCTAGAACCTTGAATCAAAAACTGAAGGAGAAGAAGGGTACTCATCTCCAATCAGAAAGGCATAAAGACCATCTTCAGCACCAATAATTTTCACATAGTTTTATTCAAGCAAACAGGAAAGTATAGCAGAACTCTTTAGTATCTGTTCCATATTCTAAACCCTAAATAACTCAGAAACATTAGATAAATAACCAACTTTTACAACAAAAAAATTCAGCATAAAAATAAAAGTTAAGAATGATTGACCAAGAAGTTTGTCCCTACATATTAAAACCCTACACTATCTGAGAGAACAACTGCAAAGAGGAAATATATATATATATATATATATATATATATATATATATACCTTGCATTGGCAATGGATAACGGAGAATCGAAACTCGGCATCCCTCTTTGTGCTCCTTTCTCATCTTCAACACCAACTCTAATTCCACTCCCCATACACCATAATCACCATCGTATCCTCAATTCCACTGCTGAAACCCCAAAAACAAATAACAAATTCAACAACAAAATTGTTACTTCAGTAAAGTGAGAACCATAAACGGCTTAACTCTCAGAACTTCTAGAAAGTAAAAGCCAATCAGAAAATTAAAAAAAAAAAAAAAAAAAAAGAAGAGGTACAACCTTGGAATGGATGAAATGGATTCAAATCAGGAGAATACAGGCAATACCACAAACAAAGACAGAAGAATAGAGTCACAAACTTGTATACAACCAAAACCCTTAGCTTGGAGTAACTGATGAGAGCAAAATACAAATAACACCTGTCACAAAACAGCAAAATTTAGCACATCCATGTGTACCCACCACAAGCCCCAACTCTCAGAAAACGAGAAAACAACACTGAACACCCCGCCAACTAAAAGTGCTTCAAAGTCAAAGCAGCACCAGCACACTTTGACAGGAAAAAGACCAATTTGACACCAACCCAGTTACTCCTCCTAGATGCCCAAATGAATAATAATAATAATAATAATAATAATAAGATTAAAAAAACCCAAATCCAAGCTCAACAAGATCAAAGACTCAGAATCACCTAGCCCCAGTTGCAGTAAATTCCAGCATGAACAAAATGGTTTTTGCTCATGCAGCTTAAACTAATAGCACAAAAATGAACCAAACTCACCTTGGAATTCTGATGATGATGACGATGAGTAATGACGGTGTGTGTTCAACCTTGTTTGTTATTACTGGATTGGATTATTGGATTAAAGTAAAGGAACGGGGGAAGAGAGAGAAAGAGGAAAGAGAATGAGACACAGATGATTCCAACCTCTAGATGTCTTCTTGTGCACAAATCTTCCACTTTCTGATTCCTAATGATTCTTTATTCTTTAATTACACTTCTATAATAACGTTTTTGCTCTTTAATTACAATAATTTGATGGTGTGTCATGTGTCCGATACGAGCAGGACACCTATACACGTAGACGCCAATACAATACATGTCTGATATACAGTATTATTTATCTTATTTGAAAACTATTACTTTTTGATTCAAGTATGGATTGGACACGGCTGCAGATAGTTCAAATATCATATGGGCACGACTAATACTGTGGAATAAAACAAAATTTTAAAATCTAATTTTATTTAAAAAAATTTTAAAATATTAATAAAAATAAAATCCCATATTTTTATAAGGAAGATTGTTTTATATTTAAAAAAAATTTAAAAATAATAAAAATTGATAATTTAATATCATAAAATATTATCTATCCGTATCGGTTTGTATATGTAATTCCTGCGCCGTTTACTTTATTTTTTTTAGCTCCAAATTCTTTTCTAATTTGTTTTAACTTTTAACCTTGTCAGAGGCAGTAGATACTAGATATTAGTGATAGATATATTGTCGCAGTAAATGTCTCTTTTGCAGCTTAGTTTCAGTGTGGAGCTATCATCCTCTAGAGGCCGACATACCGCCTGGTATTATGCACTGGCTTCAATTTTAAAGGGAAGAACAAGAGTAATACCTTTAATTCATCATCGAAAAAATTGTGAGACATTATTTTAATCTTCAAAAAAATTGTGATATAAATTTGTTTTTTGAAAAAATTATAACATCAATTTAGTCATCAAAACAATAAAGCCTATTTCAACTTAATCCAAAAGATTTAAAGAATTTTGGATTAATTTAAAATGAATTTTAATTTTTCAATAACCAATATCAGAAATTTTTTAAAAACTAAATTGATATCCTACAACTCTTTTAACAATTAACTTGGGATTTTACATGAAAAAACAATTAACCCTCTAAATTGGAGGTTACATGCAATTTTATTCACAGACTTTTAAAAAGGTAAACATCAACCATTGAATTTTTTTAAATATACACTTTAGTCTTTTTGTTAAATTTTCTCTATTATTAATGAAAAATATGTATACTATACTCCTAAAATTTGAGTTATGTGTACTTCAATCTTTAGACTTAAAAAATAATGTGCAACCTGATACTTTAAATTTTCTTAAACATGTGTTATTTCCATTAACAATAGATGAAAAAAATTAACGAACGAATCGATTTGCACAGATAGAAAATATAAGGGGTCAATTTGTACCTTTTCAAAATTTTGGAGATAAAATGTATATAACCTATATTTCAAAAGTAAAGCATTTTCTCCCCCATTTTTGGGATGTTCATCAAATCAAATTAACTCTACGAACTTGAAAATCTAAATCGAACAAATGAAGTTGGTTCAAATTGGTCTGCATAATCAATTTATTTCAATATAAAACAAATCAAAATCAATTATTTTGGTTGGATTTTGAATTTATGATTTTTAAATACAATCACCCAATCAACACATTTTTATTTAATTTTAAACTTTCAAAGTTTTGTACTGAAGCTTTTAGCAATAAGGTTATCTATTTATTATTTTTTTTGTTTGCACTTATTTAAGGAATTTATCTATTCATCCCATTAATTATCAAATATCTTATTACCAAACCTTACACTATTGTCAATTGCTATAACAACAAAAGCTTAAAAAATATATTTATTTTTAACTTTAATAAGATGATCCGAACCAAACTAAGTCGATCTTGATTGAATTAATTTGGTTTGGATTAGTTGAAAAAAATTTATTGCTAACTCGGTTGGCAAGATAAAGGCCTTGTCACCTTTGTTGAGGCTCATGCAGGTCGAAGAATTCATTTGGGGTAGTAAATAGCAAGATGCTTTTGAACAAATAAAAAATTACTTAGCAACATCTCCAGTGCTAACACCACCAGCATTTGGAAGGCCTCTCAAGTTATATGTATCAACCGCTGAGGACTCCATTGGAAGCTTGTTAGCTCAAGATTCAGAGGATGGAATCGAGCGGGCTATTTACTATTTGAGTAGGCTGCTAAATGATGCTGAAACTAGGTACACTATAATAGAAAAATTGTGTTTATCATTATTCCATGCATGTACAAAATTGGAGTATTATCTATTGCCTTGAGAGCTGTTGGTAGTTTGTAAGATAGATAGAGTGAAACATTTACTAAATCGACATGTCCTTCAAGGAAGGTTGATGAAATGGGTCATTAAGCAGAATGCATTTGCTCTAAAATATGTGCCGTTGAAGGCCATAAAAGGATAAGTGTTAGCCGATTTTTTAGTACAACATCCCTGTACAGAAGTATAAAACCCATTACCCGAGTATCAAGGTTATGTGTAAATTATAAACTATGGACTCTGGCTTTTGATGATTCAAAATATCAAAAGGGTGTTGGTGCCGGATGTAACACCCTCCTAAGACAAGATTACGCTTAAGTCATGAGCACCATACCGGAGTTGTTATCATTATCTGAAGGATTCGCCTCGACAAAGAACTTCACCCGCCCTGGAAACTTCTAAAATCATCCTGAGACAACATGGAAATAGGAGTGAGAATTATAAAATTCTCAAGAGGGATTCTCTAATCTTCATACATAGTGTCAATCATGGTCGCTCTGGGCTTGCTTTGGTTTATTTGAAAATAGATGAACATGCAAAGACAAATTGTTTAATTTTACATTTCAAAAATGTCTTATCCAAGAAAGTTCATTTTTACTCATATATCGTCCTTTGGGAAAATGTACACAAGATTATTTCATGAATAATACCCGGATAATAACTTCAACATATAAAACGCATTACATAACATTAATCTACCTGTAACATAACATCCACTCTAACTTAACTTGCACTTGAATTCATACATATACATAAAATTTTACTTTTCTTTCATTCAAGCACACCTAGGCTACGATCGCCCCGGTGCTGGATCCGTTTCACACTGAGCGTTGCCACGATCGCCATCCTCAAGTGCGGCATCATACCATGCCTCATATAAGTTCTATCCTCGCACTCACACTAGCCGGGTCGATGCCATGCTCATATGACCGGGTGCTTGCATATACGCTAATCTTAGTCTTTAGTCTTTACTTGGCACACCTAGGCGTTACGATCGCCGCCCTAGGGTGCATTTATCGCCTTGGGTAGCCTCGGCCTTGGAGTGAGCTCGCCAAGATCACCCGTGACCGCCACACTTCACTCACCCACAAGGGGATCTCACGTGTTTCTAGTCTTGAGGATCGATTTCGTCACGTGCCTCTAGCCGAAGGGATCGATTCTCGTCAATGCGGCCTCAAAATTGAGGGATCTGCCTCACCACGCAGCCTTCAACATAGAGGGATCTCATCTCGACCACGTGCCTCCAAGGTAGAGGGATCTCATTGTCTTAACTCGCTTCTACAAGGAGGATTCAAGTGCAATCGCCCAAATGAAGGATTCACATCTTTATCATTTAATCGCTTTCACAGTGTGGATTTCAAATAATCGCCTAAGTGAAGGGATTCACATTCAATACTTTCACATTCTTTCATTCTCAAACATATTCAAGCATAGTCATACATATGTGCTGCATCACTTACTCTCATATACCTCATAACATAATTATGTCATTCTTAAATATAGGGTTTTCTATATACCTTTATATTTCAATCCATCCTTTACATTTAAACATTCATGACTTCCTAGACTTCAGAATCCAAGAAGATAACGGATCAGTCCGCTTCCCCATGAATAGTGCCAAAGATTTCACTGGACAAATTAGTCAAAGCAACATAATCAACTTAACACACATATAACAATGTCAAGCTGGCAATCCTCAATTCAAACCTCATATGTTCCACTAACACTTGTAAGATTATCATTTTGGCCATTCGCCAATTCTATTCCTTCGGCCCGAATCTTGTATAATCCACCTTTATTTCTATTCAACTCGTTTAGATCTGAAATTTGGATATGTCATAGCTCTATATGTCTACTTTCTAACCTCTTTGGTCCCATGTCAATCTGATTTATATAAATCAAGATATTCATCTTTACTTCAGCTTGTTCAGTCACTAGCCCGAATTACACTCCTGGGAATATAAATTCACTAAAAATCGAAACTAAGCTCAAATCTTACGAAATTGGTCTCATATCAAAGCTAACAGAACAACCTTTCATTTGCCACAAGTTTCACTCCATTTGCTTAAGTACATCACGAGATATAAGTCCTGAAAGTCGACCTTCCTGACCTACCCTGTGTTGGCCTGAATTAGTCATAGGACACCTTCCTCGAATCACTGGGAACAATTGGGACCATAACAAACTCGGGATCTTATATTGGGGTGTTCCTCTGTGTGTAAGCTTTCTAACAAACTTAGTTTCATTCGATTTGGAGTTGTATAGGTGAGTTATACCTCCTCAAGTCACCCCGCTCGGATGAAGATCCTGAACCCTAGGTCAAACTTCAAAATTCAGATCTCCTCAATACTAATCCAATAACCTTATATGATACATCTATGGAAAGCCCTGAATGTCTACTTTCATCTAAAAATGGTTTCATCGGATTTGACTGATCAGAAGGCGGCGCCGTACACTCCGTCGTACGGACTGCCGTGACTCCTCACCAAGACAAAGATCTCACTTCTCCATTCCTTCTAATCTTCTCCTTCTAATCATAATTCTGACTCAAAATCTTATATTAATTCAATCATAAATTCATCCAATACATCCAATAGTTCATCAAACATATAAAGATAGCACAAATCTCATGCAGTGTGAGGAATTCAAGAATAGAGCAGTAATCCTACCTCTTTGGAGCAAGATTTGGCTAAGTGTCGAACTTGGAGTTTGGATGAACAAGGCCGAACTTAGCTTGAGTTTTGATGTATGAGCAAGAGAGAAAGAGAGCTGATGGAGAAGAGGAAAACAACGTGAATTATGGTCTGAATAAAAGGAGAAGGATGTGTTATATAGGCATGAGTGGGAGTTAACTTGGAGGGCTCTGATTGGCTGAATTTCAGTGGACAAAGTTTAGCCACGCTTCCTTCTCGCAGTAATCCTTGCCGCCATACTGTTTAAAATCTAACTCGTCCAAATTCGCTTAAGTCTAACTAGTCCCTCTTGTACTTGAAGTCTAACTCAGGCCGCTTTTACTTTGAGCTTGGAGTCTGAAGCGATATCGGAACTCGTACTCCATCTTGTTTGTGACTTGGGAAATCGGTTTATGCTGAGACTTGAATCAAGGCTCGAGGTCGGACCTAAAACTATACGCATCGAATCAACCCAATGATTTGAACTCATATCCATGGAGTTCAACTCTAAGGACTGAACTTGTAACATTCAACTCGGAGTCCTGGTATTGTACCATTGTGTTAAATTATACTTGAAGTTTGGAAACCGCACACTATTTTGAAGCATGGAGTATGAGATCTAACTTTGGAATTCGAAATCACATTTCCAAACCCGTGAACTTAAACTCTAAGTCGTGACTTATATACAAAGGTGCTTGGTGACATCGAAGCCGGTTATATTTTCCTCGAGACATGAAGTCGATCTCATGGAATCACGCTCATGTGTCCGGTGAGAGATCCAAGTCAAGTCGAATCCATGCATCTCCATTCGAATGACTCGAACTCAGAAACCAATTTAGAGATCCGATCCTTCGCCCCCGCTTGAAACAAAGTCTGATATCGGATTTCTTGTCCATCCGAGACTAAGGTCGGAAATCGAAAACCGCCACCACAAGACCTTAAGTTGAAGTCGTAAGCCCGGAGGATGTAGCCATCTCCTTTGTAAACCTTGGGACTAAGTCACGTCAGATACAAGGCATGAAGTCTGAAAATCCAAAGAAGACTAATTTCGAACTCGTAAGTAATTCTTCTATCCGAACTTCAAAGGTTAAGTCGAAATTGGTCAAATATGAACTCTAACCTCGGAAAATAGTCATCCTATTGAAATCTAAAGATGAAGTCGGAAATTGAATGAATCGGGCCTTGGACGCATGTTTAAAATCGAAAATCGGATGTTACAATACTATCTCCTTTAAAAATTTTGTCCTCAAAATTTGATCGCTAAATTACCGTCAGTTTATTGCCGTAAGAGTTTGAAAGAAAGTTCACACACAAACATATCAAGTCTAACAAACATAGTCGGGAAAATACAAATCGGCCTAGTTATATAATTTAACATAACGAATTTTACAAAAAGAGGACCCTTGTCCTAGGTTATCCCTAATCTTTGTGATGACTCCTTCGGGATGTCGCTTCCTCCGCTTATAGTGAAGACCTCTC
Organism: Pterocarpus santalinus; assembly: GCA_031439595.1. Taxonomy (NCBI): domain Eukaryota; kingdom Viridiplantae; phylum Streptophyta; class Magnoliopsida; order Fabales; family Fabaceae; genus Pterocarpus; species Pterocarpus santalinus. Next base: position 26,088,724 of record CM062529.1, read on the forward strand.
TTAACGCTATGCTTAGGAGTCGATGGTTGGTGTTCGTGGCATTCTTCTAATCATATGTCCCGGCTTGCCACACCTAAACATACATTCCGTCCTGGCCAAACAAGGCCTTCTCCATGATACTTTCCACACTTAGAGCAAGTTTGCCTCGCTTGGCCCCTGGAAACTGCATCCCCACGCCCATTAAATTTATGCGCTTCTTTGGTGGTGAGGCATATTCGTTCCCTGGTTTTCAGGTGCAAGCCTCTTTCCATACGTGACGATCGGGAATTCTCCAATTTCTTGTTACAGCCACAAGTCTACACTTGTTTACTAAGGTAGGAAAATCTCGATTTCCATAGCAGGCATATTGTATGAGGATATCTTCCCTCAATCCGCCTTCAAATTTGACGCACTTCCACGCCTCCCCGCCTGGATTCTGATAGATTGTGGAAAACTTACATAACTCCTCAAACCTAGCGATGTACTTTTGACACGCTTATTGCTTCAAGTGAAAGTTGCATAAATTCCACTCCTTAGCATTTCTGACTGATGGGGAAAGTATTTAAAAGCATCCTTGAACACAATCCGCGTGATCTCTGTCGGGATTCTTCTAATAGCCGCTTCACACCATTCCACCGTAATTTCGTGACCGCTCGGCAGCATATAAGTGGCAAATGCTACTTTTCGCGATCCAGACAATCCAAAAACGTAGAAAATCTTTCCATCGCCTTAATCCATTCGTCACCTGGTCAGGTTGAAAGCTCTGTAAAACTAGGTGGGTTTGTTTCGAAGTTCCGCAAACTTGAGATATTCCAAGTCTAATCTTAGGCCATGTGGGATTTCTACACTACCGCTGGCCTCGGTCGCCTACCCAACCGGTCCATCATTTGATGAGTCAGTGGTGCTCGCATGGCGTGAGCCATTTCACGATTGTATCCATAAGATTAGCAGATCTTCTCGGGAAGTGGGTCTATTTCGTGGCCTACCACGCCTTCCTCGAAGCCATTAGTTCCTAGTCACACACAACAGCATTGAGTTGATCGGGCTCAACAATAAGTTAAGTGTGACAACAACCAAAAACAATCACAGATAGGCGATCATGCATATCTAATTTAATTTCCTATCCTATATCTTATCTAAGGTATAAGATCGCTCACATGACATTCTCTCATTTTCTAAAAATTCTAGAGTACATCGAAACGAGTCACCCAAATCTCAGGTCCGAGAGGATAGAATCAAGCTCGATACCATTAATGTAACACCTTCCTAAGCACAGACTATGCTTAAGTCATAGCACCATACCGGAGTTGTTATCGCATCTGAGCTGACTTCGCCTCGACAAAGAACTTCACCGCCCTGAAACTTCTAAAATCATCCTGAGACAACATGGAAATAGGAGCAGAATTATAAAATTCTCGTGAGGGGATTTCTAATCTTCATACATAGTGTCATCATGGTCGTTTCCAGCTTTTGTTTCTGCTTTATTTTGAAAATAGATGAACATGCAAAGACAAATTGTTTAATTTTACATTTTAAAATGTCTTATCCAAGCAAAGTTCATTTTTACTCATATATCGTCCTTTGGGAAAATGTACACAAGATTATTTCATGAATAATAATACCCGATAATAACTTCAACATATAAAACGCACATAACATTAATCTCATCGGGAACATAACATCCATCTAACTTAACTTGCACTTGAATTCATACATATACATAAAATTTTACTTTTTCTTTCATTCTAAGACACCTAGGCGTTACACGCCGTCCCAGGGTGCTTGGACTGCCTACACTTGAGCCGCTACGATCGCCATCCTCAAGTGCAGCATCATACCATGCCTCATATAAGTTCTATCCCCTGCACTCACACTAGCCGGGTCGATGCCATGCCTCATATGACCGGGGGTGCTTGCATATACGCAGCATCTTTAGTCTTTAGTCTTTTACTTGGCACACCTAGGCTGCCATCGTCGCCGCCTAGGGTGCATTTATCGCCTTCGGGTAGCCGCCTTGGAGTGAGCTCGTCCGCATCACCCGTGACTGCCGCCACACCGACTCACCCACAAGGGGATTCACGTGCTCTAGTCTTGGAGGATCGATTCTCGCCACGTGCCTCTAGCCGAAGGGATCGACTTCGTCACGCGCCTCAAAATTGAGGGATCTGCTTCACCACGTGCCTTCAACATAGAGGGATCTCATCTCACCACGCGGCCTCCAAGGTAGGATCTCATTATGTCTTAACTACCTTCACAAGGAGGGATTCAAGTGCACCTGCCTCCAAATGAAGGGATTCACATCTTTATCATTTAACTGCTTTCACAGGAGTGATTTCAAATAATCGCTTCCAAGTGAAGTGGATTCACATTCAATACTTTCACATTCTTTCATTCTCAAACATATTCAAGCATAGTCATACATATGCTACATCACTTACTCTCATATACCTCATAACATAATTATGTCATTCTTAAATATAGGGTTTCTATATACCCCTTTATATTTCAATCCATCCTTACATTTAAACATTCATGACTTCCTAGACTTCATTGTAGAATCCAAGAAGATAACGGATCGTGTCCGCTTTCCCATGAATAGTGCCAGATTTCACGGACAAATTAGTCAAAGCAACATAATCAACTTAACACACATATAACAAATGTCGTTTCGGCAATCCTCAATTCAAACCTCATATGTTCCACTAACACTTGTAAGATTATCATTTTGGCCATTCTCGCCAATTCTATTCGGCGCGAATCTTGTATAATCCACCTTTATTACTATTCAACTCGTTTAGATCTGAAATTTGGATATGTCATAGCTCTATAAGTCTACTTTCTAACCTCTTTGGTGCCATGTCAGTCTGATTTATATAAATCAAGATATTCATCTTTACTTCAGCTTGTTCAGTCACTAGCCCGAATTACACTCCTGGGAATATAAATTCACTAAAAATCGAAACTAAGCTCAAATCTTACGAAATTGGTCTCATATCAAAGCTAACAGGACAACCTTTCATTTGCCACAAGTTTCACTCCCATTTGCTTAAGTACATCACGAGATATAAGTCCTGAAAGTCGACCTTCCTGAACTACCCTGTGTTGGTCTGAATTAGTCATAGGACAACTTCCTCGAATCACTGGGAACAATTGGGACCATAACAAACTCGGGATCTTATAATGGGGTGTTCCTCTGTGTAAGCTTTCTAACAAACTTAGTTTCATTCGATTTGGAGTTGTATAGGTGAGTTATACCTCCTCAAGTCACCCCCGCTCGATGAAGATCCCTGAACCCTAGGTCAAACTTCAAAAATTCGTATCTCCTCAATACTAATCCAATAACCTTATATGATATATCTATGGAAAGCCCTGAATCGTCTACTTTCATCTAAAAATGGTTTCATCGGATTTGACTGATCGTAGGCGGCGCCGTACACTCTCTGTCGCGGACTGTCCGTGGACTCCCTCACCAAGACAAAGATCTCACTTCTCCATTCCTTCTAATCTTCTCTAATCATAATTTGACTCAAAATCTTATATTAATTCAATCATAAATTCATCCAATACATCCAATAGTTCATCAAACATATAAAGAATAGCACAAATCTCATGCAGTGTGAGGAATTCAAGAATAGAGCAGAATCCTACCCTTTTGGAGCAAGATTTGGCTAAGTGTCAAACTGGAGCTTTGGATGAACAAGGCTGAACTTAGCTTGAGTTTTGGATGTATGAGCAAGAGAGAAAGAGAGTCGATGGAGAAGAGGAAAACAACGTGAATTATGGTCTGAATAAAAGGAGAAGGATGTGTTATATAGGCATGAGTGGGAGTTAACTTGAGGGCTCGATTGGTCAATTTCTTGTGGACAAAGTTAGCTACGCTCTCCCTTTCGTAGTAATCCTGTCAGCCATAACCGCTTAAAATCTGAACTCGCTTCCAAATTCGCTTTTAAGCCTGAACTAGTCCTCTTGTACTTGAAGTCGAACTCGTGCGCTTTTACTGAGCTTGAGTCAGCATGATATCTAACTCGTACCATCTTGTTTGTGACTTGGGGAAATCGGTTTATGTTGAGACTTGGAATCAAGGTCGAGAGGTCGGACTCAGTGTACGATCGAAATCAACTCCAATGATTTGAACTCATATCCATGGAGTTCAACTCTAAGGACTGAACTTGTAACATCTCAACTCTGAGTCCAGTATTGTACCATTGTGTTAAATTATACTTGTGAAGTCGGAAAACCACGCACTATTTTGAAGCATGGAGTATGAGATCGAACTCCGGAATTGAGTCACATTTCCAAACCCAGAACTTAAACTCTAAGTCGTGACTTATATACAAAGGTGCTTGGTGACATCGGAAGCTTATATTTTCCTCGAGACATGAAGCCTCGATCTCATGGAATCAATGCTCATGTGTCCTGGTGAGAGATCCAAGTCAAGTCTAATCCATGCATCTCCATTCAATGACTCGAACTCGTAAACCAATTTAGAGATCTCGATCCTTCGTCCCCCGCTTGAAACAAAGCCTGATATCTGATTTCTTGTCCATCCGAGACTAAGGCCTGAATCGAAAATCCGCCAGCACAAGACCTTAAGTTGAAGTCGGTCGGAGGATGTAGCCATCCTTTGTAAACCTTGGGACGAAGCCTGACGTCAGGCAAGGCATGAAGTCAGAAAATCCAAGACTAATTAACTCGTAATTCCTTCTATCCAACTTCAAAGGTTAAGTCGGAAATTGGTCAAATATGAACTCGAACTCTGAAAATAGTCATCCCTATTGAAATCTAAAGATGAAGTCGGAAATTGAATGAATCATTTTGACGGCGAATAAATCTGAAACTCGGATGTTACAATACTACTCCTCCTTTTAAAAATTTTGTCCTCAAAATTTGATCGCAATTACTGGTCTATTGCCGTAAGAGTTTGAAAGAAAGTTCACACACAAACATACCAAGCTTCTAAACAAACATAGTCGTGGAAAATACAATGGTCTAGTTATATAATTTAACATAACGAAATTTTACAAAAGAGGACCCTTGTCCTAGGTTATCCCTAATCTTTGTGATGACTCTCCTGGGATGTCGCCCTCCAAGTATAGAAGACCTCTCTTAACGTTATGGTTTAGGAGTCGATGGTTGGTGTTCAGGGCATTCTCTAATCATATGTCCTGCTTGCCACACTCAGAACATACATCGTCCGTCCAAACAAGGCCTTCCTCCATGATACTTTCCACACTTAGAGCAAGTTTGCCTCTCTTGGCCCTAAACTGCTTATCCCCACGCCCATTAAATTTATGCAGTTTCTTTGGTGGTGAGGCATATTCAAGTTCCTGGTTTTCAGGTGCAAGCTCTTTCCATACGATCGATCGGGAATTCTCCAATTTCTTTGTTACAGCTTCTCCACAAGTCTACACTTGTTTACTGCAAGGTAGGAAAATCTTCATTTATAGGCATATTGTGGCGAGGATATCTTCCTCAATCCGCTTCAAATTTGGACGCACTTCCACGCTCTCCTCGGCCTGGATTCACGATAGATTGTGGAAAACTTACATAACTCTCAAACCTAGCTTATGTAATTTGACACGCTATTGCTTCTCTGGGCGGAGTTGCATAAATTCCAAATTTCTTAGCATTTCTGATCGATGGGGGAGTATTTTTGGTAAAAAGCATCCTTGAACACAATCCAGTGATCTCTCGTCGATTCTTCTAATAGTCGCTTCACACCATTCCACCGTAATTCATCCGCCGAGCATATAAGTGGTAAATGCTACTTTCTCGCGATCTGTAGATAATCCAAAATGCAGAAAATCTTTTTCCATCGCCTTAATCCATTCGTCACCGTCGTGGCTGGGAAAGCTCCTCTAAAACTAGGTGGGTTTGCTTTTCTGAGTTCCGCAAACTTGAGATATTCCAAGTCTAATCCTAGGCCATGTGGATTTCCTACACTACCGCCTCGTCGCCACCCAATCGGGTCCATCATTTGATGAGCTGCACGGTCTTGCTCTCGCATGGCGTGAGCCATTTCACGCGATTGTATCCATAAGATTAGCGTGATCTTCTGGAGTGGGTCTATTTTCGTGGCCTACCACGCCTCGAAATTAGTTCCTAGTCACACACAACAAAGCATTGAGTTGATCAAAGCTCAACAATAAGTTAAGTGTGACAAGAACCAATAACAATCAGCTAGGCGATCATGCATATCTAATTTAATTTCTATCCTATATCTTATCTGCAAGGATAAGATCGCTCACATGACATTCTCATTTTCTAAAAATTTAGAGTACACTGAAACGTAATAGTCATCCAAATCCTGTCAAACCTGAGAGGATAGAACTGCTTCGATACCATTAATGTAACACCCTCCTAAGCACAAGATTGCTAGTCATAGCACCATACCTGGAGTTGTTAACGCACTGAAAGCTTTAATTGCCTGGACAAAGAACTTCAAATTGCCCTTGGAAACTTAAAATCATCCTGAGACAACATGGAAATAGGGAGAGAATTATAAAATTCTCGTGGATTCTCTAATCTTCATACATAGTGTCATCATGGTCGCTCAGCTTGCTTTGTTTATTTTGAAAATAGATGAACATGCAAAGCACAAATTGTTTAATTTACATTTCAAAATGTCTTATCCGGCAAAGTTCATTTTTACTCATATATGTCCTTTGGGAAAATGTACACAAGATTATTTCATGAATAATACCCGGATAATAACTTCAACATATAAAACGCACATAACATTAATCTAATCGGGAACATAACATCTGTACCTAACTTAACTTGCACTCTGAATTCATACATATACATAAAATTTTACTTTTCTTTCATTCTAGCACACCTAGGCGTTACATGTGATCGCCGTCCCTTGTGGTGCTTGATCTGCCTACACTGAGCGTTACGACGCCATCCTCAAGTGCAGCATCATACCATGCCTCATATAAGTTCTATCCCCTGCACCACACTAGCCGGGCCGATGCCATGCCTCATATGACCTGGGTGCTTGCATATACGCTAATCTTTAGTCTTTAGTCTTTACTTGGCACACCTAGGCGCATGCATCGACGCGCCCTAGGGTGCATTTTTATCGCCCTTAGGTAGCCTGGGCCTGGAGTCGCCAGCATCACCCGTGACCGCCGTCATTAACCGACTCACCCACAAGGATTCCACGTGCTCTAGTCTTGAGGATCGATTCGTCACGTGCCTCAGTCAAGGATCGATTTCAATCACGTGCCTCAAAATTGAGGATCGGTTCACCACGTGCCTTCAACATAGAGGGATCTCATCTGACCACGTGCCTCCAAGGTAGAGGGATCTCATTGTCTTAACTGCCTTCACAAGGAGGGATTCAAGTGCAACTGCCTCCAAGTGAAGGGATTCACATCTTTATCATTTAACTGCTTTCACAGGGAGGGATTTCAAATAACTGCGTCCAAGTGAAGGGATTCACATTCAATATTTTCACATTCTTTCATTCTCAAACATATTCAAGCATAGTCATACATATGCTACATCACTTACTCTCATATACCTCATAACATAATTATGTCATTCTTAAATATAGGGTTTCTATATACCTTTATATTTCAATCCATCCTTACATTTAAACATTCATGACTTCCTAGACTTCAGAATCCGCAAAGATAACGGATCAGGTCCGTTTCCCCATGAATAGTGCCAAGATTTCACTTGGACAAATTAGTCAAAGCAACATAATCAACTTAACACACATATAACAATGTCAAGTCGGCAATCCTCAATTCAAACCTCATATGTTCCACTAACACTGTAAGATTATCATTTTGGCCTATTCTCGCCAATTCTATTCAGTTCGGCCCGAATCTTGTATAATCCACCTTTATTTCTATTCAACTCAAGTTTAGATCTGAAATTTGGATATGTCATAGCTCTATATGTCTACTTTCTAACCTCTTTGGTCCCATGTCAATCTGATTTATATAAATCAAGATATTCATCTTTTACTTCAGCTTGTTTAGTCACTAGCCCGAATTACACTCCTGGGAATATAAATTCACTAAAAATCGAAACTAAGCTCAAATCTTACGAAATTGGTCTCATATCAAAGCTAACAGGACAACCTTTCATTTGCCACAAAGTTTCACTCCATTTGCTTAAGTACATCACGAGATATAAGTCCTGAAAGTCGACCTTCCTGAACTACCCTGTGTTGGTCTGAATTAGTCATAGGACAACTTCCTCGAATCACTGGGAACAATTGGGACCATAACAAACTCGGGATCTTATAATGGGGTGTTCCTCTGTGTGTAAGCTTTCTAACAAACTTAGTTTCATTCGATTTGGAGTTGTATAGGGTGAGTTAAACCTCCTCAAGTCACCCTGCTCGGATGAAGATCCTGAACCCTAGGTCAAACTTCAAAAATTCGTATCTCCTCAATACTAATCCAATAACCTTATATGATATATCTATGGAAAGCCCTGAATGTCTACTTTCATCTAAAAATGGTTTCATCGGATTTGACCGATTGATCGGCGGCGCTACACTCCGTCGTACGGACTGCCGTGGACTCCTCACCAAGACAAAGATCTCACTTCTCCATTCCTTCTAATCTTCTCCTTCTAATCATAATTCTGACTCAAAATCTTATATTAATTCAATCATAAATTCATCCAATACATCCAATAGTTCATCAAACATATAAAGAATAGCACAAATCTCATGCAGTGTGAGGAATTCAAGAATAGAGCAGAATCCTACCTCTTTGGAGCAAGATTTGGCTAAGTCGTCAAACTTGGAGTTTGGATGAACAAGGCTGGAACTTAGCTTGAGTTTTGGATGTATGAGCAAGAGAGAAAGAGAGCTGATGGAGAAGAGGAAAACAACGGAATTATGGTCTGAATAAAAGGAGAAGGATGTGTTATATAGGCATGAGTGGGAGTTAACTTGGAGGGCTCTGATTGGCTGAATTTCTTGTGGACAAAGTTTAGCTAATGCCTCCCCTTTCGCAGTAATCCTGTGCCGCCATATCGCTTAAAATCGAACTCGCCTCCAAATCTGCTTTTAAGTAACTAGTCCTCTTGTACTTGAAGCTCGGAACTCGTGTCGCTTTTTACTCGAGCTTGGAGTCAAGCATGATATCTGGAACTCGTACCATCTTGTTTGTGACTTGGGGAAATCGGTTTATGTTGAGACTTGGAATCAAGGCCTGAGGTCGGACCTAGTGTACGACTCAAATCAACCCAATGATTTGAACTCATATCCATGGAGTTCAACTCTAAGGACTAACTTGTAACATTCAACTCTGAGTCCGGTATTGTACCATTCAGTGTTAAATTATACTTGTGAAGTCGGAAACCGCGCACACTATTTTGAAGCATGGAGTATGAGATCTAACTCTGAATTCGAGTCACATTTCCAAACCCAGGAACTTAAACTCTAAGTCGTGACTTTATATACAGTGTGCTTGGTGACATCGGAAGCCTGTTATATTTTCCTCGAGACATGAAGCTCCGGGATCTCATGGAATCACGCCTCATGTGTCCGAAGAGATCCAAGTCGGAAGTCGGAATCCATGCATCTCCATTCGAATGACTCGAACTCGTAAACCAATTTAGAGATCTGATCCTTCGTCCCCCCGCTTGAAACAAAGTCGGATATCGGATTTCTTGTCCATCCCGAGACTAAGGTCGGAAACGGAAAATCCAGCCACAAGACCTTGGTTGAAGTCAAGTCGGAGGATGTAGCTATCCCTTTGTAAACCTTGGGACTAAGCGCCCGACGTCAGACAAGGCATTGAAGTTTCGGAAAATCCAAGAAGACTAATTCGCAACTCGTAAGTAATTCCTTCTATCTGAACTTCAAAGGTTAAGTCGGAAATTGGTCAAATATGAACTCGGAACTCGGAAAATAGTCATCCTATTGAAATCTAAAGATGAAGTCGGAAATTGGAATGAATCAGTCTTGACGGCGAAGCCGAAATCGGAAATCGGGATGTTACACCGGTGTAGTAATTACTAGTCCTGAAGGAGTGGACAAGAATTTTATGTATCGGCTGAATGTTCCAATAATCAAGCAGAATATGAAGCTCTCATAATTGACTTAAAATTGCTTAAGTCGTTGGATGTGAAGGCTGTGTTAATTATAGGAAATTCACAATTAGTGGTCAACCAATTGTTAGGAGAGTATAGGTGCAACAATCCAACATTGGGGGGGATATTTGGAGGAAGCCCAAACCTTATTGGAATATTTTGCTGATATCATAATATCAAATGTTCCCAAGATGTCAAATGAAATAGCAAATGACTTGGCACAGCATGTCTCTGGATATAAGTTCATGATACTGGATATCAATATTGTGGAAGATAGAGAAGCATTGGTAATTGACCATCAGCTGAAGGCATCAGCCGATTGGGGACAAGAGTTAATCCAATATTTGGCTAACCCATCGGCTTAGGTGGATTACAAATTTAAACAGAAAGCATTAAAGTATTATTGATTGATGGTGAATTACTCAGAAGAAGTCAAAAAGGCATATTGCTCAAATACCTAAACAAAGATGAAGCTTCGAAAGTGATGGGAGAAGTCTGTGAAGGCATGTGCGGAGCCCACAAGTCTGGCTCTAACATGAAATGGCTAATATGCCGATATAGGTATTATTGGCCAGCTATCACAGCCGATTGCTTTGCGTATACTAAAGGCTATAAAGCCTGTCAGTTTCATGGACCCATATAGAGGGTGCTAGCTAAGGAATTGCATGCCATTGTCAAGGTTTGGCCATTTAGGCATTGGGCAATGGACCTTATTGGCAAGATATATCCCCCATTTTCCAAATGGCACACTTTCATCATAGTTGCCATGAATTACTTCACAAAGTGGGTGGAGGCTCAGTCGATGACAAGGGTGTCACAAGCTGATGTTATAAGATTTATTGAGAGGCAAATTATACATCGATTTGGAGTTCCAAAAACCATAACGGCTGACTAGGGCACCATGTTTACCGGGGATAAGGTGAAAGTGCTTATGCAAGAGTATGGAGTTAAGCTTATTCATTCATCACCTTATTATGCACAAGCCAATGGTCAGGCTAAGGCAACTAATAAGGTCTTAATTGACATGATTAAAAGAACCATTGAAGATCGGCTGAGAAAGTGGAATGAAGCATTATCTGCAGTTCTTTGGGCTTGTAGAATGCAAAAAATAAGGCTACAAGTTTGACTCCCTTTAGACTAACTTTTGGCCAAGATGCAGTGCTGCCTATGGAGATAAATTTCAAAACACTAAGGGTGGCAAAACAAGCTGGATTGCAGCCTGAAGAGTACTCTCAGGCCATGTTCCAAGAATTGGAAACAGTTGATAATGAGAGAAGAATGGCCTTAGAGAACATTAAGCTGAATAAAGAAAATGTTATAAAGTCCTATAATAAGAAGGTGAAGAGGAAACAGTTTGCCAAAGGAGATAATGTATGGAAGGTAATATTACCTATTGGAACTAAAGATCCTAGATTCGGCAAATAGTCTCCAAATTGGGAAGGTTCTTATATCGTTAGCCAAGTTATTTATTGGGGAGCATATAGATTGGTTAGCATGGAAGGAAAAGAATTAACTAAAAGTATCAATGGAAAAGTTTTGAATAAATATTATCCATCTATTTGGGAAACAGTTCAAATTGACTAAAGTGATTAAAGAAATAGCCATAAGCCGGCTATTTAGCTCCAAATTCTAATTACAAGAAGCAAAAAACCAATATCCTATCCTAAGTTTCAAATTGGGTAGGAACTGCATCAGCAGGGTTGCCTTCTGCATTGGTTAAGTCGGCTCGCTCCCTTGCTTCAGCCGATTGAGCCATGATAGATTTGGCAGCCGCCTCTACAGATAACTCTTCCTCCAAGAGCGTTGTTAATGGATCTCCCACTGCAGCTAAGATATTGTTCTGTAAGTCTTCTGATCTGAGCTCTGGGATTGGAAGAACAGAAACCTCACCCACATAAGGAATAATAGCTGAACTAGAAGCTGGAATTGTTCCTGCTAAATGCTAGTGAGTTAGGGAGGCTAAATTATGAAGAGTATACAAATAGGTAAGTAAGATGGTGGATATAAATACCTGCAGGAGAAGGTAACTGAGCTGCTTGGAATTTATGATACAATGACATCCAAGAAGCCTCAACCTCGGCTAGGCCCTTGTTGCTCATCTCCACTGCATGCTCCAAAGGCTTTTGCTTCTCGGCAAGGGGGGACGATCTTGCTATCCAATGCCTTAGCTTGAGTATAAAGCCAAAGCCTCTAAGCATCTTTAGCCTTGATCTGGGCATTCACTATAGTTAGCTCAGGCTCTAAGACCCCCAATTTAGCCTGCAGCTTGGCTATTTCTTCATGAGTCGACCTAATATGATCAATCAGCTGAATTTGCCGAGTTAGATGCTGGTCTCAGCTAGACTTCACTCCTTGGAATTAAGCCAAAAAGAAATTCTTCTGAGCCTTGAGTGATGCTAATTCCTCCAAAGCTCTAAGGCTATCATCTCAGTGGATCTTGAATCTACAATAATTTGACACAATATCTAAAAGAGTTAGAACAATGTTAGCACTTACCTGATGAAGTGAATCAGGTACATCAGCTTGTTGAGACTCGAACACCTTTAATAGAGATCACTCCAATTTGGCTGAGACCACAAAATTTAGAGGAAAAGGCTTTTGTAGTTCTTCTTCAATGATCTCTAGATGCTGCTGCACAGGTTATGAGGAAGTGCTTGGAAGTTGAGTTATTGGAGCATTGAAATATTCCTCTAATTCCTCATCGTGAATCGAGGTTAGGGAAGAAGGAGGAGTAGGACATTGTTGAGGTAACTGGTTGGTCTCATTTGAGAATGGATGAGTCTCGACTACAGGACTTTTGGGCTGAGTAACATGATAATCATCAGGTAAATTTACATTAACTCAGGAAATTTCTACAGGAATAAGAGATGGCCGGATAGTAGGATCAGCTACTGTTGGTTCATTTGGCTCAGTAGATAGGGGTTGATCTTGTACATTAGCTGAAAAAGGAGTTAATGGAGATTGAGGCCGAGGAATACTTGTAGGTCGCCTTTTTAAAGGATGTTCTTCTTCCTCCTCTTCTTCAGAATCGTGTATAACAACTTTCCTCTTCGGAGCTTTAGACTTAAAAGGTAGGAGTGGAGAGCCTTTTTCTTAGTCCTTCGTTCCTTCTGCAAAATGGAGATATAATTTAGATAAGACAAGAAAGTCTAATAGAAACATTAAGGCAAGTTACTTACTCTGAGGGGAAAAATATCTTGTAGATAGGCTATAGGTGGAGCTGTAACCCTTAAGGGAGTAGCTGAGACAATATTTCTCGAGCTCTTCTGAACTAGAACTCTCTGCTTCAGCTGAGTAGGGACAAGAGTCTCTACATTCACAATTTGAGATCCTGCATTACGAGTACTGCAGGGTTAAACAAAGGAACAATGGATCAATTAAGAAGAAGTAGGGATTGAGATAGTTACCTTGAATAGATTTGGAGGTACCAGCCTGTGGAGGCACGACAGTAGAAATCAGCCGAGAAGGCTGAGAAGGTTTATGCTGGCTGCCATTTATTAACTTGGGCAAATAGTTGTCTAGCTGAAGAGGGAAGGCTCGGCTAAAAACGGAGACCTACCAATCTGAGTTAGCCGAGATTGTGTCAGGATTGACAATGAAGGGGTTAAATTGAAACTGCACCAATTTATTGTTATTAGTAGTCACTAATTGCTTCAACTCAAGAGGAAGGAGTGAAGGTCGGTCATGTGTGTAGGCCATAGATTGGTAAGGAGTAAGAAAGCTTTGTATCAGGTTGAATTGTTGAGCAAAACGATTTGGATTGTATAGCTTGGCTGATGTTTTGATCAAGCGAGCATTTGGGCGAACTCCGTTCAGCAAATCGTTGCCTGATAATGCACTGCTCCAATAAGGAGCAACTTCAGCAAGTTCTTCATCCGAGGCAATGAGCATATCTATCTAAACCCAGTTTGGCCCATGAGAATGATGCATAAAAGGACAAATTTCTAGATACACCCTCAATTGCATGTTGAACAACCGATTGGCAATCTGAAAGGTAGAAAAAGAAGAGACTGGAATAGTTTTGTATCAAAGACTATACTTGGAGGCGTCTTGCACAGGATGAGCCGGGAAACCACAGTCGTGATATAATTTTGGAAAGTATTCATTGATCCACAAGAAAAGGAATCACATTGGCTCAGCAATGGGTTTGTTTTGCGTGGCTTTCAATTGATCAATCCATAAGTTCAGGCCTTCATAGAAAGAAGAAAGGAATAGAGCTCTTAAGTTCATCGGCTTCCCAGAGGTGATAGCTGAGACGTAATAGGAAAACTCATTCACCATTGCTAATGATTTACTATAGATAAAGAATTTACATAGCCAGTAGAAAATAAAGGCGTTATGCTCGGCCTTACCCACTACTCCTTGCTCTCATTTATGTTCCTTCATATATTTGCCATAAGCAGCATTCTACTTGGAAATAGGGCAGTCGAGATCTTCAAAATCTTCATCATAAAGAAGAGGGTTGTCTTCTCCAATAATTGGTAGCCCCAACATATTAGCAACATCAAATAAGGTGGGTGATATTATACCAAAAGGGAAGACAAAGATGTGATAGCCGAATCCCAGAAGCCGAGAAAAGTGAGGAACATCTCGATGTTAGGAGAAAAGCTCATCTTTGAGAGCATAATAACATCATATATACCCCAATTCTTCCACTCTTCCCCCCATTGGCCGATTACTTTGTCTAGCCATTTGAGATAATCTTCATTGGGTTTGGGCCAACCGCAGATTTCTCTAGGGTGTAAGGAGACAAAGAACCATTCTTCAGTTATTGAAAGCTAAAATCCATTAGGAAGAATGAACGATTCTATAATATGAGAATATAAAGGACATTTTGTGCAAATCAGGCCCAAGATATAGGTGCGATAGGCTCGATCGGGAGGAATCAAAATCTTGTCTCCAGGACCTTCTTCCGAAAATGAATCTTTTGCTGGGCAACACGAAGATGCCATTTAAGATGGCTTTGGCTTGCTAGCAAGAGTCTTGAAGTCTTGAATAGAGTCTCGAACTTTATCTATTGATTGAGAAGAGTTCGATGACAAGCTAGTGGAGGAGGTTTCAGAGCTTGATGACGACAAGCTCTCGGATGGAGTATGAACAGTTGAGCTAGGAGGGTTTTCAGAATTAGAATGTTCAGAAGACATTGAATGGGTAAAAGAGCAAGGAAAGATTAGAGAATGATGGAAACTTGATGTTACACAAAAGTTTTGAAAGGTTGTTGAGAAGAAGGGAAGTGAGAAATTGAATCGCGAAAAAGAAGCAAATGATTTGTTGAGCGTAGTGAACAGTAACATTAACAATCTTCAATACATTACCTAGCAAAGTAAATAGCCATTAACTATTTGCTGGGTAATGTATGGGGGGCATATGTTGGCATTAGAAAACGATTATGGGCTAGCAAATGATACGAAATTGGGCCTAGAAGAAAGTTGGAATTGGGATTGACAAAATAGGTGTTAAATTAATCCTCATCTATGGGTTGAAACCAAACTTGAGATGGAAGCAATAAACACATGTTGAAGGAATATGTACAAACACACACACAAAAAGTCACTGCCAAAAGAAAGAAGTCCAAGGCAAAGTTGTAATACCACTACCACGTAGGTGCCCTGGTGAGGAGTGCCATCGCCGCCATCACTATTGTCCAAGAATGACACAGAAGGTTGAGAATTCGAAAATTCTCAGTAGGATTTCCTACACTAATTCGAAAATTTTCAATAGGATTTCTTAGACTATCATACAGTGACATCGTATTTATTCTCAGCTGCTTCGGTTTATTTTAGACAAGTGTGAATAGTATAAATGATAGAGCATACTTCCCAGTTTTATAGTTTGAAACCATATTATTTGATATACAGTTCATTTTATTTACACACTTGGTGAATAGAGAAAGAATCTAAATATAAGTATAGGAAGCAAAAGGATAGATAAATAATATGCATAAATGAATGCAACTAGACTCTTGATGCAAGTGCATTTGACTTTTCTTTTCTTTCATTATCTTGTTCCATACTTGGTCCCCTAGGAGTATTTTGGATATATAATTCCTGGGTAATAATCTACATTTTAGAATCAAACTCATTCCTAAGTAGGATCTTTGGGTTTATTTTCACTGACCGATCTATTTCCCTTATTTCATTTCAGGGCTAGCCCAAGTAATATAGAATCATCATTATATCTTTAATCATATAATCATGAATGCAAGTGCTAGAGGAATCATATTCATGATGAATGATTCATATAATTTTGCCGAAAATCCGATAGCAAAACAGCAAAAATAGGAAATTTTCCATATATAGGCAATATCATTCTAGCTAGCCAATAACAATAAATAGAATTATAATGTCAATAAATCAATATCACATTAGTATATCAGAGAGTTGCATCAAAAGTTCAGCTATTGGCTCTTTATGACTTATAGGGTTTCTAACCCTTAAAGTTGTCAATTTAGCTTAAGTTCTTCAATTCTACCCTGTTTTTGTAAATTACATCAAAATTTCATTTTAACTCACTTTGATCTAAAAATTTAATATGTTGTAGTCTTATTAGTCTATTTTTAAATCTCTTTTGTCTCATTATGTTTTGAGGTCTATAATTTGAGTTATTTAAGTTTTACTCAAGGTTGCATTGTTTTAGGACAAACTTAAGCACCTAAATTTTGAAAATCATTAAAATTCCATCTTTTATCATTTTTATCTAAATTTTATACCAATATCTAATTGAATTACTTTCAATCCTAGTAAGTTTCACTAAATTAGGTAAGTAGAGCTCGAGTTATAAGTTTCTTAAATAGGCTGCCCTGTTTCAATCTGAATAGAGTATAGGTCAAATTTAGTGAATTACTAGAAGCAACATACTTAATATCTAAGTTTGAAATTTTTATGCCATGGTTATTTATGTGTTCACTTATTAAAAAAATTAGTTTCACTCAATTTGAAGTTGTATAGGGCAAGTTATGCCCTTCAAAACACATATTGGTCAAGACAGTAGGTGAATTTTAACACCTTACTTTTAAAAATCACAACTCTCTTATTTTAAATCTATAATAGACCTACAATTTATATGGTTGGAAAGCTTTAAAAGTTTAGCTTTATCTAAAATTAGTTTCACTCAAATTTGAGATCTGTAGGATGAGAAGCACTATTTGATATATGGACTGCTCCCTTAGGGTTTATCTCATCATTTCTATTTGTGGGTTCTTTTGATATTTGATCAAATCTTCAACTCAGACCAATAATTCTTACCCTAAATCACTTAAAACAAGTGACATAAGAAACCCTAGAAGTCACATAAATCCTAAAAATCCATTAATCAAAGAAATTCTATCTAAAAGCACCACTTGTAATACCTCTCAAAGGTCCTTGATGATGTAATACCTTCTTCCATATGAACCGCTAATGGCGTGGACCGTCACTTTCATGTAATTTTGACTCTTTGGGATTTACCTTGTAGGTCATTCTTTTTGCATATTTTGACTTATTTGAGTCAAAATATACTTAAGAAAACCTTTTGAGTTAGTTGAATATGATTTGTGAATATCTATCATTTTAGGTTCCAAAAATTTTCTAAGTTTGGAGTAAGGAGCCATATGGAGGGCTTTATAAAATATGTAATTTTTTTAAAACCAAAAGTCTCTATGATTGTTCTCTAGATATTGATGAGCTAAAGGCTAATTTTTTAAAATTTTAGAGAGTTATTAATTCATCTATTTTTAGCTCAAAAGCATTTATAAACTCAAGTTTTCGTAAATTTGAACTAGAGTCCAAAATTTCATTTTTGATTCTTAATGACTTTAATTTTTTTGGTATTTCTATCAAATTCGAATAAGGGGTATTTTCTTACTTACATTTGTGTTTTAAAGTTATTGAAAATAAATAAATGTGTTACATGGAATAACTCTTATCTTTCTTTATAACACGAGACCTTCAACCCCCCACTAGAGAAACCATATGAGACGCTCTCCCTATCCTTACTTCTCCTCCTCTATTCTTCAACTTTTGCCTCCACCTCCACCTCCATCTCCTTTACTACTCCTCCACTACTCAACTTTGTTGTTAATGTTGCTGCTTGCACACTATTACATCTAAGCTAATTCTGTCGCCTAGAGGGTGTGATTTGGTTACTATGGAGGTAGGTTTGCTGCTGCAAACCAAACCTAATGATTCACTTTGATTTTCTTCTTCTTTTGGCTTTTAAAGGTAATCTTAAGCACCTTCTCTTATTTCATAGGTTTAACTAAATCTCACAATTGGTGTTGAATTTGAATAGTCAATATTAAGAGCCTAGGGCTTTTTTTGTCAGAACATACGGTTCAAATAGGAGCTTTGTGGTTGAGAGTTAATGTGAGTTAATACTTGGTTTTAGAAGTTAATTAGTACTTGATTGATGATGTTTATGATCTTGGATTTAGCAGAGGATCTTTCCGTGCAAGTCATGGCGTCCTTCAAGGCATAGTTTAGTACATTGTGAGAGTGAGTAGATAACTCAAGTTATGGCATAATTTATAAAATTTGCATGTTTCAAGTGCATTTGATTTGCTATATATACTTTCAAATTGCTTATAAGGGATTTTTATAAATATGATTTGGTTCCTTGATGTGTTTGGAAAACCTACATGGTGGGACAAGCCTTTGAGAAGCTTTGTT
Source organism: Pterocarpus santalinus (assembly GCA_031439595.1). NCBI lineage: Eukaryota > Viridiplantae > Streptophyta > Magnoliopsida > Fabales > Fabaceae > Pterocarpus > Pterocarpus santalinus. The sequence goes on from CM062529.1 coordinate 26,107,413, forward strand.
TATTTATTGATTTTATATAATTAACTGTAATTATAGCCTGTATTGATTCAAATATGGTAGTTCTGAGTTTCATAGGAATGTTGCAAGCCATTTGGAAATGTTACAAACTATTGTTATTATTATGAGATAATTTTGGATTGTTACTAGATTCTCTCAATTTGTTGCAAATATGTTGGAAGCCATAATTTGATATGTTCTGCATAATTAAGATACCAAATTACTTGGGCTAGCCCTTGAACAAATTTAAGGGAAATAAGTTGATGGGACAGTCAGGCAAAGTAAACTCGGCAATTTTGTATGAGAACGAGCTTGGTCCTGAATAGTAGGCTATTACCCAGATGTAAAAGAGGTCATTCACCTACAGGAAACCAAGTAAAGGAAGAAAAGGAAGGCTGCACTTTGAGAACGATAATACGTAACACACAAGTGCAGACCTAAGCAGACACCCTAAGGATGGTGATGCATAACGCCTAGGTGTGTTAAGTAAACAAAGTTAAAGAAAGATAAGTGTACTTACATCAAGAAGTCAATTATATTCATCTATACATTTTATTCAATTATTCTTTATTCTAATATGTTGTTGATCAGACTTTTGCTCTGTTTACTAAGTATGTGAATAAAATGAACTCTACTTCAGCTGATATGGTTTCAAACTATAAAATTGGAATATATGCTTTATCATATATGCTATCCACATTTTTCTAAATAAATTGTAGCAGTTGAGAATGATTATGATGTCACTGTGTGATAGCCTAGGAAGTTTTACTGAGAATTTTTGAATTCTCATGCCTATTGGTATATGTCTGTGTCATTCTCAGACAACAACAATAACGGCGATAGTACTCTTCATTGAAGTTCCAGTAAGGCTGCGACATCATGACCCTACTTTATTTCTTTTGCTCTACTATATTTTGGTAAATGGCCATACGTGGACCGTTTTGAGTCGTGGTTTACCTTATGTGAGTTAGATGGAGATCTCACCTCAAATGCATCTAGAGACTTGTAAAAATAATACTAGTAAAATGTATATATGATGCTGAATGTTATGTAAATTAATTATTTTCAATGTATACCTAATTCCCTATTGTAGCATCTTGTTTATGGTTACTTCGCTACATAAATAAATTTAATTAGGTAACGCACATCGAAGACATAAAGTACACATATATTTTTATTTAAACGACACAACAGGAATCAAATATAAGAAATACTAAGTTAAAATAATAGGACCTCCACACATGTCAAACTCCTAGTTATAGTATTATGACTTAAGCATAATACTGTAATTGTGAAAGTGTTACATTATTTATATTTTTGAGATGTCCATTTTCTAGGGAAAAATTTGCCTGATTTTCTATAAGAAACTAAACTTGGCTTGTTAGGCAGCTTGTCTATCTTATGCACTGATTATGGTCCTAGTTAGGTCATGACACTTGAAGTTGCCAAAAGCTAGTCAAGTTATTTCCTAGGACTAATGTTGAGGGACTAACTTGATCAACTTTTACTAACTTCAAAGATCTTGGTAAAGTTTTCAAAACATCAAGGATAGATTTGAAGTTGGTTACCAATTTCGAGGACTTTGCCAATTTTGAGGACTAAATTGGTGGTTTGCTCAATGATGATCCCTTCCTCATAATTGTGCACCTAATCTTCTTATAATGTTTGTACCTTTTTTTGGCCATCATGTTGGTATTTTGAGGGTGTTCTAAATGCAAGCCACTTGAATTTTGTGACTTTACTCTTATTTCTTAATGATCTTTCAATTACTTCAACACTTGGCAATTGACAATTGCCATTGAATCTTGAGTTTAATGTTTTATTTTCATATTTTTATGCATTCTTAATCCACTAATTATTATTATTATTATTATTGCTAATCTCATAGGCTAGTAACTCAGTGGTTATCATTATGGAGGTATTAGACCACATTCATGAGTTAAGCCTTGAAGGTTAAGGAGAGCACTAATAATTATTAGAGTTTATTATATAAATTTATTAAGAATATCATAACATATATAAAAGATAAGCATTAATTAATTATTTCCAATTAGATACTTCATGCTTAAAAAAGTAGAGTCACATTGCAAAAAGTAATTTGTACCTATGACTAAGGTGTAACACCCTAATAGTACCACATTATGCTTAAGTTATATTACAGCATTTATTAGTTGTTATGGATAATCTAGTGGAAACTTCTGTAACTTTAAATTAGTTGAATATGGAAAATTGCGTATAAACTTTTCATTCTAATGTAATTGTTATAAAAATTGGGCCTTTACGCATATACAAACTATTACCAGGGTACCATTGTCACATAATATATCGTCAAGGCATAAAATAAATACGCAATATAATAGAATAGTGTGATAGACAAAAGGCAATATACATGGGTAACTAAAACTAGGCTATACAAAATTAGTACAGTTATCCCAAAATGATAAGTGTAACACCCTCTCTAGCACAGTACATGCTTAAGTCATAGCACCATATTTAGGAGTTACTACTATTACCTGAACAAATCTTATTGAATAGCAACCTCTGGCCGTCTTCAATATTTCTTGAACTATCTAGAGATAATATGAAAATAAATATAGGAGTAAGAATTTAAAATTCTTAGCAGGATTCTCGAAACTATCACACATAGTGTCATCGTTATTATCTCGAGCTACTTTGGTTTATTATAAAAGAGGTAAGCATATTATTAACCTTTTCAGTTTTATAATTTGAAAATATATTATCCGAAGCAGAATACATTTTATTCACACACTTGAGTCATATGAACTATTACAAAATAAATTCACGACTCATGACTTGAATAATAGTTGCAATAAATTCAAATATAACAATCCCAATATAAGAAGAAAAATAGAGCATATATATGCAACTACTTTTGCTTATCATGCAAATACACTTGTGTTTTCTAACTTTCTTTAACTTCTTTTCCTGGGCACACCTTAGCATTATGTATCATCGTCCCTAGGGTGTATATATCGATTTGCACTTGAGCGTTACGTATCGCCGTCCTCAAGTGCATCCCTTCACTTATCTTTCACCTGTACTCGGTCCTTTGGAGGTGAATAGCCTCTCTCATCTCTAGATAATAGTTTACTTTTTAGGACCAAGCTCGTTCCTATACAAGATTACCGAGTTTACGCTGCTCCCACCAACTTATTCCCCTTAAATTTGTTTAGAGGCTGGCTCAAGTAACATGGAATTATTATTATGTCTTTAATCTTGAAGTCATGAATGCATATGCTACAGGAATCATATCCATGATGCATAATTGTACATTTACTATCAAACATTTTTGCATGCAGAATATTCATAATTATATCATAAATTTCTCATAACATAAGCACTCGTAATTTAATAAACTTTTTGCCAAAAATTCGGCACCATAATGAATCAAGTCGGCTTTTCCATGAATAATGCTAACTCATATAGACACTCAATCACAATAATAAGGTTGACATCATATATCCATCATTCAGCACTTGATTTGCAATGCATTTAAGCTCAAATTGAAACTTATAGTAAGGTGACTAAATGCTCAATGGGCAATTCTGACTAAGATGTCTAAATCTACCCGATTTTATATTTTGTGCTATGAATTTTACTTAAGTTATTAAATTCTAAATTTTTACTATGTTGAAGCATTATTTGTGTAGTTTCTAACCTCTTTAGTCCTATTAAGTTTTGACATATAAAACTCAAATTATTCGATATTCACCTAGGCCTATCCTATACTAGGCAGATTTAAGTATTGAAAAATAAAAATTTACTAAAAATGGAAAACTAGTTGAAGCTATACAAACCTATAGCTTTTAAAACTAACTGAACCAAATTTCATTTCGAATAAATTCCATCCAATTTGAATAAGCAGAACTCAAGTTATGAGCTCTTGAAGTTGGCTAACTTGAACTGCCTTGTTCTAGCTTAGTTAGAGCTTAGGGAAACTTTCATGAATTACTGGGAACAACATAGATTGAATTTGGTTCTGAAATTTTTATGGAATGCTACCCTATTTCTAACAAAATTGGTTTCACTCAATTTCAAGGAGCATAGGGCGAGTTATACCCTACATAAGACACTCTAGTCGAATAGAAAGATAAAAACCTAGGGCGAACTTCAAAAAATTATATCTCACTCAATACTAATCCAATGGTCTTATAATTTGTATGCTTGAAAAGATCTAAATGTCTAGTTTCACGTAAAAATAAGTTTATCTAATTTTGGTGGTTGTAGGCGAAGCCATGCATTTTGCAAGTACAGACACTGTGGGGTTTCCTTGTCTAGTCCATCCTGATTGCTTCCTCTTTGATTCCTTCATTAGTTAATCATTCAAAACTCAAATTATACCTAATAATCCAACCATAAACATTCATATAAACTCATTATAACATCAAATACATGCATGTAGATGGATTTTCCGATAGCCACAATCCACAATAAAATCAAATAAGGAGGTTAAATTCTACCTTTAGCTTGATTATATAGATTGTCTAGGTGAGGGTTTTTGATATTGAGGATGATTGGAGCTTAAAGATGGAATGAAATGGAGAGAATATAGAAAAATAGAAAGGAGAGAGGGCTGCTGCTTTTTGGGGCAAAAATGAAAGATATGGAGGGGAGAAATTAGAGCTTCATAAGTGTGGATAATTGGCTCTTTGAGCTCCTATTAGCTCTTGGTGTGTATGGCTTATAAGTGAGCCAACTCTCCCTATTTTGTTGTGGCTGAACGTGCCACTTATGAAGGGTGAAGTAGCTAAATTTTTGGCCACTTGTCTTAGGATTTTTAAGGTATAATTCCATTAATTCAATTCCGGCGATTTAAAATGCCGAATCTTTACCAAATTCCTTTCAAATTGGAAAACTGATTTTGAAGAATTTTGTGAGGTTTTCAATGTTTTTATTCTGATTACTTTTAATAATAGCCTCCCTAATTAATACCTAATTGACTCTAAATAAATATGTAATTGATTTCTTATTAATCTCGCTTATTTGATAAAACCGAATAAATCGATTAACAACGTTAAAAATTTTCGAACGTTACAATGAGGGCTTTAAGACTAGCCCTAAATGCTAACTGCTTAACAATGGCACCAAAAGGTACAGTTATCAAAAGCCGTAGTTACATCCATAAACACTAGCATACACAACCCAGGCACATCACCACATATCAAAAGGGCATGTACAAGAAAAAACTATTAGAGTCCACTACATGAAACCAATCCAAGTGAATGGAACACATTATTGAAGATGACAGCAGCTCTAGTATCCTTTTGATGCACCTCTAGAACGGCTTGGCCCTCTAAGGTATGGTTTGTATTAGAACTATATGAGGTGAGCTCTCCTTTGAGGGATCGGTCTCCATGGTAGATAAAGAACTAGCTGGTGCAAGGAAGTGTATCAGATAGTGTTAGGTTTAGAGCGATATCATCGTACGGGTACTAAAGGTCGAAATGACTACTAAGGATAGAAATAGAAAGGCGATGTCTAAAGAAAATATAAACACGGATGCCAGCCCAGGCCATCAACGGGAGAGTATTTTAGGCCGAGTCATAGTGCCATTCTCAACTAGGAAGCTCCATGAATATCATCACGAATGTCGTCAATGCCGTCTAAGGATGACATGGGAACACACAGAATGACAAATATAAATTTCGTAGTAGGTAGCTCTAAGTTAGCATAAACTAGTGTCATTGACATTGCCTCAACTACTTCGGTTTCTTTCAAAAACACATGAGCATACATTAGTGCTTTAATTTTGATAAGTTTCTAAAGCATGCCTTTTTGAAGGGGGTTCCTTTTATTCAAATACTTAATCCAAAAATCATAACATCCACACAATTTAAAATTAATGCATAACTGAAACAAAACATAATGTTAATAATGAACGAATGTAATAATTCTCATGATACATGTCTTTATTCACTTTTCATTATGTACTTTCTTAACTTTCTTGACTTTCTTAACTTAGCATGTACTTTTAATCTTTATTGCCCTTGGATAGACTATTACTAGGATATGAACTCATTCTGTGATTGTCGTCACATATTATACCTATGTCATAGTTAGAACTGACCTTAAAAGGATCTATGTGGGATCACCTTAACTACTGGAGGATCATATCCAAATGTCTTAATTATGGAATTATGCACTAAATTTATACTTCATATATTCTTTAAGAATTTCATGATGTGGCACAATTCAGATATCATATGCAAAAATCATCATGATGCATATATAAAAATATCTAGTGAAAACTCGATAGCATAACAACTATATTGAGAGCATTCCAAAAATTGAAATTAGTCAAATAATTCAACTAGCAGTCTAGTTATAATATAAGAATCAACAAAATTAGGAATAATAGAGATCCAACAACCATCCTGATGGTAAGCATGAATCATAATTAGATAAATAATCTTAGTCAAAAGGCTAGAATCATTCATAAAAATAGTTTAATAGTAACTAAACATAAGTCCTTAATAATACTCTAATTAGCCAAAATTCATATAATTAAAAAATTTCAGGGAATTTCTCATCCCTGACCAAAACCAACATTCTAAATATTTAAGAAAATCATCATATTATGTAGATTAAAGATGCAAAATAGTTTTAATAATTCTCACAAGGTCGTGACTGAATTCCTCAATTTTTAGGCAATAAAAGCACTAGTAGAGTTCAATTTTCTTGTTGACTTGATCCTTTCCAAAACTAATCACCTTACGAACCTAAAATCATCATCATGTCATCAAAATAAGGGCCTAAGATAGTTTTTACATACCAACTAAAGTCATGGCCTAAATTGTGCAATTTTGAGCCATATGAGGGCTAGTTTGTATTCAAACTCATATCAAATTATTTCTTACCAAAACTAATCACTCATGAGCAATTTTATCATCAATATATCATCTAAAATATAAGGTTAAGGATCATATACAAAATGCATGCATATGTTTTTGAAGCTTTTCAAGAGTGGTTAAAGTCCTTTTGATTGCAAACTTGTTCTTTGTTACAACTAATTATCCTAGGTCAGTTTTAGTATCAATAATGTCACGACCTTCACCTAGCTTTGATTGGTGCATAAGTAATCTTCATTCCATGGCAAACTTAACCCACAAGATCTTATGGAAAGACGGATAGAATTTTCTCTAAAACTAGGACATTTCCTAAGAAATCAAAACCTGTCAAACATTCCTTCATAATTCAAAATATACTTGGTGAAGTTCAATAGACATACATGCACAAAATCTTTCATATAAAGTTTTACACCAAACAATTAAGTTCCCAAAAGGCTATGCAAGTCTAGCTCACTATACATAACCAACAAGAAAGGTAAAGGACAAAATATAGTCTATACACATGTTAGGATCCTGTTTGTGTTCCATGGAGCTCTATACAAAATATAAGCCATACATGGCTATACAAAGTTTCTCTAAGAAGAATAAATGGGCCTTTTTTTAAGTGGGCTTACCCGAAAGAAGACTGATAAGAGCCCTATGGGGGAGGATGAGTAGTACTCATCTCTATAGTTGAATCTAAAATAGAGAAGGGAAACCATAGAGTGAGTTATACAACTCAGTGAGAAACAATATGCTTACAGTTAGCATGAGACAAGTTTCACATTCAAAACATACTTAAGTCTATGCGTAAAGGTACAGGATATATTCTTACAATACAACAAAAACAATATAATAGTTTAATAACATGATAAAGCTCAAAGGAAGATTCCATTCCAGAAGTAATTCCTTGACTGGTCGGCCTCGACAACCTAACCCTAGCAATATCTGTAACATCCTCCAAACATATGGGTGATGCTCGAGTCATAGGATCATATCTAGAAGTTATTACGATTATTGTAGAAACTTTCAAATAAGAAAACATAAGATATGGCCCTTATAATATCATACTTCATTACTTAGTCAAGATTTACAATCCTAAGTGTTCGATAGATATATAATTTAAAATATACTTTGGATAAAAAAACTTAACTATTATACATAGAACATTTCTCATTCTGCATTCTTTAGTTTGTTACTACCGGTAGTCTGCTTTAGACATTTGAATTGGAATTCCAAGTATTGGGCTCAGATCCACATTTCTCATTCCATAGTAGTTCCATAACTCTTGAAATCTAGTCTATGTACTGGAATGTCCATGGGGACATATAAACAAGTAGTGAGAATCTAATATTCTTAGTAAATACTTTTATTCCACTAAGCACATAAATTGTCATCACAAATAGTCTAGCCGCTTCGGTTTATTATGAAAATGTGACAAATACACATAGGCATAGGTTCAATTTTAAATTTTAAAAACATATTTTCTCAAAGCAAGTTACTTTTAGCAATCACTTGGCACCTTTTAGGGCAGGTATATTGATAATAAGAGCATGAATTCTAACCACAATAATAAATACTATGCAGTATAATAAGATCATGAACAATGCATATATAGATGCACATACTTGAATCATGCAAGGGCACTTTTCTTTCTTGTCTCTTTCTTTAACTTACAACTTAAACATCTGTACTTGGTCCCCTGGAAGTGGATAGCCTCTTCTCAGGGTAACAGTCTACTTTTCAGGACCTAGTTCGCTCTTATATATGATTTTTAGGTTTACTTTCCCCGACTCTTATACCGACTTATTCCACTTAAATCTATTTAGGGGCATTGCCCAAGAAATCATCTTTGATGATATTGCCCTAACCCACCACTCGGTGGAGGCTCGATTTGTCTCTTTGTAAGTTATTGTTACATTTTTCATTCTTATACATGGTCACACATGAGGATGCAATATGTACTTATGCACTTGCTTCATACATTTATGTTCCAATCTTTTCACATCTAGGCATTACGTATTGACATCCCCAGTGTGGTGTTTTTAGTCGTGCAATAACATTTTTACTTTCAAAGTATTTTTGCATGCATGATGTTTTCAGATGTTACAAGCATATAGTGTAACATACTTAAGAACATATATACAACATTATTATGAACATGTAGTTAGTGGTATATTAACCTTAAGGATTATCATGACCTAATTCATAATGCTAGGTCTTGCTTAACACTTGTTTTACTTAATCCTTAGGTTATAAGCTACTAGAAATCTATCTCCACATTGATATTTTCACATGAATCCATCTCTTGCCATCTGGCCCTCATGTTTTATGAAGTCATTCCTTATCATATCTTTATTTACTCTCTTTATCTTATGAAATTTTCTTAGGAGAAACTTAAGATAAATCCATTTAACTAAAGATGTCTTGGCTTTGCAAGCACAAGTTCTGAGCTCTGGGTTTACTAATGGCCCCCCAGCTTCCGGGTTCCGAGTTTCAAAAAAATGGGTCACTAGATCCTCCCAAATTCTGAGTTTGAGATAAGAGCTTCCAAATCCTCCCAAGTTCCAAGTTAGATGAGAGGGTTCCTAGATCTTTCCAGCTATGAGTTCCCACCTTATGGTAGAGGGTTCTGAGTTCCAGTTTCATTGGTTACCTATGGTTTTGGGTTACGATCTTAAGGAATAGGGTTCCAAATTCTGATCTAGAGAGAGGGTTTACTTCTTCCCTGGTCCCCCGAGTTCTAGGTTCCCTCCTTACAAGTTACCTAAAGACTTTGGGTTTGCTTCTTCCTCGTATCCCGATCTTCAAGTTCCTATTGTAACGTCCCAAAAATCTTATTGCTTTTAACTAAATTGTTCGATTTTTATCGAATAAGTAAAATTAATTAGAAATCGATTAAGTATTTACTTAAGGCCAATTAAGCATCAATTAGAGAGGTTAGGCTTATAAATAATTTGAATAGCAACATAGAAAACTTAACAAAATTCTTCAAAACCATTTTGCCAATTGAAGGAAAATCGGCAGAGATTCGGTATCTTAAATCACCAGAATCGAATCAATAAAATTATACATTGAAAACTCTTAAATTGGTGGCCAAGAACTCAGCCATGTTCACCCCATCCCAAGTTGCCACTTGTAGCCTAAGAAAAAGGGAAACTTGGTAAAACACTACTCACCTAAAAGCCTCCACCAATCACATGTCACAACACCTTATTAATTATGTTATAAAGTTTCAAAATCATTCATTTTCGTGCTGCCTCTTCAGCTGACTTCTTTCCCTTCATTCTTCTTCTTCTTCCTTACTTTCTCTTCCTCAAATCTCTAAGCTCCACCCACTTCCTCTACCAAAAAACTCAAATCTAGTTAGTTTCTACATCAATTTGAGATAGGATTCCATCTTGTTCTTGATTTTCATAAATTGTGGCTGTATGAAGTTTTAATTTTCTTCTTTTTTTTTGATGAAACTTTTGGTGTAGCTGGTGGTGTATGGTTACTTTAACATGAAACTTTGAGTTAGAATTGAATTTAGAATGAGAAAGCACAAAGCACCATAAAACAAAATCTGTTAAGTTGAGAAACCCTGCGGCAATCCATACAGCGGACTGTACGGCTCCACCTACAGCCGTTTACATTTAATGAAACTATTTTTATGTGAAACTAAATATCTAGGGCTTTCCAACCATATAAGGCCATTGGATTAGTATTGAGGGAGATATGAATTTTGAAATTTTGACCTAGGTTTTTGTGTTTAATTTTGGGCAGACAAGATTGTTTAGGGTAAACTTGACCTATACAACTTGGAATTAAAGTGAAACCAACTTTTTTAGAAAGCTTACACATAAGAGAACACCCATAAAAATTTCAGGATTATATTCGACCCCAATTGCTCCTAGTAGTTCAAGGAAGTCGCCGTAAGTCCAAACCAGGCCAAAATCGGGCAGCTCAGAGAGGTCAAATTGTGGAGCTTATAACTCAAGCTCTACTCAAGAGAATGAAATGGGACTTATTGCAAATGAAAGCTTGTCCTGTTATCTTTAATATGATACAAATTTCGTTTGATTTTAACTGATTTTCGAGTTTTAGTGGATTTTTACTTTTAAGTGTGTAATTCTGGCCAGTTACAGGGCAGGCCAAGATAAAACTTAAATAAATCAAAATTAGATGAGACCAAAGAGGTTAGAAAATAGACACACAAGACTCCAACATATCCAAAATTTAGGTCTCAATGAGTTAAATAGAAATTATGGCTTATTTTACAAAAATCAGGTTGGGTGAAAGTGTTAAGACAGCAACTACGTTTTAACTACAACTAATGTTCTATGAAATTGATGATTGAATTGTGAATGAAGTGTTGTGATTTCTCTGTAAAATTGGTTGTCTGAGTACTGGCATTACTTACGGATAAGCGGATTCGATCCGTTATGCTACCGAATTTTCGGCAGAAGTCTATGAAATCATGAGTGTTTATTTCACGAGAAATTTACGATATGAACAGCTATACAATTATAAATATGTTATGGTGATATGATCATGAATTATTCTTATGAGAGTATGCATATTTGCATATGAATGAAGGAAGAATATATGAGATATCTTCACCTGGAGACAGTTATTTGGGTCCCTCTAGGTGAAGGCAGTTAAAAGATAAAGATGTGGGTCCCTTCACTCAGAGACAGTTGCACATTAGGTCCCTCTTTGTGAAGGTAGCTGAAACTTTTGAGTCTCTCTATGTTGGACGTAGTTGGCCAACTGAGTCCCTCCGACCTAGAGGCATAGGGATCCCCTTGCAGATCAGTATTGTATAACGACAGTCACGAGTTGAGCTCACTCTTAGATCAGGCTACCCAAGGGCAGCAAAGATTAAAGGCAAGGACATATATATGCAGATATCATAGGGACGACGATACATAATGCCTAGGCATGGCAAGTAAAGGAAGCAAAGAAAACACAAAAGCATATGCATGATTTTATGATGAACAGTGCATGCACACAAATAATGTTCATTTGTTATCATCATTATTGACATTGCAAGTAGGCTCTTGTTATCAATATTATTATTATTATTATTATGAAATATTGTTGTACTCATGCTTGAATCCTTACTCTATTTAACAAGTGCATGAATAAAATTAACTCTACTTCGGACTATATGTTTTCAAACTATAAAACAGAACATTTCGTATATATTTTTTAATAAATAGAAGTAGCTGGAGATAATAATGATGACACAGTAAAAATGATGACACGGTATGAAATTTCTTAGTGAATCCTACTGAAAATTTAAATTCTCACTCCTATTTCCACGTTATCTCCAAATAGCTCGAGAAGTTTAGAAGATGGCTGAAGTTGTTGTCAAAAAAGGTCCGCTCAGGTAATTGTAACAACTCTTGAGTATGGTACTATAGCTTAAGCATAGTACTGTATTTCGGGAGGATGTTACACCTATCTCCCTAGCTATTTGAGGTTTCGATCTTAAGAGAATGGTTCCTTTCCTTTCCCAAGTCTCCGGGTTTCAAGTTAAAGGGAAAGGGTTTGCGTCTCCTTTATCCTCCGAGTTTTGTGTTCTAAGCATAAAGGAAAGGGGCTCACTCTTTCATTATTCCCCGAGTTCTGGGTTATGAGGTTAAAAGAAGGTTCTCTCCTTTCTGGGTTACCAAGATTCTAAGTTTGAGAGCGGTCGCTCCCACCTTCAACCCCCAATTTCGAGTTCCGAGTTAAAAGGAAGGGTTCACGAGTTAAACTCGATTTTTGTCCTATTTTGTTCTAAAATTCATATATAATTCATTTAAACTTGGATGCCTGAGATTTTTGGTTTATGTACTCTACCCTTCCTATACTAACAAGGAAAAATGAATTTATCCTCATAAGATTACTCAGTTAGTGTAATTTTTGTTAAACACCTCCATTATCCTATCTTTGATTCTTATTTTATCTTCCTTTTGGATGTCTAGTTCTTCAACGCTATTTAACCTAATTTCTATGGGCTCCCCTCAATCCAATTCTTCCTCAAAGATCTCAAGAGACTTATTCAAGACTAATGAAACATTTATTTCCATTCTTATGAAGGTAGAAGCACATGCACATCGAAACATCAATAACCAAGTATAAAACTAAACTTAAATCAACATTTCAAGACATACCATTATATAATCACATAATCAACACCATAATCCAACTAACCATCATAGGATTTCAGTTCGAAGCCTAGGTCTTGGGGCAATACATAGAGCATAAAAGATTAAAGGAAAATAACCTAGGATTTGAGCTACCGACCTCAAAGTTCTTGGAGCCATAGAAGTAAAGAAGCCAAGAACAACCCCTAGCCTTCCTCTTTTCTCATGGTTGTAACATCTATGGAGGTGGGTGTAATCCAAGTAAAAAATTTGCATGAATTATCGATTTTGGCTAGTATGGGTGCACAGGAGAACACACTTATGTGTGTAACCCCATGCTCAAGTGTGCTGTCATATAGAAATAGAGGGGGTTGCTAGTTATATGGCATGCTCGAGAGCAGCAAGCAACTCTCGAGCATAGTAGGTCACTTTTGAGCATGCTGCCTTCCAACTCGAACAAGATTTTGGGCCTTGCCTATGCTTAAGCTTAGTAAGCCATGTTGGAGCATGGCAAAGACGGTGCACAAAAATAAAATGGAAGGGCTCCTCCACCCAAAATATGGCAAAACCCTTCCAACCTTCCTCCCCTCTTACTTTTCTCCCTAGGTCTTCCTTTTCTCCACTAAGCTATCAACTCATCGATATTCTTCTCCAAATTTCACTACAAAACACCTTCCTCCCACTTTTTTGTCATCTTTTTCATCACTATGCATATGTCTCTATCCTTTGATTGAAAGGAGATGAAGGTGAAGAAGAAGAAACCTACTTCTCCTCTTGCTCTCAATCTCTCCTCCAAAAATCTAAGTTCTTGAGTTTCTCCTCTTTTCCTATCATGAGGTTGATGGTTCTTCCATGGATTTAGAGGTTAGAAGGTTGGGAATTTGATGTTTAAGAATTGGTAGAACTAAATTTGGATTCTAAGAGTGTATTAACACTAAATTGGTATTTTTGTAGCTTTGGATACTTCTAAAGATCGTGCTGTTAGTCCGGAAACACCATCCCACTAAACTCCCATTTTAAAATTTAAATTGTGAGTGATGATGTGCTTATGGTTAAATTTTAAGTAAATTTATTTATCGATATATGTGTTTACGTTGCTAGTTGCCTTGAAGAAAAGAATGTTTAAATTGGTTTTTTCAAGATTTAGTAAAATTTCTTCACATGCCTATGTTTGAAACGCATGTTTATTGGGCTTTAACTAATACTATATTGATGTTAGCTCATTTGAGCACGAGACAAGACTTTGTAGTTATACACTATTTTGTTTGTTAAATGTATGGAACTTTTTTTTCAAAAAAAAAAATTTGATTATCTCTAGACAATATGAAAGAAAATGCATATGATCTATATCAACGAAAAATTTAGGTGATAATAATGTTCGAAAGGAATTAGAGGTTTCAAAGGGGGAGGAACCTGTGATAGACGCTATTTGCTAATGGTAGTAAACGTTAGCTTTGATGCACCTCGAATAATGTGGCTAGCAAGGTGGCTATTAGCCTAGCATGTATGACTGACATGTCCAGAAGATTTAAGTACGTTGAGGTCAGGTTGTCGGGGCCACTTAGTCGTGAATTGACTAAATACTGCTGGAGTCAGGTTATTAGGGCTGCCCAGTCAGGAAGTTACTTCTGAAAAAGAATCCTTCCTTGAGCTTGTTGGTAATATAAAAACTACAATTTTATTCTCTATGTCGTAAGAAGATGTTTTATATATGCTTATGTGTAATTGTAAGTATGCTTTGAATTTAAAAACTTGTCTCATGCTGACTGTAAGTATATCATTCCTCAATGAGTTACAAAACACACCCATAGTCTTTCCTCTATTTTAGATCCAACTATAGAGACGAGTGCTGCTCCTCCTGCTCCATAGAATTCCTAACGATTGCTCTTGGTGAGCTTTCCCACAAAAAGGGCCTGATGACTTTTTGAGAACCATGAGAAGTCACCTAAGGCTCATGTTTATGTAGGCATCCATGAGACATAGGCTGGGATTGAATGTGTATTATGGGTCCTAAATTACCCTTGTTTTTCTAAATGATTACTATATGGTGTAACATCTTACCAAATGCAATACTATGCTGAAGTTATAATATCTCACCCAGTAATTTGTCACATGTAAAAAATTAAAATTCCATTTCTACTTTGATGTCATCTACTAGTCTGAGTAAACTCTTAGTGTGGAACATAGCAAATCGATTGGCGTCATGGTAGAAAGATCAGTAAATAGACAAAAATTGTATTATATATGTGTAACTGTATATTTATACATGTATACATATCATTCAAGTTTGCTACAGCATAAGTGTATATACAATAAAAGGGTACAAAAGTGAGGCCACCAAAACAAAATAAATTGGCCCATCTATATGAAGTATAACCTTATGTGGTCCTTACAGGATATTTCATATACTAACTTTCTGAAAAATACAAAAGATATTGAACCTATGGCCTAAAGTTGTGAAAACACCAAAATAGGGCCATGCTATATAGTATAGTCAGATGGGAAGGCTAAAGCCTCTAGTCAGATACAGAAGAGAGGAACCCATTCACCATGTCGGGCTCCACTCGGCCTAATTGCTGGTGGATCCAGAAGATGAGCCATGGGATGATGCTGAAGCCTCGGAGAGACACTCATGATCGTCAAGGTAGATGGTAGAGACCACTTGAGGTGGCGAAGTGGGTGCTGGTAGCATTGCAGGTGGTGCAGCTAGAGGTGCTGGATGGGCTACTTAGAAAGAAATAGCTATATATGGTGTGGCTGGGTTGAATAGTGGTGAAAGAGAGGAATGGCAAAATCTCTGTTGCCAAAGAAATATAAACAGAAGTGGCATGCACTGGTGATGTACAAGGAATCAGACATAAGGTCAAAATGGAACTGGAAATCCGGAAACTCAATGAAAAGCACGGCCATCGCATCCATCATCACCATCTGAAAATGACGTGGGTACATAAAGTAGGGTGAGAATTTAAAGAAATTTTTAATAGGATTCCTATAACTATAATATACT
This sequence comes from Pterocarpus santalinus, assembly GCA_031439595.1. Lineage (NCBI taxonomy): Eukaryota > Viridiplantae > Streptophyta > Magnoliopsida > Fabales > Fabaceae > Pterocarpus > Pterocarpus santalinus. Next base: position 26,123,381 of record CM062529.1, read on the forward strand.
GACATTGCGTTTATCCCTAGTTGCTTCAATTTTTATTTAATTATGAAAAAAGTGAATCACAGAATACAATATCCTTGTTAATTTGATTTAAGAAAATATAACCCGAAGCAAGGCTCAATTTTACTTAAGATAGCAAAAATATAATAGGCATCAATATAGTGTCATATAACGATGTAAGGTGCTAAATAAATAGGAAAAATGAATATCAAAGAGTATAGCATTCAAATTGCAAGTAAATAATATGGCTATGTAATGCAATAATGCTTATGCACAAAACTCGCTTTACTTTATTGATTCCTTAACTCATATATCATAAGCTTTTTCCTTACTTGATTCTTTGGGAGTTTTTGGCCATATAACTCCTAGACGATAATCTGCTTTTTAGGACCGAGCTCGTTCCTATACAAGAATACCGAGTTTACTTTTCTCGACTTTTCCACCGATTTATTCCCCTTAACTTTATTCCGGTGTTGGCCTAAGTAATATGGAACTTCTCATAATCCTTACAAGTTTCACAATGAATGATAACTTGACTTAAACTTTACATGCATGTGCAAGTGCATCATAAGTTATGTATAGCTTTTGCCGAAATTTTAGTAGTATAATAGATCAAGTCCGCTTTCCCGTGAATAATATTAGTCAGCTAGGCAGTTGTTCACACAGAAAAAATAATGCAAAGTGTATATATTTCAATAATCAAACCAAAATTTCATAACCTTGGTCTTGAATTGGATTTTTGTCACTCCTTCCAATTCTGCTTGAATTTTGGATATGGTAAAGTGTTATGTGTCTAGTTTCTAAGCTCTTTGATCCAATTTAGTGTTGACATATATAACTCAAGTTATTGAAGATTTACCTAGGCTTGTCCTATACTAGACATATTTAAGCTCTAAAAAGTAAAAATTTGCTAAAAATAGAAAACTAATTGAAACCATATGAAACTCATAAAACTAACTAAACAAATTTTCATTTTTAAGAAGTTCCATCCTTTTTGAATAAATATAACTCAAGTTATGAGCTCTTAAAGTTGACTAAATTGAACTGCCCTGTTCTAGCCTGATTAGGACTTATGGAAACTTTCATGAATTATTTGGAACAACAGGGATTAAATTTGGTTCTGAAATTTTTATGGCATGTTATTCTATGTCTTACCTAAAAAAATTGGTTTCACTCAATTTTAAGGAGTATAGTATAAGATATGCCTTGCTCACCTTACTCTAGTCAGATTCAAAGACAAAAATCTAGAGCAAACTTCAACAAATCATATCTCCCTTAATGCTAATCTAATGGTCTTATAATTTATATGATTAGAAAGCTCTAGATGTCTAGCTTTACATAAAAATAGGTTAATCAAGTTTAGGTGGTTGTAGGCGGAGCTATGCACTCCGAATGTACAGATGTTGCAATATCTCCTAGGTTTTCATATTCTATTTTGCTATCTTTCTTATTTTTCATGCAAGATTCAATTTCAATCTAACCAAATACTTGCTAAATTAGCCAAGAACACTTATAAAATTTCAATTAAATATCAAATGCATCCATATGTTTGATAGAATCATCAGCTAACAATCAGAAGAAATGAGTCAAAAAAAGTGGAATCTTACCTCTAGGTGATTCTAAACTAGCTAGGTTCGATGATTTGGGATGCAAGATGCTTAGTGGAGATTGAAGGTGAAAGAAAGAGATGGATATGATGAAGAAAAGAAGAAGAACTCTTTGCTGCGAAGGGGCAAAATCTGGTTGGGGTGGAAAAGAAAATATGACTTGGTATAACTCTAGGTTGGTAGAATAGGAGCTTCTCATTGGTGTCTAGTGAATGGCTAACAACTAGCCAAATCTCTTCCTTTCTTAGGCTGAAGGTGGCGCTATTTAGAGGGGTGAAGTGGCTAAAATTTTAGCCACTAATCTTAGGGTTTTAATGTACCAAATTTGGTTAATTTAGTTTCGGCAGTTTAAAATACCGAATTCTAACCGATTTTCTTCAAACCGGCAAACACTCACCAAAAATTTGGTTAAAATTTCTACATGTTTATTTGAGTTTCTCTAATTCTAACCTCCCTAATTAGCTTCTAAGAAACTTCTAATTACTCTATTATGATTAATGAAATCGAATAAATCGATTAATGGTATAAATTAAATGTTACAAAAATTCGGAACGTTATGGGACATCCGATAAAAATAGGGACATTACACTAGGGATTGTATCTGTATAATTCCTTTTAACCTGACAATTTAATGTAAGGTTGGGTGTGATGAATTTTGATTATGCATAGTCATTAGGTTTGATCTATATGTGATAATAATTGTGATAAACTATCTAGTTAAGAATTAACAGGTCTTGACTACTTGAATTGCTCAAAATTTTAAAGGAAACTCTGTCCATTTTTTAGGGAAATTTGTGTACTAGGCTTGCTAGGGAATAGACATTCCCTATGTGATGGCCACAATCGAGTAGGGGTTTTGACAGTGGGGAAGCTCCACTTGATGCTTGATCATCAAATTGATAGAGGGGTTTGATAAAAGGGAAGATGATGCTTAATTTTCATAAAATGAGCAAGATATTTTGATGCCAAGAAGATAATCAACCATGAACTTGAAGCTGATGGCTATGGGGGTTGAGGAATAGGATGAAAAAGAGATGATAATGGTGGTGTTGGCATGAAATGAGGGATAAGGAAGAAAGAATAAACTGTAACACCCTACCAATTTAATGTTATGCTTAAGTCATAGCATGAAATTAAGTAGATTGTGTTACCGATACTCTATTTATTATATATTTATCATATCACATCCCTTCATTTACTCTTTGCTCTCTTCTTTTTTTTTTTTTTTTAAAAATAGGCGAAACAGCATGTTGTATATAACGTGATTAACAATGCAGAACGTAACGAAATTGTAATAACTCCACAGAAAAAATACAGATAGGGAATACATCATCAACTATATTCATAGGTATATATATATTTAGGTGGTAGCCGATGCTTTAGTTTAAGTACACATGTGAAATAGGATACATGAGTGGGCCAGTGTAACAAAAAACATAAGGCCCCTATCCGTCAAGATGATCCTAAGTCTATGAGCCAAAGCTACACACTGTCAAAAGAGAGTCATGCTGTAGAATGTCATCTGCAGCTGACCTACTCAGTCAGATAGCCATTGGCTATACCAGGCCCAGCTGAAGAGTAGCCTACACTGGGCCCCGAGGAGGATGACGAGCTAGTGGCCTCAAAAGAGTTGCTCTCGGAGCTGAGCGGTATGTCAGGAACCATCTGTGAGGGAGACACTAGTCGAGGACTGGCAGGTGCAGCAAGTGCTGCAGGTGCAGGAGGTGCAAGAGAAGGGTGTGCCACATGTAACAGAAATGCAAAATATGGCGCGGCAGGGTCAAACGTAGGGTGGAACAGAGGAACAACAAAATTCCTATTACTGAACAGGTAGAGCCGGAAATTGCAAGAGCCGGCTATGTACAGGGAATCCACGAAGGGATCATGGTGGAGCTATAGGTTGGGAATCTCAATGAAAAGGGTGGCAGTCGAATCCATCACTAGTGTTTGAGAATGAAGTGGAATTACAGAGCGAGGTGAGAATTTAAAGAAATTCTCAGTAGGGTTCGCATGATCAACGTCACAATCATTCTCAGTTGCCTCGGTTTTTATTTAATTGTGAATCATGGGTTCAAGACTAGACTATCCATATTTAATAAGTTTAAGAAAACGTCTGATCCGAGGCAAAGTTCAGTTTTACTTAAGATAGTATAGGAAACGAGAGAAACTATTAAGTAGAGATACAAATTAGGGAGCAGAGTAAACAATCATACAGTAATCGATAAGTATAATAGTCAAACTATAAGCATCATATAATGGCTATTCAATGCAATCATGCAAAATCTCATTCTTAAACTCATCTTCATAAACTTTTTTTCCATTTTTTGGTCCCTTGGGAGTTCTTAACCATTTAAGACTCCTGGGTAATAGTCTGCTTATCAGGATTGAGCTCGTTCCTATATACGAATGCCGGGTTTATTTTTCCCTACCTTCCCATCGATCTATTCCCCTTAACTTTAAATTCGGGACTGGCCCAAGTATTATGGAACTTTCATCATAACAGAATCTTGATGCTTATCATAACATAACTTTTATGAACTTCATGCAAAGTGCATATGGATCTCGATATATATATATATATATATATATATATATATATATATATATATATATATATATATATATATATATATATATATTATAACTCATGCATATGACTTATCGAAAATTCGGCAGTATAACAGAATGTGTCCGCTTCCCCATGAATAGTATCAGACATTAGTACACCAAATTCTCAGAAATCTCATAGCATTTTGTTTATATTTCACATATCAAATTCATGGCACAATCATTGTAATTAAAAACATGGTTGCTGTCTCAACACTTGCATTCAACCCGATTTTTGTAAATCAGGCCATAATTTCATTCCAACTCATTTGAACCTCAATTTGATATGTTAAAGTGTTATGTGTCTATTTTCTAATCTCTTTATTCCCATCTAATTTTGATAACTATAGCTCAAGTTATGTGGGTTTTATCCCAGTCTGCCCTATAGCTAGCCGGAATCGCACATGTAAAAGTAAAAATCCACTAAAAATCGAAAACTGATTCAAATCATAAGAAATTGGTCTCATATTAAAGCTTATAGGACAAACTTTCATTTGCAAAAAGATCCATTCCATTTGACTTAGTAGGGCTCGAGTTATAAGCCCCGAGATTTGACTTTCCTAAACTGCCCTATTTTGGCCTGGTTTGGATATAGGGTAATTTCTTTGAACTACTGGGAGCATATGGGACTGTAACAAACTCGAAATTTCATTGTGAGATATTCTCCTCTGTATAAGCTTTCTAACAAAGTTGGTTTCACTCAATTTGGAGTTGTGTAGAGTGAGTCACACCCTTCTCAAGTCACACTGCTCGGATGAAAGTCTTGATTCCTAGGTCAAACTTCAAAAATTCATATCTTTCTCAATACTAATCCAATGTCCTTATATGATATATGTATGGAAAGCCCTGAAAGTCTAGTTTCATACAAAAATAGTCTCATCAGATTTAATCAGTTGTAGGCAAAGCCATACACTCCATCATACGGATTGCCGAGGGTTTTTGGTTTTCCAACTCCTCACCTCTTCCTACTCTCATCATTTCTTGCTTCCTATTCAATTTTAACATCACAAACAGCCAACAATCAGCCAAATATCCTTATATTCATTCAATCATCACATCAAAAATTAAAAAGAATGAATCACCACCCGCCACCCACAATCAAAATTAATACAAGAATTAAACCTCTACTTCTTGTTATGTGTGATTTGGCTCGATTTTGGAGTTTGAATAAATAAAATTTGGCTAAGCTTGAAGATTTGATGGAGTTGGGTGAGTGGAGAAGAGAAGAAGAGAGCTGAAGTGAGGGAAAAAGCAGCGCAGAAATGGGGCTGAATGAAAGGAGAGGAATGTGTTATAAAGCCTTGGAGTGGTAGGTAAAATGAAGGCTTTTGATTGGTATAAAACACAAGGCTAAATTTTAGTCAACTTTCCCCAATTTTTGTGGCCTTTCTTGCGCCACTTTCATAGGTTAAGTAGCTGAATTTCTTGTGGCTGATTTCTAGCCATGCTTCCTTCTATTTATGGTCTAATGTGGCTTAATTATCGTCCACGTAAAATGAGAACTCGTTTGCACTAGGTCTGAACTTGGAACTCGTATCTATCTCGAGTAAAGTCGGAACTCTTGTCCATCTAATTCGAACTTGGAGATTTTGGATATCGAAACTCGAGTCACTTGGAAATAGGTTATTAGATCAGAAATCGTGTTAAAAACACAATATCTGAGATCGAAAATCACAGCAAACAATTTACCTTAAAATTGGCGGTCAAAGACAAGATCATGAAACATAAAAGACCCAAACTCGGAAGTCGGGGGTGTTACATAAACTTGGAAGTTAGTATCAGGACATAAAACCTTATGTACCCGAAAATCCGAACTTATATAATCTTGGAACTCCCAATTCAATTTCTGAAGTTGGTCACAAACTCAAACTCAGGAACATCAATAGAAATGACAATGCTCTTGAAATAAGTTCGAAGATTTGAACCTAAGTAAACTCGGACATCGATAATCACGTCCATTTGGTTTGGACCTTAAAGGTTGTAACATCCACCATTTTTTGCCTAATTATTCAGTTTTATCGAATAATTGAGAATAATTAAAATTCAGTTAAATAATTATTTAGAATCAATTGATTAGCAATTAATTGAGTTTAGATATGAGGGAATTAATTTAGAAGTATAGGAGATTTCATAAAATTTTATTGAAAATCGATTTAGCGATTTAAAGGAAATCGGTAAGATTACGGTATTTTAAACTGTCGGAACCGAACCAATAGAATTCCAATTCTTTAACCCTAGCTTGAGTGGTTGATAACTCAGCCACTTAGTGCAAGAGAGTGGTGCTACTTTGGCCACAATTCATGGATAGGCTTGGCTGAATTTCGGCCATACAAGAGTCAACCAATCAAATGCCAAAGAAAGCCAATTACTCCTACACCTTTAATCAGATTTTTCCTCCCCTTTTTTTCACCGATTCAGACTGTGCCTCTTCTCCTCACTCCAGTTCTCTCCTTCTCTTCTTCACTCACATAACTCCATCAAACCATCAAGCCTAATCAAGTCTTGCTCATCCAAGCCCCAAAAATCAAGCAAAATCACATATAACAAAGGTAGAGGTTTAATTCTTGCATTAATTCTGTGATCTTGGCTGGCTGAGGGTGGATTATTTCCACCATCTTTGATGTATTGATTGCATGATTATAATGATATATGGCTGGTTATTGGCTGTTTGTTGGGTTACAACCGAATTGAAAGCAAGAAAGAATGAAAATAGGAAGAGCTGAAGGGTTGGAGAACCAAAAACCCTTGGCAGTCCGTACGGTAGAGTGTACGACTCCGCCTACAGCTGATTAAATTTGATGAAACCATTTTTATATGAATCTAGACATCTAGAGCTTTCCATAAATATATCATATAAGGCTTTTGGATTAGTATTGAGAGATTTATGAATTTTTGAATTTCGACCTAGGTTTTTGACTTTGATTCTGGGCAGACTGGGTTGTTGAGGGTAGAACTCTCCCTATACTACTTGAAAATGAATGAAACTAACTTTTTTAGAAAGCTTACACATAGGATAATGTCCCATAAAAATTTCAGAATTAGATAAGGTCTCGTTTGCTCCTAGTGATCCAAGGAAATTATCCTATGTCTAAACCGGGCCAGAACAGGGCTGTTCAAGAAGGTCAGAATTCGGGGCTTATAACTTGAGCTCTACTAAGTCAAATGGACTGGAACTTTTTTGTAAATGAAACTTTGCCCTGTTGGATTTAATATGAGACCAATTTCGTATGATTTGAGTTAGTTTTCAATTTTTAGTGGATTTTTACTTTTAGGTGTCTGATTCTGGCTAGCCACTGGGCAGACCGAGATAAAACCTAAATATCTTGAGATATAGTTATCAAAATTAGATGGGACTAAAGAGGTTAGAAAATAGACACATAACACTTTAACATACCCAAAATTGAGGTCCAAATGAGTTAAATAGAAATTATAGGTTGAATTATAAAAACCGAGTTGGCTGACTATGCTGAGGCAGAAACTCTACCTTAATGAGATTAATGCTATTATGAGTTCAATGTTAAAATATGTATGCACTATTGTGACCTTTATGATAAATTGGTGTTTTGATGTACTGGCGTTATTCATGGGGAAGCGGACTTGTTTCGTTATGCTATCGAAATTTCGGTAGAATCCATGCATAAGTTATGAATTACGTGTTAATGCATGTGCATTTTCAAGAAGGCTATGGAAGTTATGATAAGAATTCTGTTATTATGAAAGTTCCATGCTACTTGGGCCAGCCCCGGATAAAAAGTTAAGGGGAATAGATCGGTGGGAAGGTCGGGGAAAGAAAACCCTACATTCCTGTATAGGAACGATCTCGATCCTGAAAAGCAGACTATTGCCCAGGAGTCTAAATGGCCAAGAACTCCCAAGGGACCAAGTTATGGAAAATGATGAAAAGTAATGGAAAAGTTTATGAAGGAAGGTTCAAGAATGAGTCTGCATGTTTACATGAATGCATGATTATATGAAATAGTTATGTCAAGATGTTTACAGTTGTCTATTATGTTTATTTGCTGCCGGTTATTTATTTATTCTATTTATTATTCTATGGATCATTATTAGTAATCTATTCTGTTTTTTGTGCCGTCTAAAGTAAAACTAGACCTTGCCTCGGACCAGACATTTTCTTGAACTCATTAAAATGAATATTTCAGTTTGAACACATGTTAAATAATTAATAAAACCGAGGCAACTGAGAATGTATGTGACATCAAATAACCACCATACACGAACTTTACTGAGAATTTTTTTAAATTCTCAACTCGTTCTGTATTTCCCGCATTATTCTCAGATGCTAGCGATGGACTCCACGGCCACCCTCTTCATTGAGATCCCAGATTTGCAGCTTCACCATGATCCAGTATTGGATTCTTTGTATATAGCCAGTTCTTGTAACTTTCGTCTTTACCTATTTAGTAATAGGGACTTTGCTGTCCCTCTACATCATCCTGTTTTCGACCCTGCAACTCCTTACATTGCCATCCCACTACACATGGCGCACCTACCTCCAGCTCCTCCTGCACCAAGAAGACAGCAGCCTCTGCCGACCTCGCACTGCAGTCATCTCCGCAGGCAGTTCCAGATATGCCACTTAGCTCAGAGAGTGACCCTTTGGAGGCCACCGGCTCATCACCCTTTTCCTTCTCGGGACCCAGTGCAGAGTACTCTCTAGCCGGGCCTGGCATGGCCAACGGCTATCTGACAGAGTAGGTCAACCAGTAGGAGATGTTGTACCGCAAGACCCTCTTTTGACAGCATGTAGCTTTGGGTCATAGACGTAACAGTAGGACTAGCAGTAGGTTTTGAGATGTCCTCTGAGGACCCTAGGATTATTTTGACCGAAATGGGCCTTATGTCTTTTTGGTACGCCGGCCCCACTTATGTATTCCATTTTGAAACTCTGTACATAAATTGAAGCAATGGCTTCTGATATACATATATATATATATATATATATATATATATATATATATATATATATATATATACATATATATATATATATATATATATATATATATGCACGTATACAGTTAATGTTATTGTATTATTCTTATCTTTTGTGATATTTTGTTAAATTTCATTTCGCTCTTAGTATAGCAGCGCGCCGTTTTGTCTGTTTACAAAAAAAATGATGATGAGATACAACATGAATCATGAAAGGTAAGCAGAGTGTTAACACGGTAACACAATCTACTTAATTTCATGCTATGACTTAAGCATAACATTAAATTAGTAGGGTGTTACATTTTTGGTATCAGAGCAGTTCGTCCTAGCTAAGGCCTGAGGATTGGACTGACTATGCTTCGCGTATATTCTGTATTTTTAGCTGATAATATGCACTAGATCTTGCCTGTACAGTTGAGATATAATTGTGCATGTGTATGAAGTGCCTGACCGTGTGAGCTGTTATTTACTAGCACATTAGACTTAATATTGAGCCTGATCAACTCAATAACTTTTATTTTGTGCGCTCAGAACTTAATGGCTTCTGGAAGGTGAGGCAGACCACGTGCAGAACCTGCTCCAGAGGACCCGACTGACTTTATGGCCACAATGCGAGAAATGGTTCACGTAATGCGGGAGCAAGCCGCGATAACTCACCAGATGATGGACTAGCTAGGTAGACAACCTGAGGCAAGCTGTGGAGGAAACCCTCATGGCCTAGGAGTTGACCTGGACTATCTCAAGTTTGCTGAGTTCAGAAAGGCAAATCCGCCAATCTTCCGAGGGACGTATGATCCTAAAAAAGCTGACGAATGGATCAAAGCCATGGAGAAGATTTTCTCTGTCCTGGATTGCTCGAATCATCAAAAGGTGACCTTTGCCACTTACATGCTTGAAGTACACGCTGAATTCTGGTGAAACGGCATACGAAGATTGTTCGAAGAATCTCAATCGGCAGTCATCTGGATGATGTTTAGGGATGTATTTTACCAGAAATCTTTCCGACTTCCGTTCGAAATGCCAAGGAACTTGAGTTTATGCAGCTTCATCAAGGAAACTAGACGATATCTGAATACATTGCCAAGTTCGAAGAACTGTGCAAATTTTCCACAATTTACCAGAGGAACCCAGATGAAGCTTGGAAGTGTGTTAAATTTGAAGGAGGGTTACGAGAAGATATTCTTACCACTATAGGGCCAATGGAGATTAGGGATTTCCCTACGTTGGTGAACAAATGCCGACTTGTGGAAGATTGCAACTCGAAATTAGCTGCAGTCAGGGCATCTGGTAGAAATTTCAAGAGGGGTTGGCCCCACAAGGCCCAAGATTCAAGCCCAACATACAACAACAGCGGAGATTTCCGCTGGCAAGCAACAAAGGCAAGCAACCCCAAAGGCCTTTTCCAAATCCAACTTGCACAAAATGCAGTAAGAATCATGGCAACCAGCCATATGTATGCTACGGATGTGGCAAGCCAGGCCATAAAATCTATGAGTGTCCAACCAGGAATCCATCATAGCCTCCTCGACCCTAATGACAAGGACGGGTCTTTACAATGAGCGCAGAAGAAGTTGACAAATCTGAAGGACTAATTGAAGATATTTGTGATGTGGACGGTGAGACTTTAACTGTACTCTATGATTTGGGTGCTTCACATTCGTTTATTTCTCATAACTGTGTGGCTGTTTTGCAATTGCCAATTTCTGAATTACCTTATATGATCTACTGGTTTCTACTCCTACCAATGGACCTGTTAGAACTAGTCAAATATGCATCAATGTTCCTCTTCTAATCGAGAGTAGGACCTTTGCCGCCAGTTTGATTTGTCTCCCTCTGTCAAGTCTTGACGTAATTCTAGGCATGGATTGGCTTTCTGCCAATTGAGTCGTACTTAATTGCTCTGATAAGGCGGTGGTACTCCCCTCTGTCTCACTTTCTGAATCCCAAACTACAACACTCTTCTATCTGAACTCTTTTGGGTCAAAGAATCAAGTGTATATCCTCTTGTCAGCTAATGTGACAGAAGCTGAGCAGGAACTAGAGGAGATTCCAGTTGTCAAGGAATATCCGGATGTTTTTCCAGAGGATATTCCTGAATTCCCTCGGGAGAGAGAGATTGAGTTTACCATTGAGTTGGTTCCAGGTGCGGGACCAATATCTATAACTCCGTATCGAATGTCACCTATGGAGCTGACGGAACTAAAAAGACAAATCGAAGAGCTTTTGGAAAAAGGATTCATATGGCCAAGTGCGTCGCCATGGGGAGCTCCGGTCTTGTTGGTCAAAAAGAAAGATGGAAGCATGCGCTTATGCGTGGATTATAGGCAGCTGAATAAAGTGACAATTAAGAATAAATATCCACTACCGAGGATTGATGATCTCATGGACCAACTACAAGGTGCAACGGTATTCTCCAAGATCGACTTGCGATCCGGATATCACCAAATTTGAGTTCGGGAACAAGATATCCCTAAGACAGCTTTTCGAACCCGTTACGGACGTTATGAGTATACCGTGATGTCGTTTAGGCTGACGAACGCACCAGCAGTATTCATGAATTACATGAATCGAATATTTCACCCATATTTGGACAAATTTGTAGTGGCCTTCATCGATGATATACTTGTCCACTCGAAGATGGAGCAAGAGCATGTGGAACACTTACGGTTAATTCTGCAAATTTTAAAAGAAAAGAAACTCTATGCTAAATTATCCAAATGTGAATTTTGGATGAAGGAGATAAAATTTCTCGGCCATGTAGTGTCCTCTGGAGGAATCTCTATAGACCCCAGCAAAGTAGAAGTAGTTCTAAACTGGGAAAGACCGACCACAATCTCTGAAGTTAGGAGTTTTCTGGGCTTAGTTGAATATTACGGGCGGTTTGTTAAGGATTTTTCTCGAATAGCCTTGCCCTTGACCAAGTTAACCAAAAAGAATATTCTATTTGAGTGGACGCCGGAGTGCGAACAGAGTTTTCAGGATTTGAAGAGGAGGTTGACTACGACACTAGTGTTAGGCTTACCAGACCCTCATGGAACATTTGAGGTCTATTGTGATGCTTCCAAACAAGAGTTAGGGTGCGTGTTGACGCAAACTGGAAAGGTGGTCGCGTATGCCTCCAGGCAATTGAAGCCACACAAAAGAAACTATCCTACTCATGACCTCGAATTAGCAGCAGTAGTATTTGCTTTGAAGATATGGAGACATCACCTGTATGGAGTGAGGTTCGAGGTCTTTTCTGATCATAAGAGTTTGAAGTACCTCTTTGATCAGAAGGAATTAAACATGAGGTAGCGAAGATGGATGGAACTTCTTAAAGACTACGAATTTGAATTGAAATACCACCCAGGTAAAGCAAACATTGTGGCAGATGCATTGAGCAGGAAGTCATTGACCATAGCCTGGATGATGATTAAAGAGACAGAGCTTATTGAAAGCTTCCGAAATCTCAATTTGGGAATCCTTACAACTCCCAAGACCCTTTAGTTACACCAAATTAAGATAAACAGTAGCTTTAAGGACTAGGTTCGGCAAGCCCAACAGCAGGATGCTAATTTTCAATATACGATTGATCTCGTGCAATCAGGGAAACTAACGGGTTTTGCCCAAGACAAAGAAGGCATCTGGCGATGTCACGACAGAGTGTGTGTTCCCAAAAGGAACGATCTCCGAAGAAGAATTTTAGAAGAAGCACATAGAGGGGAATTCACCGTACATCCCGGCATTACTAAAATGTACCAAGACCTCAAGAAAATGTTTTGGTGGCCAGGCATGAAGTCAGATGTAGCAAGCTTCGTGGGTAAGTGCTTGGTTTGTCAGAAGGTGAAAGTGGAACATCGGAAACCCTCTGGGATGTTACAACCCTTGGAAATCCCTTAGTGGAAGTGGAAGAGTATCTCCGTGGATTTTATAATGGGGTAGATGTCAATGAGATATGATGCTATATGGGTTATTGTGGATAGATTAACCAAATCTGCTCATTTCCTACCCATCCGAGCAAATTACCCATTGGAGAAATTGGCACAATTGTCTATCCAAGAAATTATCAGGCTACATGGTACCCCTTCGACTATTATCTCTGATCGAGACCCAAGGTTTACCTCAAGGTTTTGGGGAGCTTTATAGAAGGCGTTCGGTGCGAAGTTGTGTTTAAGCACTACATATCACCCGAAAATAGATGGCCAAACTGAAAGGACGATTCAAACGTTGGAAGATATGCTACGAGCTTATATACTGGAGCAACGCGGAAATTGGATCGATACTTACCGTTGGCCGAATTCGCATACAACAATAGCTATCATGCTAGCATCGGCATGGCTCCTTACGAAGCATTGTATGGACGAAAGTGCCAATCTCCCCTGTGCTGGTATAAGATAGGAGAATCAACTCTATTGGGGCCTGATTTAGTTGAGCAGACCACTGAGTAGATCAAGAAAATATGAAGCAAAATGCTTGTCACTCAAAGCCGCCAAAAGAGTTACGCGGATACTTGGAGGAAACCTCTGGAATTTCAGGAAGGAGACCACGTATTTCTGAAGGTTACTCCTACAACGGGGATAGGTAGAGCAGTTAAAGTCAAGAAGCTAAATCCTCGCTTTATTGGTCCCTTTCAAATCTTGAAGTGAATCGGATCAATTGCATACCGAGTCGCTTTGCCTCCACATCTATCAAACCTTCATGATGTTTTTCATGTCTCCCAACTCAGAAAGTATCAACCTGACCCTACACACTTCCTAGAACCAGAATCAGTACAGTTAAAAGATGACCTGACTTTTCGCGTACAACTAACACGGATCATGGACAGAAGTAGCAGACAACTTCGGAACAAGACCGTGCAGCTAGTAAAGATAGCATGGGGAAAGGGAGATGCTGAGGACTACATTTGGGAGCTGGAATCAGATATGAGGAAAGAGTATCCTGAACTATTCTCAGGTACTAAATTTTGAGGATAAAATTTTTTTAAGGAGGGTGGTAATGTAACATCCACCGTTTTTCGCCTAATTATTCGGTTTTATCGAATAATTGAGAATAATTAAAATTCGTTTAAATAATTATTTAGAATCAATTGATTAGAAATTAATTGAGTTTAGATATGAGGGAATTAAGTTAGAAGTATAGGAGATTTCATAAAATTTTATTGAAAACCGATTTACCGATTTAAAGGAAATCGGTAAGATTACGGTATTTTAAAAGATTATGGTGTTTTAACCTGTCGAAACCGAACCAATAGAATTCCAATTCTTTAAACCTACCTTGAGTAGCTGATAACTCAACCACTTACTGCAAGAGAGTGGCGCCACTTTGACCACAATTCATGGAGAGGCTTGGCTGAATTTCAGCCATACAAGAGTCAACCAATCAAATGCCAAAGAAAGCCAATTACTCCTACACCTTTAATCAGTTTTTTCCTCCCCTTTCTTTCACCTATTCAGACTGCGCCTCTTCTCCTCACTCCAGCTTTCTCCTTCTCTTCTTCACTCACATAACTCCATCAAACCATCAAGCCTAGTCAAGTCTTGCTCATCCAAGCCCCAAAAATCAAGCAAAATCACATATAACAAAGGTAGAGGTTTAATTCTTGCATTAATTCTGTGATCTTGGTTGGCTGAGGGTTGATTATTTCCACCATCTTTGATGTATTGATTGCATGATTATGATGATATATGGCTGGTTATTGGCTGTTTGTTTGGTTACAACCGAATTGAAAGCAAGAAAGAATAAAAATAGGAAGAGCTGAAGGGCTGGAGAACCAAAAACCCTCGGCAGTCCGTATGGCGGAGTGTACGGCTCTGTCTATAGCTGATTAAATTTGATAAAACTATTTTTATATGAATCTAGACATCTAGGGCTTTCCATAAATATATCATATAAGGCTTTTGGATTAGTATTGAGAGAGTTATGAATTTTTGAATTTCGACCTAGGTTTTTGACTTTGATTCTGGGCAGACTGGGTTGTTGAGCATAGAACTCGCCCTATAGTACTTGAAAATGAATGAAACTAACCTTTTTAGAAAGCTTACACATAGAATAATGTCCCATAAAAATTTCAGAATTAGATAAGGTCCTGTTTTCTCCCAGTGATCCAAGAAAGTTGTCCTATTTCTAAACCGGGCCAGAACAGGGTAGTTCAGGAAGGTCAGAATTCGGGGCTTATAACTCGAGCTCTACTAAGTCAAATGGAATGGAAATTTTTGTAAATGAAACTTTGCCCTGTTGGATTTAATATGAGACCAATTTCATATGATTTGAGTCAGTTTTCGATTTTTAGTGGATTTTTACTTTTAGGTGTCTGATTCTGGCCAGCCACTGGGCAGGCCGAGATAAAACCTAAATATCTTGAGCTATAGTTATCAAAATTAGATGGAACTAAAGAGATTAGAAAATAGACACATAAGAATTTAACAAATCCAAAATTGACATCCAAATGAGTTAAATAGAAATTATGGGTTGAATTATAAAAATCGGGTTGGCTAGCTATGCTGAAGCAGAAACTCTGCCTTAATGAGATTAATGTTATTATGAGTTCAATGTTAAAATATGTATGCAATGTTGTGACCTTTATGATAAATTGGTGTTCTGACGTAATGGCACTATTCATGAAGAAGTGGACTCGTTCCATTATGCTACCAAAATTTCGGTAGAATCCATGCATAAGTTATGAATTACGTGTTAATGCATGTGCATTTTCAAGAAGGCTATGGAAGTTATGATAAGAATTCTGTTATTATGAAAGTTCCGTGCTAATTGGACCAGCCCCGTATAAAAAGTTAAGGGGAATAGATCGGTGGGAAGATCGGGGAAAGTAAACTCTATATTCCTGTATAGGAACGAGCTCGATCCTGAAAAACAGACTATTACCCAGGAGTCTAAATGGCCAAGAACTCCCAGGGGACCAAGTTATGGAAAATGATGAAAAGTAATGGAAATGTTTATGAAGGAAGGTTCAAGAATGAGTCTGCATGTTTACATGAATGTATGATTACATAAAATAGTTATGTCAAGATGTTTACAGTTGTCTATTATGTTTATTACCTGCTGTTTGTTTATTTATTCTATTTATTATTCTATGGATCATTATTAGTAATCTATTCTGTTTCTTGTGCCGTCTAAAGTAAAACTGAACCTTGCCTCGGATCAGATATTTTCTTGAACTCATTAAAATGAATATTTCAGTTTGAACACATGTTTTCATAATTAAATAAAACCGAGGCAACTGAGAATGTATGTGACGTCAGATAACCACTATCCACGAACCCTACTGAGAATTTCTTTAAATTCTCACCTCGTTCTGTATTCCCCGCATCATTCTCAGATGCTGGCGATGGACTCCACGGCCACCCTCTTTAATGAGATCCCAGATTTGCAGCTTCACCATGATCCAGTATTGGATTCTTTGTATATAGCCAGTTCTTGTAACTTCCGCCTTTACTTATTTAGTAATAGGAACTTTGCTGTCCCTCTACATCATCCTATTTTCGACCTTGCGACTCCTTACATTGCCATCCCACTACACATGGTGCACCCACCTCCAGTTCCTCCTGCACCCATAGCACAAGCAGCTCCTGCTGACCTTGCACCAGAGTCACCTCCGCAGGCAGTTCCAGATATGCCACTTAGCTCAGAGAGTGACTCTTCTGAGGCCACCGACTCATCACACTTTTCCTCCTCAGGACCCAGTGCAGAGTACTCTCCAGCCGGGCTTGGCATGGCCAACGGTTATCTGATGGAGTAGGTCAGCTAGCAGGAGATGTTGTACAGCATGACCCTCTTTTGACAGCACATAGCTTTGGGTCATAGACGTAACAGTAGGACTAATAGTAGGTTTTGAAATGTCCTCTGAGGACCCTAGGATCATTTTGACTGAAACAGGCCTTATGTCTTTTTGGTACGTTATATATATATATATATATATATGCACGTATACAGTTAATGTTATTGTACTATCTTATCTTTTGTGATATTTTGTTAAGTTTCGTTTTGCTCTTAGTATAGCAGCACATCGTTTCGTCTGTTTACAAAAAAAAAAAAAAAGTGATGATGAGATGCAACACAAATCATGAAAGGTAAGCAGAGTGTTAATACGTAACACAATCTACTTAATTTCATACTATGACTTGAGCATAACATTAAATTAGTAGGGTGTTACAAAGGTTAAGTCAAAAGGCTGAAATTATCCCGTTTTATTTGAAACTCGAAGATGAAATAAAAAATAACGTCCATTATATTTGAACTTAAAGATGAGACCGAAACTCGTGTAAATTTTGGTTAAACTTGGAGATCAACTTAGAGATCTGAACTTGTGTCCATTCTATTTGAGATCAACGCTTAGGTTGGAAATTGTGTAAACCTCACCTTTCATCTAAAACTTGAAGTCGGAAATCATGACTATTTCATTTGAATTGGAGGTGAGGTCGGAGATCAGAAAAATTTTTCATTTTACTTGAACTTCGGAAATAAGGTCGGAAGTCGGAACTCGTGGAGGATGTTACATAAACTGTCTTGATATTTGTAGGAGATATTTTGCGAAGATATTTCGTAAAAAGAGTGGTGGTGCTAAATCCACCAATTGGAGCTAGTGTAGCTCATTCCTGGCCATATACTCTAGCTACTCTCCTAACATGTCTATCTAATATTTGTAGCATTATTTCCCTAGATTTGTTATGTCCAAAGATAATATAGGACCCTTGAGGATTAATTTAAAGTATCCAGCTATCACTTTAGGTACTTTGAGCTACTTGAGATATTATATATTGTGTGGATAATCTCACACTTTTATTTAAAATTATGTGTAAAAAATATTAGTTATAAAGTTATTACATATATTTTAGTTATCTGCTAGTATCATAATACCTACATAATCCTAGAATCTGGATTTGTTTTCTGCTAATACCTCTCTTGACAGCTGTAAACCTTTATTTACAACTTTATCGTTGTAGTCTAGAATTACAATTTTGCCCCTTCTTTTTCTATGATTTACCTATTTACAATTTTGCCCTTGTTTTGGGCTCAAGCTTTCTTCTGTACTAGTCTACCCTCAGAGTTGGGATGTTACAGTATCCAATCAATCTCATAATTGAGTGACCCCGACAACCTAACCTTAGCATATATACATCTTCCAGACATGTTAGCCGAACATGCCGAGATTGTAACCACCTTGCTAGCTAGGCTCTCTGAAGTGTACCAAGGCTAATACTTACTGTTATTAGCAAGCAATTTTTGTCATAGTTTTCTCCCATTCTAAAAAAAAAAAAAAACTTGAGGTATGCTCAAAATCATTTGCCATCACATTTTTTGGTTATCTCAAATCATATGAATTCTCCCAAATAAGAGAAAACATAGCTACAAAGCCTTGTTTCATGCCCATAATGTTTCACATCAATATAATATAAGTTACAAGCTAGTAAACATGAGTTTTAAGCATAAATACTTGAGCCAATTTTACTAAAATCTTAGAAAAATCAATTTAAGCAATTCTTCAAGTGCAAATAGCAACATAAACATGCATAAATATAAATTTACTTAACAATTAAACATAAGAACATCATTCACTCATAGTTAAGATGCTAAGGTGGGAGTTAATTAATGGTGTCTCCAAACCAATGGGAAGATCCTTGGAAGTATCCAATGCTACAAAAGAGGCCAATTTGACCTTAATAAGCTTTTGCAAATTAAATCTAATTCGAACCGAATCCCAAACTCAAAACCCCTAAATCTTATGAGCTCTAACCTATTTCTTAACATCACAAACTCTAAATCCATGGAAGAAATAACTAATTCATGGTAGAAGAATATGGTAAGCTCAATAATTTACCTCAAAACATTAAAGAAAGGATTGGAGCAAGAGAAGGGTGGTGTTTCTCCTCCCATCTTCACCTTCTCTCGCAAAAAGGAAAGAGAGACACAAATATGGAGATGAAGGTGATGATGAATAGGTGGAAGAGAGGTGTTTTCTAGTGGATTTTGAAGCAAAAAATTGATGAGTTTATGGGTTTAGTGGAAGGAAAGAAAACCTAAAAAGAGAGATAAGAAGGAAGGAAAATTGGGAGGGTTTCTCCTTATTTTGGGCGGAGCCCTCCCCTTATTATTTTTTCCACCACCTTCACTGTGCACGAGTGTAGCCTATTGTGCTCAAGTATAGTTGAGGCCCAAAAACTCCCATTGGGTCTGAGTGGTAGCATGCTTGAGCGTGACCTACCGCACTCGAGTGTAGCCTATGGCCAACAACTCTCACTGCTCTATTCGATAGCACAGTCGAGTTCAAGGTGCCCCACTCAAGCGTGCCCTTCCTTGCACTCCAAAAGATCCAAAATTCACAATTTATGCAACTCTTGGCTTGGATATTTCAAATAATGTGAGGGTATAACCTGCAAGTGGTTATGGCCAAAATCTATAATTTCTTAATCACTATGTAAAGATATTGAGCTATCTACTTGCAACTAATTGGGAAACTGATCCTACCAAGCTTTTTCTTTGAACTTTCTCAAGAGTTAAGGTTTCCTAAACTAGTTTTTAAGTTATAATAATCTTGGTTGTTATGAATCCTCCAGGATAGCTAGTCTTTCCTTCTCACTAGTTTAGAGCTAGATTATGTCACATCTAGAAACTCATCTCTTCTTGGCCAGAATACAATGTTGAATGTCTAATGTAACGTCCGAAAATTTTAAAACATTCGATTTACATTATTAATTGAATTATTCGATCAATTTCCATGACTACAATTAATTAGAAGATAACTAAATATTAAATATGAATTAAATATATGTTAATTAGATAGATTAGAGTTAAGGAAGTGAAAATAGCCAATTAGACAATCTTGGTAAAAATAAGTAGAAAAGAATTGCTAGTTTGAGGAAAAATCAGTAGAGTTTTGGTATTTTAAACTGTCAGATTAAAATAACCCAAAAAACCCTAGATCCAAAGGCTAAAAACTCATCCACTTAAACCCCCTAAGTGGCGCTATCCAATATCTCAAATTGAGTCTTGTGGCTCACTTATAAACCACAAGAAAAACCAACCAATCCTATGCCTCATTGCCAACAACCATATTCATTACAACTTTAATTTAGTCCCTTTGTGTCCCACAAATTTCAGCCCCTCTCCTTTGTACTTTTCCCTCCATTTTCTTCTTCTTCTCTTCCTTTATTTCACATCCTCTCAAGCCTTCATCTTCCTCTTTGTTCAAAAACATCAACTTTTTCCAAGAAATTTACTTGCTGGAGGTAGGATTCTTTAGTTCTAGTTGAGTTTCTTGGATTAGTTCTTAGAATGAATTTCTTTTTTATTTATAAAACTGATGTTATATGATGTATATGGGATGATTTGTAATGGATTTGATGTGATTTTGATGAGTTTAGCTTAAAGCCTAAGAGGAAATCATTTGAAATTTCCAAAAATAGAATCAGGATTCCTATGAAAACCCTAAGCTGTCTGTACTGTCGTGATGTGCAAAATTTAATGGAACTATTTTAAAATGAAACTAGACTTCTAGGACTTTCCATATATATATAAACTAAAGGTCATTTGTTACTATTGAGAGAGATATGATTTTTTAAATTTACCTTCGGTTTCTCACCTTGATTCTAGACAGGGAAAGATGTACAGGGCATAATTTGCCCTATATAATTTGCATTGTGGTGCAATAAAATTATTTAGAAAGCTAAGATATACAAGAATATATCATAAAAATATCATGGTCAAATTCATTCTCTATAATTCCTAGTAATTCCTTAAAGTCACCTCTTATTCTATTAGAACAAAGACGAGACAACTCAGACTTGTCCATTTTGTGAGCTCACAGTCAAATGAAGTAAGACTTTTTGAACATGAAAATTTGATCAATAAGCTTTAAAACAACATAGATTTGGTAGGCATCCGCTCAGATTTCACTTTTTGGTGGATTTTTACTCTTGGGTATGCAATTCTAGCCTGCTACAGGGCAAGTTGAGATAAAACCTCAATAACTTGAGCCACATTTATCAAAATCAAATGGGACCTAAGAGGCTAGAAAATAGATACACAAGACTTCAACATATCTAAATTTCAAGCCCAAAGGAGTTAAATAGAAATTATGGCTTATTTTGCAAAATTCGGGCGAAAATGAAGTACATAGGTAGAAGCTTATACTTAGGTATAAATGTTGTGTCTTTGGCAATGTTATTAAATGATATTAAAAATGAATGTGCTATTGTAGCTTTTCTGAATAATTAATTGTCTATAGTACTGGCACTATTCATGAGGAAGCAAACACAATCCGTCATGCTGCCAAGATTCGACGAAAATTATGCATAAATTATGAGAAACACATTGCTACATGTGCTACTTGCATGAAACTTATAAGAGTTATGTCGTGAGAAAAGTTCCATAATATTTGGGCCAGCCTTGGATTAAAGTTAAGGGGAATAGATCAGTGGGAGGGTCAGAGAAAGTAAACCCAATATTCTTGTATAGGAACGAGCTTAATCCTGGAAAGCAAACTATTATCAAAGAGTTATATGGTCAAAAACTCCCAGAGGACCAAGTAAAGAAAAGTCAATGATATATGATTTAAGGAACCAATGAAGGAACATGAGTCTTATGCACAACATTTTTATTTCAACAACCACAAAATAAATTCATCAAAGGAGCAGTGAGTGAGGTTGGAAGAAGCAAACCACCTTGCCTCCACCCAGAGCACAGCGGACATAGAGGAAGAGCGCGGTGGAGAGAGAGGCAAACCGCAGTGGAGGAGGACAAGCAAAACCGCGACAGTGGAGAGAGAAATAGAAACGCGACAAAGAGGAGCAGAATCGTGGCAGAGAAAGAAGCCGAATCGAGGAAAGGGGATGCGATGGCAGTGTTTGACAAAGGGAAGGTTGATGGCTATGGTAAGTGACAAAGCAATAAGAGAAAGAGAGATCATAAGTGAGAGTGAAAGAGTGCAATGCAGAAAGGAAAACAAAATTGAAGGAATAGTGCCCAAGAAGAAAGTTCGAGACATCAAAATGAAGTGAGATAAGGGTTTAGGGTGCATCATATCACTAACAGTGCACCATGGTCCTTATTCCTTTTTTTTAAATAATAATAATAATGTACAAACACACCAAAACTTCACCTAAATAATTTTAATTTCTCTATCCCTATATTCTTAAACATAAGTAATGAAAATACCCAAAGTATAAGCTGTGAAATCATCTTTTTTTTTAAAAAAAAAAAGTTTCTAGTCACTAATATTTTACTCTAAATTGATTTTTTATTTTAAATAGGATATTACATTCTTCCCTCCTTAAGAAATTTGGTCCCCAAATTTAATAAAAGACACTAATTCGTCTAGCTTGCTTATATAATACTTCCATCATTTTTCTACCCTTAATACAAGGAGCATCAAGATAAAAGATTATAAAGAAATATGAAATCAAATAGTCATCTTCTCTTTGTCACTCTTATCTTTACTGATACATTCAATCTTGGTACTCTAAATCACACTTCAATTTTTTTTGCAAAAATTTTGTTCTAGAATTAAATTTCACACCTTACCTAGTCACAGACAATCCTCCCCACACAACAATTCGTAGCAACACACAGCTATTCTTTGAAAATACTGTAGATCAAACAGAAGAAAGTACATTATTCAAGAAATAAAAATCACATTTGTGGACCATTCACTTTCTTTGATATTATTAATAAATAGACACTAACTCAAATATGCCTAACAGACTTTCAATAAAATGTTGTACATCAACCTTATTCACATATAACAAAAAAAAGTGATGGTGATGGAAATCACTCAATGGATTAAAGTCTTCTCTTTTTTTGCTTTTTTTTTATTCTATCATGCATCTATTTGATTCCTAACAAGATAATTATCAGAAAAGTATACTATAATCCTATGATGTGACATGTTTTACTATTTTTGCAATTTTGCAAAACATCTTGTGCCTAGGTAGCATTTAAGATACAATTGATTACAGGACCTTCACCAAAAGAGGTTGCTATAAAGCAGTCATAACCTATAGACAACTTGGTTGATACTTGATAGGTCAGGCAAAACGACAAAGAAAAAAAAAATCTAAATTCTCTCAATGTTTTATTATGTCTAAACGGTTATAAAGGGGAATAACATGTAAACACCAGATCCAATTGATAAAGTTTATATAATAATAAGCTTAATTAAAGCTATGTTGATGTAAATTTTTATTTATATTTATTTTTTCTGCAAAATAAATTGCTACAACAAAATATATTTAATAAAACACCACATTTTCAATCAGAAAGACAAACAATGACAAACGAACACAACCAAGCAACTGAAATATATCAGGGGCACAAGCACAAGCATTTATCTAAGAATATGATGTTAATCAAGGTGCAACTGCTAGTTTAGTTTGGAACTACAACAAGATAGAACTTACTGGGTCATTTCAAATGTGCTCATGTTTCAAGGTTTTCTCTATCTAAGCATGCCGCATTAATGCCTAACTTAGTGTTGCCATGAAGGTGTTCAATCCTCAACAACCACCACAACATTAGTCTCTATGTGCTCACATAAAAATAAATCAATAAATAAATCAGACTCAACTTGGTTTAACTACGAAAAGATATAAGCAAATGCAAGCAACCAGCTTACTTCTCAATGTCAATAATCTTTAGCATGCAAAATTGATGTAGAAAGGAAAAAAGACGGAGTAAAGAAAGTAAATATTTTTAATAAAAACATTGTCAATACCATTTTGAACCGGTTCACCCGAAGGTAACTTTTTCTTGTCACTCATTCAAACAAACGGATAAACAGGACAAGTGAGCAGAAAAACATTATAACTAGTGGAAGAAAAATACAAAAGTAAAATATAAGAATAAAGTCTAGCAGTAGCAAAAGATGACGTCTTGTCCAGAATTACAAGCAATAGATAGCTTACTAGAACATACATCTAAAGAACCCTTCAATGCTGATATTCACCCTTAGTGTAATTACTGAAACACTTACTAGATTTAGATTTTTCCCTTTCAATAATTGGTTAATTTCAATGTTCCATAAACCCCACTAAGAGAAAGACATTTTGAGTACATCTATTGACTCATGGGTTTGCTTTTCTCTGCCCATGCTTTTCATTTTTTTTTTTTTATGAATCCTAAGAACTTACGAATGGTGTGGCTTATAAAAAGCTTTCACAGGTCTAACTTATTAGCCTTTCAAAAAGTTAATCAAACTAACACAATTACCTCTTTATTTTATTAGAGTCAAACAGCCCCTCACAGCAACAATAAATACTAGTAGGACTAAAATTTATGAGATACATATAGTATCTAATATCTAGTATAACTAATAACTTGTAGTACAACTCAGTCCTTAAAATAATTATGTAAAAAAAGGTAGAAGATTCACATCTAAAGATTACTATACTTCAATGAAAAAAACATAACAGCTTCCAAGCAAAACCTAAAGGAGGAAGGCAATAAAACATAGTTACCAACATTAAAACCATTATCAAAGCATTAAACACAAGAATAAATTCATCCCTTAAATAAATTACAATAGCATAGCCCTCATGGGTATTTAGTTTATCATTATTCTTGCATATCCAATAATCTGAAAATTCTAACTTAAATTATTCCATTATTCTTAAGTCAAATAAATCCTTAACAAACCATGCACCAAAATAGCCAATCTAAACATCAAACAAATATTTTACAACATTCAAATAATAGATTTAAAACATTTTATGCAGTACTTAAACACATAAAAATTAAAAACGAGACTAAGACAAGGTAGAGCAAGCATAAGATCCACATAAAGCCTAAAAAGTTTTAGAAGTAAATCTCTATTTACCAACCGAGTAAACAAACAAAGAGATCGCAATACAAAGGAGGATTTCAAAATCATGGGAAGTTTAGATAACTAGAAGACATATAGACAAGGGTGACATTCCTAAGCCCTCTCATAGTGCCACAATCTGTGAAAATGGGCACACTTCCATTTACACAGTTATGATCCTATTAGAGGACACTTGCTCCATAAACCACAGTGAAACCTTGGCTCTGATACACTTTTATCACGACCCAATCTAAGCCGTGACCGACACATAGGAGGAGCTGGCCTCCTAACTAGCCTATTGAAAACTTTCATCGAAAACGGATAGAGTTTCCCCTAAAAATTGACATCCCCATAAAATAAAATCCCTGTTACAGTCTCAAAATGCCAACAACACCAACACTTACAATATAGATTACTGAAACCGAAAGCCTAATTATAACATAACACAAGAGAAGCAAGGCCCTGCCTATGAGCTAATGGAGCATAATCAAGGACTTAGACACAAAGAATCATCAAATTAAACAAATAACAACAATGTAATCCTATAACAACCTTCATGGTCCTCACGGATGAGTGTGAGGGGCTTCGACACAAAGAATCATCAAATTAAACAAATAACGACAATGTAATCCTATAACAACCTTCATGGTCCTCATGGATGAGTGTGAAGGGCTTGTGGGAAGGCTTATACCTCAACTAACTGACATATTGAGCGAGCACCTACATTTAGATCTGAAATAGAAAATAAAATAAAATAAAATAAAATAAAGAGTGAATCAAACAGACCCAATGATGTATAGCATATCTACAATGAAAGATGTACATAAGATGCATTAACTAAAATATGCCCAGAATGCATTTACCAAATAAATATCTAGAGGGAGGTTTCAATTCCCAAAATATCAATCACCTTAAATTTACAACAATCGAGTGTCAGAATTCATAGCTTACATAACGTGACTAGGACTCGAGAGGTGGCTCCCAAACGCCTATTTGGTCCATGGCACTTTGTTCCTAGGCCTGACCAAGACTCAAGTGATGGCCCCCGGGTACTTTACACCTGTGGCACTTTGCTCCTGGCCCTCCTAGAACCCAAGAGGTGGCCTCGGATAATTTATAATCCGTGGCACTTTACTCCTAGGAGGTCAATGCCAACCATTTTGGCCTTTGTAAGACCCAAGAGGTGGCCCCTAGATAATTTATAGTCCGTGGCACTTTGCTCCTAGAAAGTCAAGCGCCAATCCCATTAGTCAATTCTTATTCTAATGCAAATATATTCAAATCAAGCTTAAACAACAATTCAAGTCATATGTCCCCATATATAACCATAACAATATAATTAATACAAAGTTCAATCTGAAATAATAAATAGCGGTAATCCATACAATTGATTCAAACCAGCTAAGATCAAGGTTGTCAGGAGCGAGATCCTACCTAGGAACGGGAGGGGGATACAAGAGCGTAAAACGTAGGATCGTAGCACGAAACGTAAGATCCTATCAGAATAGAAAATTATGTATATATGCATATAACATAACACAAATAAGTAAATAAAGTCACAAATCACAACTTCAAATTTAAAGATCACTTAACTACACATAACTATATCAAGTGCATATGTCATAATTCATAATTGAAAGCATAAAAGCCACAACAACCCACAAGTTTTTGACATCACTTAATATTAAAACATTAAAAACAACCCAACTACTAGAACTAGAATGACATCTAAAGCAAATCATTAAGGGCATGATCATCATATTCATCATCTTCAATAGGATCTCCTCCATCTTCATTGCCATCTCTTTGAAGTTCATCAAAATCATCATCATCAATGGCAGGAATTTCCAAATCATCTGAAGGATCGCCAACTCCACCACCACCTTCTTGAGGGAGCAAGTCAAGATCATCAGGAATTTCCAAATCCTCTAAACTTTCAAACTCATCATCATTTTCCACAATCCATTCTTCATCAGAATCCAAATCATCAAGATTATACTCAATAGGTTTTCTAGATTGCTTCTTCTTGGTCAATCTAGAATTAGCCATCACAAAGGCTACATCATTCATTGTCTTTTGTTTCAAACGGTTTCTCCTCTTTGTGTGGACCTAAACAAATATTAAATCAATTAACATATATGAATTGGCAACTAATTATAAAATTGAAATGTAAATTTAGAATTTACCATCTCAAATGCACTCCAGTTACGCTCATATCCTGATGAGCTACATGTCAAACTCAACACACGAATAGCAAATCTTTGGAGCTCTAGATGCTCATCCCCATAAGAATCCCACCATTGTGCTGGAGTTTTGGTTTTAAGGGTAGCCTTAGCTACTTCTCTACCAAAAAAATTTGATCTGCTCTTGAAATCTTCAAGTTGAGCATCAATTTTGGTTATTTCCTCCTTATCTCCCACAATTCTTTCTATACAATCATAAAGTCCTTTCTTAACTTCATAATCAATCTTAAATCCAGGACCATAGTGCAACTGAGGATTCAAGTAGTAGCCTGTAGCATGCAAGGGCTTATGGAGTTGATTGTCCCATCTTTCATCAATAATCTCCCACAAAGGCATATAACTAAAGAATCGGAAACTAAGATTAGCTACTAAACAAACACCAAAATATTCCAATTTAAACTGAACTTGAATATTAAATATCTCACCTCTTTTGGACACCTTGAAAGGCCATTTGTATTTTTTCCTTAGCCTGATCTATTTCCTCATAGATATACCCCATGGCTGGCTTCTCTTCTGAATCCACTAAACGAAGCACATGGAGAAGAGGATAAGCACCCCTCAAGCAAATAACAATATCTCTCCAAAATATCCTATCCAAAACAACATTTTCAATGAACTTCCCATCCTTTGTCTTCACAAACTTGCTTGATTTCCATTCATCAGAAGTAAACATTCTCAACAATGCACCTTTCTTCTCATAGAGGCAACCCAAGGTGACGTAAGATGTAGCAAAACGAGTCATGCCCGGTCTCACCAAATCTTTTCCTTTGGTGTGATGTTGTAATAAGGAAATGAGAAGACTTCTTGAATAGATATAAGTTGTAATTTTTCTACCCTTAGAAATTGTCTCCTTGTGAAGCTCCAACTTCTTTTCAAAATCCTCCAACATTAAGTCAATGCAATGAGTAGCACAAGGTGTCCAGTAAAGCTTCTTCCTTTTTTCCATCAACATCTCTCCAGCAGCTTTATAGTTAGCTGCATTATCTGTGACAACCTGGACTACATTCTCTTCACCAACCTCTTCAACAACATCATCTATCATCTTAAATATCCTATCGGCAGTTTTGGAAATATGAGAGGTATCAATAGACTTCAAAAAAATAGTCCCCTTAGGGCTATTCACCAAGAAATTTAATATAGTTTGCCTCCTCTTATCCGTCCAACCATCAGTCATAATAGTGCATCCAGTTTTCCTCCAATAAGCTTTACGTTCCTCCAATGATTCCATAGTAATATCTACCTTTTGCTTCAAGTATTTAACTCTTAATTCATAGTAAGAAGGAGGCTTGAATCCTAAACCATGCTTGGCAACCTTTTCAAACATTCTAATGTATTCTTCACTCTTTGCCACATTAAAAGGAATGGCATTGTTGTAGAAGAAAGAAGCAATTTCTTGGCATGCTTCTTCCCTCAAATTCTTCTTAAATATGTTATTGATGGTGCTTTGAGTGCTAATACCCCTTCTTTTGAAAAGATTACTAGATGTCTCCACTTCCTTCCCTTTCCTTTTTTCACCAATAGAACAATCATCACCATTATCATTGGTTGCTCCTCCTTCTTCAACATCTCTTATTTTTTTAATCAAATTTTGTTGCAAACCAACAACAATATCCCGCATTTGTTTCTTCACCTCTTCAGGAATTGCCTTACAAGCTCCAACATCTTTTTGTGTTCCAGCCAAATGATGCTTCAATCTATAAACACTCCCAGTTATCACCTTCTGACAGTAATTGCATTTTATTTTTCTTGCATTTCCATCAACACAAGTCTCATGACTCCAAGCAACATCACTCTTATTTCCAGGAGCATTCTTACTAATTTTTCTACTTCAACTTCCACTCACAGCCACACTTCCAGACCCAGATTCTGAATTTCCATGCCTACTATTACCTTCATTAGCTCCACCACTTGATGACATTTTTTTCTCAAACAGAAAATCAACAAAAACCACACAGGCACACACTTAGTCACTCACCAAAAGCAGAAGACTGGAAGAAGTAGGGGCCAGCTGCACCCACCATCCAAAGAGGAAAGAAGGCAGAAGCAGCCACCAGCTGTCCGAAGAGGTGAAGACACACCCACCCACTGAAAGCCACCCAACCAGCAGCCAACCAGCAGCGAATAGCACCCAGCAGCGAAGAGCACCGTCGAGGTGAAGGCAGATACGGATGGGGACAAACGAGATTGGTAGGGATAGGCGGCTGGAGAAGGTGCGATGAATGTCGACGCCGTGAGAGAGAGAGAGAGAGAAAGAGAGAGAAGGGCGTAGTGACCGGCGACGCTATGAGATCGAATTTGAGTTCGATGTGAGAAGGGCAGAAGGTGAAAGAGACAGAGCTCGATGAGAGTGGGAGAGAGAGTGTTCGCGAGAGGGATAGAGTGGGTTTTGTTTCTCAAATGGGTCGGGTTGGAGCGGCGAAGTCGTTAGGATCGCACGATCCTTGCGATCCTACGCCCTTGCACAGTGCTCTGGCTGCGTTCCTACAATTGCGTGTTGAAGGCCAGGATCGAGCACGCTCACTGCTTCCCGGAGCGTAGGATCGTGTGATCCTGCGTGCAAAAACTTGATCTGACAACCTTGGCTAAGATGTAAGTTCCAAGCACCAATCAGAGCATATATATATATATAGATTATATGAATATGCTATACACTCACAGATTAAATCAAGAAGAAGCGGCTGGAAATTATAGTGTCTCAAAACCTCAGTCGCTACCCCAGGGGAATCCGACATCAAAATGTCACTATTCACATGTCAATTAGCCTGTAGAGCTAGGAATTTACCCAAGGTATCTCAGAGCATAAAAAAAGCCCCAAATTCCTTATCCCGAGGTTTTCTAAACTTACCCCAAAATCAAAATTTGTAGAGAACAATTAACTAACTAAGACATATGGTGCTAATAAGCAGTATTAAATTACTTAAGTAAGATTATTCCACTTGCTAGTACCCATGATACTCAAAATTAACATCAATTAAGAGTCACCAACATACACCAGGATAAACATTATAAAGTATCCAATTATACAAAATAGTTCTTCTTTACTTCCTTTGGAACTTATCAAAATTTCAACGAAGTCACCCCTAATTGTAACAAAATTTTAATCCACAGTTAATTGAAATCTTCAAGCTTGAAAGGTCTAAATCTTAAAACATAAAGTTGTTACAAAACTCATGAGCACATCCATAAAACCACCAACTCAATATAGGATCCAATCATTACCAAAATCAAAGAAAACTAATACTTGGGAATCACAAGAATGAAAACTATTGCTTGAAGACATTTTTATTTCAGCAACCACAAAATAAACTCACCAAAGGAGCAGTGAGTGAGGTCGGAAGAAGTAAGCCACCTTGCCTACACCTAGAGCACGGCAGACAGAGAGGAAGAGCATAGTGGAGAGAGAGGCAAATTGCAGCGGAGGAGGACAAGGGCAGTGGAGAGAGAAGCAGAAACGCGATAGAAAAGAGCAGAACCGTGGCAAAGAAAGACGCCGAACCGAGGAAAGGGGATGCGATGGCGGTGTGTGGTGGAGGGAAGGTTGATGGCGGTGGTGAATGAGAGAGCAATAAAAGAGCGAGAGATCACAAGTGAGAGAGAGGGAGTGAGAGCGAAAGAGATGAACAGAGACAAGAAAGGAAAACAGAATTCAAGGAATAGTGCCTCAAAAAGTTGCAGACGTCAAAAGGAAGGGAGAGAGGGGTCAAGAGTGCATCATATCACTAACGGTGCACCACGATCTCTCTTCTTTTTACTCTTCAAGCCCTTCCCTTCTCTATCCCCCAAAACCCCAACTCACAAACATACCCTAAGGCTCTATTTGGGAGTTAGGGGGGAAAGGCAAGGGAAGGTGATAAAAGGGAAGGAAGGGGATGGGAAGAAAGGGGTTTTGAGATTTTTTTTCTTCCCCTTGTTTGGGAGTGCAAGATGGATGAAGGAAGGGATATGGAGGGTTTATGATATATTTTTTAAATTTTTTTGCCTTCACTTAATTAGTAATATTTAAAATACGTAATTATTTTAATTTTTTTAAAAGAATTAATTATTCCATTAGTTAAAAATACATGTTTTATATTTTTAAATTATTTTTTTCTAAAAATACTTCTCTCTAAAATATTTAATTGTTTTTTCTGTTGAAGAAATCAATTACTTTAGTTAAAAATATATATTTCTATATTTAAAAAAATATTTCTATTTACAAAGATCCCTCTCACTTTAAATTTTTTTCTAAAAAATAAATCATTTCAAAAATTTTATCTTCAATTTTTTGTCTTTAAAAATATTTTTTGTCAGCAATATTTTCAAGAAAAAAAAGTCTATCTAAGATTTTTTAATAAAAAAGTTTGAAAAAAATTATATTTATAAAAAAATTTATTGATGAATAATAATACAATATATCTACTCCATTTATTTATATTTGCCAAAAAAAAAATGTACTGAACAAAATGAAAATAAAAGCTATAATTTAATTTTCTCACAGCATAACACAAGAAAGCATAATCTAATTAATTGAAAAAGAGTTCAACACCATCAAATATCATTTGCAAGAGAACAAAATATAACAATCTAAAGCTAATACATCAATAGACACCAAAGTTCTCTTCTCATACTACATAATGTAAACCAAAAAAAAAAAAAAACAAAAGGAAAATAAGGAAAGCAAAGTCTATGAGAATCCCTTTCCAAGCTTCGATATTGCATTCTTGTCCTAACAACATTGATCCCTATATCTTTGAGATCTACAAATGCCAACATGAATAAGACCTCACCATCCACCTCATGAATTTTAAACACAAAAGCGCACCTGAAACATAAGTCACAAAATAATTACATAAAATCTATAAAAAGATAGGTCTACCCAAAAAAAAAAAAAATGACTAGCCAATTAAAGCAAAATTACATGAATTACCTTCAAGGACCACCAAGACCAAACAACATCTCAAATAGCAACCCCTTGCGAGTGTCTTGAGGACAATTGATCACTACTCTAATCCTCTCAGGATGATCAAGAAGATACAAGTATATATGGTTGAACAAGTCATTCTCAATTTGCAAATCTTCAAGCATCTTCCAAATTTCAGCCTCAGGAATAGGTAGTTTTTGCTTAACTCTTTCATATACAGCAGTGCTCTCTCTAAGAGCTCTAGCAATATCTCAAAGTGCCATCTTTATCCCTTCATCTTCATTTTCATCCTTAGACCTTCTAGCCCTTTTAGCTTTGGGCTCTTGATTGTGAGACACTGGTGCTTCCGAAGATGTAACTTCATTATCATTTCCCACCTCTAAAGTGTCTTGAACACTATCCATATTGACTTCATTGGTTTCAATAGATTCTGATTCACCAGGAAGTGTCCTTTTGTTTCTAATATCCTTGGCGGTCTCAGCATGCTCTCTAGTAGCTCTATCTTCTCCACATAAGAGCATCAGCTTATCATAATTAGGAATGGGCTTTTTCCTCCACTCTTTAGCTTTAGGCTTAGTCTGTTATACAAAAATTATTAGATTTGGTACAAAAATTATTAAGAATAAACATAGACATGATAGATTCAGGAAATTCTCACCAAAATACCTCAATTAGCTTTTGCCTAACTTCAAGTTCAGCATACCAATGCTTTGTAATTAGGTCCCAAGCAAACCCACTCAACCCACTTTTGAATAAATCATAACATTTAGAAAAGTTTCTCTTTATCAACTTCCAACAACCTTTTACCTTTTCCTTTCCAAAAGGTCTTTGAAGTTTCTCTTGAAGCTCTTGTGTTATGGCTTCATAAGCTTTTGTTGTAAAAGTTCCACTAACTTTGTTTCCCAAGTTTTGTTGATTCAAAAAAGCATCAATAAGAGCATTATCCATTTCTTGTATCCATGTTTCTCTTTCAGACTTAGCCATGATTCCTAACAGTAAAAGAAGCATTAAACATTGTGTTGGATTATCCTCCATGATCCAATTAACATGTGCAGAGTTATTTAAAACCAACAGGCAGTAGATTATACACACAAAATAATCATGAATTGGGAAATATCAAATAGAGCAAGCACGAATTCAAACACGAACAGCAAAAATAAAGAAACTATTCATCAATTAACATCACGAAATTCATCTAGTATTTGATACATGCTCACTATAGTTATTTGAAAAAGAAAAGAAAAGAAAAGAAATTAGCTAGTATAATCTCTCCACATAGCTTCTGCTATAGAATTTCTAAAATTCTCTCCTAAACGAGTATGTTCTTCATCCTCATCATCTACTGGGTCATGAAGATGTTGGTTTGCTGCAATTTGATTATTCATTTCTTCATCCACCTCAGCAACCAAATCTACCATCATCAAATAATTATGCAACATACAACAAGCAACAATGATCATATTTTGAGTCTTGATTCCATAAGTTAGTTCAATTCCACTTGCAATGATAGGAAATCTCTTTTTCAAAACTCCGAAAGCCCTTTCAATGGCATTACACAAGGATGAATGTGGATGGTTGAATAACTCTTGAGGTGTTCGAGGTGGATCTCTTGAGGAGAATTCTTTCAAATGATAACGTGTTGTTCTATATGGTGTAATTAGTCCTTTTCTCAACATGAATCTAGCATCAAGGACATAATATTTACCTGTTAAAAAGGAAATAATCGCTACTATGATACATCTAATAAAACAAAAAGGAAAATGAAGAACTATTATATTGATTACCTCTAGGTATTCTAAGATTGTCTGATCTGCGCAATGCATTTTTTAATATCCTTGAATCAGATGTAGTGCCCTCCCATCTAGGTGGAACATAGGTAAATTTAAGGTCAAATGAGCATGCAACCAACACATTTTGTGTTGGAAAATCTTTCCTACCATGATACTTTGATGCTTCAAATGATGGCACTTTTACACGAACATATGTACAATCAATTGCCCCAACACAATCCTAGCATAGTTATTTTTTTATTAATATCATTTTTAATTATAATATTTCTAAAGTATGTACTAAAATAAATTTTACCTTAAAGAATGGGTTAAACTGATTGCTTCTGAGAATTTCTATAGGAATTTGTGAGCCATCAAGTTTTTTCAAATATTTTCCTTCTAGCTCAATTATTGACCGAAGCACACGATGAAGATGATGACTAGTGGATTCACCAGAGCGCCGAAACCAAAAATGGACCTCTCGATTTCTAACATTATGTGTTAGAATGTAGAGAGTTTTGGCAACTTGTTCCTCTAAGGTTACCTGTTGCGTTGGTTGGAGATCGCTTTCTCGTTTTAAGATATCACATAAGTCTAAAAAGCTTTGGGTCCTATTCTTATTATCTTACATCCTTCACTACTAGCAATTTGCTTCGTTATCTTTGCTCGTACCCCCTTCTTCTCTAAGGTTAAAGAACGCTCAATCATCGTACCTTGAGAGCGTTTTCTAATTATTTAGTAATAAACTACAAGACATACAACTTGAACAATAACCATTTGATGTCTTGCTCTCCAACTTAACAGTGCAAAGTTTAAGTTTTTTACTGATCATCCATCTATATGCAAAAACAAACTTAATTGATGAAAAACACAATACACAAAGGCAAACACATGAAGAAGCAGAGAATGAAACTTACTTGAGAAAGGCGGGCTAGAAGCAGTTGACAAAGAGGATGAATGGTGTGGAAGTGATTACTGTGACTGTGATTGACCATCAAGAAAGAATACATGACTATTAACAACATAAATGTTTAAAAGCATGCCATGCTATTACCAACATAAATGAATGGTGACAAGTTGCTACTAGGAACTCTACTACTTTGTTTGATGTTTTTAAGCCCAAGTAAGATAAGGAAATAATTTCATTAATTATGTTCAAACTTTGAGTAAGTCTAGACCATTTCAATTTCACACCTCCAATCTTTATGGAAGAGTAATTATATTCAACTAATATACTATGGCCAATATGTAAACTAATATACTATGGCCATGATCAATTTAAATACTTCACAGGACCCATTTTGACCTCACCATTAATCTATTCTTTCTTTGCATAAAGCTAGTAAAGTTGTATAAATTGTTAGACAAAATTTCATGGGAGTTTGTTGAACCTATCTATCTCAAAGTATGCTAGTGTACTAACATTTAACTTAGCTGTCATGTATTTTAATGTTCTAATAGACCGTGCAAGCACCACAAGGTACCATCATTTAATAACTCAATCATTCAACTTATATTTACTATATAAGGCCAGCCAAAATTAGCTAGTAAGCAGAGCAACATTTTCATGTGAAACAATATGAGAATCTCCTTTTCAAGTCAACCCAAAACTTCATAAATAATTTATGAAAACTGTTTTGAAGTCATGGAGCGAACCATAAACTAGTGTCATAATATTTTCCTCTGCATGATCCAAGTCCAAACTGTACAGGAATGAAAAAGGTAGTTTTCTTTACTTGCACCTAGTTGTTTCCTCACTTATTCTAGACTACAAGCCTTCCTAATCCACAAATCCACCTACTAATTCTTTGTGTAAACAACATGACCTTCTACAATCACAATCTAAACATGTGCTAAGAAAGTTTCTTTCTAAGTCATATTGCTTAATGATCTAGTATATCATTGCTTTAGCTTTAGGAACATCACAACATGACATGAAGTTATACTAAATCATTTTTTTCTACACAAGAAAAAGGACTTGGCCGAATTGCACACAACAGAACAAAGGCAAATGATGCAAGAGAAATGGGGTAAATAATTATGTGCAATATGCATTTTCTTCTCTCTGGCTCCTTTCTTCTATCTGAATTCTATTCTCTAGGTTACACTTATCTGAACTTTCTTATTCCTTTGGTTATTGTAAATCCTTGCTTTTAATGAGACTCAGTTTGATTAACAAATCCTACTTAAAAGCTTCATTTACATTTGTGCTCATTTTGATATGCTAAGTTCCTAAGCTACCTACTACACAAAACAAACTAATCACTAATTAGACATTAGGATAAATAGACTCTTCAACATTATTCTATATTTCTATATACAACCTTAAATACATCAAAGCATACCATAAATCCCAACCAAATTGCATTCAGAAACACACACAAAATGAATAAATGATATAAGTTTCGGGATTACAAAAAGTTATCAGTCAAATAACAAAACTAAGAGTAACACATCAAGCCTCATAATTCAATGAAGTCACCATTTTTTTTAACTCCATCCATTTTCTATCATATTTAACATATAACTTGGTGATATAGTTCATAAGAAACAAAATAAGGTGTCATTAGCTAGATATGCGAAAGTCCTAGCTTTCCAAAGTTAAAAGATGCAAACAAATTTTGGGTATTCTCTACACACAATGTAGTATGTATCCAAGTCCAATGCTAACCATCAAAATGAATAACAAGACAAACCCATTACTACCATCAGCCCATTACCACAAAGATGTGGGCTTTGACCTAAAAGTAAAAAAGAAACAATGAAGACATTGGACCTATTAACAAAAGCAAAGAACAAAATTTAGCATCTTTTATCAAGAAATGTCATTGGCCTAGAAAATCAAAAAGCAAAGTTTAGCCACATTAGGTGACAACAAGATAAAGTTTAGTCTTCATTTAGAACTCATCCACAAGAGATTTCCAATAGGCACTAGCCTCCTTCTCAATTGTCTTCTTCCATTCATTGCAATCTCCTAGAACCAGCTATTTTGTAAGTCTGGTGCATATTTGATTCTCAAGAAGCTTTCAGCAAACAAAAAAAGGAGAAACCAAGGCCAATATTTCATTAAATACGATTTGGTTATAAGAGGAAGTTACAATAGTGAATGGTGGATACTCACCATGGGAAGTAAATTTGGGTTGAATGCATACTCCATGGACATCCATGACCCACAAGCCGGAGTCATCACTACAAGTTTATGTTTTTGTTAAGTAATTGTTTTAGGATTGATACAATAAGATGTTTGAGTTGGAAAAGTTAATGAATTTCACCTAGAGGCATAGTTTAGGATGCCTTCGAGTATATTACAACCTCCCAACCAGTGAAGTCTAGAGGGTTCTCAACTCCTCTTTCCACATAGCACTCAGTACAGAGCATTTGTGCCAATACCTCACCTTGTAGTGTAGGGAGGTGTCAGATGTAAACATGACCAATGTAAATGCAACTTCTATTATTTGGAATATATGTTTACCAAAGTTTTGATAATGTCTGTATGACGATCCAACTACTCTGGTGGTACAAAAGAGTCCAAGTGGTAAATAATGGCCTCAGCCAAGCACATAATCATGAGGAACCAATGGCCATCATCTTCTTTGATGGGGACATAAATCTACACAAGTAACAGACAGGGTGTTTTATAATACAGAGCATGAACGTATGTATATTATCAAAACTTGGATATGGTGAGCAATATAGTAATCGTGACCAGATGTAGAAAATGTTAGGTGCAGCGAAGCAGTAAATGCTTACGAATTTAGGTTCAGGCATTGGCTGTATATAGTGTTTAGAGTAAGTGTCAATTAACTCCTCCAGTGACATGCCTTGAAAAACATCATCCTGCAATTATTGTATTTTTAGTTAACAATAGAGATCGGCTCATAATATTTGTGAAAAGGGTCGATTGTTGTCATACTGCAAAAGAGGGAAGGAGACACCAAGTTGTCTTCACTGTGATATGATGTTGTGTCCAAGTGCATTTCATAGCAGCTAGAGTGATTATCCACAGAGGAGTCTTAGGTCAATACCACACTAAGGCTTTTAGCACTTGTATAATATCCTCACATGGAGAGTAATTATCTCGTCATCAACAAATTCTCCGGGGCTTAGGTAATTTAGCTCTTTTCATGTTGCTGTGGTGTCTGCTATCTGCACTATTAGCTCCGTAGAAAAACAACCACCAATTTAAACAAATTTACATGTATGCAATAACTACAATTAAACATGGTTGATTTAAGGTCAAAAGAAATTGTCCATACTTTGGATCATGATCTAGAAAGAAAACATAAGCAAACATCTCCACTTGTGCCCTAGTCAAATTGGCATCACCCTTGGTGTTGAAAGTACAGTTCATACCCTACAAAAATCAAATGAATCTCGTTATAGTAAATGTGTTGCCAAGAATGTCAAAATTTACTCATGTTTTGGAATTTAATTACCTTAGGAATAGTACGGTTACTAATTTTCATTTGCTTGCTTATATTGAGTGCCGAAGGCTTTGCTCCACTAGTCTGCCCGTTTGTTAGAAATGTCTTACGGGGGTCCTTGCAGCTAGATCCTTGAACAACTCCTTCTCGCTTCACCATTTTAGATGGTCGTAGGATAGTTAACGGAGTGGGGAAAAGTTTCCTTCCCACCTTTGCTTTCTTTGGTTGCTTTGTAGAAAACAGATGTCCCTACAACGGAGCTTACATCAGGGACATGCAACATTGATAGGAGGTTGGGATTTTGGTTATTATTTTTTGGTTAGCCAATGTGAAAGTGAAAAGTTTTCCCGGGGGGCTTGGTGTTTAATGAATGGTTTTAAAAGAAAATTAGGCTTGGGCCTTTAAAACACTAAAGTTGAAGGCCTATAACAAAAAGGTCAAACACGATTTTCCTTTAAGTTGTTTTAATTTGGCTAGTCAGAATCACTTGAGCCTAGAGCACAAAAAAATAGGGGACAAGCTATATACTTACTGTTCACCCAAAAAAATATAATAAAATAATAGTAAGTTCATAATAACATAATATAAAATAGTTATATTATAAAAAAGAATAGTACATCATCAACCTGAGAGTAAAAATTAAAAGTAGATGTTTTAGGAAAAAAAACTTTTAAACATTTTTTTAAAAAAAATATAAAGTCATAATAACAAAATAGAAAATCATTCTATTAATAATCAAAATATTAAGTCATCAACTTGAGGGTAAAAACCATAAAGTTGATGTCGTTAGAAGAAAACTATTTTGATGTGATAACATAACAGAAAATCATAATATTAATAAAGTGTCATAAAGTTAGTCATAAAGTGTCACCCAATACATTAGAAAATCATAAAAATAGAAGCTCAAAAAAAAAAAACAAAAAAAACCAAAAACAAAAAATAAAAAGGAGTGTCACCCAACACGCTTGGATGGATACGTGTTCAGCAAGTGTCACCCAACACATTAGAAAATCATAAAAATAGAAGCCCAAAAACAAAATGCCCAAGAGCTTGGATACAGACAAAAAAAAAAGGCAACACATTAGAAAATCATAAAAAAGAAGCCCAAAAAGAAAAAACCAAAAAAGGATGCTTGGATGCGGACAAAAAAAAAAGGTGGCTTGGATGGATACATGTTCAGAAAGCATCTATATGTGAGAAAACTCCAAATACACACCTCATGTTGGCTTTTTTTTTGTTAATAATTTGACTGGTAGTTTTATAGTTAGGAAGAATCTTTCGTAAGAGCACCATTGATGCTGGGGGTCACCTGAAGTCACTAGACCTCATTGGTAGATTAGGTCTAGTTGTGGGTGTCATTGTAGGAGTAAGACTTGACTTCCCCTTTTCCATTGATCTCCCAAGCTTTGTTGGTGCACACGAACCTAGCCTCGTTGGTTGAATAGCTGGTCTACCTCGGGTAGCTACATTGACAGTATTGGTGCTGAGATCATCTTCTCTACTGGATACGTCCATGACTATGTTAGTGTGGTCCTCTGTCATAACCCTTTTTTTCAAAGTGTTTCGGCTATTAACTCGACCACCATGTTCACTATTATCATTTGTGTTGTTGTTTGTGCAGTTTTCTTCCATGGAACCACCAGCTCTCGTGCCTGCCTCTTGCATCTTTGAGTCATAGTCATCGTGGTACATATGCCTCTCATCAAAGTGGATTACAAGGAACTCAATGAACTTCACAATGGTTTTAATTGCAGATGTTTCTTCCAAACATGAGACCCTTGATTTAATTTCCTGTACATCAAGTGCATTATTTTGAACATTAGCCACATGGACTAAGTTTGACTTTGACAAAATAGTAAACTGTGACATAATATTGAAGTTAGAAGCTTAAATATTTTCTGCGTGATACCTCCAATGAGATAAGTATATTTTCTAGCACGGATGATGGGTTGCAGTTTGGTCCACCTGGCTAATGTTGGATAATGTCATGTTCCTACAACACAAACAAATACACTGACTCCATCGATCACATAATAATGATCAGACTCACTTTAAAGCTTGGTTACCATAGGAAAAAACCTTTTACCTAACCTGGTTGTGCATTTGATAAAATGACATCAATGTTTGCTGGGTTGGTTGGTTGTTCTTCTGGAAATCTAAAACAAGAGAGTGACGAGGTCCATAAGTATGTGAGAATCATAAATTTTTAGAGACACTAATAAATGTAGATGGTCCCATACCTATTGACCATATGCAACATTGCGGTGCCATTACTTTTCCCACCTCCTTCAACTGTTGCCATGGACTGCTGCATGATGGGAGAAAGACGATTTGGTTGAAGAGCTGACCTAGTTTGGGGTTAAGTGTACATATAAATGCCTCTACCCAAGCCATCCTTGTTTCAAATGGGTGGGTAATGTCTCTAACCATTGGTGGCATTAATTGCTTGAGGAACAAGCCTCTGTGAATCTATCAATGCAGAGGCTCATGCAAAATGGAAGTTTTGCTGAAATGGAAATGTTGTTCAACTATGTTACTACGGCACAGTTAAGAAGCATGCAGCATGTAGTTGACTCCCAACAATAAAAGAGAAGAGACTGTATGCATTTAAAGGTGATACATTTGTACGAGATCCTCGGCTTATGCGTTTTGTCTTGTGATAGTTGGCTTTCTTCTCTTATGCTTGGTTAAACA
Organism: Pterocarpus santalinus; assembly: GCA_031439595.1. Lineage (NCBI taxonomy): Eukaryota > Viridiplantae > Streptophyta > Magnoliopsida > Fabales > Fabaceae > Pterocarpus > Pterocarpus santalinus. Next base: position 26,164,362 of record CM062529.1, read on the forward strand.
TAGATATGTTGAAGTTCTAAAATTAGAATAATGAGAGACATAACCAACATTAGAGAGATTCATTTTTTTGACATGGTTTTTGGTTTTTTGTGTTTTCTTAGCTAACTTACCAATAAATTGGTGTTAAAATTAAATGATATCAAGAATAATTTTTACAAACAAACTAGTATTATATAATTGCCACAAAGAATATTTTATAATTGTTATAAAAATTTATATCAATTATAAATAAATATAATTTTTAAGATTCTTGAATAATTTTTGGTGTGAGTATTAAATTAAAAATAAAAATTTTACAACTAAATGTATAACCATAGAAAAAATAAATAAATTAAATTTTCAACTAATAAAATCGTAAACTATATGTCAAGATGAAAAATAGATTTGTCGAATATATAAAGATAGCCTAACTTTAATATATAAACACAAATGAATTTTTAAAAATTAAAGTGCAGATAACAACAAAGTACATAAAGCAGAATATAAAAATGTAATAAAAATTGAAAATATAAAAACACTACTAAGTAAGATGTAGATGTTCTATAATTTGATCTTGAATTCTGTTATGACCCAAACAAGGCCGTGACCGGCGCTTAGAGAGCACGATCCCTAGGAAACCTTACACCGCAAGATTTCACAAAATTTGGACAGAGTTTCCTTTATATTAGGATTATTCCCAAATAAGAGTACTTATCGTGCAATTCAACAAACACACATTTCCATAGGGGATCTAGGCATTCTCAGAATGCACCCCTCAGCACACAGCACAATTCATAATCAATCACATTCATGCAAGCATGAATATATATATATATATATATATATATATATATATATATATATATATGACCAAGATCAACTATTCAAATCACATTTACATATCCAAGTCCAATTTATAATCAAATCCAACATAGTCTAAACAATTTCTAAATATATGCTTAACACACCAGTAAGGGTCAGGCCCTACCTATAGTACTATGGAGCTACAACTAAGATTACAAACAAACATAATATAACTCAAGGCCCTTACTATATAGGGCTCACCCCGATAAGGATCTAATGATGCTGAGCTAAAGGATTGGCTCCCAAATCTGAACCTGTATCTGAAAAGAATACAATAGCCATGGGGTGAGTTTGAGAAACTTAGTGAGAGACAGGATACTTTTGAACCTCATGAGTCAATCTATATAAGCATAAAACAGATTCATTCAAATAAAGATAATAGTGGAAATATCTAACAGGATAAACAGGCAGGATTCACACTTAGGTGGCTGTTCCTTCGTGTGAATCCTGAAATCAGGCACGCACCCCCCTTTTGGAGAGGCCGTGAAGTACAGGCACGCACCACATTATATGTATGGCCATGAAATATCTGTCATGCACCACCTCCTTAGGTGGCCATGTAATATCATAGTCCAAGATGCACCAAGACTAACGTCTACTGCCGTTAGCAAATAGATTGTGTTACAGACTTTCCTATTCTTTCATATTCATAAATCATAATTCTCATAATACATTCGAAATTCATTCGTCGTTGACTCATGAATAGCATTTCTTAAGGTAAATAAACAATTATAATTTAAAACAGGATTAATTCAAAAGCATTCTATCTACTCATAGATCACCAGTCATAGGAAAATCTTAAGCCTTTGGATCCACAAGGTTGGAGAGGAGTTCCTTGGGAATATCTAACATCACAACAGGATACTGACATCAATTTGGGATCACTAAGAGTCTCCACACTATAAGTTCTCTAATCTTAAAATCCTAGGGTTCCAAGAATTTATCTAAAGATCAAAGGAATTGGAATTGCTTGGAAAAGGAAAGAGTACTATATAGAAATTACCTCTAGAATTGGAATGAGGAGAAGAAGAATAGAGGTGAGCTCCCCACTTCAAATCCACCCAAGCAAGAATGAAGAAGAAGAAATGATTAGTATGGGTTAGTGTGTTTAATGGAATGGATTCTTGTGTTATTGTTGTTGATTTAGTTGGAAATGATGGAATGGAGTTAATGGATGTAAGGGATGGTGGAAGATAGAGTTCTAGAGAGAAGGGAGAGAATTTAGGGTCAGAGAGAGAAGAAAAAATCGAAAATGAGGGCGTGGGACGTGTCTCCATATATATATTGGCCAGTGGTAATCGATTACCACGGGCTGGTAATCGATTACCACGAAGAACTGGTAATCGATTACTGTTTTGATAATCAATTACCACGAACAAATGGTTGGTAATTGATTACCAAGTCATGGTAATCGATTACTGCGAACCCAGAACTGGTAATCGATTACTAGCCACACAATAATCGATTACAACATCCCAAAACATTGTTCCTTGATTCCAAAAGACATCCAACACCCAAGATTATCACATACTAACTAAATTCCATCATAAACACATCGATCATACATGATTAACATATAAAAACTTGAAACTACCCTAAGGGTGTTACATACTCCCCCCTCAAAAAGAATTCATCCCCGAATTCTACACAAAACAATAATCATCTCAATCGAATAGGCGGGGTTATTTAGTCTGCATAGCTTCTTTAGTCTCCCAAGTGGCTTCTTCTCCTGAATGGTTTTTCCAGAGTACCTTTACAAGGGTCACCTATTTTGAGCGTAATTTCCTCACTTGACGATCAATTATAGTTACAGGCTCTTCTTCATAAGTTAAATCTTCCTCTAACTAGATAGTATGCGAAGTAAGCACATGAGAATGGTCAGGGAGGTACTTCCGTAACATGGACACATGAAATATTGGATGAATCATGGCTAAGCCAGGTAGTAAGGCCAAATGCTATGCCACTGGGCCAATTCTATCCAAAATTTCAAAAGGGCCAATGTAACGAAGGCTGAGCTTGCCCTTCCTTCCAAAACTCATCACACCCTTCATAGGGGACACACGAAGGAACAACAAGTCACCCATGGAAAATTCTAGGTCTCACCTATGATGATTAGCATAAGCCTTCTGCCTACTCTGGGCTGCTAATAACCGATCTCTAATCAATCGAACCTTCTCTAAGGAGTCTTGTACTAAGTCTAGCCCCAAAATTTTAGCTTCACCAACCTCAAACCATCCAATGGGAGACCTACAGCGTCTTCCATACAAGGCTTCAAATGGTGCCATCTGGATACTAGCTTGATAACTATTGTTGTAAGAGAATTCAACCAGGGGCATGTAACACTCCCAGTTCCCGCCAAAGTCCAAAATGCAGGACCTCAACATATCTTCAAGGATTTGGATTGTTCTTTCAGACTGCCCATCTGTTTGAGGGTGCAATGCCGTACTTAAATCTAATCGGGTTCCTAAGGCCTTTTGGAATGCCTTCCAAAAATAAGAAGTGAATTGAGGTCCACGGTCCGAGATAATGGACATTGGGACTCCGTGAAATTGAAAAATCTCATCAAGATAGAGTTTGGCACAACGGGAAGCTTTATAACTAGTCTTGACTAGGAGGAAATGAGCCGACTTGGTTAATCTGTCTACTATCACCCAAATAGAATCAAAACCTCTAAAGCTTCGAGGCAATCCGATCGCAAAATCCATGGTAATTCTCTCCCATTTCCATTCAGGTATTTCAACCTATTGCAACAACCCGGCAGGTCTTTGATGTTCAGCTTTGACTTGCTGACATACTAAACATCGTGAAACAAAGTCCCCTATATCCTTATTCATGCCTTCCTACCAGTACATTTGTTTCAAATCTTGATACATTTTGGTGGAAGTCGGATGAATCGTATATCCGGAATTGTGGGCTTCCTCCAAAAGAGACCTCTTCAGATTGCCTACATTTGGCACACACAAGCAGTTTCCACATCTTAGAGCTCCTGCTTGATCAAGGGAGAATTCAGACTTCTTCCCACTGCAAACTTTATTTCATAAGTTGCATAATTGAGTATCCTCATATTGGCTAGTTTTGATTTGCTCAATCAAGGAAGATCACACCCGAACATGGGCCAAAAGTGGACCAGAACCTCCAAGTTCAAAATGAATACCCTTAACTTCTAACTTGTGGATTTCTTCTACTATGGGCCTTCTCACCGGTGCCATATGTGCAAGACTACCTATGGATTTCCTGCTCAATGCATCGGCCACTATGTTTGCCTTGCCTGGATGATATAAAATAGTGCAATCATAGTCCTTAAGCAATTCCATCCACCTACGTTGCCTCAAGTTCAAATCCTTTTGTTGGAAAATATACTTCAGGCTCTTATGATCGATGTAGATCTCACATGATTCCCCATAAAGATAATGTCTCTAAATCTTTAGTGCAAACACTATGCCTGCCATCTCCAGATCGTGAGTAAGGTAGTTCTGCTCACGTCTCTTTAATTGTCTTGAAGCATGAGCAATGACTCGTCTATGTTGCATAAGAACACATCCGAGTCCTACTTGGGAAGCATCACAATAGACCGAATACCCTCCAGATCCTGAGGACAAAACCAGCATAGGGGCCATAGTAAGACAAGTTTTGAGCCTTTGTAAGCTCTCTTCACAATCATCAGACCATTGAAAAGGCACACCTTTTGGCGTGAGCTTAGTCAAAGAAGCAAAGATCTTGGAGAAGTCTTTCATAAATCTTCGATAATAGCCTGCCAATCCTAAGAAACTCCGAATTTCAGTTACAGTTGTCGGCCGTGGCCACTTTTGGATAGCTTCAATCTTCCTAGGATCCACCATGATCACTTCCTTTGATACCACATGACCCAAAAAGGTCACTTGATCCAACCAAAACTCACATTTGGAGAATTTAGCATAGACTTGGTGATCCCTTAGAGTTTGCAGAACGATCCGCAAATGGCACTCATGTTCTTCCTCACTCCTTGAGTAAACCAAGATATCGTCAATAAAGACGATCACAAAGTGATCCAAGAAGGGTCTGAACACTCTGCTCATCAAGTCCATGAAAGCAGCTGGGGCATTGGTTAATCCAAAAGACATTATTAAGAATTCGTAATGTCCATAACGGATTCGAAAAGTAGTCTTAGGAATATCTTCTTCCCGAATTCTCAACTGATGGTATCTGGATCGAAGATCAATTTTAGAAAAGCACGATGCCCCTTGAAGCTGATCAAACAAGTCATCAATCCTGGGTAAGGGATATTTATTACGAAAAGCATAGGAGCAGCCCATGGGGATGCGCTAGGACGAATAAAGCCCTTTTCCAGCATGTCTTGCAACTGAACTTTCAACTCCTAAAGTTCTGCTGGAGCCATATGATAGGGAGGAATAGAAATAGGCCGGACACCCGGAGTCAAATCAGTACAAAATTCAATCTCCTGATCTGGAGGCATTCCTGGCAGTTCCTCAAGAAATATATTTGGAAATTCTCTTACCACATGAACTTGATCAAGACTAGGCACTACCATTTCCACGTCGTGAACCACCGCAAGATAGCCTTCATTCCCTTTATCCATCAATCGCATCGCTGACATAGAAGAAATTAGATTAGTGGGGGTTAAGCTGCTATCTCCCCAAAATATAAAAGATGAACCATTGGCCATCTCAAACTTCACTGCCTTAGAATGGCAATCCACCGAGGCATGGCATGAGGACAACCAGTCCATACCTAAGATAACGTCGAAGTCCATCATCTCCAATAACAACAAGTTAGCCAGAGTATCCACTCTTGATACTAACCATACAGGAGGGAAACATTAATTGGACCATTAAGGATTCTTCCATGGGAGTTCCAACTCAAAAAGGGTGATCCAACAATACCAGTTGCTGATTGAAACGAGAAGCAAAGTATGGGGAGACATAGGAGTGCGTGGAGCCTGGATCAAACAACACATATGCTTCAAAAGAATTAACATACAAAGTGCCTGCCACTACTACATTCGAAGCTTGGGCATCTTGCCTTGTCAAGGCAAAGACTCTGGGTTGGCCTCTACCTGCCCCTCTACCACCCGGACCTCTGCCACCTGCTCCCCTGCCTGAACCCCTTACAGAGAGTCCATGAAAAGCTCCTGAAGATAGGGCTAAGTAAGATCGTGCTAGCACAGCAGGACGTGCAAAGCTCGGATCAAAAGCCCCCTTTGAATAGGGACACTCCTTTTTGAGATGTCATGTCTGGCCACATCCAAAACAAGTTCTAGTGGCTCTATAACACTATCTCAAGTGGTAATTCCCACAAGACTGACATGGAGGCCTAGAGTAAGCTGACTGCCCCATTCCTTGCATGTCAGGTTGAGATGCACTGCCAGCTTGGGATCCTAAGCCAGACACACTCATAGGAACAGGCCCTGAAGAAGTAGCCCCTCCTAAGGGTGCCTGACGCTAGCCCTAGAAATTCTAAGCTCCCCCAGAACTAGATCTTCCAGAAAAATTCCCTTTCATTTTTTACTTCTTGCCTGCCTCCTTGGCTGCTCTTCGCTCTTCCCTTCTAATTTCGAGACCATAAGCAGCATCCACAATTTCAGCATAAGACATTCTCCTAACCATAGTAAGTAGGTTGGAGAACAAAGGGTCAAGCAATCCTCGAACAAACCTCCTAGCTCTCATTGTATCATCAGATACCAGGTAATAGGCATAGCAGGACAATTTGGTAAATTGTTTTTCATATTCTGCTATAGACATCACTGGAGTTTGCCTTAATCTTTCAAAATCAGCAGCATTTTGTTGAGCGGGGAATCTCATCATGAAAACATTTGTAAATTCTTCCCAAGTGAGGGGAGGTAAACCAGAGGCATCCCTGCCTCCCATGAGTGTGGCATACCACTATTCTGTAGTCCCATTCAGATTATAAGCTACCAGCTCCACTGCTCTCTCACTCAAGCATCTAAGGATTCTAAGGACCTTGTTGGTGTGGTCAAGAAATTGTTGAGGGTCATCCATCAGGGGGATTTTCGGAGAAACTTGGTGAATTCAATCTGAGGAAGGATTCGATTGACACTTTGATCCCTTCTCGCTGATGACGGGGCTCACGGACAGGTGGAGTCGGCTCCATATGAGGTTGAGATTTATTCCTCCTTTGATGAGCTAGGAGTTCCACCAGAGTATTGAGAGTCTGGTGAACCCCTCTCATTTCAGTTGCCAAATTGATTAGCCCTTCATCAGGAGTAGGCTCTTCCGATTACCTAGCCGGTCTTCCACGGCCTCCTCTTCAACCGCCTCCCCTCCCTCTCCTAGGAGGAAAGGGGGCCTGGTCAAATTCAGTGTCAGATACCTCATAGGTTTCTGCCCTTACAACATGGGTGTGAGTTCTAGGCGATATTTCACCTAAGAAAAGAGTTTATCAAGATGAAGTCCAAACTAATAGCCAAGATGAGAAAACACTTGAAGTGCACAAAACCTAAAGAATAGACACCAGAATGATAGTCCTAAAGGCCTCTGGTAGCATTACGTTTTGTGAAAATGGGTCGGCTTCCATTTGCACAATCGTGATCCCACTAAAGGACACTTGCTCCATAGTACACAAGGAAATCTAAGCTCTGATACTACTTTGTCATGACCCAAACAAGGCCGTGACTGGCGCTTAGAGAGCACGCTTCCTAGCAAGCCTTACACCGCAAGATTTCACAAAATTTGGATAGAGTTTCCTCTATATTCAAGATTATTCCCAAATAAGAGTACTTATCCTGCAATTCAACAAACACACACTTCCATAGGGGATCCAGGCATTCTCAGAATGCACCCCTCAGCACACAGCACAATTCATGATCAATCATATTCATCCAAGCATGAATATATATATATATATATAACCAGGATCAACCATTCAAATCACATTTACATATCCAAGTCCAATTTATAATCAAATCCAACATAGTCTAAACAATTTCTAAACATATGCTTAACACACCAACAAAGGTCGGACCCTGCCTGTAGTACCATGGAGCTGCAACTAAGATTACAAACAAACATATTACAAATCAAGGCCCTTACTATACAGGGCTCACCCCAATAAGGATCTAATGATGCTGAGCTGAAGGATCGGCTCCCAAATTTGAACCTGTATCTGAAAAGAATACAATAACCACAGGGTGAGTTTGAGAAACTCAGTGAGAGATAGGATACTTTTGAACCTCATGAGTCAATCTATATAAGCATAAAACAATTTCATTCAGATGAAGATAACAGTGGAAATATCTAACAGGATAAACAGGTAGGATTCACACTTAGGTGGTCATTCCTTCGTGTAAATCCTGAAATCAAGCACGCACCCCCCCTTTTGGAAAGGCCGTGAAGTACAGGCACGCATCACACTATATGTATGGCCGTAAAATATCCGTCACGCGCCACCCCCTTGGGTGGCCATGTAATATCATAGTCCAAGGTGCACCAAGGCTAACGTCTCACCGATTGCAAGCAGATCTATTCTGAGACTTTCCTATTCTTTCATATTCATAAATCATAATTCTCATAATACATTCGAAATTCATTCGTCGTTGACTCATGAATAGCGTTTCTTAAGGTAAATAAACAATTATAATTTAAAATAGGATTAATTCAAAAGCATTCTATCTACTTACAAATCACCGGTCACAGGAAAATCTTAAGCCTCTGGATCCATAAGGTTGGAGAGGAGTTCCTTGGGAATATCTAACATCACAACAGGACACTGGCATCAATTTGGGATCACTAATACTCTCCACACTATAAGTTCTCTAATCTTAAAATCCTAGGGTTCCAAGAATTTATCTAAAGATCAAAGGAAGTGGAATTAATTGGAAAAGGAAAGAATACTATATAGAAATTACCTCTAGAATTGGAATGAGGAGAAGAAGAATAGAGGTGAGCTCCCCACTTCAAATCCACCCAAGCAAGAATGAAGAAGGAGAAATGATTAGTATTGGTTAGTGTGTTTAATGGAATGGATTCTTGTGTTATTGTTGTTGATTTAGTTGGAAATAATGGAATGGAGTTGATGGATGTAAGGGATGATGGAAGATAGAGTTTTAGAGAGAAGAGAGAGAATTTGGGGTTAGAGAGAGAAGAAAACATCGAAAATGAGGGCGTGCGACGCGTCTCCGTATATATATTGGCCAGTGGTAATCGATTACCGTGAAGAACTGGTAATCGATTACCACAAACAAATGGCTGGTAATCGATTGCCAAGCCATGATAATCGATTACCGCGAACCCAGAACTGGTAATCGATTACCATATCTGATAATCAATTACAACGCGAAAATTTTTAACCCATGATCATACAGAGAGCCCTGTAATCGATAAATAGCCATACAGTAATCGATTATAATATCCCAAAACATTGTTCCTTGATTCCAAAAGACATCCAATACCCAAGATCATCACATACCAACTAAATTCCATCATAAACACATCGATCATACATGATTAACATAGAAAAACTTGAAACTACACCAAAGGTGTTACAAATTGAGTCTCAAACAAGATTCATTTATGAGGAAGAGACAATAGTTAAAGTTGGGGATGAAACGTCAACAACATGATTATCATCTTCATCTTCAACAATATTTTGGCATGTAGTGCAAAATTGGAAATCTATTCTGCCACATCCCAAAAGTCCTATCTATTATGCTTCTTAAACTTGGATGATAATAATTAAACACCTCATTATGGGTTGCAAATCTAGATGAATGCCTGAAATTTGGAAGATGATAGTGTTCACATGTATATCGACCAATATATCCATACCCAACATCTACCAAATAATATTTTCCTAATAAATAAAGAATAATTTGTCATGTAAATTATAAAATCAATGAAAATATAAGTCATTTGTAAGTGTGAGTAAGAATATACCTGGAGGAGGATGTAGGAAGTTCATGCTAGGTGTTGTAAGAGCATTGTCAAACACACGGACATCATGAGCCATGCCTTCCCATCCATAGTGGCTTTCTTCTTGTTATTCATGGTTCTATTACAAAAAGAAATATCAGTTTCTCTTGGTAGGACATTTAAAACTTTTTCACAAATACATCATATTGCAAGACATATCAATCAACGAGAAAAAACTGATCATATGAATACTTACTCTAAAATAATAACTATCACTTCCTTTTACTAAATTATCTTTCATAATAAGAAAAAATTGAATTCTTCTTTTGAGATACAACGTATAAGGTGTAGTTTATAATTAATTCAAAGAAAACAATTTGTATACAAATCTCATGAATACGTTCCACTTTAATTTTAAGAGTTCTTTTTATTACGATACTAAAGAGTTACTTTTTTAGTTATTTTGTATTTGTTATTTTTATCTTAATGAGGTGCAAAGTATCTCTCCTCATCAGTCGAGGAAGAGAGATAAGCTTATAACTATTTAATCTAATAGTGAATAAGTCGGTGTTGGTGGTTTCTCTTGTCATATGGCTTAGGCGAACAATTTATGTGGTGAACTTTTGGCTTTGCATCGAGGACTGCATGTAGGTTGGGGGCTGCGTCAAGTCTTCATGTCCATACTGCCATTATCAATGACACTAGGGAGATGCTGAATTAGGATTGGACATGCAGGGTTGTTCATTTAGCCAAGCTTGCACTTCTTCAAAGATTCCAGAGAGTGCATGGGAGATGCCACCCTTTGGTTGGAGCATCTTATTCTTGCTAATGCTTCAGGAGTCATTAGCAATGCATGATTATCAATAACTCTGTCGTCAAGTCTTATGTTCATGCTGCCATAATCAATAAAAGAGTGTTAGAATTAAAATGATGTCAACAAATATTTTTTACAATCAAACTAATATTGACTTTAAATTGTTAGAACTAAAATGAATATTTACTTTAAAATAATGACTATCACTTCATTTTGCTAAATTATTTTTTGTGACATATTTTGAATTCGTTGCCGAAAATTAAGAATAGAAAATAAAGAAATAGAAATTAAGATGTTAGGGAGTTACAGCAAGTTATAAAAAAAGTGCATTAAGAAACAAATTCATGTCAAAGGTTAGAGAATTAGAACTAAATTGATATTATGCTAATTTTAAAATGTTCAAACCAAAAGAAATATTAACTCCAAATTTGTAACTATATATATTATTTTTATTACTAAATCAATAATAAAAACAAAAGTAGGCATCCCAGTTTTATAATATGAGCAATATGAACAAATATAAACTAAACACTAAGCAATGCATATTTATAAACACATCTTATCAGCTTTTCGATCATTGAAAATAATTCAAACACAATATTAATATCGCATAATTGTAAAAAAACAAATGCGGGTCATTTTTTCGTATATGGGTTTTGAAATCATTATTTGCTGAAATATGGAGTCTATGGACAATTTTCTCAGAGATGGCTTTTGAGTTAAATCGCCAATGGCGATTTTAAGTAAAAGTGAATTTTTTTTTTGACAACCATAGAAGATGCTAGTAGCGATTTCATGTTAAAAAATTAATAATTAAATAATTTAATTAAATGCCAATGGTGTTTTTAAAAAAACGCAAACTGCCATTTTGATTGACAAGCAAATGTAATAATAAATAAGATATAAACCTCAAGTAATAATTAAAATAAAAATCATATAAAATCTTTTACCTTGATAACATATTTATAAAAAGTGACTAATTACGGCACCCACCTAAAAGTAAATAAAACAATCTAAAATACATAATAATAGGTTACACATATTCTTTGAGATATAAAGTTTTTATCTTTAAAAATAATTTTTAACCTTTTTTTATGAAATAAACATCAATTATTTTCTCATTACAATTTGTTTATGAACTAGTGTTTTGTGACCCATATATTTGTTGGACGCTTCGTTAGTGAGAACAATAAATAAACCCCCAACCACTCCTTCTATGTATATGTACTTCATTCATCAAACCTGTGGCCATGATGAACCTTGTCCTTCTCTCATCCTTCTACATATATACCTTCACATGGCCTCCAAAAAAATGTAACATGCCGATGAAAATTACTTCTACATTGTATTCAAGGGGAGAAAGCGAGGGATTTATACAAAATGGATAGATTGTTATTCACAGATTGATAACTTCAGAGATATCGCTTACAGACCCTTCACCTCATTCGAAGAGGCAGAAGCAGCATGGTTAGCTAGTTTGTGTAATAGAGGTCATTCAAATCTAGTTTGCCGATGCAACAAGATGCAGCCAAGTGCATCATCATCAGCTGGTATATTCATCTTACCCAGACTATGTGGTCCAGAGTGCTATGTTACTCTTTAAATTATTTATGTCACTCGTGCCTAAGATATTGCCACAATAACATGTCCCATAATTGTTACAATTGTGCACAGTAAATACTTCAGCAGAGTTCGTAGAGGACACACATGCTGAACAATTCCTCATAGACATTAGCATGCAAAACATACTGCACCAAGCTTGTGCCACCCGGGCATTGGAGAGCCCCGTTACACTCAGCAAAATACAAAGTTGTGCGAAGGTCGCACGTTTTACCAATTCTATGCTTTGATACCCACCAATTTGATTGGGTCTTCTCCGGTTTCAATGGGAAGATATGTGGATACAATTCACAAGGCTCGTGAGATATTGCATTAATGCTGTTGCATCGATTGTTAGCAGGCTCTACCAGACTAGTTAACGATCTCAACTTTCATAATATGAAGCTCTACGAGAAACGAATAAGCTTCCTAGAGGTTGAGAACTTTGATCTGATTATGGAAAATGCACAGCTCAAGAAAGAACTAGAAGAGATTAAAAAAAATTCGAATGTATAATATGAATAGTTGGCTTTTGATCTTATAGTTTCTTCTTTATCAAGATGTTAATCAGGGTTGATAATGCATAATTTTTCATCTTTCCATGTTAATGTTTCAAGAAGTTTAATTTAATAATTAATACACATGACAAGATTATTGTTTATTTTGCCTTCGCTTTTTAAGATTTTTACATACAATGTAGTCATAATATTGTAAATAAAATTATGTCAACATTATTTTTAAGATGTTATAACGATATTATAAATTAAACGGTACTCAGATTTAAACAAATATATGTTGACGTTATTATTTATAAAAATTTTTCACTTGATGATATTAGGTAACCGGAGTGAAGTATTTTCAGTAATGCTATTAAGTAACTAATACTAGTATTAAGTAACTAGAATAGTCAACTCTAAAAATTTAAAATAACAATGAAATAAATAGTCAAACAAATTGTATAAGATATAATGATTACTACAAAATAATATTAAAAATTTTTAACAGTATAATATGCTGAAAGCAACAACACTTAGCACCAAAGCAGCTTTTCTCTCCAACACTCAACAAATATCAAATGAATCTGACAAAGGTCACATGGCATCTAACTTTTTCATACATTGAAAATAATTCAAACACAATATTAATATCGTATAATTGTAAATTAATAACCAAGCAATATTATTAGTTGAGCAATATTTTGAACCAACCCTACTTAATAATACAGTTGCATGCACATTTATCCTCAATTTGATGTTCTAACATTAAGGTCCAACCCTATTTCATGCAAATATCCTTCTATATTTAAGAAAGTGTGCAGGCCTTATCCATCTTTTAACCAAATCCTGCTCACTCAGCCTGGTGTAATAGCTTGTACTCTGCAGCCTCTAGATACTATCCTATGTTTCCTCTCTTGCAGCATAAATGCACACTCAATATATACGTCATCCTTATCTTTTAACTAACGTCAAAACTGACCATGATATATCCACCTCATCGATTGGTAGATTTAATTATGAATGTTGGAGGCCACATTTAATAGATATTGCTCTTTATAATGTGTAGGTCCATGCAGCATTTCTTGTCAACTACGGTTTATTTTCATGCGATGCCCTTCAGACGACTTACTCCTCAAAAATTCTATGTGGTATTCAGAGGAAGGAAGCTCGACATTTACTCCTCATGGGCTGAATGTCATCAACAGGTCAATGGTTTTAGTGGAAGCTTATTCCAATCTTACCCCACGCTTGCAGAAGCTAAAGGTGCGTGGATGAACTACAATAGTAACAACAACAACTGTGGCATCATTGCCTGCTAGGATGACACCATTACCAATGTGCCACTGCTACTTTATGCCGCTGAAGCCTCGACTCTATCACCTTTTGAGAACATGCATCAACCTAATCCATCCTCTGGTTGCAATCCATGGGTGATAGCCATGTTTCTCCTACTGGCAATTGGTACCATCCTTGTGTTGACTAGGTAGATGTATGAGGGTTTTTCTATCCACTTTGCTAATGCAAATTAATCTTACATTGTGCTAGTATTCCTAGTGTTATGCTTTAGTTGTTTTCCTTGTAACGTGCTTTACATGCCTTTATTATCAAATAGTTCCAAATGTATTCACCGACCCTTAATCAGACTTTGTAATGTTCTTGTTTATAATTCAAGGCCCCATTTCACTATGACACATAATTCTATTAAAAAACATATACGACAATGTTATTTTCAAAAAAAAAATCATAATAATTAATTTTACTTACAACTGAGGATGGGTTTAAATAAAGCTTGCTACAAAGGCTATTCTACTCATAAGTCCGGCTCATCCCTTAACTACTCTAACCTGTGGTCTGTTACCCAACCATGACATTGTCAGTCATCTGCTCAGCTTTGATTAGGAATGTATTCGTACTCATAACCACTGTCTATTTCCAAGGAGCAAATTGCTTCAGAGATTTGCGCATGCTGCAAAAATTTCTATTTATTCGAAGCAATGAGATGTATGTACATATTTCTCTTATTCATTATTAAAATATATCAAAAATGATATATTATATTTATTGTACTTTTAATTGCATATAATAAAAATAACCAATTCTTAAATACTGATAAATACAAAATAAATATTTTACTTGAATTTAAATAATTAAATATATAAAATTCTAATTCATATTAAATATTGTTTAACATTTATTTATTACATTTTATACTTTATTAAAATTAAAAATATTTATTAAAAATCTTGCAATTAATAACAAATTAATTAAATATAAATTACAGTTTTAGGGAATAAAGGTTAAACGATTTATATAGACTATTATATATTGTATATATTAGTTATTCATTTGACATTTGAGAGGGAAAACTCTACATGAAATATTTATCGATTTATAGATTATACTAGTCAAACTAGTATAGTACTCGTTCAATGCACGAGCCTACTTTGATATGTATTTGTCACGTTCATTTATACTACAACAAAATATATTTGAGTATATAAAATTAAGTAATAATTATATCTAATAATATGGTTGCGTTCGGTGAGAGTAATAGAACTTATTTGAGGCACATTGCATTAAGTTCACTATATATCCTGGTGCAACCAAGATGTATCCTTAGAAAGTTATTTTGATGGAATGGGATGAAATGAGACATTGCTAGTTTTGTAACTAGATGTCTTACTTGTCAGAAGGCTAACATAGAGCACCAAAAATCTATAGGACTCTTATAGCCTTTGGACATTCCTTAATACAAATGGAATAATATATCAATAGATTTTGTGATAGGATTATCAAGGACTCCCTTAGGGCATCATCCAATATAGGTGATAATTAACAAATTGACTAAGTCAGCCTTTATCTTGCTAATAAAGATTGCTTGCCTATTTAAGTTGGCTTAGGATTACATCCAGTAAATTGTAAGATTGCATAGGATACCAATAAGTATAGTTTCATAATTCTAGATTTACCTCTAAGTTTTAGATAGCTCTGTAAGAAACCATAGGTACTAAACTTCATTTTAGTACAATTTACCACCCCTCGACCGATGGTCAAATAGACAAGACTATTCAGACCTGAGAGGACATACTTAGAGCTTATATTTTAGAACTTCAAGAAAGTTGGGATATTTATTTACTATTGATAGCGTTTACCTACAACAATAATTACTATTCTAGTATAGGTATGACACTATTTGAATATCTGCATAGTAGAAGAGAACTCAGTCAATAACGTCAAAACTTGAGGAAGGACTTTCGAAATATGGTAATAAATGTAATAATAATATTTGCTTTGAAAATTAATTTCGTGCCTTTTCTTTACTTTACACAATATAGTAGTTTTTATATTTAACATTCTTTTTATGGATTTCAGCATCTCCGAGGGACGGGCTATATATGTTGGATATTTTTCTGCATCAAAAGCAATAACTGTTGTGGTTGTTAATCCCTATCAAAACAAGGATCTATCACCAACTTTTCTTGAAAGACAGTTTCACGATGCATGCCAAGCTTTGTCTATTGAGCCTCCTCCCCGGAGTAGCATTACTTTTAGGGTAACTCTGCGACATTTCTCTGATCATAATTGTGTTTCCTTGCAGTAGATCCTAATATCTTATCTTTAGGTGTTCTTTTTAACTATCAAGTAAAATGTTGTTTTCATCCTCCAAAGATACGAGTGTCACCACTTTAGTCCTTAAAAAGCTTGTCACCATTTTAGTCATTCAGTCATCAAATCGGATCTTCTTTGTCAGATTAAGAGAAATGAAGCCCTAATTTAGGGACTAGTTTGATGACATTTTGCATGATTGAGTGTCTAAATTGATAATGACACTTTACATTATTGAAGAATTAGATTGATACCAAAAATCTTTTGAGGACTAAAGCAAGGACACTTTTACTTCATTGAGAGACGAAATTGATGACATAAATTTTTCGAGGACCAAATGGTGATCTTTGTATCTTTGGAGGATGGAAATAGGAGTTACTCTTTAACTACTTCTATATTTTAAAATTTCTCCACGAGTGTTTGTGTACTTATCGATTTTCATGTTTAGGTGGACTATGTTTCACATGTCAAGGACGCTGAAACAGTGACGCAAAGAGCAATAAATGATCTCAGGTTTCTTTTCATATCTTATTTAATATAATGCTTTCCGAAGGAAGAAAAGTTTTATATCAGGAAATTCAAGAAAGAAGCAGAATGTGACAATGTTTTTTGGTTCTCTACATATTCCTTTAGCTGCTTAGTGCAAACAAAATTACAGCATACACTGTAATTTTACTTTCTGGAATGTTATGTTATTATCAGTATGTAAGAAAATTTATTGGAAGGTGACCTGAGTGCCCAAAGCTCTCAAGTGTCAACCCTCTATAAATCCCATCTTTACTTCTTTCCTATACTACTATCGGTTGAATATATCATTGGCCTTCCCTTGTCCATTTGGTTTCTAAGAATCTAGTCATTTAAGGGTGTGTTTGTGAGTTGGAATTTTGGAGGGGAGGGGAGGGGAGGGAAGGAAAGGACTTGAAGAGTAAAATAGACAACTCACAAACATACCCGAAGTATCTGAACTCCATACCAACTTGTTTTTCCATAATCTGTTGTTGCGAAAATTCTGGAACAACTCATTTTCACTTTCCTTCTTAACGTTATTGTTGTTAAAAATTACAGGTAACTCTTGTTACCTGTGCCAGTCAATTCCTTTTGTGTGGGGTAATCAGTGTACCGCCACAACTTCTCTGATACATAAATTCTGTTAGGATGGTAATGATACGACGTATGATGATGTATCGGTTTTCCAAATTGTTCTAAAGAGAGGTCATTCCTCATTATAAAGTCTGTTCATGAATTGCTCAAGATAACCTATATGCTTTACATACAACTGAAGTCTCGTGTCAGGACCATAAACCCATAATTAAAGTCATAACCTTAATTTGACTATGAGAAATTAAATGAAACACATGCAGAAGCAAGACCGATGCAAGATACTGAATCTTCTGAGTAAATAAGGTCTGAATCTGATTCCAGCCAACAGATTCCATATTTGACACCATCAGGTGTTGGGATGTTTCTACATGTCATATTATATTA
This sequence comes from Pterocarpus santalinus, assembly GCA_031439595.1. Lineage (NCBI taxonomy): Eukaryota > Viridiplantae > Streptophyta > Magnoliopsida > Fabales > Fabaceae > Pterocarpus > Pterocarpus santalinus. Next base: position 26,182,070 of record CM062529.1, read on the forward strand.
ATGTATTAAGAGTGACTAGTGCTTGAAATTTCAACGATGCTTAATCTCTGCTGCCTTTATAAGATGTTGAAGTTTTTCAACTCTATTCTTTTGCAATTTAAGTTCTATACGCTCTTAAGTTCTAAAATATCTCTATTCATTTTTTCTATTTACGTCCTTTATACTGAGTTATTTTGCTCTTCTCTGATATTGTTGTCATAGGAATGACTATCATGGTCCTTTGGTTGCTGTCATCGAATGCCCAAATGTTCAACTAGTACAATTGGGTATTCGAGCTCTAGATGATTTTCCGTGCTTGAGTATTCCTTCTAATGCCCGTGATAGTCAGTATCAGGTAAAAATGGTCTGAAACAACTGGTTCTTCTCATGCATGTTTGTACTTAAAGCTCTTTTATATAATTTTTTAATATACTCTTTTGGTTTATTACAATTATTACTTGATCAATGTCTTTGCTGCTCACAAAGGTTGTCGTCTTACCTTGAATTCTTTGCTCTTGTTACCTCTAATTTATTTTGAGAGCATCCAAGCTGTTGTTTAATTTTGGCTCCTTCTAGATTCTTGGATGGCAACAAGTTGCTGCAAAAATTGGAATGCAACGTTGTGCTGCATCAGTCCAGTGGCTAAACGAGAGAATTGCTCTCTCAAGGTATGCACATGTAAGTACTCCAAATCTTTAGCAAAATATCTTTGGGAAAACTACAAAAGAAAAAGTAGAGGATTTATTTGTAAAAGAAATTTCCAGTTTAGGAATACTTAGCCAATCTAAAGAAACTTAGATAGCACTCATTCAACATCGTTAACCAGTTGAGTGGTTAATTGTTCTTAAAAAGGAAATATTTTGTCCAGTAGTTTTATTTTGCAATTTTCCCAGTTTCATTCTGTTTTTGTTTTTATATGCATATGAATTTCAGAATTTCTTTTGCAGGTACCACTGGGGAATTTTGAACTTGACTGGCTTATATTTACAGCGGATACCTTCTTTTCAAGAGCGTTACGTGATAGTCAACAGGTTCTGATTTTGATTTTAAGTACTTGAATTTGTTATCAACAAGCTGAAACTTACTGCTGTCTCTTTGTAATATTTTACACCCTCACCGGGGATGATTCTATATTAGACATGTTCATGGTCCAGACAAGTGCAGGTTGTTTGTGTTTCCTAAAGGACAATGTCCAACATTTCATAGCTCATTGTATTACCCCCAAAAAATCATAATTCGTTGCAACCATTTGTCTTACGAGATATTCATTGACACTGATACAGGTACTTTGGATATCTGACAACGGTCTTCCGGATATAGGTGGCACTAATGATGAAGAGGCCTATTTCGTTGACGAGTCGTCATATAGATATTTGGATTTTTGATTACCTGATTTTTTGAAGCTTTAATGTTTGAGTTTTCCTCTTTTAGCTTTTGCCGAGCTTTAATGCTCTGCATTCTTAAGCGATTGTTATTATAGTAGTTATTGTTAATTTATTATTATTATGATTATTATTCAGGAAGAAAAATTATTTCCAGCTGCCTCCGACACCTGCTGTACTATTTTTCCCCCCAAAACTACCCTTTGAACACCATAATTCCTCTCCGGAATTTTTTCTGTAATGAAGTAACCACTCTTCATAACGTAATCACCAGTGTTATGTTGTTCTTACTTTGTTAAAGCTACTATTCTGTGGGGGCACATCCGCAAGTTCTAGTAACATTTAATAATGAATTGAGTAACCGCTATCCATGACAGGTGCCTAAACTGTGCTACAATTGAGTAACATACGGATCAGATTTTGAACTGTGGTTATTCAAAAGGTTTGCTGAGGAAAATCGTACAGGTGCCTAAACTGTGCTACAATTGTCATCTGAGAATCATTTTCCCTTACTATTGTTATTATTTAATGAATGAGCATGCTCATATCTTGTCCTCTGAAACTGACTGCTGTGCTATTTGGAAATAGGTCCACCAACCCGTTCTTACATATCCAGGAGCTTATAGAAAAGTTACTGTGGAGCTAGAGGTTAGATAATCTAGAGTTACTTTCACCAATTGAGCCAATCTTCTATAACTTATTCGAGTTTTTATTTATTTATTTTTATTTTGCAGATACACCACCTGGCCGTGGATGCTCTTCTAAAATGCAGCCAGGTTAATGAAATGGAAGGAGGTGCTTTGTTAGGATTTGATAATGACTTCAATTCTGGAGCAACTTCCATGAACGATCAGAGCGGCTTTGATGAGTCCAGCTCATGTGCACGGGCCTTACGAGTCCTAAAACAGTTGATTCAGAGGTGCCTTGCAGATGCAGTTACATCTGGGAACGTATATGCTGATGCAATATGGCAACATCTAGATAGATGGCTTTGCAGGTTTTTTTTTACTCTTCATTTCATTTGTTTCCCCCCTCTTCTTGTTGACTCGTATAATTACTGTATTCCTTCCCACGTTGCAGCCCTCAGTCAAAACTTCATGATCCAGCTCTTCACCAACTACTTCACAAGGTAAACAATTATACATTGAAAGATGCTGTATGAAGCATGTAGCATGTAATGTAATTCATCCTATTTTCCTCTTTTTCTTAATTTTTTTTAATCTTTCCAATTGGATAATCCCTGAGACGGTACAACTTTTCCCAACCTTTTAAGTAGGTTTTGCATTATTTTGGTTTTAGGCCTGTTGGCCTTGTTTAGTTCATTTCATTGTGATTTATATATTTATTTGAGTTAAAACCTCGTATAAATTGTTTTGTACATCGTCTGATTGCGTTGACATTTATAGGTCATGCAAAAGGTCTTCGCATTGTTGTTGGCAGAGTTCCGCAAGTTGGGTGCAACAATTGTATTTGCAAACTTCTCAAAGATTATTATAGACACAGGGAAATATGATCTGGCTGCAGCCAAAGCATACTGTGATAGTTTGTTAAGAACTATACAATATAGGTCTGTCTTGCAAAAGCCATATTTAGTTTAACATTTTTCTGTTGCTATATAAAAATTCTTATTATCTTTGGGCTAATTCAACTCAAGAAGTTGGAAGACTTTGTCCACAACCTCATTTAAGAATGAAAAATCTACAATTCTTGACTGAGTAACATAAAGTTGTGGTGAAAGAATCACTTATGGAGGCAATATTTTTTCTGCAAATTCAATTTTAATTGGCATTAAACTGATGCACTTTACTCTCTCTTACACTTTTTCTTGCTTATTATGTAGAGACTTATTTGAATGGATTGAACTTGAACCACTGCAGTTCTGGCACTCTGCCATTCATGGATCAGGTTTGGTCATCATGGTTTTTTGTTGTTAGTTGTTTAGCTCTCACTGCATTGGTTGTTAGTTGGAAGATAATAATTTGGTTCTTTCTTCAAATTATTTCTAAAACAATTGTGAATGGTTTGAGGGCTTGTTTATCACTTCAGCAAACACTTACGAATCAGTACGGGCCTGCCGCACACATTTTATAACTCTGAGTAGTGGGTAGAAGGATGAAAATATAATTGAACTGAGCCATTTTCTTGTAGTATAGTTATTAAGAAAGTCATTGATATATAATGTTGACTGTATTTGATGTGAAAGTGGTAATAGAGAGTTTCGGGACTGCTAAAGAAAAAGAAAGGAGATTTTTTTGACCGGTGAAGCTAGTGTAAGATTTTATAATGGTGTGATATGTACTATTGCTTCTTCTAATATTGGTCATAAATACTTTACATATCTTGCTATACATCTCTCGAGCTGGTATATTCTGTTTCGATATTAAATGCCTAATGGTGGTGACCAAGTGGTGAATGCATCTAATTACTTGTCCAAGTCACTATTTTACTATACTCATATGGAAGAAATTTAATGTAGTTTCATGTTATTTGAAGTGGATACAGTTTTGCAGTCTTGCAATCACTTCACTTTTCCGTTATTTACTTGAAGCCAGCATGCAATCATATATTGCCTAGTTATTGTGCTTTTCCTCTTGTAGTATAACTATGGTGGAATACCAGCAAAATTTCATGAAGCCATAAATGATGAATCTCAAGTTGACATTATATCTAGCTGGAACATTGCTGAATACTTACCAAAGAAAATCCAGGTAAGTTGCCTAGCATGAATTTTACCTCAAAGGCATAAGTGCAAAAGGCAAAGAATATTTACCATGGAAGATTAGTTTACTGGATTCTAATGGGTTAGCCTTTAATATGGCTTGTATACTTATGTCTAAGTTGTTTGTTCATATTATGGCTTCCTACAGGACCATTTCATTTTCATTTTTTCTCAATCCTTGTATGTTCCTTGGAACTATGCACAAAAGCAAGCAGCAATCAAGGCGTCCATGCAGATTGGCGAATCCTGCACCCCATCAATTAACATTGGAGCTGCAGAGGCTTTTGAATCAGAAATGACAGAATATATTAAAGGGCAGGTAAAACAATGAAAGCATAAGGGATTGAAGTTGCATGATATTTTGGTTTGAAATATTAGTTGTTTTTATATTGTTTTGCCTTCTATTCCACAGATCAGCTCTTACTTTGCAGACAAATTTCTGGGGATTGTTCGTGATATTGTTCTTCAAATGAAGGGGTTGAGCCAATCAGATGACGATCCAAGTACATCATCTGGCTCTCCTCAACTTGTGGGTGATCTCCATAGAGGGGATGCAGCCTTGGAATTAATTAAGCATGTCGTGCCGTCCTGGCCCTCGACCAAAGTGTGCAGCATGATGTTTTGGTAATACTTGTTTTCCCGATTTGTGTTGGCATTACTTAACTAGTATTATTCATATTAGATACTTGAAGTTTCTTTGGACCAACATTTGTTACATAATGGCTTTGCAGTGTCTCATTTGCATAAATACTTATTTGTTTTATTCATGTGAACTTGCGATAGTACTAACGATACAGTAAAGTAGTGAAGTATTACTTGCGCACAGCTGATTGCGTACTTTAACTTTTGAATAATGGCTTTAAAACTTTTCAGTGATAAGAAATTTGATAACCTATGTTGATTAGGACATCAAGAAGAAAGGAGATTTTAAGCATTGCTCAGCATAAACTTATCCTCAGTCCAAAGAAAAAGGAAGATAAATTGGAGTGGTGTAGCTATGCATGTATATCTCCGCTTGAACAATTAAATTGGAATGTCTTCTTTTTCCATGGACTGTTCATCTTCTGGTTTCTACATTTCTTCTCGGTCAGCAAAGTGATAGTTTTGATTGTGTCCTTCACTTGACAGCTCATGAGAAAGAATTTGTTAAAATATGTTCGTGTCAGGGAGTTTGCTCCAGAAGCCGAGTTTCGTGATCTTTGTCATTCCTTCATCTTATCCAGTGTCATCTGCAGGTAAAAGAAATATAGATTTCGATTACATAACAATACAATGTTTATGCTGGAAGTTTTCGGACTATCAGTAGCATTATGATTAGTTTGTTTTCATTAATGAAAGGCAAAAGATTCCTTGCTCAAGTTTGACTCGAAGTCTAGAACAATCCCTCGGCATTCTATGGCCCCATATTGTTAATTGGTTACCAAACTATTAAATTTTGTTTAACGAAAACCATTGACCGTTTCTTATTATACTAGTGATTGTTGTTGATTGTTTTATGGGTCCAAGTTTGCGGTTTGTGTAAATTTCTTTGCTTAAGAAGGGTTACTGAGTCGAACAAAAAAGAAGGGTTACTGCAAAGATAATCAATCTGAAAATGAAGAAGCTAATGGCATTTAGTATGTTTTCGTGTGGTTGGAATTTGCAAGCTTCTGCATTAATGCCCGCTGACTAACTTCGATAATTTTATCATTAGTCTTATTTATACAGATGAAATTTCCATTGTCTATGTATGTTGGACCCAACTGTGCTAACCATGGTCTCAAAAAGGGGAAAAAATTATAACTTCCAGATTCACGTATATAACTTTATTTTTTCTTCTATGGGACAGCTATTGTAATGATTGCAGAGACTTGGACTTGTGCCGTGACTCGGCCTTATTGACTCAGGAGTGGCCTTGCGCGGTGCCGCAGTGCGGTCAGCCTTATGACCGTGAGGTGATGCAGAATGCTCTTCTTCAGATTGTACGACAAAGAGAACGGCTTTACCACCTGCAAGACCTGGTGTGCCTCAGGTGCAACCAGGTGAAAGCTGTACATTTGGCTGAGCAATGTGCATGTGCCTGCTCATTTAGTGCAAGGAAGATATAGCTGAATTTCAGGCAAAGATGCGGGTTTTCTTCAGCATAGCTTCTCGTCAGAAATTCCAACTTCTCCAGGAATGCACCTCCTGGGTTTTAGAACTTCGATAGTACATGTTTAAATAAGCGCCTAGCATTGTGAGTGATAGCTATTACGGCTAAAAAAAAGTGTGCAGAGTAATATTATCAGTGTCTAAAGCGGGTCCCTGCGAGTGTGTGCTCGTAAGCTACAAATACGACGGTATGCGGAACAAAAAGGCGTCAAAACCTGCCTGTGGCCAATATTCTGCTCGACTATTATTCAACCATGTGCACTGGGGTGTGCTCGTTTGGCACTATTGTGAGCAATTCTTTTATTTTTTTGATTAATTGTATTATGTAAAATGTGTATATGAAATGTTTATCATCACCAATGAAGGATCTATCTTGTCAGAGTTCAAACCACTTGTACCTCTATCTTCCAAGGGCAATCATGGAGTAATTTAATCTGTCAAAGCATCAGATACAAATAGAGTTGACAAAATGATTTATGTACTAATTATCTATTTAGTTTAATGAAACAAATTTGATTTACTCCGTCTATGTTTGTACCAATTTTTAAAATTGAATTTATTAAATATGATTGAATTTAATTTATATGTATTATTAATATAAAAAAATTTATATTTATATTTAATTATATATTATTATAATAATAAATAATATTTAATTAAATCACTTATTATTTTAAAAACCTTAAAAATATAATCATATGATTAAATGTCAGGCAATGTGTAACAATTAAAGTTTTTATTTTAAAAAAATAATGAATTTTATGTTACTATTTAAATAGCAATGTTATAGAGGCTTTATTAAATGAAGTCTCCCAAGCTCAACGACGATGGCTCAGTTTCCCAAGCTCTCCTTCCATCATTTGTCGAGGGATTCTCCCAAGCTCTTCTTTCATCATCTCGTGGAGGAATTCTGGAGCAACCTTGGGGCTTTTTGTGTTAATATGGGTGCATGGTCTGTCACTTTTGTTGATTTCTGGGAAGTCTTCAACATCCTTGTTCTTTATTGAGGGCGATTGAATTTCTGTTCCACCAAGATTGGTATGTGCAGATCAAGCGTATCTCTTGTGAAGCCAGTTGCTATGCAGACTCAGTCTATTTGTTTTCTATTTTTATTTTTCATTTTTAATTTTTATTTACTATATTTCATGTATTTGTTTCTTGTTCTTGTTATTTCTTTCACAAAATCATAGAAATAAAAAACATAAAAAATGAAAATAAAAACCAATATATCCCTAAGAATTCATGTTTTTACATTGGGATATAAATGAAACGCACACTTACCCTCATATTTCTTGAGCTTTTTGCCCCATTGGTATTTTTTCTTTTTCTTCTTAGTTCTAACAACAAAGTTCTAATTGTAGTACTTCTCTTTTTCTCCGTATTAGACGCCTAGGCTGGGTTTGGTTGATAAAAATTAACTCGGGCCAGTCCATGTTCAAAGCTAAATAGCAAGACTTCAAGACTAGCACAGACGTGGATGAGGCCAAGTCAAGATGGTAACTTAGTTGCCTCATAAATCCCACACCCTGGGTTCAACATGCTCCCTTATGATTTATAACAAGTTATTCAACATCTACTTAAATGTCTTTTCATTTCCATAGTTGTTAACATAGATTTTTCTATAGGTCGATTTACCCATAATATAACTAATATATCAAATTATTGATATATTTAATAACTATGGAAATGGAAAGACATTCAAGTAGAAAATTGATATTTGATTTTGTGTGAATGGTAAGCGATTAGCTTAATATTAAGGAAATCCTATGCGAGACACAAGTCATGGATTAACTTGTCAGAAGAGGGATTCTCCTTATAAGTACTTATTTTAACAAACAAAAGAAAATTTTATTTATAAAAAAGTTTGATGACATTAAAAATGATAAATCAAATCTTGATTTAATAAGAAAAAAAAAATATTCTACACTCTTAAATAACTGACAGTATATGGATCTGATCCTTGTTTAATGATTATTGATCAATATCTAAACATCTTTTATATCAAAGATCAACACAAAAAGCGTTATAACTTAAACATATATTATGTTTCCTTTTAAAATAAATTTAAAAATCTTTATTATATGTAAGATTATCAAAATAGAAACATCCACAATGGGAGCCAAAACAACCAAAAAGAGGATAACCAAAAAAAAAAACAGAAGACACAATTAGATACATGCTATTAAGAGAAGTAGCAAATTTAGATAATATACTTAAGATCTAATAGTAATTAAGAAAAAGAAAAACAATAAGACTACCAACAAAGAAGAAGGATATAGTCCCCAATAACTCCACATCAACTTGAATAACAAGTTAGGTATAGATAAGCAACTCTGACACTACAATTTATGTAAAATGATTTGAGCCCCATGTCTTGGCTTAAGAGTAAGCAAAAAGGGTACTTATTCTTCACAGTGACCTTGTTTAACTGATGATAATCAACACACAATCTCAAGCTCCCATTTTTCTTCTTGACAAATAACACTGGAGCTCCCCAAGGTGAGACACTAGGTCTCACAAACTTCTTTTTCAATAGCTCCTCCAATTGAGTCTTTAGCTCCGCTAACTCCAAACGGGACATTCTATAGGGCACTACGGATATCGATCCCGTTCCCGGCATCAACTCTATGCAGAACTCTATTTCTCTCTCAGAGGGAAACTCGGGAATATCCTCGGGAAAGACTTCGGGGTAATCATTAACTACAGGAATCTCGCTCAAAGCTTGCTCAAGGTCAACCTCACTAGCCGATAGGAGAACGTATTCTTGATTCTTAGTCTTACAACAGTACAACACGGCAGGTTTTAAACTTAAACTAATAGGTTTAACAGGTGCTGAAGGAAACACAATAGATTTTGTAGCACAGTCTAATATAATACAATTGGCCGAAAGCCAATCCATGCCTAAGATTAAGTCCAAACCAGATAAAAGAAGACAAATTAAATCAAACTCATAGGTTCTATCAGCAATTTGAAATTGATATTTTAAACAATATAGGAAAGTTTTAACTAGTTTCCAAGAAGGAGTAGAAACAAACAGTATATATGGCATTTTAGAGACAGATAATCCTAGCCTACTTACACAATCATGAGAAATAAAAAAATGCGTAGCACCAGAGTTGTATAGTATAGTTAAGATGTTACCATTTACTTCGCACATACCTCGGATAAGATCATCAGACTCCGTGGTCTCCTCAGCATTCATGGTGAAGACTCTCCCTTGGCGTTGTGGTTTGAGGGTAGGTGTGTCCTTGGTGCAGTTCTTGGCAAAATGCCCAGGCTGTCAGCATTTGAAATAAACATTTTGCCTAGCGTAATAAACTCCTTTGTGTTGCCTCCTACACTTTGGGTAGGCAGAATTTGTTGAAGGCTTCGAGGGTTGGCCGGTGGGTCTTAGAGGATTGGCGAAGGGCTTTTGTGGCTGTTTACCCTTAGAACCTTCATTGTGGTAGGGCTTCTTTTGCAGAGGCTGCTTCGGATGTTACCCTTGAGATGCCTGTCTCCTCTTATGGGCTTCCGATCTCTAAGTGGCCAACTTTCGATTGCATTCTTCTACTACACGGCTCTTGTTAACAAGTGCCACATAGTTACATATCTCCAATGGGGCCACAGATGCCAGAATGTCAGCTCGCAATTCTCCCTCATACTTCATGCATTTCCATTGCTCATCAGGGTTTCACTGATACAGTGTGGAAAACTTACAAAGCTCCTCAAATTTCGCCGTGTATTCAGCAATGCTCATACCCCCTTGGTAAAGCCTCAGGAACTCCATCTCCTTCGCGTTCCTCACAGATATCGGGAAGTGCTTCTCATATAAAGCTGCCTTGAAGGCATCCCAAGTAATCTCGCTCTGATCACTTTCCATCAAACTTTTCACTCCCTTACACCAGAATTCGACATCCGATTTTAGCATATAAGTGGCAAAGGCCACCTTCTGGGTCTTTGAGCAGGCTAGCACAGAGTAGATCTTCTTAATCTCTTTGATCTACTCGTCGGCCTCGTCAAGGTTGAAAGCCCCCTTGAAACTGGGTGGGTTCACCTTTCGAAATTTTGAGAACTTCTGATACTCGACATCAGCTCCATTCCTGCCAACAGACTCTACGGACCTTCGATTCAACTGGTCCATCATGTGCTCAACAACTATAGCTTGAGCTTGCATTGTGTTTGCCATCTGCTGGAAGGTTGTCATGAATTCGATGAGGATCGCGCTGTCATTGTTCTCGTCGGAGGTGTGTTTGCGAGTTGCCATTAGTTTCTGAACACACCAAACAAAGATATCAAGTTGATCAGGCCCAATATTAAGCATAAGCATGGCAACAACTAAAGGCAATCTCATATGGTGGTCATGCATTCTAAGTCCTACATCTCATCATATAGATAGGATTCATAGCACGACATGACATAGCGCACATAGAGTTATGCTTGAAAGCATAGTTAGTTCGACCTTAGTCTTAATAGGATGAACTACTCTGATATCATAATGTAATACCCTAATAAATCCATACTACGCTTAAGTTGTATTACGGCATTTTATTAGTTGTTACTTATGCTCGCGAAAAACTAAACTTCATTTATAATTTAAGTTACACAAAAAATACGGTAAATTTTTTTTTTCCTGAAATACGTCGTCGTTTCGCAACGTTCTCGAAAGTAAAGCCTTGATTGAGAAGATAGATATAGAAAGAGCATATCGCATGAGAGTCTGTAACATAAGTGGAATAAAGCAATACAAAATACAGTAATACATAGAAATTTCTCACATTCCCATACCATATAAATGAGATTCATAATATCTAACATTACATAAAGGTACTCATAGTTAAGTCATCATTACATACTGAATGCAAACTAACACAGTAAGCTTTAAAGCAAAAAGGATACATTAGGAAGCAGGAATTACAGAAATCTACAGGCTCTAGCCTTACACCAAATCCTAAAATCAGTCTCCTACAACACACCCTTGGTTTTACTGATATCGCCGTCCAGAGACGCGATTCCTCCTAGCTCCTTGCTCTTGGAGGACATGAGGCATATGTTGATGAGGGCGTGCCTACTGATCACCTCAATGCGATGAACGCGGTGACTCGGCCCGGCCTGGTTCGGGTCACAGTTGGTTGCTGAGGACGGCTCCTCGGACAGATCCTCCTTTGAAGTGTCCAGATGATACTCTGGATATGGCTACGAGATGGTTGCAGCCCTAGGGGTGGTCGTGGAACTCAGATCAATCACTGGAATCATTGGCTGTGGTAGAGGCTTAGCTATAGGTAGCTCCGGAGACATTGACTCCATCACAATGTCCGGCAATGGCTCAGGCGGGAAGTCCTAAGGACCCAACAACTGTCTAGGGTAGGCTGCAGGATTGTCGGCCGGGGCAGGTGGAACGTCGGGCCTTGCTCCATCATGTATATGACCAGGATAGAAATAGGTGCGCACCACCGTGGTAGTCATTGCCACAATGGCCTGGGCGTCCTCGTCGTAAGTCCACTCATAATAAGGCGGATCCATGCTCCACTCCACTAGGTGTGCCATCAAGATCTAGTAACGATACGGAAAATAACTAGAGTGAAAAATAAGATTTCTCAGTAGGACTCAAACCCGACACAAAAGTGTCATCGTCATCGTCCCAGCCACTTCGGTTTTATAAATGAAAACAGTGAGCATTCATAAGGTCTAATTCTTAGATTTTCAAAAACATGAATATCCAAAGTGGATTCAATTGTTAACATGCCCTCTAATTCATGGGAATTATATCATAGCGCGCATGGGAACAAATATAATTAAATATGACATACATGGATGTACATTAGGCTTCTCTTAACACCTTCCCTTCAAGGGTTTGGACTGAAGTCCTTTTTCTTTTCTTAGTTTGACTTTATCTTAAGTCTTTTTCATCCACTAAATATAAGTGGAAATGAGCTCATACCGTGGCCGTTGCCACCATAAATTTTTGGTACTTACACTAGCTGGGTCAAAGCCATACCTCATGTGAGCCCTATTCCTTATACTCACACTAGCTGGGTCTATGCCATGTCTCATGTGAGTCGTGGGTGGAAGGGGAGTTAAATACGAGTCACTTTTCCTTTTGAAGGATTACACCGTTAGTTCAATCTCTTTTTATTAAAGCTTATGATACAAAAATTATTTCAAGTCCATAGATTTTACGAAATTCCAGTAGCATAACGGTTAAACCGAAGCTTCCGAAAATTTTGCCAAACAGAGAATCCAATATCACATATCATTAAGTATCATTATCATCATCATATCATCATTATATCATCATCATGTTGGCATATAGAGGTATACATAACACACAAAGTCTTATGAGCTTAACTTAGTAAATTTGGTGCAAGCTTTTAATTGGATTGCGCCTCGTGTTGATTCTTTTATTATGCATAGGGCCAATTTCATCTATTATCTGTTTTGAAACTTTTAAGTTGAATTATGAAGTTTTCCAACATCTTAATTTGAGGATCTTAATGTCTTCAAACTTGTTTTTCATTAATCTTTAAACTTAATCATAACCTATTTTACCTTTACAGTAGGGCAGTAAATTAGAAAATTCGCCATAATTTTATCTTTTACAATTTGATTTGAATTTTAGTATGATTATACTTCTCTAAGTTTATTTTTAAACAAAATAACCCCCACTTAAAAATTCATTTTGTAACTTGAAATATGCACATTTTAATCTGACTACTCAGTCTTTTAGATTCATTCTACACCAGTGACTTTTAAACATTACTATGAGCTCCTCACAGGGAATCTGCCAAAAATTTTTATGGAGGTGTTCCTCTATGTCTTACCTTTCTAAGAAACTTGGTCCCACTAAAAAATGTTTTGTATAGCTTGAGTTATTAAGATTTTAGTACAGACTGCTTGAACAAAAACATATCTGGTGACAACCCACTTTGAAAATCATATCTCCATCGTTTTAAGGCCAAATCTCACGTGTTTTATATATATAAAAAGCTTTATGAGTCTATTTTCATTTAAAATTAGTTTTATTACATTTCGGGTTGTATTGAGCGAGTTATTGGTAACGTAAAATAGACTGCTAGAATTTCTAGCGTCAACAGTTTTTGTTTCAATTAGTTTTCTTGTAAAAATATTAAGTCTTTTCTTCAAGTGACCACTTTTCTCTTCCAAACCACTTTTACACTTTGCAATATAAAATAAAATACACAACCAAAGTCATTTTCCAAAAGAAAAGCAACAACCACAAATAAACTTCTTATAATAAAAGTACGGTCATGAGACCTTTAGAGCAAGTTCTAAAACCACCTAGTTTTGGAGAGTTTAGGAGTTCTAGAGCTTGAAAACATAGAAGAAAAAAGGGTTAGAGTCACTACCACAAAGATTCTCTTGAAAGTTTGAAGGGAAAGAAAGGTGTTGGAGATGGCCTCCTTTTTCTTGAGCTTGCTAATGGGGCTCAGTGAGTGTTTGATTTTGCTTCTTCAAAAATCAAAGAGAGTGGTCCTTGATGAGTTTGTCAGGGTGGTGACAGAGATGAGGTTGATGATAGTGAAAAAGTAAGAAGAATAAGAAGGAGATTAGGAAGAATAAGGAGGGGTAGAGAGAGGTGACTGGTTGCTTTGCTTTTCTAACAAGCAAGAGGGAATAGGTGAGTTTTACTTCTTTTTCAAGTAAGAAGGCTAGAAATCTTGGAGTAAAAAACTTAGTTGTGTTTTCTTTGAGTTTTGGTGCATGCTATGGACTATTTTGTGTTTTCTCAAGTGGGCAAAGGCAAGGTCTACTTACTCTTGTGACAAGACTCTAGTGAAGCCTAGCTCTTCCTTAGGTTAAGGCTTGGTTAGAGAATAATGTCAAAATATGCTTGATCTAAGGATGCAAGATTAGGAAGCAATGGATGGTTAGATCTTGCTCTTGTCTTGGCTGAAATTTCATGCAACAATTAGGAGAAATTTTTGAATTTTCAAAGCTATTACAATTATCTAAATTGTTAATTAATTTGATTAGTTTAATTTCTCTTTAGCCGATTTCGGTTAATTACACTTTTAAGATATTTTTCCCTCTAAAAAAATTGTTCTTATGAATTATGTAATTAAGATGTAAGAATTAATCTATCTCAATTGATTTAAGTAAAATGATTGTCATGTATTTAAATAATAAGATTATATTAGCTTAATTATATTTCTAAGTTATGAATTAATAAGGTTCGAATAATTAGGCTTTAATTAAAATATTTAGTGAGTTATAATTTAATTATTGACTTGACTCAATTTACTAAGCTCTTGCTTATCGAGATTAGCCGATTAGTCCTCAGTTAATTGTTAACCTCTCTAATTAGCCAGAGTCACTAAGCTGATTAGCTTAAACAAAATTGGGAATGTTACATTCATTGCTTCCATGATATTTCTTTAATTGCAAGAATCTTCCTTGCCTTTCATAATATCGATGGTAATTTTCTATCTAGAAGCTTCTAGATCTAGTGTTGATTTTTCATACAACTCTACCAATATTCATGCTGCTATCAATGATCTTTTAATATATTAACCCAAATAATTAAAAGATATCTGGTAAATGCAAACAAACACATGAAGTGGTGGCAGGGTATCATACCACAAATCGGAGCAAGACACAGAGCTAGATGAAGAGAATCAGCAAGCCAATCAAATTGGTGAGCTGGAGTTAGTTAGAGTTAGTTAAAGAGCGGTTAGTGGTTGTTATGTCAGTTAGGAGAGTCTATTCCATGTGGTGCAGGTGCATCATGTGTATGGTGTTTACTCACTTGTATATATAAGCATGTAACAATATGATAAGTCCTCAGAATGATAATTCACAAGTTTTTTAGTTTTCAATTCCTTTCTTAGTTTTCTCTTAATTCTTAGCGTTTCCTTTTCCTTTGATGGTATCAGAGCTCTACTGCGCATCATTGAAGATCGTGGCCAAAAATACACACCAAGGTTCAGCTGCTGCTGCAAATCAACTTCATGGAAATGGATCGAATCAGAATATGCAAACACAGAATCAACTTCAAGATCCATCACAGAATCCTTATTTTCTTGATCTAAGTGTAAGCCCAAATCAGTGCTAGTTTCTCCTATTTTTACTAGTTCTAACTATCATACCTGGGCAAGATTGATTTCGAAGAATAAGTTCAAATTTGTCAATGGTTCAATTTCTAAGCTAGATGAATTTCATCCTTTGTTTGATGCGTGGGAAAGATGTAATAATATGGTGCATAATTGGTTGATGCATTCCATTTCACCTTTAATAGCTACAAGTGTGGAGGCTTTGGAATTGGCATTAGATGTGTAGAAAGATCTGAAAGAGAAGTTTTCTAGAGGAGATATGGTGAGGATTGCAGAGTTAATGAAGGAATTCGATGCATGCAAGCAAGAAACACTGATTGTAACTGAGTACCATACTGAATTGAAGGCATTTTGGGAGGAGTTAGAGAATTATAGACCGATTCCTTTCTGTTCTTGTCCTATTCAATACTTTTTGTGAAGCAATGTGAAATGCAAGGCAATTTAAGCAACAAGAATATGTGGTGAAATTCTTGAATGGATTGGATGATCAATTTTCACAGATCAAGCTCCAGATTCTACGAATAGATCCATTCCCTACCATGAATCAAGTGTTTTCCAAAATTCTGCAGCAAGAGAAGTTAGTTTCTGGCATTGAGCAATTTCAGGATGAGTCAAAAATATTGATCAATGTAGTAGTAGTTGGCACTCGAAGTTATGGCAGAGGTAGAGGTGCAAATGCCAATAAAGTATGTATGCACAATGGAAAAGTTGGACACACTATGGATGTGTGCTATAGGAAGCATGGCTTCCTTCCTCACTTTAAGTTCAGAAATGGACCTTCAACACACAATGCCTTTTAGGAAGAAAGTGTAGATGCAAGCAAAAGTGAAGGAGAGACTGCATCTAGGGGTGACATTTCTCAGCAATCAATTTTTGGTTTGTCTCAAGAGCAGTATAAGACACTAGTGATGTGCTTCAACAGGCAAATGTGCATAGCCAAGTATCTATCACACCAAACCATATCTTAGCCTCGCATATCACCACAACTTCCTAATCGGTTTGTCCATAATCATCAGATCAGAGTCTGGTAACACAATTGTCCTTTCCTGCTTTCCTTCCATTTCTTCACATTCTTGGATTTTTGACTCTGGAGCCACATATCATATATGTTCTTCCTTGACTAATTTCACATCTTATTCACGAATTAGACCTATTCAAATTAAATTGCCAAATAGCCACACAGTCTTAGCTAAATATGCAAGTGTAGTCTGTTTCACGAAATTCCTTATTTTGAGTAATGTGCTTTATGTAACGTCTGATTTTCGACTTCCGAGTTAATCTGAGTGGTCTCCAAGTTCTACTCAAATTTTCACGAGTTCCGAATTCACTCGTTTTCATGATTTTCGACTTCATCCACAAATTTCACACGAAATGGGACAGGTTCCGAGTTCCGAGTTAGTCTTGACTTCAAGTCCTTCCCGATTTCCGATTTCATCTTCAATTTTGATTATTCCTACTTTCCGACTTCATATTCTAGTTTCGAGTTCAATGGAGTGGCTTCCGAGTTCCAATATCCGACTTCGAGTTAAAGTATATTGGGTATAATTTCCGACCTACGATTTAAACTATCATAATTTCGTCATTTCCCGACTTCCGACTTGGCCCTCAAGTCCGAACACATGAACGTAATTCCATGAGATCCAACTTCAAGACTCAAGGAAAATATACCCGGCTTCCGATGTCACCAACCACACTGTATATAAGTCCCGACTTCCGAGTTTAAGTACTTAGGTTTGGAAATGTTATTCGAATCACCCGAGTTCCGATATCTGAGCTTATTACAAGGAGTCCCGACTTTGAGCTAGGAGTTCCGAGATCAGTTGATTGTCAGCTGCATTTCTTCCGACCTCCGACCTTGATTCCAAGTCTCAACATAAACAAGATTTCCTCAAGTCACAAACAAGTGGACGAGTTCCGATTTCAGATAGGATGGAAGTGAGCTGCACTTTTGGAACGACGTGGAGAGCAACACAGCCACAAAAACAGGCAACATGGCCGAACTTCAATCACAAAACTTCAACCAATCAACACCCACAATTCCAACTAACCCCATCTATTTAAGTCAGACTTCTCTCTTCATTCCCAGCTGATTTACGTCTCCTTCTCCTCCTTGCTCCAGCCTTCGTCTTCCTTTCCTCTCTCAAATCCAACTCCATCAAATCTTCAGGCTTTGGCAAGTTCCATCAATCCAAACTCCAATTCAGCAAGATCACACTCCGAAGAGGTAGGATTCAATCGCTAATCTTAATTTATCTAAACTAAGGATGCATGAAAGATTACTTTTTATGATGATTTGATGATATATTGGATGTGTATGATTGGATTAATATGGGATTAATATGAAATCTTGAGTGGGAATTAGAATTAGAAGAAGAAAACTAAGAGAAATGGATGGATGAGGGTGCTATCTTGGTGGAGAATTCCATGGCAGTCCGTACGACGGAGTGTACGGCGCCGCCTACAATCGGTCAAATCCGATGAAACCATTTTTAGATGAAAGTAGACATTCAGGGCTTTCCATAGATATGTCATATAAGGTTATTGGATTAGTATTGAGAGAGATACGAATTTTTGAAGGTTGACCTAGGGTTTAGGATTTTCATCTGAACAGGGTGACATGAGGAGAGTATAACTCACCCTATACAATTCCAAATTGAGTGAAACCAGTTTTGTTAGAAAGCCTACACATAGGGGAACATCCCAGTATGAAATTTCGGGTTTGTATGGTCCCAATTGTTCCCAGTGATTCGAGGAATTTGTCCTATGTCTAATCCAGACCAAAACAGGGTAGTTCAGGAAGGTCGACTTTCAGGACTTATAACTCAAGGTGTACTTAAGCAGATGGAGTGAAACTTATGGAAAATGAAAGGTTGTCCTGTTAGCTTTGATATGAGACCAATTTCGTAAGATTTGAGCTTAGTTTCAATTTTTAGTGAATTTATATTCCTAGGAGTGTAATTCGGGCTAGTGACTGAACAAGCTAAGGCAAAGGTTGAATATCTTGAGTTATATAAATCAAAATGATATGGGACCAAAGAGGTTAGAAAGTAGACATATAGAATTATGACATACCCAAAATTCAGATTTAAATGAGTTGAATAGAAATAAAGGTGGATTATACAAAATTCGGGCAGAACCAAATAGAATTGGCAGAAATGACCAAGTTGATGGTTTCACAAGTGTTAGTGAACATATAAGGCTTGAGTTGATGGTTTTAAGTCTTACCTTGATAGAAATTTTAGATTGATTATACTGCTATGACTGATTTGCCTGTGAGAGCTGGCACTATTCATGGGGAAACGGATACGATCCGTTATGCTGCCAAATTTACGGCAGAAGTCTATGAATGTCATGCTCATAAGGTTTAGATATGCAAGTATGAATTTAAGTATAATATAAGTTATGAGAGAGTATACTTTGAATATATTACATTCACATGTTATGTTCAGGTATGCCATACATGCAAGCATAATTAGAATATGATATGCAAAATAAGATATGAGGCATATTTATGTATGCACAAAGCATTTGCACGCATGACAAGATATGGAAAGGAAAGATGTTGAGAACTTTCAAGAGGGACGTACTAGCTACCACGCGAGGCATGGCATAGACCCAGCTAGCGTGGGCCAGAGCGGTACTGTCTAAGACTTGGGCCAGCCCTAAACCAGATTAGTGGGAATAGACCGGTGTGAGGGTTGGGGAAAGTAAACCCATCACTCATATATAGGTACGAACTCAGACCTGAAAAGCAGGCTATTGCCCAGGGGTGAGAAAGGCCATTCACCTCCGAGGGACCAAGCACAGAAAAGTAAGACCAAGTACAGGAAAGAGCAAGATCAGGTTGCAAGTTAAAGAAAGATACAGATTAAGTCAAGTGCACTTGCATACAGATAAGCACAAGCATTTTATGTGCATCTTCAGTTATCCCATTAAGTGATAAGGTCATTAAGATTCTAGTTGAAGCATATTGCACTATTTGTATTTCTATGTTTGTCATAGAATATGGCAAGTGATTGTTAAAACATAACCCGCTTCGAGAAAGATGTTTTCCACTTAAAAATTGAACCACTGGTTGTGTATATGTGCTCATATTTTCATAATAAACCGAAGCGGCTAGAATGTTTATGATGACATTATAAGATTTGTTTAAGTTTACCTACTGAGAACCCTAGGTTCTCACTGCCTACTTGTATGCTTTTCTTTTCCGTAAACATTCCAGTACCCAAGTGGAAGTCAAGCACGAGGCGGAGTACAAGGCCACTCATTGAGCAAGGGTTGGGCGCTAGCCAAATCAAAAGACTATCGAAGCTAGTTATCTCAATCACAATATCTTTTAAAGTGTAATTATTTTATTATCCATGTATCAACGACTATTAGTCAGAAATGAAGGGAGTAGAAAAAGGGCCATGTATTGTATTTTTCACATTTTAAAGTTTACTTAGCATCGTGACAACCTTTTCATGTAACTCCATGACTCGAGCATGGCTTATATGATAGAGGATGTTACACTTTACATACTAGAGTTTAGTTTCAACTTAATTTCCATTTCTAAATTGTCAAAATCACTCAATTGTTCCTTGACATTCACCAGTGGACAATGTCTTGTGCAGGACACCTAATCTCAGAGGATGATTGGTTTGGCTAGAGATCTCAAAGGTCTGTATTACCTGGATGCTGCTTCTCAAGAAGACAAATTTGCCAATTTTCTGCACACTCGAGCCCACACATTCACCAATTCCACCATTCCAAAAACAAAAACCTGGCACTACAAACTAAGCCATTATCAAATAATTAACTACATATTCTGCATAAATAGTTTCCTTTTATTACATACAATACTAATGTACCATGTGACATATATCAGTTTGCAAAATAGAAAAGGTTGCCATTTCAGCCTTGTGATAAAAGAGCTTTGTCTAATTTTGAAATTTTACACCTCGATCTTTGGGGTCCTTTTGGCACCCCTTCTATTCATGGACATATATTGTTCTTAACAATTGTTGATGATTACAGTAGATTCTCTTGGACTCTTATGCTTAAAACCAAATCTGAGTTGCATCTAAGTATTCAAAACTTTGTAGCCTTTGCTGAAAACATTTTGAAGCTAGGATCAAGATTATTAGAATAGATAATGGAATTGAATTCAGCATGAATCAATTTTTTAACTCAAAGAAAATTATTCACCAAACCACATGCATAGAAATACCTCAACAAAATGGTAGGGTGGAAAGAAAACATCAGCATTTGCTGAAAGTTGCTAGAACATTATTGTTCTAGTCCAAATTACCAAAAATTTTCTGGTCTTATGCTGTATTACATGTCGTTTTCCTAATTAATCAAATTCCAACTCTTATGTTAACCAACCAATCACCTTATGAAGCACTTTTTTTTTAGCAAAACCTGATTTTTAGATTCTAAAACCCTTTGGTTGTGTTATGCTTCTACTCTACATAATGGGAAACACAAACTTGATACACGAGCAAGGAAATGTGTTTTTCTTGGGTTTAGACCTGGTATTAAGGGGCATGTTCTCCTAGATATGTTATCTAGAGAGGTTGTTATTTCAAGTCATGTGATTTTCGTTGAAACTCATCTTCCATATGCATCTCATGGTTTCCCTTTTCCTGATTTGCATAAAACTGAGTCTGTACATGGTACACCAACTTTCACCCATACACCCACAAACATATCTCCAACCTTGTCATCCCCACCTGACCTCAATGTCAATAACCTGACACCTCTCCCTTAGCCTTCTTCCTCTTCTCCCTGACCAGCTGCTTGAGTGTCTTAGAGAATTAGGAAGACTCCTTCTTATTTGGAAGACTACCATTGTAATCAGACCAGTGCTCTCACATCTCATTCCTCTTCCTCCAAGGTTGTTTATCCCCTATCCAACTACATTTCTTACATTGCTCTTTCTGCTTCACATCTATCCTTCTCCTTGGCATTATCCTCTGAATCTGAGTGCTCCACTTATGCTGAGGCTGTGCAATTTGCTTGTTGGTGTGATGCCATGAAGGCTAAAATACTTGCTCTAGAGGCTAATCAGACCTGGTCTGTTGTAGATCTTCCCACTGGGTAGTTCCCATAGGGAACAAGTGGATGTTCAAAATTAAAAGAAAATTTGATGGAAGTATTGAAAGATATAAAGCCTGTTTGGTTGCCAAGGTTACAATCAAGTTGACGGTTTGGATTATTTTGACATGATCTCCTCAGTTGTTAAAACGACTACCATCAAATTGTTACTTGCTCTAGCAGTTGTAGATAATTGGCATCTCCATCAATTGGATGTCAATAATGCGTTTCTGCATGGCGAGCTTGAGGAGGATGTATATAGGACACTCCTACTAGGTTTTCCCTCTCCAGGTCCGAACAAGGTGTGCAAACTCATCAAGACTCTCTATGGCTTAAAGTAAGCTAGTAGGAAATGGTTTGAGAAGCTATCATTCATGCTTTTGCAGTGTGGTTATCAACAAGTTCATGCTGACCACACCCTTTTTCTCAAATCTGATACCTATCCCTTCATTGCTCTCTTGGTTTATGTTGATGACATCATACTTGTAGAGAATTCCTTAGCTGAGTTTGCCTCCATAAAACAAGTACTAGATGACAAGTTCAAAATAAAGGACCTGGGTCAGCTGAAGTGCTTTCTCGGCCTCGTAGTTGCTCACTCAACTTGGGGAATTTCATTGTGCCAAAGAAAATATTACTTGGAATTGTTACAAGATTCTAGACTATCAGTTTCCAAACCTGCCTCCACTACCCTTGACCTTGCTATCCACCTATAGTAGGATGAAGGGCAACCATATATAGGCATTCCTGCTTATAGGCTCCTAGTGGGATGCCTTCTTTACTTGACAACTACTGGGGCCGATATTGCATTTGCCACCCAATAACTCAGCCAATTCATGGCCGCTCCTACCATGCAACACTTCAAGGTAGTTATGAGAATTGTACGCTATCTTAAAGGTTCCCCAGCTAGAGGCCTTCGGTTCTCTCGAAATTCTGAGGTCGACTTGCTCGGATTCAGCGATGTAGACTAGGGGGGCTGTGTAGACACACGCAAATCCATTAGTGGGTACTGCTTTTTCCTTTGGCGTTCCTTCATTTCTTGGAAAGCCAAGAAGTAGAACACAGTGTCTCATTCATGGGCAGAGGTTGAGTATCGTGTGTTAGCTGCGGCCTCCTGTGAACTCCAATGGGTAGTTTATCTCTTGTATGACCTTTAGTTTTAGTGCACTCGAACTCCTGTTCATAATGCAATAGTCAAAGTGCGCTCCATATCGCAGTAAATCTAGTTTTCCATGAGATAACTAAACACTTGGACATCAACTATCACCTGGTCCACAAGAAGTCTCAGTCTTATCGAAGTTTACTTTGAATGGCAAAAAGATGTCTATTGCCTGAGTTTTCATTCAATATATAAAGCTAGGTACAGAGAATAATATGCTGAAATCTAGGCTAAATTACAGGGATTCCTAGACTATTATGAGGTGATTCTAATCTATTTTAGTAATGGATGATTCTATCCTATTTATGGTAATACAACAGAATAATAACTACTGTACATAGTAATACAAAAGAATAATAATAGTTGTACATCAATATAATGTATATAAGGCAACATCCCCCCTCAAATTGATGCTAGTTTATCGAGAAGCATCAATTTGCCCACAAGAAATTGATGGCATTGTCGAGTATGAGACTTGGTGAACAGATCAACAAATTGCAAAGTGGTTGGAACATGTGGGAGAGAAATGAAACGTCTAGCAACAGCTTTGCAAATGTAATGACAGTCCACTTTAATATTCATACGCTCATGGTAGACCGGGTTGGTAGGAATTTGAGTTGCACTTATGTTATCTGCATGAAGAGATGTGGGGTTAGATTATGAAAAGCCAAGTTCAGCTAACAATCCCCGAAGCCAAGTGATTTCGGAACATGCAGTAGACATGGCACGATATTTAGACTCGGTGGAGGATTTCGAGACATGATCTTGCTTCTTACTTTTCCATGATATCAAGGAGTCCCAAGGAACATGCACCAACTAGTGACAGATCTACGAGTATTAGGATAGGCCGCCTAATCTGCATCACTATTTGCAGCGAGTTGGATAAAAGAACCAGCAGAAAAAAAAAACATGAGAAGTAGTACCCTTGAGATATCTAATGATGCAGCGGACGGCAACCATGTGAAGATGTCGAGGAGAGTGCATAAATTGACTAACCTGCTATATAGCAAAAGAGAGATCAGGCCATGTAATGGTTAAATAGTTGAGACTTCCTACCAACTGTCGATATAGCAAAGGGTCAAAAAGTTGCTCGCCCTCATCAACATGATACTTAATATTCACCTCAAGAGAAGTATCAACAGAGGAAGATTCTTGAAGACTAGCTAATTGAATTAATTCTTGTGTGTACTTATGTTGATGTAAGAAAATGCTAGAAGGGTCCTTATGTACCTCCAACCCTAAAAAATAAGTAAAGTTACCAAGATCTTTCATGTGAAAGACTCCTGAAGATGCTGTTGCAACTCGACAATTAATAAAGAATCAGTCCCTGTGATAACAATATCATCCACATATACCAAAAGAATGACAATTCCAGCAGCAGTTGTTCGAAGAAACAAAGAGGAGTCATATTGGCTTTGCACAAGATTAAACTGAAGCAAAATGGAGCGAAATTTCTCAAACCATGCGCGAGGAGCCTGTTTGAGACCATATAAGGAGTGATTCAACTTACAAACTTCTTTGGTAGAAGAGGAAAACAAACCAGGAGGAGACTTCATGTATATTTCCTCTTTGAGATCACCATGTAGAAAAGCATTCTTGACATCAAATTGTTGAAGGGACCAGCCTTGTAAGGCGGCAATAGCAAGAATTGTTCGAACTGTAGTCATTTTGGCTACGAGAGCAAATGTCTCCTTATAGTCGATCCCATATTCTTGTTGGTAACCTAAGGCAGCTAAGCAAGCCTTGTAACGATCCAAAGGCCCATTGAGTGAAGCTTAACTGAGTAAACCCACTTAGAGCCAATGGGTTTGACATGACTTGGACATTGAACAATGTCCCATGTCTGATTATCTTGAAGTGCCTGAAGTTCCTCCTGCATTGCTCTTTGCCAACACTCATGTTTAGCTGCATGTGAATAACAAGAGGGAACAGAAATATTAGATAACGTAGCAGCACAAGAGGTATACCGGTTAGGAGGGCGAGAAACTCAAGTAGACTGCCTAGGTACAATAGGAGCAGGATTAGTAGGAGTGGCTGTAGTTGAAGAATGTTGTTGATACACAAAGCCAGGCTTGAAGTGTTGGGCAGGCATTGAGGAATCATCAAATTGTGGAAGAAGAGCCACTTCAGGAGAGGAGCTATCATGAGATGGAAAAAAATACTAATTCTCAAAGAAAATAACATTTCGCAAAATCTGGATTCTTGTAGAAGCAGAATCATAACAAACAAATCCTTTGTGATTAGTGTTGTACCCTAAATGTACATTTAACAAATTGAGCAGGCAGCTTGTGGCATTCATGAGAAGGCAAGTGAAGAAAACACACACAGCCAAAGGGATGTAGATGCTTGTATTCAGGATATTGACCATAAAGATGAAAATAAGGAGTGTTAAGATTTAAATTTTGAGAAGGCAGTCAATTAATCAGGTAAACTGCAATAGAGAGAGCTTCTACCCAAAATGTAGGTGGAACAGAGGATTCAAGTAATAAGGTGCGAACCACATCCAAGAGATGGTGATTTTTTCGTTTAGCCAGGCCGTTTTGTTGAGGTGTATATGGACAAGAACGCTGTGAGAGAATGCTTTTTTGATTCAAGAAAACATGAAATTCATTAGACATATATTCGTCACTAGAATCTGATCGAAAAATCTTAACAATTGCAGCAAATTGAGTTTGAACATAAGCAAGAAATGTTTTAAACACATGAAGCACTTTAGATTTGGATCGAAGAAAATAAATCCATGTAAATCTACTATAGTCATCAATGAATGTCACAAAGTATTTATATTGTGCATGAGAAATAACAGGAGAAATCCCTCAAACATCACTATGAATGACCTCAAAACAACTTGTTGCACGATTACTCGAAACTGGAAAAGGAAGAATTTTACTCTTTCCCAATTTACAAGTTAAATAGCCAAAATAAGGATGAAACAAAGAAGTCTGAGCAGATTGTCCTAATAAACTAGAGGTGAACAAGTGAGACAAAATAGCCGAATTAGGATGCCCCAAGCGTTTATGCCACACTTCACTTTTATTGGTAACTGAAGAAGACAAAGCAACATGACTAGGAATATGCAGCGGAAAGAGTCGTCAAACTTTAGGGCCTTTTGCTATCACTGTCCTAGACACATGATCTTGGATAGAACAATCATCACGAGAAAAATGGCCATCATAGTGATTGTCTACCAATTGACCAACAGAAAGAAGATTTTGTGAAAGCCCAAGTGATACAAGAATATTGTTGAAAGTAGGGGTAATATCTCCAACAACAGAAATTGGAATAATATTACCATTAGCAACCTGAATTTGGTTAGGACCATGATATGGACGGACATTTTTAAGGAAACTGTTGGAATTGGTCATATGATTGGATGCAGTAGAATCAAGAAGCCAAGACTTAGTTTGTGGAAGACTTTTACCTTGAATCCCCAAAGCTGAAAAAGCTGAAATAATCAACTGTTGCACCATTTCAGGCGTAAGAGCAGCAAGTGCAGGAATATGAGCAGAAGCAGGTTCAGGTGTGGCCATGTTTTCATGCTAACCAGCAGAGGAAAGGACAACATTGGCTTGAAAGGCAGTGGGCTGACATCTTGGTTGGCGAATAGAGCACTCTTTGATGATATAACCTGGCTTTTTGCCATAATTGCAGAAATTTTTTGTACAATTTGCAGCAATATGGCCATAGTTCTTACAATTGAAGCAATAAACCTTACTCATATCTCTATTGTTGCCTCTTCCTTGTGCTACAAAAGCCACCTAGGAAGCAGTCAAAGTGTCTTGTTCAAGAGTGGCTTGGTTGAAAAGACGTTGCTTTTCACGAAGCAATTCAACAAAACAGGTATCCAGGGATGGAATAGTATCACGACTCATCAGATTAGAATGCACATTTTCAAATTCTGAACGTAGTTTCATTAGAAACTAATCACGCTGGCTGGATTGATGGACTTCCAACACAACAGGGAGAGACTCTTTAGAAACCGAAGCACACACAATATTAGAAAAGTCAGCCCAAAGATTTTGAAAACTAGAGTAATACTACTGAATAGACAAGCTGCCCTGAGTGTAGTTAGCAATCTCACACTCCAATTGAAATCTTTTGGCTGAATTAGTTTGATGGTAAACCTTCTTCAAATACTCCCACATAGAGTTGGCAGTTTTATGGGAGTGTAGATGAAGAACAATTTGTTGATCACAAGACCTAGTGATCCAAGACATCACTCTAGCATCCTTGACACTCCATTGAGCCAGTTGTGTAGGGTCCCAAGGGCCGGTACAGTGCCATCTATATGACCCCATAATTCCTTTCCAGTAACAAACAACCTGAATTGAAATTCCTGTAGGGAATAATTCTTCCCAGTAAATTAGACACAGAACTCAGAGGTGGAACCAGCCATGATGCGAAAGAAACGACAAGAACAGACTAGGAAGAAAGAGAGAAAAATTCTGATGCAGCCACAAAGGTGGAGAACGAAGAGAATCCAAGAAGATCAAAGGCAAGACCAAGATGTCCAACAAAAGACTAGAACAGGAAAAAAAATTTCCTGCACTAGAATATCAGAGAAAAAAAATAGAAACCTAGAATGCAGGCATCGATACAATATCAAAGTTTACTTTGAATGGTAAAAAGATGTCTATTGCTTGAGTTTTTATTCAATATATAAAGCTAGGTACATAGAATAATATGCTGAAATCTAGGCTAAATTACAGGGATTCCTAGACTATTATGAGGTGATTCTAATCTATTCTATTAATGGCTGATTCTGTGCTATTTATGGTAATGCAACAGAATAATAACAGCTGTACATAGTAATATAAAAGAATAATAATAGCTATACATAAATATAATCTATATAAGGCAACAAGTCTAGTTTGATGTGGCTGCTCCCTATTTCCACCCATGATCAGCATGCAGATATCTTAACAAGTCTCTCTCTTTCAAGTCTTTCTCTTCATTCTTACCCAAGCTTGGGCTATTCAACATATACCAGCCTCAAGCTTGCAGTGGGGTATCCTACCACAAACCGGAGTAGGACATAGAGCTAATTGAAGAGAATCAACAAGCCAATCAAGTTGGTGAGCTGGAGTTAGTTGGAGTCAGTTAGAGAGCGGTTAGTGGTTGTTATGTCAGTTAGGAGAGTCTATTCCATGTGGTGCAGGTGCATCAGGTGTATGGTGTTTACTCACTTGTATATATAAGCATGTAACAATGTGATAAGTCCTTAGAATGTTAATTCACAAGTTTTTCAGTTTTCAATTCCTCTCTCAAGTTTCTCTCAATTCTCAAAGTTTCCTTTTCCTTTGATAGGGAGAGACAGCAAAAGGTACACTACACAATATAAGATAAAAGGGGCAGTGGGAAGTATGTTGCTTTGCTTGACATCCTAGAGGCACCAGCTGTATCTACTCAACAATGTTACTATACTTAGTATCCTCACTTTTTTAAGGTTATTTATGAAAATTGATAGAAATCAACTCTCCTAAAAGCTTAAGCATAGGATGTATGGAGTAAAAAAGTAAGGGCATTCTGTTTTCTTTTCACATTGTCTTTAACCTCTTGGTCAATTCCTTGTTACCTTAATCTAAAAACAAAGTTCTTCACATATTTCTTTATGATTTAGAAAGCATTCACTTCTGTTATATACATGCTCATTTGCAATCCAGGAAAATGATAATGAAGCAGTGTCTGAATAAGGTTCCTGTTTAACAGCCAGCATAATTATATTAGATAGACAATCCAAGCAACCTGGCACTTTCATCCTCCATTTCACGAGCTAGGGAAGCCAACTGACAGAAATTAACTTTAAAAATATCATTGTAGATGCATAAATGCTAGTCAGAAAAACTAATTAGATAATCAGCTTGATAATAGAAAACCTTTATAATGAGCAACATCATTACATTACATATGACAAGAAGTCTCTGAAAGGATTATGTCTACATCTGAGAAATGTGTTCTAATCAACTTCACAATCTGGTTTGCCAGTATTTTTCAGATAATAGATTACGGCTAAATTGATCATTCACTACCTTCTGCACGTAAAGGCAAGAACACACAACCAAATATCAGAACAGGCTTTACCAACATTGTTATAACAGAATGACATCCAAGTACAACTGAAATAGAAAAGATGGTTCGAAAGTGAAGTTCTGCACCAGATGGGATGCCATTTCTCCAAAATGGAAGATTGTCTGAAAGTAACTTGAATTGTAAGAAAATTAAGGTACACGACGGAATTTTGATGAGGATGCGAATCCTATAAAATCCTTTTCCAATCAATTTAGCACAAATCAAATTAAATCACTTAACAAACATTGGGTTTATCTCATCAAACAATGAATGCATGAACCCTTGCACGAGTCCTTACTCCTTTGAGAGTCATTTTTGATAAACAAACAGAAAAGCGCCACCCTAGAAAAGCAAACTAGGAGAAGGCTTTGGTTGGAATATATCAGCTTGCAAGATAAGTGCTACTTTTTTCATTGCAGATTTAAACTCCATACGGGGCAACGGGTTCAAATCCTAGAGTCTCTTCGCTTGCAGGGGTGAGGCTACGTACATCTATTGTCCCCAAACCCCACCAGGTGAAAATCCCATGCACTAGGCCACCCTTTTGTGGGTAAGAGACAGACAAATGTTGTCCGATAGCAGAGCTGAACGAGTACCAAATAGAAACTGTAAGATAATCATGTGTTTAGCATTGATCCTAATGAAATAAGCCACTAGAATTTACAAATTAACACTCATGCCATTGTCCCTTCCTCATCTTTTAAATAATGACAAACCAAAGCATGATCCCCTCTATCCATTACCATTGATCAACCACAGTGGGAGTTAAACATTAAATAACAATTAAAACACTGAAGTAAAAGCAAAAGACTTGTTATTTCATCCCCTCTATCCTTTGGCCAACCGCAGAGGGAGTTAAACATTAAATAACAAGTATAGCAGTGAAGTAAAAAGTAAGACTTATTTTTTCTCTCTTTTGGAAGGCAGGATAAAAGCTTTGTAAATTTTCCTTAAAGCCAATGTAAAATGGAATATTTTCCTTATTTTGGATTTAAATTATTACATAAACAAAGTCTTCCAAGTGTCTTTGCCAATGGACAGATGGGCAACACATGACTTCTAGGCTAAATCCATCAACTGAAAAATGGAATGCTGGCCTGACACCTGTGGAAAACCTTGGCGCTGCACCAAGCTATGTTCTTGCTGTAATTCTTCACTGTGATATGAAAACCAAATCCTAAGAGTATCAGACAAGCATTCAATTTTTCAGTTTATGGATTTAGCCTCTTAGTGATGTGCTGTCCATTTGTCTGTTTGCAAGAATACTTCTCAAGAGACTTGGATAAACAAATATATTTCCCATAAATAAAAAGGTAAATCTAACTATACGACCAGGATTATCACACCTATTACAAGTTCAACAGAGAAAAGATTTCATCAGAACCTTTATTTATTTTTTTATTTTTTTCAAATATTTACTTGTAATTTACGACCTATGAAGTGAATCCTGCCTTGGCCTTTTTTGAAGATATCATCTCATATCTTCCTCAGTTGGAAATTCTAAGAAAGGGCAAGGTCTATTTAACCTGTCAAGGTCCACTGCTTATTTGTAAGAGTTATAACGTAACAGTCATCAGCATAAGCCACGTCAGCACAGCTGTACTTTTATGGAAGTTAGTGAATTTAGTAGCTCATTTTAAGGCCATGGCATTCTTTCTACTAGGAAAACATGGACACATAAATTTAAGAAATAATTATGATATAGGAACTTTTAATATATATTTTTCCCAAATTGGGAATATTAACTACTCCAGTGGTTTACTTGTTAAACATGTACTGACTTAATTAACCAGCAAAGTGGCTAACGCTCGTAAATCGGAAAGTTTATTCAGAACTTTTAAAATGCTGATGAAAACAATGGAAATACAAGACCAGTGTTTTAAATTACGGTTCTTGATCGCGGTTGCTGCGGTTGCGATCATTATGCGAGCGTCTGATTCTTGCAATGCGGATTGCGGCCGTTGCGGCGTGAATATTTTTTAGCTTGCTCAAAATATAAAAGAAAAAGAAATACAACTATTGCAGCATTAAATAAACAATCTCCAACAAATTAATACAAACATGTCATGTTTTTAGAATGTGATACAAGAAAATTAGAATTTCTAAAAGGAATATAACTTGATGCAATTGTGATGAAGTCACTAAATCTAATTATCAAATCTAATAGGCAAAACACCTATTTAGAGCACCATCCAGCCTTATTGATGGAAATTCTTCTCTTGATGGCATTGTGAAAAGTTTACAATACCTACCTATAAACATAAATAATTATTAATAATTAAATTTAACATAAAATTTTAATATGAGCTACTAATTAATTAAACATAAATTAACTAATAAATACATTATAAATAAATTTTAACTTAAAATAAATTATTTTCACATTAATTTTCTAACATTTAATTATATACTTATAGATAAAAATTAGCATATATGTATTACAATAACCTAGCCGATGATAAAGCCCACCACCCACCCTATCAACATCTATTCAAAAAAAAAAAAAAAAAAAGGAAAGAAAGAAACCAAAAGGCAAAAACCCAACGTCAGTTACCCTCATTCAACATTCTAGACTCTTCTTCTTTCTACCACTCACAATTCCACTCGCATATGACAAACCACCCAATGTTTTCAGCCCCCAGTTTTGCTTGTCCTCGCAAAAATTTGTAACCAGCGCCAATCCCCACCCAAATGACAGACCAAATTTCCACCCACAGATGACGGACCACCCTAATATTTCAGCTTCATGTTTTGCTCATCCTTCCAAAGCCCGTAACCAGTGCTAAACCCCAACCTCACTTTCCCCTAAATCTCCACCAAATCTTCGATCTAAAAAACGCTGATCATCTCTCATCATTCTAGCGCGGAAGCGTGATGGTGAGCACGGGCTCGTGGTGACTGTGACTGGTTCTGTTTTTCGGCGAGGTTGCAGGGGTCGATGAGGATGAGCTGTGGTGATGGTGGCTGCGGGTGTGGCCTTTTTGTGGTTGTTCTATGGACGAAAGTGAGTGGGGTTGTGGCTTGATAATGGGGTAGTTTAGATGTGGGAACTGTGTTGCGGTTGTTGCATCTAGTTGCGGCCGCATCACCTTTATGTTGCAGCCGCATCACCGTTTCGTTGCGGGCATTTTTCGTGATTTGGATTCATAACGCAATTGTGGCTCGATGCGGTTGCGGATCTGACCGCAAGCGCAATATTGCGGCCGCATCAGTTGATGCGGTCCGCAATTTGAATCACTGTACAAGACTATCATGACAAGGGATTTGAAATATTCTAAGCTGTTCTTAATTGAAAAATACAATATAACTGGATATGGAATTTTCCTAGCGAGATGATTTTGTTATGTTCTTCATATGGAAAAGATATTAAGTCAATTACAATTACAAAAAATGAGTTGAGGAAAATTGCGGCACAACTAAGACACTCCCTGTGTATCCATGTGTATCACTAACTTAATTAGGAAGTCTCATTTCTGATTCTCAGGTCAGAAGGACATCAAAGAAGCAAGGCTCTCCCTTTAAAAGTTTCCCATTAACTACAAGACTAAAACACAATCTGAAAACATCATGGCATGGTTTAACTCATAATTTAAGGCAGATTTTCAGATGAGGGAATAAAACCTGTTAAATACCTACATTTATATGCCAAAAAATAGGTTTGGTCTGCAAAAAGCACTTTATCATAAGAATTAACAATATAAAGCTAGAAGGTAGTTATATATATATTTTGCTTTTAAAATAAAAACTAAGATTGACCCGCATGTTAGTGCATGTCACAATACTAGTGCAAAACTATACTTTTCAGTTGTGATTATGATTATATGACATTTTTGTATGTGCTGGTAAAAAAACAAAAGGTATTCAATGTCATTTTCCTTATGAGCTTATGTTAAATTTGAGGATTTCCTTTACTAAGAATTTTCTTAAAAGGAGTTTTTCACTTTAGAAAATTGACAATATGAATTTTATTTTCTGCCACCTCTGGACTAGCCTTTCCTTTTCTCTCTTAAAGATGGTACTTAAGAAGGCAAGGCATAAATAGTCGTTATCCCTTACAGCAAATAAAATACAATTACTTAGATGTGTGAGTTCAAACTAAATTCAGAGGAACAAAATGACATAAGAGCTCATAACCACTTGGTCGAAAAAGCTCTAATATGATGTCAAGGATCGACCTCCTAAAAACTTAAATTGTTGGTGAAATCATATGAATAGTTTTATATCTCCGGAAGATAGTAGGCCTCATGATTTTCCAATAACCATTAAAAAAGTAGTTAAATAAGATTAATATTAACTTGAGTTTCCAGGTTTAGAAGTAAATTGATTATAGGTTATCTATAAGAAAAATATTCTACAGAAGATCAATCCATTCTTTAGGGTTTCCATAATAAAATCCTTTTACGTGCATGCGTTTGTGTTTCTCTCCCTCCCTAGTTCCCAGAAAAATTCAATATGTTATATTTTAGTAAACAAAAATAAATAAATAAATAAAATAAAAACATTAGAAGAGATTACAGCTGGTCTACGAACTGGAAGGTTAAACAGTAAATTTAAGATAATCCTAACAGAATGGAAGCCTAAATATATGCACAAACTCCACCACAGTGGGCAAAAAGATAGCCCATCATTAAAGCAAAACTGCCATGTTATCCTTCCAAGCCTTAAAAAAAAAAAATCAAATAATGAGTGCACCGATTTTCATAAGTACTGGTAATCATAAAACTCAATTTTTTGGATGACATGGTTGATCATACAGAACTTTGTGAATTCAAATTACACATTATATCAAAACCAGTTTTTAACACAGAGCCTCTGTAAGGAAAAAAAATTAAAAAAAATTAAAGCAGCTTGATGGGATCTTACTCTACCTAGAGCTCATAAAAATGCTGTTTATCTTCTTAATGCATTCTTCTTTTATTAAAAAATTTAAAGCACAAATGCTAATTATAGGCATCTTTCACTACAAGGAACCCCACTTCCACACCATCTTGCTAACCTATTTTTTGGCATAAACAAGCATGTAGCTGCTGTATCCCCCCGGGATTTAAACTAATGACTTTCCAATTGCTTGAACTATTTCATTTTGCAGCTAAAATTAGTTGAATATCAGTTTCAGAGCAGCCAAAGAACTTCTCCACATGTTGAAATGTTAATATAGTACGAGTTAAGAAAATTCTATAAGAGAAACTTTCTCAAAGGCCAAATAAAACCTTCTAAATCAAATTTGAAATATTCAAGTTGAAACCATTCATAGATGTATGTCATTAGTAGGTAACCATGATTTACCGCTATAAATAATAAAACCACAGAATATGAGGCTGTATTGAATGCAGAAAAATGTGCTTCATGGCTATACTGATTATCGTATTATCCTGAATCCAAACCAGAGGCTAAGGCATACAAAACAGCAACTGAAGTCACCAAAGCATATCCAGAGTTGGATATCATAAGTGATCCATTCTTTTCACCGATTATTCTCAAGACCGATAATTCTCCTCTCCATCTGTGCATTTAATAGTTGCAGAGTAGAAAATAATAAGAACAGTTGAATATTAGAAGTTCCTACAACATCCTGGTTTACAATGACTTAAAGGAATGAAAGATCTGAGACAACAGCACAAACAACAGTTAATGGCGGGATTGCACTCATACATTACAAGGAACATGCAAGTAATGTGCTCATAGTAAGCAACAAAATCAAAATAGATCTGAATTTTGTAAATCTGGCCCCCGAAAGTTTATCATAACCTAGACCATTACAATTGAATAGATAGCACAAAATTATGACTCACGCAAAGCCAACCAGAAAGTAAAAATAAGTATACTTAGGGATTTTATAACCAGAATATGCAATCGCTAATATGGAAGGAAGAGAATAAAGGGACTGAAAGCTACCAAAATTCCTTTTGGAAACTCCCTTTCAGTAATTAATTTTTTTTTTCATAAAAGATGCATCAGTGAGCACACCATTTACACCAAATGTCTTCATAGGACTTATAATCAATTGGTGAACCTTATTATTATTGAAACAATACAAAAGTAATGAATCTAAGCAGAACCACATATCATTTAACAACTGAACAAAAAACTTAAGCAAAAGGTAAATCATTTCAAGACCAATCAAGGTATTCCCATTTTCAGATTTTCTTTTGTTGTTTTATATAACAATGAGCTAGCTGCACATTGCAAATTGCATAGCAACAGTAAGCAAAGAATTCAATGCAAATTCGTTGTTGAATTAACCGATTCATAATTGAAGCACCACAAATATACGCATCTGGTTCATTAAAAGCTTTATTAAAATTAATATTTAAGAATTATTACCCCAAAAAAAACAAAGAAAAAAAGCCTTCATATTAAGAGGAAGGATCAAATGCAACGTTAAGAGTTGTATTCTGACAATCACTGTCCCCCTATTTCCCACATCCTCTCAAAAGTATGTAAATCTAGCTACGTTATACTATACATAAATATCCAGATCCAATCATGTAGCAACACTTAAGAGAGACAGAGAAGAATGTCTAATAGTATCTATATGAGGCATGTAAAAGAATGGATACACAGAAAAGATCAGTTAAGATAAAGATATTAAAAAAATTATTCAATATAAAAATAAAGGTGTTAAAAAATTTAAACAAGCAGTTCTGCTGACAGGAGAAAGATGAAACTACACTCAGCCAGTCTTTGAAGCCTATCCTAAAGTAAGTGATGATAATGTACCTGCACAAAGGTTTCGAGTTTTATCCTCAAACAAGCAAATTTGTTCTTGACCCAATATAAAGCCTAAGAGCAACTGAAACATAACAAGAAAGGGGGGTATCTTCAGATTCTTTACAGTAAAAAAGGTAGAGATCAACAAAATCGAGGGTGTCTTGCAATAAGGAAAATAACAAAATAATTGATTGCTATGATCCTTTACTACCATATTCAATCTCCCATTCCCTTTCTGTGTTTGTAATAATTTGTCATTCTGCTATCATTAATAGTAATATTATTGCATCATAGGTTTAGTACTATGTCCCCCCCCCCCCCCCAAAAAAAAAGGCCAACCAAGCCTTATTCCACATGGTAGGGTCGGCTACATGGATATGACAATGTCATAGTGTCTTATCATGAACCATGTCATATTTTCTAAAGGAAACATAATACAAAGAGTTTGGAAGAATTCATATAGAATTTGCAGTAATCTTAATCAATACACTGAATGTTAACATAGTCTTTGACGAAACAAAATCCAGGTACTCCCATTTTGAACAATCAGATGACTTATTCCATCACAAGGATGTTTTTAACATGTGCAACCTATACTATCTTACAAACAAAAAATTAAAAAATAAAATATTCCATGCTTACCTCATCTAAAATGCATTATATCAAGTAATCAAGCCAACACATAGAAAAAAAAGTGACCATCCAAAAATAGAATGATATTTTGGATGTACTGAAGAGGCAAACTGGCAAAGTATGTAAACTGATAACGGAAAAGGATGTTGGGCACATAGATCATACTTGGTGCTTGTATGCACACAACTGATTGATTTGGAACACAGTTTTGGAGAAATATAATATTGTGTGCTACAAGACAACAGTAGTCATCATTCATCCACTATAAATCTATAAATTAAGGATTCATGACGGAGGAGTTTTCTTACTGATTTTTATCTTTCCTCTCACAAGCTTGAAGAAGCTCGGCACACGCATGCCTTACATACTCTGCACCAATACTGCAATAAGCAAATAAATCATGGTACTTTATTACTCAGAAAATATCTAAAAGTGAAAAAAGAAAAAAATACAGCCGTAGTTGTACACTCTGCTCATCACCATTGACGATTTGACATGAATATACTTTTGAATATACCATAGACTCTAGAGACAACTGACAATTTGGTACTTTTATTGGTACTGAGGAAACATGGCAACAATACAAAGGGATAGAAGAATCCCCCCACCACAAAAGACACATAACATCTCTTTTGGGCTCTTAAACAAGGGGTTCATATAAGAAATTAAAATCGAGTTTTGAAGATGTAGAACATCAAAGGAATATCAAGCATTAAATTTGATGTACAGTATTCTAGAAACAAAACTTATTGATATATTTGTTGTAGAGCAAGAAAGTGAACTCTATACAAATAATAATATTTTTTTATTTATAAAGAATCAAGATTACAAATTTAATGGAACATGCATTCTCACTCAAACACTCACTTGATTGATGCGTACACTAAGCACCCTCACACTAGTGCACACATGCACCTTACTTACACATATACACACTAAAAACTACTCAAAGCACACACCTCACTCACTCTGCACACACGCTCACGTTTTCACTCACTTTCTACACTTGCTACTCTAGGTGCACACTATATGTGCTTGTGCCCACTATCACTCTCACCAAAATCTATTCACCGTCCGCACTCACTTTCTCACGATGAGCACATTACACAATGACACAGTGCCTATTTATAGGCTTCTAATGTCGGTGTAGTTTACCGACTTTTACTTGCTAGAATTTTCTAGCATTATTATTTTTTTTATTTCAATTTCTAGAGTGTTCTATTTGTACATCTAAACAAGAAATTTGTAGCTACTTCAAATGGCAGGGATTGATTATATTAGAAATATCTAGAGCTTGTGCTGATTTTTCATTTCTCCCCCTCGGCACTAATTCTACTACGCATTCTTAATTGTTTACGAAACTCTGGAAATCTGATGCCATTTGATGTCTTGATCCCCTCTTTCTTTTGCTAGCCATCTTCATATCTTATAGTTTTCTTCTGTTCTATCATCTTTGCAAAATTTGCATGTTTGAGATTTGGCTTTCTTTGCTTGGTCAATCTTCTGAATTGTGGTTGCTCTTCAGCCACTTTTTCTTCATTCTAAGACTCTCTTTGTTCCCTTTGATACACTCCTATTTGTCAGGGACTTCATGTGTGTCGCTTTGCCTCATGTGAACTTGGAGACTCTTCTTCTACGCCTTCTTTTTGCTCCCCTATCTTTTTCTCTATCACACCTTCAATTTCTTTGGAGTCAAGTAGAATTACCTGTTGCGTTGACCACCAAGAGGAGGCTTCATCGAACACCACATTTCTTGATGTATAACACCTGCCAGTTGTGGGATCACAACATCTCCATCCTTTTCTTTGACAATCATATCCCACAAATATGCAATGAATAGCCTTCTTATCCATTTTGGTCCTCAGGTGATCTGGAACGAAAACATAGCATACGCAGCCAAATACTCGGAAGTGACTCACCGTGGGTTTAAGCTTCCATAACTTTTTGAACGGTGAGGTAAACCTCAACTTCGCTTGTGGAAGTCGATTAATCACATGAGATGCAATCTTCATACACTCGGCCCAGAATCTACTTGGAACATTTTTAGTATGCAACATGCTTTGACAAATCTCTGTAAGATGGCGATTCTTCCTCTCTGCTACGCCATTTTGCTGAGGCATATTTGGACATGTTATCTGTCTTCTTATGTTGCACTCCTTCAAGAAGTCGTAGAATTCTTTTGATATGTATTCTCCCTCATTGTCTGTGCGTAGACATCAAATCTTCTTCCTAACTTTGCTTTCTACCTTCTCTTTAAATTCTTTGAATTTTGCTAATGTCTCTGATTTTTCTTTCATGAAATATATCGACATGTACCTTGAGTAATTGTCGATGAAGGTCACCATGTGACAATATTCTTTGATTGAGGGTTGTTTTATTGGTCCAAGCACATTTGACTGAACTAACTTCAAAGGCTCCTTAGCATGGAATTTTGACCTTTCATATGGCAGTTAATGTGCCTTACCATACTGACACCCGGCACATATAACATTGTCTTACGCTTCTAGTTGAGGAAGACCCTTGAGCATCGACTTCTTCATCATTATCTTGGGCTTGTGATAGCTTACATGCCCAACGCGTGCATGCCATAAATCCACAGTCTCATTCTTGCGAGTCTTTTCTACGTAAGCTGACTCTGCAGACATTACGTAGATTGACTCTAAATGTCGCCCTTTTAGCATAGGTTCCCTGATGATTTTTAACTTGTCATAAATCTTCACATCTTTTGGGTCAAACACTATGTATCTCCCTGACTTTATAGTTTGTGGTACTGAGAGCAAATTTTTCTTCATTCCAGGCACATAATAGACATTTTGTAAGTGTACCGCATTGTCGCCGCAACATGGTGAGATTACTGCTTTCCCAACATGCGTGATCAGGAACCTTGAATTGTCTGCTATTACTACCACTCGCTTTCCTTTATACTTTGCTGTACTTTCTAGCTTCTCTTTGTCACCCGTCATATGATTGGAGCAGGTTGAATCAATAATTCGATCCTAGTTATAATCAATGACTTATTGATATGTTGCTGTGAGTGCCACTTATACCTTTGGTGACTCCACAAGCTTCTGATAATTCTTGTTATCAAAGCTTATGTGTTCCTCAATTGCCAATGAGGCGGAGTGTTCCATTCTTCTTCGTTGTCATTTTCTTTTTCTATCAAGCGACTTGCAATTACTGCATTACTCTTTGCCAGCCTCTTCTTAAACCAGTAATCTCGTGCGACACTTCTTGCAATTGAAGCAGGTATCATCACGTTTCTTCGTATTAACACGTGGTTTTCTAGAGCATGAATTATCTTCTTGCTCCTTCCTTCCCTTTTAATTCTTGTTAACAGGTGGCTTCCTTTTTCCCTTCCTTTTATCAATGAAAAGTGCTTCTTCTTCACTCTTCACTGATACTCCGGCCATTTGTTTAGCCAACACTTCTTAGTCGGCCAACAAATTTTCTAATTGTAAAAAGGAAGGTTGGGTAGGGTCAACCTTGAATGGTAGCAACAAATCCTCTTGTCATGACCCAACCCAGGACGTGACTAGCACACAGAGACAAGTCCCTAGCAAGCCTACATAAGATCTTTCTAAAAAAAAATCGAGCAGAGTCTCCTTTGTATTTAGGACTATTCCTAAATAAGAATCCTCGCCCTACATAAAACATAAAATCATGCAAAATCATTGGGGATCCAGACATTCTCAGAATGTACTCCACAATACACATCATAGGAGTTTAAAACATTTACATGCTTATAAAAATATGTATACATATCCATAACCAATAAGATTCAACTATTCAAAAATAAAAGTAATTATACAATTACTACTATGCAAGATCAACATAGGAAGGACCCTGCCTGTAGACCAATGGAGCATTATTAAAAACTATACAATTATAATCAAGAATATACTTCGCAAATATAGCAACCTCTGGGAACCACACGAACAAAGTGTGGATTGACTAAGAGCCCAGCACCTCTGGCTAACTATTAAAGCTTGAGCATGAGCTTGTACCAATCTAAAAACATGAAAAGGAAGAAAGAGTGAGTTATACAGACTCAACGAGGAATAATATACCTATAAGAGGAGTGAGACAAGCTTGAATGTAAACTTTTAGCAAAAATATAACTTTATAAAACCTCGTACATCATTTCTCAAGTAAAGTACTTTGTCTATATTTCAAAATGCCATGAAATTTCTGGTAAAACATATCTAATATCTGATATATCTTTGAACCCTCTATAGCTCATTAGAGCACTTTTCAATTTAGCTGAATATAAACTTCTTTATATCAATTCATATGCATTCTTACTCATTACTTCAAATACATAATAAAATTCAACAAATATAGTTATCGAATCTTATCTCATACTTAAATTGTTTAGCATCAACTTAATACAGCTTCAACTAGTAAACAGGGATTTTAAACATAACTTCATAAGATAGAAATACTTCTCAAAATATAAAGAATAATTACTTGT
This sequence comes from Pterocarpus santalinus, assembly GCA_031439595.1. Taxonomy (NCBI): domain Eukaryota; kingdom Viridiplantae; phylum Streptophyta; class Magnoliopsida; order Fabales; family Fabaceae; genus Pterocarpus; species Pterocarpus santalinus. The sequence continues at coordinate 26,222,448 of CM062529.1, forward strand.
TTCAATGTTATGATAAAACTTAAGGGAAGATCCTATTTCAAAAAGTAGCTACCTGACTGGGTGGCCCTACGGTCTAACCCCAATAATAAAAGGATAACTTCATACTTGTGCGTGTCTATGTCTTTCGAAGATATTGGCCAAACACGCTAGCTGGGTTATTCAAGGTGCACTAAGGCTAATGCTGCTGCCATTAGCAAACAGTTTCTGTTACAGTTTCCTCTCCTTTGGAAACCTTTGCTCATTTCTAATTCGTTGTCATTAAGAATCCTTAAATAACTTTACTCCATGCATCAAGTTCTAGATTCTAAATACATTGCTTAAGCTCTTAAAGCATTAAAAATTCATAGTTCTCAACATAGAAAGCTTTAAAATCCAAGCATTAATTTGGAAATAATTCATGGGAATCAATATTAAGCTTACTTCATATAAATCTATAATTTCTAAACATCATATCAACTTCCAGCCTTTATATAGGTAAAAATCTAATAACTTGAAACCATTTCTATCTCTATCAAACTGTTCAAGTATGGAGATCACTTCTAGGGTGCTTGTCCCATGCACATATACTCAAACATATAAATATATATATGCACATAACTAACACGATTTCTTCGAGAGTTCTAAAAATAGGTAATAAAACACATTAATTCTCTCACTAAAATAAAAGAGAAAGAGAGAGAAAGATCCAAGAGAGAAAACCAAACCCAAAGCTATGATGATGATGAGGAAAGGATGGATTTGGTAATAGATTTGAGTAAAATTGGTGAAGAATTAATGGAGTTCATGTAGAGGTAGAGAAAGAAGAGAGAGAAAGAGATTTGGGGTTGAAATGAAGAAGGGGGTCAAAACCCCAATTTAATTTCTTGTAGCAAGCGCTCGAGCGCCCACTTTCGGGTGCCTGAGAGCCCAACAACTGGAAAGGCCCAATTTTGGATTCTGACGTTTGACACTCGAGCGCCTAACCACGTGAAACTACAAAGATCACATCTCGCAGCTGATGCTCGAGCGCCCAAAGCTAGCGACTAAGCGCTAGCTCTCCAGATTTTTTTTTTTTTTTTTGCAAAAATTTAAGTATTTTTCCACTCCAATAACTTCCCAATATTCAATAATACCAATTTAAAAGATCAAAACAAAATACATCATTCAAACAAACTTGAAATTTTCCTCTCTAACACTTAATCTTTGTATCAGGTATTACATTCTCCTCCCTTAAAAAAGTTGGGCCCTCCAAATTCTTAAAAGAGCTTTCTCATCTTTAATCCTACTAATGCAAATGCCTATCCATTCCTACTTGTTGATTTCTTTCCCTGAATTCGCCCTTATTGTATTCGTCGTTGCAAGTCTCATTGCAAGTTAATTTGGACATGAAAATATATCCTTTCACCTTTGACACATTCACACTCTCTTACAATCGCTCTCAATTAGTTTCTTCTAATCATCATAACTACACTTCCTAGCATCCTTGTTTTAAGCAATGTCCTCTAATAAGTAGCTCATAATATGAACATTAACTTTTTTTTAATGGTTACCCCTTGTGCAACCTCAAGAGGAGTCTCTACATCATTCATTCTTCTATAACCATCCTCCGTCATCATATAATGTGAAGAAAACTTAAACTGTATTCTTATAATTAACAATTCATTCCGTAAGTCATGCTTTTATAGAAAGATTAGTGAGCTCTCTATTGACATCAAGATGAGTGTCAATTTCAAGCGCTAAATTAGATGTACCCTTAATTGAAGATATTGATCAACCATTAAGTTATTTACTTTCACCAGATAAGACTCACTAGCCCAGCTAGAACTTCTAATGCTTTCCTCTTCTCAATTAAAGATTGTAATGGAACAATCCAGAAACATGAAACTGATACCATCTGGAGGCTATGGACAATTAGTTTAGGGGTATAGGAAGATACTTCAAACATATCTATTTAGCAAGAAATATCCTTTTCTAGCAAGCCTTTCTTTCCCTTCGTTTGATCTTTCTAAAGGAATTTTCTTGATAATTTCAATTACCTTTCAAATAAGAAAAGCTTGAATATGACTATTCTCATAATAATAGCCATATTTCCTTAAGCTTTTTAAAACCACCACACATCTTAGATTGAGGTACTCTTAGCACCAATTAGCAAGCCTGGTTTAACACTTCAATAGGAACTTGTGTAATATTAGCATACCATCAACTTGAGTATAATCATGTCTATGCCAAACCATGGCTTGAAGCTGAATCTTAATCTTCTTCACTTCCAAGCAACTTAAACAAATCTAGCTTCACTTCAACTTCACCTTATGAACATGACTATGGCGGCATGCTGGAATCAATAGCTCAAGCTATGAGCTTGACGTCAACTAGTGGATGCTATACAAACTTCTCAATGCATAGCCATAGCAAATCTCACCCCAACTCTCTTTATCTTATACTTTGAAATGTCTTACCTGAAATTTATAACACATTAAAGGCTTCTCCCTAGCATCCTATCCGATGATTTAACTTAATCTAAGAGATGTTACTCACTCCTAACCTATCATATTCAATTGTTCTGAAGCTATTAGGTCTATATATATATATATATATATATATATATATATATATCTGAAAAGCTTCAAGTTACTACCTTAAGGAGTGACCCACCACTTCCACCCTCAAAACACTACTTCGAGTAATCTATCTTACCTGCCATCTAGATAACATCTTGAACCAACCTAACTAGGTAGATTACCTCTCTTATGCTACTTTATAACATTTTCCATACAACTCATCTCAAGCAGGCCATTATTGAATCTCTACAAATGTTGTAGTTTAACTATCAATTACCATGCTTTATCATCCAATGCTACTCATAAACTTTTTCCCAAGATCCTTGAACTTCCATAACACCCCTTATTCTTAAGCATTGGCATTCCCATCACTAGCGTAGCACTTTTACTTTCTCCTAACTACTACCTTAGAACTCAACTCAAATTGAAGATAGTTGTTTGCTTCCATGCATATCGTACCTTTATTTCATGTGTTTTCGCTACAAACTTCATTCCAAGGATAGGTCATATACAGCTAGTTCATTTCTTCTTTTTTTTTTTTTTTTGTCCATTAACTTCCATTCACTATCACAGGTAAAATGGGATATCAAACTGAACATGCTAAATATGACCTTGAGGTACCTACAAAAGGATTCACCTAGCTCCTTATAACTAATCTTCTCTTATCTTCTTCTTAATGCTTTACCAAGCCTGCCTTGGGTTCTCAGCGGCTTAATCGACTAAACTTAATCAATAATTACTACTATCACTTTTTCACCTTGAGATTTAGAAGACTAACTCACATTCTTTATGAGGTTGGTCTCACTAACTTGCTTAATTGTTCCTACCATAACTCGTAGGATTTGCTCCTTCATCAGTCCTTCTCTCTTACATTCAAGAGAAGGTACTACTTTTAACTTTTTCTCAGGATCTATGCCCCTCTTGATGCCATAGTACTAGTTACAAGGACCTTATCATGACACCTCATGTAATACTGCCCCAAAGTTGGCAATATAAGCCAATTGCCGTAAGCTTTTCTATCCACTAAAATCCTTTATCAACTTTAGCTCCAAGAACTAGTCTCTCGTTAGAAACCTCGCTACTTATAATCCAATCTTTTCCTAATTCTTCTTTTCTTTCCTTCATACCACTACCATCTTAAACTTAGAGAAATCACAGTCGGGTTTTCAGGTATTTTGACATAACAATTAATCCTAGCACTACTTCCTACCTGATGTATTTGCCGAGCTCTACCTTAAGGTATTGAGCTTCGAGTAAACCATATTCTCAACTCCGAATGTCTTTTTGACTAGTGCAACATCCATATTGCTTCCTAAATTATTGTCCCGAAATCCACTTGTACTAATGATGGTTACTTCCCTTCGGAAGCATAATCTACTTCCTTACGTAGCAAAAATCATGTGCGGAATGAAATCGAACTCAAAATTTGAGAATAGAGGGAGAACAAAGGGCATTTGGCAACAAGATAAACATAACTGACAATCCTAAAGGCCTCTCATAACATCACATTCTGTGAAAATGAGTGCACTTCCAATTGCACAGTTGTGATCTTACTAGAGGACACTTGCTTCATTAATCACAGGGAAACCTAATGCTCTGATCCCAACTTTGTCACGACCTAACCCAGGATGTAATTGACGCATAGGGACATATCTCCAGCAAGCCTACATAAGATTTTTCTAAGAAAAAAATGGGCAGAGTCTCCTTTGTGTTTAGGACTATTCTTGAATAAGGATCCTCACCCTGTATAAAACATACAAACATGCAAAATCATTGAGGATTGAGTCATTCTCAGAATGCACACCGAAACACACATCATAGAAATTTAAAACATTTACATGCTTATAAAAATATGTATACATATCCATAATCATTAAGATTCAACTATTTATAAATAAAAATAATTATAGAATTACTACTATGCAAGACCAACACTGGAGGGACCCCACCTGTAGGCTAATGGAGCATTACTAAAAACTATACAATTATAATCAAGAATATACTTCGCAAATACAATAACCTTTGGGAACCACAGAACAAAGTGTGGATTGACTAAGAGTCCAGCACCTGTGGCTAACTATTAAAACTTGAGCATGAGCTTGCACTTGTCTAAAAATATGGAAAGGAAGAAGGAGTGAGTCATATAGACTCAGCGAGGGATAATATACCTATAACAGGAGTGGGACAAGCTTGAATGTAAACTTTTAACAAAAATATAACTTTATAAAACCTCATACATAATTTCTCAAGTAAAGTACTTTGTCTATATTTCAAAATGCCATAAAATTTATGGTGAAACATATCTGATATCGGATCTATCTTTGAACCCTCTATAGCTCGTTAGGGCACTTTTCAATTTAGCTAAATATAAATTTCTTTATATCAATTCATATGCATTCTTACTCATGACTTCAAATACATAATAAAATTCAACAAATATAGTTATCGAATCTTATCTCGTACTTAAATTGTTCAGCATCAAGATAATACAGTTTCAACTAGTAAATGGGGATTTTAAACATAACTTCATAAGATAGAAATACTTCTCAAAATATAAAGAATAATTACTTGTTTCAATGTTATAATAAAACTTAAGGGAGGATCCTATTTCAGAGAGTAGCTACCTGACTGGGTGGCCCTGTGGTCTAACCCCAATAATGAAAGGGTAACTTCATACCTATGTGTGTCTATGTCTTCCAGAGATGTTGGCCAAACATGCTAGCTGGGTTATTCGAGGTGCACTAAGACTAATGCTGCTGCCATTAGCAAACAGTTTCTGTTACAGTTTCCTCTCCCTTGGAAACCTTTGCTCATTTCTAATTCGTTGTCATTAAGAATCCTTAAATAACTTTACTCCAGACATCAAGTTCTAGATTCTAAATACATTGCTTAAGCTCTTAAAGCATTAAAATTTCATAGTTCTCAACATAAAAAGCTTTAAAATCCAAGCATCAATTTGGAAATAATTCATGGGAATCAATATTAAGCTTACTTCATAGAAATCTATAATTTCTAAACATCATATCAACTTCCAGCCTTTATATAGGTAAAAATCTAATAACTTGAAACCATTTCGATCTCTATCAAACTGTTCAAGTATGGAAATCACTTCTAGGGTGCTTGTCCCATGCACATATACTCAAACATATAAATATATATATATGCACATAACTAACACGATTTCTTCGAGAGTTCTATAAATAGGCAGTAAAACACATTAATTCTCTCACTAAAATAAGAGAAAGAGAGATCCAAGAGAGAAAACCAAACCCAAAGCTATGATGATGATGAGGAAAGGATGGATTTGGTAATATATTTGAGTAAAAATTGGTGAACAATTAATAGAGTTCATGTGGAAGGAGAGAAAGAAGAGAGAGAAGCAAGAGAGAGAGAGAGATTTGGGGTTGAAATGAAGAAGGGGGTCAAAACCCCAATTTAATTTTGTGTAGCAGGTGCTCGAGCGCCCACTTCGCCCAATTTTGGATTCCGATGTTTAGTGCTTGAGCAGACAATTTCGGGCGCTCAAGCGCCCAACCACCTGAAACTACAAAGACTACATTTCACAGCTGGTGCTTGAGCGTCCAAAGCTGACGCCTGAGTGCTAGCTCTCCAGAATTCTTTTTTTTTTTTTTCAAAAAGTTAAGCCTTTTCCACTCCAATAACTTCCCAATATTCAATAATACCAATTTAAAAGATCATACCAAAACACATAATTCAGACAAACTTAAAATTTTCTTCTCTAACACTTAATCTTTGTATTGGGTATTAGACCTCTATACTATGGTCTTAGACCATGAATAATTATTCTCTTCATACGTTGATAAGATATTTTGCTATCTGGATCTAACTTAGAAATTTCTCAGCAAAAAGACTTTACCTTGGTAAAATACTAGTTGATTGTCAAGTCTCCTTGTGTTGCCGGTAAGAGCTCATTCTCCAAAAGTTGCAGACTTGCATCATTCTTCTTGGAGAATAATGCTACGAAAGTGTCTCAGGCTTCCTTTGGTGACGAAGCCTTCCTTATGTGCTCCAACATCTCGTCCTCTACCATAGTCTTAATCGCGAACATAGCATTTCCTACTTTAATCTTCCATTTCCTCAATGCTTCTACTTCTGGTACAAGTAGTGGCATTGTCTCACTACCTCCAACAACCTCCCACATGTCTTGCCCTTAGAGATATGACTCCATACATGTTTGCCATGTATTGTAATTCTGGGCATTAAGCTTCCTAATCCCACCAATAACTTGAATGTCCGCCATAGTAACTTGATGGAATTTTCTCACTGCTTTGGTCCCAGACCAACAGCTTCACAATCCCAGACTGCAACTTGTGAGAAAAAGCTACCCTAGAAATAATAATCCTTGATCACCTTTGAAACAATCCCCGACCACCTGGCTCTGATGCCAAATTGTAGAGCAAGGAATGGACTCTATACAAGTAATAATGCTTTCTTTATTTATAAAGAATCAAGACTACAAATTTAGTGGGACATGAATTCTCACTCAAACACTTACTTGATTGATGCACACACTAAGCACCCTCACACTAGTGCACACAGGCATCTTACTTACACATACACACACTAAAAACTACTCAAAGCAGACATCTCACTCACTCTACCCACATGCTCACATTTTCACTCACTTTCTACACTTGCTACTCTAGGTGCACACTCTATGTGCTTGTGCACACTATCACTCTCACCAAAATCTATTCCTTGTCCACACTCACTTTCTCATGTTAAGCACATTACACAATGATAGAATGCCTATTTATAAGCCTCTAATGTCAGTGTAGTTTACCGACTTTTACTTGCTAGAATTTTCTAGCATTATTATTGTTTTTTATTTCAGTTTCTAAAGCGTTCTATTTCTACATCTAAACAAGAAATTTCTTGCCACTTCAAATGGCAATGATTGATTATCTTAGAAACATCTAGAACTTGTTCTGATTTTTCATTTCGATAATTAACAAAGCTGAATAAATCAAATATATAAGCTCAAGGAAGTTTAGAACATTTTCTCAGCATATACAAATAAGATAGCTCATTACTTGAAGATCAAAAGGATGCTCCAGTGCACAAAACACCCTCCAAAAAACCAGGTGGGGCATAAAGAGGGTAGATATATGCAACCTTAAAAATAGAGTTGAAAGTTAATTTCCACATTGGGTCAAACTCCTCTTGTAAACCTATAGTAAGGCCAATATATACAGTGGCGAAATTTTCATTTTGAACAGGATATAACCAAAAATATAATGAAAGTCCAAGGTGCTGCATAACTTAGCTTGGCTAATGATAGTTTTTACATATAGAAGAATAGATATAGAAACGAGGAGAGAAATACTGAACAGCCTCAAGAATCGTCCTCCTACAGTCCAGATAATAAGGAAAAAAATTTGAGAAAAATCATGTTGAACTCTACAAGATATTTGTGAATGACAACACACCCATCAAAGATGTAGCCATTCCAAAATGCAAATTCCATCAATACAATAGAACTACTTTGTCAGAATACAAAAATAGAAACCTTGACTTGATTAACTGGTTCAACATATTTTTCCTTCAAACAAGGTGTTTTAGTCTTGTGAATGAAAAACATTAGTGCTAGAGACCCTTATCATAGTGGATTAAACCAGCTCTTTATATATATATATATATATATATATATATATATATATATATATATATATATATATATATATATATATATATATATATACATATAATGAATATTCCAACTAACTGCTATGAAATCCATTGCCTTATTAAATACCCACTTTGACCAAAATAATAATCATAATAATAATGCAAAGTTAGTCATTTGTGTTACCCATAGGTTCTTGCATAGAGATCGGAAGCATGATAATGAACACTTGAAAAATCAACCTTCTCCTGGGAGCTGCAGGTCAGAAAACAAGTCATGTATACATATTTGATAAACAAAGCCAACCACCACAAATTTGGAAAATCAAAAAAGCTAAAAAAAATTGAACAATGGTTTTAGAGTTACATTAGATGGGTCAAAGCAAAGAAAATCCTGGCACAAGCGATGCAGTATTTAGTGACAGTTCTGATAGCAAAATCAGGTAGAGGAGGATTAGCTTCCTTTATAAGTTGAGCTGGAAGAACTACTGGTTAACCACTCCTTGAAAAAAACAAAAACAAAACAAAACAAAAATCGGGTTGAAATCGTAGAAGTTCTTGCTTGCTCTTATTGTAACAAAAAGTCTTATTCTAATTCATTCATCAATTTACATCTCAATCATTTTATTTAAAACATGGCTAAAATCAAACATAAAGAGTAAACAATCAAATTAGTATATGAAGTTGGCCACCAATTTCGAATTCACCCCTAATGTTTTGAAATCTCTTCTTGATGGGAGGAGAGCCCAAAGCCTAGAGAGATCTAAATCAATGAATTAAGCAAGAAATCACAATAACAAGCCGGACGTCACATCTTCGCCCAAAATCTCAAGACAACGAGTCTATAGTCCTCTATATTATATTGTCACTTAATTTATTCTTAATCAATGTAGAACTTCAACAATCACCGCTCACATATGAAATTCCAACACTCCTAAGATCCTTGAAATTGACAAAAATTTGTTAAGCTAGTCCATCGACATCAATCAATTTGCCAACTTTGACTAATGTCAAGACCTCAAGAGAGGTTTTAAAACTTCACTGACGAATTTAAAGTTGGTTGACAATATCATAGACTTATTTGATAAATTACTCTAAAAAGAAATGAACCACAAAACTAAGTGTCTAATATAGAGTTGAAAAGAGCAAAACTTTCCAATTCTCTTACTCTCAAAGCACACAAGAATTTCTCTTAAAATTGAATAAGGTGGTAATGCAGAAGGGAGGGATGATCGTAGGGCGTATATATTTATGTACTAATATGCGTACCTCATCATACATGCCTTGCATGAAGATCTGAAGTTGGGCTTTGAGAAGAGTCACGACCATTTGCATCAGAAAGGGAGAGAATGGAAGTGTGTGTAGTAGTGAGCGGAGAGGGTTTTGATGTGAGTATTGTTAGTGTTAAGTGTTGTTGTTAACTTAGATGAGGCCATGTTGTTGTTGTTGTTGTTGTTGAGTGTTGGGGGTGTTGAGTGGAATGGGGCTTGGCTTGGTGGAGTAACGGCGGAGGGAGAAGTGCTTTCGGAGTGACTTCTTTTCTGAAGCTCTTACGTTACTCGCCACTTGTTGATACGATACTACATTCATTGTGCCATATGACACCATTTTCAAAAATTTTTTCAGCATTATTTTGATTATTTTATTTTTAAATGGGTAAGAGTTTTCTTTGACTTTGGTATCAACTTTATTTCTGCATTTAATGCTTTATTTGAATAGAGGGAGAAAATAAAAGAAAAACATAAGAATAAAATGAAGAGAAAAAGAGAAGAAAAAATACTTTATTTCTTATATATTTGGATAGAGATAAAAAAAAAAAGGAACAGAATAGGAATATGTAAATAAATAATTAAATTATTAGAAAATGACATATATTCTTATTATATATTTATAAAGATGAAGGTTAAAATTAAGATAAAATGATATTTTATAATATTTTTCTTGCCGGACGTGTTTTCTTCTCAAACGTAAAAAGAAAATTTTGGTAGTAGGATTTACGAAGTTATATTCTTTTTGTTCTTTGCTTTTTTTCTTGCTAACCAAACAAAAATAGATAAATCCACCCATTTTCTATTAATTTATTTATTTTTCAACTTTGATTTTTCTATTGATCCAAACAGAGGGATAGCTGTGCTTGGAGTGAGTAGAGAAAAATTTATGAAAATTGTTTTCTTAATGTGAAAGGAAGATGCATAAATGATGTTGAAATTACTTTTACCATGATCAATTAAGATTAAATTATACTGATGTAACTTTAAGTAATTATTATACCATTAAATAATTTTTTATTGATGTAATTTTTTACAAAATTCACCATGGGATTAGAAATTTATATCATGTAGATCATTTTTATAAAATTTCAAGTTCATCTAAAATGATTTGATATATTTTATATACATCAAAATTAATGTAATTTATATGTTTGAAATATACATAAATAAGAGCTATTTGATTACATTTTTATTGATGTTCAATTTTTATAAAATTTAGCATAAATGATCTTTATGATAAATAATTATAATTTAATGATTAGATCAATAAAAAATATATTTTATAAAAATCTATAAATGATATAACTATAATTAAATTTATATCAATATAACTTGATCCTAACTCTACCTCACGTGTATGATGATTTCGGTCAAGTGCGGAAGGAAACAATCATTTATTTTGTTTTTGTTAGTTTCATAACCGTCACGTACTTTTTTGTACATTTGAAAATTTTCCATACTGCAGAACACTACTTAAAGCTGATAATTACTAATCATTATGCATATTTCTTCTTGTCGTTGCTCCTTCTCCAATCTTCCGGCCTTTTTATCAATAATGAGCCATAAAACAATACTAGTCATTAGAGAATATTTAGACTTCCATTCGGACTAAAGAATTAGCTCACATATGCTGAATTTTGAGTTCCAGATACTTCTTAGCGCATAATTATTAGTTTTGTCCTTATAATTGCTGTAGTAGTCGCTATTTTATCCTAATATGATCAATCATCCAAATTTTCAGATATATAACCATTAAAACTTAATTATCTTGCTTAACCTTAGTTTTTCTAAATTAAATCAAGAATAAAATAATTTATGTAAGTAAACTTATTTTATAAGTTAACTTTATTTCCACGAAAGCTATTATAACGAGAGAAATTATAATTTAACATTATGTTCCTTTGATAAAAATATAACCCAATAATATTCATCATTAAAACAAAAAACCTAATAGTAATATTAAGTGAATTGAAAGCTGTAGACATGCTTTATAAAATAGCATAACTCTTAACATGGAACTCTTTATTAGAGATGTAAGAAGATTGGGGCAAACCGATGAACCTGACAAATCCGAACCGAACCAAATCGATTAATAAATTGATTCGGTTTGGTTTAGGTCACCGGGTCAATCGAGTCCAATCTGATTGGAATTGATTAATATTTGGTTTAAGTATCAAATTAGGAGATTCAGAATCTGTAATCTGATCCAACCTGATCATATATATTCTTTTTTATATATAAAAAAAAAAAGCACACTAACACGCTACAGCTTCCTTAGTTACTTTTATGGACTTGTAATGCAAGTAGTATTATTTGATATATGAACTTGAGCTTGGATAATTTGTGTCTCTTTAATTATGTTAATAGATGTTAAAGTTGGGATTGTTATGTTAATGCTTTTTTATTATTTCTTATTGTATTTTTTGGCTAAAATTGAAAAAAAAAAATTAAACGGGTTATTGAATCATTTGAATCAATCCAACCTGAATTTGAATGGTTTGGTTGGTTCAGATTTGGTCAAAAAAAATTCATGAATCCAAACCAAATCAAACCAATTAAAATTAATCGGTTTAGATTTGTTTTCCCCCCAAACTTGATCCAAATTAGCCCATTTACACCCCTACTCTTTATGGATGAAAGAGAACTTACATTTCCAATCCACAATTATTTTGAAATCCTATCACTTGTAGGCAAAAAAGCACGCACACACCAATTTGATGGTGTGTCCGTCTGTCCGACATAAGTGGAAAACCAATGTGCATTGGACTTGTATGACATGTGTTTGACACACGGTCTTACATGTTCCATTTAAAAAATATTATCTTTTGACTCGGACACGCATCAGACATGATAGGACATAGCTCGGACATGCATCTAAACATGGATTGGACACGCGTCGGACACAATTGGACACAACTCAGATTCGGCTAGAAGAACTTACATTTCCAATCCACAATTATTTTGAAATCCTATCACTTGTAGGCAAAGAAGCACGCACACACCAATTTGATGGTGTGTCTGTGTGTCCGACATAATTGGAAAACCAATGTGCATTGGACCAGTACAACATGTGTTTGACACACGGTCTTACATGTTCCATTTAAAAAATATTATCTTTCGATTCGGACACGCATCAGACATGATAGGACACAGCTCGGACATGCATCCGAACATGGATTGGACACGCGTCGGACACAATTGGACACAACTCAGATTCGGCTAGAACACGACCTAGTACTTTTTTTCTAACTATTTGATAGACCGAAAAAGAATTCAAATGCCCAAAAATCCAAATTCATTTAAGAAATTATTTTTTGAGATATCAATAGAAATAATACCCCATATTTTTTAGATGGGGTATAAAAAAAAATATATAACATATATTAAGAATACTCTATTTTTTGAAAGTGGTTTAGAAAGCAACAAAAATTGGTAGTTTGATATCTAAAAATATTATAATATATTATAAATTATGATTTTTTCTTAAATTTTAATTTTATATATATGTCCATGTTCTATAATTTTATGAATCTAATGTGTCTCTGTGTCTATATCGTGTCAAGTGTCCGTGTCTATATCCGTATTTTCTAGCCTATAGGTAAGAACAAAGTGATAGGCTTGAGTGCCAAAAAAGCTATAAATGAATTGAATGGTTATTAATAATTTAATCATTATCTACAGGTATGCAAGCTGGAATAAATCAGGCATGGACGTCAATCAAATGTTGTAAGCATAGGCATTAACATTACAATTACATAAAATACACACAAAAGATGATTAGGGTCTAAAAAGATATTCTTAGAAAATAAAGGACTCACAAAGAACCAGAATATATAGTTGGTAAAGACATTTTTTTATTTAGGGTAAAGTTATATTCCTTATATTTTACAAATATTTCGATTTAATTTCAAAAGTTTTCTTTAGTTCTATATATTTACGCTCGTATCATTTTTAAAGTAGTTCAATCTTGCCCTTTTGATAGACAACATCCAAATTATAAATAGAAAATGATGATGTAGACATCAAATTTCAATGTTAATGATATCCAAATACCATCAATGGAGATTGTTACCTTCGATTCTTCGAGGGAGAGCTTCGAGTATAGATTTTAGTATAAGAATGGTTAATTAAGCGTTAGAGAGTCTTACATTAGAGAGGAAAATCTTTCATATCTTACAAAAATACGAGAGAAAATAATGTGATAGACAATGTTATCCTATTCAGATAAATAACAAATAACTTGAGCTCAACATAATCTTTTTTTCATTTATAATTTTGACATCATCTATTGAAAGGGCAAATTTTTGTTTTTTGGGTCAAGATTGAAAGAGCAAAATTGAAGTGTTTTAAAAATGTTAAGGTCATAGATAGATCAAAAAAAACTTTTGAGACTAAATCAAAACTTTCGTAAAAGGAGACGAAAAATTTTACCTTGTTTTTTCAATAATTAATGCTTGCATATCTGCCTAGATAGAAAGACAATTAAAAAGTTAATGATTTTGTGATGTGCTCCAAATTCCAGATGAAGCATGATGATTTTCAAATGAAGCATGTAACATTAACGGTGGCAAAGCGAGCCGGCCCACCCCAATCAGCCAAAAGTGGCGCGGGGTGTGGCGAATCGAATTAGGAAGGCGGGTTCAATATTCTAACCCGCCTCGTTTAAGGGCGGGTTGGCAAGTTGGCGAGTTAGCCCGCCAAGAAAATAAAAAATATAAATCAATTTATTTTAAATTTTTAATGAGTTAAATTATTTTAAAAATTAGAAAAATATATTGAATGAAAAAATATACTTAAATAAAATAGAACAAATTAATTAAACTACATAATTTGTATCCAAATTTAACTCAAATATAAATATAATAAACTAATTAGGATATATAAATAAGTTTATAAATAATAATTAACTATAAATTTATAACATAAAGTCTATAGTATAAAGTTCACAAATTAACAAAAGTATAATAACAACATAATTTGTAATAAAAGCCTAAAAATTTTTTTAAAAAAATACCCTTGCACCTAAAAAAAAAAGATAGAGACAAGCTTGGCTCATAATCCAATCCACATTCGCCAAAGCCATGGGTTAGGCAGGGCGAAAATTTTTGGCGGGCTAAATATGTCAACCTAGCCCATTATTTTTGGCAGATTTGGCAGGCTAACCCGGCGAGTTGAGCCTGTTTTGCCATCTTTATATAACATTCTCTTTTTTATAAAATGCTTTGTATAGAATAGCTTTGATTCTTTTAAATAATTTAGATATTTTATTGATTTAGTTTTAATAATAATTCATAAAATAGTTAAGTATTTTACTGGATTCTATTTATAACAATAATAATTAATAATAGAGAAAAAAACAAAAACAAAAGAGGGATCATGAAAGACATGAAGTCACAAGTCCTGGGAAAAACAATGATGATGATAAAGAAAGACTGACTTGAAGCCAAGTCTCCGAAGAAAAAAATGGTATTGCCTAACCATTACATTTGAACAAAGAAACTTATTAACTCAGTTATAATTAATTCTTAGTTGACAATGTTTTGAAATAAGGGGAATTGCAGGTGACTTGAATGAAAAACTATAATAAAGAGTAACAAAAGTCAAGAAAACTACATGACTTTTGTAACATGAGGGACTTGCCAAAATGCTATAAAAAGAGGTAAGAGGTGAGGTGAAGAAAATCCAAAGAGCAAGATTTTGAGAGACTCTGAGCACGTATGTAGCAAGAAAGATAAGAGATAAGAGAGAGAGAGAGAGAGAGAGAGAGAGAGAGAGTAAGAGGAAGGATATGTAGAAAAAATAAGCTAAGTTTTTACTCATTATCTATAGAGATTGTTGAGGTAGAAAATGAAATTATTTGTAAAATAAAACCATGGCTATATTTATTTGTTTATTCTTATTAAGTTATTATTAATTTTATTTATTTCTCCTTTATATTAAAGTTATTCATTATTATTTATTATTATAATTTATTTATTATTCCCTTATATTTATGTTACTTATTATTTATTGCAAGTTAATTTATTTATATTACATTTACATTAAATATGTTCATATTATTGTAATTTATTTTATTTATTGTTCCTTTATACTATTTAAAATTATTCTGAGTTGATTTTCTCTAATAACTACATGTAATTTATTTATGGGATTGATGTTAAAGAATAAATTTATTTAAATTATTCATTGTTATGTATGTTGAAAATTTGTTCACTATAGCAAACATGTGAATAAAAAAAAAAAAAAAGACATTTAAGACTTACAGTTAACTGTAAAGAAGGTATAGGGATAGATGTAAGATCTTTTTATATTACCTATCTTAATTAATGTGGCGTAATAATCTTGTTTTATTGTTGTGATGTTATGAGTAACACTAAAGAAAGGGAATTCCTAGGAGAAGATCTTCGATTATGTGTGAGACAAGCAGATCAAAAGAACGGTGAAATTAAAACAAAGATATTATAATATTGGCTTATTATATTGCATGTAAAGTTGCATCAAAATGATTTATTTTTGTTACCTATTATATTATGTCTTGATATATGATTGTATGAGATTCTGAATATGATATAGTATCTATGCGATTTTCTGTATTAAAACACAATTGGAACCCACTATAGTTCAAATATTTTAAAACTATTCATTTTTTACTAAAAATTTTTATTTTTATTTTTATTTTATTTCTGGTAGTTTTATATTAGTAAAAAACACCCAAAAGAAAGTTAGTCTCTTGCAGTTGCTAGGAATATACAAAGTTGTATTTAAATAAATTATAATTTTGTTAAATAGCATAGAAATACTTAATCTATGGCCAGTATCACTTTTATATATTTGTGGATATTAATATTCAATCTTGAACCTCCTATATAATTTATGCTATTAGGTTTAAAATAAACGAGTGTTACAAAGCAAGAGGTGAGTGCAATTTCAAGATAATGCAATGAGGAAGAGGAAGGCTTCAATGGATCATTGATATAGGTATCAGTACATTAGTCTTGCAAAAAGTATTATTATTTATTACCACATAAATCTTTGAAATACCCAAAATAGTTAAACAACTCGTTCTTTTGTGCCCTTTTATGTCAATGTTTTAGTCATTCAAAAGGTTTAAGATGGTGACATTTTAGATGTTCTTATGTGGTGATAATGATGTTTTGATAACTAATATAGTGTCCACATACTATTCTAGATGGCGTTCAATAGCCCAAGTTTGAAGTTAATATGTCACATTAGTATTTCTGAGTATAGTTTGAAATGTTGGCAAACTGACAAATAAACATGGTGACATTTTTATATTTTTGAGGGACTAATATAATCACAACGATTTTTGGAGGACCAATATGATAATTCTTGCATCTATTGATGACCAAATTTGGGCTTATTCTCTTTTTTAGTAGATCAATTTGGTGTTTTGTCTTTGATCAAAAATCATTAAGTTTTCTTGTCAAAGATTATCAAGTCTTGTTTTTGGTCGATGATCATTATTTTTTTTAATATTATTATTTAAGGTGATCATTAGGTATTTAAATTGGGGAGATATTTTTTTTTTTTTGGGATTAGGGTTGGGGGGGATGAGGATAGGATGCATTCATCCTATTGCAAGAATCGAACATTGAACCCACGTATTCATTAGGTGCAGTTAAACTACTAAAGCAAAGCATCATCTGCAACTCGGGAGAGATGAACACCTTATAGAAGAGAGCATAAGATCATTTCAGCACTAGCGATTTTTTTTTTTTTCAGGTTGGGGGACAAGGGGTCTCTAGCCTCTAGAAAATCAAACATGACTCCCTTCGCTTCCCGGATGTTATTCTTAAAGGTTTGCAAATCTTTCGTCTCACCCACAACCTCAACCTCCGATTCTGGTTTTTTCTTGCAAACTTTTTTCTTTCAAAAGGCTCTTTTGCCGACTTCGTGAGAATTTTTTTTTTTTTTACATTGTGATAGGCCATAATTGGGGTCAAAGTAAGTGGTTTTTCAATACGGCCTATTGTCACTGTTCCAATCCAATAATTGTAAAATGAAATCCAATCACTGCTGGACAAGTACAGCCCACATAAGTTGACCTCAAAAAAAATACAACCCGCATTTATACTGCTTAAACAAATTTCCGCAAGTTTTCTTTCTGCAGTTTTGGAAAGTTTTGTCGCAGGCTTGCGACAACCACTGCGGTCTGTCACTCTATTGCAAGGTTTAATTGATGAATCGGTTACACAACTCGTAGTTTTTGTAATTATAATAATTTTTTTTAGCGATTTGTAATATAATAATATTGGTTACATAAATATAAGTTTATTAAGTTTAAGGAATTATTTATAAAAATAATTTTATACACTAACAATAATTTCATATTATCGTTTAATAGAAATCAAATGAATTATTATTATTGTCTATTTCATTTGCATAAACGATAATTATGTAATCGTATAGAGTATTGATCAACATTGTGTACTAATTAACTCGGTCTTTTAGTTTTTTAAGATAACAAATTAATATACAGTGCTTAAAGTGAATTATAACTATTTTTAAGAACATGACAAGTGTTTAATAGTCACTATAATTAAAGAGTAATGAGTATTTACATTTTTCTTCTTTTTATGTTTATCTTTAAATTTTTAAATGAGTAGTATTAAAATGTAATTTATAGCTGTACATTATTTATACTTTTTCTGTAAGCATTATATTATTAATTAATAATGATATTTTTTTTAAAAAGGAGAATTAGATACCATAACGGGAAAGGTCTTTGTTATAGACTAATTAAGCGCAGGTTTGGTTTTCCTATGGGGGTTTCTAGAATTGATTATAGTATGTTTGGTTCTATTTTTATAGAATTAATTTTAAATAGAATTGATTTAGTTATAATTAATTTTGAGATAAAGTGATTTATGTTTGGTAGTTCTTCTAAAAGTAATTTTTACAGAAAATAAAAAATTTTCACTTATTTCATAATCAATTTTAGGGACAATAATTAATTTTCACCTCTTGAAATCAAATACCATAAAAAATTGACACAATTGATTTTGGCCTCATGAAATCAATTCTAGGAGGCCCAAAAGTGCAAAATTTTGCATTCTTACTCATAAAAAACTTCTGAGTGATTTCGTGTTGGATCAATTCTTCAAAATCAATTTTGCATGAAAGTGAAAAATTGTTGCTTCTAGATTTTTATTCTTTTAATTTTTATCAAAATCATTTCGTAGATCAAATTATCAAATATAAATCATTTTATCTTAAAATTAATTTTAACTAAATCAATTATAACAAAATTAATTTCATCCAAAATAAATTCTACAAATATAGAACTAAACACACTATAATAGTATAGATTTTTTGGTGAAAATGACTAATAGTATATATTTAACATATGCTTTTGCAACGGAGATTCCGTATTCTTTTTTAAAATAACCACTGTTGAAAAAAATGAGAAAAGAAACTCAGTTTCCAATAAATGTATTCTCCTAAAATTGACTATTATGTGATGTTCGTCAAAGTATATGATTAATTCGTTGAAGTATTTATTTTTTATCATCATATTTTTTATAAAGTGGTTTTTCATTAAATCTGTCAAAAAAAAAGAACAAAACACTCTTTAATTATTATTTTTTTTTATAATGCTCATTCATATGTAGGTATAAGAGATATATTTCCGTCAGTTGCCAAAGATGAAACCAACCGATGCCCCAACTGAGTTTGTGGCACGTGACGATTGAGTTTGTGAATGAAAAGTTTGCGTGATATCTGTAATACTATGAGATTGATCGCTTAAAAGCTAGCGTATGTATATAGCAGGTTTTGTATCATAGATATCTGAATATATCCAAAATACCAATAAATGTAAGATATCAATATACCAAACATCTGTTACATGTTATCAAATTCAACTACGAAAAACACTTGTAATATTAATCATGACACATATTGTTGACACCAAAAAATGATTATGGGCTAGCAAGTGATAAGGTGTTGGGCCTAGGAGGAAATTGGAATTGGGCCTGATAAGATATCAATCTTTATCAATCGAGACATGGTAAATAGGGCTAGGAAAGGAGCCTCGGCTGAAAGGAAAGATGGTTTGAAGAAAGTAGATAAGCCCAACGGCCAAAAAGGAAGGTAGTTGGAGATTGATGACAGAGTATTAATTATCACTATCAAGAGCATGGGTACATGGAAGTAAGCCGAATGCCATTGTGCCCATGATGTGAGAAAATGGCGAGATTTTAATAGGACTATAAAAAGCTCATGCAAATGACAAAAGAGGATCATTACTCAGATCACAACACACATCATGCTATTTTAATTATCAACTTTTATTTCAATTTACCTTTAGCTTTATGTTACTTCTTTAATTTCATTGTTCATCTCCAACACTTTGTATGAACTCATCAATTGATTAATAAAAGTTTCACTTTTTACTCAACTCTTTGTTGATCGATCTTGCTCAAAGGCTTGCTCTCATGAGCCGTTTGAGGAGTCCATTTACCAAGGAACAGAGTACTCTCCTTAGCGTAAATCGTCTGAGCATTGGTAATCTTTGAGATGTTACTTTTCAGATAAGTTTTTTCAAAGAGATTTAGCCATCACATCTTCACCTAACATAAAATTAGCACGCCCGGTGGGACCATCAGGATTATGTTAGCAAAAGTTTCCTATTCCCAGACTGGATCATACTTGGCATATGAAGTTAAGATCCAGGAAGGTAATCAACATG
This sequence comes from Pterocarpus santalinus, assembly GCA_031439595.1. Lineage (NCBI taxonomy): Eukaryota > Viridiplantae > Streptophyta > Magnoliopsida > Fabales > Fabaceae > Pterocarpus > Pterocarpus santalinus. The sequence goes on from CM062529.1 coordinate 26,242,613, forward strand.
AGTTTAACAAACCAAAATCCAAGTTCTACCCTAAGATAGAAAGTAGGGGGAGAATCAGCTACGCATGCGACAGCCTTGACTACACCCCAAGGGGTGACTTCAGAGTAGCCAAATATAGCTACTATCTCTTAGCCACCGAGGGATCCAAGCTCTACCCTAAGGCATAAAGTAAGGGGGTAATCAGCTACATATGCGGCAGCCTTGACTACACCCCAAGTGGTGATTTCAGAGTAGCCGAATATAGCTGCTACTCCTCAGCTGCCGAGAGCCTCGGCAACTTCTCTTGACGTGACTAACTCCATGCAGATTGGACGCGAGGAAAGGTAGCCGTTAGTAATGTCTACTTCCTTCATAAGGCATCAAATCAAAGCAGAGGTGAATGATCTGATGCAGGAAGTGTCAAAACAACTAGATGAGGTAGTGAAGCCTATGATACAAAATGAAATGCAGTTGTTTCAACAATAGCACAAGGAATTACCTCAAATCCATGGCCATTCAGCTAAGATTACTCATGGAAGTGCATCCGAAAATTTTAACGAAATGGCTTGCGCTAGGGGGAGCATTCAGGGCCTCAATTAGGCCAAGTGCAGTTGATTAGAAGACCCTCTAACATCCCTGAAAATATAGGACTCCCTCCAGGAAATGGGGTTATTGGAGTAACTCAAATAGTAACTAAGAACAACCTATATACACCAGCCCATTGTAACTGATTCAATGGATCAGAATAATTGGCCTTAAGCAGATATGCAATAGAATACCTATAACTCAGGGGCTAACACCTAGCCGATTATAGGACATGTTGCTCAATTGGCAAGGTCATTCCAGCCGATGGGTACACTAGCTCCTGTGTATGAGTCACAACCAGTTAATGCACCCCAGCAGCTGATGTACCCTCCACCATATATGCAACCACTACATGAAAGGCCTCAAGGAATCAAATAGGGGGTCAATCGGTAGGCCGCACCCATTCAGCCTCAGCCATGCGTTGAGCCAAGCGGAGCTATGCCTTAGTTGATTGATCCAAACATGATAGCTGAGGCTCTGAGGAGGCATTTCAGTGTACAACTAAGACCCTTAGTGAGGCCGGTTCATAGAAAAACATACCCAGATTAGGTAGATAGGGTCCAATTCCCAAGAGGTTTTAGAACCCTAGATTTTACAACATTTTCTAGAGAAGATGGCAAATCGACTATGGAACATGTCGGCCGATTTATAGCTCAATATGCTGAGGCTAGTCAAAATGATTTTCTAAGGTTACAATTGTTCCCTTTATTCTTAACTGAGGTAGCATTCACTTGGTACTCATCATTGCCCCCAAACTCTATACAAAGTTAGGTCGATATGGAATGACTATTCCATGACAAATTTTATAAGCCACAGCCAGAGGCTTCTGTGCTTGATTTGTTACGGACCAAACAACAGGCAAATGAGCTTGTGACAGAGTTTGTGGAAAGATTCAGAAAGGTTAAATGGAAATGCAGTGTACAATTACCAGATGCTGAATGTGACTCTACTACTATGAATAATATAAACTCTCAGCTGAGAGAAAAGCTCATTGTCTCCGAATATTGTGACCTGACTCAGCTCTAGTGGAAAGCAACCCAATTGAATAGTTCATAATAGAAAGAGAATAGAGAAGGTCTAATCGAGCGAGGCTTAGAGGTTCCCAGTTGGTGGCTATAGTCGACTGTGACTCATCTGATGAGGAAGGAAATAATGAAGAAGAGGCAGGATAAGAGGAAATTGTGATAGCTGAATTGTTGGGGACCAAGCCATACACTTATCCTGCTCTTACTCCTGCTAAAGGGAAAGAAAATGTCAAAACGGAGGAAAAGGAGCATTTCTGTTTGACATTGCAAAAGCAGATCAGATCTTTGACTTCTTAATCAAAGATAAACAGATCAATCTTCCAGAGGGCACAAGTTATCTCCAACGGATCACATTATACAAATAACTGTACAATTTTTCAGAATGTGATTCAAAAAGCCTTGAAAATAGGAAGGTTTAAACTTGCAGATAAAAAAGGGGTGGTATGACTATCGATACTAATCCATTTCCTCCAACCACTATCAATATGGTTTCCATATCTATAGAGAACAAACATACCAAGAAAAAAGTTTCATCTACTTAGCCTGTCCAACCTCTAAGTAGGTATGGAGACCAAAATTGGTGGTGATCAAGGAAAAGACCAGAGCCATGGGCTATGATGCATCAGGAAGGTTGAAAGAAAAGAATGGATGCCTAAGCTTCAGGGCAACTCAAATACTGCAGGGCAGTATGAACAATCTTAGCAGAGTGTATTCCAAAGAATACAGTTTCCTCAACAAAGGGATCAGCTGAGGAGAGGACAGTGTGAGCATCCTTGGCTAAATGTATTCCAAAGAATACAGTTTTGTTAACAGAGAGACCAGCTGAGGAGAGAAAGATATGAGCAAAGGCAGATCCCATAGATTTTAGATCATCCTATGCCTAGAGATCCCAAGCGAGCAGTTGAGGTAAATTATAGCGAAGGAAGGTCTACGCTGAGAATCATGGTGAGAAGTGATGAATCGACTAAGGAGGCAAGGATGATTAAGCCAAAAGTTGAGTCTAATAAAGGAGAATGGTTCGTGAATAAGTATAGCAAAGGAAAGCAAGTAGATCCATAAACTGTTCAACTGATAAGGACTCAGAAAAAGAGGATGTAGAGAAGAAGGGACATCCGAAGAATGAAAAACACAGCAGCTTTATTACATCCAGCTAAACATATGAAAATAGCAAACGTTGCTAGCCCAAAAGCAAAAATCATGTAGGAAATACAAGGACAAATTCAAGACTTGAATATTGTTCAAACGGCTGAGACATCAGCCGAGAGAATTCAAACTCCGAAAACAGAGTTATCAGAGAGTCTAATTGATTATATTCCTAATGATGATGACTTGCTCAGTCTGATTGATGATCTACAAGAGGATGTAAATTTGGCTGCTACCATAGGGGTTCTACCTGGTCAGTTTGCTGTAAGAAAGAATCAATTGATATAGATAGATGGTGACATCTTAGCTGAATAGGCTGCATGGGGCCATTTTAGTTGATGAAATAGACACAACAGAAAATCAGCAAGAAGTAAAAGAAGAAAAGGATAACACAGAAAGAGTCATTAAGTTCGAAAAGCCTCAGTTGGCAAGGCATTTAAAACCACTTTACATAAGGGCTCATGTTGATGGAAGGCCTATCGGCCGATTGTTGATTGATGGGGGTGCCATCATGAATGTTATGCCAGTAGGAATGCTAAAGAAACTGGGTAAGTCTTAGAAGGATCTCAAAGAAACTAACATGAAGATGACAAACTTTACAGGGGAGAGCACCGATGTTTTAGGATTTTACATTGTTGAATTAACTGGGGGAACCAAAACATCCACCATAGTATTTTTTGTTGTGGATGCTAAGCCAGGATACTCTTTGTTATTAGGAAGAGATTGGATTCATGCAAATATGTGTGTTCTATTTACCTTACATTAGCAACTGATGTTTTGGAATGAGGGCAAGGTAGAAGTGGTGCCAGCGAACCGAAAACAGTTCTCAGCCGGTGTTGAGTTAGCAGAGGCAATGTATTACATCCCTGAATTCCAGCTGACAACATGACCTTCGGGAGTCACCTAGGATGCTATTCAGGCTGTAAATTTCACCAATCAAGGTTTCAATGTGGAAATACATGGTGAATATTCTGAAAGTCTCCTGAGTGATATGCCGAATAATGATGACTTATCGGGTGAATTGCAGGATGAATCAACTGCTATAGCTACAGTAAGGATTAGTCTTATGGAGTTTGCCGATCAAGATGGCAGTTTTTGGTACTTGGAGGGAGATGTAATGGTAGAAGCCAAGTGCGAAGCTTTGGTGCCAACAACACCAAGAGAGATAAAGTTCAAGAAATGGAGTAAAGCTAGACACCTCAGGCCTCTCTACATTTTAGCTCGTATAAACAAGAAGCCTATTAGCAAATTCTTGGTTGATGAAGGAGCTGTGTTTAATGTGATGCCTTACAGTACAGTTGAAAAGCTTGGGAAAAGTCATAAAGACCTTAGGAAGACTAATATTGCTATATCCAACTTTACTAGGGAAAGTACTCTGGCATTAGGTGTCCTTATTGCCGAGCTCACAGTAGGGTCCAGGACCACTAACACACTATTTTGCTAAGAAGAGAGTGGATTTATACTAGCCAATGTGTGCCTTCCACACTCCACTAGTAGCTTCAATTTTGGAATGGAGACCAGGTTGAAGTAGTAAATGCAGACCTATTCCCTTTCACAGCAAATGTAAGGATACAAGATGCCATGCTCTATTCTTCAAAGATTGAGCTTATTTCTTGGCCTGAAGATATTTCAATAAACTCCATCAAATCTTTTGATCTGTCATTGGATTGGTTTGAGATTATAGTAAAGGCCAAGACATGACCTAAACCAGAATCCTTCAATGGACAGTCATGAAACAGTAGCAAAGGATGTCCTGCAACGGCTAGCATTGTACTCAGCCAAAGCAAGACTTGAAGAGTTTTTGTTTCAGCAGGAACTGGCTGAGAAAGATGATGACATGATGGAAAAGAGAGAAGATCAAGTAGCAGATGTGTTTGTATCCCCCTATCAAGAGAGAAATTCCAAGCTTTGAGGCCCAAGACCCCTTAATCGAAGTTAACCTTGGGACTCTCAATAAACTGAGGATGACTAAGATTAGTGGCTTACTTAGTTAAGGTGGGCGAGATCAACTAATTCAGCTGATAACCAAGTATAAAGATTATTTTGCATGGGATTACCATGAAATGCCTAGATTGTCTAGGGAATTAGTTGAGCACTGTTTGCCTATCAAAGAAGGTTTTAGGTCGTTCAAGCAACCATCCAAAAGATTCAATCTAGAGTTGATGCCAAAGATAAAGTAGGAAATAGAGATTATTGAAACCAGCTTTTATTAGGATTGCTAGATATGTACAATTGCTTTCAAATATTATTCCTGTAATAAAGAAGAATGGCCAAGTTAGGATTTGTATATATTTTCGTAATTTAAATTTAGCTACCCTTAAGGATGAATATGTTATGCCTATTGTGGACATGTTAGTTGATGTCGTAGCAAATAATGGAATTTTATCCTTTATGTATGGTTATTCTTGGTATAATCAAATCCATTTAACTGAGAAAGATGTGCATAAAACTACATATCGTTGCCTAGGGGCCATTGGCATTTTTGAGTGGGTGGTTATGCCATTTGGTCTCAAGAATGCCAGGGCTACCTATCAAAGGGCAATGAATCTGATATTTCATGATCTGATTGGACAATATATGGAGGTTTATATCGATGACATAGTTGTAAAGTTAGCTGATTTCCAAAACCATTTGGCTAACTTAGAACAAGCATTTCTCAGAAGGAGAAAGCATTTGCTTAAGATGAATCCTGCCAAATGTGTGTTTGGGGTCTCGGTTGGAAACTTCCTTCGATTCTTAGTCCATTAAAAGGGAATTAAGGTGGATAAGAATAAGATGAAAGCTGTATTAGAAGCTAGGCCTCCAATGAATAAGAAGGAATTGCAAAGCTTAATAGGTAAAATAAACTTCATGAAGAGATTTATTGCTAACTCAGCTGGCAAGATGAACGCATTTTCACCTTTGTTACGGCTTAAGCAGGACGAAGAATTCATTTGGAATAGTAAATAGCAAAATGCTTTTGAACAAATAAAAAATTGCTTAGCAACACCTCCAGTACAAGCATCATCAGAGTTTGGAAGGCCTCTCAAGTTATATATATCAGTCGCTGAGGACTCCATTGAAAGCTTGTTAGCTCAAGATTTAGAGGATGGAACCGAGTTGGCTATTTACTATTTGAGTAGGCTGCTAAATGGTGCTGAAACGAGGTACACTCCAATAGAAAAATTGTGTTTATCACTATTCCATGAATGTACAAAATTAGAGTATTATCTATTGCCTAGAGAGGTATTGGTAGTTTGCAAGATAGATATAGTGAAATATTTACTAAATCAGTCGGTCATTCAAGGGAGGTTAATGAAATGGGCCATTAAGTTGAATGCATTTGCTCTAAAATATGTGCCGTTAAAGGCCATGAAAGGACAAGTGTTGGCCAATTTTTTAGCATAACATCCTTGTATAGAAGTATAGAACCCATTAGCCGAGCATCAAGGTTATGTGTAGATTAAACCATGGAGTCTGGCTTTTGATGGTTCAAAACATCAAAAGGGAGTTGGTGCTGGAGTAATAATTACTAGCCCTAAAGGAGTAGATAAAAAGTTTATGTATCGGCTAAATGGACAATGTTCTAATAATCAAGCAGAATATGAAGCTCTCATAATCGGGTTAAAATTGCTCAAGTCATTGGATGTGAAGGCTGTGCAGATTATGGGAGATTCATAATTAGTGGTCAACCAATTGTTAGGAGAGTATAGGTGCAACAGTCCAATGTTGAAGGGATATTTAGAAGAAGCCCAAACCTTATTGGAATATTTTGCCGATATCATAATATCACACGTTCCCAAGATGTCAATGAAATAACAAATGACTTGGCATAGCATGCCTTTGGATATAAGTTCATCATACCAAATATCAATACTGTGGAAGATGGATAAGCATTGGTAATTGACCATCAGCTAAGGGCATCAGCTAATTGGAGACAAGAGTTGATCCAATATTTGGCTAACCCATCAGCTCAGGTGGATTACAAATTTAAATAGAAAGCATTAAAATATGTATTGATTGATGGTTCAGAAGTCAAGAAAGGTTATTGCTTACATGCCTAACCAAAGATGAAGCTTTGAAAGTAATGGGAGAAGTCCATGAAGGCATGTGTAGAGCCCACAAATTTGGCTCTAATATGAAATGGCTAATATGCTGATATTAGTATTATTGGCCAACTATTACAGTCGATTGCTTTGCCGATGCTAAAAGTTGTGAATCCTGTCAGCTTTATGGACCCATACAGAGGGTGCCAGCTGAGGAATTGTATGCCATTGTCAAGCCTTGGCCATTTAGGAGTTAGGCAATGGACCTCATTAGCAAGATATATCCCCCATCTTCCAAAAGGCACACTTTCATCATGTTGCCATGGATTACTCCACAAAGTGTGTGAAGGCTCAGCCGATGACAAGGGTATCACAAGCTAATATGATAAGATTTATTTAGAGGCAAATTATATATCGGTTTGGCATTCCATAAACCATAACGGCTAACCAAGGCACCATGTTTACAAGGGATAAGGTGAAAGCATTTATGCAAGAGTATGGAGTTAAGCTCATTCATTCATCACCTTATTATGCACAAGCCAATAGATAGACCGAGGCAACTAATAAGGTCTTAATTGACATGATTAAAAAAACCATTGAAGATTGGCTGAGAAAGTGGCACGAAGCATTATCTACAGTTCTTTGGGCTTATAGAAATGCAAAAAATAAGGCCACAGGTTTGACTTCCATTAGACTGACCTTTGGCCAAGATGCAGTGTTGCCTATGCAGATAAATGTCAAATCACTAAGGGTGGCAAAACAAGTTGGATTGCAGCTTGAAGAGTACTCTCAGGCCATGTTTCAAGAATTGAAATCAGTTGATGATGACAGTATCATGGCTTTAGAGAACATTAAGGTGAATAAAGAAAAGGTTGCAAAGTCCTATAATAAGAAGTGAAGAGGAAACAATTTGCCGATGGAGATATTGTATGGAAGGTGATACTACCTATTGGAGCTAAAGATCCTAGATTCAGCAAATGGTCTCTAAATTGGGAAGATCCTTATATTATTAGCCAAGCTATATATGGGGGAGTATATAGATTGGTTAGTATGGAAGGCAAAGAATTAACTAAAAGTGTCAATGGAAAATTTTTGAAGAAATATTATCCATCTATTTGGGAAACATTCAAATTGATTAAAGTGATTAAAGAAATAGCCACAAGAAGTCTATTTAGCTCCAAATTCTAATTACAAGAAGCAAAAAACCAATATCCTATCCTAACTTTTAGATCGGGCAGGAACTGCATCGACAGGGTTGCCTTCTGCATCAGTTAAGTTGGCTTGCTCCCCTACTTTAGCCAATTGAGCCATGGTAGATTTGGCAACTGCTTCTACAGATAACTCTTCCTCCAAGAGAGTTGTTAATGCATTTCCCACTGCAAGTAAGATGTTGTCCTATGAGTCTTCTGGTCTGAGTTATGGGATTAGAAGCGCAAATACCTCACCCACATGAGGAATAATAGCTGAACTAGAAGTTGGAGTTGTTCCTGTTAAATGCCAGTGAGTTAAAGAGGCTAAATTATGAAGAGTATACAAATAGGTGAGTAAGATAGTGGATATAACTACCTAGAGGAGGAGGTAGTCGAGCTGCTTGGAATTATGATACAGAGACATCTAAGAAGCCTCAGTCTTAGCTAGGCCCTTGTTGCCCTTCTCCACTGCATGCTCCAGAGGCTTTTACTTCTCGGTAAGGAGGACGATCTTGCTATCCAATGCCTTAGCTTGAGTATAAAACTGAAGCCTCTGAGCATCTTCAGTTTGATCTAGGCATTCACTATAGCTAGCTTAGGCTCCAAGACCCCCAGTTTAGCCTGTAGCTTGCCTATTTCTTCATGAATTGACCCAATACGATCAATCAACTGAATCTGCCAAGTTAGATGCTGGTCTCGGCTAGACTTCACTCCTTAGTATTGAGCCAAAAAGGAATTTTTCTGAGCCTTGAGCGATGCTAATTCCTCCAAATCTCTAAGGCTATCATCTTAGCAGGTCTTGAATTTGTAATAATTTGACATAGTATCTAAAAAAGTTAGAGCAATGTTAGCATATACCTGACGAAGTGAATCAGGTATATCAGCTTGTTGAGACTCAGACACCTTCAATAGAGATCACTTCAGTTTGGCTGAGACCACAGAATCTAGAGGAAAAGGCTTTTGCAGTTCTTCTTCAATGATCTCCAGATGCTGATGCACAGGTGATAAGGAAGTGCTTGGAGGCTTAGTAATTAGAGCAATGAAATATTCCTCTAATTCCTCATCGAGAATCAAGGTAGGGGAAGAAGGAGGAGTAGGACATTGTTGAGGTAACCAGTTGGCCTCATTTGAGAATGGATGAGTCTTGGTTGTAGGACTTCTGGGCTGAGTAACATGATAATCATTAGGTGAATTTACATCAGTTGAGGAAATTGTTGTAGTAATAAGATATGGCTGGACAGTAGGATCAGCTGCAGCTAGTTCATTTGGCTCAGTAAATAGGGGTTGATCTTATACGCCAGCTGAAGAAGGAGCTAATAGAGATTGAGACCGAGGAATACTTGAAGGCCACCTTTTTAAAGGGCATTCTTCTTCTTCTTCCTCATCTTCAGAATAGTGTGTAACAACTTTCCTCTTCGGAGCTTTAGACTTAGAAGCTGGGGGTGGAGGAGAATTTAGTTTAGCCATTTTCTTGGTCCTTTGTTCCTTCTGCAAAATGGAGATATAATTCAGATAAGATAAGAAAGTTTAATAGAAACATTAAGGCAAGTTAATTACTCTGAAAGGAGAAGTATCTTGTAGATAGGCTGTAGATGGAGCTACAACCCCTAAGGGAGTAGCCGAGACAATATTTCTCGTGCTCTTCCAAACTGGAACTCTTTGCTTCAGCTGAGTAGGGACAAGTGTCTCTACATTCACAATTTGAGATCCTGCATTATGAGTACTACAGGGTTAAACGAAGGAACAATGGATCAATTGAGAAGAGGTAGGGACTAGGATAGTTACCTTGAACAGATTTGGATGTACCAGCCTATGAAGGTGCAACAGTAGAAATCAGCTGAGAAGGTTTATGTTGGCTGCCACTTATCAGCTTGGACAAATACTTATCTAGCTGAAGAGGGAAGGCTCGGCTAAAAACAGAGACCTACCAATCTAAGTAAGCTGAGATCGTGCTAGGATTGATCATGAAAGGCTTAAATTGAAACTGCACTAATTCATTGTTATTAGTAGTCACCAACTGCTTCAGCTCAAGAGGAAGGAGTGAAGATCGATCATGTATGTGGGCCATAGATTGGTAAGGAGCAGGAATGCCTTGTATCAGGCCAAATTGTTGGGCAAAACAATTCAGATTGTACAGGTTGATTGATAGTTTGTTAAAGCGAGCATTTGGGCGAACTCCGTTCAACAAATCCCTGCCTGATAATGCACTACTTCAATAAGAAGCAACTTCAGCAAGTTCTTCATCCGAGGCAGTGAGCATATCTATCTAAAACTAGTTCAGCCCGTAAGAATCATGAATAAAAGGACAGATTTCCAGATACACCCTAGGTTGCATGTTGAATAGTCGGTTTTACTTTTCCTGATGCTCCCACTGACTTATTCCCATTAAATTTGTTTAGGGGCTGACTCAAGTAACATGGAATTATTATTATGTCTTCAATCTTAAAGTCATGAATGCATATGCTAAAAGAATTATATCCATGATGCATACTTGTACATTAATTATCAAACATTTTTGCATGTAGAATATTTATAATTGTATCATAAATTTCTCATGACATAAGCACTCGTAATTTCATAAACTTTTTGCTGAAAATTCGGTAGCATAACAGATTAAGTCCGCTTCTCCATGAATAGTGCCAACTCACACAAATATTCAGTCGCAATAATAAGGTTAACACCATATATCCATCATTCAACACTTGATTTGCTATGCATCTAAGCTCAAATTGAAACTTACAGTAAGGTGACTAAATGCTCAATGGGCAATTTTGACTAAGGTGTCTAGATATGCCCAGTTTTATATTTTGTGCTATAAATTCTACTTAAGTTATTAAATTCTAAATTTTTACTATGTTGAAGCATTATTTATGTAGTTTCTAACATCTTTAGTCCCATTAAATTTGACAAATACAACTCAAGTTATTAGAGATATACCTAGGCCCATCTTATACCAGGCATATTTAAACATTGAAAAATAAAAATTTACTAAAAATGGAAAATTAGCTACTATACAAACCTATACAATTTTAAAGCTAACTGAACTAATTTTCATTTCCAATAGGTTCCATCCCTTTTGAATAAGTAGAACTCAAGTTATGAGCTCTTGAAGTTGGCTAACTTGAACTGCCTTATTCTAGCCCGATTAGAGCTTGGGGAAACTTTCATAAATGACTGAGAACAACATAGATTGAATTTTTTTAAAAATTTTTATGGAATGTTACCCTATGTCTTAATTTTCTAACAAAATTGGTTTCACTTAATTTCAAGGAGTATAGGGCGAGTTATGCCTTACACATGACACTCTTGTCGGATAGAGGGTAAAAACCTAGGGCAAATTTCAAAAAATCATATCTCACTCAATACTAATCCAATGGTCTTATAATTTATATGGTTAGAAAGCTCTAGATGTTCAGTTTCAATAAATATAGGTTTATCTAATTTTGGTGGTGTATTCCGAAAGTATGGACACTGTGGGGTTTCCTTGTCTAGTCCATCCTATTTGCTTCCTGTTTGATTCTTTCATTAGTTAATCATTCAAAACTCAATTTATACCTAAGAATCCAATGATACATTCATATAAACTCATTATAATATCAAATACATGCATGTAGATAGATTTTCCAACAGTCACAATCCACAAGAAAATCAAATAAGGAGGTTAAATCCAACCTTTAGCTTGATTATATAGATTGTCTAAGTAAGGGTTTTTGATGGAGGAGATCCTGGAGCTTGAAGATAGAATGAAATGGAGAGAATGTAAAAGAAAAGAATGGAGAAAAGGCTGCTGCTTTCTAGGGCAAAAATGAAAGACATGGAGGGGAGAAATTAGAGCTTCATAAATGTGGGTAGTTGGCTCTTTGAGCTCATATTGGCTCTTCGTGTGTATGGCTTATAAGTGTGCCAACTCTCCCCATTTTGTTGTGGCCGAATGCACTACTTATGAGGGGTGAAGTGGCTAAATTTTTGGCCACTTGTTTTAGGGTTTTCAAGGTGTAATTCTATTGATTCGGCTTTGGTGGTTTAAAATGCCGAATCTTTACCGAATTCCTTTTAAATTGGAAAAGTAGTTTTGAAGAATTTTGTAAGGTTCTCAATGTTTCTATTCTAATTGCCTTCAATTCTAATCTCCCTAATTAATACCTAATTGGCTCTAGATAAATATGTAATTGATTTCTAATTAATCTTGCTTATTCGATAAAACCAAATAGATTGATTAACAATGTTAAAAATTTTCAAACGTTATAATGAGGGCTTTAAGACTAGCCCCAAATGCTAACTGCTTAACAATGGCGCCAAAATGTACAGTTATCAAAAGTCACAGTTACATCCATAAGCACTAGCATACACAACCCAGGCACATCACCACATATCAAAAGGGCATGTACAAGAAAAAACTATCAGAGTCCACTACATGAAACTAATCGACGCGAATGGAATACATTATTAAAGATGACAGCAACTCTAGTATCCTCTTGATGCACCTTTGGAATGGCTTGGTCCTCTGAGGTATGGTTGGTATTACAACTATATGAGGTGAGCTCTCCTTTGAGGGATTGGTCTCCATGGTAGATAGAGAAGTAGCAGGTGCAGGGAAATGTATCAGATAATGTTAGGTTTAGAGCGATGTCATCATATAGGTACTAAAGGTCGAAATGACTACTAAGGATAGAAATAGAAAAAGGATGTCTAAAGAAAATATAAACACAAATGCCAGCCCAGGCCATCAGCAAGAGAGTACTTAAGGCTGAGTCATAGTGCCATTCCCAACTAGGCAGCTCCATGAATATTACCACGAATGTCGTCGATGCCTAAGGATGACATGGGAACACCTAGAGTGACAAATATAAATTTCTTAGTAGGTAGCTCTAAGTTAACATAAACTAGTGTCATTGACATAACATCCCTAATTTTGTCTAAGTTAATTAGCTCAGTGATCTTGGCTAATTAGAGAGATTAACGATTAACTGAGGACTAATCAGCCAATTTCGATGAGCAAAAGCTTTGTAAATTGAGTCAAGTTAATAATTGAATTATAATGCACTAAACGTTTTAATTAAAATCTAATTATTCGAACCTTATTAATTTGTAACTTAGAAATATAGTTAAGCTAATCCAATCTTAGTAATTAAGTACAAGGCAATTGTTCTACTTCAATTAATTGAGATAGATTAATTCTTACACCCTAATTACATAATTTGTAAGATCAATTCTTTTAGAGAAAAAACGTGTTAAAAGTGTAATAAATCGAAATTGACTAATGAGCAATTAAACTAATTAAATTAATTAACAACTTAGGTAATTCTAATAGCTTTGAAAATTTAAAAATTTCTCCTAATGGTTGCATAGAAATTTCAGCCAAGGACAAGAGCAATCCAACCATCCATTGCTTCCTAATCTTGCACCCTTAGATAAAGCCTATTGTAGCATTATTCTCTAACCAAACCTAAACTAAGGAAGAGCTAGTCTTCACTTAAGTCTTGTCACAAGAGTGGGTAGTCCTTGCTTGTGTCCACTTGAGAAAATAAAAAATGGTCCATAGCATATACCAAGACTTAAAGAAAACACAAACTCACCCTTTTACCCTAAGGTTTCTAGCTTTCTTACTTGAAAAAGAAGCTAAACTCACGTACTTCCTCTTACTTCTTAGAGAAGCAAAACCAATCAGCCCACTCCCCCATTTCTTGTGCCAAACCAGCCCCCATCACTCTTTCATTTGTGATTTCCATTCTTTCCCAAAGACACTATAGCCACTCCTTTTCCTCTCAACCTCTCTTTGTTTTTCCTATTTCCCTTCTTGTTCTTCTTACTTTTCCACCATAATCAACCTTATTTCCTATCACCACCCTCACAAATCCTTCAAGGACCACCTTCTTTGGTCTTTCGAGAAGCAAAGTAAACACATATTAGCCATATTCTCTCAAGTTCTAAGGAAGGAGGTCATCTCCAACCATTTTCACTCTTCAAACTTCCCAGAAATCTTTGTGGTAGTGACTCTGACCCCTCTTTCTTCTATGTTGTCAAGCTTTAGAACTCTTAAACTCTCCATACCTAGGTGGTTTTAGAATGCTCTAAAGGCCTCATGGCCATGCTCTTATTATAAGAAGTTGTTTGTGATTGTTGCTCTTCTCTTGGAAAATGACTTTGGTTGTGTATTTTGTTTTATATTGAACCCAACTTTTTAAAACTCAAAATATTGATTTTTCCTCAAGATCTCAAAGTATAAAAGTGGTTTAGAAGAGAAAAGTGGTCATATGAGGAAAAGACTTAATATTTTTGTAAGAAACTCATTGAAACCAAAACTGTTGAAGCTGGAATTCTGGTAGTCTACTTTATGCAACTAATAACTCATTCTATACAACTCTAAACGAAATGAAACTAATTTTAAATAAAAATAGACTCATAGAGCTTTTATACATATAAAATACATAAAATTCGGCCTCAAAACAGAGAGATATGAATTTTTCAAAATGTACTATCCCCAGATGTGTTTCTATTTGGGCAGTATGGAATAAAATCCTAATAACTCGAGCTATACAAAACATTTTTGAGTAGGACCAAGGTTTTTTGAAAGCTAAGACATAGAGGAACATTCCCTTAAAACAATTTTGTTAGATTCCTTCTGAGGAACTCCCAGTAAAGTTTAAAAATCACTGTACCAAAAATAAACTTAAAAGCTAAATAGTTAGATTAAAACATGCATATCTCAAGTTACAAAATGAATTTTTGAGTGGGGTTTATTTTATTTAAAAATAGACTCAGAGAAGTATAATCATACCAAAATTCATATCAAAAGACTAAAAGATGAAATTATGGCAAATTTCAAAATTTACTGCCCTACTATAAAGGTAAATCTAGTTATGGTTAAGTTTAAAGGTTAGAGGAATAAGCTTAAAGACATTAAGACCCTCACATTAAGATATTGGAAACCTTCATAATTCAACTTAAAAGCTCCAAAAAGAATAATAGATGAAATTGGCCCTATATATAATTAAAGAATTGACGTAAGAGGCGAATTCAATTAAAAGCTTGCACCAAGTTTACTAAGTTAAGCTCATAAGACTTTGTGTGTTATGTATGCCTCTATTTGCCACCATCATGATGATGACGATGATATAATAATGATGATGATGATTATGATAAGGATGATGTTGATGATATGATGGCGATATGATAATGAATGATGATGTATGAATATGATATGTTGATGATATGATGCTTAATGATATGTGATATTGGATTTTCTATTTGGCAAAGTTTTAGGAAGCTTCGGTTCAGCTGTTATGTTGTCGAAAATCTACAAAAAATTGTGGACTTAGAATAATTTTTCATTATAAGCCTTAATAAGAAGAGATAAACTAAGGGTATGATCCTTCAAAAGAGAAGGTGACCTGCATTAAGCTCTCCTCACCCACGACTCACATGAGGCATGACATCGACCCAGCTAGTGTGAGTATCGGGGATAGGACTTACATGAGGCATGGCTTGGCCCAGCTAGTGTAAGTATCGAAAAGTTATGGTGGCGACGGCCATAGTATGAGCTCATTACCACTTATGTTTAGTGGGTGAAAAGAAAAGGACTTAAGATAAAGTCAAGTTAAGAAAAGAAAAGGGACTTCAACCCAAAGCCTTGAAGGGAAGAAGTTAAAAGAAGCTTCTAGCATAACCATGCATGTTTTTTGTAATTATATTTGTTCCTATGCTTGTTATTATATAAATGACTAGAAGGTATGTTAAAATTGAATCTGCTCCGGATATTTATGTTTTCGAAAACCTAAGAATTGGATCTTATGGATGTTCACTATTTTAATTTATAAAACCGAAGTGGCTAGGATGATGACGATGACATTTCCATGTTTGGCTCGATTTCTACTGAGAAATCTTATTTCTTACCCTAGTTATTTTTCCTATCGTCACTAGATCTCGATAGCGTACCCTGTGGACTAGAGCATGGATCCGCCCCATCATGAGTGGACTTTCGATGAGGACGCTTGGGCCATCATGGTGACAACCACTATGGTGGTGCGCACCTACTTTTACCTTGGTCGTATACATGAGGATGTGGGGTTCGATGTTTCGCTTGCCCCAGCCGACATTCCTGCCACCTACCTTGGACAGTTGCTGGGTCTTTGGGATTTCCTGCCTAAGCCATTATCGGATATTGAGATGGAACCAATGTCTTCGGACCTGCTTACAGCCGAGCCGTTACCCCAGCCGATGATTTCGGTGATTGAGCTGAGCTCCACGGCCACCTCTAGGGTCGTAGCCACCTCGCGCCATCCCCTGAGCATCATCCGGATACTTCGGAGGAGGATCCTTCAGAGGAGTGGTCCTTAGCAGCCAGCTATGACCCGAAGTAGGCCGCCCGAGTCGCCGCATTTGTCAAATTAAGGCGATTCATAGGCACCCCCTTATCATACGCACGCCTCATGTCCCCTGAGGCGAGGAGCTAGGAAGAGCCACGTCTCTGGACTGCGACATCAATAGATCGAAGGGTACATTGTAGGAGATTGATCTTAGGGTTTGATATGGAGCCAAGGCACGTAGATTTTTGAGATTCCTACTTCCTCATGTATCTCTTTTGCTTTAAAGCTTACTGTATTAATTTGCATTCTGTATGTAATGATGACTTAATTATGAGTAACTTTATGTAATGATGGATAATATGAATCATATTTATATGGTATAGGAATTTGAGAATTTCTATGTATTAATGCATCTTGTATTGCTTTTATTCCACTTGTGATTCGGACTCTCATGCGTCAGGCTCGTTTATATCTATCTTCTCCCTCAAGACTTTACTTTCCAAAACGCTGCAAAGCGATGACGTATTTCAAAAAACAAAAATCTTACCGTATTTTCCACGTAACTTAATTTAAAAAGCAAAGTTTAGTTTTCCATACGCATAAGTAACAACTAATAAAATGCAATATCATAACTTAAGCGTAGCATGGGTTTGTGAGGGTGTTACACATTGCCTCAACCACTTTGGTTTCTTTCAATAACACATGAGAATACATTAGTGCTTTAATTTTAATAAGATTTTAAAGCATGCCTTTTCGAAGGGGATTCCTTTAATTCAAATACTTAATCCAAAAACCATATCATCTACACAATTTAAAATTAATGCATAATCGAAACAAAACATAATGTTAATGATGAATGAATGTAATAATTCTCATGATGCATGTCTTTATTCACTTTTCATCGTGTACTTTCTTAACTTTCTTGACTTTCTTAGCTTAGCATGTACTTTTAATTTTTACTACCCTTGAATAGACTATTACTAGGATATAAACTCATTCTATAACCGTCGTCACACATTATACCTATGTTAGAGTTAGAATTGACCTTAAGGGGATCTATGTGGGATCACCTTAACTACTAGAAGATCATATCCAAATGTCTTAATTATGGAATTGTGCACTAAATTTATACTTCATATATTCTTTAAGAATTTCATGATGTGGCACAATTCAAATATCATATGCAAAAATTATTATGATGCATATATAAAAAAATATCTAGTGAAAACTCGGTAGCATAACAGCTATATTGAGAGCATCCCAAAAATTGAAATTAGTCAAATAATTCAACCGACAGTCCAGTTATAATATAAGAATCAACCAAATTAGGAATAATAGAGATTCAACAACATCCTGTTGGTAAGCATGAATCATAACTAAATAAATAATCTTAATCAATAGGCTAGAATCATTTATAAAAATAGTTTAATAATAAGAACCAAACATAAGTCCTTAATAATACTCTAATAAGCCGAAATTCATATATCAAGGGAATTTCTTATTCTTGACCAAAACCAACATTCTAAAGATTTAAGAAAATCATCATATTATGTAGATTAAAGATGCAAAATAGTTTTAACAATTCTCACAAGGTCATGACTGAATTCCTCAGTTTTCAAGTAATATAAGCACTAGTAGAGTTCAATTTTCTTATCAACTTGATCCTTTCCAAAACCAATCACCTTGCGGAACTCAAAATCATTATTATGTCATGAAAAATAATGGCCTAAGATAGTTTTTACATACCCACTAAAGTCATGGCCTAAATTGTTCAATTTTGAGCCATATGAGGGCTATTTTGTATTCAAACTCATATCAAATTGTTCCTTAGCAAAACTAATCACTCATGGGCAATTTTATCATCAATATATCATCTAAAATATGAGGTTAAGGATCATATACAAAATACATATGTTTTTGAAGCTTTTCAAGACTGGTTAAAGTCCTTTTAATTGCGAACTTGTTCTTTGTTACAATTAATTATCCTAGGTCAGTTTAGCATCAACAATGTCACGACTTTCACCTAGATTTGACTGGTGCATAGGTAATCTTTATTCCCTAGCAAACCTAACCCATAAGATCTTATGGAAAGATGGATAGAGTTTCCTCTGAAACTATGACATTTCCTAAGAAATCAAAACCTGTCAAACATTCCTTCATAATTCAAAATATACTTGGTAAAGTTTAGTAGATATACATGCACAAAAGCTTTCATATAAAGTTTTACACCAAACAATTTAGTTTCCAAAAGGCTATGCAAGTCCAACTCACTATACATAATTGACAAGAAAGGCAAAGGACAAAATATAGTCTATACACATGTTAGGATCCTACCTGTGTTTCATGGAGCTCTATACAAAATATAAGCCATACATGGCTATATAAAGTTTCTCTAAGAAGAATAAACGGGCCCCTTTTTAAGTGGGCTTACCCAAAAGAAGACTGACAAGAGCCCTACGAGGAGGAGGAGTAGTACTCATCTCCATAGCTGAATCTAAAATAGAGAAGGGAAACTATGAAGTGAGTTATACCCAATGAGGAATAATATGTTTACAGTTAGCGTGAGACAAGTTTCACATTCAAAACATACTTAAGTCTATGT
The DNA here is from genome assembly GCA_031439595.1 of Pterocarpus santalinus. Lineage (NCBI taxonomy): Eukaryota > Viridiplantae > Streptophyta > Magnoliopsida > Fabales > Fabaceae > Pterocarpus > Pterocarpus santalinus. The sequence continues at coordinate 26,261,468 of CM062529.1, forward strand.
GTAAAGGTACAGGATATATTCTTACAATGTAAAAAAAAACAATATAATAGTTTAATAACATGACAAAGTTCAAAGGAGGATTCTATTCCAGAAGTAACTTCTTGACTGGTCAGCCCCGACAACCTGACCCCAGCAGTATCTATAATATCCTCCAAACATATGGATTATGCTCGAGTCATAGAATCATATCTAGATATTATCACGATTTCTATAGAAACTTTCAAATAAGAAAACATAACACATGGCTCGTATAATATCATACTTCATTACTTAATCAAGATTTACAATCCGAAGTGTTTGATAGATATATAATTTAAATTATAATTTAGATGAAAAACTTAACTAATATTATACACAGAACATATCTCATTCTGCATTCTTCATTTTGTTACTATCGGTAGTCCACTTTAGACACTCAAATTGGAATTCTAGGTATTGGGCTCAGGTCCACATTTCTTATTTCGTAGTAGTCTCAAAACTTTATTTCAAACTTGAAATCTAGTCTACGTACTAAAATGTCTATAGGGACATACAAACAGGTAGTGAGAATCTAAGATTCTTAGTAGGTACTCTTATTCCACTAAGCAAATAAATTGTCATCGGAAATAGTCTAGCTGCTTTTGTTTATTATGAAAACTTGGACAAATGCATAGAGGCATAAGTTCAATTTTAAATTTTAAAAAGATATTTTCTTAAAGCAGGTTACTATAGCAATCACTTAGTACCTTGTAGGGCAGGTGTATTAATAATAAGAGCATGAATTCTAACCACAAAAATAGACACTATGCAGTATAACAAGATTATGAAAAATGCATAAACAGATGCACATACTTGAATCATGCAAGTGCACTTGTCTTTCTTGTCTTTTTCTTTAACTTGCAACTTGAACATCCCTACTTGGTCCCCTGGAAGTCAATGGCCTCTTCTTAGGGTAATAGCCTACGTTTCAGGACCTAGTTCGCTCGTATATGTGATTATCGGGTTTACTTTCTCCGATTCTTATACCAACTTATTCCCTTAAATCTATTTAAGGGCATTGCCCAGGTAATCATCTTTGATGATCACCCTAACCCACCACTCGGTAGAGGCTCGATTTGTCTCTTTATAAGTTATTATCACCATTTTCATTCTTATACATGGTCATGCATGAGGATGCTATATGTACTTATGCACCTGCTTCATACATTTATGTCCCAATCTTTTCACATCTAGGCATTAGGTATCGTCATCCCTAATATGGTTTTTTTAGTCATGCAATAACATCTTTACTTTCAAAATATTTTTGCATGCATGATGCTTTCAGAGGTTACAAGCATATAGTGTAACATACTTAAGAATATCTATACAACATTATCATGAACATGTAGTTAGTGGTATATTAACCTTAAGGATTATCATGACATAATTCATAATGCTAGGTCTTGCTTAACATTTGTCTTACTTAATCCTTAGGTTATAATCTACTAGAAATCTACCTCTACATTGATATTTTTATATGAATCCATCTCTTGCCATCTGGCCCTCATATTTTATGAAGTCATTCCTTATCATGTCCTTTATTTACTCTCTTTATCTTATGAAATTTTCTTTGGAGTAACTCAAGATATATCCATTTAACTAAATATGTCTTGGCTTTGCAAGCATGAGTTTTGAGCTCCAGGTTTACTAATGGTCCCCTAGCTTCCAGGTTCTAAGTTTCAGAAAAATGGGTTACTAAATCCTCCTAGATTCTAAGTTTAAGATAAGAGCTTCCAAATCCTCCTAAGTTCCGAGTTCGATGAGAAGGTTCCTAGATCCTTCTAGGCTACGAGTTCCGACCTTATGGTAGAAGGTTCTGAGTTCCTGTTTCATTGGTTACCAAAGCTTTTAGGTTACGATCTTAAGAAATAGGGTTCCAAATTCTGATCTAGAGAGAGGGTTTACTTCTTCCCTCGTCCCTCGAGTTCCAGGTTCCATCATTACAACTTACCCAAAGACTCTAGGCTCGCTTTTCCCTAGTATCTCGATCTCCAAGCTCCTATCTCCCTAGCTATTTGAGGTTCTGATCTTAAGAGAAGGGATCTTTTCTTTTCCTAAGTCTTCGGGTTTCAAGTTGAAGGGAAAGTGTTTGCGTCTCCTTTGTCCTCCTAGTTTCATGTTCTAAGAATAAAAGAAAGGGGCTCATTCCTTCATTATTCCCCAAGTTCTGGGTTACAAGGTTAAGAGTGTAACATCCACCATTTTTTGCCTAATTATTCGATTTTATCGAATAATTGAGAATAATTAAAATTCAGTTAAATAATTATTTAGAATCAATTGATTAGCAATTACTTGAGTTTATATATGAGGGAATTAAGTTAGAAGTATAGGAGATTTCATAACATTTTATTGAAAACCAATTTACCGATTTAAAGGAAATCGATAAGATTACGGTATTTTAAACTATCGGAACCGAACCAATAGAATTTCAATTCTTTTACCCTACCTTGAGTGGCTGATAACTCAGCCACTTAACACCCAAATGTGGTGCCACTTTGGCCACAATTCATGGGGAGGCTTGGCTGAATTTTGGCCATACAAGTTCAACCAATCACAAGCCAAGGAAGCCACCTATTTATACTCCCTTAATCAGATTTTCCTCCCCTTTTTCTCTCATTCAGACTGCGCCACTTTCTTTCCTCTGCCCAGCTCTCTTCTTCTCTTCTTCACTCACATAACTCCAGCCAATCATCAAGCCTAATCAAGTTTTGTACATCTAAGCCCCAAAAATCAAGCAAAATCACATATAACAAAGGTAGAGGTTTAATTCTTGCATTAATTCTATGGCCTTGGCTGGCCGAGGTTGGATTATTTTCACAATCTTTGATGTGTTAAATGAATGATTATGATGATATATGGCTGGTTTTTGGCTGTTTGTTTGGTTAAAATCGAATTGGAAGCAAGAAAGAATGAAAATAGGAAGAGCTGAGGGGCTGGAGAACCAAAAACCCTCGGCAGTCCGTACGGTGGAGTGTATGGCTCTGCCTATAGTCAATTAAATTTGATGAAACCATTTTTATATGAAACTAGACATCTAGGGCTTTCCATACATATATCATATAAGGCTTTTGGATTAGTATTGAGAGAGATATGGATTTTTGAATTTCGACCCAGGGTTTTGACTTTGATTCTGGGCAGACTAGGTTGTTCAGGGTAGAACTCACCCTATACTACTTGAAAATGAGTAAAACTAACTTTTTTAGAAAGATTACACATAACAAAATGTCCCATAAAAATTTCAGAATTAGATAAGGTCCCGTTTGCTCCCAGTGATCCAAGAAATTTGCCCTATATCCAAACTAGGCTAGAACAGGGCAGTTCAGAAAGGTCAGGATTTGGCGCTTATAACTTGCGCCGTACTATGTCAAATGGAATGGAACTTTTGTAAATGAAACCTTGCCCTATTAGCTTTAATATAAGACCAATTTTTTATGATTTGAATCCTTTTTTGATTTTTAATGGATTTTTACTTTTAGATGTCTAATTCTGGCCAGCCACTAGGCAGGCCGGGATAAAACCTAAATATCTTGGGCTATAGATATCAAAATTAGATGGGACCAAAGAGGTTAGAAAATAGTAACACTTTCACATATCCAAAATTGAGGTCCAAATGAGTTAAATAGAAATTGTGGCTTGAATTATAAAAACCGGGCTGGCTGACTATGCTAAGGCAGAAACTCTGCCTTAATGAAATTAATGTTATTATGAGTTCAATGTTAAATATGTATGCAATGTTGTGACCTTTATGATAAATTGGTATTCTGATGTATTGGCACTATTCATGAGGAAGCGGACTCGTTCAGTTATGCTGTCGAAATTTCAGTAGAATCCATGCATAAGTTATGAATTACATATTAATGCATGTACATTTTCAGGAAAGCTATGAAAGTTATGATAAGAATTATGTCACTATGAAAGTTTCATGCTACCTGGGCCAGCCCCGGATAAGAAGTTAAGGGGAATAGATCGGTGGGAAGGTCAGGGAAAGTAAACCCGGCATTCCTGTATAGGAACAAGCTCGATCCTGAAAAGCGGACTATTACCCAGGAGTCTAAATGGTCAAGAACTCCCAAGGGACCAGGAGATGGAAAATGATGAAAAGTAATGGAAAAGCTTATGAAGAAAAGGTTCATGATTAAGTCTGCATGATTACATGAATGCATGGTTACATGAAATAATTATGTCAAGATGGATGCAATGTTTGTTAAGTTTATTTACTACCGTTTATTTATTTATTTATTCTATTTACTATTCTGTGAAACATTATTAGTGATCTATTCTGTTTCTTATGCCAACTAAAGTAAAATTGAACCTTGCCTCGAACCAGACTTTTCCTTAAACTCATTAAAACGGATAACTAGTTTGAACACATGCTTTTATAATTAAATAAAAACCGAGGCAACTGAGAATGTATATGACGTCAGATAACCACTATGCATGAACCCTACTGAGAATTTCTTTAAATTCTCACCTCGTTTTGTATTTCCTGCATCATTCTCAGACATTGGCGATGGACTCCACGGCCACCCTCTTCATTGAGATCCCAGATTTGCAGCTTCATCATGACCCAGTATTGGATTCTTTGTATATAGCTGGTTCTTGTAACTTCCGCCTTTACCTATTCAGCAATAGGAATTTTGCTGTCTCTTTACATCATCCTGTCTTCGACTCTGCGACTCCTTACATTGCTATCCCACTGCACATGGCGCATCCACCACCAGCTCCTCCTGCACTTGCAAAGATAGGCATTCTCTGACCGACCGCACTGCAGTCACCTCCGCAGGCAGTTCCAGATGTGCCGCTTAGCTCAGAGAGTGACCCTTCCGAGGCCACCGGCTCACCACCCTCTTCCTCCTCGGGATTCAGTGCAGAGTATTCTCTAGCCAAGCTTGGCATGGCCAACGGCTATCTGACAGAGTAGGTCAGCCAGCAGGAGATGTTGTACAGCATGACCCTCTTTTGACGGCACGTAGCTTTGGGTCATAGACTTGACAGTGGGACTAGCAGTAGGCTTCGAAATGTCCTCTGAGGACCCATAGGATCATGTTGACTAATACGGACCTTATTATCTTTTTGGTACGCCGGCCCACTTATGTATTTCTACTTTGAAACTCTGTACATAAACTGAAGTAGTGGCTTCTGATATATATCTATATATATGCACGTATACAGTTAATGTTATTGTACTATTCTTATCTTTTGTGATATTTTGTTAAATTCATTTCACTCTTAGTATGGCAGCGCGCCATTTCGTCTTTTTTTTAAAAAAAAAGAATGATGATGAAAGGAAACACGAATCATGAAAGGTAATCAGAGTGTTAATATGGTAACACAATCTACTTAATTTCGTGCTGTGACTTAAGCATAACATTAAATTAGTAGGGTGTTACATTTTTGGTATCAGAGCAGTTCGTCCTAGCTAAGGTCTGAGAATTGGACTGACTATGCTTTGCGCATATTCTGTACTTTTAGCTGATAATATGCACCAGATCTTGCCTGTATGGTTGAGATATAATTGTGCATGTGTATGAAGTGCTTGACCATGTGAGCTATTATTTACTAGCACATTAGACTTAGTATTGAGCCTGATCAATTCAATAACTTTTGTTTTGTGTGCTCAGAACTTAATGGCTTCCGGAAGGCGAGGCAGACCACGTGCAAAACCTACTCCAGAGGACCCGACTGATTTTATGGCCACAATGCGAGAAATGGCCCATGCAATGCGGGAGCAAGCCGCGGTAGCTCACCAGATGATGGAACAGCTAGGCAGATGACCTGAGGCAAGCTGTGGAGGAAACCCTCATGGCCCAGGAGTTGACCTGGACTATCTCAAGTTTGCCGAGTTCAAAAAGACAAATCCACCAAGCTTCCGTGGGGCATATGATCCTGATAAAGCTGACGAATGGATCAAAGCCATGGAGAAGATTTTCTCTGTCTTGGATTGCTTGGATCATCAAAAGGTGACCTTTGTCACTTACATGCTCGAAGCAGACACCGAGTTTTGGTGGAACGGCATACGAAGATTGTTTGAAGAATCTCAGACAGTAGTCACCTGGACGATGTTTAGGGATGTATTTTACCAAAAGTACTTTCCGGCTTCCTTTTGAAATGCCAAGGAACTTGAGTTTATGCAGCTTCGTCAAGGGAACCGGACGATATCTGAATACATTGCCAAGTTTGAAGAGCTGTGCAAATTTTTCACGATTTACCAGAGGAACCCGGATGAAGCTCGGAAGTGCTTTAAATTTGAAGGAGGGTTACGGGAAGACATTCTTACTGCTATAGGGCCAACGAAGATTAGGGATTTTCCCACGTTGGTGAACAAATGCCGACTTGTGGAGGATTGCAACTTGAAATTAGCTGCAGCCAGGGCATTTGGTGGAACTTTCAAGAGGGGGTTGGCCCCACAAGGCTCAAGATTCAAACCCAACATACAACAACAGCGGAGATTTCCGCTGGCAGGCAACAAGGGCAAGTAGCCCCAAAGGCCTCTTCCAAATCCAACTTGCACAAAATGCGGTAAGAATCATGGCGATCGGCCGTGTTTGGCAGGCCAGAATGTCTGCTACGGATATGGCAAGCCAGGTCATAAAATTTATGAGTGTCCAACCAAGAAGCCATCACAGCCGCCTCGACCCCAACGTCAAGGATGGGTCTTTACAATGAGCGTAGAAGAAGCTGACAAGTCGGAGGAACTAATCCAAGGTACCTGTGACGTGGACGGTGAGACTCTAGTTGTACTCTATGATTCGGGTGCTTCACATTCGTTTATTTCTCATAACTGTCTAGCTGCTTTGCAATTGCCAATTTTTGAATTACCTTATGATCTATTAGTTTCTACTCCTACTAATGGACCTCTTAGAACTAGTCAAATATGCATCAATGGTCCTCTTCGAATTAAGGGTAAGACCTTTGCCGCTAATTTGATTTGTCTCCCTCTATCTGGTTTTGACGTAATTCTAGGCATGGATTGGCTTTCTGCTAATCGAATCGTACTCAATTGCTCTGATAAGATGGTGGTGCTCCCCTCTGTCTCACTTTCTGAATCCCAAACCGCAACACTCTTCTATCTGAACTCTTTTGGGTCAAAGAATCAAGGGTATATCCTCTTGTCAGCTAATGTGACAGAAGCTGAGCAGGAACTAGAGCAAATTCTGGTTGTCAGGGAATATTCAGATGTTTTTCCAGAGGATATTCCTGAATTCCCTTCGGAGAGAGAGATTGAGTTTACCATTGAGTTGGTTCCAGGTGCGGGACCAATATCTATAGCTCTGTATCCAATATCATCTATGGAGCTGACGGAACTAAAAAGACAGATTGAAGAGCTTTTAGAAAAAGGATTCATATGGCCAAGCGCGTCGCCATGGGGAGCTCTGGTCTTGTTGGTCAAAAAGAAAGATGGAAGCATGCGCTTATGCGTGGATTATAGGCAGCTAAACAAAGCGACAATTAAGAATAAATATCCACTGCCAAGGATTAATGATCTCATGGACTAACTACAAGGTGCAACAATATTCTCCAAGATCGACTTGCATTCTGGATATCACCAAATTTGAGTTCGTGAACAAGATATCCCTAAGACAGCTTTTCGAACTCGCTACGGATGCTATGAGTATACCGTGATGTCGTTTGGACTGACGAACGCACCAGCAATATTCATGGATTACATGAATCGAATATTTTGCCCATATCTGGACAAATTTGTAGTGGTCTTCATCGATGATATACTTGTCTACTCGAAGACGGAGCAAGAGCATGCAAAACACTTACGGCTAGTTCTGCAAATTTTAAGAGAAAAGAAACTCTATGCTAAATTATCCAAATGTGAATTTTGGATGAAGAAGGTAAAATTTCTCGGCCAGGTAGTGTCCTCTGGAGGAATCTCTGTTGACCCCAGCAAAGTAAAAGCAGTTCTAAACTGGGAAAGACCGACCACAGTCTCTGAAGTTAGAAGTTTTCTGGGCTTAGCTGGAAATTATAGGCGATTTGTTAAGGATTTTTCTCGAATAGCCTTGCCCTTGACCAAGCTAACCAGAAAGAATGTTCCATTTGAGTGGACGCCAGAGTGCGAACAGAGTTTTCAGGATTTGAAAAAAAGGTTGACTATGACACCAGTGTTAGCCTTGCCATACCCTCAGAGACCATTTGACGTCTATTGTGATGCTTCCCAACAAGGGTTAGGGTGCGTGTTGATGCAAACCCGAAAGGTGGTCGTGTATGCCTCCAGGCAATTGAAGCCACAGGAAAGGAACTATCCTACTCATGACCTCGAATTAGCAGCAGTAGTATTTGCTTTGAAGATATGGAGACATCACTGTATGGAGTAAAGTTCGAGGTCTTTTCTGATCATAAGAGTTTGAAGTACCTTTTTGATCAGAAGGAATTAAACATGAGGCAACGAAGATGGATGGAACTCCTTAAAGACTACGAATTTGAATTGAAATACCACCCAAGTAAGGCAAACATCGTGGCAGATGCGTTGAGCAGGAAATCATTGACCGTAGCCTGGATGATGATTAAAGAGACGGAACTTATTGAAAGCTTCCAAAATCTCAATTTGGGAATCCTTACAACTCTCAAGACCCTTCAGTTACACCAAATTAAGATAACCAGTAGCTTTAAGGACCAGATTCGGCAAGCACAACAGCAGGATGCTAACTTTCAACATACGATTAATCTCGTGCAATCAGGGAGATTAACGGGTTTTGCCCAAGATAAAGAAGCCATCTGGCAATGTCACAACAGAGTCTGTGTTCCCGAAAGGAATGATCTCCGAAGAAAAATCTTAGAAGAAGCACATAAAGGTGAATTCGCTATACATCCTGGCATAACCAAAATGTATCAAGACCTCAAGAAAATGTTTTGGTGGCTGGGCATGAAGTTAGATGTAGCAAGCTTCGTAGGTAAGTGTTTGGTCTGTCAGAAGGTGAAAGCGGAATATCAGAAACCTTTTGGGATGTTACAACCCTTGGAAATCCCTGAGTGGAAGTGAGAGAGTATCTCCATGGATTTTATAATGGGGTTACCAAGGACATCAACGAGATATGATGCTATATGGGTCATTGTGGATAGATTAACCAAATCTGCTCATTTCCTACCCGTTCGAGCGAATTATCTGCTGGAAAAACTAGCTCAGCTGTACATTCAAGAGATTATAAGGTTGCATAGGACCCCTTCAACTATTGCCTCTAATCGAGACCCAAGGTTTACCTCACGATTTTGGGGAGCTTTACAGAAGGCGTTTGGTGCGAAGCTATGTTTAAGCACTGCATATCACCCGCAAATAGATGGCCAAACTGAAAGGACGATTCAAACCTTGGAAGATATGCTACGATACTTACCGTTGGCTGAATTCGCATACAACAATAGCTATCACGCTAGCATCGGCATGGCTCCTTACGAAGCATTGTAAGGACAAAAGTGCCAATCTCCCTTGTGCTAGTATGAGACAGGAGAATCAACTCTACTGGGGCCTAATTTAGTCGAGTAGACCACCGAGCAGATCAAGAAAATATGAAGTAAGATGCTTGTCGCTCAGAGCCGCCAGAAGAGTTACGCGGATACCAAGAGGAAACCCCTGGAATTTTAGGAAGGAGATCATGTATTTCTGAAGATTACTCCTACAACAGGGATAGGTAGAGCAGTTAAAGTCAAGAAGCTAAATCCTCACTTTATCTGTCCTTTTCAAATCTTCAAGCGAATCGGATCAGTTGCATACCGAGTTGCTTTGCCTTCACATCTATCAAACCTTCATGATGTTTTTCATGTCTCCCAACTTAGAAAGTATCAACCTAACCCTACCAACTCCCTAGAACCCGAATCAATACAGTTAAAAGAGGACCTGACTTTCTGCGTACAACCAGCAGGGATCGTAGACAGAAGTACCAGACAACTTCGAAACAAGACCGTGCAGCTAGTAAAGGTAGCTTACGGAAAAGGAGATGCTGACAACTACACCTAAGAGCTGGAATCAGATATGAGGAAAGAGTATCCTGAACTATTCTCAGGTACCAAATTTTGAGGACAAAATTTTTTTTAAGGAGGGTGGTAATGTAACATCCACCGTTTTTCGCCTAATTATTCGGTTTTATCGAATGATTGAGAATAATTAAAATTTGGTTAAATAATTATTTAGAATCAATTGATTATCAATTACTTGAGTTTAGATATGAGGGAATTAAGTTAGAAATATAGGAGATTTCATAAAATTTTATTGAAAATCGATTTACCGATTTAATGGAAATCGGTAAGATTACGGTATTTTAAACTATCGGAACCGAACCAATAGAATTTCAATTATTTTACCTTACCTTGAGTGGCTGATAACTCAGCCACTTAACACTCAAATGTGGTGCCACTTTGGCCACAATTCATGAGGAGGCTTGACTGAATTTCAGCCATACAAATTCAACCAATCACAAGCCAAGGAAGCCACCTATTTATACTCCCTTAATCAGATTTTTCTCCCCTTTTTCTCTCATTCAGACTGTGCCACTTTCTCTCCTCTGCCCAGCTCTCTTCTTCTCTTCTTCATTCACATAACTCCAGCCAACCATCAAGCCTAATCAAGTTTTGTACATCCAAGCCCCAAAAATCAAGCAAAATCACATATAACAACGGTAGAGGTTTAATTCTTGCATTAATTCTATAGTCTTGGCTGGCTGAGGTTGGATTATCTTCACGATCTTTGATGTGTTAAATGAATGATTATGATGATATATGGCTGGTTTTTGGCTGTTTGTTTGGTTAAAACCAAATTGGAAGCAAGAAAGAATGAAAATAGGAAGAGCTGAGGGGCTGGAGAACCAAAAACCCTCGGTAGTTCGTACGGCGGAGTGAACGGCTCCGCGTACAGTCGATTAAATTTAGTGAACCCATTTTTATATGAAACTAGACATCTAGGGCTTTCCATACATATATCATATAAGCTTTTGGATTAGTATTGAGAGAGAGATGAATTTTTTAATTTCAACCTAGGGTTTTGACTCTGATTCTGGGCAGACTGGGTTGTTCAGGGTAGAACTCGCCCTATACTACTTGAAAATGAGTAAAACTAAATTTTTTAGAAAGCTTACACATAAGAGAATGTCCCATAAAAATTTCAGAATTAGATAAGGTCCCATTTGCTCCCAGTGATCCAAGAAAGTTGTCCTATGTCCAAACCGGGCCAGAACAGGGCAATTCAGGAAGGTCAGGATTCGGGGCTTATAACTCGAGCCCTACTAAGTCAAATGGAATGGAACTTTTTGTAAATGAAACCCTACCCTGTTAGCTTTAATATGAGACCAATTTTGTATGATTTGAATCCGGTTTTGATTTTTTGTGGATTTTTACTTTTAGGTGTCTGATTTTGGCCAGCCACTAGGCAGGCCGGGATAAACCTAAATATCTTAAGCTATAGATATCAAAATTAGATGGAACTAAAGAGATTAGAAAATAGACACATAACATTTTAACATATTCAAAATTGAGGTCCAAATGAGTTAAATAGAAATTATGGCTTGAATTATAAAAATCGGGTTGGCTGACTATGCTGAGGCAGAAACTCTGCCTTAATGAAATTAATGTTATTATGAGTTCAATGTTAAATATGTATGCAATGTTGTGACCTTTATGATAAATGCAACATCCCGATTTCCGAGTTCGGCTTCGCCCTCAGGACTGATACATTCCGATTTCCGACTTCGTCTTTGAAACACAGATAAGAGATTATTTCCGAGTTCCGACTTCAGGTGTAATAGAGACGAGCTCCGACTTCGGATAGAACTGAAGCGTATCCCAGTTTTTGGGACGACGTGGAGAGCAATTTGGCCACAAAAGTGAGAGACATGGTCGAACTTCAATCACAAAACTTCCACCAATCAACACCCACAATTCCAACTACCCCCATCTATTTAAGTCAGACTCTTCTCTTCATTTTGGTCTGAGTTACGTTCCCCTTCCCAGCTTTCTTCTCCTTCCCTTCTCTCAATCAACTCCATTACTCTTTCAAGTTTAACAAGGTTCCACCAATCCAAGCTTTAACACTTAGCTCAAATTAAACTCCAAAGAGGTAGGATTCTGCTCTATTCTTGAATTCCTTACACTATGATTGCATGAGATTGTGCTATTTTTATGTAATTGATGAACTATTGGATGTATTGGATGAAATTATGATTGAATTAATAGAAGACCTTGAGTCAGAATTATGATTAGAAGGAGCAGATTAGAAGGAGTGGAGAAGTGAGATGCTGTCTTGGTGAGGGAGTCCACGGCAGTCCGTATGGCGGAGCGTACGGCGCCGCCTGCAATCGGTGAAATCCGATGAAAGTATTTTTAAATGAAACTAGACATCTAGGGCTTTCCATAGACATATCATATAAGGTTATTGGATTAGTATTGAGGGAGATACAAATTTTTGAAGTTTGACCTAGGGTTCAGGATTTTCATCCGAGCAGGGTGACATGAGGAGGGTATAACTCACCCTATACAACTCCAAATCGAGTGAAACCAATTTTGTTAGAAAGCTTACACACAGAGGAACACTCCAATATAATATTCCGAGTTTTTTATAGTCCCAATGGTTCCCAGTGATTCGAGGAAGTTGTCCTATGTCCAGTCTAGGCCAAAACAGAGTAGTTCAGGAAGGTAGACTTTCAGGACTTATATCTCGAGATGTACTTAAGCAAATGGAGTGAAACTTGTGGCAAATGAAAGGTTGTCCTGTTAGCTTCAATATGAGACCGATTTCATATGATTTGAGCTTAGTTCCTATTTTTAGTGAATTTATACTTCCAGGAGTGTAACTCGGGTTAGTGACTGAACGAGTTGAAGTAAGATTTAAATATCTTGAGTTATATGGATCAAAATGATATGGGACTAAAGAGGTTAGAAAGTAGACATATAGAGCTATGACATATCCAAATTTCAGATTTAAATGAGTTGAATAGAGATAAAGGTGGATCATACAAAATTCGGGCAGAACCGAATAGAATTTGCAGAATGGCCAAAATGATAATTTTACAAGAGTTAGTGGACATATAAGGTTTAAGTTGAGGATTGCCCGATTGACATTGATATATAAGTGTTAAGTTGACTTATGTTGCTATCATTGAACTGTCTGTGAGAGCTGGCACTATTCATGGGAAAACGGACTTGATCCGTCATGCTGCCGGATTTACGGCAGAAGTCTAAGAAGCTAGGAATGTTTAGATGTAAGGATGAATTGAAATTTAAATGGGTATATAGAAACCCTATAATCAAGAATGACATAATTATGTTATGAGGTATGTGAGAGTAAGTGATGTAGCATATGCATGAGTACCGGTAAATTGGTAAGGAGGCTACGGGCCTTTATATGTAATGAACATGTACGTGAAAATCATGTGTGCAATGATACATGAAAATAAATGAAGTATATGTATGAGTACACTCAGTATGACTATGCTTGAATATGCATGAGAATGAGCATGAGAATGGAAGAATGTAAATATATTGAATGTGGGTCCCTTCGCTCGGAGGCAGTTAATTGAGGTCCCTCCTTGTGAAGGCAGTTAAATGATAAAGACATGGGTCCCTTCACCTGGAGGCAGTTGCACATGGGTCCCTCCTCGTGAAGGCAGCTAAAGACATTGGGTCCCTCTATGTTGGAGGCAGTTGCACTTGGGTCCCTCCAACCTAGAGGCAGTGGGTCCCTCTACCTTGGAGGCACGTGGTCAGATGAGATCCCTCTATGTTGAAGGCACGTGGTCAGATGAGATCCCTCAATTTTGAGGCACGTGACCAGAATCGATCCCTTCAACTAGAGGCACGTGACCAGAATCGATCCCTCCAAGACTAGAGGCACGTGGGTCCCCTTGTGGGGAGTCGGTGTGACGACGGTCACGGGTGAGGCTGACGAGCTCACTCCAAGGCCAGACTACCTAAGGGCAGTAAATGCACCCTAGGGACGTCGATACGGCTAGGTGTGCCAAGTAAAAGACTAAAGACTAAAGATATAATGATGAGTCTATATTCCTAAGGAACGTGACATGGCGATCACGCTCTGATGGGGTATGACATGGCGATCATACTCTGGAATATGGTATGATGCTGCACTTGAGGACGGCGATACGTAACGCTCAAGTGTAGACAGATCCAAGCACCCTAGGGACGGTGATACGTAACGCCTAGGTGTGCCGAATGAAAGAAAAGTAAAATTTTATGTATATGTATGAATTCCAGTGCAAGTTCAGTGAGATACAGATGTGATATTCCCACTAGACTAATGCTATATGTGTTTTATATGTTGAAATTATTATCCATGGTATTATTCATGAATTAATCTTGTGTACACTTTCCCAAAGGACCAGTATGTGAGTAAAAAATGAATTTTGCTTCAGATAAGACATTTTCGAAATGTAAAATTAAACAGTTTGTGCTGCATGTTCATCTTTTTCAAAATAAACCGAAGCAAACTGGAGACGACCATGATGACACTATGTATGAAAATTAGAGAATTCTACTGAGAATTTTAAAATTCTCACTCCTATTTCCATGTTGTCTCTAGATAATTGTAGAAGTATCCGAAGACGGCTGAAGTTGCTGTCAGATGAGGTCCGCTCAGGTAATAATGCTTGACTCAGGTGTAGTACTATGACTTAAGCATAGTACTGTGCTTGGGAGGGTGTTACAATAAATGGTGTTCTGATGTACTGGCACTATTCATGGGGAAGCGGACTCGTTCAGTTATGCTGCCGAAATTCAGTAGAATCCATGCATAAGTTATGAATTACATGTTAATGCATGTGCATTTTCAAGAAAGCTATGAAAGTTATGATAAGAATTATGTCACTATGAAAGTTCCATGCTACTTGGGCCAGCCCCGGATAAGAAGTTAAGGGGAATAGATCGGTGGGAAGGTCAGGAAAAGTAAACTCGGCATTCCTGTATAGGAACGAGCTCAATCCTGAAAAGCAGACTATTACCCAGGAGTCTAAATGGCCAAGAACTCCCAAGGGACCAAGAGATGGAAAATGATGAAAAGTAATGGAAAAGCTTATGAAGAAAGGGTCATGATTAAGTCTGCATGATTACATGAATGCATGGTTACATGAAATAATTATGTCAAGATGGATGCAATGTCTATTAAGTTTATTTACTACCGTTTATTTATTTATTTATTCTATTTACTATTCTGTGAAATATTATTAGTGATCTATTCTATTTCTTATGCCAACTAAAGTAAAACTGAATCTTGCCTCGGACCAGACTTTTCCTTAAACTCATTAAAACGGATAACTAGTTTGAACACATGCTTTTATAATTAAATAAAAACCGAGGCAACTGAGAATGTATGTGACGTCAGATAACTACTATGCACGAACCCTATTGAGAATTTCTTTAAATTCTTACCTCGTTCTGTATTTCCCGCATCATTCTCAGATACTGGCGATAGACTCCACGGCCACCCTCTTCATTAAGATCCCAGATTTGCAACTTCACCATGACCCAGTATTGGATTCTTTGTATATAGCTGGTTCTTGTAACTTCCGCCTTTACCTATTCAGCAATAGGAATTTTGCTGTCCTTCTACATCATCCTATCTTCGACCCTATGACTCCTTACATTGCTATCCCACTGCACATGGCGCACCCATCACCAGCTCCTCCTGCACCCGCAACACAAGCAGCTCCTGCTGACCCTACACCAGAGTCACCTCCGCAGGCAGTTCCAGATGTGTCGCTTAGCTCAGAGAGTGACCCTTCCGAGGCCACAGGCTCACCACCCTCTTCCTCCTTAGGATCCAGTGCAGAGTATTCTCTAGCCGAGCCTAGCATGGCCAACAGCTATCTGACAGAGTAGGTCAGCCAACAGGAGATGTTGTACAGCATGACCCTCTTTTGACAGCACATAGCTCTGGGTCATAGACTTGACAGTAGGACCAGCAGTAGGCTTCGAAATGTCCTCTGAGGACCCATAGGATCATGTTGACTGATACGGGCCTTATTGTCTTTTTGGTACGCCGGCCCACTTATGTATTTCTACTTTGAAACTCTGTACATAAACTGAAGCAGTGGCTTCTGATATATGTATATATATATATATATATATACATGTATATAATTAATGTTATTATACTATTCTTATCTTTTGTGATATTTTGTTAAATTCGTTTCGCTCTTAGTATAGCAGCGTGTCGTTTCGTCTATTTAAAAAAAAATGAATGATGATGAGAGGAAACACAAATCATGAAAGGTAATCAGAGTGTTAATACGGTAACACAATCTACTTAATTTCGTGCTATGACTTAAGCATAACATTAAATTAGTAGGGTGTTACAAAGAGAAGGTTCTCTCCTTTCTCGGTTACCAAGGTTCTAAGTTTGAGAGCAGTCACTCCCTCCTTCATCCCCAAATTTCGAGTTCCGAGTTAAAAGGAAGCGTTCACAGGTTAAACTCGATTTTTGTCCTATTTTGTTCTAAAATTCATATCTAATTCATTTAGACTTGGATGGCCAAGATTTTTGTTTAATATACTCTAATCTTCCTATACTAACAAGGAAAAATGAATTTATCCTCATAAGATTACCCAATTAGTGTAATTTTTGTTAAACTCCTCCATTATCCTATCTTTGATTCTTAGTTTATCTTCCTTTTGGATGTCTAGTTCTTCAAAGCTATTCAACCCAATTTCTATGGGCTCCCCTCAATCCAATTCTTCCTCAAAGACCTCAAGAGACTTATTCAAGACTAACTAAACATTCATTTCCATTCTTATGAAGGTAGAAACACATGCACATAGAAACATCAACAACGAAGTATAAAATCAAACTTAAATCAATGTTTCAAGACATACCATCATAAAATCACATAATCAACTCCATAATCCAACTAACCATCATAGGATTTCAGTTGGAAGCCTAGGTCTTGGGCAAGACATAGAGCATAAAAGATTAGAGGAAAATAACCTAGGATTTGAGCTACCTACCTCAAAGTTCTTGGAGCCATAGAAGCAAAGAAACTAAGAACAACTCCTAGCCTTCCTCTTTTTTCATGGATGTAACATATATGAGGTGGGTATAATTCGAATCAAAAATTTGCATGAATTATGGATTTTGGCTAGTATGGGTGTAGGGGAGAACACACTCAAGTGTGTAACCCCCTGCTCAAGCATACTGTAATATAGAAACAGAGGGGGTTGCTAGTTATAGGGCATGGTCAAGAGCAGCAAGCAACTCTCAAGCACAGTAAGTCACGCTTTAGCATGCCGCTTTCCAAACTTGAACAAGATTTTTGGGTCTTGCCCATGCTTGAGCTCAGCAAGCCATGTTGGACGTGGCAAATACAGTACAAAAAAATAAAATGAGAAGGGCTCTGCCCAAAATATGGCAAAACCCTTCCAATCTTTCTCACCTCTTGCTTCTCTCCCTAGGTCTTCCTTTTCTGCACCAAGCTATTAACTCATCTATATTCCTCTCCAAATTTCACTACAAAACCCTTGCTCCCACTTTTTTGTCATCTTTTTCATCACTACGCATATGTCTTTCTCCTTTGAGTGAAAGGAGATGAAGGTGAAGAAGAAAAGGAAACCCACCTTTCCTCTTACTCTCAATCTCTCCTCCAAAAATCTAAGTAAGGTTCTTGAGTTTCTCCTCTTTTCCTATCATGAGGTTGATGGTTCTTCCATGGATTTAGAGTTTACAAGGTTGGGAATTTAAAGTTTAAGAATTGGTGGAACTAAATTTGGATTCTAAAAGTGTATTAACACAAAATTGGTATTTTTGTAGCTTTGGATACTTCCAAAGATTGTGCTATTATTTATCTATATATGTTTACATTGCTAGCTGCTTGAAAAAAAGAATGTTTAAATTGATTTTTTCAAGATTTAGTAAAATTTCCCCACATGCCTATGTTTGAAACGCATGTTTATTTGGCTTTAACTAATATTATATTGATGTTAGGTCATTTGAGCATGAGACAAGACTTTATAGTTATACTTTCTTTTGTTCGTTAAATGTATGGAACTTTTTTTAAAAAAAATTTCATTATCTCTAGACGATATAGATGAAAATGCATATGATTTATATCAACGAAAAATTTTGGTGGTAATAACTTTAGAAAGGAATTAGAGGTTTCAAAGGGGGAGGAGCCTGTGACAGACGCTGCTTGCTAACGGCAGTAAACATTAACCGTGGTGCACCTCAAATAGTGTAGCTAGCAAGGTAGTTGTTAGCCTAGCATGTATGGCCGACATGTCCAAAAGATTTAAGTATGCTGAGGTCAGGTTGTCGAGGCTGCTTAGTCATGAGATTGACTAGATACTGCTAGAGTCAAGTTGCCAAGGCTGCCCAGTTAGGAAGTCACTTTTGAAATAGAATCTTCCCTTGAGCTTCTTGGTAATATAAAAACTACAATTTTATTCTCTATGTCGTAAGAAGATGTTTTATACCCTTATGTATAATTGCATGTATGGTTTGAATTTAAAAACTTGTCTCATGCTGACTGTAAGTATATCATTCCTTACTGAGTTACATAACTTACTTTGCGGCCTTTCCTCTATTGCGGATCCAACTGTAAAGATGAGTAGTACTCCTCCTGCTCCATAGAATTCCTAACGATTACTCTTGGTGAACTTTCTCACAAAAAAGGCCTGATGACTTTTTCAGAATCATAAGGAGTCACTTAAGGCTCATGTTTATGTAGGCCTCCATGAGACACAAGCAAGGATTGAATGTGTATTATGGGTCCTAAATTACCCTTATTTTTCTAAATGATTACTATAAGGTGTAACATCTTACCAAATGTAATACTATGCTTAAGTCATAATATCTCACCCAGTAATTTGTCACGTGTAAAAAAATTAAAATTTCATTTCTACTTTGATGTCGTATACTAGTCTAAGTAAAACTCTTAGCGTGAAGCATAGCAAATCGTTTGGCGTCATGACAAAAAGATCAGTAAACAAGCAAAAATTGTATTATATATGTGTAACTATATATTTATATATGTATACATATCATCCAAGTTTGCTACAGTATGAGTGTATATACAACAAAAGTGTACAAAAGTGGGGCCACCAAAACAAAATAAATTGGCCCATCTACATGAAGTATAACCCTATGTGGTCCCTACAGGACATTTCATGTACTAACTTTCTCAAAAGTACAAAATATACTGAACCTATGGCCTAAAGTTGTGAAAACACCAAAATAGGGCCATGTTATACAGTACAGTCAGATAGGAAGGCTGAAGCCTCTAGTTGGATACAAAAGAGAGGAACCTATTCGCCATGCTGGGCTCTGCTGGGGCATAACTACCGCTAGGTCTAGAAGATGAGCCACGGGATGATGCTAAAGCCTCGAAAAAGTCCTCATCATCATCAAGGGAGATGGTAGAGACCACTTGAGGTGACGAAGCAAGTGCTGGTGGTGTTGCTAGTGGTACGGCTGGGGGTGCTAGATGGGCTACTTAAAGAGAAATAGTTATATATGGTGTGGCTAGGTTGAATAGTGGGTGAAAGAGAGGAATGGCAAAATCTCTGCTGCCAAAGAAATATAAACGGAAGTGGCATGCGTCAGTGATGTACAGGGAATCAAACATAAGGTCAAAATGGAACTGAAGATCCAGAAACTCAACTAAAAGCACAGCCATCACGTCCATCCTCACCATTGGAAAATGACATGGGTACATAAAGTAGGGTGAGAATTTAAAGAAATTCCTAATAGGATTCCTATAACTAAAATATACTAAGGTCACGTTCATTCTTAGTTGCTTCAATTTTTATTTAATTATAAAAAAAAGCAAATCACATAATACAATATCCTCGTTAATTTAATTTAAGAAAATATAACCCGAAGTAAGGCTCAATTTTACTTAAGACAGCAAAAACAAAATAGGCATCAATATAGTGTCATATAATGATGTAAGGTGCAAAATAAATAGGAAGAATGAATATTAAAGAGTATAGCATTCAAATTGCAAGTAAATAATATGGCTATGTAATCAATAATGCGTGTGCACAAGAATCACTTTACTTCATTGATTCCTTAACTCATATATCATAAGCTTTTTCCTTACTTGGTCCCTTGGGAGTTTTTGGCCATATAACTCTTGGGTAATAGTCTACTTTTCAGGACTGAGCTCGTTCCTATACAAAAATGTCGGATTTACTTTCTTCGAGTTTTCCACAGATCTATTCCCCTTAACTTTATTTCGGGGTTAGCCCAAATAATATGGAACTTGTCATAATCCTTATAAGTTTCACAATGAATGATAACTTGACTTGAAGTTTACATGCATGTGCAAGTGCATCATAAGTTATGTATAGCTTCTACCAAAATTTCGGCAGTATAATAAATTGAGTCTGCTTTATCGTAAATAATATCAATAAGCTAGGTAGTTGTTCACACAAAAAAAATCAATGCAAGGTGTATATATTTCAACAATTAAACCAAAATTTCATAACCTTGGTCTTGAATTGGGTTTCTGCCACTCCTTCCAATTATGCCCAATTTTTGCAAATTAATCTATAAATTCATTTTAACTTATTTAGACTTGAATTTTGGATATGGTGAAGTGTTATGTGTCTAGTTTCTAAACTCTTTAATTCCATTTAGTTTTGAATATATAACTCAACTTATTGAAGATTTACCTAGGCTTGTCCTTTACTAGACATATTTAACCTCTAAAAAGTAAAAATTCACTAAAAATGGAAACTAATTGAAACCATAAGAAACCTATATGGTTTTAAAGCTAACTAAACAAAATTTCATTTTCAAGAATTTTCATCCCTTTTGAATAAGTATGACTCAAGTTATGAGCTCTTAAAGTTGACTAAATTGAACTGCCCTAGTCTAGACCCGATTAGGACTTAGGGCAATTTTCATGAATTATTGGGAACAACAGGGATCGAATTTGGTTCTAAAATTTTTATGACATGTTATCCTATATCTTAATTTAAAAAAATTGGTTTCACTCAATTTTAAGGAGTATAGGTTGAGATATGCCTTACTCATCTCACTCTAGTCAGATTCAAAGACAAAAACCTAGGGCAAATTTAAAAAAATCATATCTCCCTTAATACTAATTCAATGGTCTTATAATTTATATGATTAGAAAGCTCTAGATGTCTAGTTTCACATAAAAATAGGTTAATCAAGTTTAGGTGGTCGTAGGAGGAGCTATACACTCCGAACATATAGATGCCATAGTATCTCCTAGGTTTCCATATCCTATTTTGCTATCTTTTGTGTTTTTCATGCAAGATTCAATTTCAATCCAACCAAATACTTGCTAAACCAGTCAAGAACACTTATAAAATCTCAATTAAATATCAAATGCACGCATATGTTTGAAGGAATGAGCAGCCACCAATCACAAGAAATTAGTCAAAAAAGTGGAATCCTACCTCTAGGTGATTCTAAACTAGCTAGATTTGATGATTTGGGATGCAAGATGCTTAGTAGAAATTGAAGGTGAAAGAAAGAGATGGAATTGATGAAGAGAAGAAGAAGAACTCTCTATCAAGAGGGGGCAAAATCTACTTGGGGTGGAAAGGAAAATATGACTTGGTATAACTCTAGGTTGGTATAATAGGAGCTTCTCATTGGTTGTCTTGTGAATGGCTAAGAATTAGCCAAATCTTTTCCTTTCTTAAGCTAAAGGTGGCGCTATTTAGAAAGGTGAAATGGCTAAATTTTTAGCCACTAATCTTAGGGTTTTAATGGACATAATTGGGTTAATTTGGTTTTGGAAGTTTAAAATACCGAATTCTAACCGATTTTCTTTAAACCGGCAAACTCTCACCAAAAATTTGGTTAAAATTTCTTACATGTTTATTTGAGTTTCTCTAATTCTAACCTCCCTACTTAGCTTCTAAGAAACTTCTAATTACTCTATTAATGAAATCGAATAAATCGATTAATGATATAAATTAAATGTTACGAAAATTCAACATGTTATGGGACATCCGATAAAATTAAAGATGTTACACTAGAGATTATATCTATATAATTCCTTTTGACCTGACAATTTGATGTATTGGTTGTGATGAATTTTGGTTATGCATAGTCATTAGGTTTGATCTATATGCGATAATAATTGTGATAAACTATGTAGTTAAGAATTAACAAGCCTTGACTACTTGAATTGCTCAAATTTTTAAGGGAAACTCTGTCCAATTTTTAGGGAAATTTGTGCACTAGGCTTGCTAGGGAATAGACATTCCCTATGTGCCGGTCACGATCGGGTAGGGGTCATGACAGTTCGGAAAGCTCTACTTGATGCTTGATCATCAAATTGATAAAGGGGTTTGATAGAAAGAAGGTGATAATTAATTTTCATAAAAGAAGCAATATATTTTGATGCCAAGAAGGCCATCAACCATGAGCTTGAAGCTCATGGCTATGGTGGTGATGAGGAATAAGATGAAGAAGAGATGATAATGGTGGTGTTGGCATGAAATGAGGGATGAAGAAGAAAGGATAAACTGTCTTGATATTTACATGAGATATTTTGCAAAGATATTTTGTAGAAAGAGTGGTGGTGATAAATCCACCAATTAGAGCTGGTGTAGCTCATTCCTGGCCACATACTCTAGCTACTCTCCTGACATGTCTATCTAATCTTTTGTGGCATTAATTCTCTAGATTTGTTATGCCCAAAGATAATATAGGACCCTTAAAGATTAATTCAAGGTATCCAACTATCACTTTAGGTACTTTAAGCTACCCGAGATATTATATATTACGTGGATAATCTCACACTTTTATTTAAAACTATGTGTAGAAAATATTAATACATGTATTTTAGTTATCTACTAGTATCATGGGACCCACATAATCCTAGAATTGGGATTTTTTTGCTAAAACCTCTCCTGACAGCCGTAAACCTTTATTTACAACTTTACTATTTTGATCTAGAATTACAATTTTGCCCTTGTCTTGGGCTCGAGCTTTCTTCTATACTAGTCTACCCTCAGAGTTGAGGATGTTACAATATACAATTAATCTCATAATTGAGTAGCCCCAACAGCCTAACCTTAGCATATTAACATCTTTTGGACATGTTAGTTGAATATGCCGGGCTAGTAACCACCTTGCTAACTAGGCTCTCTGAGGTGTACCAAGGCTAATACTTACTATTGTTAGCAAGCAATTTTTGTCATAGTTTCCTCCCATTATGAAAGAGAAAAAAAAAAACCTTGAGGTATGCTCAAAATCATTTGCCATCACATTTTTTGGTTATCTCAAATCATATGAATTCTCCCAATAAGAGAAAATATAGCTACTAAGCCTTGTCTCATGCCCATAATGCTTCACATCAATATAATATAAGCTAAAAGCTAGTAAACATGAGTTTTAAGCATAAATACTTGAGCCAATTTTACTAAAATCTTAGAAAAACCAATTTAAGCAATTCTTCAAGTGCAAATAGCGACATAAACATGCATATATATAAATTTACTAGCAATTAAATGTAAGCACATCATTCATTCACAGTTAAGACCCTAAGGTGGGAGTTAATTGGTGGTGTCTCCGAACCAACAGAAAGATCCTTGGAAGTATCCAATGTTACAAAAGAGACCAATTTAACCTTAATAAGCTTTTGGAAATTAAATCTAATTTGAACTGACTCCCAAACTCAAAAACCCCAAATCTTATGAGCTGTAACCTATTTCTCAACATCGCAAACTCTAAATCCATGGAAGAAATAGCTAAATCATGGTAGAAGAAGATAGTAAGCTCAAGAATTTACCTCAAAATATTAAAGAAAGGATTGGAGCAAGAAAAGGGTGGTGTTTCTCCTCCCATCTTCACCTTTTCTCACAAAAGGCAGAGAGAGACACAAATATGGAGATGAAAATGATGATGAATAAGTGGAAGAGAGGTATTTTCTAGTGGATTTTGAAGGAAAAAGTTGATGAGTTTATGGGTTTGGTGGAGGGAAAGAAAACCTAAAAAGAGAGATAAAAAGGAAGGAAAATTGGGAGGGTTTCTCCTTATTTTGAGCGGAGCTCTCCCCTTATTTTGTTTTCCACCACCTTCACTATGCATGAGTGTGACCTGTTGTGCTCAAGCATAGTTGGGGCCCAAAAACTCCCCTTGGGTCTAAGTGGTAGCATGCTTGAGCGTGACCTACCGCACTCGAGTGTGGCTTATGGCTAGCAACTCTCACTGCTCTATTTGATAGCACAATCAAGTGTAAGGTGCCCCACTCAAGCGTGCCCTTCCCTGCACTCTAAAAGGTCCAAAATTGCCAATTTATGCAATTCTTGGCTTGGATATTTCAAATAATGTGGGGTTGTAACCACCAAGTGGTTATGGCCAAAATCTATAATTTCTTAGTTCACTATGTAAAGATATTGAGCTATCTACTTGCAAGTAATTGGGAAACTGATCCTACCAAGCTTTTTGTTTGAACTTTCTCAAGAGTTAAGGTTTCCTAAACTAGTTTTTAAATTATAATAATCTTGGTTGTCATGAATCCTCTAGGATAGCTAGTCTTTCCCTCTCACTAGTTTAGAGCTAGATTATGTAACTTCTAGAAACTCGTCTCCTCTTGAGCTTCCGATCACCATACCTATTTACAATGTCTCTCCTAAGCCAGAATACGCATTTTCAAGGATTAAACACCACCACTATGTTGAATGTCTAATGTAACATCCAAAAAATTTAAAATGTTCGATTTACGTTATTAACCGAATTATTCGATCAATTTGCATGACTACGGTTAATTAGAAGACAACTAAATATTAAATATGAATTAAATATATGTTAATTAGATAGATTAGAGTTAAGGAAGTGAGAGTAGCCAATTAGAAAATCTTAGTAGAAATAAGTAGAAAAGAGTTGCCAGTTTGAGGAAATATCAGTGGAGTTTCGATATTTTAAACTACCAAATTAAAATAACCCAAGAAACCCTAGATCCAAAGGCTAAAAACCCATCCACGTGGAGCCATCTAATGTCTCAAATTGAGTCTTGTGGATCACTTATGAACCATAAGAAAAACCAAATAATCCTATGCATCATAGCCAACAACCATAGTCATTACAACTTCTATTTATTCCCCTTGTGTCCCAAAAAATTTACTTGTTGGAGGAAGGATTCTTTAGTTCTAGTTGAGTTTCTTGGATTAGTGCTTAGAATGAATTTCTTTTTTATTTATGAAACTGATGTTATATGATGTATATGGGATGATTTGTAATGGATTTGATGTGGGTTTGATGAGTTTAGCTTAAAGCCTAAGAGGAAATCATTTGAAATTCCTAAAAATAGAATCAGGATTCCTACAAAAACCCTAAGCTGTCCATACTATCGTGATGTACAAACCCTCATCCGGCCATTAAAATTTAATGAAAATATTTTTTAGATGAAATTGGACATCTAGGACTTTCCAAACATATAAATCATAAGGCCATTTGGTTAGTATTGAGGGAGATATGATTTTTTAAATTTACCCTGGATTTCTGACCTTGATTATGGATAGGGAAGGATTTTCATGGCATAAGTCACCTTATATAATTTGGATTATGGTGCAATAAAATTATTTAGAAAGAAAAGATATACAATAACATACCATAAAAATATCATGGTCAAATTCATCCTCTATAATTCCTAGTAATTCCTTAAAGTTGCCCCATGTTCTATTAGAATAGAGACAGGACAACTCAGACTTATCCATTTTGTGAGCTCATAACTTGAGCTCTCCTTAGTCAAACGAAGTGAAACTTTTTGGATATGAAAATAATAAGCTTTAAAACAACATAGATGTGGTAGGCATCCACTCATATTTCAATTTTTCGTGGATTTTTACTCTTGGGTGTGCAATTCTGGCCTACTACAGGGTAGGCCAAGATAAAACCCAAATAACTTAAGCATATTTATCAAAATCAAATGGAACTAAAGAGGTTAAAAAATAGATATATAACACTTCAACATATCCAAATTTCAAGCCCAAAGGAGTTAAACAGAAATTATGGCTTATTTTATAAAATCCAGGTAGAAATGAAGTACATAGGTAGAAGCTTATACTTAGGTATAAATGTTGTGTCTTTGGCAATGTTATTGAATGATATTAAAAATGAATGTGCTATTATGGCTTTTCTGAATAATTAATTGTCTGTGGTACTAGCATTATTCATGAGAAAGCAGACATGATCCATCATGCTACCAAGATTCGGCAGAAATTATGCATAAATTATGAGATACACATTGACACATGTGCTACTTGCATAAAGCTTATAAGAGTTATGTCATGAGAAAAGTTCTATAATACTTGGGCCAGATCCGGATTAAAGTTAAGGGGAATAGATCAGTGGAAAAGTGCGAGAAAGTAAACCCAACATTCCTATATAGGAACGAGCTTGATCCTGAGAAGCAAAATATTATCCAGGAGTTATATGGCCAAAAACTCTCAGGGGATCAAGTAAGGAAAAGCCAATGATAAATGATTTAAGGAACCAATGAAGGAACATAAGTCTTATGCACATGCAATATTGCACCACATAGACTTGTCACTTAATTGTGATTTAAATGCTATGCTCTTTAAAAATTGTTATCCTTATTTATTTCTGCACCTTACATTATATGATGCCTGTTCTGTTTTGCTATCATAAGTCAAATTGAACCTTGCTTTAGATTGTGATTTCTTAAATCGAATAAATAAGAATCATGTATTATGTTATTCACCTCTTTCATAATTAAATAAAAACTGAAACAACTTAGAATAAACGCGATGTTGGTATCTTATAGATATAGGAATCTTACTGAGAAATCTCTGAAATTCTCACCCTATTGTGTTTATCCTCATCATTCTCAAACTATAGGGATGGATGCGACAGCCATACTTTTCCTTGAGATTCCAAATATGCAACTCCACTATGATCCTATATTCGATTCGCTGTACATAGTTGGTTCTTGCCATTTTTGTATATGTTTCTTTGGCCGTAAGGACTTCTTTGTCCCTCTCTTCCACCCTGCTTTTGACCCATCAGTACCATATTTTGCCATTCCACTGCACATGACACACCTAACACCTCTTCCACCACCCATAGCCCCAGCAGCCGCTGTGTCAACCTTACCTGCCCAGATGGTTTTGGACATCTCACTTAGCTCCAAGAGCGACCCTTCGGAGGCAACTAACTCACCTTCCTCATCCTTCGGGCCAGATGTAGACTACACTTGGGCAGGGCCTGGTATAGCCAATGGCTTCCCGATGGAGTAGATGCCGGGCTAGCAGACCACATTGTACAGTATGGCCCTCTTTTGGCAGTGTGAGGCATTGGGCCATGAGAGTAGTAATTTTGATAGTGATACTGACACTAGTGTAAAATGTCCTCTGAGGACCAGATAGTGTTACACTCCACCGACATAGGCCATCTGTCTTTTTGTATGTATTGGCCCAGCACATGTACCCATCTTTTGCATATGTACCAAAACTGCAGGCAACATTATATATACATACAGTTGGGGTTATGTTACTTTGTTGCATGTTTTCTGTTGAGTTATTTATTGATTGTTCATTAATTATGTATACACATGTGATGCACTGCTATTTCCATCTAAATATTTGTTATGCCACATGAAAGACTTGGTATAGAGCAAAAAAAAAAAAAAGAAGAAAGAAAGAAGAGGACAATTTATCCACATATACGATAGTAGGATTAATATTTCAAAAAACAGGATAAGAAGACAATAACGCATCTACTGAGTTTCATGCTATGACTTAAGCATAGCATCAAGCTTAGTAGGGTGCTACATCTAAAACCCTAGAATAGTGTCTTAACATAAAGAACAAGAGAGTTAGAACATAGAGAATCAAGAAATCAAACAAGAGAGTTAGAACTCTTATCTAAACTCCAAGCTTAGTAACAAGTTTAAATCTTTGGAAGCCTTGTTCTTGATGCTCCTAGCAGGCCAAAACAATCCACTTTCTAGCTTTCTTTCTCGCTTTAAAACTTGCTAGTTCTTACTACTCTAGGGATTTCTACTTGTCTATTAATGTGGGGACCTGTGTGAGTGAAGAGGCTTAAGGATTTTTGAGAGGAAAATGGATAATAACAAAGTAAGAAAATGGAGGAGAGGGAAAGGGAGTTTTAGCACGTGGAAGAAAGAAGAAAAGAGGAAATTTTGCTTTTTATTCTAATTGTAATGGTAACTTGAAGTAATGATTCACTCTTTTTAAAAGTGTGGTTAGTTTAGTTGTACTTGCAATGGTTGTGGTGGCCATTTGTTAGCCATTGGATTTATTTTTGAGGGAAGTGTCACTCACTAATTCATTTTGAGTTACTTTTATGACATGACATTGTACTCTCATATACTTTTATTCATAGTTAACCCAATATTTAAGAGTTATAAGAGACTTTATTAATTTGAAGTATATTGCATTCTTAAATTTCTTTATTGTAATATTAAACTATTATTATCACTAATACACTCTAACTTATATTATGATTTTATTTCAAATGAAACACTATTTTATTATTTTACTCTATTCTTGGGTACATAGTGATCTACCCTCAAGGTTTCTGAAGCTATTATAAACTTTAGAGATATAATCTAAGTATACTAGCAAATTATAAGGTATCACTGAATATCACTAATTCATTATTCATATTAGTAAAATAATTTAGCATATTAAATTTACTTTCTTTTACTAATTTATTGATCCAGAAACTCAAAGGTATTCTTCTATCTCTTATTTATTAATCATTTAGTATTTTAATTATTAATAATATTGAGTTATAGACATAGTGTAGGTGGGGATGTTACACAAGACAAATTAGGACTTTGTTCCATTAGAAAAGGCAATAACCTTATTCAATTTATAGGTTTAAATAAAAAGCATAAACAATAGTATTTTTCTTCAAGGGCACAAAAGTCAATAAGTTTGTATTTAAAAACAATTAGGAAGATCCTGTGCTTCCCTCAAATATATTTGACATTGCTCATGGCACTTTTTGTAACAAGTGGATCACTTGGAAAAGTGTTTTTGAGAAAACATAAGACATAACTAACAAACATTGTTGAAACCAAGAGTAGTAAATATAAACCTTGCATTATGATTCTTACAACCAGATTATGAAACTTACATTTTTTTCAAGCCAAGCCCATTGTAATACTTTGTCTAACTTATTTGGGTTAATTTTAGAGTCAACTAAGACTAAACTAATCCTAAGTGCAACTTAATTGGATACAAAATAGATTATATTGGTATAGATTTAGATTCTAACAGGATTTTAAAGACTTATTTTTCATGCTTAGAAAATTTTTAATTTTTAATAAATTATACAAATTCAATAGTTGAACCAAGAAATATAAAAAAATTTATAACTTGATCGAATGATAACATGGCTCAAATTAAACCAAAACTTGAAGTCTTTAGCATTAAATGCATCTCATGTACATACAGAAAAGCACCATGACATCATGGGATTTTCTTGTCAATGACGAACAAGACTTTTGTGGTTGAAAATCCAACCAAAGGCAAAATAAATAATTCTTAAAATAAGAACACTCCATCTTCGTCCTCCTTCATGCTTATCCAAGAAAGGGAGTTATGAGACCAAGGAGAAAAATTATCAAAGGAAAAAATTGGAAAATAAGAAAAAGAGAAGGGAATTGAAAGAAAAACCAAAAAAAAAAAAATGGAAATACGGACTAGAAGTTTTTTATGTCTGTAAATTCTATATTGGTAATAGGTAGGAAAAATAAATATACTTTCTTTCTTTAAAAAGATAGGAGCTTGTGCATTAGATACTTTCATAATATTCGTGCATAAGCATAATCATTTCCTCAAATGACCTATAGTATAGAATTGCATGGTCACAGTTTAGTATACGAAAATATCCAGAATCTAAGACATAAGGATACTAGGAAGTAGATATAACATATACTTACATATACATATGATTCATAAGATTTCCAAGTACTTGCATTAGCCATCATATACAACCATGTCTAGTACATAGTACATGATCTCATCAAAAGACTCATTACACACAACAAAGACTACGTACTAGTAGATAATGTCAAAAACATGCAAACTACGTATGTGGTCTCAAAATACATAGTTATCAAAATAAGGCCATACGTATACATCAAGATTAGCATGTGGTCAGTAATTATCAATACTAAGTATATATATAATCATATATGAGCCTAAAGTCTCAAAAGATCCAAGTCATCAACTACATATCATCAGGGGGTATCGAAGCCATTCTCCAATACTGTTGGAGCACCAAACTCCTCTAATGGTAATTCAGGAACCACTTGGTCTGTAACACTCTTGGTATAGTTTTAAGTTTTTCTATGTTAATCCTATATAATCGATATGTTTAATCCGTTTATAATGGAATTTAGTTGGTATATGATGATCTTGGGTGTTGGATGTCTTTTGGAATCAAGGAAACCACATTTTGGGATGTTGTAATCGATTCTGTGTGTGGTGTAATCGATTACGAAACTCTGTATGTCCATGGGTTAAAAATTTTCGCGTCGTAATCGATTACCAAATATGGTAATCGATTACTAGCCATTTGTTCATGGTAATCAATTACCAGAATGTTAATTGATTACCAGTTCTTTGTGGTAATTGATTACCAGCCTGTGGTAATCGATTATCACAGGCCAATATATATACGGAGACACGTCCCACGCCATCATTTTTTGATTTTTCTTCTTCTCTCTAACCCCAAACTCTCTCCCTTCTATCTAGAATTCCTTCTTCCACTATTCCTTACATCTGATCCCTCCATTCCATCATTTCCAACCAAATCAACGGCAACAACACAACATCTATTCCATTAAACACAATCACCTATACGAATTATTTCTCCTTTTTCATTCTTGCTTGGGTGGATTTGTAGTGGGGAGTTCACCTCTCCTTTTCTTCTACTCATTCCAATTCTAGAGATAATCTCTATATATTATTCGTTCCTTTTTCAAGCAATTCCAATTCCTTTGATCTTTAGATGAATTCTTGGAACCCTAGAATTTTAAGATTAGAGAACTTTTGATATGGAGAATGTTAGTGATCCAAAATTGATGCAAGTGTCCTGTTGTAATGTTAGATATTCCCAAGGAACTTCTCTCCAACCTTATGGATCCGAAGACTTAAGATTTTCCTGTGATTAGTGATCTGTGAGTAGATAGAATGCTTTTGAATTAATTATATTTTAAATTTAGAATTGTTTATTTACTTTAAGAATGCTACTCATGAGTCAATGATGAATGGAATTCAAATGTGATATAAGATTTATGATTTATGAATATGAAAGAATAGGAAAGTCTGTAACAGGATCTGTTTGCTAACGGCAGTAGACGTTAGCCTTGGTGCACCTTGGACTATGGTATTACATGGCCACCCAAGAGGGTGGTGTGTGACAGATATTTCACGGCCATACATATAGTGTGGTGCATGCCTATACTTCATGGCCTCTCCAAAAGAGGGGGTGCATGCTTGATTTTGGGATTCACACAAAGGAATGGCCACCTAAGTGTGAATCCTGCCAGTTTATCCTGTTAGATATTTCCGTTGTTTTCTTCATTTGAATGAAATCGTTTTAAACTTATATGTATACATCAACTCATGAGGTTCAAAAGTATCCTGTCTCTCACTGAGTTTCTCAAACTCATCCCATGGTTATTATATTCTTTTAAGATATAGGTTCAGATTTGGGAGCTGATCCTTCTACTCAGCATCATTAGATCCTTATTGGGGTGAGCCCTATATAGTAAGTGCCTTGATTTGTACTCTGTTTTGTTTGTAATCTTAGTTGTAGCTCTATAGTACTATAGGCACGGTCCGACCCTTGCTGGTGTGTTAAGTTTATGTTTAGAGATTGTTTAGACTATGTTGGATTTGATTATAAATTGAACTTGGATATGTAAATGTGATTTGAATGACTGATTCTGATTATATATGTGTTGCGTGCTAAGGGGTGCATTCTGAGAATACCTAAATCCCCGATGGATATGTGTGTTTGGTGATATGTAGGATAAGTACTCTTATTTGGGAAAAGTCCTAAATATAGAGGAAACTCTATCCAAATTTTGTGAAACCTTGATGTGTAAGGCTTGCTAGGGAGCATGCTCTCAAAGCACTGGTCACGGCCTAGATTGGGTCGTGACATGGTCCTCCACCCATGGGATTACTCTCGGTCTCCATGGGAGTAGTGTAGCACAAAGTAGCCTTAGATGGATTGGACTCGATAGCAAATGAACAAGATGCTATTGGAGGAACAAATCCAAGATGAGCCAAATGGAACGCAATATCATCAAAAGAGTACTAAGGATAAAAATGCTAACTGAGGGTAGAAACATTAACGAGCGATGGAAGAAAATGTAAATTCTAACTCTAGCTTATCCCATCATCACAAAAGAATCAAAGGTTGGATCATAATGCCACATCTAGCTAGGAATCTTGAGGAACACCACTACAGATGCCATCATCACTCTCTGAGAATGACATAGGAATATACAAGAGTGAAAGATATAATTTCCTAATCAACAGTTCTATTTTAACATAAACTAGTGTAATCATTGTCATCTCAACTACTTCGATTTGTTTTAAAAAGGAAAAGTGATCATGCCATAACAGGAAATAAAGTTTCACTTTAATAATTTTGAAAACATATTCTTCCAAAGTAGATTCCTTTTATCAAACACTTAATTCAAGACATCTTTCAATAAACTATACCAATGCACATTCCAAAATAAGATAAAATACGCATGATTCATGATATGACTTTTCTTGACATACATGTCCTTATACTCTTTACTTTCTTTACTTTAGCATACTCTTTTGTGCCCTTGATACCAGTGGACTCATCCAACCTCAACGTAATAGACTATTTATCAAAACTGAACTCATTTCTATATGTGAATCTTCATTCATACAATTCTATTCCTAGTTAGACTCAAACTAACTCAAACAAAAGGACCTAACGTGGGATCACATTAACTGCTGAAGGATCATTTTCGAGTGTCTTTCTTGTTTATAGATTTGTGCAATAATTCCTATGCGCCATGCATTCTTAAAGTGCAACTAGTCTACTTACAACTTGGCACAACTTTTATTGTACAAACATCACTGAAAGTCACTAGACATCATAAATCAACAAATCAGTTGGTGGAATTTTGGTAGTATAATAGTTGTACTAGTAGATTTCCAAAATCTAGTTCAATCAAATAATCAATCAACATCCTAATTATAGTTATAGAATCAATATAATCATGAATAATAGCGATCTAATAATCATTCCAATGATAAAGCTGAATCATAATCCAATAAATAATCTCATCCCTATCAGTCAGTTGGAACCACAATCACATATCCAATTTAAGAGCAAAAAACTAACATTATGAGATTAAATTCATGTGTACATACCTTAGCATACTCACTTGGCCCCTTTGGCCATTCATCACCCAATTACCAAATTGGGTGGCTTGCTTCCACCATTCACATAATGCATTTTAAATTGATAAAATCTCATCATACAAGTATAATAGGCCTTAAGGCCATAAGGTGATTATTTCACCTCAACCTTTCTAATTTCTAAAGCTTCATGTCATTTCTACTAATTGTAGTTGCAACACTTCCATTTACCTATAGAATGTGATTTTCAAGATACTCTTTACTCAAGCAACCTAATTTCTCATAAGTTCACAATTTGAATTAAGCTTCTAATAATTTCCCTTAGTTACTAAAATATCCATTTAAAACCATAATCTAACTTCTTTCTTGATTCTTTTATTAGCTAGATGTAAGCTTATAAGCACCTAAAGGAAATATGCTTTTAGTTGGAAAAATTAATTTAGGTGACAACTTTTACACTAAAATAATCCAACTAGCAACACTTAAATCCTCAAAAACCCAAAACCTCCCTAATATCCCTGTGATGGTCAAATCCTCATACCTCTTTACATCAAATTTTTAACTTTAATCCCTTTAGGAAAGTTACATACTTTAGCTAAACATAAATTATGGAAGCTAAATCTTTTACTAATACTAAAATACTAGCTCTTCAACCACTTAAATATAAACACCCATCTTAGGTCAAATTCCTCAAATCACATCTGTTCCAACTAAACCTACTTTAAACACTTCTAAGAAGTTAAACCCATCCTTTGCAACCTTAAAACTATAATAGTTAGTGGAAGTGTGGAAAACTTAGGTTAGGGCATCAAAAGAACACATACTAACAAGGCAATAAAATCAAAAGCTAAAACACTTACCTCATTCCAAGCTTAAAAACATTGGAACATTGATATTCAAGATCCCAAAGTAACCCAAATAAGCACAACAACACCTTTTTTCTTGGCCATCAAAACTGTGGCCCCAACAAGCTCCAAAGGGTTCCTTTAGTTGATTTTTGGTATGGGAATCCAAGAAGGTGTAGAGGTTTCTTGAGTTGTTGAAAGGAAATATTGAAATGAAGAAAGGAAAAAAAATGAAAATGGAGGATAGGGAGAGAGAGATTTTCGACAATGAGAGGGAAGGAGAGGAAGAGAGGGTGTTTTGGTTGTATAGTGCTGTATGTTGTTGTATTTCTTTGTTCACAACAAAAGGTTAAAAAAAGGAGATTTCTCTCTTGTTGAGTGAAGTGGCTCAATGCCAACCTCTTGATTTTATTTTGAGTGAAGAATCATAATCTAATCCAGTAGATTTACTTTTTGTTGACATGACACTTGTACTTTCATATACTTTAATCTTTAAATTAATTATAAGAGTTGTAAGAGACTTTATTAGTTGAAGTGTATTAGGTTCTTAAAATTTTTACTATAATATTAAAATATTATTATTTCATTACAAATAAAACTCTAACTGTATTGTTATATTATTATTCTATATCATATGGAACTTTAATTGTTTTATTATTTTATTATACTCTTGGGCACTTAATGATATACCCTTAAGGTTCCTAGGGCCATTATAAAACTTAGCGACACAATCTAAGTACACTATCAATTTATATAGCATCATTGAGTATCACCAATTCTCTAATTATATTAATAAAAGAATTTAGCATTACTATAAGTACTATTTTTCTTCTACTAATTTATTAATCTAGGAACCCAAAGGTATTCTTCTTTCTCTTATTTATTAATTTCTTAGCATGTACTTATTAATAATGCTAAGGTATAAACACAATATAAATGGGGAAGTTACACATCCCATAACAACCTTAAAATCTTGCGGGAAAAAAAAACTCTTTAATCACTTTCTCACCTCAAGTTTGGCTAGTTTGGAGCTCAAGTAGTCAGTTTATTGGTTTGTAAGTTTTAAAATTCCATGGCATGCTTTGAATGATTTTTTCTGAGTTTTGAGCATGAATATAAATTATACGCATGTAAATGTTGTGAATATATGAGGGATTTATTCTTGCTTGACATTGATTTTATACCCCAATGAAGTTTAAATGATGATTGTACTGTTTGGTTAGTAACTAAGGTAAGATTCATGCAATGTAATTTAAAAGCTTGAAATTTGATGAGCAATATTTTGATATATTGGTTGACTCTCATATTTAATCTATTGAGTCTCTTTTATGCTTAATTGATTAATATTGAACACATTTTATGAGTTTGAGCTCTAATTGAGCTTAATTGTATTTTTTAGCATTATTACAAATTTTCATTATTTTTGTATTTTGAACATATCTTTTGTTGTAGATATCTAAAATTTATAAATTTTATATTATAGGAAAGCTGAAAGAAAGATTTACAACTTTGATGAAAAAGCTGAAAGCTAATTTAGATGTCTAGCAGGTCAATTAGGTCGCGAAGTTAGAACAGGGCTATTGTCACTAGAAACTGAGTAGTGTGCACTAATCGGGTCATAATTTGAGTTGTAGACATTGGATTGAGATGAAACCAGTGCTATTTGAAAGCTAAGATATAAAGCTTTTTGAAATGTGAATTTTGCAAAAACTAAATGAATTATTTGAGTCATATGGTCTCCGCTAAGGGAGTTCAAATGGATATGTCAAAACTTGAAGCCATTGTTAATTGGCCTCTCCCTTGGAACATTAAACAACTTCGAGAATTTTTAGGCCTTACAAGCTATTATAGGCATTTCATTAAGGGTTATGCAAATATTATTTGCCCTTTAACTAAAATGCTCAAATGTGATTCGTTTCATTAGACCTTGGAATTTGTATTGGCATTTCAACAACTCAAACATAGTCTGACAACAACCCCAATCCTAGCATTACCCAGTTTTACTCAAGTATTTGTGGTGGAGACTGATGCAAGTTCTTAGGAGATTGGCACATTTTATCTCAAAACGGACATCCATTAGCCTATTTTAACAATAAGCTCTCTTCTAGAATGACTAAAGCCTCAGCATATGTGTGAGAACTCTATGCAATAACTCAGGTCGTGTCCCCTATCAAAACACATCATCAAAGTTTGAAAGAGTTAATCTCACAAATGATTCAAACACTAGAACAACAATACTATCTGACCAAGCTTCTGGGACATAACTTTGCAATTGAGTATCGAGATGGCAAAGGCAATGTGACTACTGCTGTCTTGTCAAGGTTACCTGCAGAACATATATGGATGTATAGAGTGAAATCTTGGCAGAATTGTGTGAAGCAAATAAAACATATATGGAACTACTCAAATTGCACTAGTTGCATAGTGAAGGATAATTCCTATTGATTTCTTAATGCAAAACAGTTTGATCCTATGCAAAACTAGAATTTTCATTCTTGTAGACTCATCTTTAACCAAGAAAGTACTCAAGGAATTTCATTGCACACCACAAGGTGGACATATTAGAGTGTTAAAGACATACATATGTGTTGCTAAACAATTCTATTGGAAAGGCATGAAACAATTTGTAGAAAAGTTTATGGCTACTTGTTTAGTTTGTTAACAAACAAAATATAATACTACTAAGTCAATTAGGTTGTTTCAACCCTTGCCCATACCTACTTCGCCATGGGCAAAAATAACAATGGATTTTATTGTCAATTTGCCTTTTGCTTATGGCTATACAACAATCTTTGTGGTTTTCGATCAATAACAAAGAGTGCTCATTTTAGTCCCCTTAAGTCCAGATTCACAACCAAAATAATAGTTATGATTTTCTTGAATTTAGTGGTAGGACTCGACAATTTTTCTCAAAGAATTGTCTCAAATTGTGATCCTATTTTTCTAACTGCTTTACGTAGACAAATAATGAAATTACGGGGAACTACATTACATTACTCTATTGCTTACCATCCACAAAGTGATGGCCAAAATAAAGGTAGTCAATCGATGCTTGGAGCAATACCTTCATGCATTTACCTCTAAAAATCCTAAAGAATGGTATAACTGTTTAGCATGGGTGAAGTTCTATTACAATAGGAATTTCAAAGTGCTTTAGATATGACTCCACATCAGGCCTTATATGGGATGAATTTGAAATTAGTTCCTGTTTACAATCCTGGATTAGCTACAGTTGATGAAGTGGATGTGGCATTGGTACATAGATAGAAAATTCAACAATAATTGCAAGAACAACTTATTGGAGTACAAGCATGAAGGCAAAAGTATGCTAATTCAAAAAGGATATCTAAGAACTATAAAGTTGGTTAGTGGGTTTAGGCTAAGTTTCTGTAATGAGCATAAATCCTTAGGAGGACCATATTCCAAAAGCTAGCTATTGGAATAGGAGAGTCCAAATCCTTATAAGGCCTTCCTTTCAAGATGATCTTCCCGATGTGGATCTTGTCACATTGCCACCCCCTTCGAAAGCCAGCATCTCGATGGCTGCACTCAGTGACACTTCACTCAATCACAATCAATCCCTCTACCGGTTAGAACCCTCAGCACATAGCCCTTTTTAGTTGGTCGTCTCTTAATGAAAGCACTATTTGTAATGAGCATAGGTCCTTAGAAGAACCACACCCCAAAAGCTAACTATTGAAGTAACAGAGTTCAAGTCCTTATAAGGCCTCCCTATCAATGTAGCTTCCCCGAAATGGGACTCGTTATATAAATATAAGTAATAGTCTGCTGCACATAGACTGAATTTTAAGCTATCTAAATGGAATTTTAGACCTTTTTCACATCATAGCAAAAATTGGTCAAGTACCTTATAAACTAGATTTGCCATTTGATTGCAAAATTCACCCAGTCTTACATATCTCATTGCTAAAATATTATCGTGGTCCCCTTTCTCCCAAGTTAGTCGTTTATGAGAAGCTTAACCTCGGACAATTGTTTTAGATAGAACACGAACAACAACAGCAAGTAACAAATATCATGTCTTGATGGAATGGGAAGGGCAGCCAAGAGAAGATGCTACATAGGAAGATTGGGACACCTTAATTGAGCTATATACACAATGGACTCTTGACGACAAGGTCCTTTTCCTTTTTGTTGTTTTTTTTTTGGGGGGGGGGGGGGGGGGTTGGCTAATGTTACACACTAAGCACAACACAATTGGGTACACAAGTTAGGAAGGCCCCAAGTTGGGCAAAAGACTATGTAATGTGATTTTATTAAGTTTGTTGTAACTGAAAGTAGTTAAGGCTAGGAAACAGAAAATCACTTTGTATCATTCATGGGATTAGTGGGTAATTATGCAAAATAGGCAATTGTAATTAGAAGCTCCCTGCGTGTATAGAAGGAACTTCAATCTTCATTGGAACTCATTGTTTTTGTTTTTTTTTTTTTTTTTTTTTGGTGATCAATAAAATTTGGCAGAGAGTACCGTTCTCTCTTTTTGGGAGTTTGAAAACTAGACTCGAATATAGTTCTATTACTATTTCTCAAATTGCATAGCCACGTGAGTTTCGAAAGTTTCTTGGCCTATTCTTGAATGAGCTACAAAGGTTTTGGAATTCTGGGTTCATGACTATTTGCTCTACTCCGTTGGAGTTAAGGCCATTCGAAAGAGCATGAGACTCCCATTCCATTGTAGTGGCTGGTGCCTCTTAATTGTGAAGCGCAAAATCTTTATTTGTTCGATGTGCCCAACTAAATTGATCTTGATAATTATCTAATGCTAGTTTGGGAGCTTCACCCAAAATTGTCTTTTTAACCCTAATTAACCTTTTCGTGGCAATTTTCAATTGATGATTACAATCAATTTTTTTTTAACTGTATAGAAGAAAACACTTTTAGTTAATTAAGTGATCCAATCACGTGTATAATTGTTCCTTAGATCAATTTATCTTTTCATCTTAATACTTCTATGAGGTTAATTTTAATGGGTTTGCTTCATGAATACTAACGGGAATTATTTAGTGAATCGCCTTCCTGTTTTATGACATATTAAGATAAGATTGAGATAGTGGAGTGTGAAGCTTACTATCTAAGATTTTTAATTTCTACAAGACTTGAGAATAATATATAATCAATAATTCAACATGGTCAGTTGGATGGATCTGTTTTAAGTCTATTGACAGAGAATGAACCTTTAACCAATATCATCCTTTTTCTCACTTAACATTTAATTTACTTGATTGCACTATTAATTTCTTTTTATTTTCAAGTACAAGCCCAGGGAATGCAGAATACCAAATTCAATTTCCCTTGGTTAATTGCAAACATTATTCTATAACATCATGTGAAGAATAAACTCGTCTTGAATTGTTGTTATATATCATGTGGCAAATTTTCGGCCGCTTTCCATATTTAGGCATTGTCCACGTATCTTAATCCAAGAATGAAATCAATCCTCTTGTTCCGTTTGTTACTTACCGAACAACCTACATGATTCCAAGTTTCCAACTGATATGGCCCTCTACTTGAAGGAAGGCTATCCATGGTCAAGTTAATTATTTTATGTCTTTGTCATATTTAAGGGGATAACCAGAGAAAAATTGATGCAAGTTTGCTGCACGTAACTGTAATGATAGTTTGATATTTTTGACTCTGCGCACATTTTAGTGCTTTTGATGCTGTCCTGCGGGGCAAGTCCTTCTCATGTCAACAAAGACAGCACAACCCCAAATAATTAGTGCCGAATATGTAGCGTGTTTATGTCGGCTAATTGGATTTGTAAGTTACCAAGGTTAGTGCGTCAGACTAGGCTAGCTAGTAGATCATGTAACTATTATTGTCTCTCTTTCTCTCTCTCTCTCTCTCTCTCTCTCTTAGTCTTCCCTTGGCTTCCGCTAATTCAACTATTATTATGGTTTTTCTTTTTCTTTTTTTCTGGTTCTCTATTCTGCCCTTTATACTATTGAAATATTTTTGTATCTGTATCCTGTCATTATCCTTATCAGCAACATTATATTATTCTCGAAGAAAGATAGAGAAACTCCCATGCTTGACTTTCATTTCTTGTACAAAAGTTCTACAATTGAATATCTCCGTCCTGAGGAAAAAAATCTATACATCCAAATCCAAACTGAACTTTATTATGCGCTGCTTATTTTATCTAATTTTATTTCTATTCACAGAAAACAAATTGGTCTACATAACTAGTCGTCAACATTAATCACCAACATTTAGGGGATACTTGGTAAACTAGAAAAAAAGAATCAAATAATTAGATATAATAGGGTTTGATTTTTAATAATTATTAGATAACTATCTAAATATTTTAAAATTAGCTTTTATCTAAATTAATTTGGACCTAAAATCAGTTTTTTAAAAACAAAAAAAAAATCAATTTTTAGGGGATGTCTGGTGACATTTATTAAAAATCAGGCCCCATTGTATCTAGCTATCTAGTTTTTCTAATATGACAAACACTCCCTTGAGTTAATTTTATTTAATCTCAAAATTTTTTTATTCTATTTTATCTCTTCCCACTAGTTTCTTCTTACTTCACACAAATCTTTTCTTTCTCCATTGACTTTATCAATTATCAACCATCGTTGTCTACCACCGTCAGCCGCCACTAACTACCACTGCTGGCCACCACTATCCTCTGCTGCCGCCCACCATCGTCCACCCCTCATTCGCTGTCATTTGCCACTGTTTGCTACCACCGCCAACTGCCCCTGTTCACCACCGTTTGTCATCATCTACCTCCACCATCTACCAGATTGGCTTTTTAGTGACATGGCCAAGAAAAAGAAGTATAGAAAAAGAAAAAGAAAACTACATATGTTAAAATTAATTTTTAAGTTATCAAAACAAATGATGTTTAATAAAATATTAGTTTATTTTTATATAGGTTCACGTAATAAGATTTATTTTGTATCATATTAACTTAATTTTTCAAGTTGTCAAACACTCTTTTAGATAACGAGAAGGAGGCATGCTCTGTTCTTTAATTGTTAGGGAGTGTTCAAGAGTTTGGTTTAGAGGAGAAGAAAGAAAAGCGAAAAGTTTATGTAGTATCACCCCTAATTATAAATTTTATTTTTTGGAAAAGAAAAATATTTGAGGGTTATATTAACCTTTTAAAACCCTAAATTATACCCACATTTCATAGTTCTCCCAAATTGGGAGTTTTAACGATAATATAATATAATTTACTATCTTATCCCTTTTAAAGGGTCGAAATGTCATTTTTACTTATTTTATAAAACATATTAATCATATTTAATTGTTTTAGTAAAAGATAAAATTGTAAGAATATATTATACACCCTATATTTTCTTCCACTTATATATTTTACATGTATGAATATGAATAAGGTGAAACCATTCAAACCACTCATTTCCTTACCTTAATTTTCTGCCCCTTTAACACCTTTCATTCCCTTTCCCTACCATAACCAATCCATAAGCATCATTGTCATGCTTCTTAAATATAAAGGAAAATTATTAAATCATATTCTTTTTTAGTGAATAATGACTCATCATGTTCAACTAAAATAATTCAACATTTTACAAAAATAAGTTTAATTTTAATGCAGTATATATTAGGGTAAACTTTTTGTACTTTGAATTAATTATAGATTTATTTTTTTAATATAATTATTAAAAGAGTTAAACACTTTTAATGTGATAATACATTATTAAATGACGGTATAAAAAATTATCACGTTAATAACATATTAAATTATATCTCAAGAAAGTACACAAAGTTTACCAAAAAATATGTGAAAACTATAAAATTAACAAAGAGTTTAATTGGTATGCACTGACAGTGTAAAATAGTTTTACACTGTCAACCAATAGAAATAGGGGAAAGTGAGAATTCATGGTGGGTCCCTCATTATAATGGGTGGTTATTTTGATATGTTGGCACTTTCCACCATTTCCATTGGTTGATAGTGTAAAACTATTTTACACTGTCAGTGTATTTAAATTAAATTCATTAACAAAATGAATCCGCCCGGATGTGGATTCGTGCAATGTATATGTACAATACTTGTGAATGTGTAAAGAGTTATTTTCTACTCAGTTTTTTATACAGTGAAATCGTAATTTAGGATTCACGTATTAATAAGTGGGAGTTTCGATTACATTTCTAATAAATGTGGTGGTAACTAATAACAAATGAAAAATATTTTTACCAAATTCACCAGTAATAACTTCAATTCTCTGTCTGTCAAAAAAAAAAATACAAGTCTACCAACAAAAAAAAAAAAGCTTAAATTTGCTATCTCACAAAAAAAAAAAAAAAAGAAGAAGCTAAATTTGCAGTTATTAACACATAATTTTTTATATTTTTATTATATTTTACAGAAGCAAATTCAGTGGTAACATAGCTAAAATTCAAATTTATTTGCACATTCTCATATATCAATTTGAATATCTAACAAATTATGTCCAAAATACAGATCTGATTTTGTTTTGCCGCTTTTGCTGGTCTTCTCGAAGAATCATGGCAAGATTAAACAACAAAAAGTACAAATCTTGGCAAGACAAAAAAGCATATACATTACAATTCCCATATTTCGTGAAGTCAATAATTGTTACCGTAGATATCTAAACAAAATGAATAATATTTACACAAGATGGGTTCTGATTGAGTAGCTCGAAATTGACATGCTACTCATGGATGACTGATGCAATTCAGATATTACTTGGAGATGCCTAGCACAACAATTCTGGCTCCGAGACATTGATTGCGTAGCAGTTTCCGTTTGAGGCGCCCTCCATGGTGGTTTTGATTCAAGTTAGAAATTGGTCAATAATGTGAGAAAAAAATAATGATTGGGATAAAATTATAATTTTAAAAGTAACTTAATAATTTTTAATTATCTTATAGCTAACACCCAATTTAATATACACATTGATGTTCAAAAATTTAACCAAGTTGCCTCGTCAGATTAGATCTCCAACTGACAATTAGAGTTAATGGTCTTCCA
This sequence comes from Pterocarpus santalinus, assembly GCA_031439595.1. Classification (NCBI taxonomy): domain Eukaryota; kingdom Viridiplantae; phylum Streptophyta; class Magnoliopsida; order Fabales; family Fabaceae; genus Pterocarpus; species Pterocarpus santalinus. The sequence goes on from CM062529.1 coordinate 26,304,662, forward strand.
AATATATTTTTCACAATATTAACTCATTAATCAATCATCAATTTGGACCACAACTGAAGATGGTCCACCACAGCCTCTACCTTCTGTTTGATTGGCCATCCTGTCTTATTATGATGTGTGTTTGGAATATAAGACATGGATGCTTATTAGCCTAGCCGAGTAAATTCGATCAAAATGTGTCTTTATGGGACAAGGAAATGAGAGTCGTGACTCTGCTAGTGGCTCAATTGGCTTAATGACTGAAATCTCAGTAATGCCATAGAATGATGGTTCTGCATAACTGATGATGTGGACGTGTGGTATAAAGCTTCAAGGGTGCAGTATTAGTCAAGAAAATATGCCTTTGTAAGCAGCCGTTTCAAGTACAAAGGCGTCAGATGCTGTGTTATTGAGAAAATTGATTATTAGGAAGGAGTAGATGGTGGGGTCTTTTTTTTCTGAATATGAGATCTATTTTCTATATGTATTGGAATATGAGAATTGAGGAGATTTTATATAGATATGGAATTGAAATGAAATTAAAAAATCTGATTTTAGTATAACAAAGAATTTTAAACAAAAAACATTGAAATCGGAATTTCTGATTTCATTAGGTGACAAATATGAGCTCCCAATGTTTGATTAAGTTAAGCACAATGAAATCAGAATTCCTGTTTTTGATAGAAAACCATATTAGAATAAAAATCCCCCAAATCCCATATTAATACACATAATCCTTTCAAATCCCAGAAAATAAATCCCTGTAGATGGTGTTATCTAATAGTTATGTTACTGCAAGCCTTAGTTTCTGTGTTTTAGCCTTTTAGGCTCTGATAGGATGCAGGAATCCTCTAATGGTGTGGTTTGGTACTTCTCTGTTGCTCCTTGCTTTGTCTAGGTGAGTTGAGCCTTTCTCTATTTACCGGAAAAAAAAAAAAAAAAGATGTACACAAGCAAAAGAAGTATGAAAGGGTCACAGCTCACAAATGATGGCAACTTTACAGCTATCTTATTAGACGTTCAACAGAAAAATTTTATGTTAACTTTTGTGTTTTATTACACATCTTCATTATTTTTGTGTGACTTTTTTAATATATAAAATAAGATTGTGATTCCTTCCTCGCATAGGAAACATGTGAAGCAACAGTTGCGTTATTGTGCTTTATTGCATTCCTCCTCTCCTCTGGGATAGACTAATTCATTAATTCACAATCTATGTAAATACAATTAGTCACATATATAAATACAGCTTAGTACTGTAAGAACTAATAAGAAGATCAAGCAGAACAAAATCAATCACAAAAATTTCATATGTATTGATGTAGAATAATCAAAAGCTAGGGCATATCAACGCTCAACAATTCATATTGAAGGTGTTCGTTCAGTGGTTCCATCAAGGATCTTGAAAGAAACTCACTGTAATCAGGTTTCAATAAAGTGGCCTCGGGCACATAGTCCTGGGCAACATCCACCCTCCACTGTTGAGTTGAACCCTTGCGAACACCCTCAGCACCATTATTTGCCTTATCCATAGGCATGAACATATCTGCAACATTGGAGTCTTGTCCAGTGAGTTCTTGCACAAGAGCTCTGAAGTTTGAAGCGCTAGTCTTGACCTTCATAGGGCTTGAAATATATGTAACTTTGATCTCCTTTTTGTCCCTTCTGCTTTGCCTTGTGTTCTTCATGACCTTGATAATACTGTTGACACTAATTGCAGCAACAAGATAATTAAAAAACAGTGTTTATTCCCCCAAGTTGGGTAAGCGGCTGAAGATTAATTGAGCAACAACAGAATAGTGGTGGATTATTAAATGCTCAACTTGCACAAGCCTTTATATGTAAGGGCTGCTGGTTTTGGTCAAAAACTCAAAATGGTGAACTTCGAGGAAAGTGGCTACGGTTTGACAAAATTGAAGGGAAAATGAGAGGTAGCCTGACCATGGAAACAAAAGATATGATGAAAATTTAAATATTGGTACCAAAATTGTTGTACCAAAGTGACGTATCGGCTAGTAACTACTGATAAATTATTGCATAGTTATGCAGCGTGTAATTGGATGGTACTTTATCTAATTATAGAACAATATTTTAGTATTAATTGTGATAGGATTCATGTTTTTATATAAAATATTATTTTATTATTAAATAAAGTATAATCTATTTAAGTATTCTATGATAATACAGTAATTTCTCTACGACTATTAAGTTTTTATAATCATTCATGGAAAAGAAAGTAAATGATAAAAGTTACAAAAAAAAAGGAGGTATTTTTACTCATTTCCTGTACTGATTATAAACACAAAATGACACAAAAAAAATATAATGTAATAGATGTTAAAAAAGAAAAAGTGACGAATCTACTTTTTTTATGTATCTTTCTTTCTGTAATGAGTTTAAAAAATAGTACAAATTAAGTATTCTCTCTTATTTATAATATTTATTATTTTAGGTAAATTTGTTTAATTTATATTATCTGCTATTCTCATATTTCTATAAAATATTTATTGCAAAATTTTTAAATATATCTTCTACACAATTTTAACAATAATAAATAATAAAATATAACACCATAAATTAGTTATTAAATAAAGATATTTTACTAAATATATTTATAATTAATCTCTCATTTTAGATTTCTTAATATCTGTATAAATAGTTAAAGTGACAGGTGTTATGTAATACTTTTTGACGTGACAGATTAAGTAATATTACTCAAAGAATAAACAAATAGAATTATCACACCTAGATTCATACTACCTTGTTACATTTCGTACTCTTTAGAATATCTCTAAACGAGAGGTTGAGAATGGAGATGCTTAAGTGACCTGTAAGTCCTATTAGATGTTTAGTGACACCAACTATAGTTATTTGTGTTCAATGAATAATTCTAGCACGTGCGCAGCCATGGATGACTGGAATCTAGTAAAACCTTTGGCGCTAAGAGATACTAGATATATACATGAACCAAGGTTACGTCTTTTTGTTGGGTAATGATCGAATTTAGAAAATATAGACTCTTTCCATTAGAGGTGCGATAAAATTTATTTCAAATATTAAATATAGAACGCTCGAGCATAAAGTAGCTCGCATCCCTCAGCACTGACGAGAAGGAATTGTCTTTGTTAATTAAATCCAAAGGTTATTTTTCTTAAGTATCCTTTACGTTAATTTGTACGCTTTACTTTTAGATTGTTTTTCTCTTTATAAACTCTCACATAAGTTATTAAATGATACTTTAGTTTACAATAACCTTTTTAAATAATTTGATTGAATAAATTGCAGAGATTATTATGAGGCTTGATAATTGTATTTGCAAATATAATTTTTCCTGAATTTTACACTATCATAAAGCAACATGTCGATTGATCCCAAAAAAAAAAAAGTCATGTAACTGCAGTAACCAGAGGCTTTTATTTTTCTAAAAGGAAAACTCTTTAATTTTTAGAATGAAACACTAAATTAATTTCCGAAAATTCTGCCGGAAGTAAATTAATTCTGGAGAGAAAAAAATTAACCTATCCTGCGGTCTTCAAATATTTTTTAGTAACTAAAATGTGAAATAGGAGCTACAATTTATATTGTTGAATAAATTTGAAACGACTTTTAAAATATGGATGGTCATGGGACAAGATAATTTTTTTTAAGAATTAATTTGTTTCCATTTTCAAAACTGATTAGACGTTTTCATGTTTTGAATAGCAAAAATATACGAGGCCAGAATTTTTATCTAAATTTATTTAACAGAAGGATATAATATGTAAGTTGATTATTGGACATATAAGTAGACTATATCGTTCTATTTTATCCAGTAATTATCATTATTTTTGTTCAAAAAACTTTGTTAATTTTTTTCTAGATATTTGGTGTTACTGTTTAGACGAATGATTTGTATACTATATACGTATGTCAATAACTGAATAATACATGATTAAAAATAAAAATATATTAGGTTCATCTCAGAATTATTAAATGTACCTTGAAAGCAATCTTTTTCAGATTCAAGAGGAATAGGATAATACTTAAAGACTATAAGTGACTACGTACCCAAAAAAAAAAATTAAAAAAAAAAAGAGGACTATAGGTAATTATCTAGAGTAATTAATTAGGTTGTTCTAGAGTGTGCGGCTTCTCGATAAATATGAAAAGAAAGATTGTGAAAATGGTCAAAATCTCGACCAATAAAAAAATGGTCAAAATCGGTTAGGTCTCAGAGCAGTTAGTTATATAATTTGTATTAGTTAGGTTTTAAAATTATTTTCTTTAACAAGGCACAAGTCAATTGGGGCTATCCCGTTTAATTCACAAGTTAAAGAACTGCAGCGTTAAACTCACAGGCCACCCGTGTATTTATTTACTGATTTGTTATCTTACTTTTTTTTTAATGGGAAATTCGAATTTATTAAGTTTCAAGATGCCAGAAACAAAGTCTCGAATGCAATCTGAGAATTCACCCTGCCAGATTTCTAACTCTGAAAATCTAGCCAAGGTGCCAAATGATGAGCTACTAAATTACAAATTCTAGGCACATAATTAGCTTTAAAGAAATGAAACCAAGATGCAAGGTGGCTCACATCATGAAGTATGGTTCCATTGTGAGAGAAATCTAAATTGCTATCTCCAAAGCTCTGAAAAACCTCTTTGGCATCTCCTTCAATAGCGACAGCTCTGTTAACGAGATCCCAAGCGAAAATGAGTCCCTCCTTTTTGCATCAACGTCACCATCCAGCTTTTGAGATTTTGCAGCTCTAGACTGTCCTTGTTGTGAATTGAAATAAAATATCTTAAAACAAGTCATATATTATCTAAGATTGCAAGGAAATAGGGAGGCTAAGGATTTATATGTCGACCCAAGTCCTTTGTTTCAATCTGTATTAGTCAGAAACACTTTAAGTTTGTATTTAACCTTTTTCTTTCTTTTATATTCTTGTCTTAGAATGTTGTAAGACGTAGATCAAATATTTACTTTGGTGGGTATGGATGTAAAAAATTTTATATAGTGTTATTCTCTGGTTGTCTTTAGACAATGACTATAATTTTTCTCCGATTTTGGAGTTTTTCACATAAATTCTTGTGTTGTAATTATATTTCTACTATATTTTATTTCTCTATTTTTAAGAAAATTTTCAAAAGGAAAATGGTGTTTTTCCCAATAGTCCCTGAGAGTATTGATTTGTCATCTTTCAAAATAAATAAGTTGATTTATGTTTATGTATAAATATTGGGGAACAAAAGGCTCCATCTTTTGTATATGGTATATAATACCCAATATAAAGATTAAGTGTCATAGAGGCAAGATTTCGAGTTTGTTTGGTATGGACTTAAGAGGGATATCTTTGCAATTCAATTCGTGATATATTCATTGATTCTAGACTTGGAACATAGTTAAGAATGATTTTTGAGCCTTGTGAATGGATAATCTGTTAGTGAGTTAAAAGATGAAATAAAAGTTAACAAGATGATTTAGAATTCTAAAATGATTTTGGCCTTAGAAAATTCTTCTGGAAGATTTTCTTTGGATTGTTGGGGGAGTTTTCAAAGTGAAAGTATATTTAGAAATGTCTTTTGGAGTTTTGGATTATATGTTATAATTGTATAAAAAAAATTGAAAGAATTTTTTATTTAGCTAGGAGCCACCGCCTAGGCGCTCAAACACAATGCCTAGGCGGTGGTTGTGCAGAAATGGATTGGTCTGCCTAAGGAGCGCTTGGGCAGTGGATAGGCAGTGGTGGCATGAATTTAAATAAAGTCTCGCAAAGCTTCTCCTTCTCTCCACTATTTTCATTCCTTTCCTTTCCTCCTTTCTTCCTGTATCCTTCCCCACTTTTTCATTAAAGATCCTTCACCATTAACCTTCATTTCTTCAACATTTTGGCATCCCCACTTGGAGTTTTTCACATTTCTGTGCTCCTAGAGAGAAAGGGCACGATTCTTGGTTTGAGGGGAGCTTGGAGTGGCGATTTTTGGAGGTTCATCAATGACCCACTCCCTCCCTTCATCCTTTTTGGCTTACAAGGTAATTATTGAGTAGTGGAAATGGTGTAAAGGGTTTTGATTTGGGGATTTTATGCTTTGGAAAGAATTCCAAGTTAAATTTTGTTTTATGGGCTAATTAATGTTTGGATGATGATGATGTTGCTGCTAAATAACTTATGGAGTGACCATAACTCCGTGGCACAACATACTAAGGCTACTCTTCCCCTTGGATTAGCACTGTGAGTGGTAGTGTACCTATAACTTGCTTTTGTCTCTAATTTTCTAAAATACATGCTTAATATGAGCTTTGATAAGTTATGATAAAATGTTGACTAATAGTTTACTCTATGTTTATGGAAAGTTTGAAAGTGATTATGTTAGTTAAGTATATATTTATATGTATTTATGTATATATGTGTAGTTGTGGGACAAGCTACCTTGAAAGTTGATTTCTAGTATTTGAGTACTTTGATAGAAAAGATAAAGTTTCATGTTATTAGAAATTATAATGTTCAAAAAGCTAATATCTTGAGTAATTTGACAGAAAGAAATAGTTTATTTTCAGTGCTTTGTGTAAGAACTTTAGATAATTTAAGTTTAAAGTATTATACGTTGAATCTTAGTTTAATAGTACAGTTAAAATGTACATGATTTGAGCTAAAGAAAAGTTTAGTGATAAGAATTTAGCAAAGAGTAAAGTTTACCTTAGGGGGAGGGAATTGTGACAAAGCTGTTTGTTAATGGCAACAACATTAGTCTTGATGCACTTCGAATAACCCAGCTAGCAAGGTAAGTGCTAGCTCGACATGTTTAGCCAACATGTTTGGAAGATATAGACATATTGGGTGTAATAACCAAGTATAGGAATATATAAATTGTGATGTGTTGCTATGTCGGACCCCGCGAAGCCCCAAGTCTAGACCTTAGGCCTCCTTGGAGGGCTATCTCATTGAGATATTTTTATGGGACCAAAAGTCCTGGTAATTGTTCCTTAGATATCAAAGAATTGAAGAGCAATTTTTAACGAATTTTTGGAGGTTATTAACCATTTCGTTTTCAAGCTTGAAGTTTAAGAAAATGCGAGTTTTCGGAAGTTTGTACTAAAATCCAAAAGTTGGATTTTGATTCTTAAGGAGTTTGATTTTTCCAATATTTTTATTGGATTCAAATGGGGGATATTCTCTTATTTACATTTATGTTTTAAAGTTAATGGAGAATAAAATAAATGAGGACATTAAATAAGTATATAATGATGTTTGAGAAGTATTTGAAAAAAAAAAAAGAAAAAAAAGGGGGAGGAGCTGGCCTCAAGCTACGCCAGTATTTGGATGTTCTGCAAAAGTGATGCCGCTTCAGGTGGTTGGGCGCCAGGCATTTGTCTGAGATATGATTCAGCCAGTGGGCGGCGCCCAGCGGCCAGTTGCGGCGCCAGTGCCCGTGGTGTAATTAAAAGAAGAAGCTCGAAGCTTCTCTCTCATTCTTCACCAACCTCTCTCTCTTCCTTCCTCTCTCATCCTTCTTCTTCCCTCATGGTTTCCATCAATCCTTCACCCATTTTTACTCAATCTATCATCAAATCCATTCTTCCCTCATCATTATCCAAGCTTTGGAGGTTGATTCTCTCTTTGGAGCTCTCTCTCTCATCTTCTAGTGAGAGAAAGTGATGGTGGGAGAAGACCCACCACTCTCCTTACGCTCCACCACCTTCCTCCGCTCTCTAAGGTAATTCTTGAGCTCAACCCTCCTTATTAGACCATAGATTAGCTAATTTTTTCATGAATTCCATGTTTAAGGTTATGAAGAAAGGGTTAGGGTTCTAGAAATTAGGGGTTTTTGCCTTATGGAGCTCATCCTAGTAAATTCTTAGAATAGTTATGTTGTGGAAGCCTAATAGTTATATTTGTCATGTTAGATGCTCTCCAGAATCTCTTGGCAGCTCTAAGGCATCGCAGAGTTTGAGCTTCTTCCTTCCAAGCATAAATTTGTGAGTGGATAGCATATTTATAGCCAGTTTGTTTTAAGTATATGTATAATTTATAGTTTGTTTTAAGTATATCCATAATTTCATAAATGTTATGTTTGTTGTTTAAGTTATTAAAGATCAAAGAAATTGAAATACCATTTTAACGATGACCTTAGTGAATTCTTGAAAGATAAAAGATATTACTCTTTTATATATATATATATATATATATATGATTACGTATGTGTGCGGGACAAGCACCTTAAAGGTGAATTTTGATACTTGAACAGTTTGATAGAGAAAGATATGGTTTCAAGTTATTAAATGTTAGCTATATAAAGGCTTGAAGCTGATATGATGTTTAGAAATTATAGATTTCTATGAAGTAAGCTTAATATTGATTTCTATGAATCATTTTCACATTGATGTTGTTTTTTTTAAAAGCTTGATATGTTGAGAACTATGAAATGTTGATGTTTTAAAAGCTTAAGCAATGTATTTAGAATCCAGACTTGATGTCTGGAGTAAAGTTACTAAGGAATTTTAATGATAACAAATTAGAAATGAGCAAAGGTTTTCAAGGGGGAGGGAACTATAGCAGAACTGTTTGCTAATGGCAGCAGCATTAGCCTTGGTGCACCTCGAGTAACCCAGCTAGCAGGGTGATTGCTAGCCCAGCATGTTTGGCCGACATGTCCGGAATATGTAGACACGCATAGGCGTGAAGTTATTATTTACTGCTGGAGTTAGGCCACAGGGCCACCCAGTCAGGCAGCTATTTCTGAAATAGAATCCTCCCTTAAGCTTTATTATGATTTATTTCAGCTAGATTTAAAAGTATTATGCTTATACATATGTTTGTAATGAAGTTATTATCCAGTCGAATTAAAAAGGCGATTTAATGAATTATATAGGTTTGCTGAAAATCTTACGGTATTTGATATACATAGACGAAGTATTTCCAATAGCAAATGTGGTACGAGGTTTTTGTGAAACTTATAAAGTTATTGTTTTGCAAATGTTGTGCATCGGCTTGTCCCACCCTTGTTATAGATATATTATCCTTCACTGAGTCGTATGACTCACTCTTTCTTCCTTTCCATGGTTTTAGACAGGTGCGAGATTATGCTCAAGCTTCCACAGCTAATTAGAAGTTTCAGCATCTAAGTTTAATTGTAACATCTCTAGAAGTGCTCCATTAACCTACAGGCAGGGTCCTCCCTGTGTTGGGTCTTATGTTGTTATATATAAATTGTTTTGAGTTGTAATTAGTTTAATCTAAATGATTATGTATTTAAGCTTCTTGAATAGTTATGTAAACATTTTTTTACAAGTGATTATGATTTAAATTCTCATTTTTGTGTGCTGTGGGGTGCATTCGGAGAATGCCTGGATCCCCAATGAGTTTGTATGTTTATGTGTTCTATGCAGGGCGAGGATCCTTATTTGGGAATAGTCCTAAATACAAAGGAGACTCTGCCCGATTTTCTATTAGAACAAAGTCTAAAGTAGGCTTGCTAGGGACGTGTCCCTATGCGCCGGTCACGACTTAGGTTAGGTCGTGACATTGGGCTAGCCCAGACATGGTCAGGCAGTTATTTTCTGAAGTAGGTTGCTCCCTTAAATTTTGTTATAATTTTGAAACAAGTATTTACTCTTCATGATATGCAAAAGTATTTATATCTTTATGCCTAGTTTATTATATTTATTACACATGATTTATCATAGTAAATTCTATATGTCTTATGCTTATATATTCATGAAAAAGTCTATATTCAATTGAATTAAAAAGGTGCTTTAACAAGCTTTGGAGGTTTTAATGACAGATTATATATTGGATATGCTATTATCTAAAGTTTTTATAGTATATTAATATATTAATATAGACGAAGAATTTTACTTAAGAAATAATGAGTTTCTTAAAAAGCTTATAAAGTTATTTTGCTGAAAGTTTATGTGTATACTTGTCCTACTCTTGTTATAGGCATGCTATCTTTGACTTAGTTTATATGACTCACTTTATCCTCTCCTTCCATATTTTCAGACAGGTGTATATTCGAGCTTGGTAGTGGCTTCCAGAGGTTGTCAACATTGGGATATATTTTGTGTTATGTCTAGTAGTGCTCCATTAGTCTACAGCCAGGGTCCTTCCTGTGTCAGTTATGATTAGTAGTAAAAGTAGTTGTCTTTATTATGTTAAGTCTAAATTGTAATGATTATGGATTAAGTTTCATGTGTAGATATGTATATGTATATTTTCATAAAAATGATTATGTTTTAAACTCCTATATTGTGTACTATGGGGTGTATTTTGAGAATATCTGGATCCTCAATGATATTTGTGTGTTTGTATTATTTGTGCAGTTAAATGATCCTTATTTGGGAATAATCCTAAATACAAAGGAAACTCTGCCCGATTTTCTTTAGAAATGGTCTAAGATAGGTTTGCTAAAGACGTGTCCCTATGCACCGGTCACTACATGGGTTGGGTCGTGACATGGTGTTTAAGTGAGAATAACACTATGATATGGTGTTTTGAAATAAATTATGGAATATGATTTTATTTATAGAGAATCTACCTAACAATTGGTAGAAATTTGGGTGGGGAGGATTTGTTATATAATTCGCCCAAAGTGGAGCAGGATTTGGGGAGAAAATCCTACCATTATGTGGTAGAATTTTGAGACCTCAAATTTCTACTTTAGCGCATGGTTTAAATGTAGGATTTAGGGTTTAAATAATAAAGTATAAAAGATGATTTAAATATATACAAAAAATACGTGAACAAACAAACTATACAAACGACATGACAACACTATTCACATTCATATCCAGTGAATCCCTAGAAATTGTGTTAAATTTTTTATTTCAAAGTTATTTATGTAAACGATTTCTTTATTATAGTGCAATTTATTTGTTAATTAGTTTAATTTCATAATTATGTATTATTTTGATTAATAGTTTTTCATTTCTTGAATTAATTTTTATGTTAATTAATATAGTTATTTTATTTAGTGCCTTTCAATAATCCTTGCATTAGTATCGTGTTGCTCAGACTAGTACCAGTTCCAATTCGGGCAAACAACATACCTACGATATTGCTTCCAATTCATATTTAGTGAGTTACGTAATATTTTATTAATTTTTTATTTTAAATTTATTTATCTACAACATTTTTTTTCCTTATGTTGCAATTTGTTCATTATTTTAGTTATATAAATTTTGTGCTTTTGCAATTAATATTTTCTATTTTCTTGAATTAAATTTTTATGTTGATTAATATAATATCTATGTTAATTTAGTTAATCATTTTCAATAATCCAACATAAGTATCGTGCTACTTGACCTGGTACCAGCTCATATCTGGCTAGATAGAATGACTTCCACATTGTTCCAAATCAATACCTAATGAATCATGTGATATTTTATTGAATTTTTATTTTAAATTTATTTACATAAATAATTTCTTTATTATGATGCAGTTTATTTATTAATTAGTTTAATTCTATGATTATGTGTTATTCTAATTAATGGTTTTTCTTTAGTTGATTTAAATTTTTGTGTTATATAATACCTATGTTATTTTATTTAATGCCTTTCAGTATCATGTTGATTAATATAATAACTGTGTTAATTTAGTTAATTCTTTTCAGTAATCCAGCATCAATATGAAGTTTAACCTAGTCCATTTCCAATAAGACGTGTAGAGTGCAACGTTGACAACAGCGAAAGTGATGGTGATTACTCAGAAGGAGAATATGGCTAGTGGCTATGTTGTAGATAGTGAATTTGTGTGTTGGAATGCAAATCAGTGATCGGGATATTGTAGTATGAGTAGTAAAGAACTACATCATATCAGGTCAGTGGATTATATAATGCAGGAGTCAAACCAATGACCTTTTGTTGTAAGCACAAACATTACGGCTTCAGGTGTTAATGGCTTGTTAAGGTTAGCTTTAGAAAGAACAAGGACTTTTGGGAGATCAATACAATGGCTCGCACACTTGCACTTTAGCGATGCTTTCTTAGGATCACACAAAATTAGATTTTAACATGATTGTACAATGTATAGAGTTGTTAGTAAGAGCTGACTTGTCCTTTAAAGTGAAAAATGTGATTATAGAGGTCCAAAATCAATATGGATACACAAGAACATACTGGAAAGTATGGATGGTAAAACAAAAGGCAATTGAAAGAGTTTATAATAGTTGGGAAGGCTCGTATGAAGAGTTGCCCAAATAGCTGGAAGTATTGTGTGCTTCCGATTGACATGCACATCTTGAGTTTGAGATTATGTTAGTCTACCATAGTGGCGAGTTAGTGCTGAATGCTCGAATATCCAACTATGTTTTGGACATTTGATCCATGTAGGAGAGCTTTCCAACACTGTAAAACATTATTAGTCCAAGTTGATGGGACACATTTATATGGGCAAGAAAGGGACTTTATTGGTTATTGTTGCACAAGATGACAATCGAAACATGTTGCCAATTGTTTTTGCAATCATTGAGGGTGAGACTATAGATTCGTGGTCTTTTTTCCAGTCTCATCCATGCAGACATGTAGTGACCAAGGATTGAGTTGGCATTATTTTCATAGAGTTGGAGCAAATTCATAGTGATGAGTAAATTATTACTGTTTAAACTTGTAATGGTTGTTGTAATTTGGAATTGTAGTAATTGCTTCTAATTTTTACTTGTAATTTTTACACTTTCTCTTTATATTTTAGTTTGATTTTTGTATTGTATTGATGTATGAAATTATGAGTTGGAGGTTTTTTTTTTTTAATGAGAAAAAGATTCACTTATAATTTAAATAACATAAAAATTAGATGAAAAATATGCACAAAAATTTATACCAAATAATAGAGTATGGAAGATGATTTAAATATACACAAAAAGTATGCAAACAAACAAAGTTCATAGAAATTGAACTATGCATGCCTTTTACTCTTCTTTTTCCTTTTATCAACAAAGATGTAAATTTATCAAGAATTTAATAAGACTACGTAAATTGAGCTTGCCTTTTCCTCTTCTTTTTCTCACTCTTCTATTAATCAAATTATTCTAACTTAATTTTCCATAAATGTGCTATCTTTTATTCATACAAGAAAATGCCATTCAACCAAAACTAATTTGTCATTGGATAAATTGACATATTTAACGATTATTAGATTAGAAAATGATTGTTATGACGTAATTTTATTTAATTATTTCCATTTAATATATTGTCAGAATAAAATTTTTCATATAATCATTGAACTATCTATAAAATTCAATTAATTGATACTGATAAATCTCAATGCACAAAAACATATATACAATAAATTTATTCATTTAAACAAGAAATAACAAAATTGTCGTTATAAAATTTCACAAACAAATTACAATATAATATATGAGTTGTGTTATTTGGACGCGTATAAATGGAAGTATTCGATGTATTACCAACTCTTTAAACAAAAGTTATTAATTTATTCGGTTAAGTTATCAATCAGTTGCAGCATAATATTATAGGACATTTTACATTCAACTAGTTGGTAACCCAGTTGAATAAGTTAATAACTTTAGTTTAAAAAGTTGATAACTGAAAAAAAAATTAGTATTTGTACGCTGTAATTGATTGGTAACTCAATTTAAAAAGTTGGTAACGCGCTAGAAATGCGTCCCAAATACACGTTCAAATAACATTATTGATAATATATATACTTTTATTCAAATTTTAATTTTGGAGTGTGTGTGTGTGTGTATATATATATATATATATATATATATATATATATATATATATAATTTTAATTTGTTACAATCAAAAAATTTATAAGCTACATATATATTTTAACTCTAAAATATTTTAGAAATTAATTTTTTATAAATCTCTATGTAACTTTTTAAAAAATATTTTCAAAAAATTTTATAAATCTTTAATTTTTTTTTTTTAAAATTGGTATGTTTTAGGATGGATCCAAATCCATTGTGGATCTAACATTTTGCCACATTTTATATAGTAATTAGCCATATTTAATGATCATTTAACTATGCTGATCCACTACAAAACCCAAAGTTTTCAGGTCCACTCTAAGCTCCACCCACTGCTATTTTAAGGGTGTGTTTGACGTATTAGGCATAATACGATAAGGTAATACAATACGTTATGACCTTATCCATTGTTTGGTGCAGTTAATGTACTATATAAGCTTATCCATTAAATCTCTTTTATATATCAAAATGATGGATAACTTAATCTAGCCTAAGGAGGCTATATTAGGCTTGATTAACTGTTGACGTGTAAGGGTTCTATTACTTTTTTATTTTTTAATATATTTTATTAAAATAAAAATAATTATTAAATAAATAATAAAAAATAAAAACCATATAAACAAAAATATTATTATTTAATAAAAATTTTAATAATAAATAAAATTTTTGAAAAATAATAATTATAAAATAACTATTCAAACTAATATAAAAATATAAGAATAAAAATTTATTAATAAAATATATAAGTAATATTTAATATAAATTTAATTATATATAATATAAAATACAACCAAATATAAGAATATGATATTAGATTTGTTTAAATTTTAATTTATAAAAACTCCCGCTCTATTTTCTCTCTCTCTCTCTCTCTCACACACACACACACACATACACACATTCACTCATACTTTTTATATTATGAAAAACTATTAAAATAAATAAATAATTTTTAATATAAAATTATATTTATATGTAATAAAAATAGCTAAAATAATTATAATAAATATTTAAACAATTATATTAATTTTTAAATTTTAAATTTAATATTCAAAAATTATATTTATTATAATCTCTTTTTCTAGTTATATTGTATATAATACAATATCTTATATAGTGACACACCAAATATTGCATAATATTAAATTTTTATCATATCTTATACAATCAAATTTTATACTATCGATCCTTATTTTATCAGATCTTATACTATTAAGTATGCCAAATGGCCCTAATAACAGGCACACAAATGCTTTACGTACAATGCTGAGAATCCATCCAGGACGTGGGCCGATTCCTGCCTAGTTTGGTCAGTTGCTACAGCCTTTTTTTCAGTGGGCTTTTAGTGTTATCTTTTTGTTCCAAAATCTGCCTAACTTGTCGGGAAATTCAGAAACTCTAAACCTAGATTAACGCAAATAACCAATATAACCCATATTGTCATCATTATTTCACCATAACACCATAACAAAAATAGAAAGCGGGGAAAAAATTGAAACTTTTATTAATCAAATGGAAAAGTAATCGATCATAACGCATTCAGAAGGAAAGTTGGTGGATTGAAAGTTTATAAATATGTTAAACTATTTATAGTGAGCCTACGAGATTTGTTGGATTGAAAGTTTATGAATTTTAGAGCAAATATTCAAATCAATGCTTGATAATGCTTTTAGTGGATACATTAGTTCTTGACAAAAAATAATTGATCTTTTGGTTCTTGACAATTATAAAAATTGGATATTGTGATTTGTAATTCACTTGCAATTGGTAAAAAATATGATGTAAAAGTAAAATAATGATTAAATTTTTTCGAACTCTATCACATGTGACACCTTCTAAATACACATATTGCATAACTTCAAAAAAAGCCCAAATGCACTATTTTAATATACCACACCCAACCCTAATTTTTTAAAATGGTGTGTTGACAGATTTTATTAAAGTCATGCAAACTGTGTATTTAGAGAACGCCATATGGGACGAGATTAAGGAAGTCTTAGTCATCAATTTACCTTCAAATATGACTTTTTATCAATTGCAAGTGAATTAGGGGTGATGGGTGTCCAATTTTAGCAATTGTCAATGATATTTAATTTTTGTAATTGTCAAGAACTACAAGACCAGTTATTTTTTTATCAGGTATCAATCCAATTTTTACAATTATCAAAACTACAAGACCAGCTATTTTTTATCAAGTATCAATGTGTCCTTTGAAAAAATTGTCAGAAATTAATTTGGAGGCATGCTCACTCAAATTTTATTTGTAAGATAGGAAAAATTTTAAGTTCGGTGAGCTGCTCATTTTGCCTGCTAATTATGCGAGGAGAGTTAAATTACATTTTTTTCTAACTCATTTATAAATCAAAATAATTACAATAATATGTTAACTTATGATAACGTAAAATTTGAGATGTAAATTTTGATAATTAATATACTTAATTTTTTAAAAAATGTGAAATTAAATTTACTTTTAAAGAAGACAGGTAAACTATTTTTACTTCAAATTATTAGGTTAAAATTATGATTGAAATTATTATTCTCTCTAATTTATAATTATTACATTACTCATCACATTTTGTAATTAAAATTTACTCTAATTTGCAATAATTAAATAACAATACTAACTAATACTGTTGCGTATAATATCATTAATCTTTTATCTTTTAATTTAGTTATATTAAACATTAAATATTTATGTTAATATTTTGGCCCATGATAACTTAAATTTTGTGATTTTAATTTTGAGAATTAATTTGCATAAAATTTAAAATTTTTAAAATTAAATTTATTTACAAGGCAAAAAAATATTTTAACTTTTGAATATTTAATAATCAAATTTAAGGGGAAAAAGTGGTCTTCACATTCTCAAGAAAAATGATTTTCCACGACACTTTGCGTGCATTTAATTAAGCTTTTTTATAAAATTTATTTTTTTACTAAAAAAAATTCCTTTAGATATATTTAGATGAATTTTTTAAAATAATCAAAATCTCAAAAAAAAATATTTTTAATTTTTCATCTATGTAAAAAGTTCAAGTTTTATAATCACTTCTTTTTTTAATAAAAAACAAATGCACCCTTTATTTATTTGCAATAACAATCTTAATTTCTATCTTTGAATTTTTTTGAGATAATTCTTATCTTTGAATTTTATTAGTTCAAAATTTAAATAATTACATGAAAATTTTAGCTCATTTTAGCATAATTTTTGTGATTTAAATTTTGATAATTAGTTTGCTTAAATTTTCTTCAAAAAATTAAAATTAAGCTTAATTAATTTGCAGATTCCTATAATTTCACTTAATTTTCAATTAGGTTCCTATAATTTAAAAATTTGTAATCAAGTCCCGATATTACACAAAATTTTTCAATTAAGTCCTTGCCTCCATCCACTATGACAAAAATTCAAAATTAAATGAAATATTCTCGTCATATTCCTTGACCCCACCACCACCAAATCCAAACCTTAAGCCCAGCAAACATAAGATCCCTCTCCCTTACCTTCCTCCTCCCCCTTCTCCTCACCTTCCTTTATTGCAAACTCTTTTCCCGCTGCACCACCGCTTTCCTTCCCCACCGCCATCACAACCACTGCCACTTCTCCTACTTTGTCTTTCGGTGCACCACTAACTCCTTCTCCCTTTCCACAAAACTCAACCATGATGGCTTCAGGTTTTGGAACTCGCTTTTGACTTGGAGGTGAGTCCATGAATAAGTGCAATGGTTTTGCTAGAAGGGAAGGTGGCAAAGCACCACCGCCTTCCTTTGCGTCCTTTTCGCCACTCGTGATGTCATCTGCCTCCACGATGATTCTGTTTCCCTCTGTTTTGCTATCTCTGACATCCTCTAGAAGCTCGAGAAGGTATTGCACAACATTCCCTCTCCTTTTATCTTCGCCGAATCAAATTCATGCTTCTATGATAATTGCAGTTTGTATACATAAATTTGAGATCAGATTGGATGCTAAGTCAAGAGAATCATGTATGAAGTACATGAGGGCATTTATGGAGCACACAAGTCAAGCCCAAAGATGAGATGGTTGATCCATAGGTATGGATATTATTCACCTACGATTATAGCTGATTGTGTTGCTTATGCAAGAGGATGTAAGGCTTGCCAAGTTCATGGACCACTCCAAAGAGTGTCAACTAAGGAATTACACACAATTGTGAAACTTTGGCTATTTAAGGGTTGGGCCATAGATTTAATTGGAAAGATTCATCCTCCATCATCTAAATGTCATGTATTCATTATAGTGGCCATTGATTATTTTTATTAAATGGGTGGAGGCTCAGCCGCTAGTCAATGTGACCTAAGCTAATGTGATTAAGTTCATTAAGACTCAAATCATATATCGGTTTGGAGTCCTTGAAACCATAACTACGAATCAGAGTACTATGTTCACAGGGAAAAAGATGAAAATTTTTGCCCAACAATTTAGCTTTCGACTAGTTCCCTCTACTTCGTATTACACTTAAGCCAATGAGCAAGCAGAGGTTGTTAATAAAGTTTTGATTGACATGATCAAGAAGAGAGGGGAAGACAAACCAAGAAGATGGCATGAGGTCTTGTCCGAGGTCCTATGGCCTACAAGAATTTTAAGAGTAATGCCACTAGTTTAACTTTTTATTGGCTGACATATGGGCAAGATGTTGTGTTACTTTTGGAACTAACAGTGAATTCATCTAGGGTTTAGCAAAATAACATGAGCTACAACCAAAAAAATATTCTCAGGCTATATTCTAAGAGTTGGAATCAACCGAAAAAGATAGGTTAATGGCCTTGGAGAACATTTAGGCTAACAAAGCTAAAGTGTCAAAGTTATACAATAAAAAGGTCAGGCTGAAATGCTTTGCCGAAGGTGATCTAGTATGGAAGGTTATATTACTTATTAGAATTAGAACTACTAAATTTGGCAAGTGATCACCTAATTGGGAAGAACCTTTTATTATTACTCAAGTTATTTATAGTGGTGCATATAAATTGTCTACTCTCAACGGAGAAAAATTGGCAAGAAGTATAAAAGGAAAATATTTGAAGTACTACCCCATGATGGAGGAAGCCATTAGTATTAAGGAAAATGAAGGTGTCAGCCACAAGTTGGCTGAGTAGCTAAGGAAAGTATAAAATAACCAAAAAGAAAATAAGGAAACATAGGCTACTACAATAATCTGCAGGTGAACCAACAGATTGGGCCTCGACAGTAATGTCTTCTGTAGGGTAGCTAGTCTCTTTAGGCTGAACTTCCTTAGGTTGTTCTTCTCCCTTGGCTCCTTGAGTCTTTTGCAGATTAGGAGTAAGCTCAGGCAAGGTAGTAGGCTCAGCAGCCAAAGTTTCGACTTATGCCTGTCCTAGGGAGACAAAGGAAGTAATGATATCAATCACTACCAAAGTCACAGCAGCATTTGTAGCCTTCTTCTCGATTGAAGCCATCAAGCTCCTGCACTCTGCCCAAGACGATTCCACTTTAGTTAGGCCCTGCACATCATTTTCCACCTCGTGTTGTAGGATGGCTTCTCTTTCCTCAAGAGTGTGAATATCCCTATCCAGTGCCTTGGCCTGATTGTATAGCTGCAGTTTGCTTCTGGAGTTAGCCTTGAGATCGGTTGTAATAGTAGAAAGATCAAGTTGTAGTTGGTTGAGCTTTGCTTGGAGCCGGCAATCTCTGTATGAATTTTACTGATACAACCTTACACTACTTGCTGTTGTTGCTACTTTGCTTTCTTGCTGAAGTCTACAGTCTAGAACTAGCCCATACGATTTTCCTTCCGTGGCCATAGTTTTGGATAACCGATTTAAGCTTTTCAGGTCGAAAGACTTGTGCTCCCCATACACCTTGTAGTTGAAGGCTAGTATCTCCAACTTCACTGCCAGGTGCTAGCAAGCTTCTTTGACCTCAGAAGCCACTAAGGAATTGGCTAACTTGGTAACCCTTAGAAGGGATTTCTGCAACTGAGCAGATGCTACAGGATTCGTAGGGAGGTCCAATTGAGGTGTTCATGCACAATCTCTAGATGCTTGGAGATAGGAAAAGAAGTTGAGCCTGTTGAGGGAAAGAAGAAATATCTGTCCAGTTCTTCTATAGGCACTACTATATCTTCCCCCTCCTCTTTCACAATTGTAGGGATCGACAAAGTTGTAGGTGCTGTCGTTGTGGAACCTTCTAGAATTGGTTAAGTTCTAGAAGCTCTTGGCCCAGTTCTTTCTCTTCACCCTCAGATTGGAAGATCATTACCCTCCGTTGTGGAGACTAGGTTTTAGCCTTCTTGGTCTTAGTCAGTTGAGGGGGATGGGTAGCTACCTTTGATTTGCGTTTATTCTGACAAAAAGGAATAAAACTCAAGTTAGAAGAAAGATGGTGACATGTCTATGAAATTTAACAAAAACCAGTTCATATGACTTACCATGTCAGTCGATTCCGACGCTGAAAGAGTCCTGGCCGAAGGAATGACAACCTTTGGAAAAGGCATATTCATAGACTGGGGAGAAATTGGTTGCCAAAGAGTCCCTCGTGGCTTGTGGGCACCGCTTTCCAGAATCGTAGGCTTGCTAGACCTTGTGCCTTTGGATTTTTTGGGAACTTTTGTAATAAGGACAAAGGAGCAATAAGCTAGTATCCAATGACAAAGATACAAGGAAGTGGAATGTAATATCCAGCTTAAAATAAAATTCTCCTTTAAAATAAAATGTTAGTAATAATTGCATTTTATAGAAATAGAGGAATTATATTAAATAGAAAGGAATACAATTTAAGTAAAGAGGAGTGTGTAGCCCCCAAAAGAAAAAGCTGCAAAGGACCACGGTGCACCATAAGTGATATAGTGCACCATAAATCCCCTTTTTCTGCATTTTCCTCATCCAGAGCCTTCCCTGACGGCATTTCATTCCTTCCTTTTCTTTGTTTTTTTTCATTCCTCTTTCCTTCTCCTAATATGCTATCTCTTGTTCTCCCTTTCAATTTTTCTTCTTTCACTCTTGTGTCTCTACCTCACCTTACTAGCTACCATTCGTGTTGCCTTCACCTCACCCCTACGACGGCGGAACTTTTTCCCTACATGCCTCCCTCTTTGCATCTCTCTCATCAGTTTTCTCTCTCGTGGACGCACACTTCTTGTGGGTGGTTGGGCTCTTGTCTTGCCCATTTTAAATTCAACCCACACCTGGTGAGTTTCCTTCTTCAAAGCTATGAGTTGGTTCCATTTTATTATTGTGGTAATTGTAATTGATGGACATTTAGATTTTATTGGGTCTTGTAAAGGTGGAGGGTGAGTGGAGAAATAGTTAAAGTTTAGATTGATGGATTATAGTACAGCTTGGTTTGAGTATTTTGTTTATTAAGGAAGAAATTTGTAGATTTTAAATTTTTATGTTATATAGTTGAATAATTTATAAGTTATTATAACGCTTATGATAGTAACTCTTGATTTAATTAGTAAAAGGTAAAGAAGGTAAAGAAGGTAAAGACTAGACTTCAAAACAAATTATGTTTAAATTGAAAATAATTAGTTATGTATGATTTCAAATCCTTCAGGAGATCAACCTGTAATTTCAACAGCCCCGAGGATGTAGATTATGTCCCTGGCAGTTTGTGAGTGGACAATGCCTCTATGGCATACGGTTTTCTTTATGCAATTAATATTGATTTGGTTTTAGTATATATTGGCAATTTATTTTATATATTTAGTTGACTGAATATTCTGTTTACAGTTTGATATACTTATCTATTCATGGATGTCTGTTTTGAATTTGAGGAAATTTTATTAGTATGTGATTATTGAATGTTTCAAAAAGTTTTCTTTTAAAAAGAGATTACAGATTTTATGAATGTTAGGACAAGCTTCGGAATAGTGTTTAAATTACTAAACTAAGTTGTTGAGAATCTTATTTTGAGTTTGGAAACTATACTCGGGATTTTCATCTTTGGAAACTCTATTGTATATTTATACCTTTATTTTCGAAGTTTTATTGATATCTATTACTTCAATTTTTATATACTTTGTGGGAGAATTCTTAGTTAATCGGTAGCTAGCGGTCGCTGACGTTAGCCTTGGTGCACCTTGGTTCGAACCCAGCTAGCAGGGATGTTGCTAGCTCGGTGTGTGTATGTCAGGTCTACGCACACCGCCGACTTAGTTAGATCTGAAGGGATTAACCCTTATCTGGAAGTTTCTCTAAATTGGAAATCTCCCCGCTTTGGCATTGAGATTTGAGAAATATATTTTCAAGGTCGTGAGACAATATTAATTCTATTTATATTGAGAATTATGGTTTCGAACTATGAAATAATATAAATTTTATATACATGCTTAGTTTTATGTTGATTCCTTGATTATATTTAGCTTGTGACATTAACTCTTTATTTATGTGCAATTTGCTTTATTTCTAGAGCTTGTCCTCATATGTTATAGTCTTACTGCCCCTCACTGAGTCGGTTGGACTCACCCACTTTCCTTTCCTGTTTTAGATCATAGTGTTACACCTGATTCAGTTCTCCAATTTTGTAGAGTACAAACATCTTTTGATAGCCTTTCTACACGTAAGGGCCTTTCGTATACTCTTATTTTGATGTTTTGGATATATCTGCCACTTTAGAGTTGCTCCATGGTCCATAGACAGGGTTCCGCTACTTGATATTCTTTTGGATGGGATATGCGTATATGAATCTTTCTATTTTGGAAACTATGTTCCATTTGTATTTCTGCTATAATGGATACATATACATGTTGAATAGATATGTGTAAATATGTTGTTACTATAAGGAATGAATGCTTATTTTATATATATATATATATGCAAATTATTTGAGAGTGCTCTGAGAGCCTTAATTCTGGATACATATGCTGGGTGACTGTTGGTACAGGTCTAGCTATTATGGGAAAGTTGAAAAACAGGGGAAACTCTGTTCGTTTTTCATGAAAAAAATTTGATGTCCTAGGCTTGCTGAAGGTCTGTTACCTTCAAGTGCCGGTCACGGCTCCAAGTTGGGTCATGACAAAGGTGGTATCAGAGCTTGGTTAGGTCTTTCTATAGTTAGTGGAGCAAATGTCCTTTAGTAGTATTACGATTGTGTAAATGGTTGCCGGCCCATTTCCACAAAATGCAGTGCTACCTGAGGCTTTTGGAATGTTATTTTGTTCTTCATCCCTTAGCTATTCTGTGTGCCTCTTGATGTCTCATCTATCCTATTCCTTGCTATATGAAAGAGTTATGTTCCTCCTTTCTTGTCAAAGATTTGCTTTGCTGGGCAGCAATGCTCTATTAAACTAGTCATAATTTTCTATGCATATCAAGTTCATAGATCATTCATAAGTTTGCGTTCTCCAAACATCTCTTTGACTTGCTAAGTGTGTAACATCCTCATATAACGTTATAGGAAATAATAAAAATGTCCTTGGGCAAACTTTTATTATCTACAGCCTTGTCCCTGAATATTTTTTATAATGACATTTAGGTCCTTGTATCAATTGAATTAGCAGAATAAGGTTTTTAATGAAGTAGAACCACGTAGCAGAAATATAGAAACCCAATTCTTGGTCAATTGGGCCACGGAGATGTGCACATGTGAAATGACGTGGAATGCCCCAGACTTGTTTGAAATTATGAAAATGTCATTAGTCATGGAAAACAGAAAATAGAAGGTCCTAAATTTGCAAAACATTTAAGTTACACCGTTAATCGATTTATTTGATTTTATTGAGTTTGTAAAGTTAATTAAAAATTAATTAAAGGTTAACTAGGAGTTGATCAGAAGTTAATTAGAGAGATTAGGATTAAGAAGAATCAAAATAGACATATAGAAACTCTCACAAAATTATTTAGTAATGTTTTATTGGTTTGAAGGGAATCGGTAGAGATTTGGTATTTTAAACTGCCGGAATTGAATTAACTGAATTTATTACACCAAAACCCTAAGTTTAGTGACTAAAAATTTAGCCACTTCATCCCCTAAGGTTGGCGCCATGTCAACCACAAAAGGGAGAGGAGAGATTTGTTCAACTCATCACCACTTACTTCCAACCAATTAGAACCAAGCCTTGCAACTACCCACATCATAACAACTTCATTTTTTTTTCCTTTCTACTTCAAACGCAATTCTGCTCCCTCTCCTTTGCAGACCCCACCCCCATCATTTTCTCTTATCTTCCCTCTTCCTCACTTCACCTTTTTTCCATTTCCAAGCTCCAAGCAAACCCAACATCAAACCTCTCCATCTAGTCAAGCTATCCTTCAATCTAGAGATAGGATTCACTCCCTTTATTTGGTTTCTTGTTAATTGGTGGCTGTTGGAGACTCATCCATATTCATGTATTTGATGTCATATTGAGTCTATGTATATGTTTATGGCTGGATTATTGGATGTTTAGTGGATTTTGGTGGATTGATTGATTAAAGAATAAAAAAGGGAGGCAACCAGAGTGAGTTAACCAAGAGAAACCCTACGGTAGTCCGTACGGTGGAGTGTACAGCTCTGCCTACAGCCTTTTAAATTTAATAAAACTATTTTTATGTAAAAATAGACATAACTTTCCAACCATATAAATTATAAGGCCATTGGATTAGTATTGAGGCAGATATGAATTTTGGAATTTTGACCTAGGTTTTTGAGTTTGATTCTGGGTAGACAAGGTTATTCAGGGCAAAACTTGCCCTGTACAACTTGGAATTGAATGAAACCAATGTTGTTAGAAAGCTTACACATAGAAGAATATCCCATAAAAATTTCAAAGTTAGATTCAGTCTTAGTTGCTCCCAGTGAATCAAGAAAATCTACCTGAGTCCAAATTGGGCTAGAATAGGGCAACCCATAAGGGTTAAACAGCAAAGCTCATAACTCAAGCTCCACTGAAGCAATAAATGGGACTTGTTGTGTAACATCCCCATATAACGTTATCGAAAATAATGAAAATGTCATTGGGCAAACTTTTATTATTTACAACTTTGCCCTTGAACATTTTAGAAAATGACATTTAGGTCCCTATATCCACAGGATTAGCAGAATAAGGTTTTAAACGAAGCAGAATCACGTAGCGAAAACGTAGAAACCTAAACCTTGGCCGATTGAGCCACGGAGGTATCCATATATGAAATGACATGGGATGCCCCTAGACTTGCCCATAATTACGAAGATGCCATTGGTCATGAAAAACAGAAAATAGAAAGGCCATCAACTTGCAAAATGATTAATTTACACATTTAATTGATTAATTTGATTTTAGTGGATAAGTAAAGCTAATTAGAAATTAATTAGAGATTAATTAGGAGCTAATTAAGTGTTAATTAGAGATATTAGGATTAGAAATAATTAGAATAGAAACATATAAAACTTCACAAATTTCTTCAAAACCGATTTACCGATTTAAAGGAAATCGGTAAGATTACGGTATTTTAAACTGCCGGAACCAAACCAATAGAATTACAAGCTTCAAACCCTAGAACCTAAGGCTGATCACTCAGCCACATTACCACACAAAAGTGGTGCCACATTGGCCACAACACATGGAGAAGCTTGGCTGAATTTCAGCCATACATGTGTGAACCAATTACAACCTTTTATTCCAACCACTACCATGCCTTTATATACACAATCCTTCCCTTCACTCATCCATTTTTCTGCGCCACTTCTTCTCTCTTTCAGACCCTCTTCCTCTCTTCTTCACTCATATAACTCCAGCCAACATCAAGCCCAATCAAGCTTTGCTCATCTAAGCTTCAAAAATCCAGCAAAATCACTTAGAACAAAGGTAGGAGTTTAATATTTGCATCAATTCTGTGTTATTGGATGGCTGACCTTGGATTATTTTCATCATCTTTGATGTGTTAAATGAATGATTATGATGATATGTGATTGGTTTTGGCTGTTTGTTTGATTAAAACTGAATTGGAAGCAAGAAAGAATGGAAATAGGTAGAGCTGATGGGTTAGAGAACTAAAAACCCTCGGCAGTCCATATGGCGGAGTATATGGCTCCGCCTACGGCTGATTAAATTGAGTGGAACTATTTTTATATCAAACTAAACATCTAGGGCTTTCCATAGACATATCATATAAGGCTTTTGGATTAGTATTGAGAGAGATATGAATTTTTGAATTTCTACCTAGGGTTTTGACTCTGGTTCTAGGTAGACTAGGTTGTTCAGGGTAGAACTCGCTCTATACTACTTGAAAATGAGTGAAACTAACTTTTTTAGAAAGCTTACACATAGAAGAATGTTCCATAAAAATTTCAGAATTAGATAAGGTCCCAATTACTCCCAATGATCCCAGAAAGTTGCCTAATGTCCAAACTAGGCCAGAACAGGGTAGTTCAGGAGGGCCAAATTTCGGGGCTTATAACTCGAGGTCTACTAGGTCAAATGGAATGGAACTTTTTTCAAATAAAATATTGTCCTGTTAGCTTTAATATAAGATCAATTTTGTATGATTTGGATCAGTTTTCTATTTTTAGTGAATTTTTACTTTTAAGTGTGTGATTCTAGCTAGCCACAAGGTAGGCCGAGATAAAACTTAAATAACTTGAGTTGTACAAATCAAAATTAGATAGGACCAAAGAGGCTAGAAAATAGACACATAGCACTTTAACATACGCAAAATTGAAGTCTAAATGAGTTAAATAGAAATTATGGCTTGATTTAGAAGAAACGGGTTGGCTGACTATGCTGAGGCAGAAGCTTTGCCTTAATGAGATTATTGTTATTATGAGTTCCATGTTGAAATATGTATGCAATGCTGTGACCTTTGTGACAAATTGATATTCTGGTATACTGGCACTATTCACGGGGAAGCGGATTCGATCCGTTATGCTGCCGAAATTTCGACAGAAATATGTGAATTATATGAATATGATAAACATTTATGTGTTATGCTCATAAGATTCATATATGCAAGGATGATTTAAGTATGATATGAATACATCGAATATGGATCCCTTCACTTGGAGGCAGTTGCACTTTAAATCCCTCCTTGTGAAGGCAGCTACCCTCTACCTTGGAGGCACGTGGTCAGAAGAGATCCCTCAATTAGAGGCACGTGACCAAAATGAGATCCCTCCCCGGCTAGAGGCACGTGAATCCCCTTGTGGGTAAGTCGGTGTGACGACGGTCATGAGTCGAGCTGACGAGCTCACTCCAAGGCCAGGCTACCCAAGGGCAGTAAAGGCTAAAGGCTAAAGACTAAAGACTCAAGACTAAAGATTAAAGCATATGCAAGCACCCCGCTCACATGAGGCATGGCATCGACCTAGCTAGTGTGAGTATAGGGGCTAGGACTTACATGAGGTATGGCATGATCCAGCTAGTGTAAGTATCGAATGGAGGTCCCATATTCCTAAGGAACGTGACATAGCGATCACGCTCTGATGGGGTATGACATGGCAATCACACTTTGGAATGTGGCATGTAAAGATTTTATGAAGAAAAGGAAGGAAAAGAAAGAAAAGTAAAGTTTATGTATATGCATGAATTTAAGTACAAGTAAAGTTATGTGCCGATGTTATGTCCCCAGTATATTGATGCTATTGTATTTTATTATGTTTCAGCTACTATTCCTAATATAATTCATGAAATTTGTTTTGTATGGGCTCTCCCAAATTGCCAAGTGTGTGAGTAAAATGAACTTTGCTTCGGACATTATATTTTTGAACTATAAAATTTAGCAGTTTATATAGCATGTTCACCCTTTTCATAATAAACCGAAGCAAACTGGAGATGACAACGATGACATAGCTTATGTTAGTTTAATAAATCCTACTGAGAATTTATAATTCTCACTCCTATGTTTATTTCTGTGTTATCTCCAGATAGTTCAGCAATTTCGAAGAAGGTCCTCCAAGGCAGAGTTGACTAGTAAGATTGAAGGTGGCTAAAGGTTGCTGCCAAACAAGGTCCGATTAAGTGACAGTAACAACTCCTAGGTGAGGTATTATGACTTAAGCATAGTACCGTACTCGGGAGGGTGTTACATATTGCAAATGAAAGTTTGTTCTGTTAACTTTAATATGATACCAATTTCGTATTATTTGAATTGGTTTTCAATTTTTAGTGAATTTTTATTTTTA
Organism: Pterocarpus santalinus; assembly: GCA_031439595.1. Lineage (NCBI taxonomy): Eukaryota > Viridiplantae > Streptophyta > Magnoliopsida > Fabales > Fabaceae > Pterocarpus > Pterocarpus santalinus. Next base: position 26,332,392 of record CM062529.1, read on the forward strand.
GGTGTGTAATCTTGGTTAGCTAGGTAGAACCCTAATAATTTGAGCTATATTTATCAAAATTAGATGGGACTAAAGAGGTTAGAAAATAGATAGATAACACTTCAACATATTCAAAATTCAGGTCTAAATGAGTTAAAATGAATTTATGGCCTAAGTTACAAAAACTAGGTAGAATCAAAAGGAAGTGACAGAAAACTAATTCAAGATCAAGGTTATGGAACTTTGTTTGATTATTAGAGCATCTATACCTTGCATTGATTTTTCCGTATGAATGAATGTCTAGTTAACTGGTACTATTCATGGGAAAGTGGACTTGATCCATTATGCTGCCAAATTTTTGGCAGAATTTTATGAAATTATGATAGTTTCTGTTATGAATATTCACGATATGAACATGAAATTCTATATGCAAGGATATATGAAAGTAAACGATGAAGCATATGTATGAGTGCATTTAGCATGTCGATGCATGATTTTGTATGAGAATGAAAGGATATGAACATATTAAATGTGGATCCCTTCACTTGGAGGCAGTTATGAGATCCCTTCTTGTGAAGGCAATTAAATAAAATAAGATTGGGTCCTTTCACTTGGAGGCAGTTAATTGGGTCCCTCCTTGTGAAGGTAGTATAAAACTGTAAGATCCTTCTACCTTGGAGGCACGTGGTCAGATGAGATCCCTCTACATTGAAGGCAAGTGGTCAGCTGAGATCCCTCTATTCTTGAGGCACGTGACCAAGAGAGATCCCTTCAATTTAGAGGCACGTGACCAAAATAAGATCCCTCCAAGACTAGAGACAACTAGAGGCACGTGGGTCCCCTTGCGGGTCAGTATTATGTGATGAGGGTCATCGATGAGCTCACTCCAAGATTAGACTATCCAAGGGCAGTAAACACTAAAGATTAAAACATATATAAGCACCCTAGGGATGGCGATATGTAACATCTAGGTGTGCCAAGGAAAGGAAGTCAACGAAAGTTAAAGAAACACAAGTGCATTTTGTATGAACTCAAGTGAACATATTTGTATATGCATGATTTGTCTATTTCTTCATTATATTGGAATTATTATATTTGAATATACTGCAACTATTAATTAAGTTAGGTGTTGTAAATTTATTTTATAATAACTCTTATATTTTAAGTGTATGAATAAAAGGAACTCTGCTTCGGATAATATATCTTCAAACTATAAAACTGAACAATTTGTTTGGCATGATCACCTTCTTCATAATAAATTGAAGCAGCTGGAGATAATAACGATGACACTACGTGTGATAGTTTAGAGAATCCTACTGAGAATTTAAAATTCTCACTCCTATTTCTGTGTTATCTCCAGATAGCTTGAAAGGTTTCGAAAACGGCTGAAGTTGCTATAAAATAAGGTTTGCTCAGGTAACAGTAACAATTGTTGAGTGCGGTGCTATGACTTAAGCATAGTACTGTACTTGGGAGGGTGTTATAAAGTGTCATTGTATACTTGCATCCATGATATTTGACTCATTATATGACTGCTTGCCTGACTTGGATGCTTATAAATACATGTGTAATTTCACAATTGTGATTTGTTTGAATTGCTGGATGTGTTTAGCTATTTTCCTTTTCTAGTTGTTGATGTTACAAATGATAGGGACAAAGGTGCCCATCCTAGTATTCTAGGATTGTATGAATGGAATGTCTTCTAGTGAGTTGAAATATGATTGCTAGTATAACTTCATTTAGCACATATCGTCGCTACTGTGTATGCTTAGGTTTATCTATATGCTTCAGGTTGAAATAATTTGTCTCATTATGTCATTGCTTGATTCTATATATGTATGAAAATATTTGTGCTAAAAATCTTATATTTGTTTATTCCATTAAAAAGGGACATATTTATAGGCATGATAGAAATTATGATGAATGTGCTATTGGATTATGAGATATGAAATGTGATTCCAACCAAGCCGAGGTAGATATCAATATATTACTTCCTGCAATATGCCAAAGATTTTAACATGCATCACATTTGCATTTGTGTCAATTTTAGTTTTAAATATGGTTAAGTAATAGCTTGGTCAAATTGATGTTCATAATGTCATAATTCGTGTCAATGTAATTAGTCGCAACTTATAAGTTAAAATAATAATAAATTTGGAGTCTTAACTTTCGGCCATGCTTCTTGAATCCATATGTTTCTTTTTCATCCTCCCCTAGCAACAATCCTACCTTTTGCAATATTCTTGATTCCACCACTTTATTTCTTGTCTTGATAATTTCTTAAAGTTGCACAAGCAAGTTTGGGTTGATTTCATCAATAATTAACCACCATAATGTTTAGCATCCAATATTGAAATGATTATCTCAATTCATGAATGGAGCTCTTTTAAACTTTAGCAGAGCAGCGAGCAAGAACTAGCATACTCTTAGTCTCTTACCCTCACTTCTATATGATCTTTTGTCTTTAAATATAAATGAAATTAGGGCATTGAATGTGCAGAATCTATATGTTAATGTTCCTCCTAATTATGATTATTTGAGTATTATTATCTGAGATTTGACACGAGGTTTGGGGTCTAATTTTACTTATGTCCGGGGTATTAGTCGGGTGTAGGTCTTTGTGGTTTAAAATGGAATTTTGATGATGAAGTGACATCTTAATATTTGATCACTATCTCCTTGCTTTGCCTGTTTCTACTCTTGCGGGTTTTAGATCCATGGAAGAATTGATTAGCAAGTTGGTCTAAATAAAAGCTATTTCAGGGGTGTTTGGTTGCTTGTTTTAATTTTCTTCTCTTTTCCTTTCCTATTCTTAATAAATTTTTATTATAAGTATAACAGTGCTAGTTCATTTTTAGTAGTTTATGTTTTTCAACTTTTGTGTTGTTTTACCATAAACAAAATGAAATTATGACCACATTAATATGTAAAAACATGATAACTAAAAAAAAAAAGAGAGTAAAATTAAATTAATCGATTGAATAGCATCTTGCCTTTCTAAATAATGCCATTGATCATAATGTAGAAATAGGAAATCTATGATCCTTTTTATGTTTAAGTACATTTCTTTTCTCAGCATACATATTCCTCTACTTTTATGTTCCCATCTCTTCCTCCTAATTGTTATCTCATTAAATATTATGTTGTCTATATTTTTATGACATGCAGTAAGAGATGTTAAAATCAATATTTCTGTTGAGATATGATTTTAAATTAACGGAGAATTATACAATATAAAACAATGTAAAATAATGCTTTTAGACCCTCTTGTTGTTTCAAATACAACATCTTTACCCCTGGTCCCAGTTGTAGATATAGGAAAACTATTGTTTAAAGATGCCATTGAACTAGAGAACCTAGACCATGCATGCAAGGAATAAGGTTTCTTCCAGGTATGAATTAGTACTCCTTGTTTGCTATATTTGTCACTAGTTTAAAGGTTCGCCTAGATCTCGTATTAAATTTCACATCTTTAAAACTAAAACCATAGGCATAATAATAATAATAATAATAATAATAATAATAATAATAATAAAATCGGTCATGGCAACCATTTTTAGTTCAGTATTAACTATTAGTCACGATAACTCTTCAGTGTGAAGAAAATCCCGATGTACGTTTAACTGATACATTTATATACACTAATGATTGAAGTAAACCTTTCTATATTTCTCTAAATCACATAGTTTGCGATCCTTTAGGTGGATCTACATGGTCATACCCTTAAAGTTGGATGTGAATTTCCTAGGGTTCAAAGGTCCTTAGCTCTTTTAACTTGGTTTCTAGCTTATGATACCTTGTCTAGTATAATTAAGTTCTTTTTTTTTTGTGAATTATTAATCAAGGATTAATATGAGTGTATCATGCCATACAACTATAAAGGTTTTGTACTTCGTGCATCAATGTACATACATGAAATTGGTGACTAGGTCTCCGAATGTTTCTCGGATCTCTATTGTTCGCTTTTCTTAATGTTACTAGCCATTTGTTGCTAAGGACTAAACATCTCTTAGTATATCTCTATTGGGACATGAATATTATACTACCATGTACATTGATTTAGGTTTTGGGTGATTTTTAGTTTGGATTAATTATGAGTAATATAGTTTTTGCTTGAACTTACACATTACTATTTGCTACCGATTGTAGCTTCCACTACAATTTTGAGCTTCATTCAATGAATCCATAGTTACAAAATGAGCAATGTTCTTGAAATTTGGGGACCGAATTTCTTAAGGGAAGGAGAATGTAATATCCAGTTTAAAATAAAATTCTCGTTTAAAATAAAATTTTAGTAATAATTGCATTTTATAGAAATAGAGGAATTATATTAATTAGAAAGGAATAAAATTTAAGTAAAGAGGAGTGCATAGCCAAAAAAAAAAAAGGCTACGAAGGACCACGGTGCACTATAAGTGATATAGCGCATCGTAAACCCCTCTCTTTCTCCATTTTCCTTGTCCAGAGCCTTCCCTTATGGCATTTCATTCCTTCCTTTCCTTTATTTTTTTTCATTCCTCTTTCCTTCTCCTGTTATGCTATCTCTCTCTTGCTTTCCCTCTCGATTTTTCTTCTTTCACTCTTGCGTCTCTACTTCACCCTGCTAGCTACCATCCATGTTGCCTTTACCTCACCCCTACCACGGCAGAACTTTTTCCCTACGTGCCTCCCTCTCTACATCTCTCTCATCAGTTTTCTCTCTCTGCTCTCTCTCTTGGATGCCCATTCCTTGCAGGTGGTTGGGCTCTTGTCTTGCTCATTTTAAATTTAGCCCACACCTGGTGAGTTTCCTTCTTCAAAGCTATGAGTTGGTTCCATTTTATTATTGTGGTAATTGTAATTGATGGACATTTAGATTTTGTTGGGTCTTGTAAGGGTGGAGGGTGAATGGAGAAATAGTTAAAGTTTAGATTGATGGATTATAGTATAGCTTGGTTTGAGTATTTTGTTCACTAAGGAAGCAATTTGTAGATTTTAAATTTTTCTGTTATATAGTTGAATAATTTATAAGTTATTATAGTGCTTATGATAGTAACTCTTGACGTAATTAGTAAAAGGTAAAGAGGGTAAAGTCTAGACTTCAAAACAAATTATGTTTAAATTGAAAATAACTAGTTATGTATGGTTTCAAATCCCTCAGGAGATCAGCCTGCAATTTCAACAGCCCCGACGACGTAGATTATGTCCCTGACAGTTTGTGAGTGGACAATGCCTCCATGGAATATGATTTTCTTTATGCAATTAATATTGATTTGGTTTTAGTATATATTGGCAATTTATTTTATATATTTAGTTAACTATGAATATTCTATTTATAGTTTGATATACTTATCTATTCATGGATGTCTATTTTGAATTTGAGGAAATTTTATTAGTATGTAATTGTTGAATGTTTCAAAAAGTTTTCTTTTAAAAAGAAATTACAGATTTTATAAATGTTAGGATAAGCTCTGGAATAGTGTTTAAATTACTAAACTGAGTTGTTGAGAACCTTATTTTGAGTTTGGAAACTTTACTTGGGATTTTCATCTTTGGAAACTCTATTGTATATTTATACCTTTATTTTTGAAGTTTTATTAACATCTATTACTTCAGTTTTTATATACTTTGTGGGAGGATTCTTAGTTAATCGGTAGCTAGTGGTCGCTGACGCTAGCCTTGGTGCACCTTGGTTCGAACCTAGCTAGTAAGGGTGTTGCTCTCGGTGTGTGTGTGCGTGTCAGGCCTACGCACACCACCGACTTAGTTAGATCTGAAGGGATTAACGCTTATCTGAAAGTTTCTCTGAATTGGAAACCTCCCTGCTTTGGCATTGAGATTTGACAAATATATTTTCAAGGTCGTGAGACAATATTAATTCTATTTATATTGAGAATTATGGTTTCGAACAATGAAATAATATAAATTTTATATACATGCTTAGTTTTATGTTGATTCCTTAATTATATTTAACTCATGACATTAACTCTTTATTTATGTGCAATTTGCTTTATTTCTAGAGCTTGTCCTCATATATTATAGTCTCATTGCCCCTTACTGAGTCGGTTGGATTCACCCACTTTCCTTTCTTGTTTTAGATCATAATGTTACACCTGATTTAGTTCCTCCAATTTTGTGGAGTACAAACATCTTTTGATAGCCTCTCTACACATAAGGGCCTTCCGTATACTTGATATTCTTTTGGATATGATATGCGTATATGAATCTTTCTATTTTGGAAAATATGTTTCATTTGTATTTCTGCTATAATGGATACATATACATGTATGAATAGATATGTGTAAATATGTTGTTATTATGAGGAATGAATGCATATATATATATATATATATATATATATATATGCAAATTATTCGAGAGTGCTCGGAGAGTCTTAATTCTGGATATATATGCTGGTTGACTATTGGTACTAGTCTGGCTATTACATGGAAGTTGAAAAATAGGGGAAACTCTATCCGTTTTTCATGAAAAAATATGATGTCCTAGGCTTGCTGAAGGTCTGTTACCTTCAAGCACTGGTCATGGCTCCAAGGTGGGTTGTGACATGGAAAATGATAACAATACTTACTCTTTGAAGTTGAAGCTTCCTTAGTAAGGGATGTCATAATATGAGCAGAAGTGCTAATTGCCTCTTTGTTGGTAGGTGGTGATGAATGCAGAACCAATGCGAAAGCAACTATCTGCTTGAGCTTGGGCAAGAGAACACTTGGAGGCTGGCTTAGTAGGTTTTTGATGATTGCCTCCTAACATGAGGCAAATTCTGGTGTAGCCAAGGGAGCTATTTTGAACTTCTCAAAATAGAAGTTATTGATCCTCTTGTTGTTGCTCAGCTCCCAATTGGCCAACTCGTTAGCATACAAGTTGGTCCGTTCATCAAATTTGGCGAATGACTTGAAGGGGAGAGGAATCCTTTACGCCAGGTTGAATTGCCGAGCTAAGCAGTAGGGATTGTAGGGTTCAGAGGAAGTATGATTATACTTGGATCTCAACTTTACTCCATTGAGAAGATCACGAGCTATGAGTACGTTGCTCCATTGGGTAATGACCTCAAATAGTTCTGAATCAGTGGCTGAGAGAAGCCTATGCAGAGTCCAAATTGGCCCACATCCTTGGTCTTGATATAGACATAACTAAGTGAATGTCCTGACTCTTATCTTGATGAGGGTGTTAGCCACTTCATATGCGAAGAGGAATAAGAAGGGCAACCACATGTAGTAGTCAACATACATGATCAGTTGGATTGTGCGTGTGAGGGTGGCTTTGGTAAGAAACTCTCAGAAATATTTTTGGATCTAGGGCTACAACAACCAAAATGGGCCAAACCCTATCTTCATTGATTCTCCTTTCTTTAGTCAGTACAAAATGGTAAACATACCTTTGTATAGTAAAGAAAGGAAGAGTGCACTGATGTTAAGGTAGCTTCGGTTGAGAACAGTGACACATAAGGAGTAAATTCTGCTATCATGGCTACTGAGCTAGTGTAGAGAAAAAATCGGCAAACCCAAAATAAGAGGAACGCCCTGTGCTCTATCTCGCCTATGGGGCCGTTACCTCTATTGAGGGTGTTGATGCAGATGGAGTATGCATTGTTCTTCTCATTGACTTAGAAACCCAAGTTAGTGTCGAGGACATCATGGATGTATGAGACTTTATCTCTATCTATTGGCAGTCCAACAATGGTCACCGTGTCGAGTAGTGTGACTCATCATGCCAAACAGTGAGCAGATGGAGTTGGCTGACATATTGTAGAAATTAAAGAAGCCATAAAGCAACCCGAAATTCAAAGGGATCTCCTTCTTAGAGAGAAGGATCATGTTGTAGATCCTTGTCTTCTTCTATTTCCTTTCCCTTCTCTACGACCACCTTGTTGAGCCATTAACTATACCAGTCTAAGGGACTAGGCCAAGCAATGAGCTTGGAAGGACATTTATGGATATGAAACCACAAGGCTGCCAATGATAGTTCATACCTAGATGGGGGAATGAAAGAGTCAGCCTCAGCCATCCTATGGTCCCGAGAGTGAAGTGTGCGGTCAAGAATGAACCTTCGATTATCTTCATCAAAGACTTTGAGAGTAGAAGGGTTAGACATTTTGGATGAAGAGGCCATGGTCTTCTCTAGCAAAAGCTTTATAGAAAAGGACGAAGAAGAAGGGGAGGAAGAGGACTCGTGTAACAGAGGTTCATAATTTCCAGAAATATTAGGGTTTGTAGAGCCAGATAAGGCAGAAGACATAGTGAATGTAGGAAAAGGCTAGCTTAAAGCAAAGTAGTAAGTGATAGAAGTTTAAAGAAGGCAAAAGTAAGCTGAAGAATGGCTAATGACTAGATTTTATACTTGCCATGCAAATAGCCAACTAGCTGTTACTATAGCAGGTAAATAACTAATAGTTATATGGATAGGCAGGAAGTAAAAAATGAACCATTGCATTAAACTAGTCTCAGTGGTAAAACCAGCTAGCCTAATGCATGGGGGCAATATGTTGGCACCAAAAAGTTGTTAAGTGCCCTCGGTTGAGGACAAAACTTAGTTGAGTGTGGTTTTAATTTTGCTGCTAGCACTAGTCGAGCCATAAACTAGCATGGCCGAAAAAGACTATGGCCGAGGACATAGCACATAGCACAAGAACTAATCAAGCCGAATACAAGTTCAAGTGACTTGTGGGCTAAGACAAGAAACAAATCTGGAATACAAGATGATAGATTTGAAAGAGCCTAAGAAGACTCTCGGATGAAGATTTCTAAGTCTAGTGCTTGGGATGCAAATACAGATTATGCAAACACATATCAGCTTCTCCACAGCATGGCCTAGAAGAGCAAGCCATTCGAGGAAGCTGTGGTGGTTATTGAAGGGTAGTTATGGAAGAGTTCTTGCCTATAAATAGAACAAGACCCAGCCATTGCAGGGGTCTACACCTCAAATCCAGACTTATAGCATTTTTACTTTACTTGTATTTTTACCCTTTCCTTTAGTTTCATGCAATTTAGTTTCAGCCTTTTAGTCTTTTAGCATTTCACTTGTAACAATCTCTTTCATCAAGCTTTCCACACAGATTGGCCATGGGAGCTTAAGAGAGACCCCATTGTAATTGGTTAGAAACCTAATAAAAGTTCTATCAATTGCATTACATCTTTGTTCTACTCTTGGTTTTGGATTTTGTTCTTGGATTGATCCTAACCAAGTGCTTTCATTGAATAACTTGGAAACCTATATCCAAGCAATAGATTTCCCTTCTTAGAGTAATCGTTTGACTCTTGGAATCGAGGGCTCTGGCTAGTCGATTCTAAGATCTAGAACGCTTAGCACATAAACCTTGTAGCCAAACAAAAGCCCGATCAAAAATATAATTAATAAATTGTTAATGTAAATAATTTTTTATAATTATTCTATCATGTATATTGTAGCATATAATAATATTATTTGAATTTTTAATTATTAATATATTATTTAGATAAGAGACAAATAGAATAAAGATAATATTTTTTAGGTAAATAAAAATAACAGAGAGAGAATATTAAGTAGGTAAAAGAATCATTAAAATAATATTTAATGTGAGTAAAATTAAATTAAATTAAAAAAATTGTGCATATTGTCTATATTATTCTATCCTTTGATTTGCATATTGTCTATATTATTTACATATATTATTATAACATATTTAAAAATAATTAATATATTATATGCGCTAATAATAATTAATTTATTTTATGAGGGATATAACTCACATGAAGAGATATATTTTTTTCAAGAAATACATATAAATTATAAATTATTAATTTTTCATGATAATTATTTATGGGTTTTATGAAGAAATTAGTATTTTTATTAAATTATTATTAAACTTTATTTATTTAGAATATGGTAATTTTAATTTTTTTAATTATTAATATAATATTTGTTTTCGGCAATACAGTGGAATGTCCATTTTATATAAGTTGTGTTTTCTAGAAATCACAAGGAGGTTGTTAGATTTTTCTCAAAATAATTTATTTTCCTTGTTTGCCCTTTCTTTAGTCCTGTAATAAAGTAATTTTAAACAAAAAGTTCTATAAAATCATATCATATAACAACTCATTAGAAGTATAATTCCCTTCATAAGAATTAAATAACTCAAAAATAAATAATTTCATTTTTGTCTCCCTCCCATTTCTACAAACTCCTGCTAAAGTAATTTTAAAGAAAAATTGTATAAAACCAAGCCATAAAATAATTCATTATCAAAAATATAATTCATTTTATGAATATCTATGTACTTCAAATTTTCAAATGAAAATTGAATAATTAAAAGGCAAGTTAATTCATTTCTTCTCATCCCTTCCCCTTTCTTAAGCAATAAAGTAATTTTGAGGAAAAGGATTCAACAGAAGTTTTCTGCATACCAACACATTATTAAAAGAGTAAGATGTCCTCACAATGCATGTTCTCCGGGTGAGTCATATTTGTTTAACGATAAAATTATGACCCATTTACTTATTTTGTTTAATTTCTTAGTTTTTAGATTTGAAAGTATACATAAATTATAATAGGTCATATACTTTCTAGTAAATAGGAACCAATGCTGCAATTAACGCAGTAGAAGTAGCATATGGTAAGTAACATATTAATTTAAACGAATTTGATGATATTTTTTGCAAGAATAACATGTAGTTAAACTTGACGTGCACTGAGAAGTGCACACAAAATAGGATCTTGCTTTGGTTATTTGATAATACATATCTTGAAGACATACTCATTTGAAGACCAAACATTCGAGTGTTTCTAAGCAAAACTCTTCTAAATACCTACTCTTTTTATTTGTCTCCAGTTCAAAATGATATTAGCCAAGTGACATAAAAAAATAATCGGATCATGAGAAACAGTTCATTTACAGCTTAATTACTAATGGTTAAAATATAATTTTAGTCCCTATATGTTATGTTGATTTTGAATTTAGTTCCTATATAAATTTTTTTTTTTAAATCAATTCCCACATTTGCAGTTGTTTGTAAAAAAATCTCTACTATTAATAGCAGTTATAGTTTCATAAATCTTATTTGGCTAATAGAGTATCATCTAACTATTTTATTTGCTTAATTGACTTACGTGGTGGATACCAAACAGCATAATAGATATTGAGATTATATCATACTCTATTAACCACATAGAATTTACAGAATTATAACTCCAGTTAATAGTAGAAAATTCTTTACAAATAATTACATGTGCAGAGCCTGATTTAAAATCTTTTTTTCATGTAAGGACTAAATTCAAAATCAATTACACCTATAAAAACCAAAATTATATTTACTAGTTATTGCTCTTGTAAATATAAAATGTGATTATTCTTTTACATATGTATGTATTCGAGACCGTGGAGTGCAAAAATAATCAAGCAATTCACAAAACATCTCTCCAAAGTCTACACGTTTCCAACTATTTTCTGATATTGCTTTCTTTGGTAGATCATGGAAGGAAAAAAGCTCTGGTCCAAGTAGGAGCAAGGCTACTAATATTTTACAAAAATCATGAGAGAGCCGTAAGGAATGTAAGCAAGACATCTTCTGACAATGGCGCCATGTGGTAACATGTTATCACAAGCTGGAAGGAATGTGAATAAGAATATTACTGGCAAAATCTCCATTGGTTCCACTTCCATGGTTTCAGCTTGTGTTTGAGCAGCAGCACTTTCTCACGGGTTTGCTGATGCCCTAGCTACTCTGCAATATGAGAAAGCATGGGCTAACAGAGTAAACTTCATGCATAAACTCAGTGGCTCAAAATCTGAATTGAAAATCAAGACTTTGCTTATATCCAAATGAATCCTTGAGATGAAACTATACTCACCGTTAATCACAGTTGCATTGACACTCGGCTGTCTTCCAACTTTGTCTCAAGTTGTTTTGGTTACCTGCAAATGGATACATTTGAGGCAAAAGAGTATTGGCTTCCCCATTTGAGGCATTGAGTGCACACAAATATTTGATTTCAGGCTGCTATTTTTTTCTTGCTCCGCATGAATCTAATGCAGACTAACAAGTATACTAATTCGTGTAAATAATAAAGTGATGAGAAAATTATTGTCCCACTAAAATAGATCAAATACTGAATAACTATCAGGAATGACTATTTGGATAAAAAGAATTGAGTAAGTACGGAAAACTAAGAATCAAGTTAGGACAAGAAAATAAAATAACACTTTAAAGATGACACAGGTTTATTGGGATGAACTTTAGGGCTAATTGACTTCACCTAACTATGGACTTAGTTACCGTTGATCTCAATTATCTAGGTTTTTACCTTAATCGATTAATGGTTGGATTCCCTAAATTAATTCCTAGCCTTTCTCAAGTCTAAATAATTCTCTTTATCTCAAATTGATTGCCTACTTTCTTTGCTACAAACTAATTTAGAACAAAAGTTGAAGCTTTATGAATTCCTAATATGACCATGAGTTGCATTTGTCTATATCTAGGTTTCACTCAATTCATGGTGTTTATGATGAGAATCCTAGTTTACAAACCATATATCTAGTTATTGCAAACCAACAAATTAATTGAATGGTGGCTAATCACTCAAAAGCATTAAAAATAATCATAAATACCCAATCAATAAGATAAAAACATAAATAAAATTAATCCAAGTGTAACATCATCACATAATAGGGTTCATTAATGCCCTTGAAACGGGGTTGAGTTCATGATGGAATCACAAATAACAGAAAAAGTAGAAGTAGTAGAAGAAGGAGCATAAAGAAAGATAGCCATCATAAAACCAATGACAAAAAAAACAAGGATTCCAATGTCTTGAGATTGAAGGAAGTCTCTAACTCTTGGCAAAGCTTCTTGAATTCTTGAGCCTCTCTTCTAAGGTTGCCTCTACTATAAGAGTGTCAAAATTAAAGGTTCTAAATAGCACTTTTGAATTGGCTTTTATAGGTCCCAAAGTCTTTAGCTTTGAATGCAAGTCGCACTGAAATTTTCCTAATTTATGTCAAATAGCACTAAAGCATGAGTGTTGCACTGTAGCGTAATTGGCTTCTCCAAAATCTCCTCTATTCTATTTCAATTTGCACTATAGCATGACATGCTATAGCATGAGCTTAAATTTCTGTACAAATTCTTTTTTGGGCTTCTCTTCACTCTTTGGGTTCCTAGACTTGCAAAAAACATAAACTAAGACATAAATAACTATCTAAAAATGTAGAATTCACTATTAAAGTTGAGAAGGAGCCTAGTTATGTAAATTAACTAATAAGAAAAACTAGCTAAACCATGCAATTACCCTTGAAATTACATGCAAAAACTCAACAAGTAATAACTCTTATTGGAGAGTTATCACAACCCCCAACTTAAACTTTTGCTTGTCCCTAAGAAAAAAAAGAGAAGCAAAACTAGAAATTCAAACAAAGAGAAAATCTTTTTGTGTGTCTAACAACTATAAACATCTCTTACAAAACCATGAAACTCAACAAGGCACTTAAGCCAACACAACACTAACTACCAAATATGAAGGAAAGAGAAACAACTCAAAAAGGACAAGTGTAATACATCCAAGTGTTATTGACCAATATTCTTCTCATTATTGCTCCACAAATAAACCTAAAAGTTATCAACAATTCAAATCTAAGCACCAATGACCATTCAATTGTACAATCACATTGTAAAGGAAATAAACCAATGTAGTGTTTAAGAAGAGACATCACCATCACAAAAACTACAATCCTCCCTTTCTATATCTACATAAGTCTAGCCAAAGATTAATAGGTCTTTTACAAGCTTACAATATCATACTAAGGTATAAGGTATGATGGAAAGGACATTTGACTGTATATTACCATCAACTTGACGAACCCTTATCTCTAATTCACTACCTTGGATAACCCCTAACTAAGTTGGTTGACTACTTTCATGTCTTCTTTTGATGAACCCTTGCGCTTTACTGGCCATGAGATTCGGAAAATAGTTTGCTCGCTCTTATCCCATTGAAACCACATTTTTCCTAGTATTGCCATCTTTGTTTCTTTTTCTTTTTCTCTCTTTCATTTGTTTTCTTTCCACTTTGAAACTTCTCCGCCCATTTTTTTTTAATGATGAAGGACATGAAGCCACTATGGTAGGGATATTACCCTATTCTCATGAATCTATAATTTGTAGGCTTGAGGTAATGTAGGGTTCAAAGATGGATAGGAAAAAAAATTTTAGGCTTATAATGTGATTCAATCAAAGAAAATAGTCCATTATACTCAAAGGGGATGAGTATGGATGAAATGTTAAAGGGTACAAATTAAGGCTCAATGAGCGCTCCTAAACATGGCCTAAGTTCTTTCTAAGGCTAGAATTCACTTACATTTATTTCAAGAGGAATTCAAGTAAACATGGATGCTTGTCTTAAATTAAATAAAGCAATAAAGCATAATGATCATCAACCCTAGGTTGCTAACTCCTAAGAGTAGTGCATGAGCATGTGATCCTTTCCAAAATAATTATGAATTCACAAGAGGATTTTCATGGTTCAAAGTCAAATTCCCAGCTATTAGAAGTAGAGCAAGCAATCCTATCATAGGAATGGGGCCAAAGACAATACGAAGAGATAAAAACACACAAAAACATCTAAAATACTTTTTTTTTAAGGAACAAAAGTGATGAACTAAAGATATATGGGGCATAAACTAAAGACATGGAAATGCATGAGCTAAAATCCTAAGAATGCATAAGCTAGAAGATGTTAACTAATCAATGCATGCGCATGCTTTCTGACCCCCAACTTAGAAAATTACATTGTCCCTAATTTAAGAGAAATAAAAGTATAGAGAAGGTAGGAAAAAACTCTCCTAATCATCATCTTCATCGCCAAACTTCTGCTTGGGGCTCTCAACAATGTCATCAATGTCTAGAACTAGAAGTAGTATCCATTCTTGAGGAAGAAGGTAAGTCGCAAGGTTGAAGATGGATGACTACTAGAATGAGTCCAGTTGCACTTCTTATATTGTTATGCTTTTTAACTCGTGCTAGAGCATGATTGCCCTGCATCAACATTGTTGCATTCTATTTGGCTTGTGCTATAATGCAAGCAGCACATTTGATAGCATGCCTAATTTACTGAAATGAAAAAATGTTCCACATTACCAAACACCCCTATAAAAGCTATAATATGATTATTTAAGTGTGTTAAACACTTTATTCCTAACGATGCATCAAAACTCATCTTTTTTGGTTTCCTACAAATATCTTCCAATTCTGTTCGAGTATTGTAGGCACTTAACATGAATGACTCTTTCAGCTAATATCCAAACACACTTATTCTATCACACTTAAAAAAAAAATGGAGTAGTAAGTAATAAAATAATGATGAGCATAAAAATGGGTAAAAAGCTAGGCTTCTTCTCTTGAGGGAGTTGATTAAATTGTTGCCAAGGTGCCTTTTAGTTGGTCCATGAGAAGTTCGAAGGATCCCACCACCTAGGATTGTAGGTGTTAGAATATGGGTTATTTCTCATAGCATTTCCCATGTATTTGACCTGTTCCTCTAAAGGAGAGTTTGCAGCACATTCACCACTAGGATGGTTCCCTTAGCAAAAATCATAGTGCATGATTGGAGTGAGTGGGGTGTTAGTGATCATCCCCAGCTGCTTCTAAATAGTTATGTTATGCACTGTAAGAGCTTATACCTAGGCCATTAAGGTAGTGGTGGTGGCAACCTCTAGAACTCCCTTAGGTTTCTGAGCTCTTTTATTGGGTCTTTAGTAGTTGTTATTGGCCATGAATTCAAACAACTTAATGAACTGTTTGAGGTTCTTGTTGTTAAGAGAACCCCTGGTGCTATATCAATCATAATCTGTATAGTGAGTAACAAACCATTTTAGAATGTCTGAACCTGTATCCAAAGTGGGATGCCATGATAGGGGTATTTGGCCAATAATTCCTTGTAGTGCTCCCAAACTCTTCATTAGTCCGAGAAAGGATGTGATGTTATTTTTGTAACACCTTAAGGTTTTGTAAAACATAAATTTTAATTTTCTTTCTGCCATGGATCTTTGAACAATCTTTTAGAATCATTTTCTTGAGTATTTGAATGTTATTAAAGTTAAAATATGTTTAGAATTGCATCTTAAATCTTGGAAGTTCATATGAAAAGTTTAGAAGAAAAGGAAAACAAAAAAAAAAAAGGGCTAGGTGCCCAAGTGCCCAAGACTGGCGCCTTGGCACAAGCTACGTGTAATATCAATCATAGTTTCAGGTAGGAGCCGCGTGCCTAACACCCAAACCCATTACCTAGGCGCCTGCTAGGTGTAATAAATTTGGGGTTTTCAACCCTCTTTCATTTTTCACCCAAATCTTTTCATATCTTGCTTATATCTTTAGATCTTTTCCCCCTCCATAAACCCTATGAATTCTTCATCCTTTCTTTGCAAGATTCATCACCAAACTTATCCTTTTCCTCCCCTATCATCATCATCATCATCTTCCTCATATGTTGCTCTCTCTCTCTCTCTCTCTGTAGTGAGAAAAACTAAGTATAGGCGAGAACCACTCCTTCCCTCTTACTCTGCTTCTTTCTCCACATCCTAAAGTAAATTCTTGAGCTCAAAATCCTCTTGCTATGGATTAGCTAATGTCTCCATAGAGTTGAATAGGCTTGTCAGTTTAGCCAAACTCGTGAGCCAGCCCCAATCTTCTATCTCCACATTATTATAGCCCACCTTAATAGGGGCTATATAAGGTTCCTAGCCCTTAAAGCCCCTTATTTTTGTGGGTCAGGGCAAATAAGCCCATGGGTTAGCCCACCAAAACAAAAAGAAAATTTGAAAAAACTTAGTTCTAAATTGTGGTCTTAGTGTCTCCATCGGGCATCAACCAAAACAATGAAAAGAAAACCCTAATTTTGAAAATTTCCCAATCTTGTCCACCATAGTTGCGCCTTCCACTACCATAGCTAAGCTTCAACCAAGCCATCACAACATTGCTACCATTGCCACTACTTCGAGTTTGACATTGCATCTTTAACCAAGCTCCATTTCAAGCTTGACACTATGTCTTCGAAGCAATAAAGCAAGATTAGAGAAGATGCATTCCTTCTTTTTCATTTGAGGTAACAATACTCAATCTTCTTCATTCTTTATTTATGTGCTTCACTGCGTCTTTCATTTTTCTTTTTTTCAATTTTCATCTTTTTGGTTTTCTTTTGAATTTTATTTACAAGTATTTCATGAGATTTTGGTTGTAGATTGTTATCTAAGTTTGAGATTACTGTGGAAACCCATTTTAGTTAAGAAAAATTGTTTAAAGAAAATTGGCATATGCTATGTGGATTTGCAGTGAATGCCTTTGAAATGTTTGTTAAAATGTTTCTTAAACCTTAAACCTCTTTGTATAGATGAGATTTTTTCTTTTTAATTTTAGGATATGTAGTTTTGTTCAGTTTGTGTTTGTAGTTTTGTTTGATGCTGCACTAGGTGTATTTAAATGCTAATGATATACACAAAGGAGAAGAGTACAATTTTGTTCACTTATCCTCCAATAGCGTGATGGTGAAAATATCATCTCTTGTAACTTGGGAAGCCAATTTTAATTTGGTACAACATTTCTTTATGTAGTCCTATAAGATTAAACGTGGATTTGTTTAGATCAAATACAATATTGACACTTGTATTGTATAGATCCAGATGTTGTATAAATAGTTATGCCTTTCTTTATGTGTATTGTGTTTATATGGCATTATCATATTTGAGTTGTGATTAAATATTATGAAGCGATATTGCCTGCTGGCATTATGTGAATTGTATTGTTCAATTTATATTATTATCCCTATTAATGATGTGCTGTATGCTTCTACATAACAGAGAAAGCTAGGATTGAAGCCCAAATTAAAGCTGCTGAAATTGCTGCAAGAGTGAAGGCAGAGGACTAGGTTAAGAAATAAAGAGAAAAAGAAAGAGAAGCTACCCGAGTTGCAATACAAATGGTTGTTGTTCTTGTATATGTTTTATAACATTTATCCAATGCTTGACTTAACTGAATGAAGCTTCACTCTCTAATGATATTTTCACCTCCTGGTTGTGGTAAATGATAATATTTTGTCCTCTACTATTGGATTTGGAAATTGTGGAAAACCATAGAAACACATCTGACCTATACTACTCGCTCCTCTGCATAATGTTTAAATGTGATCTTCTAGAATGAGTGGCGATGTTTTATGATCCATTGATTTCAATTAATAAAGGTTATACACTTAATTCTTCATCTTATAGATTGATATTCACATTGGATAATTTTTTTTTTCAGAAGTGCTATAGTTTCCTGTTTTGAGCTTTGATTAAATTCTCTTTTCATCTGACCATTTTTAATTCTCTTTTTTTTTTTTTTTGTGCCATTGAGTGAGAGTAAGGGAGCAAGACCTTTAACCATTAGTAGTAGCTTTGTGATTGTTTGAATATTTGTTGACTATTGTGCCTTGATTCTCTATTTTTATATTATTGTCTTGATTAGAGTGAAACCTTAGTTTCCCATTCAAGATTCAATATTAGTTAGCATGTGTACATTTTTGTACCATTCTTTATATTGAATCTTGAATTGTCCAAGTCAGATAGTTTGGGAATAAACTTTTGTTATGTTTGGTTGATGTTTGTTCTTTTAATATCCAAGTTTGCACTTAATGAAATTTCGGTCACTGCATTTCCTTTTGTTCTCTGGGTGTATAGTTGGTCGTGGTAAATGTTACCATGCTTAAGTCGTGCACTTGGAGACCAAAGAGAAATGCTGCCAAAATTTCGTCAAGTACAAACTTTGAGATTTAAACAACAAGCATTAACCAAATATATCAAAAGTTTCTTCCTGTATAGAATAGGGCCATACCTTATTAAGAGGGAGATTGTAACACCCTAATAATACTATACTATGGTAAAGTCATTTTATAGCATTACTAGTTGTTACTCATAGCTAGCGGAAGTTCTTGTAATTGAAATTAGCATAATATACGAAAATAGCATATAATTTTTTTTAATAAAATCTTTATGCTTGAAAATTGAGCCTTTAAGTGCTTACTTACTTGCAGAAATATGGACGCTATTCCACATATTGTTGAGTTACTAGTAAGACATGTGATGGAGTTGAAATAACACAACACAATACTTTAAGACAATAATGTAATCATAGATAATTGAAAGTCATATTCACACTTAATAATTATTAGATATGTAATTGGGTAATTAAGTAGTATGACTTCCTGCACGTTCTTAATTACACATAAATTGCCCAATGAGGGCTCTTAAGAAAATAAAATACTATGCTACTATCTTGATCCTCCTTAGCTAGGTAACGTAAGATGATAACACTTCGTCTGATCTAGTCAGGTACCACTAGGAGCGATGCCATGGATACCATCAACCTTGTCTAAAGACCACACAGAAATATAGAAGTGAGAAATACAAGATTTCTCAGTAGGATCTCGATTAGACCATTAATGTGTTATCGTCGTCGTCCAGTCACTTCGGGTTTAATTATAAAAATCATGAATATGCATAGGTTCACTTTTAATAATTTTGAAAACATAAATCTCGGGGCAGGTTGCTTTTAGGTTTAACATCCTAATCATAACATCATACAGAAACATACATGCTAAAACATGGAAAGAACATTCATGATGCATATGGATAATATAGATGCGTGCATTTCTATGCAAACTCATTAACTTGACCATGATTTCACTTTGACTTTACTTTCGTTTTTAGCACGTACTTAACATTCTTTATTTTTCTTTGAAATAGACTGCTATTGGACATGAGCTCATTCTATGACTGTCATCACATAGTACAAAGTTAAATCAGACTAAGCTGATAGTGGCTTTTCATGCCTTTAAGTTGAAGGGTCCTTCATGTCACCTTTGCCTCCACTATAGAGGGTATTTAAGTCTTAGTGGATCACCTTCCCTTAAAAAAGGTCATGTCCCAACATTTTTTTCTTTTGTTATGGTCACATCTTACATGCATCGAAATTACTGGCAAGACACATGTGGATATGTAATGATATGGCTAAGTTCATAATTTTGATGGAAATTCGGCAGCATAACTGTAACACCTTACCAGACAAAGTACTATGCTTAAGTCATAATAAATTACCTGATAAGTGATTACGTATGATACTAGTTAAATTCTATTTCCTGTATTAGTATTGATTACTTGCATAAGAATACTTAATCGCATAACAAAATTTCTTGAGTGACAGCGGAATAAATACTAATTGATCGATATGCTGTAAATAACGTAACATAATTAAAAATGCAATAAGGACAGAACAACCGCAAAATGCCTCATAAATATGTACATATATATCTGATTTTAAAGTTTGTCAAAATGATACAAGGTAACAAAATGAGGCCGCTAATACAAAACGAAACGGCCAGTTTCTATGAACAGTTACCCAAGTGGTCCCCATGGGACATTATATGTACATCCCTAACATCTATCCATCTATCCATGACCTAGACTGCCAAAAGAGGGCCATTCTGTACATCTACTACCACTACTATAAACCCACTATCTAACCAGAATCTGAAGAAAGAAACCCATTCGCCATGGGTGCATCTGTCGGAGAGTGGCTCGAGCTGGGAGCAGAGGACGAGGAAGAACTCGCTGCCTCAGATGGATCCTCCTCTGACGTCGAGGCAGAAAGCATCGGCTGTGGTGGTGAAGCAGGAGGGGCCATAGGAGTGAGGGCTGCTGCTGCCATTGGTGCTACTGCTATTGCTGGAGGAGGTGAAAATGGATGGACCATATGAAGGGGAATGGTAATATACGGGATAGCGGGGTCAAATAGTGGGTGCATAAGTGGTATGGCGAAGTCTCTCTGGAAAAAGAAATATAGATGAAACTGGCACCTGCCAGATATATATACAGAATCTAGAAACGGGTCGATATGGATGTGAAGCTCGGGGAACTCAATGAATAGGACTCCTGTCGCTGCGTGCTCCATAGTCTGAGAATGATACCGTAATATACAGTAGGGTGAGAAATAGAAATTTCTCAGTAGGAATTCCTAGTTCTATATATCTGTCATCGCTGTCATTCCCAGTTGTTTTGGTCTTTCAAAAATTTCAAGTGGTACAACACAAAATGATATTTAACTTAATTACTTATTGAGAAACAAACACTGAAATAAGCTCAATTTTAATTAATAGAAACACTAATGCAATTAAACAATAATTGTAAAGGAGCAATAGCATATCATGAAAAATAAACAGGTATCTAGGATAGTTAATTAATAAGCATTACACTGTGCATATGAATGTGAAAATTAGGTATGCATCTCATTCTTGAAGGCTTTCGCCTATTAGAACTTATTTCCATCCTTGGTTCCTTGGGAGTCTTTGGCCATATACTTCTGGGTAATAGTCCGCTTTTCAGGATCGAGCTCGTTCCTATACAGGATGGCCGGGTTTACTTTTCTCGACCTTTCCACTGATCTATTCCCCTTAATTTATTCCGGGGTTGGCCCAAGTGATGTGGAATTCTTTATAATGTCATGAAATGAATGCATATCTAACTTGTCTCTTTACATGAGATCCTTTGGAAGGAATTGGTGGACCAGTGACTAGATCCAAATCCAAGAGAGCTGAGGAAGCTTTGGGCCAAATGATTTTAAGTTTATTTGAGGCAAAGCCCAAGAAAACGACTCAAGACTAGTCCATTGCGTTCATGTGGCTGAACAAGCTTAGTTATACCTTTGGGCTTGTTAATTTTAAGTTAGTAATAATGTAATTGGGTTTATAATTTCATATAGCCCATTATTGTTTTTAGCTATTTAGCCTTTTACTCAGTTTTAATAAGTTTAGATTTTTAATCTTGGGCTAAGTGTTTCAGCCCATTTGCTAAACTTTAGTTTAGTTTATAAACCTTGTAAACACATTTTGAAGGGGATTTTTGGCAAATTGAAATCAGAATACTTTTAGTAAAAGTGTCTTTTTGGTTCTTGCTTGGAACCCTAGGTCTTATCAAGAGTTTCCAATTGCTCTTGTGGCGATCACCCTTGGCTTATCAATCATCCTTGATTGTGGCGCCCTCCAATCTCTTTCCATTCCTTGTCTCTTCCATTTTTTTGTGATTTTTATTTCTCCTTGATTGAATTACAACCACAATACACCAGAATTAGGGTTCATGGATAATGGATCATAACATTTGGCAATTAGAGCCAGCTTCTTCGAGTTGCAGAATTGGTCAGTTTTCTTTGGTTCATATCTTGAGTTTTCCGCATCATATTTCAGTGTTTCTTGGGTCTTTTCTGAAGTTCAGAATCTCATCTTTCATCTCGTTTTTGAATTTTTGAATTCCAAATTTTGTAGCTCGAGATACAGCGATTTTTTTTTCCGAACTCAATCTTGTGCGACTTTGCGATTTGTTTTCTTTGAGTTCTTGTTTGATTCATCCTTTTACTTTGCTTAATTTCTTGATGTTCTTCTGATTTCCACTTCTGTCTTTGTTGATATTGCATTGGATCAGTGGGGTTAAAAAAAAAAATTAAAAAAGTGCAGAATGTTCATCATTTGTTCTTGATGTTCATGGGAATTGTTTCATTCTAATCTTTCTAAGCTCTGTTAGTTTGATGTTTAGTTGTTAAATATGTGCTTGTTTTGATGTGATTCTGGTTGGTCTGTTCATCTACAATCATCAAGAACAGATTGAAAAAAAAAATAGAATTAAAAAAAATGCAGAATTTGAAAAAAAAAAAAAGGTCAAAACATTGGCTTGTTTCTTATTGTTCTTCAAACCTTTAGCTTTTTCTATCGTGTTTGGCCTCTGATTTAAGTGTGCTTGTCCTTGTTTAGTTTTTCATGCTTGTCTCTTTTGGATCTTAAAAGTTTTGTCTTAGAGTTTTCTTTTGTTTGACCTCTCGTTTGTTTTGTGATTTGACATAAGTGTTTTTTGGAATTTCTCTTTGAATTGACTTGTGATTCCATTTAAGAGCCTACAAGAGCACTTGAGTGGTAAAAGGTAAGAGAGCACCTTACACAAAAGCCTATTAGAGAGCAACAAACACGAGTGATACATCTCTAAGAGTGTAAACATGTGAGAAGTGTGGTGAGGTCCCATTGCTTTCACTTTTGTTTTCTTTTACTTGAATGATGGCAGGAACAGGTGGTAGTGGTAGCCCTCCTCCTGAAGGAAATAACAGATTGTTAGTGGAGGCTATTATAGCTCAAATGGAAAGGATGATGAGGGAGCATACAGAGGAGTTATATGTGAGAATTGAGCGATTAGAAAATCAAGGACATCTTGATGCTGATGGAGGTAGAAGGGGGCTTGATGGAAGGAGAAGAAGAGATCATGAAGTTGATCCAAGAGAGGACAGAATTGAGGGAGTAAAACTCAACATTCCCTCTTTTAAAGGGAAAAGTGATCCGGAGGCATACTTAGAGTGGGAAATGAAGATTGAACAACTTTTTGCTTGCCACAACTATATTGAAGATAAGAAGGTGAAGGTGGCAGCCATGGAGTTCACAGACTATGCTCTCATTTGGTGGGATCAATTGCAAAAAGAGCGGCTTAGATATGAAGAACCTTTGGTGGATACTTGGGTTGAAATGAAGAGTTTAATGAGGAGGAGATTTGTCCCTTCCTATTATCATAGGGACCTTCATAATAAACTCCAAAGACTTACACAAGGTAGTAGAAGTGTTGATGAATATTACAAGGAGATGGAGGTGTCTTTGATTAGAGCCAATGTGAATAAAGATCAGGAGGCTACTATGGCACGCTTTCTGAATGGGCTGAATAATGACATTAGAGATGTGGTTGAGCTGCAAAATTATGTGGAGTTGGAGGACTTGGTACATCAAGCTACCAAAGTGGAGCAGCAACTTAAGAGAAAAGGTACATTGAGGAGGAGCTCTTCTAATTTCAATTCTTCAAATTGGAAGGAAAGAAATAAGAAGGAGGGAGTTACCTCTTCTAGCAACACCACTGCTGCACCTCAAAGGCCTCAATTCAAGTCTAATGAGACCTCTAAAAAGACAAGGAGTAGTGAGATAAAATGCTTCAAGTGTTTGGGGAGAGGACACATAGCATCCGAATGCCCAACCAAGAAGACTATGCTTCTCAAAGACAATGGAGAAATCACTAGTGAGTCCTCATCTGAATCTGCCCCAACTAGTAAGGATGAGTATGATGAGGAAATTGCACCAGAAGGAGATTTGTTCATGGTAAGGAGGTTGTTGGACAGCCAAGCAATGGATTTGGATGAGAGCCAAAGGGAAAATATTTTCCACACAAGGTGTATCATCCAAGGGAAGGTTTGTTCTTTAATTATTGATGGAGGGAGCTGCACTAATGTTGCTAGTGCAAGGATGGTCTCAAAACTAAATTTGGAGACTGAACCACACCCACGGCCATATAAGCTTCAATGGCTTAGTGAGGATGGTGAAATGACTGTGAGGAAGCAAGTGGAGGTGGAATTCTCTATAGGGAAGTATGATGATGCAGTTTTGTATGATGTGGTGCCTATGGAGGCTTGGCATTTACGTCTTGGTAGGCCTTGGCAGTATGATAAGAAAGCTCTGCATGATGGGTTCACAAATAAGTTTTCATTTGTATATAAAGAGCGCAAGACTATTCTTGCCCTTTTATCTCCAAGAGAGGTTGGTGAGGATCAATCCAAAATGAGAGATAAAAGAAAACAGAAAAGAAAAAGGAAAAAGGGAGTGAAAAGAAAAAGGAAAAAGAGCGGAAAAATAGAGGGAAAATTGCAAAATCTGTTTATTAAAGAAAAAGAGGTGAAAAAGGCTATGCTCATGAAAAAGCCAATGCTTTTACTTTTGAGTAAAGAAAGTAAATTACATGAAGCAGGTGCTACTAACTCTCTTGTGAAGTTTCTTCTTTGTTGCAGGAATTTGGAGATATCTTTCCCAAGGAGGTACCTCACGGTCTACCCCCTCTACGAGGTATAGAACATCAAATTGATCTCATTCCAGGAGCTTCATTGCCTAATAGGCCAGCCTATAGGAGTAATCCTCAAGAGACCAAGGAGATTCAAAAGCAAGTTGAAGACTTGATGCAAAAAGGGTGGATGCAAGAAAGCTTAAGTCCATGTGCAGTTCTAGTCATTCTAGTGCCTAAGAAAGATGGAACTTGGAGGATGTGCACTGATTATAGAGCCATCAATAATATCACGGTAAAGTATAGACATCCCATTCCTAGATTAGATGATTTGTTGGATGAATTGCATGGTGCCTGTGTGTTTTCTACAATTGATCTTAAAAGCGAATATCATCAGATTAGGATTAGAGAAGGGGATGAATGGAAAACTGCTTTTAAAACCAAATATGGATTGTATGAATGGTTGGTCATGCCCTTTGGATTAACAAATGCTCCTAGTACCTTCATGAGATTGATGAATCATGTGTTAAGGGAATTCCTAGGAAAGTTTGTTGTAGTTTATTTTGATGACATTTTGATTTATAGCAAATCCTATGATGATCATCATGTGCATTTGAGGAGTGTTTTGGAAGCTCTTAGGCATGAGGAATTGTATGCCAACATGGAAAAATGTATTTTTTGTACAGACCATGTGGTTTTTCTTGGTTTTGTTGTTAGCTCACAAGGAGTGCAGGTTGATCAAGAGAAGGTGAAAGCTATTCAAGAGTGACCAACTCCTAAGAATGTTAGTGAGGTAAGAAGCTTTCATGGTTTAGCTAGTTTCTATACGAGGTTTGTTAAAGATTTTAGTACATTGGCTGCACCCTTGAATGAAGTAATTAAAAGGCATGTGGGATTTAAATGGGGTGAAAAACAAGAGCAAGCTTTTGCTGCTCTCAAAGATAAATTAACTCATGCACCTATCCTTGCATTGCCTAATTTTGCTAAATCTTTTGAGATTGAATGTGATGCATATGGTGTGGGAATAGGGGGCTGTTTTGATGCAAGATGGGCACCCAATTGCTTATTTTAGTGAAAAATTAAATGATGCTATTCTGAACTATCCCATATATGATAAAGAGTTGTATGCATTAGTAAGGGCATTACAAATATGGCAGCATTACCTTTTACCCAAGGAATTTGTGATTCATAGTGACCATGAGTCCTTGAAGTATTTAAAAGGACAAGGTAAGCTGAATAAGAGACATGCCAAGTGGGTTGAGTTCCTTGAGCAATTTCCCTATGTGATCAAGCATAAAAAAGGTAAGGCTAATGTGGTTGCTGATGCACTTTCAAGAAGGTATGCTCTGTTCTCCACTCTTGAAACTAAATTCATTGGTTTTGAGCATATAAAGGAATTGTATGAGCATGATCCAAAATTTTCTCAGATTTATAAAAATTGTGTGCATGCTGTCCAAAATGCGTACTTTAGGCATAAGGATTATTTGTTTAAAGAGGAAAGGTTATGTGTGCCTCAAAGTTCCATTAGAGAGTTGCTTGTGAGAGTTGCTTGTGAGAGAGGCACATGAGGGGGGCTTAATGGGGCATTTTGGGGTCCAAAAGACTTTAGACATACTGCATGAACATTTTTATTGGCTACACATGAAACATGATGTGCATAAATTTTGTGAAAAATGCATTGTTTGTAAGAAGTCTAAGTCAAAGGTAATGCCTCATGGACTCTATACTCCTTTGCCAATTCCTGATTTTCCTTGGATTGATTTATCTATGGACTTTGTTTTAGGACTGCCTCGGACAAAGAATGGCAAGGATTCTATTTTTGTGGTGGTGGATAGGTTCTCCAAGATGGCTCATTTCATACCTTGCAAGAAGGTGGATGATGCTTGTCATGTGGCTGATTTGTTCTTCAAAGAGGTAGTGAGGCTACATGGATTACCTAGGAGCATTGTGAGTGATAGGGACACTAAGTTCTTAAGTCACTTTTGGAGGACACTATGGGGTAAGATTGGTACTAAATTGCTATTCTCAACTACTTGTCACCCCCAAACTGATGGGCAAACTGAGGTAGTTAATAGGACTCTTTCTGCTTTCCTTAGGGCTGTTATAAAGAAGAATATTAAGTCATGGGAAGAGTGTTTACCTCATGTAGAGTTTGCATATAATAGGGCTATCCATAGCACTACTAATTGTTCTCCTTTTGAAATAGTGTATGGATTTAACCCCTTGACTCCTCTTGATTTACTGCCTATGCCTAACATTTCTGTTTTTAAGCATAAAGATGCACAGGCTAAGGCTGACTTTGTAAAGAAGCTGCATGAGCAAGTAAAAGCCCAAATTGAGAAGAAAATGGAGAGTTATGCAAAGCAAGCCAACAAGGGCAGAAAGAAGGTTGTATTTGAACCCGGTGATTGGGTTTGGGTACACATGAGAAAGGAGAGGTTTCCATCTCAAAGGAAATCCAAACTCCAACCTAGGGTGATGGACCCTTCCAAGTCTTGGAGAGAATAAATGACAATGCCTACAAGATCGACTTACCTGGTGAGTATGGGATAAGTGCTACTTTTAATGTTGCTGACTTGTCCTTATTTGATGTAGGTGATGAGGAGCTAAATTCGAGGACGAATTCTCTTGAAGAAGGAGGGGATGATGTGATCAAGAAAGATAAAGTAGACTCAAGAAAGCAAAGGCAAGGAGGAGATCCTTTGGAAGGACTTGGTGGACCAATGACTAGATCCAAAGCAAAGAGAGCTGAGGAAGCTTTGAGCCAAATGATTTCAAGTTTATTTAAGGCAAAGCCCATTCAAGAAGAAAACGACTCAAGACTAGTCCATTGCGTTCATGTGGCTGAACAAGCTTAGTTATACCTTTGGGCTTGTTAATTTTATGTTAGTAATAATATAATTGGGTTTGTAATTTCATATAGCCCATTACTTGTTTTTAGCTATTTAGCCTTTTACTTAGTTTTAATAAGTTTAGATTTTTAATCTTGGGCTGTTTCAGCCCATTTGCTAAACTTTAGTTTAGTTTATAAATCTTGTAAACACATTTTGAAGGGGATTTTTGGCAAATTGAAATCAGAATACTTTTAGTAAAAGTGTCTCTTTGGTTCTTGCTTGGAACCCTAGGTCTTATCAAGAGTTTCCAATTGCTCTTGTGGCGATCACCCTTGGCTTATCAATCATCCTTGATTGTGGCGCCCTCCAATCTCTTTCCATTCCTTGTCTCTTCCATTTTTTTGTGATTTTTTATTTCTCCTTGATTGAATTACAACCACAATACACCAGAATTAGGGTTCATGGATAATGGATCATAACATGTGATGTACTCAAGTTGTCATAAATTTCATAACATATGAACTTCTTACTGAAATTTCGGCAGCATAACGGATCAAGTACGCCTTCCCATAAATAGTGCCAGACAACCAGTACATTTATACAACTTGCAATTTCAATATAGAGTAGCAATTATACATGTACATTCATAGCATCAATCAACAATTTCAATTTAAACATCAATAGAGTTTCAGTTTAACCCCCTCTGTTCTGCCCAAATTTGGTGTGCCTCACTTCTCATTCAATTCAACTCATTTAAATCTAATTTTCGGATATGTCACAGCCTCATATGTCTAGATTCTAACCCTTTTAGTCCCATCTCATTTTGATGTGTATAACTCTAGATATAAACAATTTACCTCAGACTACCCTGTTCTCAGCAAGAATTGAGTCCTTATAAGTAAAAATTCACTAAAAATAGAAAAATAGGTGAATTCATACGAAATTTATATCAAATTAAAGCTATCAGAATAATCTTTCAAATGAATTAAGTTCCATGTCATTTGCATTGGTATATTGTGACTTATGAGTCTCAAAACTTGGCCTTACTAAACTACCCTGGGTCAATCGGGTTTAGACTTAAGTCAAATTCCTTGGTGCACTGGGAGTAAACGGCTATGAGTTTGGTTATAAAATTTTTATGGGCTATTTCTTTACATGTTAGATTTCAAACAAACTTGGGTTCACTCAATTTGAAGTTCTATAGGGTGAGTTATACCCTTCTCAACTCCTACTGCCCGGATAGGAATCCAAATTTCTAGGGTAAACTTCAAAAATCCATAACTAATTCTATACTAATCCAATGGCCTCATATGATATATGTATGGGAAGCCCTAGATGTCTAGTTTCATATAAAAATGGTTTCATCCAATTTAAACGACGGTAGATGGAGCCGCACACTCCACCATACGGACCACCAAGGGAAAACCCTAACAGCTTCTAGATTTGTCTTCCTCCTTCAAGCTATTTGCCCTCAAATCCAATTTTAATCACAACATACATGCAAAACCAGTCATAAAACATCATCATCACTCTATAAAACATCAACATCTCAGATTATCATGCCCAACATGCAGCCCTAAATCAGAGAAAATAAGAGGAGAAGTAGGATTTCCTACCTTGTCTTATGTAATTTATGCTGATTTTGTGTCTTTGATGGTGGTGACTTGGGATGAGGCTTGAAGATGGTTGAGAATGGAGTGGAAATGAGAGCAAGAAGGAGAGAAAGAGAAGAGCTTCAGCTGCTGGATGAGAGGCTGAAAATGGATGAGGAGAAAAGGAGAAAAAGGTGAGGATATTTGGTGGTTACTTGCTTGTGATTGGTGGATCCAAGTTACTCATGAAATCTGGTTTACCACTCCTCATCAAGGGCTGTCTAGGCGCCATTTGAGGGGGGTATTTGGCTAAATCCTAGCCGTTGATTCTAGGGCACTCATAGAAAAATTCTACTGGTCCGATTTCGACAGTTTGAAATACCGAAATCTTACCGATTTCCCTTAAATCGGTAAACTGGCTTGAAAATTTTCTATGGGGTTTTCTATGCTCCTAATCTAATTCCATCAAGCCTAATCCATCTAAATCACACTTAATTAGCTTTAAGTAAGTGTCTAATCAGATCCTGATTAAACTCACTTATTCGATAAAATCGAACAACTCAGTTGTTAACGATAAAATTTTTTGGACGTTACAATAACGGCAAGACTGAAGCTTCCCCAAAATGCCAAACATGGAAATTCAACCAACAACTAATTATATCCCTCTTATGTCATCATACCAATCATCCACAATCATTCAATCATGAGTCAATACTCAATCAAATTAATCATACATCGTGCTCAAAGGCATCATACTTTCATCCCCTAAAGGGAGTTTATAATTGTGTTAATTTTTTGTGGAAAGTCTTATGAGTCATTATATGACAATGGCTACAATACATCTTGCCTTTGATTGAATTCTCCTATAACAATAGCTACCAGTCAAGCATTCAAATGGCACCTTTTGAAGCTTTATATGGAAGGTGTTGTCGATCTCCGATTAGTTAGAGTGAAATTAGTAAGGCCAAGCTTCTAGGGCGAGATTTAGTTCAAGATGCCCTGGAAAAGGTTCGTATCATAAAGGAAAGGCTTTTAGCCACTCAGAGTAGGTAGAAAGCGTATGTGGACAATCGAAGATAAGAATTGCAGTTTTCCATTGGAGACTGTGTTTTTCTTCGATTTTTTCCTATGAAAGGTGTTATGAGGTTTGGCAAGAAAGGAAAACTTAGCCCACGTTACGTTGATCCCTTTGAAATTCTAGAGCGGATTGGTGCACTGGCTTATAGATTAGCCTTGCCACCCAACTTATCCTTGATTTATCTGGTGTTCCATGTTTCTATGCATCGGGAATATATGCATGATCCTTCTCATGTCCTTGAACCTCAAATGGTTCAATTGGACGAGAATCTATGCTATGAAGAGGAACTGATAGCTATAGTGGATCGATAAGTAGAGAAACTGGCTTCAAAGGAAGTAACTTTAGTGAAGATGATCTGGAGGAATCACATTATTGAGGAAGCCACCTGGGAATTTGAAGATGCAATGTGTTCCAAGTATCCATACTTATTTAAGCCTCAAGGTAAATACAACAAAATTTGGAGGACCAAATTTCTTTAAGGGGTAGACTATCATGCCTTAGGATTTTGTATGATCTTTTAGATTAGTATTTTTGTGTATTTAGAAGTTATTGGATTAGATATATGCTTAGAAATGTGTGTGAAACTTTAATATATAAAAAAAAAAAAGTGTATTGGGTGCCCAATGTAACATCCTCCCAGGTACAGTACTATGCTTAAGTCATAATACCTCATCCAGGAGTAGTTACTATCACTAAATTGGACCTTGTCTGGCAGCAACCTTTAGTCATCTTCGCCTCGAAGGGCCTTCTTCGGAAACTTCTGAACTATCTGGAAATAACACGAAAAAAGAGTGAGAATTTTTAAATTCTCAGTAGGATTCATTTAACTATCATATGCTGTGTCGTCATTATTATCTCCAGCTGCTTCGGCTTATTGTGAAAAAGGTGAACATGTTATACAAACTGTTTAATTTTATGGTTTGAAAACATATCGTCCGAAGTAGAGTTCATTTTATTCATGCACTTGGGTCACATTGACAATATCTCATATCCAGAATAAACATCACTACATAAATATATAGAACAGGTTTAGCATCAATAAAACATGGTATATAATAATGGTGAGCATTCATAAGGTTCAGTTTCTTAGGTTTTCGAAAATATGATTATTCAATGCGGATTCAAATTTCACATATCCTCTGATCATCTATATTATAATGAGCATAGGTACAAATACCGTTACATAACACATGTATGGCTGTGCTATAACCTTCTCTTAACTTGTCGCCACCATAACCTCTCGGTACTTATACTAGCTGAGTCATGCCATGCCTCATGTAAGCCCTACCCCCTATAGTCATATTAGCTGGGTCATGCCATATCTCATGTAGGCGAGGGTTACTTGTCACACATATTCCAGAGTACGATCGCCATGTCATACTCCATTGGGATGTGATCGTCATGTCACATTCCTTAGGAATATGTTCTTCCTGCCACGTCCCAGAGTATGATCGCCATATCATACTCCATCAGAATGTGATCACCATGTCACATTCCTTAGGATGTGGGATCATCATGCCACATTCCAGAGTATGATCGCCATGTCATACCCCATTTGAGCGTGATCGCCATGTCACGTTCCTTAGGAATATAGAGCCTTCATTATATCCTTTAACTGCCTTCACGGGAAGGGATTCAAAGTGCAACTGCCTCCAAGTGAAAGGATCCACATTTAATATATTCGTATCCTTTCGTTCTCATACATAGTCATGCATAGGCATGCTGAATGTACTCATACATATGCTTTATTGCTTACGTTCACGTATCCTTGCATACAGGACTTCCACATACATATTCATAACCTATAAAGGCTCATAACTTCCTTACAATTCTACCGAAAATTCGACAATATAATGGATCAGATCTGTTTTCCCATGAATAGTGCCAGTCTCAATAAACAGTCAGTCACAATAAGAGATCAAATATGATGCATCAATCTTGCAAGCACCAACAGGGAATTTGCAACACTTAGACTTTAACTGAACTTATATATGCATTAAGGTGTTAAATCCTTTAATTTTGGAAATCCTGCTCATATCCTTCAACTCTACCCATTTTTAGAAATTAAGCCTTAAATTCATTTTAACTCATTTAGACCTGAATTTGGGATATGTTGAAGTGTTATGTGTCTATTTTCTAACCTCTTTGGTGCCATCTAATTTTGATAAATATAGCTCAAGTTATTTAAGTTTTATCCTGGTTTACCCTATGGTTGGCCAGAATCAGACACTTAAAAGTAAAAATTCACTAAAAATCGAAAACTAATTCAAATTATACAAAATTGGTCTCATATTGAATCTGACAGGACATCTTCCATTTTCAAAAAGTTCCATTCCATTTACCTTAGTGGGGCTCAAGTTTAAGCCCCAAAATTTGACCTTCTTGAACTACCCTATTTTGGCCCGGTTTGGACATAGAGCAATTTTCTTGAATCACTGGGAACAAACAGGATCTTATCTAACTCTAAAATTTTTATGAGATATTCTCCTATGTGTAAGTTTTTTAACAAAGTTAGCTTCATTCAATTCCAAGTAGTATAGGTCGAGATTTACCCTAAACAACCCAGTCTACCCAGAATCAAACTCAAAAACCTAGGTTGAAATTCCAAAATTCATATTTCTCTCAATACTAATCCAATAGCCTTATATGATATATGTATGGAAAGCCCTAAATATATAGTTTCATAAAAAAATGGTTTTATTGAATTTAAATGGAGGTAGGCGGAACCGTACACTCTGCCGTACAGACTGCTGAGGGATTCTAGGTTTCCAGCTTCTCGCATCTTCATTCTTTCACCTTTTCTTACCTTCTAACCGAATTTAACATCAACATCAGCCAACAAACTAGCCAAATATCATCATAATCATTCAATTATCTCATCAAGAATTGAGAAAATAAAGTCACCAATAGCCACCCATAATCAAAATAGTAAGACAAGATTTGAACCTCTATCTTTATTTTGATGTAACAACTAGTTAGTCTTGAGTTCTAGTGAAAGATATGGATGCAAGAAGCTTGAGGGACGCTGAAAGTGGAAGTAAGAGATGAAGAGGATAAAGAAAAGAGGAGAGGAAGGCTGCTAGAAGAGGGAGCTCAAAATTGGGTGGAGAAAGAAGAAAAAAATCTGATTTAATGGTGGTGGTAGTTGGCTTCTTGCAATTTGATTAATTAGAGCTCTTGTGGCCAAATTTCAGCCAACACCCTTCATCCTTATGGCTTTTCTTGTGCCACACTTTGGGGTTTAAATGGTTGAGTGTTCAGCCTTAGGTCATAGGGTTTTGGGCATGTAATTCTATTGGTTCGGTTCTGACAGTTTAAAATACCGTAATCTTACCAATTTCCTTTAAATCAGTAAATCGGTTTCAAGAAAATTTTTATGATATCTTCTATGCTTCTAACCTAATTCCCTCATATCTAAACTTAATTAATTGCTAATCAATTGACCCTAAATAAATATTTAGTCAAATTTTAATTAATCTCAATTACTTGATGAAAATCAAACAATTAGGCAAAAAACGATAAGAAAATTTTGGTGGATGTTACACCCAAGCACCAACAGTGTTATCAACATGTTAGGTTTTAGGGGTTTGGGTGCCCATGCACCAAAAACTGCCTCCCAGGTGCATGCTGTCAGCACAATTGAGGGCGTTTTAGCCTGCTAGGTGCCCAAGCACCCACTGTTCGATTTTTTGAGTGAGTTTCGACTCTCTCTTCCTCATTTTCACTCAAACACTCACTCTTTTAGTTTCCTCTCTCTAAAAACCCTCCACCCTCACATACCTTATCAATCCATGCTATTTGGATTTCCTCACAAATCCTTCCTCTCACATTTCTTCTTCATCATCACCATAATCTTTTTCCATGAGCTCTCTCTTTCTACCTTCTTGAAGTGAGAGAAAGTAAGGAGTGTAGAAAAGCTACCACTCTTCTCTTGCTCCATTCATTCTTCTAAGACTTTAAGGTAAATTATTAACACTCTCTATCTCCTATTAGCCATATTTTGGTTATTTATTTCATGGAATTGAGTTTGGGTTTTGGGTGAAGAAAGTTAGGGCTCAAAATTAGAGATTTTGAGTTTGAGTGTTGATTCGGGTTGAGTTTGATTCCTAGAAGCTTATTATGTTAGTTTTATATGTTTTGTAGCTTTGGACTCTTCCGAGGAGCTCCGATTGGCTCAGAGGCACCACCCACTTAAGCTCTTGAGATCTTGGTTGTGAGTGAATAGTATACTTGGAGTTAAAGTACCTAATGAAGTTATATATATATATCTATAAACATGTATAATATGAGTTCATATTGCTTTTATTTTATAATTCAATTCTTTATGAAATTATATTAAACTCTAATTCATTAAATTGGAACTTATATTTAGTGGATGTTAAATGTTATGAGTATAAGACAAGACTTAAGAATTATATGTGTTAGAATGCAGAAGTTTTCTAAATTTTCATTACGCATTAATGTTATAGTAAGAATGTATATGTTAGATTGAAAGAAGAGCTTTGTTGACAAGGATTTTATAATGAGTAAAGTTTTTCAAAAGGAAGGAAACTGCAATAGAACTATTTGCTAATAATAGTAGCATTAGTCTTGCTACACCTCGAATAACCTAGCTAGCAGGGTAATTGCTAGCCTGGCATGTCAACCAACATGTCTGGAAGATATAGACATGCACAGGCATGAAGTTATCATTTACTGCTGGAGTTAAGCTACAGAGCCACCCAGTCAGGCAGCAATTTCTGAAATAGGATCCTCCTTTGAAGTTTTATTATGATACAAAATCAATATTTCAATAATTCTTTGTTAAGAGAAAATCCATTTTCATAATTTAAATTATAGCTTGGATATTTTTGCTTGTCTCATGCTGCCTATGAGTACATTATTTTCTCACTGAGTTTTATAACTCACCCCATGGTTCCCTTATCTATTTTAGATTCAGCCGTAGAGGCGGGTTCTACTCTACCTACTCAATAGGATTTTTGCTAAATCTATTTGGTAAGCCCACTAGTAAGGCCTTGACTTCTCTTTTGGAATATCTTTTGTATAGCCAAGTATGGCTTATGATGATGTTGTACTCCTTGAAACATAGGCAGGGTCTTATTCTTGGGTTATCAACTATCTAGTATTAAGCTGTTGCTTTTCATTTTGAATTTGTAGAGCAAAGGTGTATAGTGTATTGAATTTTATGTGGACTAATTAGCTCCTTGATAACCTTGTATATGTAAACTTTCCAAACTATATATATTTATATAATTGGGAATGTCCTAGTTTTAGGGGAAACTCCGTTAGTTTTTACGTAAGTTTTTGGTTAGGCTTGCTAGGGAATGAAAATTCCCTATGCACCGGTCACGGCCCATGGAGGGCCATGACACTTTCAATAAACAAGAACAACTCAGGAACAAGATCAAAAATATATTTTTCTAAAAATGGAAACTTTTAGGGCATTTATGAAGAAAACTTGAGACATCCACATGAACACTCATGAACAAGGTTCAAGAAACAAACTTTTTTCCAAAAAGAAAACTTTCTCAAGTTCTCACTTGAAGATCTTGGCCATGGTGAAAGCCAAACTTCAAGCTTTCTTGAGTAAATAAAAGAGAAGATGAAATATCGCTACCAACGTGAAAAATGGCGTGTTCTTGAAGGTGGAAAATGAAGAAGATAGTGGCTCCTCACATGGTGGTGGTGGTTGTTTTGAGAGATGAAGATAGAAGCTCTCAAGTTCTTGTGAAAATAAGTCTTGTAGTGTTTGAATATTTTCTTCAAAGACCAAAGATTGTAGTCTTTGAAAGGGTTGATGAAGAAGGTTTGGTTGTGGAGGTAGAGAATAATGAAGAAGATGAAGAAAAAGAAAGAAAATGTAGAGAGAAGTTGGAGGATTTGAGAGGTTTAGAGAGAGAATAGAAGTTTGAAAATGAAGTGAATGTGTATGTGTGTGTGTTGTTGTGGCGCAAGTACCATAGGGGATTTGGGGAAAATATTTTCTTAATTTTATGTTAATTAAGGTTTAAGGGAACAAATTGGATGATGAAGGAGACAAAGTATGGTCAACTCTTACAAAAAGTAACTTTGTCTCATGCTTTATGTTTTAGTGACATTACTTTTACTTTATTATCTAGTTGGCTAAATTTGAATTTTAATGATGTGATTAAGTGCTCTCGTTAAGTGCTCTCGCAACTTAATTAACATGATTAAGTAAGGATTAGTAATTAACTGATGTGATCATGATTAACAAAAATTAATCTTGTAATTAAACTTAATTGTCCTTAATTAAACTCAATTAAGCTAGTTATGTGTGATTAGTGCTTAATTAAGCTATTAAGAGTTTAACTTGCTTAATTAGAGATTCTCTAATCTTAATTAAGCATTCTCTTAACTTTTTCCCTCATAATTAACTCATAATCACTTCGCTAATCCCTTAATTAAGCTTTAATATCATAATTTCTTATTAAATGCCTAATTATTCAAGGTTACTGAGGTAATTTAGCATGACAGAAAATTGAGGATGTTATAGAGATGAAGGTGTGGAATTTGGAAATCAATGTTTTGTTTTAGTTTTATACATTTTTGTTTGTCTTAATGTTTGGGAATTTATAAACATAGTTATATTATGGAGTCTATGAATGTGAATGTGGATGATGAAGTTGTTTGTGAAACACCTACCGGAGTATCTGGAAGTGTTGCCTCTGCTAAGAAAGAAATATATAATATTTGGAGATTTTTTACGAAAACTTGGAAGGATGAGGAAGGTATTGAAAAAGCTATGTGTAATTATTGTGGTCGCAGTTATGCAATTGGGAGAAATCCAAAGACCGAGAATAATTATGGGACTTCTCATTTAAATTATCATGTAGCTATATGTAAATCCATTGCAAACTCAGAAGCCAATAAGGTTGAAATGCTAGGAGGGAAATCTAGCATGACCAGGATTAATCAAAAAACCCATCGTAGTTTACTTGCCCAAGCTATAATCCAACATGATCTTCCATTTAACTTCGTTGAATATGAGAAGATTAGAGAGTGGATTAGTTATTTGAACCCTAGTGCTGTGATGTACTCTAGGAACACTATGGTATCAGATGTTCAAAAAATTTACATGAAAGAGAAGGGTAAACTAAAGCAAGTGATATCTAAGATCCCTAATTTGTCTAACTTCTGATTTGTAGACAACATATACCATAGAAAGCTACATTTGTTTAACTGCTCACTTTGTTGATGAAAGTTGGAGACTAGTAAGTAAAATTCTTAACTTCTATTGAATAAAGCCTCCACACACTGGGGTTGAATTAGAAGCCACATTGTTTGATTGTTTGAAGCAATGTGAGATTGATAAGGTGTTTTCCATTACCTTAGATAATGCTTCTGCAAATGATACCATGCAAACTATTTTACGAAATCATCTACTACATTTGCAGAATAATTTGCCATGTGATGGAGAATTTTTTCATGTGCGGTGTTTTGCTCACATACTCAACCTAATTGTTCAAGAGGGTTTGAAAGTTTCCATTTGAGCACTATTCAAGATTAGGGAAAGTGTGAAGTATGTGAGGGCATCACATGCAAGGATGATAAAATTCAAAGAGTGTATGCAGGAAGCCAAAGTTGATGATAGTGCTGGTTTAAAATTAGATGTTTCAACTCCGTGGAATTCAACATACATGATGTTGGAAAGTGCAATCAAATTTGAGAAAGCTTTTGATCTTCTTAATTGGATAGACACAAACTAGAATTATTGTCCATCATATGAAGAATGGAGAACGGTAGAGAAGATGTCCGAATTCTTGGGACCCTTCTATGAGACTACAAACCTCATTTCAGGTTCATCATATCCAACTTCAAACTTGTATTTTATGCAATTTTGGAAGATTGAATGCATGTTGGAAGAAAACCAATTTAATGAAGAAGATGTGATCAAGGAAATGCCTGTGAGAATGAAAGGAAAATTCGACCAACACTAGAAGGATTATAGCATAGTCTTGGCTTTTGGAGCCATTTTGGACCCTCGATTAAAGT
This sequence comes from Pterocarpus santalinus, assembly GCA_031439595.1. Taxonomy (NCBI): domain Eukaryota; kingdom Viridiplantae; phylum Streptophyta; class Magnoliopsida; order Fabales; family Fabaceae; genus Pterocarpus; species Pterocarpus santalinus. The sequence goes on from CM062529.1 coordinate 26,370,729, forward strand.
TGGATTTTTTGAACTTCTGCTATAGAAAACTAGATCCCTTAACCTCTGAAGACAAGGTAAAAATTGTGAGGGAAAAATTCAAAAAGCTTTATATATACAAACAATTTTAGTGCTCTAATTGCTTCTCAATCATCTAGTGAATCCAATATGTTGAATAAGTCAATCGAAGAAGGAAGCAAGCCAAAGAGATCTAAAATATTCTGTGTATGTTATTCTATGCCAATCTGGTTATTAGTTTTTTTCTTAGTTTTATTTTTGTTTTGTTCAAATGATTAATATATTACATCTTTCAGGAGTTTAAAATGTTTCAAAATGAAATCAAATCTACCATTGAAAAGAATGAATTAGATCTTTATTTGGATGAATCGCCATTTGATTATGATGATGGTGAAGATTTTGATGTCCTAAACTACTAAAAGACTAATGAAAAAAAGGCTTCTTGCACTATCAATTATGGCTAGAGATGTATTAAGTATTCCAATCGCTATTGTGACATCTGAATCCACATTTAGCATTAGTGGACGTGTTTTAACAAAGTATAGAAGCTCGACTCTTCCTGAGCATGTCCAAATGCTTATTTGCACCAGGAATTGGTTATATGGCTTTGTTTTGAATACTGATGGTAATGTCTTAATTTGTTGTGTATCTTTTTTTAATATATAATTTTACATAATCTTAGTTGATTTTTAAGTTGTTTGTCGATTAGTTGAGTTTAAGATGAAGATAACTGCAAAACTCTTGGCAACAAAACATTACTAGCAGAGTCCAATATGCATTATGAAGATGAAGATGAAGAATGAAGATATTGTCATATTTTTAGTTATTAAGATTAGTTTTTAGGCCTTTTGAGTTTAATGAAAATTTTGTAATTGCTATGTAGTTATGGTTTTGGAGATGTAATCATTAAAATATATTTTAAAATTTTATGTATTCTACTTTATTTTTAGGCCTGTGGGATTTTTTGAAGCATAGGTTTTTGGGCCTCTAGGCTTTTTCCAACATGGGCTTTTTGGCCCCTATGACTTTTTGAATGTGGGTTTTTTGGCCCATGTGTTAAAATTCATTAAAAATTTAGAAATTGACAAAAAAAATTAAAAAAAAGGTAAAATTTGAAAATTTTGACAATGGGCCAATCTAGTGAACTAGGAATAGCTCATAGGTGGGCTAGAGTTGGCCCATATGTGGGTTAGGGCTAAGATTAGCCCATTAAAAAAGTAGAAAAATTTTGGTTTTTTTTGTAAATGGGCCTACCCATGGGCTGGCCCAAAGCCCATGTGGGCTTTTAATGAGCATGGGCTTTTTGGCCTTGACACACATGGGCCATGGCTAAATGGGTGTGGGCTGACCTATTTGACATTCCTAGATTTGAAGCTTGAACAAACTAGGGAGGGATTAGGGTTCAAAGGTTCCGAATTTTGGGTTTTTGCAATTAAGAGTTAGTTTGAGTTAGATTTAGTTTTTAAAAGCATCTTAATGTTAGATTGGTGTCTCTTGTAGCTTTGGATACTCCTAAGGATCTTCCTATTAGTTCAAAGGCACCATCTAGTTGAATCCCCCCACCTTTAGGTCTTGGTTGTGAGTGAATGATATGCTTATGGTTAATTTATTAAATGAACTTATGTATATATATACTTATGTTGTCATTTGCTTTTGAAGAATTGTTTAAATTAGTCTTCCAAGGTTTTAGTAGATTGCCTCAAGCATTTATGTTTTTAGAACTCATGTTTACTAGCCTAAAGACTATATCATAATCTTGTTAAGCTTCATAGGCTGAGACAAGGCATAATAGCTATATTTTATCTTATCTGATGAATTTATGGAATTTCTTTTAAGATTTAGTTTTATTTTTGAAGCTATTAATGAGAATTCATATGATTTGAGGTATAAGATAGTTATATATGTCAAAGCTTGAAAAAGTATGATGGAAGGTGATTTCATGAATAAAATAAAGGTTTTTAGGAGGGAAGGAGACTTTGACAGAAACTACTCGCTAACGGCATTAAGCGTTAGGCTTGGTGTACCTCAGCCTTGCTAGCCCAGCATATTTAGCTAATATGTCTAGAAGATTTAAGCACGATGAGGTTAGGTGGTTGTGGCCGCCCAATCAAGAAGCTAATTCTGAATTAGAGACCTCCCTCGAGCACCAATTATGATTTTAATTTTAGTTAGGCTAATATTGAGGCCTATTGCCATATTTAAAAGTTTTGGATTTATTTGCTTATGTTATAAAACATCTTAATCCTTATATACATGCAATTCCAGACATACTTTGAGTTAAACTTGTCTTATGCTAACCATGAGCGTATTATTTCTCACTGAGTTATATAACTTACTCCATGGCTTTCTGCTCTATTTCAAATTCAGTTGTAGACATAAGGCCTCCACCTTTTGCCACGTAGGGCTTTTGTTGATCCTCTTTTGGTGAGCTGACTCAAAGGGGCCTATTTGATCTTTTTGAGATGATTTTGTATAGCCATGTGTGGCTTATATTCTGTATAGAGCTCCATGATACAAGTTCCAAACATGTATTATGGATCATGATTTGTTCCTTACTTCCTTGATAGTTTATATGCAGTGGACTAGACTTGTATACTTTATCTGAACTTAGTTATTTGATGTATGACTCTATATGAAAAGATTTTGTGCATGTATAGCCACTAAACTTAATCAAAATATATTCTAAACTATTGTGAAATATGTGGTTAAGAATTAGCAAGTTATGTTTATTTGGAAAATGTCTTAGTTTTCTTTTCTCTGTCCATAGAGAATGGAAGTTCCCCACGTGCCAGTCACGACCGAGTTAAGGTTGTGACAGTTTCTCATCTTAGCTGATTTGGCCAAAGGAAAGTACTTCTCCAAGAATTTCCAGGATACTTTGTCCCAGGTAGTGAGGGATCGCTGTGGCAATGACTTTATCCAGGCCTTGGCTTTATCATTCAGTGAGAATGGGAAAGCCTTAGTCGAATGGTATCTTCAATAGCTTCATTTATCTTAATGGTGTGGAAGACCTCCCAAAAGTGTAGACATGACCATTCGGTTCATCATTTGGTAGTCCGTCAAACAGGTAGTTCTGTTGCAAAAGTGTACTGAGGGAGGTCTTCAACTCAAAGTTGCTGGATTGGACTAGTGGCCTCACAATGCTCGATGAGCATCCCTCAATAGTAGGTGCCAGATAGTCCTTCATGGCCATATTGTTCTTCTCGTTATCATTAGCCATGTTGTTATTTTCTTGAGTTCTCTTTTCTCTCCTAATCTAACACAAGGTTCTTTCAATCTCTAGATCAAAGAGAAAATCATCAAGAGATCTACTCCTTCATATGACTACAAAAATTAGGAAAACAAATGAAGATACAAAATATAAAAAAAGAAAGAAAAATAAAATAAAACAAATAAATAATAAAATAAAGGAAATAACATAAATAAATAAGATAAAATGAATAAAATTAAGAACTCACAAAATAAAATAAAATTAAAATTAAAAGAATAAACAAATAAAAAGTAGGGATAAGAAAAAATAATAATAATAGAAACAAATGAACAAATAGAAAATAAAATAAAATAAAATAAAAAATCAAATTAATTAAAATAAAATAAAGTAAACTCAAACCAAACAAAATTCCAATTTAATATACTATTAGCTAGAGTGATTTTGATACTATCCCCAGTAATGGTGCTAAAAACTTGATACAGACTAGCAAGTATACTTGTTTGTGAAAGTAATAAAGTGATGAGAAAATATCGTCCCATGAGAATAGATCAAGTATTGAGTAACTTACAAGAATGACAATTTGGACCAAAAGAATTGAATGAGTAAAGAAAACTAAAAATCAAGTAAGGACAATAAAATAAAACAGCACTTTAAAGATGACACAAGTTCACTAGGATAGACACTAAGGGTAATTAACTTCACCTAACTATAGATTCAATTATCATGGATCTCATTTATCTAGTTTTTACCTTAATTGTTTACAAACCCTATCACTAGTATTGGAAAGCAACAAATCAGTTGAATGACATTCAATCACTTAAAAGTATTAAGAATAATCATAAATACTTTATCAATAAGATAAAAACAAAAATAAAATTAATACATGTGTAACATCATCACATAGTAGAATCCATCAATGCCCTAGAAATGAGGTTAGTTCATGATGGAATCAAAAACAACAGAAAAGGTAGAAAAAGAAGCATAAACAAAGACAACCATGATAAAACCAATGAAGAAGAAAACAAGGATTCTAATGTCTTGAGGTTGAAAAAAGCCTCCAACTCTTGGTAAAGCTTCTTGAATCTTCAAGCCTCTCTTCTAGGGGTACCTCCAATATTAAGAATGTCAAAATATTCTAAATAGCACTTTTGAATAGGCTTTTACATACCCAAAAGTCTTTAGCTTTGAATGAAAGTCATGCTGAAATTTTCCTGATTTATGTCAAAACGCACTATAGCGCAATTGTCTTCTCAAAAAATTCCTCCATTTTGTTTCAACTCACATTGTAGCATGAGGGTTAAGTTGTAGCATGACCTTAAATTTGTACACAAATTCTTTTTCAAGCTTCTGTTCACTCCTTGGGTTCCTAGACCTACACACAAAACATAACTTAAGACATAAACAACTATCTAAAAATGTAGAATTAACTATTAAAATTGAGAAGGAACCTAGTTATGTAAATTAACTAATATATTAAAAAAAACCATGCAATTACCCCTAAAACTACATACAAAAACTAAGCAAATAATAATTCTTATTTGGACAGTTATCAAAATCCTACATATGTTAAAAAAATCATATGATTTAAAACCAAAAAATAGCAATAATCAAGTAAAAAGATTTTCTTAAGCTCCAAATTTTCAGGGTCAAGTTCATGGCTCACATATCATTTTTTCTTAAAATTTACTTAAAAGAGAAAATTAATTAACTAATTGGTTTATAGCTTAATAAGTCCAAGCCCAGAACCTTAACTGAGTCATTTTATTATTTAGATATTTCTTAAAGAAACAACTTTTAGAAGGAGATAATGATCATTACAAGATACAACATATCAAGATGCAAAAAATGGCTAGCGAGTTGAAACAATAGCATAATATTAAGATGATCGAGTACACAAACATAATAAAAAGCAAAATTGAAAATGCAAAAATCCAACTAAATCCCTTGAACCACATCAACATCAACCAAATAAGGAGCTTCGTAGAATGAAATGCTTAGACCGTACGAGATAAAAAAAAAATGTTGAAATGAGATAGAGAAATAAGAAGAAAAAAAATGTAAGAGCGCAATGAGATTGAAAGGTATCAGGCCACATGCTAGGGAAAAAGAAGATTAAAAGAATGAGAAAGGAACAAAGTGATGATAATTTTGGTCATTGTATTTAATTTTGAGAACAGTACATGTATATATAGCTACACATGACTTATGTTACAAGTTTCACTCACTCAACTAACATAACTACTTACAGCTGGCACATAACTAATTTCAATTGATATAACTAACTTCAATAGACTTTATCCTTTTTCCCTTTCATCCCCCTCAAACTCAGTTGGGAAGTGTTCTAAATGCTAAGTTTGGCATGAAACAGATGAAACTTAGAGGAGGAAATAACTTTTGTCAATATATCTTCAAGTTGCACATCTACTAAAATGTGACTAATTTGAACATGACCTTTGGCTACTTGATCACGAATGAAGTGGAGATCAAGCTCAAAGTGCATGGAATGAGCATGCAACACAAGATTGGCAGCTAATAGAGCAGCCCCCACATTGTCGCAATATAGCATAGGAACATAATGGGGAACCAAGTTTAGCTAGAAATGATCAGATCCAAAGAACCTCAGCAACTAGGGAAGCTATGCCTCTGTACTTAGCTTCAGTGCTGCTTCGAGAAATGGAATGCTGCTTCTTTGGGGACCAAGATATTAGATTCTTGCCCAGGTAAACACCGTAGCCAATAGTGGACTTGCAATCATCAGACCCCAGTTAGAGTCTGAGTAACCAGTGAGAGTAAGAGAAGAACACCTTTGCAAATGTAAACCAAAAAAAGAGGTGCCATTGAGATACCTGAGGATGCACTTCATTGCTTTCCAATGAGCATCTAAGGGGTTTTACATGAATTGACACACTTTGTTGACACAAAATACCAGCTCGAGTCTTCTAATTGTAACATACTGCAAGATGCCCACAATTGATCTATAGAGACTAGGATCATTGAAGGGAACACCATCTGAAGATAATAGTTTCAAGTTTGAAGTCATTGGTGTGGCATACGGCTTACAGTCAGACATTTTTGCCAACATATTAGTAATTGTAATCGATTACAATTGCTATTGTAATCGATTAACAGAAATGTTGTGCATTGAAAAGGCTGGGAAGAATAATATGTAATCGATTACAATTTACAATAATCGATTACATAGTACTTGGTTGACATTTGTAATCGATTACATATATTGGTAATCGATTACAAATGCAAAATAAAGGCATATTTAGTTGTTTTTTCACATGGTCAAAAACATCCTCACTCTCTCTCTCATCGTCCTCTTCCACATGACCTATTCTCCTTCCAACTTCTTTCCTATCTCAACCAAATTCACCCATTCAACACCCAAAATATTCAAATTCCCCTCCTCTACAAATCTTACCAAAGAAATCTTACAAAAAATAATTGAAATGGCCAAATATGATCGCCCCCAAAGGAAGCAATCCAAGCCCAAGGCCAAGGTTTGCTCCGCCGCTACTACTGCCACTCGCTCCGCCACTGCATGTCCATCCAATGCTCTTTCTCCTTCTCCACTAATCATGCTTCCTGATTACTTCTCAACCGTTGCCCAAGAACAGAGGTATTTCACAAGTTACAAAATTAGAGATATTATTGAGCCTAAATATTTGGATTTATGTTTCTTTCAAGATGAGAATTTTGATTGCTATGCTACATTCAAGTCCTTGGGATTGGTCAAGTTTATGAATTTGAAGGAAAAAGTTTATCTTAATTTGGTTAGGATGTTTTACTCAAATTTGGAAATTAGGAATAATTTTATAATTTTTGAAGTCAAGAAAATTCCTATTTCTATTGATGCTGGATTGTTTTTTTATTTGACTGAGTTAACATCTAAGGGAGGTCCCTGTTTTGGAGTTGTACCTAATAAATGGAAAATAGATTATAATTCTAAGGATGCCAAGAGGATAATATATATTGAAAGTGCCAACCTTTTTGGTAGAATACTTGCCAGTTCTATAGGATTAGATAATCGCCTAATGCACTACATTTATGTGCAAATTCTTAGTCCTAGGCTTCATAATCTTGCTCAATTAACCATAAGTGATGTTGGAGTGATGTGGGCATTTCTGACTAGTCAAAATATTAAGTGAGCTAGCTCATTAGATTTAATATGTTATCGGCTAAGAAAGATGGTAAACCTCTTCTATATGCCTCATTGATAACTTCCATTCTTAAGCACTTCAATGTGCCCCTAGATGATGAAATAGGGGAGTCACCCAAGCGAACTCAGTCCATTAGGGCAACTACTGTGGCCAGAATGGGCTTTCAAAAGCAATAGAATCAATGGGTTCTTACCAAGGTTCAACGGTAGTAAGAGCAACAAGAAAGGACTCCACCACCCCCGCCAGTTGTTAACTCCATTTCTCCTCCTACCTATATTACTGAACTTGTCACAGGGATGAGAGATATTAAATTTTTTGTTGGGGAATGACTACACGGCTTTGGCCAACAATTTTCTCAGCAATTTGACACTCTTGGGTAGCAGATTGATCACCTTGGATACTGTGTGAGCCACCTAGAGGGTGACATGGGGTACCTTAGGAGTGACTTTGGTATCATAGGATATGAATATCTTATTCCACCACCGTTCACTATTGCACCATCCGTCCATCACCATATGCCTTGTTTAAACCCGGATGATTATGATGATCCAACTAATAAGATGGAGAGGATGCTACAGATGATGATCAAGCTTAGCAAAAGTTTGGATTTTATTTTGTTAACTTTATCGTATATATTTCTGCTTTGACAGTGACCCTTGTTAGTCAAAGCTTTTTGTAGTTTATTTTTATTATTTCAAATTTTGTTAGCTTATTTTTCTAACATCTATTGGACATAAGTTGCACATTACTTGAATCCTTCTTTTCTTTTTTCATTTTATAACATGTTGCTTCCTGTTGAAATTATATTATCCATAGATTGTTCAATTGTTGATTTCGATGGATTGTTAGCAAAACCAATGTAGGACTGTTTTTAATGCTCTGCAGCTCTATAGCTTGAACAAGAATAGTGTTTGGTATGTGAAGATTGTCTTGGCAATTATTTTTTTAAGACACCATACACATAGGATTCATTGATTGCTAAACAGTTTATATCAGAAAATACCATTGAAAACACCTAATGGAGAACTACTCCATCAAAGACAGAAGGATACAAGGGAGTAGAGCAATGTCTCAACAATCTAATTTTCATGATTACTATAGTTTCCATGATTACTTTTGATCATAATTATGTTAGTCTTGCTGGTATTTTACGGTTCTGTTTGGATGAGTGTGATTGTACGTAGAAGGGGGGAAATCAGTTATGCCTTAATTGAAGCTATTATAACCTGGAAGCAAAAGTAAAATATCAATGGAAAAATCATTTTATTATTTACTATTTTAACTTGTTTCTTAGGATATTTTCTTTATGCTTGTCTTTAGTAGATAGTATAATCAATTTGTTCACTGGTTTGTAATAAAACTGGCATTGTAGTTTTGATTTTCTTTTGTGCAATGCTAGGAGTTTAAATAAAAGTTGAACAATATTTTTGCTATTGTTTAGTTGATGAAATATATTTTTAAGTAATATTTTGAAATATTAGATTAATTAAATATGTTAGTTTTATTTTAAATAATTTTGAATAATATATTTTTATTAATATCAATTTGAGTGAATACATTAATATTATTTTAAATTGTTGAAGGAAAAATAGTGAAATTTTTTATTTTATATCACTTAATATAGTTTAAATACTTTCCTGATAGCATAAAGGTAAAATTGTCATTTGACAGCATTATCTATTTATTTTCTTTCACTTTGTCATACAAATTGTCACGACCCACCTTGAGTCGTGACCGACGCTTGGAAGTGACGAACCTCCAGCAAGCCTTAAACATTAAATTTTTCCTAACAAACGGATAAAGTCTCCCCTATTTTTCCAGCTTCCCATAAAAGCCAGACCTATTCCAATAATCAACCAGCAGATATATCTAATTTGAGGCTCTCAAAGCACTTTCAAGTAATTTGCATATATCCGAATAGTAGACATTCATTCCTCACAATAGTAAAATAATTTTGTCTACCTATTCATATATGTGGACATATAAATATATACATCTTTAGCTACTACAATTACCCAGAAACATAGTTTAGAAAGTAAACAAGTTCCTATACACCTACCCCTTCCAAAAATAATTTGAAGCAGCAGGATCCTAACTGTGGATCGTGGAGCAACTCTAAGGCGGCATTATATTCAAAACATCAAAATAAAGGCTAGAAAAAAAAAAAACCCTCACATATAGAGGGGTTGTCAAAAAGTGTCTACACCCTACTCCATTGGAAGACCCGAAGCATGTATCACACTAGAATCTGAAATAGAAAGGGAAAATAAGTGAGTCTAATTGACTCAGTGAGGGGCAATGGTGCTATAGCATATGAGGACAAGCTCTAAAATAAAGAGTTAATATCAAAACTAAGCATAACTAAGAAATTAACATAGAACTATGCAATGTGTGAAGAATAAATATTATTTCACAATTTGAATGACAATTCTCAAAATAAATAGAATTAATATTATCTTACAATTTCAAAAATACATCTCTTAAATATGAATATCAAAGCAGGGAGGGTTTTAATCCAGAGAATATCCAAATAAGGGTTAATCTCTTCAGATTTGACTGAGTCGGTGGTGTATGTTGGCCTCACACACTCACCGAGCTAGCAACACCCCTGCTAGCTGGATTCGAACCAAGGTGCACTAAGACTAGCATCAACGACCGCTAGCTACCGTTTAATTGAGAATCCTCCTACAAAGTATATAAAAATTGAAGAAATAGATATTAATAAAACTTCGAAAATATAAATATACAATAGAGTTTCCAAAGATGAAAATTCCAAGTAAAGTTTCCAACTCAAAATAAGGTTCTCAACAACTCAGTTTAATGATTTAAACACTATTCCGGAGCTTGTCTTAACATTTATAAAATTTATAATCTCTTTCTTTAAAAGAAAACTTTTGAAACATTCAACAATTACATACTAATAAAATTTCCTCAAATTCAAAACAGACATCCATGAATAGATATATATATATATATATATATCAAACTATAAATAGAATATTCATAATTAACTAAATATATAAACTGAATTACCAATATCTACTAAAACCAAATCAATATTAATTGCATAAAGAAAACCATATGTGGTTATTTACAATTTAAATATAAATTTGGTTCCACTTTGAGCAATCTCTCATCGACCAATTTCTATCCTCACTCTCACATAATCACCCTATTAGTTTAACTAATAACCAGCAAGTCAATCTAATTTACTTCTAAAGTCAAGTAATGTCTAATTTATTAACTCACAACTCTTTTAATCTTCTCAATTTAAAATTAAAATTTCCAAGTCTTATTCACTCTTTACAATAAAATCACCCCAGAATCCCTCTATTCACCATCAAAATTACAAAGTCATATACTAGTAACTTACCAGGAAGGCTGTGAATTTGGAAAGAGTAAAACCACCCTAGCCACTTAAAGCCAAAACAGCCAAAAATTGAAAGAGAGAGAGATTAGTGAAGGAGGGATGCAAACAGAAGGAAAACGCGAAAGAAGGGGTTCTGTGGTGGTTGAGGTGGCGCAAATAGACAATGTGGTGGTAGGGTGAGTGAGAGGAATGAGATGGAGAAAGCAAGAGAGAGGAACAGTTGTGAGAGAGTAAGAGAGAACGATGTAACAGGGGGGAAGGAAAACAAAAAAAAAAGAATGAAGATACGAAGCTGAGAAGCTTCTGGCGGTGAAATCAAATAAAAAGGGGCCTATGGTGTGCCATAGGAGTTATGGTGCATCGTGGTCTCTCCTTCCCTTTTTTTTTTTTTAATAAAAGCTAATACTTCAAAAATTTATCTAACAATTTTAATTCTTGTATGACTATATTAGGAAATACCCAAAAACGTAAACTATGAAAATTTTTAAAAACTTTCTGATTGCTGACATGTTATTCTAATTGAACATTTATTCTAAGCCGGGTATTACATTCTCCCCCCTTTGAAAATTCGATCCCTGAATTTGGAAGGAGCATTACATTGAGATAGGAATAGATGGGGATAAAAAGCACACATAGAATCCTCCGTCTCCCAAGTTGTTTCGTCTATGGAGTGATTCCTCCAAATTACTTTAACTAGAGGTATTTCTTTTGAACGATGTTTCTTCACTTGTTTATCAACAATGGCCACCAACTCTTCTTTGTACATTAAGTTCTCATCTAACTGAATAGTGGATGAGGATAGAACATGTGAAGGATCCAGCAAATACTTGTGAAGCATAGACACATGAAACACTGGATGTATCATTGAGAGTTCAAGTGATAATGCCAAACGATATGCAACAGGACCCACTCTTTCCAATATTTCAAAAAGTCCGATATAACGAGGACTAAGTTTTCCCCTTTTGCCGAACCTCATAACCCCTTTCATAGGAGAAACTCGCAGAAACACATGCTCACCCACCATGAATTCCAAATCCTTTCTCCTATGGTCCACATACGCCTTATATCTACTCTGAGCTGCTAAAAATCTTTCCTTAATCAACCGAACCTTGTCCATGGCATCTTGGGCCAAATCTGGCCCATCAAGTTTTGCCTCTCCAAGTTCAAACCACCCAATGGGTGACCTGCAATGTCTCCTATATAAAGCTTCAAACAGAGCCATTTGAATGCTGGTTTGATAGCTATTATTGTAAGAAAACTCAATCAAAGGTAGATAATTACTCCAAGTCCACCAAACTCCAAGATACATGTCCTTAGCATATCTTCTAAAATCTAAATAGTTTGCTCTGATTGTCCATCTGTTTGTGGGTGGAAAGCTGTACTAAGATCCAAACGGGTCCCCAAGGCTTGTTGAAAGGCTTTTCAAAAATGTGAAGTGAATTGAGGGCCGCGATCAGATATGATAGATATTAGAATGCCATGAAGTCTGAGGATCTCATTAATGTACAATTGAGCATATTGAGTAGCATTGAATGTTGTTCTCACTGGAAGGAAGTGAGCTGACTTAGTCATCCGATCGACAAATACCCAAATAGCATCATATCCTCTAGGGGTACGCGGTAACCCTATCACAAAGTCCATAGTAATTCTTTCCCATTTCCACTCTGGAATTTCAATTTGCTGGTGTAAACCAGCAGGTCTTTGATGCTCTGCCACCACATTAGCCTTCCCAGGATGATACAATATAGTGCAATCATAATCCTTAAGCAGCTCTAACCATCGCTGCTGCCTAAGATTCAAGTCTTTTTGCTTAAAGATATATTTTAAACTCTTATGGTCTATATAAATTTCACAGGTTTCCCCATAAAGATAATGCCTCCAGATCTTTAGAGCAAAAACCACCGCAGCCATTTCTAAATCATGGGTGGGGTAGTTTTGCTGATGCCTCTTCAATTGTCTCGAGGCATAAGCAATCACCCGGCCATGCTACATCAGAGCACACCCAAGCCCCACTCTTGAGGCATCACAAAATACTGAGAACCTTCCTAAACCTGAGGGTAATACAAGAACTGGGGCTGAGGTCAAATAGTCCTTAAGTTGCTAGAAACTAGCCTCACATTCGTCTGACTATTCATATCGCACATTTTTTTGAGTGAGTCTAGTCAACAGAGCAGCAATCTTGGAAAAATCCTTAACAAATCGACGATAGTACCCAGCAAGGAAGAAATTGCGAATCTTGGTCATAGAAGTAGGTCTTGGCCATTGTTGGATGGCTTCAACCTTCTTGGGATCTAACATGATTCCTTCACTAGACACAACATGCCCGAGGAATGCCACCTTCTCTAACTAGAATTCACATTTTGAGAATTTAGCATATAATTGGTGATCTTTGAGAGCCTGCAGAGCGATTCTCAAATGATGCTTATGCTCTTCTCGACTTTTGGAATACACCAATATATCATCAATAAAAACAATAACAAAGCGATCTAGAAAAGGCTTAAACACCCAATTCATCAAATCGATGAAAGCAGTCGGAGCATTCGTTAACCCAAAGGGCATTACTAGAATTCATAATGCCCATAGCGGGTTCGAAAAGCAGTCTTAGGAACGTCTGATTTTTAATCTTCAACTGATGATAACTTGAGCGAAGATCAATCTTAGAAAAACATGCTGCTCCTTGCAACTGATCAAAAAGATTGTCGATTCTAGGAAGAGGATACTTGTTACATACCGTCAACCGGTTAAGTTGTTGGTAGTCAATACATAACCTCAGAGATCCATCCTTCTTCTTCACAAATAGCACTGGGGCACCCCAAGGCGGAGTGTTAGAATGGATAAAACCTTTGTCTAACAATTCTTGTAATTGTTCCTTTAGTTCCTTTAGTTCTGCTGGAGCTATACGATAAAGAGGTACAATTATAGGTTGAGCATCAGGCACAAGATCAATACAGAATTCGATCTCCCTATTTGGGGGCATCCTTAGCAATTCATCAGGAAATACATCCAAAAATTCTTTGACTACCGGAATCTGTATGATGGAGGGGACTTCAAGTGAAACATCTCGCATCGCAGCCAAATATCCCAAACACCCCCTTTTTAAGAGGTGCATAACTCTTAGAGAAGAGATAAGTTTAGATGGGGAGGTACTAACTTTGCCTCTAAACTCAAAAGGTGTTTCGCTTGGCATGGCAAATCGCACTATTTTCTGATGGCAATCGACGGTGGCATGACAAGAGGGCAACCAGTCCATTCCCAAGATAACATCAAAGTCAACCAAATCTAGAACAATCAAATCTACCTTGGAGTCTTTGCCATTTATGGTCGCTAGACATGATCTATACATAGAAGTGACTAAGAGAGATTCTCCCATCGAAGTGCCAACCCAAAATGGTTGGTCCAGAGGTTCAGGTAGTCCTCCAAATCGAGAAGCAAAGTACATTGACACATAGGAATGTGTAGATCCAGGATCGATCAAAGCATGTGCATCAAAGGAACAGATAGATAGAATACCTGTTACTACTGCATTAGATGCCTGAGCATCCTAGCGAGTCAATGCATAAACCCTCAGCTGTCCTCTACCAGCTGAACCAAATCCTCTGCCCCAGGCACCTCTACCTCTGCTTCCTCTACCTCCTGATCCGATGGCATCACCTGGGGATTGATTGGCAAGAGATGATGATGAAGAAGCAACAGGCAGAACTAATCCTCAACTAGGTATTTGAGGGCAATCCTTCCTCAAATGTCCAGTCTGACCACACTGAAAACAAGCTCCTGTTATTGGATGGTACAATCCAGAATGCATCTTTCCAAATGTCTGACATAATGGGACAGAAGGAGCTGAATGCCCAGAACTCCGAAGATTGGATTGAAATGTACTCTTAACTTGAGAACCTAATGTAGGAGCACTCATAGGAGATGGTTCATAGGATGTGACCCTTCTCGGACGAGTGTGCTGTGTACCCTGATGGTTAAGTGCTCCATTAAAACTAGCACGACCAGAATAAGAACCCCGAGTCTTCGTTTTCTTGGTCACCTCCCTAGCAGCCTTCCAGTCTGCCTTGCCAGATTCAATTTCTAAGGCAACATTCATGGCTTGTGCATAAGTAAGCTTCCCAATATGAGGTGATAATGCTGTAAAATATGGATCCGCCAATCCCCTAATAAATTTGACAGCTCTCATATGCTCATTATCTACTAAATGTAAGGCATGACGTGACAGTTGAGTAAATTTGTGTCATACTCTATAATAGTCTTCCCCCAAGTCTGCGTCAGTCCCTCAAACTCTGTGGCAAGTCTTGCTCTTGTGCTCGCGGGAAGAAATCTTGTCATGAAAGCTTCGGTGAATTCTTCCCAAGTCATAGGTTATGATCCAGCTGGTCTCTCCTATAGCACGTTTTCATGCTACTTTTTAGCTACACCTTCCAACTGATAAGCTGCAAGTTCAACAGCTCCTATAGTGGAACATCTCGATGCTCTAATGGTTTTGCCCACCTTGTCTATAAACAGTTGTGGATCCTTAGTCACTAGATTACTCAAAAATGTTGGTGGTTTCAGGTTAAGAAACTCTTGCACGGACACCTCTACCCCAGGAAAAGGGTGGAGCTTGTCTCTGAGCATGTGGACCAGCCCATGCTCAAGGCTGTGGCCACATAACCCGTACTAAAGTTTCAACTACTTGCTGCAACCTGTGCATTCCAGCAATTACTTCAGCCATACCCCCTTCAGGGGCTGGTTCTACTACTTGCCTAGCCGTTCTCCCATGACCTCTATCTTTACCTCTATCTCTGGTTCTACCTCTACCTCTGCCCCTATCTCCAGGCATAGGGCATGAGGCTCTATCTAATCCTACATCTGAGGGCTCATTTTCCTCAATCCGCTACCTCTGGAATTGCACTCTAGGTGGTATCTCTACCTATTCAAGAGAGAAACACTTTAAATTCTTAAAAGAGACCATAAGAAATCAAATTCTCAAAGAAAATCAAAGGCATTCAAAAAAGAATTTCCTAAAGCCTTTAGTAGCATTGCATTTTGTGAAAATGGGCCGGCAACCATTTACACAATTGCAACACTGCTAAAGGGCATTTGTTTCACCAACCACAGATAGACCTGACCTCGCTCTAATACCACCTTTGTCATGACCCACCTTGAGTTGTGACCGGCGCTTGGAAGTGACGAACTTCCAGCAAGCCTTAAACATTAAATTTTCCATGACAAATGAACAGAGTCTCCCCTATTTTTCCAACATCCCTGTAAAAGCCAAACCTGTTCCAATAATCAACCAACACATATATCCAATTTGAGGCTCTCAGAGCACTTTCAAGTAATTTGCATATATCCGAATATTAGGCATTCATTCCTCACAATAGTAAAATAATTTCGTCTACCTATTCATACATGTGGACATAAAAATATATACATCTTTAGCTACTACAATTACCCAAAAATATAGTTTACAAAGTAAACAAATTCCTATACACTTATCCCTTCCAAAAAGAATTTCAAGCAGCAGGATCTTGTCTATGGATCGTGGAGCAACTCTAAGGTGGCAGTTATATTCAAAACATCAAAATAAAGGCTAGAAAAAAAAAAGCCCTCACATATAGAGGGGTTGTCAAAAAGTGTCTGCACCTTACAACACTAGAAGACCCGAAGCATGTACCACACTAGAAACTAAAATAGGAAGGGAAAATAAGTAAGTCTAACTGACTCAGTGAGGGGCAATGGTGCTATAGCATATGAGGACAAGCTCCAAAATAAAACAAATTGCATATAAATAAAGAGTTAATATCAAAACTAAGTATAACTAAGAAATTAACATAGAACTATGCAATATGTGAAGAATAAATATTATTCCACAATTTGAATGACAATTCTCAAAATAAATAGAATTAATATTATCTTACAATTTTGAAAATACATCTCTTAAATGTGAATATCAAAGCAGGGAGGGTTTTAATTCTGAGAATATCCAAATAAGGGTTAATCCCTTCAAATTTGACTGAGTCAGCAGTGTATGTTGGCCTCACACACTCACCGAGCTAGCAACACCCCTGCTAGTTGGGTTCGAATCAAGGTACACCAAAGCTAGCGTCAACAATCGCTAGCTACTATTTAACTGAGAATCCTCCCACAAAGTATATAAAAACTGAAGAAATAGATATTAATAAAACTTCGAAAACAAAGGTATAAATATACAATAGAGTTTCCAAAAATGAAAATTCCAAGTAAAGTTTCCAACTCAAAATAAGGTTCTCAACAACTCAGTTTAATGATTTAAACACTATTCCGGAGCTTGTCCTAACATTTATAAAATTTGTAATCTCTTTCTTTAAAAGAAAACTTTTGAAACATTCAACAATTACATACTAATAAAATTTCCTCAAATTCAAAACAGACATCCATGAATACAGACATACATATATATATATATATATATATATATCAAACTATAAATAGAATATTCATAATTAACTAAATATATAAACTAAATTACCAATATATACTAAAACTAAATCAATATTAATTGCATAAAGAAAACCATATGCCATAGAGGCATTGTTCACTCACAAAATATCAGGGAACATTTGATTTAGGTCGTGGGGGCTGCTGAACTGGTAGGTTGGTCTCCTGGGGGATCTGAAATCATACGTAAGTAGTTATTTACAATTTAAATATAAATTTGGTTCCACTTTGAGCAATCTCTCATCTACCAATTTCTATCCTCATTCTCGCATAATCACCCTATTAGTTTAACTAACAACTAGCAAGTCAATCTAATTTACTTCTAAAGTCAAGTAATATCTAATTTATTAACTCACAACTCTTTTAATCTTCTCAATTTAAAACTAAAGTTTCCAAGTCCTATTCACTCTTTACAATAAACTCTCCCCAGAATCCCTCTATTCACCATCAAAATTATAAAGTCATAGACTAGTAACTTACCAGGAAGGCTGTGAATTTGGAAAGAGCGAAATCACCCTAGCCACTTAAAGCCAGAATAGCCAAAAATTGAAAGAGAGAGAGACTAGTGATGGAGAGATGCAAACAGAAAGAAAACACAAAAGAAGGGGTTCTGTGGTGGTGGAGGTGGCACAAATAGACAATGTGGTGGTGGGGTGAGTGAGAGGAATGAGATGGAGAGAGCCAGAGAGAGGAACAGTTGTGAGAGAGTAAGAGAGAAAGACGTAACAGGGGGAAAGGAAAACAAAAAAAAGAATGAAGATACGAAGCTGAGAAGCTTTTGGCAGTGAAATCAAATAAAAAAGGGGCCTACGGTGTGCCATAGGAGTTATGGTGCATCGTGGTCTCCCCTTCCTTTTTTTTAAATAAAAGCTAATACTTCAAAAATTTTATCTAACAATTTTAATTCTTGTATCACTATATTAGGAAATACCCAAAAACGTAAACTATGAAAATTTTTAAAAAATTTCTGATTACTAACATGTTATTCTAATTAAACATTAATTCTAAACCAGGTATTACACAAATAAACAAGGGAAAATCATTTTCTTTTTCTCTCATTTTCTTTTCAACCAAACATACCTATGGAAAATATAAATTCATTCAATTTCTTTCCACTCAACTTTCTTCATTCCAATTTCTTTCCACCTTCCAAACACACCCTTATAGAAAGGACAGGCATATCAAATGCACTTGTGCGAACAAGAAAAATTGTCAAAAAGAAAGGAACAAATACCAAAATTCACATTTGCATTCAAGAATTCAATAAAATCCAAATAGTTACTACAAATAGACTTATTTTGACATCAAAATCTGCACGAACTCTAAAGTGACATTATTTATTCTTGAATAGTTTTGACAACAAATAACTCAAAGTGATCTTTTATTTTGAGAAGAAAATAATTCTTAATTGATATGTGTTATGCAATGTTAATAAACAATAAACAAAAGTTAAGAATAATTATTGAACTATATGAGTTAAGAAAAATATAGTTAAATATTTTGCTCTAATTCTCTTAGCTTCTTTTCAAGTACTTTGTTATAAATAATTATATGTTCTATTGTTAAGAGTGGTCTTACCAAAAAAGTTAAGAATTCTTATAATTGAGAAACATGAGAAATACATAGACAATTATAAAAATATTATCTATAGCAAAATAATCGATGAATGACATCAATATAATTATTTTTTATCCATTTTACTTTAAAGAATAATTAAAAAATAAATTCAGTATTGTTTCAGATTGGAGTATGTGAGCCCAACTCGGCGCAATAGCTAAGCCCAATTAGAGGTCAGATCGATCACTGTCCAGTGCATGGTTCGGATCCACATGCAAACTAAGGTCCAAATCCGAATTAAGCGTAACAGAGTCCCCTAGTCTCCTAATACGGCAGAACAGTACTCACTTCGCGTGTTGCCGATAAACTCAGACCCTTCCATCAACCTCTAACTGATGGAGCCCCAAGTTATCCCCTACTATAGCAGAATCAGACCTCAAGTACCTATTTTACCCTCGCATACACTCTCTTGCACTCACTAACTAAAGCGTCGGTGTCCTTGCAAATACCCCTACCACCGTGGAGCTCCAGCTTCATCAACCCGTCAATCATATCACGAGTAGTTTGAGGTCCTAATTATTTTTCAGATTTCCTTTAGGTAACCCACTTCCAAACATTGGCGTCGTCTGTAGGGAACTCAAGCGCTCCTTACCATCATACCATGGCAAAAATCATACCAATGTCGTCACATCAACGACAGGAAAACACGGCGAGTAACCAGCAACCACTGGTGGACGGTCAGACAACTTCCAATTCAGCTTTGGACACCAAAGACTGTCGCACGAGCAGAACTCAATAGCTCACAGCTTTCTCATCCAGGCCATAAAAAATGTGGTTGCCTCCAAGGTGGAATGTAACACCTTACTCATTTAATGTTATGCTTAAGTCATAGCAAGAAATTAAGTAGTTTGTATTACTATGATAATATTCTATTTACATTTCATTTATCCGAATCATTTGGGGGAAAATGAAATGCCATACAATAAAACGTGATAGAGTTTATCTCGTTATAACCACACAGTAAGCATAAATAACACACATACTATCAACTGTATATAGGTATATATATATAGACGGGAACCACTGTTTTAATATACAGACAAGTTTCAAACTAGGGTACATAAGTGGGGTCGGGTACCCAAAAAAAAAAAAACATAACATCCATGTCAGTCGATCCGATCCTACGTGGTCCTCAGTGGACGTTTCATATCTATCACTGCATGTATGACCCAAAACCGCATACTACCAAAATAGGGTCATGCTGTACAATACGGCCTGTGGCTGACCTACTCAGTCAGGTAGCCGTTGGCCACCCCGGGCCCGGCTGGTGAGTAGTCAAGAACTGATCCGGAGGAGGAGGATGAACCGGTGGCCTCCGAGGGGTCGCTCTCGGAGCTGAGTGGGATGTCTGGTACTACCTGCGGAGGTGACTCCGGTGCAGGGTCAGCAGTGCCGCAGTGCGGCGCTGGTGGAGGATGTGCCGCGTACAACGGGACCTCAAAGTATGGGGTGGTAGGATCAAAAGCAAGATGGTGTAAGGGGACAGTAAAATCTCTATCACTAAATATATACAGGCGAAACTGGCAAGAGCCGGCTATATACAATGAGCCTACTGCCGGATCATGGTGGAGCTGCAAGTCTGGAATCTCAACGAAAAGGGTAGTTGTCGTGTCCATCGTTCACGTCTGAGAATGAAGCGGAAATGCAAAGCGAGGTGAGAATTTGAAGAAATTCTCAGTAGGGTTTGCATATAGTGTATACTGACCTCGCGTTCATTCTCAGTTGCCTCGGGTTTTATGAAATTTTCTTAAGACATGAGATTAAACTTAACTACATATACTTAGTCAGGTTGAGAAGAATGTCTAGTCCGAGGCAAGGTTCAGTTTTATTTAAAGAACATAAGAAACAGAATAAACCATCAACAATAATACATAGGACAAAGGGACAAGATAGTGTATAACACAACGAACAAACAGCAAACAGTATGCAATGATATGTTAAATGCAGCTATGCACCTGATGTATTTATGCAAATCTCATTCTTCATAACTTTTCTTCTTACTTTTCATCATTTTCCATCTCTTGGTCCCCTGGGAGTTCTTGGCCATTTTAGACTCCTGGGTAATAGTCTGCTTATCAGGATCGAGCTCGTTCCTATACAGGAATGCCGGGTTTACTTTCCCCGACCTTCCCACCGATCTATTTCCCTTAACTTTTTATCCGGGGCTGGCCCAAGTAGCATGGAAATCTCATCATAACATGTTCTTTGAGTTCATCATCACATAGCTTTCATAGCTTTCTTGAAAATGCACATGCCTCTACATGTATCTCATAATTCATGCATAAGCCTTACCGCAATTTTGGCGGCATAACGGAACGCATCCGCTTCCCCAGGAATAGTGCCAGTATGTAGCATATCAATTTGTCAAGAGAAACACTTCATTTCACACATAAATCAACATATTTCATTCATGCTTCAATCCTCAATTCAGGATATAAGTATTGCACTTTAGAATATGCCTACTGCCTCACTGCTTGTATTCAACCCGGTTCTTGTAAATTATGCCATAATTTCTATTTTGGTCGTCTGGACCTAAATTTTGGATATGTTGAAGTATTATGTGTCTATTTTCTAACCTCTTTGGTCCCATCAGATTTGGATAACCGTAACTCAAGATATTCGGGTTTTATCCCGGCCTGCCCTGTGGGTGGCCAGAATTGCACACTCAGAAGTAAAAATCTACTAAAAATCGAAAACTGGCTCAAATCATATGAAAATTGGCCTCATATTAAAGCTAACAGGACAAATTTTCAGATACAAAAAGTTCCATTTCATTTGCCTTAGTAGGGCTCGAGTTACAAGCCCCAAAACTTAGCCTTCCTGAACTGTCCTGTGTTGGCCCGGTTTGGACATAGGGTAACTTCTTCAAATCACAAGGAACAACTGAGATGATAACAAAATCGGAATCTCTGTGGATATTGTTCTACTATGTGTAAGCTTTCCAACAAAATTAGTTTCACTCGATTTGGAGTTGTATAGGGTGAGTTACACCCTTCTCAACCCATACTGCCCGGGTGGATGTTCTGATTCCTAGGTCAAACTTCAAAAATTCATATCTCTCTTAATATTACTCCAATGGTCTTATATGATATATGTGTGGAAAGCCCTAGATGTCTAGTTTCACATAAAAATGGTTTCATTAATTTTTAACGGCGGACGGCGGAGCCGTATACTCCGCCGTACGGACAGCCGAGGGTTTTGAGTCTTCCAGCCTCTCAATTCTTCCTATCTTCATCCTTCCTTGTGTCTAATTCAGTTTTAATCTTATTGACAGCCAATAAACCAGCTATAATTCATCATAATCAATCAATCAACATGTCAAAATTGAGGATTTAAATCACCATCAATCATCCAAGAGTCAGAAAATCAAGCAAGAAGAAAACCTCTACCTCTATGATCAGGTTAAGCTTGTTGAGTTTGTAGCTGAAATGAGAGTTGGATGGAGTGGAGAAGAGAAAAGAGAGTTGAATTGAGGAAGAGAAGACAACGTGGGAAGAGTGGGGCTGATGAGGCAGGAGGAGGATATATATACACAAAGCTCTGAAGTGGTAGTTAGGATATGTGGCTTTGATTGGGTGAAATTCTTGTGGGTAGAATTCAGCCATGTCTCCTTCTTGTGTGACAAAAATGCTCTCCACGTCGCTTAAGAAGTGAAACTCGCTTCCAGCGCATAGGAATGTGACATCGGAACTCGTGAGATTGTTAAAGTCGGAATTCATGCATAGCTATTCGGACGAAGTCGGAACTCGTAATTACCTTCTCATTTAGTGAGAATTTGGGTATGAAGTCGTAATCCGGAAATCGCAAGGCACAGTTACCTTAACAGCAAAGTCAGGGCCAGAATGTGAAACCAAAACACTCAAACCCGGAAGTCGGGGTCATCCTCGAATCGATTTTTAAGCATAGCACCGGATATAAGGATTCAAAACATAAATTCTGTGTACCCGGAACTCGGAATTTATAGAACCTGGCACTCCAACTCGATATCGGAACTTCGGGAACGAGGAGAAAAGATCTTGGTAACGAACTCGGAATCCAATTTAGTTAAACTCGGAGGTCGCACTTCGTGTCTATTTTGAATCACCTAGTATCGGAACTCGGATATCACGATCGTTCCTATGTGAGCATAAGGTCGGAAATCGGCATAAATCCATTGTAAGCCTTGGAACGAAATCGGAAGTCGAAGATAATACTGAGGTCGGAAGCGGAATAATAAGATAAGCTCGGAACTCGGAATTTTCAACATTAGATGGGATCTGAAGTCGGAAATCGGACGTTACATGGAACTCCGCCCTCAAGCCAACATTAACTCGCTAGCCGAGATGCTAACCCTGATGCTGGAGCAAGCCACCCGCATTAAAAAGCTGGAGTAGAACTTGGACTGCATAAAAGAAGCTGATTGAAACCAATATCGGGAATGGCATCGTCGGCATGATAGGAGCCCAGAGCACTATGGAGGCCAAAACTCGAGAGAACGCAGCCACAGTGCTAAACGCCGACATCGTGGAAACTCACAACGTTGGAGTATTGCCAATAATCATAAAGAACCTCGGGTAGAAAATGTTCGATACTGCCTCGAACACTCTGAATCCCAACCTCTGTTTAGGTATGCTGATAGGCGTTCGAGGCATGGCTCAGATTGTTACAAGGACCTTGAGGACGGCAATGACATGCCATTCTCCAACTACATTATGGGAACTCAGCCACTGAAAGGTTTCAAGGCCCCATCCAACATGGAGCGTTATGATAAGAACATGATCCCCAAGAGCACATGGATGCTTTCATGTCAAGGATGGTGCTGGCCGGAGTCTCAAACCTCATCAAGTGCCGAGCATTCCCGATTACTCTGAAAAAACTGGCACTCAAATGGTTCAATTATCTCTCGCCCAAGTCGATCAATTGATTTTCTGACCTCACTTCGCTTTCTTAGCGAATTTCACTACTAAGAAGTTCAAACCAAAGCCGGTTTCCAACGTCCTCGGCTTGCATCAGTGGCAAAGTGAGTCGCTCCGAGATTTCCTCGAGCGATATAATGTCGAGACTTTGCTCGTTGATGAATTGTAGACTCAAGCGGCAATTGTCATGTTAAACGGACTACGATCTAGGCCATTCAAAACTTTGTTATCAAAAAGGCCACTGCAATCCCTAGAGGAAATACAAATAAGAGCTAAGAAATATATCTTCTTCCAAGAAACGGAGAAAGCCATAGCCAACCAGGGAAGGCACCAATCCGACAAGAAGGCCGGCGGCCAATATGAACACCTAAGGAAGGACATACGTTCAAGGACCGATAAATACAACGAGTATACCCCATTAATGTATCCCTCTCCGAGCTGTTTCGAGAAGTTAGTCAGGTCAAAAGATTTCCCAAGCTGAAAAATCTCAAAATAAAGGCAACACAGATAGGTTCTTATTTTGCGAATACCATAACAACTTTAGGCATAGAATTGAGGATTGTTACGACTTCCAAGACGCCATAGAACAACTAATAAAGGAAAGTAGATTGGCCAAGGACGTGGCTTCCTAGAGAAGTCCATGAAGAAGGCGAGCGTCTAATTAAGGGGACAAAGAAAACCGGAATCCATGGAGCTAAAGAACCTCGAAACCAAAAGGAAATCAAGGCAATGACGAGGAACAACTAATTACCAGGACTATCAATGTCATCACCGAAGGCTTTGCAAGTGGCGGAATGACGAAGTCATCTCGAAAAAAGCACCAATAAGAAGTCCTCAATGTGTCCTCAAGGAAGATAAAAAAGCAAGCTCCGACATTACCAACAACACTGGAGATAATCTTCTCCAACTTAGACTTGGAAAGCATGATTCTCGGACACGATGAACCTATGGTGATTTTTGCAGCAATGGTCAATGCCAAAGTAAAAAGGGTATTCGTCGACCAAGGGAGCTCGGCAAATATTTAATTCCAAGACGCTTTTGATAAGCTCTTGCAAAAGAACGCTGACTTCTAAACATACAAAGAAGAGTTGATCAGATTTTCTGGGGAGAAAGTGCACCGCCAAGGGTTTGTCACCTTCCACCTAACCTTGGGGTCCTGACCTAAAACCCGGACCATGAAAGTCAATTTCCTAGTTTCGACTACCACTCAGCCTACAACATTATACTTAAGAGACCAATGTTGAACAGGATAGGCGCCGTTATATCAATGGCATCCCTAACAATGAAGTTTTTCATCGACAAAGGAGGAATTACTACAGTAAAGGCATATCAGCTCACGGCTCGGTGATGCTACAATGCTAGCCTTGAGATCCAAAGGAAACAGTGAGAGGTATCTCAAGAAAATTCTTGAACCCCCAATTCCTCAAAGGTCATGACAGTAGACCTAGATAAAAGATAGGTTGAAGGAGGAAGACTTGAGACGGATAGGGAACTGAAGAAGTTCAAATCGGTAATGAATTTGGGCAAACAACTTGAATTAACAAAGATCTCCTGACCATGTTGAAACAAGACTTAGTTGCCTTTCTGAGGACCAACACAGATTTATTCGCTTGGACTGCGACAGATATGGCCTTTATGTCCCACCAACTCTCCATTTTCCCTGGTGCAAGACCTATAGCTCAAAAAAGGAGAAGAATGAGCCTAAATAGAGCCCTCGCGATCTAGGAGCAAGTCCAAAGTCTGCTAGACACCGGGTTCATATGTGAAAGAGGATATCCGATATGGTTATCTAACGTCGTCATGGTCAAAAAGTCCAATGGGAAATGGCATATGTGTGTCGATTATATCGATCTAAACAAAGTCTGCCTAAAGGATCCATATCCCTTACCAAGCATTGACGGGTTAGTAGATGCCACTTCCGACTTCCAATTTCTCTCCTTCATGGACGCCTACTTGTGGTATAACCAAATCCCAATGCATCACCTCTATGAAAAGAAAACAGCGTTCATAACTCCAATGGCTAATTATTGTTACAAGGTTATGCCTTTTAGGTTGAAGAACGCGAGAGCCACATACCAAAGGCTCATGAACAAAGTATTTGCAGAACTCATCATGAGATTACATCGATGACATGCTAATCAAGACCAGAGAGGAAGAAATTCTCCTATCCGACCTTGAAGTTGTATTTGATCGTCTCTGGCAACACAACATGAGATTAAACCCACATAAATGTGCATTACCTGTGGAAGCTGGGAAATTCCTGGGATTCATGCTCATTCATTGGGGAATCGAAGCAAACCCCGACAAGTGTCAAGCCATCCTTGAAATGAAAAGTCCAACAACAGTGAAAGAAGGACAATGCCTTACCGGAAGAATTGCCTCCCTCTCAAGATTCATGGCTATGTTGGCTCGAAAAGCCATTCCCTCATTCTCTCTCTTAAAAAAGGGAAATACTTTGAATAGATGCTAGATGGTGAAGCCATGTTTTTCGAGTTCAAAGAGTACCTTTCCCGCCCTCCGATACTAAGTAAGCCAGAAGTCGGAAGCCCTTGTTCTTATACCTGTCTGTTAGCAATGTAGCCATAGCCGGGGCACTAGTCCGAGAGGATTCTAGACAACAGCACCTTGTATACTTCATCAGCAAAGTACTACAAGACCCCGAGATTAGATATTGGTAGATTGAGAAAGTCGCCCTGGCCTTGGTCGTAGCAGCACGTAGGCTCCACTAATACTTCCAAGCTCATACGATCATCGTCCAACTGACCAGTCAATCTAGCAAATCCTCCAAAAGCTAGACTTGGTGGCCAGGATGGTATCATGGTCAATAGAACTTTCAGAATTCGACATCCAGTATGAACCAAGGATGGCCATTAAAGCTTAAGTATTAGTAGATTTCTTAGCAAAAATGGTGGACGATGTGAACTCCTTAGAATCGGGATGGACAGTACATGTGGACGGAGCCTCCAGCTTTAAAGGAAGCAAAGCTAGAGCGATACTTGAAAAAGAAGGCGGAATAATCATCGAGCTCTATATAAAGTTTGACTTCCCGGTTTCAAATAGCTAGACCAAATACAAAGCCCTCATAGTTAGCTTGAAGTTAGCTAAAGACGTCGTAGTATCCCGACTTTTGATATGCAGCGACTCTCAAATTATGACCTCCCAAGTAATTAAGACGTATCAAGCTAAGGATGCTTTGCTACAAAAATATCTTCTGAAAGTAAGAGAGCTAGTAAAGGAGTTCTTAGGCATCGACTTTCGACACATTCCTAGAAAGGCGAATGTCAAGGCCAACATCCTTTCCAAGTTGGCAAGCACTAAGCCTGGAGGAAACAACCAAAGCTTGATCCAAGAGACATTGAAGCTCCCCTTGATAACGGAACCTCTTCTAACCTTATCCATTGACGGAGTTTCAAACTGGATGACTCCGATTGTCCAATACCTACGTAATGAGACCCAACTAGAAGATCCCGTGGTTGCAAAGAGGCTAGCCAGAAAGGCCTCTTATTACACTATCATCAATGAACAATTATTCAGAAGAGGACTATCCCAACCATTACTATATAAAATGTGTGGGACTAGATTGATTTTCCACCATTCTTGAGGAAGTCCACGAAGGTTCTTGTGGCCACTACCTCAGAGGAAAATCACTCGCATTGAAAGTATTGCGAGTTGGTTTCTATTGGCTGACAATGATCAAAGACTCGGTGGAGTATACAAGGAAATGCTCCAAATACCAAAAACATGCCACTTTTCACCTCGCCCCTTCTGACTAACTAACCTCGATCATGTCCCCCTAGTCTTTCAGCAAATAGGGACTCAACCTCCTAGGTCCTTTCCCACTTGCCTTGGACAAGTGAAGTATTTAATTGTGGCCATCGACTACTTTACCAAGTGAATAGAGGCAGATCCACTCTCCACCATTACTGTCGTGCAAGCTCGGAAGTTCGTATGGAAGAACATCTTTACCTGCTTCGGAGTACACGACTCCATAGTTACTGATAACAGAACCTAGTTTATACATCAAAAGTTCCGAGAATTCCTCACGAGCTACAAGGTCAAACATCACTTCACTTCCATCGAGCACCCACAAGCCAACAATCAAGCAGAAACTGCTAATAAAGTCATATTACAAGAGTTAAAGAAGAGACTCAACGAGTAAAGGAGGCATGGACTAATGAGCTCAGGAGCGTCCTATGGTCCTACCGAACCACCCCACATTCAATGACAGGAGAAACTCCTTTTAAGTTGACTTACAAGGTGGATGCAATGATCCCGATCGAAGTCGACAAATTCAGCCCACACTCTATGTTCCTGTAACATCCTCATGTAACGTGATAGAAAATGATAAAAATGCCCTTGGGCAAACTTTTATTATTCACAAGCTTGCCCTTGAACTTTTTAAAAAATGATATTTAGGTCCCTAGATAAATAGAATTAGTAGAAGCGGGTTTTAAATGAAGTAGAATCACATAGCAGAAACGTAGAAACTAAATTCTTGGCCAATTGGGCCACGGAGATGCCCACATGTGAAATGACGTAGGTTGCCCCTAGATTTGTCCATAATTACGAAAATGCCATTAGTTACGAAAACCAAATAAAAAATATTAAAGGATTTACAAAAAAGCAAAAAGATAACCATCTCAAAGAAATAGTGCAATTGATTTGCGTTGTTAATCAATTTATTAGAGAAATAAGAGTAATTAGGGATGAGTTATAAATACCAAAGCTAAAGAAAATTTAGATTGTTGTGTAAAAGACTATGAAAAATTATTTAGTATAATGTTCGAAATTATGCTAAGTTTAATATACGTTATTAATCGATTTATCTGACTTTATTGAATGTGTAGAATTAATTAGAAGTTAATGAAAGGTTAATTTGGAGTTAATTAAGTGTTAATTAGAGAAACTAGACTTGAGGGAATTAGAATAGACACGTAGAAACTTTCACAAAAATTTTTCCAAACTATTTTGCCGATTTAAAGAAAATCAGTAAGATTTTAGTATTTCAAACTATCAGAACCGAACCAATAGAAATTATGCTATGAAAATCCTAGGATGGATGGCCAAGATTTAGCCGAAACATCCTACCAAGTGGCGCAAGAATGAGCCCCAAATGTGGGCAGCTACACTAAATTGAGTAATGAGAAGGAATCCACCAATCACCTAGTAGCTTCCTTTAAAAGTTTTGCAATTTTTCCTTCTTTCTCCCTTAGAATTTCGGCCATATACTGCTGACCTCTTCTTTATCTTTCCTCTTCCTCATCTCATCTTACTTCATCTCCATCACCATCAACTCTTCAGGCTACATCAACATTCCTTTAATTTAAGACACAAATCCAATAAGATTTCACCTTAGAAAGGTAGGATTCCAACTTCTTTTCTTATTTTTCTTGATTTGGGGCTATGTAGGGATCCTATTTTTCTCATGATATTAATGTGATTTGGAGTGATGATGATGGATTATGGTTGATTTTGCATGTATGTTGTGATTAGAATTGAACTTGGTATGAAAGAACTTGAAGATAAAGAGAATTCAAGAAGCTGTTAAAGTTTTTCTTTCGATGGTTTGTACGGCAGAGTGTATGACTTTGCCTACAGTCATTTAAATTTGATGAATCCATTTTTATATGAAACTAGACATTTAGGGATTTCCATACATATGAAATATAAGGCCATTGGATTAGTATAGAATTAATTATGAATTTTTGAAGTTTGACCTAGAATCCTAGATTTCCATCTGGGCAATGTGAGTTGAGAGGAGCATAACTCACCCTATACAACTCTAAATTGAGTGAAACTGCCGTTGTTTGGAAGCTAACATATAAAGAAATATCACATTAAAATTTCAAAGTCAGATTCCTTGCCAATTATTCCCAGCACATCAATGAATTTAGCTTAAGTTTAAATCGAGCTGGAATAGGGTAATCCAATAGGGTCAAGTTACGAGGCTTATATCTCAAAACATACTCATGCAAATGATATGCAACTTATTTCATTTCAAAGCTTGTTCTGTTAGGTTTAAATTGATATAAATTTTGTATGATTTCACCTAGATTTCTATTTTTAGTGAATTTTCACTTATAAAGGTGCAATTCTAGCTAAGTACAGGGTAGTCTGAAGTAAAATACTAATAACTTGAGTTATACAAATCAAAATGAGATGGGGCAAAAAGTAGTGAAAACTAGACATACAGAGCTAGAGTGGAAACTAGACATATAGAGCTATGTCATATCCAAAATCTAGGTTTAAGTGAGTTGAATTGGACTAAAGATGGATTATACAAAAATTAGGGCAGAATAGGATGAAGTAAGCAGAAAACTCTATTGATGTTAGTATTGACTTTGATGAATGACATTGTGAATATATAATTGCTATTCCATATTGATTTGCATGTTTGAATGATTTTACTGGTAGTCTGGCACTGTTCATGGGGAAGCAAACTCAATCCACAATGCTGCCAAAATTTCGGCAAAGCCTATACCTAGGTTATGAGATACACTTTGATACATATGTATTCATGATTATGATTAAAGCTATAGTAAAGATTCTATGATGAAATATATGATGATGAGTCCATATTCCTAAAGAACGTGGCATGGCAATCACGCTTTAATGGGGTATGACATGGCGATCATACTCTAGAATGTGGTATCTAAAGATTCTATGATGAAAGATATAATGATGAGTCCATGTTCCTAAGGAACGTGACATGGCGATCACGCTCTGATGGGGTATGACATGGCAATCATACTCTGGAATGTGGCATAATAATCCCACACCTAAGGAGTGTGACATGGCAATCACATCCTGATAGAGTATGACATGACGATCATACTCTGGGACGTGGGAAGATGAACATATTCCTAAGGAGTGTGATATGGTGATCACTGTAACACCCTAGTAGTTCCATTCTATGCTTAAGTCATATTGTGGAATTACTAGTCGTTACTTTTGCTCGCAGAACTATCATTACCTTTTAGAAATTACCTTGTACGAAAATAGGGGTAAAATTTTTTCTTCAAAACAAGTGAACCAATTTTTGAAATCGAGAGCCATGAGCGCATCGTGAACATATAAAGTAACACCGTTGTCCCATACATACATCGCATTTAGCAAGCATAGAAACCATAAGAGTAATCACGATTCTTAGATAAATGTAACATTCATTCCACGGTCATCCATGATAATACGATAATAGTCATACATAAGATAATAATGGGTCCAATATCTATCGTTGGCCCTACATAAAAAGCCTACCAATACATAATAAAAGGAAATACATCAGAAAATTCTACTACCCAAGCATGCCATATAACAGAATGATAACCCTATAACTACAACCAAAAGGGGCTATCCTCGTGCTCGGCTCCGCATGCAGTCGTCACATCAAGCATATGGCAGGAGGAAACCGTTCCCATATCCACCAGGAAAAGTGTCACCACGTCCCCCTCCTCGAGCATGTCCTCGCCCACGGGGCACAGCGTGGGTACGAATGAACCCACGCCCGCGAACTGGGGGTGAAGCTAGGCCAGCAGATGAAGCAGAAGAATCAGAAGATAGACGAATCACCGAAGGCTGCGACGAACCCGAACGGTGAGATCCCCCAGAATGAGTCGGATAGAGGGGCTCAGACGGATTGGTCTCCAAATGGAAGCTCGATAAGATGGCTCTGAGGGGTAGGAATCCAGTGTAACAGTCGGAGTCAACCGGGTATCCGAGTCAGTCTCGTCATCATCAGTGGGGTATCTCGGTGGCTGAAAGTAGGGGCGGATGTCATCCATAGTGACCTCACCGAATAGCTGATGTGGTCAGAAAAATGGGCTCATCACGGGAGTCTGAAACTGGCGGTCGTGGAAGATGTAGACCCTCATCACTGCGTTGCCGACGGCCAGGCGTTCAAAGACCGGTCAAAGCGCCAACGCCACACCGAGAACTCGATGTAGATCACCACCATGCCCGATGTCGACATCCTCTGAAGACGACACGGAAACGTAGGAATAAGAAATACTAAATTTCTCAGTAGGATCGTGACTAGACAAACATAGTGTCATCGTCATCGTCCCAGCCACTTCGGGTTTAATTATAAAACAAGGGATGATATAAGTTCAATTTTTAATGGTTTTGAAAACTTAGACCCCGAAGCGGGTTGCTTTTAAACTTAAGATCATAACCACATCATCATAAGTAACATACATACTAAAACATAGAATAAACATTCATAATGCAAATGGGCAATATACTTACATGCAAAGACATGCATCATCATAGACGTAACCATGGTCATACTCAGACTTTACTTTCATTTTTAGCACGTGCTTAACATTCTTTACTTTCCTTTGAAATAGACTGCTTTTGGACATGAGCTCATTCCGCGGACCGCCGCCACGCAAAGACTAACCAAATCAGACTAAGCCGATACTGGTTACCTCTAAGTTGGAGGGTCCTCCAAAACACCCTTGCCTCCCTCATAGAGGTTCCTTGTGGATCGTCGTCTCTCACTTCCCTTACCGAAGTGATTGAAGGGTCACGTCCCATTGATTCTTTTCTTATCTTTATACTTTACATGCATAACATTTCCTCGACTAGACGCATGCAATGATATGACTAAGTCCATAATTTTGACGGAAATTCGGCAACGTAACGGCTAGACCGGAGCTTCCCCGAAATGCCAATCATCAGCATTCAACCAATAGTTCATCATATCTATAGCATATCATCACACTCATCATTCAATCATGAGACAAAGCTCAATCAAACTCATCATTCATCATGCCGAGTGGCATCACACTTCCATACCCTAAAGGGGTTTATAGTTGTGTTGTTCTTTGTAAAGAATATTATGAATCATCATATGATTTCCCATGGTTATCCATGATAGAATCACATAGTTAGGATATGTGTTTGTAGTCTTTTAGTTACTTGGTCCTTGGATGAAAGTATTCTTCACCTAAGTGCATGTCTTATGAAACACTTGTTCAAATTAATTAAATTATGTGATTGTTTCCTTTCCTTGAGATAGTGCACTTAGTGATTCCTAGGTTCATGGTATGCTCAGAGGCCCTAATCATACTTCTGTTCCCAAAGAGTTTGAGATCCCTTTAATCCTTGGGTCATGACAACGCATAACCACGTCATGAACCCAACAACACCAATGTTCACTAATCACCAAGGGTGACTTTTAACTTATTCAAGTTACAAAGTTTTAAACTTTTACTAATAACATACCAAGGTTTTGCCTTAAACATTATTAAAGTTGTCATTCTTTATAAAGTAGTTATAAAGTCTTATTCTTTATGAAAGTAAGTGCCTTTGACATTAAGCTTTTATCTTAGGATTGGACCTTTATGAAATAATAATACAAGTTACTAGTTTTTTGAATAAAAAGTCTTGTTCTTTATAAAAGTTAACACCTTTTTGCATTGTTTTGGTTCAAAGTCTAAATTTTATGAATGAAATGTTATAAAACAACATTTTTATAACTTAAAGATCTTAAAGTTTGAAACTTTGTGAAAGGTCTTTTCTTTAAGATTTGATTTCTAAAGCCTAAAGTGACAAGATATCATTTTTCTAACTCAAAAAGTTTAGACTTCCACATGTATTCTTGTTTTCAAAACAAAACAAAATAAAACTTTATGGAAGCTTGAAAGTTGCGCCACTTTTAAGGAAATCAAGAAGCAAACTTTTTAAAGTTTAAAGCTTTTAGAAGGTTCATAGTCTTATCAAATCATGGAAACATAGAAAGGTGAAGCTTTTCTAATCATTCACTCATCATAAAGAGAAAGGGACAACTTTAAGCAAAGAACAAGAAGGACATATGTTTCCAAAAAAGGAAACTTAAGAACATATGAAGAACATCAAGAACATATTTTTCCAAAAGAGGAAACTTAAGAACACATGAAGAACATCAAGAACATATTTTACTAAGAATGAAAACTTTGGCTCTTGAAGAGCATAAAGGATCTTCTCAAGCTTTCACTTAGAAATCTTGGTCATGAGAGAACCAAGCTCCAAGCTTTCTTGAGTAAACAAAATGAAAAAGATGGAGATCACTACCTTTCTTGAAGATGGCGCAAAAACAAGAGAAATGGAAGAAGAAGATGATGATTCCTCTTGATGATAAAGGTGGCGGTTTTGCAAGAAGGAAGGAGAAGCTCTTGAAATCTTGTGAAAATGGAGGTTGTAGTGTTTTAATCTTGTCTCCAAAGACCAAAAGATGTGATCTTTGAAGGGCTTGGTGAGGAAGGTTTGGTTATGGAGGTGGAGAATGATGAAGAAGATGAAGAAGAAGAAGAAGGAATGTAGAGAGAGGTTGGAGAGTTTGAGAACTTTAGAGAGAGAATGAGAAGTTGAAAATGAAGTGAATGTGTGTGTGTGTGCAAGAAAGTGGCGTCTTCATTAAGGGAGGGGGGAGTGAGATATTTTGCTTAATTTTGTGTTAATTAGTGATTAAAGGGACAAAGTGGATGATGGGGAGACAAAACATGGTCAAACTCTTACATAAAGCACTCTTGTCTAATGCTTTATGCTTTTATGACATCACTCTTTACTTTATTGTCTAGTTGACTAAATTTGAATTTAATCATGTGATTAAGTGCTCATACAACTTAATTAAGGTGATTAAGCAAGGATTAGTGATTAACACACAAGAACATGATTAACAAAAATTAATCTTACGATTAAGCTTAATTAACCTTAATTAAACTCGAGTAGGCTAATTAAGGGCGATTAGTGCTTAATTAAGCTATAGGGGCTCTGGCTTGCTCAATTAGAGATTATCTAACCTCGATTAAGCATTCTCTTGACCCTTCTCATCCGAGTCAACCCCTTAATTAAGCCCTAATCTCAAAATTTCTCATTAAATGCCTAATTACTTAGGGTTACTGAGATAATCTAGCACGACATGAAATTGAGGATGTTACAATCACAACCCGATGGAGTATAACATGGCGATCGTACTCTGGAATATGTGTAACAAGTAAAGGAAGATAAAGGAAGAAAAGAAAATTATGTATATCTACATAAATTCAAGTACAAGTAAAGGCATGTGTAGATTTTATATTTTCAGTATATTGGTGCTATTATATTTTAATACGTTTCAGTTAATATGCATAGTATAATTCATGAATTGATTTCGTATTGGCTCACCTAAATGACAAGTGTATGAATAAAATGAACTTTGCTTCGGACAGTATGTTTTCGAACTATAAAACTAAATAGTTTGTATAACATGTTCACCTTTTTCATAATAAACCGAAGCAACTAGAGATGACAACGATGACATTACGTATGATAGTTAGAGAATCCTACCGAGAATTTAAAATTCTCACTCCTATTTCTGTATTATCTCCAGATAGTTCGAGAAGGTGCAAAGATGGTTGAAATTGCTGTCAGATAAGATCGCTCAGGTAACATTAACAACTCCTGAGTGTGGTACTATGACTTAAGCATAGTACTGTACAGAGAAGGACGTTATAGTTTCAACCTACTTGCCAGCAAGCACTTCAGGAAGAATCCAACCTATCTAACAAAGCAATAGAAATGACTCATTTACAGGAAAAGGCGCTAAAACATCAAATCTCATGAAGAAACAACACCAAAGTGTTACCTCGGATGTTCAACAAAGGTGAATTGGTTCTCCAACATGCTAACATCGGAAAGCTTCCTATGAGCCATGGGAAATTGGCTACGAATTGCAAAGGCCCATATAGAGTTATTGACATCTTAGGAAAAGGGGCATACAAGCTCTCCACACTATCAAGCTCAGAAATTCTGAGGTCATGGAATTCCTCCAACCTTCAGAAATTTTTCATCTAAGTGTAAATCATGCAAAGTAGCCATAGTCTTTTTCCTATCTCAGGTTTTGTCCCACTAGGTTTTCCCGAGGAGGCTTTGATGAGGCAAAACTCCGTGGGCCAAGCCGTATTTACTAAATTCTTCTCGGTTTCCTGCTTTTATATATTATCTTTGCTACAATTTTATCCCATTTTGCATTCATTATTATCTTGTTTATTCATTATCACTGTCACTTTTTTTATTCCTCGTTACACTTACACTTACTATGCTTATTATTCATATTAAACGTTCCCAACCCGCTTTAGCACTCCTAAGGAATTGATCACCCCTTAATCAAGAAAAATGAGTCTTGGTTTCACAACTTGGATACATGCGCGCAAAGTCCCGAAGTAAATGAACTTGGACACATGCGCAAAATTTGATGATATACCTTGGGTCAGTCATGTCTTTGGTGCTAACTTAAGCGAACGAAAGAAACCCTTAAATTCTAGCCTACAAGGGAAATCCAACTCAGACAAATTCTGGTTCGGTGAGACAATAAGATGCCACCAATGTTCCCTTCAAGTTATGACATAGGCAAAAAACAAGTGCATCAATTAGCTCAATTGGCAATAGATATCTAATAAAACTGCAAAGTACGGGAAACTTCATTACAGGAACCCGAAACCCGGGAAAACATTCAATATAAAGAGAGCCCATGATAGGGCAAACAAAAATAAAAATCATGATACATCAAGGGTCTGACGCCGAATTTGGCAAATCAGCTTTAGGATCCTCGGTGCCTTCATCATCTTCATCCAGAGCTATCTCAATACAACTATTAACCACAATTTTATCCAATCCGACCTCACTGAAATCAGTATCGGGGCAAATAACGTGGCATTGCTCTAAGAGACTTTCTTTTTTCTCTTCAAGCGACTTCGCCCACAACTACTGCACTCGCGCCACTTCATCCTTTGTTCTGGCCGTAGCCTCAGAAGAATCGGCACAACCCCTCTCGAGTTCCAATATCCAGGCATGAGAATCCTCCAGCTGCTTGTCCTTCGATTGTAGCCTCTCCTTCAACTCATCAATTTCAACCCGCTTAGCCTTCTCCAAAGTTGACTTCTCAACTTGAAGAAAAGAAAGTTTCTCCTTCAAAACTTTGACCTCCTCCATAGCTCGAACGTCGGAAGTAATAACCGGCTCCAAGTAGCGGAGTAAAGCTGCCGACTTCAGCATAGCACGCCCGACCAATTAGAACTTGCTGGCCAAGTTCTCGTCATCCCCTTGTAGGTGCTCGAGGAGGGCAAGGACCATCAGCTCCTTATCCATAAATTCAGGATAAGGAAAATCCTTCTCCATGACATGGAATTCCAACCTATATGCTAATGTAGGAGGATCGACAAGATCAACGATGATGTTTTTATCTTTGGCCACCTTTTTTTATTTGTGTTTCTTCAAAAGATGGATCACGGGAGCTGCCTCAAGAGCCGAAGTGAACATCGATTCTCCAGATCCTACCGACCTGGGACTGTTGCTTCTGTCCCGCTTGTAAGGCCTCTTCAAAATTCTATGACGGAACTTGGACAGGGCAGACTTCGGAGCCATTTTATCTACAAAATAGAAATCAGTAATAAGTATACATATGTAAAGGAGGAAGAAAAAGTACAATAGCAAGGGAAAAAGATGATAACCTAAATACATCTAGCATCCCGGGGCTCTACCCCAACTATATTCTTGAAGTTCAAATGGTTTTTCCCAAAGCTCTTGAGAATGAAGTAGACAACCTTCTCTTTGGGTTTGAGGGAACTTTCCTCTATCCAAGGAGCACCAAAGTGTTTGCATTAGAAAACATTAAACTGAAGTTCTTCCTCCAAGGTCTCCCAAAAAGGAATCGAATTCGAAAGCCCGAATACTTTAGAGTAAATGGGCTTAAAATTGAGAAATGATTCCTTGAAAAGAAGGAACACCTTCTGATTGGTATGAGATCGGAAGGATAACCATCCCAAGGTTAAGCCGCTGCCAGTGGGCTGAGTCAAAGTAAAAAGAAAAAAGAATGCTTCTGGAGATGGCACCACTCTGAGATATTCATGGATGATCTCGATCTGGCGAATCATTGCCCAGCAATTTGAGTGTAGTTGGGAGGAGCGGCCTCAATTCGATTCAAAATCCACTTGAAAATGAGTAAACGGAATCCGAACTCCTAGTTTAGAGATAAGAACATCATAAAATCACATCCACCTATGCCTCCCTCAAGGTTGAGATCACTCACTCTCTCGCTCGGGCCAAGAGCCTCCAGATAATACTCCTCCTCTAACTCACCCTCTGGCAAGATTAAATTTTCCTCTCTAAAATGGATCAGGAACTCCGGGGTTACAACTAAGGGGGTCTCGAGGACCTCGGGATCGACCCATTGGTAGATGAAGTTGATCTCGGGAGGAAACATTAGAGCCCTTTATTTTTGACCATCTCGAGATATCGAATAACCTACAAAAGAAACCACCCCTACGTCACAAACTCAAGAAAAACCTAAGTCGGAAACTTTCAAAAATAGGATGGAAACTGAAAAGACAAGCCCCCATACAGTGGTTTCCCTCTAAATATAAAGCCACCAGTAGGCGGCAGAAGTAAGGAAGTGCAGCAAAATAGGGGTTAAAACCACCTGCAAGTAGTGGAAGAAATGCGACTGAGCCTGTGTTTGGATAGGTGTTGGAATTGATGTCGGGATGCCAAAATCGATTCTAACAATTTTGTTTGTTGTTTAGTTTTAGATTTCTAGAATTGATTTTGGGAGAAGTGAAAATTTTTTACTTTCCATCAGAATCACTTTTAGATGAACTACCAAATATAGATCACTTTATCTCAAAATCAATTCTATTGAAATCAATTCTATAAAATTAATTCTATCTAGAATCAATTCTACAAAAGCAGAACTAAACACGCTATGAATGGTGGAAAGAACCCAAACCACCACCAATATCACATTTCATCCCACGAGATATGCACTATGAATACTAGAAATAGGAAATGGAAAGAAAGGACATACTTGTTACGGGGAATGAACGCTCAAATATGATGGATTGACTTGTTGCGAGATGAAGCAGCTTCTTCTTCTTCACTACAAAGATTTAGGCAAGCAAATAAACGAAGGATAGAACAAGCAAGCGAACATTTATAGGGGTATAGATGCCCCTTTACTGTGCATACCAAACGTCACCAAGGGCACGGTATGACTTTTCTCATTGAAGAGTTGGGGGCAAAAGTGGAAAAAGAACCCCAATTTAAATGATGAAGGCACGCAAATCTTGGTGCCAAAACAACATATGTTCGCTCGGGGCAATATGACGCAGCTTACGAGACGAAAAGACATTGCTACTTCTTGAGGATACAAGACATTCTCACAAGCAAACATTTTTGAAAGATGGCTTGCTATCATCAGAAAATGGATCATGACTTCGGAGAATCATAAAGAACTTGGCACCCGATAAAGTTACCTCGATCATCGAGTTTGGGGCACTATTCTGGATTGGAGTATGCGAGCCCAACTCGCCCCAATAGCTAAACCCAATTAAAAATCGGATCGATCACTATCCAATGCACAGTTCGGACTCACATGCGAACTAAGGCCCAAATCTAATTTAAGCGTAACAGAGTCCCCTAATACGACAGAATGGTATTCACCTTGCGTGTTGCCGATAAATTCGAATCCATCCATTAACCTTTAACTGATGAACATCCCTAGTTATCCCCTACTATGGCGGAACCATACCTCTATCTTCTCAACTATCTACCCGTATATATATGAGTCCGGTTATGGACCTTAAGTACCTTTTTTACCCTCTCATATACTCTTCTGCACTCATTGACTTGAGCGTCGGAGTCCTTATAAGTACCTCCACCACTGTAGAGCTCCAGCTTTATCAGCCTGTTAATCATATCACGATCAATTTGAGGTCCCAATTGTTGTTCGAATTTTCTTTAGATAACCTACTTTCGATCAAATATATTCTTTACTAATAATTTTTAATCACTATCACATTTTTTTTAAAGCATTTTTAATAAAAATAATTATAAAAAAAAATCAATAAGTTCGTACAACGCAGAAGACATTATCTCTAATTATTTTTTTAAAAAAAAAAGGTTAAAATAAAATCTTAAAACCCTATGGGTAATAGGTACGGCTCCTCCGAACGGCGTCGTTTTTGTTTCGTTTTTGTTTAAAACACATTCACCTCTTTCCGTCATTTCGACCCTTTCAGCGCTCGCACACTCCCCCTCGAGCCGCACACGGCACGCCCATTCTCGACCCACCACCATCACTCTCCAGCGAGCAGCGGCTACAGCTCACCGCTGGTGACGGCAGCGGCGGTCCCATCGCCGGCGATGCAAACAACGGACCACCGCATTCTCTTGCCCTCTAACGGTGAGGCAGCGACACCGCGACCATACTTCAGTCTCTGTATTTTCCTTTCAATTTCTATTTCATTATTGCTTGTCCAGAGCACTGCTTTGTTTTTCCATTTTTTAGCCATAATATGTCCTTTTTTTCTGTTTAGATTTTTCAGATTGATATTTTGTTCTTGATATTTTGTTTCCCTGAACCTGTTGTCTCCTCTAATTTTTTACATTGTGGCTTTGGATTGATGTTTGAATTCTTTGTTTTGGTTCTTCTATTTTATTTTTAATCCGAACTAGTAATTGGATTTTTGAGTAATATAAAAATTATATAATTGTATAAAGGAGGTGTTCATAAGGTTAAAGAGCTGGGTCTGCCAGTGGGAGCATTTTTATATACACATCTGGCTTACTCGTAACATAGCTTTTGTAAAATTTTCGCACCCCGTATTTCTGCAGCATAGGTTTACAATAATCAATATTTTCATTTCAAGTTATTGTTTCAAGAACAAAGTTGTGTTTAGGAAAATGTTACCGTGCGCTTTTCTTATGTGGCTTTTCATTACTGAAGTACCGACTGGGATTCTTTGCTTCATGATCAAGAGAAAAATAAAAACCCTGATAGATTTAGTTGTTTGTATGTTTGTTTCCACCTTCAGCTTTTAGTTATTTATTTTACCCCTCAACTTTACTGTATTTTTCCTGTTTTGGCTGAAGTCCATGGTCAGGTTCAGATAATTCTGCTTTCAGAGGACTGTAAACATCTTTACTTGTTGCCTGCATGCTTCTATTTTATTTATTTATTTATTTTTGGTCATTTGATGTTTTGAAATTGTTAATTTATGATTATGCGCTGTTGACTTGTGTAATTAGATAATAAATATCCTTATTTAAGTGGAATATATGCTGTGGAAGGGCTGTTGCTATTCCGTACTTCTTTTTCTGTTATAAGATGCTGACATCACTTTCAAGATTTTAGTGGCTGAGTTCTTTTTTCAGATAAAA
Source organism: Pterocarpus santalinus (assembly GCA_031439595.1). Lineage (NCBI taxonomy): Eukaryota > Viridiplantae > Streptophyta > Magnoliopsida > Fabales > Fabaceae > Pterocarpus > Pterocarpus santalinus. The sequence goes on from CM062529.1 coordinate 26,411,622, forward strand.
GTTAGTAGATTACTGGCATAAGTTTGTTGGAAATTCTTTTAGGGTAGGATCGTAATGTTTGTAGATTCCTGTACTCATATGTTTGTTATTGCCAGACTAAAACCTAGTAAATCACCAAGCCCAAATTGTCTAGAGGTGGAAAAGGAAGAAGACAGATGTCTGCCTACATGAGACGTGCATTGTCCTGTCGGAACTTCTTTCTGCTTCGGAGCTCTGCCCTTCATGGTTATGACATCTCTCACATTGCCAGACCACCGGTTAACATTTCTATGTTCGATAGCAATAGAATTTTCTCTGTTCCAGCTGCTAATTTTATCATAGCAAGTCGCAGAGCATTTGCCAAAGGAAGGAAGTCAAGTACGTCTTTGCATCTCTGCTCCAACATAGACACCTTTACAAACCACTTTTATGCTTTTCAGCTCAATTTTAGATTATGTAGATCCAAGAGAAGGAAATAACTATGCTCATCCCTTTGATTTCTTTTCTTTTGTGTTTGGGTAAGTGAGATAATATGGGAATAAATCATATATGAGGAAAAAGGAGATTGGATGTTTGAATTTTAGCTGTAGGAGTAATTTGACTGGGGGCTGTTAATGGACTTTGGTTGTGTTACTATTTTGTTTTATATGCTTTTAAATAAAACTTGAAGCTCAGAGCTGAATACTTAGGGTGCAACCATTAAGAAAATTTTTAAGGAAAACTAAGGGAAAAAAATGAAAAAATAAAAGAAATCTGACAAATTTTCTTGAAATTTGTGGAAGCTTTTCTGAACTGGACTCATCTCAGTTTTTCTAGGCTGGTTGTTATATGGAATGAGCTTATTGATTTGTGAGTCTACAACCTGTGAAAATGGAAATTTAAAGAACAAAGATTTGTAGGTCTTGGATCGTAAGTGGGTGGGACAGGTAAATTTGTTTTTTTCCAATTGCAATCAGCTAGCTGTTACTTTTTAAATTTGGTATGAGATAATTTTGATTTAAAAGTATTGGTCCTCTGCTGAATATTTCTCTGCAAAACATATTATGCCAAGCATAACTTAATGCTCACCATTAATTTTCTTGAATGTTCATGGTCATTGGTTCATGCATTTTAGAGGACGAAGGGGGTGTCAGTACCATTGAAGTTCCACCAAATGTTGGGCCTAATATCAAGGCAAATGCCATCTCACAGATGGAGGCTGCAATGGCTGCATTATCAGCTGAACTAAACAAACTACGAACTGGAAGGGCCTCTCCAGGTATATTATTGGTTGTAATAGTTGTGTATAAAACATCTCCATGTCTGGGATAGTTAACAGTCAACACGCTAATCATGGAAATGTCTCTACAGGAATGCTTGACCATATTATCGTAGAAACTGGTGGTGTTAAGATGCCTTTGAATCGGGTTGCTGTTGTTTCAGTCATAGATCCAAAAACGCTATCTGTTAACCCTTATGATCCACAGGTACTTTGTCCTTGGAGATGAAGTTTGTTTTATTTGGTAGGATGCTAAATTCTAAACTAGTGTTACTTTTGCATATGACTAACTTCTGCAGACGCTTAAACAATTAGAGAATGCCATTGTTTCATCTCCATTGGGGTTAAATCCTAAAGCAGACGGCGAGAGATTGATTGCTGTTATTCCACCGTAAGCACTTAGTCCATTTACATTCAGTTTCTCATGCCTGTCAGAGGATGTTTGTTTGGATATAGTGACTATTAAAGAACTTGACTTCTATGCTCATGTTAAATTGACTAATTTACTTCTCCACCATTGTATGCCCAGATTGACCAAAGAGCACATGCAGGTAAGCTCATAACACCTCGTTTCTTTATGTTTTACACTCCTCACATAACATGTTGCTATATCGCATTGTTGGACATTCATTTCAGGCCATGAGTAAGTTGGTTGCTAAATCTTGTGAAGATGCTCGGCAAAGTATTAGAAGAGCACGGCAAAAGGTGTGGTAAAAAGCTTTGCTATTTCTTGACTGGTATATATACATATATATTGGTATGACTTTGAATAACATAAGTAAGTATTAAGGAAAGGGTTGTTACTGAAAGTATTGAGAGTTCTCCTTTGTACTGAATCATTTAGGGCATTTTTAACTTGATTTCATTTTTTGTTAGGCATTGATCGTCGCCATTATTTTAAGGCTTAGAAGTTTCATTTGCAGCTTTCAAATGAGTTTTCAAATATGCACTTAATCTGTCCATTACTGTTGAAAACTTGAAATCCCACCTGTTTATGCACTGTTTTATATAATGCATGAACTTTCTTATTATCAGAGCAGATAAGATATTTCAAAATTGTGAAAACAAAAAAATGGCAGTAACAGAATAGGGCTTCGGCTTAGTTTTGAGTTATCTATTTATTTCCATGTTACGAGGGTGATCCTTTCTCCATTATTATTATTATTTTTTTGTAATGCTGTAGCTGTGCCATAATTTGCTGCAAACTGTGGTTATGGATATTGTTAATTTCACAGGCAATGGATGCAATTAAGAAATTGTATTCAAGTCTCCCAAAAGATGACATAAAAAGACTGGAGAAAGAAGTAAGTTATATGTGCTTATTGCAATTGAGAAGATAACCAGATTCCATAGCTTCAGTAATTCGGTTTCTGATATTCCCTGCCTGCAGGTTGATGATTTGACCAAAAAATTTATCAAGACCGCAGAAGATATATGCAAGGCAAAGGAGAAGGAAATTAGTCAAGGTTGACATCCGGCGTTATTGCTATATTTTGCAGAGGATTCACTTCATCATCTATCCTTATAATTAGCTGGGGGCCTAACATTTGTCTGGTCTGAGCTGAGTGTCCTTTTATCTGTCATTATATGTAGGACTACTATTCTGGTATTCTGGCAATTTTGAATACATAAAATGAGTATCGCAGTTTCAACCTCTTAGGGCTATATTTGGATTAGTGGAGAGTAACGGAATGGAGTACCATTATATTTGGTTCTGTTGTTTGAAAATTTTAAATAGGATGGAATGGAATGGCATTTGATAGAACTCATTCCATTACATCCAATACTCTTTTCAATTCCCTCCAATTGGAAATGGCATGGGTTGAGAGTAAGTAACGTAATAGTCTTACCATTTTATCCCTTTCTATTATTTTTCTAAATTACGGGATGGAAACTATTTTGTATTCCATTCTTTGATATCTAAATAATAGAACAGATCATTTTATCTAATCTTTCTTTTTTTCTTTTTTGAAATAATTGATAGGCATTCAAAACTCTCAAAAAGAGAGGAGCAAAGTCAGGTATAATAAAAGTTACCTTAAGATTACAATCAGAAATATCCTGAAATATAAAGAACACGAGGTAGCTAAAAGACACACAACACCCCTAAACTAGAAACGCAGCATTGAAGGTCCCACAAACATAACTAATGGAATATGCAAATATTACGTTAATATCATTCTATAAAATACATAGAGAACACTGATCACGCTAACACTTTAGGATAATGTTGAGAGCACGTCAACACTATGAGAACTCGTTGATTAAACTCTTCCCTTTGAAAGAACTCATATAGACCCACTTCGGGTCAAAAAGATAGTAGGAACAAGAAGCACCTCGAGAACATAAATGGGTCTCGGGGGTGCAAACCCTAACACTCCTAGAATAGACACCACAAAACGCTTCCACCATAAGGTGATATGCACCAACTTCAGGTGGCCCCACCATAGCTCCTCCTATAGCACAACCAAATCCTGCTTTCCACTACCATAAACCCCAACAACCACGCCACCTCAACTAAAATCACTTAGCTCCATAGCCTAGGTAACAGTCGGAGGTGGATTTGTCCAAATCTAACATGATTTGTCACACCTCCCCCGCCAACTTTTGGTGAACTCTTCGATGCCATACACCTGTCAAACGACAAGATTACACATAGAGCAGCGGATGTGGAGACAAAACCAATGCTCACCTCGAAGATCGTTCATATACCATCCCAAACTCGTTGCCGAAATGCCAAATGCATTGACTAAAAGCTCCATGGTGGTCTTCACGGTGCCTTCAGAACACCAAACGGAAAAGGGGTGGAAAGGGAAAGGCAGGGGAAATGGGAAAGCGGGCAGGGTAGGGGAACCCAGAAAAGGGTACGGACGGGGGTTTGGTAATAAAAGGTAGAAGGACGGGTCGGGGGGGCTTATTACAAGCCTAAGAAGGCTGGCAGTTGTAATGCCCTGGTCGAGAGTCACACAAATCGTGATATTTTATCCTGTCGGACACTACAAAAGTTTTAAGTCTGGACCCTAGACATTTTTAGAGGGTTATATGTTTGAGATATTTTCATGGGATCAAAAATCTCAATAATTATTACTTAAATATCTAAGAATTGAAAAGTAATTTTTAATAAATTTTTGAAAGTTATTAACCCTTTCATTTTTAACCTTTAAATTTTAGAAAACTCAAGTTTTTAAAAGTTTATATTAAAATTCAAAAGTTGAATTTTGATTCTTAAGGAATTTGATTTTTCCAATATTTTTATTGGATTCAAACGGAGGGTATTCTCTTATTTACATTATTGTTTTAAAGTTAATTATATGATAGTATTTGAAAGGTGTAGATGAAGAAGAAAAAAAAAATTTGGACTAGGTGCCTAGGTGCCCAAGGGCAGTGCCTAGGTGTTGGATGTGCTGTGAGATTTGGGCTGTTTCAAGTGAGCGAGCGCCTAGACGGCCAAGCTGCAGTGCCCAGGCGCCCCCTACTGGGCGAGATTAAAAAGAGAAACTCGTCCCCTTCTTCCCCATTCTTCACCAATCTCTCTCTCTCTCTCTCTTCTTTCTCTCTCATTCTTCTCTTCCCCCTATTGATCCTATCATATCTTCATCAATGTTTACTCAAATGCACCACCAAATCCATCCTTTCCTCATCATCATTATAGCTTTAGGCTTGGCTCCTCTCTTGAGCTCTCTCTCTCTTCCCTCTTTTTAGAGAGAGAAAACCATGGTGGGAGGAGACCCTCCACTCTCCTCGTGTTCCATTGCCTGTCTCTACTCTCTAAGGTAATTCTTCAACTCAATCTTCCTTATATTATCATTGATTAGTTACTTTTTCCAGGAATTCTAAATTTATGCATATAAGGGGGGTTAGGGCTCTAGAAATTGGGGATTTTTGCCCTATAAGGCTAATCGTAGTAAATTCTTAAAATAATTATGTTTTGGAAGTCTAATAGTTATATTTGTCATGTTAGACGCTCTCTAAAATCCTTTAGTGGCTCTAAGGCATCGTAGAGCTTGAGCTTCTTCCTTTCCAAGCTTAGACTGTGAGTTAATAATATACCTATAACTAGTTTGTTTATAGTATATATATGTATAATGTATAGTTTGTTTTATGTATATCCATGATTTCGTAAATGTTATGTTTATGGTTTGAGTTATTAAAAGTTAAAGAAATTCAAATAGCATTTTAATATATGATCTTAGTAAATTTTTGAAAGACAAAAGATATTACTCTTCTCTCTCTCTCTCTCTCTCTATATATATATGTGTGTGTGTGTGTGTGTGTATATGATTATGTGTGTATAGGACAAGCAAAAGTGATTTACAATACTTGAACAATTTGATAGAGAAAGATATGGTTTCAATTTATTAGATTCTAATTATATAAAGGCCTAAAGTTAATATGATGTTTAGAAGTTATAGATTTCTATGAAGTAAGTTTAATATTGATTCCTATGAATTATTTCCAAATTGATGTTTGGATTTTTAAAGCTTGATATGTTGAGAACTATGAAATGTTAATGCTTTAAGAGCTTAAGCAATGTATTAGAATCCAGATTTGATGTCTAAAGTAAAGTTATTTAAGGAATCTAAATGATAACAAATTAGTAGTAAGCAAAGGTTTCTAAGGGGGGAAAACTATGACAAAACTGTTTGCTAATGGCAGCAGTATTAGCCTTGGTGCACCTCAAACAACCCAACTGGTCAGAGTGATTGCTAACGTGGCATGTCGGCCAACATGTCTGGAATATTTAGACACGCACAGGCGTGAAGTTATCAATTACTGCTGGGCAAGCCTCAATCAGGCAGTTATTTTCTGAAATAGGATCCTCTCTTAAGCTTTATGATGAGTTTGAAATGAGTATTTATTTTTTATGTTATGAGAGAGCATTTCTATCTTTCAGACCAGTTCTTACATCCTTATTATATATATGATTTATTACATCTAGTTGTAAAAGTGTTATATTTATATATGTTTATAAAGAAGTTTTATCCAATGGAAAGAAAAAGATGATTAAGGACCTATGGATGTTTTAAGGATAGATTATACTTTAGGTATGTTTTACCATAAATTTTATAGTATGTTAGTATATAAACAAAGTCTTTTTCTTAAGAGATGATGTATAAGTTTTTAGAAAAACTTATAAGCTATACTTTTGCTAAAAGTTAATGTTAAAGCTTGTTCCACTACTGTTATAGATATATTATTTCTCACTGAGTCTATATGACTTACTCTTCTCTCTCTCTCTGTCTCTCTCTCTCTGTCTCTCTCTCTGTCTCTCTCTCTCTATATATATATATATATATATATATATATATATATATATATAGAGAGAGAGAGAGAGAGAGAGAGAGAGAGTGACACTATCCTAGACCTAGAGAGTGACACGATCCATACCTATTTAAAAACATATATATATATATATATATATATATATATATATATATATATATATATATATATATATATATATGTTTTTAGACAGGTGCGGGATGGTGTCAAGCTTCAACAGTTAACTAGAAGACTCAGCATTTATGCTTAATAGGATAATCTCTAGAAGTGCTCTATTAGTCCACAGGCAGGGTCCTCCCTGTGTCAGTCTATAATTTTGTAGTAAAAGTATATTATTTTAATTATGTTAAGTCTAAAATTTTAATGATGATTGATTAGCGTTTTGAATTGGTATAAGTATATGTTTTCATTAGTATGAACATGTTTTGAATTCTCATATTGTGTGTTGTGGGGTGTATTCAGAGAATGTCTAGATCTCCAATGATTTTGTGTGCTTATATTATTTTTGCAAGGCGAGGATCTTTATTAATATAAAGGAGACTCTGCCCGATTTTCTATTAGAATAAAGTCTAGGTAGGCTTGCTAGGGATGTGTCCTTACGCACTGGTTACGGCCTGGGTTGAGTTGTGATAATAGGTGCCCTAGCTTGGCATCTGTATGTAGAGAAAAGGGTTGGGAAATGGGAAGGCAAGCGAGAGAAAAAGACAATAGTTACAGTGTTGGATATTCTTGCTAAACACCCATCCACACCTTTTTCTCAAATCCCCTACCGAAAAATTAATAATCAATTAATTTAAAAAATATAATTAAAATGAGATTTAAATTGATTTCATTCAACTGTTGGGTGTTATCTCAAATCTAGAATTTACTATTAATATATGAATTACTTGCAACTTTGTCTATGCTTGTTAAGTTAATACTACCTCCTTTTTAAAATAATTATCCGCTTTTGAAATTTTATTTGTCTTTAAATAATTATCTATTTAGAAAATTTAGACAATATTAATTATTTTTTTAATTATACCCCTGTTAAATAGAGAAAAAAGAGTAAATAGAAAGAAATAATCAAGGGAAAGAATTAAATAAGGATAATTTTATAAAATATACATAAATTTTTCTAATATTGTGACTTTTTCAATCATTTTTTAATTCATGTGACATTTATAATTGGACAATTATTTTAAAACGAAGATAGTACTATTTTTAAATACTAATGTAATGCAGTCACTTTCTTGTGTAAAAGAGTAATTGTTAGACTAAAAGTAATATTGTTCTTAATGTACTATATTAACTATAACCATTAAGTTTTGTGATAGATATTATTTCTTATCTTCTTTTGAATTTAGCAAAAAATTATTAACTTAACAGTGCGTTATTGCTTTCAGAATCACAAAAGTTGATTTGTTAATATTCTGTTAATGAAAAATTAAACTTTTTGGTTCAATAACAAAATAAAAGAATTTCTTTTTTTTTAACCCTTGTAAATATTAATTTCTATAGACAAGATATAGAAGCATAATAATTTCTCTGATTTTTTAGAAGAAGGTTGAAAAATAATAATAATTCATATCAAGTAATTGAAGAAAAAAGAAAATTATAGAATTAGATACTTTTAAATATTTTAAAATCTTCTTCAAATTAAATTTATAAACAAAAAGTAATATATAAATACACCGTCAAAGAACTGAATAAAGGGTTAATTTTCTTAAATGGACATTGACCTTTTCATTATAAACTAGAGATAATTACCGTGCGCTCCACATGTTTATTTATATTTTTTTATAAATTCTTTTAATAAGAATACTTTTTTAGCAAAAAGTTATGACAGCATTTGAAAGTTAGACATGGAAACAAAATATGCAATTTTTAATTATCTTAAATGAAATAAATCAAAACTTTAAAAATAATTATATTTTGAGAGTTCACATTGAATAATTTGTTATAAATAATATTTGTTTTGTAATCATTATACTTTTCATTATTTTTAACTATAAGAACTCTTAATCTTTTATTTAGATTATTTTTGACAATACAAAATATAATTGTTTATGACTATTTATTTTAGCAAATATTCGGCTTTGACTTTTGCTTATTGTCATTATATATCACACTTTTATTGGGAATTATATTCTTCTTAAAAACAAAAGATTACTTCTAAGTCCTTTCTTGGCAAAATCATTTTGCAAAATAAACTTTTACACTAACATTGCTTTATTTACTCTCCTAAGTGCATAAATTCATAATGCCAAATTTCATTCTGAGCATAATCGGCATTCTTTTTCCTTGTTGCAAGCAATGAGCTTAAGGAGCTTAAATTCTTGTTAAGCTATATTATTAGTTGCTTTGTCAGTCTCATATGAGCTTATATACTATTTTGTTGGATCTTCAATAATGTGAAATATATAAGAATTGATTTCGTTGACATTGTCACTTAAGGAGTGGGTATTGCTATTTTTTCAATATATTCTTTATCTTGCATGCATTTGTAGTAAATTTGGATGTGTTATTAACAATTTATTTCACTAGATCACTAGTTGGCTTAAGTAAATATTATCTTTTTTTTTTTAATCCACATAGGAATGTCATCTCTTATTCTAGTATGTTGTTTAATTATCAATATCTATATTACTAATAAAATAGAAGATATAATATAGAAAATTTGTATATATCGCAACCAGATTCATTCCATATGAAATACATTTATTTGAGAAATAAAAAAATGTAAAATAAGTTAAAAAAAGAAACAAAGAAAAAAAATTAAATGCATTCATTTTAAAAAAAAGAAATTTTAAAAAGAATTCAATATAAAAAAATAAATGCATTATTTAAAAAGGAAATTAAAAAAAGTATTCAAATATAGAAAAAAAATAAATGTATTCATTTAAAAAAGGAAATTTAAAATAGTGAACTATTCATGTATAAGTTAAAACCACATAAAAGTAACATAAGATTAAAAAATATTTGTAACATTGAAAACAAAAAAGTTAGAGTGTATTAACTTTTATTTTTGAATTTTAAGTAATTATTTCATGTGCTATATGTGATTTAATAAAAAAAAACACACAAAAATTTTCAAATTGTCAACTAATGAATAAATTTAATCAATATCTTATTTAAATAAATAGTAATTAACTTTAGAAATTAACACTATGATGTTTAATAGTTGAAATTGAAATTTTCAATGAGGATTTGATTAATAGACATTTATTATATCACACTACTAGATGTACCGAATGGAAAAGATAAAAATAGATTTAACAATTTGAATTGAATACATTTGAAATATACCACTATAGTTTGGGGTTTGCTTTCGGTAAAATAACAACTGTTTGTATTTAAAATAAACTTTTGATATAGAGGCCTAGATATTGGGGAACAAGAATTGAATTAAAATACTTAAATGAACCTATTATAAATACATTTTCATATGTGTATTTGTTGTGCGCTTTTTATGTTTTTTACTTTATTATTTTTTGTTTGGATAGGATACTAATTTAATTTCATGTCTTATTAAGTGAAAACTTTTAAAATGAATTCTCTTAAATTTTACTTTGTGTTTAATTAAAAAGAATTAATAAAATGTTATTTTTGTGCTGAAAATTGTCATCAACTAAAATAGTTAAGTCATTTTAATTTTAATCTTCTATTTTCTAATTCAAGATATATTATATTTTTTTAATTTTGTTTAATTAAAATTATCATTTTATCATTGTTAATATTAAATTTGTATTTCAATGCATTATTTTATATGAAGACCAAATTTTCAGTACAATGTCAAAGATAAAAAAAAATATTTTTATTATTATTATCTTTCGTCTTATTCTTTATTATTTATTTGATTAAACAGGTAATCAATTGATATTCTTCCATTTTTTATTTATTAATCATTTTGCCATTTTTGCCTAAAATACACTGATTTTTTTAATATATTAATACTAATTTCATAAAATTAATTTTTATAATTACTATACTTAAAAAGGTTTTTATTTTAGAATTTAATTTAAATACACTAACAGTGTAAAATAGTTTTACACTGTCAACCAATAGAAATGATGGAAAGTACCAACTCATCAAAATAACTACCCATTATAATGAGGGACCCACCATGAATTCTCACTTTCCTCTATTTCTATTAGTTGACAGTGTAAAACTATTTTACACTGTCAGTGCATACCAATTAAACTCTTTATTTTATCCCGTGCATTCCACGGACACAAAATACTAGTTAGTATGTATATATAATTTTATTTCATACGATAGTCATTGGAAAGAAGAATATATACTAAAATAAAATCTAAATAGAAAATTTATAAATAATATCAAAATTAAAAAATAGATTAATGAAAGAACTGTAAGAATAAAATTATATTAATAAATTTCTTATTTAATTAAATATAATAACACAATAAACTTTCTATTATTATTATGTTCATTAAATCAGTATATTTATTCATATCAAAAAATATTGTTTAGTGTAATATATATTATGTTTTCAAAATTTATTCTAATGTAGGTCATCAAATAATTTACTTTAAATTTTAGGGAAAAATACACTTTAATCTCCTGAATTATAGGTCATATATATTTTAGTCCTTATATTTTAAAAAATGCTAATCAACAACCTAAACTTGTAATCTGATATCCTAAATTTTCTTGAATGTATGTTATTTTTTGTTAACAATTATTGAAAAAGTTAACAGAAGTATCAATTTACACATTCAAAAATGTTCATGGGATCAATTTGCACATTTTTAAAATATAGGAATTAAAACGCATATGACCTATAATTTTAAGAAATAAAATACTATTTCCCCCCTAAATTTTATAATTAAATATTATTATTATTATTTTAAAACTTAAACAGTCAAACACTTATTATAATTTTTAACTATTACAAATGCATATGACGAATAATTATCCTTATTATACTTATTATCATGGAATATAAATTTTTAATTGCACATTGTAATAAATGCAACCTTTAAATAATTTTACTATATATACATAGAGAATATAAATAGATATATAAATAGATTGAACATACCTTGTCAACACTCAATGGAGCCTGGTTTACCTCTTCTGATGACTGCTGCATAAGCCGAGTTTGGTGGCAATGTTTCAAAAGTCATGTTAATCTGAGGCGATTGAATTGATTACTTGTAATGAGATTATTACTCTGTCAGGTAATAGAATTGCCAAAAAAAAAAAAAAAAAAGGAAAGAAAAAGACAAATTATGATAAATATTTACCCATTATAATAACTATCCACCATAATTTATTACATTATTGCAATTCTTATAGCGAAAAATTATTTAACACTGTCAATACATGAAACTTAATCTCATTTGTAATCACATTTCAAACTATAACTCCTTTGTCCTAAGTAAGCTGCATTGTAGTCAAATATAATGATTTGATATCCAAATTAATATTCCAATTGGAATCCAAACAAATGCAGTTAAGACCATGTTTCAATTCGCTTAAAATCAACAGTACGACCTCAGTCGTGTAGCCACCAATTGGCCAGTGCAAAGTAAACTTCTATTTACAAGGTAAAATTTACAGCAATCAGAATTCTGTAATGCAAAGTTAAAAATTATGAATATTTTATAAAATCCTTAAAAAAAATGTTAGCCCAATATCGTACAATAGCTAATTCGTGAAATTAACCAATAAATAAACTTGATTGATATGCATTGGATATTGGCCATCTATGGTGCCAATACAAAAGCATGGCAACAAAACGTTTTCCAGGATATTCAGTAGAACTGCCGATCAGCTTGTGTACTCCCAAACTTAGACATATCATTGCCACTCTGACTGGATACTCAGACCAATGCGTTAATAATTTGATTAGAACTGTGCAGAAAGTACATCCTGCATAAAGGCAAACAAATACAAACTTTGAAACATACTCATTACATTCATAAAAAATAAAATAGTCTGAAAATATCATTGGCTATACTCATATCTACGAATTTATTCTTAATAATCATCCAATGGACACACAAAGTTTTAAAATCCACAATTAGCATTGTTGACATAAAAGTAAAAGAGAGGAATATGCTGAACCGCCTGTTTTAACATCACACAACCCATTCCTAATTACCATATTTACATTATATAATGAAGCTAGACAATTACACGTTTCTAATAAGCATCTTGACATGCATTAACTTACATGTCTACAATCAATCACATTAAAAAGCTATTTGAAAATTTACAAAATAGAATGCATTACAGTATAATTAGAATCAATCAATTGGAAATGGTTAAGCTAATTAGAGGTTAGTTAAGCTAGTTAAAAGACTCACCAATTAGTTAGTAGTTGCATTAGCCTATGCTTAGACTTGTATCAATCACTTTTCACCATTAGTAGAACTCACATTTCACATATTTTCTCCATTCTCTGAATTCACTGGGCTCCTACCATGTTTTCCAACAAAACGATTCTATAAAATAATAGAAAAAAATTAATATACTGATAGATTTAACAAGACATTACTTGAAATACGTGAAGAATGTCTTGCATTGTCAATAAGTTGGAATAGTATGTATCAAAATTGACAAGAGAATAAGCAGCACCAGTTGTCGACTGCCTTGCAAAGTATGCCATAGGTGTTCTGCTATTGATAATCCATTTCTCCACCAGAAATATTTTTCCTTGTCATAGTTATCAATTATCAAAGCTAAAGCGCATAACCGATTTGTCTGTTTGAATATATATATATATATATATTTGTTTGTTTGTTTAAAATTCTATGTAGGAGTCCAGTTATATAATCACATAAAGTGTTGTTGATATGCACGTTCTTCCAAGTAATCAGAGTAGATATTAGTGATCATATGCTACCATGTCTCATTACTTATCATTTTTTGGGGACAACAGAAAATAATGCAACAATTTGAAACGAAAGGTGATTAAAATGCACGAGTCCAGGCAGTGAACTCCAAATGGCAAATATACGGTTGGACAGAGTCTAAATAGGAAGTGTTTTGCCTCTCAAATCTAAAGACAAACAGTTATGTTGCACAAGAATTGTAACTTACATGATAGAACACACTTCAGATCAGCGTTTCCAGAAAGGTCCAAAATCTTTAAGCGGCCATACCTACAGACCAAACAATAAAAGATCAGTGGAAAATGAAAGAAAAGAAAAAAGAGGGAAAAAGGGGTAAAGGATTGTGTGTTTCATTAAAGCATACACAAAATTACCCTCCAGAATATCCTGCTCTCAATAAGTCCATAAGGAACAGGACCAAAATTCCTTGAATCAGTGGTATTATATGCGTTATCTCCCTGTACCCAAATGTGACCCTTCGGAACCTGAAGAACAAAGGCAGACATAGACAACATAATCTATATAATCCATTCAGTAAGGGGAGGATTAAATAAATCAACACAAGCTCAATCTCTCTTTAGTGAAAAAAGGAGGAAGCTACCGTTTTTATCCTTATAGGATCAATTCATTGACAAACTAGTCCTGAAAGGATGTTTTATTAGCCTATAGTGCTGCAATAATTAGCGCGCCGACAAATTAATCGCTAGAAGAACAATGCGCTGGCAAACTAGCCCCTAAAAGATCATTGCGTTGGCATATTAGCCCTTAAAAGATCAATATATTGACAAATTAGTCACTAAAATATCTTTTATTAACACTATCAGAGTCCATTAACAATAACAGAATTCCTGTCAAAAAAATAAAATAAAAGAATTGGTCGTCGAGATTCCATGGACTAATAAAACACCTTTTATGGACTAATTTGACAGTGCATTTATCTTTTAAGGATCAAAATAGTAGTCCACTCGTGAAAAAAAAGGACTATAGACAACCAAATACCAAGCCCATTCTTAAAATGATGAAGCAAAACAATGCGAGTCCTCGAACCAGTTATCCAACAGAAAAGCAAATTCAAAATACTAGAAATCAAAACCCATAATCAAAATCATAAAAAATGCTAGAAATGGGAATCTGTAATAAGAAATTAACCATACCACAACAGTTTCACGCTTATCACTGTCATCGGGGCTAGAAATGTATGTAACAGTATCACCCTCCATTCCAACCAAGCGTTTGGTGATACACTTCCTAGGGTTTTGAGGGAAGCGCAGAACCACGATATCTCCACAAGAAACTTTGCCAAACCGAGTTGAGATCCTTTCAGCCAAAAACACGTTTGGGATAATATCTATTGCAGGAAGCATGCTGGGACCAAAGGTCTGAAGCATTGGAATTAGTTAGTTACTGAGTTTTAGAAAAGTTGCGAGAAACCCCCAAATTAGTCCCCAATAAATTCAACATCGATCACATTGGTTTGGGAAACAAAAAGTAGGTACAAGGTTCCTAACTACTACAATGTAACTAATTTCTGGGGGAAAAAGAAAAGAAAAAAGAAATCAGAGACCAATGTGATGGAGGTTGAATTTGTCAAGAACAATTTGTGAGTTTACTGAAAAAGGAAATTTTTTTTTTTTTTTGGGGCCACAAAAGGAATGGAATTTTAAGCCAAAAGCGAGTAGAAACCATGCTTTTACCTGAACAGGGGTGACCAAGTAGGTGTCGGTGACGTGCAGAAAACAGAAGAACTTTGCAACAAAGAATGCATTTTCCCACCCTTCTCTAACAAACGACACAAATGGCCCCAAGTTTCTAAACCCCATCGCTTTGTTCAACGATAACAAGGGAAGCGCATGTCAAATTTGAGTGTTGGGGGGAAAGCGTGGTTGTAGTGTTGAAAGAAACCGTCCTCGATAGCGATAATAGGGGTGTGGAGGTGGAAGATTGATCTCAATCACTGTGATGTGTAGCAACGTAGTAAGATATGGTTACTTTGACATGTAGAGGAACTCGTGGAAGCAGCTCGTCGATGGCGTGGAGGGAGCCTCTTCGAATGGATGCCGACAAGCAATAATGGAATAGAAATTGAAAGGGAAATACAGAGACTAAAGTATGGTCGCGGTGTCGTTGCCTCACTGTTAGAGGGGAATAGAATGTGGTGGTCCGTTATTTGCGTCGCCGGCGGTGAGCCGTCGCCGTTGCTTGCCGGAGAGTGACGGTGGTGGGTCGAGAATGGGTGTGCGGCTGGAGGGGGAGTGTGCGACCGCTGAAAGGGTCGAAATGACAGAAAGAGGTGAATGCGGTTTGAACAAAAGCAACGCCGTTAGGAAGAGCCGTACCTATGCTCGTCTTCCACTGTCTGCTTTTCTGCTTCGGGAGTTTTTATTTCCTTCATCCCTTTTAGGGTTTTAAGATTTTATTTTAACCTTATTTTTTTTAAAAAAAATTAGAGATAATGTCTTCAGCGTTGCACGAATTTATTAATTTTTTATAATTATTTTTATTAAAAATATATTAAAAAATGTGGTAGTGATTAAAAATTAATATTAAAGAATATATTGAATTTATTTTTTAATTATTCTTTAAAATAAAATAGATTAAAAATACTTATATTGAGAGCATTCATTAAATATTTTACTATAGATAATATTTTTATTAATATATAGACAAAGTCACAGGAAGTAATTCTCTTCTAGTGAGAGACAGAGAGAGAAACTAGAGAGAGATAGAGATAATCTTCACTACTAGAGTTTTGCTATCATCACCATGTCTATGTCTTCTCTGTTGTTCCCTCTAGATGGAAGGGGCAAGAATGTTTAGACAAACTCCTTCAAAGAGAAACTGGTGGGGGATTCCACTCTTTCCACAAAGAAGAGTAGAGGTGACCTTTTTAAGTTGAACCTTGCGAAAGCAGAATGGGTGGATGCTAAGCAGTTGTTACCAAAGATATCATTTGATTCATCCATTAGAGAAGAGTTACAAGCTCCGTGGAGGGAGGCCTTGGTGGTGAAATTGTGGGCAAAAATATTGGTTTCCTTATGATGAAGGGTAGGCTTAAGACTTTGTGGAAACTAATGGGTGGCTTTGACTTGTTAGACATGGGATTTGGCTTCCTTTTAGTGAAGTTTGTGTAACCTCCAATGCTCTTTAGAAAGCATCTCGTGGTTAAAACCATATAGAGTTTTAAGGTTTTGATGAGCAACAAATCAAACTTTAAGTAAAATATTTTGCAAATTAATGATTTGTTATAGTAAATGCATTCTTTTGTAAGCAAGACCACTCGTTTCGAACTGAAAGCTATTTTTAACAAAACAAAGCATGTTTTTTCCTTCATATTCCTCGTGAATGTACATTTTTTGGAGCAAATACTTTGTGGAATATGTGATCTCTCACTTAAGAAATAGATTGGAAAGTTTAGAAAGGATGAATTTACACCATCAGATAAGAAAACAAGCCTTAGAAAGGTGCATAGATTATTTAGAAGATTAACACATCCAGAAGACTCTGTCCAGACGGGTGTTCATCAGAAAGATTCTTCTCATAAGGTATCTCACCTTCGAAACTTCTTCAATATGATTCAAGGATCAAATTCAAAACGTCAAAAATGATGTGACAAAATCCAAAAGAAGTACTGACAATTCTGAAAAGTTGGTATACCATCAAACGGCTACTTTTCTGCTTCTATGATATTTCCAAGGGCTAATAAAGAAATCAACTTCTTCTTTATCCAGTCTTAGACCAGTGGATTAAAAAAGCTCAAGGCTCAAGATTTACATACTTTAATGGATAAATTTTTGAAGTCTATAAAAGCTAGAATATCGATGAAGAAGGGTTTAGACTGTTAGATGATTAGACGATTGAGCATTCTGCATATTCTGTAAAGCCCTCATCCTTCAAAATTTTTCGAACAACCAAAAAGTTACTCATTGTAACTTTTGATTAGGAAATCTTCTCATCTACTTTGTCTTAGCTAATATTCTCATTTTGAGAAAGTGAGAGAAGTCACACGCACTATTTCATTGATTATACTTTGTTAAGAGATTTAGTGTGAGTGTTCAAACACAAACTTAAATTACTAAATATTGTAACCTGACCCATTAGAGGTCCTTGTAAACTTGGAGAGATTAGGATCAAATACTACTCGATCTAGCTTAGAGAGACTTAGTAAATACTACTCATTGTAAAGTTTGGTGAGGCTTGGACAAAGAACACTCGTTATACAAAAATCTCAACGAAGAGTTGGGGACTAGATGTAGGCAAGTTGTTGGCCAAACTAGTATAAAACATTGCTGTGTGATCTTTCTATCCATTCTACTTTTCATTGATTTACTTTACCAAGTGATAAATTTTATGTGCTAAATATAGTACTGCAAAAAAAAAAAAAAAAGTTCTTAAAGGAAAACAATTTTAATTCTAACTAACTTGCTTTCGCATTCCAAACCTCAAACTTGAGAAAGTTGTCTTACAAAAGTTTTCAAGTTTTAAATTTCTTTTGAAGCATGATTCAACTCCCCCTTCTCGTGCTACTTCAACCTATTGCTTGATATGAGAGAAGATAGAATCTGCAACACCCGACCAAATATATTATTATACTTAAGTCATAACATCATATTAGGAGTTACTACAGTTAACTAAACAGACCTTGATTCATTATTTTCTTTATTTTTCGCGCATATAACACAATATTCTTTTACATTGCACACATATTGGTATATAAGATAGCTTAGCAATTTATATGAGTAACTCAACTAAGAGACTAGGACAATAGCCATCAAAGGCTAATATATATATATATATACACACATACACACACACACTTGGCAATTAACTTCAACAACCAGTTTAGTCTTGACCACTTCCCTCTGGGTTGGTCCTCTTTAAAATCTTCTGATCTATCTGGAGACGACATGAAAGCACACACATAGGAATGAGAATTTTATATTCTCAGTAGACTTCTTAGACTATCTAACAATCCATGTCATTGTTGCCATTCCAGCTGCTTCAGTTTATTAGAAAAAGGTGATCTCATACATTGCAGCAAGGTTCATTTATTAAGTTCAAGAATTGTATTCTTCCAAAGCAGATTGATTTTAATTCATATACTTGGGTATAAAATGGAAATAATTACACAATTGCTAAGTATGCATTTTCCCTTGACAAATCAACTAACAAACATAAGTAAGTATGGTACATGTTTATGATTGTATATCTAGGTACTTTTCTATCTTTCTTTCTTACTTTGCATATACCTTTAATTTTTATTGCCCTTGGATAGTCTGATCAGGGAGTGAGCTTAACTCGTGAATGTCATCACATAATACTAGCCTACAAGAGGATCTACGTGCCTCTAATTCAGAGGGATTTCATTTTGGCCAACTGCTTCTAAATTAGAGGGATCTCATAGCTTTCATATGATTGCCTTCATGTGGAGGAACCTCATACTACCCCCCATGTGAAGGATTATCCTATCTTATTTATTCACATGTACATATCATATGCTTGAAGAATCCATAATCAAGATGCATGACTCATGTATTTTTATCAGAAATCCGGCAGCATGACAACTTAAAATCCACTTCCCCAAAAATGCAACAGATATGTTTTCAATCAATCAGTCAAGATTCCAGATTCAACATAATAGTATACAAACATTTCAGCAATAAAATAGAGAATTGTATCAACAATTTCAACCCTTGGCCTTTTATAGTTTAAGAGTGTTCAACTCGTTAAAATTTGCAATTGTACTTCAATATCCTAAATCTGCCCTGTTTTAGGAATTATGCCATAAATTCATATTAACTCATTTAAATATGAAATTTTAATGTGTTGTAGCATTGTTTGTCTATTTTTAGTTCTTTCTAGTCCCACTAACTTTTGATAAGTATAAATTGAATTATTGAGGTTTTACTTAAGGCTGCCCAGTTGTTGGGCATTTGAGTACTTGAATGTAAAAATTCACTACAAATACAATTTTTATTAATTACATCCTAAATCTATATCAAAATGAAGCTTACTAAACCATATTTCAATCCCCACAAGTTTCATTTTGAATGGGTGAGTAGAGCTTAAGTTATAGGCTCCTAAAATAGACTATTCTATAATGTCCTATCTCAACCCGAGTAGGATATAGGGCAAATTTGAAGAATTTTTGGGAACAATGTACTTAAAATATGAATCTAAAATTTTTATGACATGAACATCTATATGTCAGCTTCCTAACAAAATTGGTTTCACTAAATTTAAAGTTGTATAGAATGAGTTATGCCCTTCACAACCCATACTAGTTAGAATAGGGGACAGGATTCAAGAATTTATTCAAAAATTCATAACTATTTCATTTCAAGTCCAATGGACTTATAATTTATATGATTCAGAAGCTCTGAATGTCTAATTTCATCTAAACATGATTTCATCAAATTTTGATGCCTACAGATGAAGTTGTACCATTCTTTGTATTGACAGATCCTAGGGTTTCAATTCCCAGCAATTCTATTTGAGTTTCCTTTTTGAGTTTTTAATCAATTTTCAAACCTGAACCAAGAATTCTCATGTCCAGTCCATTGAAACAAGTCATATAATCATCACATGATATCAAATTAAAGAGGAATCAAGAAAACCTAACTAGCCACATAAACCTTAATAGCCAATATAGTTTAAGAATCCTGCCTCAAATCCAAACTTGAGCTAGTAAGGAAGTTGGTTTTGGGTGAGGGAGTGGGAGTAGGATGAAGAGTCAACGATGAAATGAGAAGAGAAATGAAAGAGGGAGGTCTGATTTGGGGGGGTTGAAATTGGAAGGATAAAATGGGAAAAATTTGGGTATTGGGTCATAAATGTAAGGATGACTCATAACACCCTCATTGGTGGATTTCATTTTTGCTAGATTTTGCTTAATTTCCCCTTTTATGGCTGAGGTTGCACCAACCCAAGGGGTCTATGTGATTAAATTTTAGCAACTTAAGTTAGGGTTTTAACTGATATTCATGTGATCCTATAGTATAAGTTTCTATTGACCCAGTTTTTGTGCTACAAAATACCGAAATCAAATCGATTTTTCCTAAATTAGCATGACATTACTACTAGTTTTTCATAAAATTTTTGACATAGCAAATCTAAATATTCCTAACCCTAACATCCATATTTTAACCCTAATTACTCATATCCCTCTAATGCGATGAAATAAATCAATTAACAGTGCTAACCAAATGCACTATTCTTTGGGATGTTATAGAATCAAGGTGTTGGAAGGAGGTCCCTGGATGCTTTTTGATCACTATCTTTCCATTGGAACATGATCTTTGGACTTCGTTTCTTCTTCAGCTACTGTTGATTCCACTCTTGTTTGGATTCGTTTTCCGTCTTTGAATATGGGATACTATGATAAAGATGTGTTAATGTCTATGGCTAGCATGGTGGGGAAGCCAATGAAGATTGATCTTAATGTGTTGAATGCATCTCGAGGAAAATTTGCAATATGTGTTGAAATTTGTTTGAATAAGCTAATTGTTGGTAGGATTTGTGTGGATAATAAGTAGTTTAATATTGAATATGAAGGCCTTCATATTATATGTACATCGTGTCGGTGTTATGGTCACTATTCTCGGAAATGTTCAAGTGTGTTATCTTTTTCTATTACCCATCCAACGTCTGATAATGGTGTTGTGACTGAAATGGTGGCTTTCATGGCTGCATAACTAGAATAAGGTAAGGATACTAGGGCGAGTAGTTGCCCTAATGTGCAGTCAGCAAGTAGTGATATTCTAGTCTAGAATACTCATGGTGACTGGCTTATAGTTGCATGCAAAAAGCGCACAAAATCTCGATAAGATTCTATTTCTAAAAATAAAAACAATAATGAGATCAATTGGAATCATTTTCAATCTTTATTGTTGGAGGAATTCGAGATTTGTGGTGAAGACACGTTGAAGTTTGATGTGCATGGGAATAATGGCAATATGGTTATTTTAGGGAATTAAGGGGCTAGTTTTAAAGTTAAGAATAAGAAGGTAGTCCCCTTTAAAGTAGATTTCTTTGGATGCTTTGACTAAAAGCCAAGATAGAGAGTCCAAGAAAAGCCAAGTTGTAGTGGGTACACCAAAGACAACTCTTTCAAATGAACAAAAGGATTCTGCTTATGTAACGAGGAAGCAATTCGTGAGCAAATTCTCGTGGCGTGAAGTGGGTTCATCCTTCTAAGGATTAGAGGAAATTGGTGATAGCAAATAGTAAGGAAGAGATGTATCTACAAAGAAAGAGAGGTTGAAGCCTTCTCTACATGAGGTGTCCTTACGTGAGGCTTCCCTTTCAGAAGCTTCAGGAAGTGTGAAGAAGGTGGTTAGAATTTCAAAAGCCTAGAAGAAAAAGCCTAAGGAAGTTATTTCCAAGAATATGGTTCCAAATAGTCTGACTCATATTCAGATAGTTGGAAATCAATCAGATGATAAGAGTAAAGAGGGAAGCAAGGGTGTTGAGGATGTTAAAGTGGACCCACCTGACTCTCCTCCTAAATAGAACGGTACCTCAAAGAAAAATTATGTGTTGATGGAGGTTTCACCAACGGTGATAGATGGAGGTTTCACCAACGGTGACAGATGGAGTTATGGGTTGTCTGGGTAAGCAACATTAAGTTGGTTTCTCTTTGTTGGTTTTCTTTCTTATTTTTCCATGATGATTAATCCAAATATTTTTATCTGGAATTGTAGAGGTGCAAGAAAGAACTCTTTGTTCCCATGGTTAGAGATTTTCGGTTAAAGTATGGTTTCTCTATTTTGGTTCTTTTGGAAACTAGAATTAGTGGTGAAAAGGTGGATAAGGTGATTAGAAGAATGGGTTTTGATGGCTGTTATAGAGTTGAAGCTAATGGATTTGCGGGAGGTATATGGGCTTTTTGGGACTCTTCTATTTGGGATGTTAATGTTTTAGGCAGTACATCTCAATACATTTGTTTATCAGTATTTTCTCATGGTAGAGCTCCTTGGTATCTTACCTCCTATTATGGTCATCCACAAGCTTCTCTTTATTCTGCTCTTTGGGATGGTTTGCATGTCATTACTTCTTCAGTGATGGGTCCCTAGTGTGTTGTGGGTGATTTTAATGTGGTGATGTTTGACCATGAAGTTAGAGGGTCTTCCTCTACATATCATAGTTGCCGTCTTTTTCGTGAGTGTGTTTTGCATTGCAATCTCTTTGATGTAGGTTTTCATGGTCCTAGTTTTACTTGGTGTAGAAATTCTCTTCGGGAGCGTTTAGATTGTGCTATGATTTATTAAGATTGGACCTTATCTTTTCATGATGTGAGACTTGTTCATCTGCCCAATTTTAATTCTAACTACTGCCCAATTTGGATTAGAGCTGGTGATGTTTTTGTTCCAAGAAGTCCCAAGCCTTTCAAGTTTTTGGCGACTTGGTTGTCTCATTCTGATTTTGAGAAATTAGTTGTTAGTAATTGGAATAATTCTATGCCTTGGAAAGATAATATTTCTAATTTTACTTAGGTGGCCTCAGTTTGGAACCATGAAATCTTTGGCAATATTCAGTGGCATAAGGAAAGACTAATTAAAAGCATAGTTATGAAAACTGGATCGGAACGACCAGTTGGACCAGTTGAACTGGGAACCGGCTAGACATTTGATCCGGTCATAACTTTAAAACCCTTTTTTTAGAAAATCGAAAGAAAACTATTGCGAACTGCGCGAAAATCATCAGACTGAACGAACCAAACCGATTTCAACGATTGGGCGATTTTTAAAAAAAAAACAAAAACCAACTCAAAATGGTGTCGTTTTGGTTCCCAAAAAAAAAAAAATAAAGGAAGCTGCAGAGGGTGAGGAGCCCTAAAAGCCATCAACAATCACAGTCTCATACACCAATTCTTCACAGTCCACACACTGTGTCATCCATAGTTGAATAAAAAAAAAATGAAACCTCTTCTCCTTAAAGGTGCGCTCATGGAAGCCGCTATGAAGCTACTGTCTCACCACTGATAGGATTACAAAAAGAGCAAACAACAAAGCCAAAGAATGAAGATGCTCATATCACTATGGCATGGTTCTTGCCAGTTCAATGTCATATATGCAACACTAGTTTGATAAAGAAAACGAGAGAGAAAGGGGGGAAGCTGAGAGTGGGCAGCACAGGGATTTAGGAAAAAGCTTCAGACTTAGGTTTTCTTCTTAGACGGGTTGTGGGCCACTAAGCCCATTTTCTAGTATATAGTAGTCTAGAGTCTAGACACTCATTGATTTGTTTTTTTGTTCTTGCACACGGGACGCTATTTATGGCAACTAGTACATTTGCCTTAATTAAAATTAATTGTGGTAACAAAAATTAATAATTAGTAAAAATATATTAATCTTCATTTAAATTATTTAGTAATTTCTTATTTATTTATTGTATATATAATTAGTTAATTATAATATATATATATATATATATATATATATATATATTATTTTTTGATTGAACCAGTTGAATCATTGAACCTTTGAACCAATACCTTGTTCGATTTGATATCCAATTTGGTTTCTAGAATCATGATTAAAAGGCTCCATGGTATCCAAAGAAGCTTATTGGATGAGATTAATCCATATCTCAAAAATTTGCAACAAGAGTTATAGGTTAATTATGAGAAGGCGCTTTTTGAGGAGGAAACTTTTTCGGCCCAGAAATCTAGATGTAATAGGATTTTATTGGGTGATTGGAATAAAAGATATTTTCATCTTTCCACTATAGCTAGATAGAGAAGAAATCACATTCTTGCTTTGAAAGATGATGCTAATAATTGGGTTCATGATGCTAAGACTCTTAAAGGAATGGTGAGGAATTTTTTTATGGGCCTTTATTGTGAGGAACATCATTATTCTCCTTTTCTAGTTTTGGGTGGCTTTCCAATGGTGGATGTAACACCCTAATAGTCCCATACTAGGTTTAAGTCATATTATGGAATTACTAGTTGTTACTTTTGCTCGTAGAACTAACATTACCGTTTGAAAATACTTGTAATGAAAATAGGGGGTAATTTTTTTTGAACAATAATGAATAAACTGTTTTGAAAACCAAGAGCCATGAGTGCATCATAAATGCATAATATAAACATCACTATCTCATGCATACCACACGAATAAAAGAAATAGAAGCAACACGAACAACAATAACTTAGATAAATATAATATTCATTCCACAGCCATTCATATTTAATATAATAATAGTGTTACCAGATGTCATACATAAAGATAATGATGGGTTTGATACCTACTATTGACCCTACAAAAGAAACTTAACAAATATATCATAAGGAAAATATATAGGAAATCTCTACTGCCCAGGCATGCCATACAATATAATAATAACTCTATAACTACAACCAAAAAGGGCTATCCTCGTGCTTGACTCCGCATGTAATCACCACATCACTCATCAGGCGGGAGGAAACCATTTCCGAATCCACTGGAAGCAACATCACCACGTCCTCCTCCTCGAGCACTGTAACAACCTCAATCATATAAGCCATGCTCGAGTCATAGAGTTATATTAAAAGGTTGTCACTGTACTAAGAAATCTTGAACATATAGAAAATATAATACATGGCCCTTAACTGCACACTTTATTACTGACTAATGGTTCATTGTAACATCCCGATTTCCGAGTTCGGCTTTGCCCTCAGAACTGATTCATTCCGATTTCCGACTTAGTCTTTGAAACACAGATGAGAGTATTTTTCCGAGTTCCAGAAATTCATGTTTGCCCAATTCGACTTCATACCTTTCACGACTTAGGCCTCGTATGGAATATTTCCAACGATTTCGAGTTTAACCTTCAAGTCCAAACACATGAGCGTAATTCCATGAGATCCCGACTTCGTGCCTCAAGACAAGTATATCCGGTTTCCAGTGACCCGGCACCATACATATATGAATTGATTACGAGCTTTAAGAACTTGTGTTTGGAAGCGTGACTTGCGTTCGATTCAGACCTTAGTGTTGAACTCAATTGAGTGGACACGAGTTCAGGACCACAGAGTAAACCTTCAATCACCACGAGTTCGATTTTATATCCAGCATTGGCGATCCCAAGTTCAAATAGGGAGTTCGAGATTATAGAATTGCGATTACATGAGTTAGCCTCAGACACTCGAAAGCAGTTTCCTCAAGTCACGCCGCGAATAGGGCGAGTTACGACATACGACTTAAACTCCGGTCTCAATAGGGATTACACGAGTTCCGACTTAAGGTGTAATGGGGGCGAGATCCGATTCAGATAGAAACGAGGAGCGTATCTCCATTTTTGGGACGGCGTGGAGAGCAATTTTAACACAAAAGGGAGAGATATGGCCGAACCTTGCCCACAAAATTTCATCCAATCAAAGCCACTTATTCTAACTACCACTTCGAAGCTTTGTCTATATATATGTATCCTCGTCCTGCCTCTTCAGCTCATCATTCTTACGTTGCTCACTTCAGCTCCCTTCCTCTCTCAATCTACTCTCTCAAACCTCCAAGCTTTGTCAAGGCTTCCGGCTCAATTCAAATTCAGCAAGATCACACTCCAAAGAGGTAGGATTCTACTTCTACTCTTAAATTCCTTGCTCTATGATTGCATGAGATTGTGCTATTCTTTATGTATTTGATGAACTATTGGATGTATTGGATGGATTTATGATTGAATTAATAGAAGACTTTGAGTCAGAATTATGATTAGAAGGAGAAGATTAGAAGGAGTGGAGAAGTGAGATGCTGTCTTGGTGAGGGAGTCACACGGTCCGTACGACGGAGTGTACGGCTCCGCCTACAATCGGTCAAATCCGATGAAACTAATTTTAGATGAAAGTAGACATCCAGGGCTTTCCATAGGTATATCATATAAGGTTATTGGATTAGTATTGAGGGAGATACGAATTTTTGAAGTTTGACCTAGGGTTCAGGATCTTCATCCGAGTGGGTGACTTGAGGAGAATATAACTCACCCTATACAACTCCAAATCGAATGAAACTAAGTTTGTTAGAAAGCTTACACATGAGGAATTCCCAATATAAGATTCCGAGTTTGTTATGGTCCCAATTGTTCCCAGTGATTCGAGGAAGTTGTCCTATGTCCAATCTAGGCCAAAACGGAGTAGTTCAGGAAGGTCAACTTTCAGGACTTATATCTCGAGATGTACTTAAGGAAATGGAGTGAAACTTGTGGAAAATGAAAGGTTGTCCTGTTAGCTTTGATATGAGACCAATTTCGTGAGATTTGAGCTTAGTTTCGATTTTTAGTGAATTTATATTCCCAGGAGTGTAATTCGGGTTAGTAACTGAACAAGCTGAAGTAAAAGCTGAATATCTTGAATTATATAAATCAGAATGGCATGGGACCAAAGAGGTTAGAAAGTAGACATATAGGGCTATGATATATCCAAATTTCAGATTTAAATGAGTTGAATAGAGATAAAGGTGGATTATACAAGATTGGGCAGAGCCGAATAGAATTGGCAGAATGGCCAAAATGATAATTTTACAAGTGTTAGTGGAACATATAAGGTTTGAATTGAGGATTGCTAGCTTGACATTGTTATATGTGTGTTAAGTTAATTATGTTGCTATGACTGATTTGTCCGTGAAATGCTGGCACTATTCATGGGGAAAGCGGACTCGATTCCGTTATCTTTGGATTCAAGTCTAGAAGTCATGAATGTTTAAATGTAAGGATGGATTGAAATATAAAGGGGTATATAGAAACCCTATATTTAAGAATGACATAATTATGTTATGAGGTATATGAGAGTAAGTGATGTGGCATATGTATAACTATGCTTGAATATGTTTGAGAATGAAAGAATGTGAAAATATTGAATGTGAATCCCTTCACTTGGCAAGTTATTTGAAATCCCTCCTGTGAAGCGATTAAATGATAAAGATGTGAATCCCTTTCATTTTGGAAGGCGGTTGCACTTGAATCCCTCCTGTGAAAGCGTTAAGACAATGAGATCCCTCTACCTTGGAGGCACGTGGTCAGATGAGATCCCTCTATGTTGAAGGCACGTGGTCAGATGAGATCCCTCTATGTTGAAGGCACGTGGTCAGAACCCATCCCTCAATTTTGAGGCACGTGACCAGAATCGATCCTTCAGCTAGAGGCACGTGACCGAGAATCGATCCTTCAACTAGAGCACGTGACCGTAATCGATCCTCCAAGACTAGAGGCGTGGAGTCCCACTTGCGGGTGAGTCGATTATTGGCGGTCCGCAGGTGGTAGCGAGCTCACTCCAAGGCGGACTACCCAAGAGCGTCAAATGCACCCTAGGAGACGGCGTGTATCTAGGTGTGCCAAGTAAAGACTAAAGACTAAAGATTAAAGTATATGCAAGCACCCCAATCACATGAGGCATGGCATTGACCCGGCTAGTGTGAGTATAGGGTAGGACTTACATGAGGCATGGCATGACCCAGCCTAGTGTAAGTACCAAATGAGATCCATCTTCCTAAGGAACGTGACATGGCGATCACGCTCAGGAGTGGGGTATGACATGGCGATCATACTGCGGAATATGGTATGATGTCACTTGAGACGGCGATACGTAGCAGCTCAGTGTAGGCAGATCAAGCACCTAGTGGATCGGCAACATGTAATGCCTAGGTGTGCCGAATGAAAGAAAAGTAAAACTTTATGTATATGTATGAATTCTAGTGCAAGTTAAGTGAGATATAGATGTGATATTCCCATTAGACTAATGCTATATGTGTTTTATATGTTGAACTTATTATCCAGGGTATTATTCATGAATTAATCTTGTGTACATTTCCCCAAAGGACCAGTGTATGATTAAAATGAACTTTGCTTCGGAAAAGATATTTTTCGAAATGTAAAATTAAACAATTTGTGCTGCATGTTCATCTATCTTTAAAATAAACCGAAGCAAACTGGAGACGACCATGATGACACCATGTATGAAAATTAGAGAATCCTACTGAGAATTTTATAATTCTCACTCCTATTTCCATGTTGTCTCCAGATAATTGTAGAAGTTTCCGAAGACGGCTAAAGTTCTTTGTCGGACAAGGTCACTCAGTAGGATAACAGCTCCAGGGCGTAGTACTATGACTTAAGCATAGTACTGTGCTTAGGAGGATGTTACATTCATAAACTTCATCATCTCTGATACATAGAGAACTAAATAATTACAATTTAAAAGAAATAGTAGCTAACACAATACACAATATTTGCTTCCGACTAGTCGTTAGCTAACTTTAATAATCTTTGGGCCTGGTTTATGCCCGAAGTCTTGCTCAATGAATGTCCCTGTACTCTACCCGCACTTGATTTCCAACTTGGGTGGTGGAATGTTTATGGAAAAGAGAAACATACAAGCAGGCAGTGAGAACCTAAGGTACTCAGTAGGTAAACTCAAACCTTCACTCTTACAGTGTCATCATAAACATTCCACCGGCTTCGGTTTATTAGGAAAATATGAGCACATATATGCACTTAGTGGTTTAATTTTAAGTTGAAAACACCTTTCTCGAAGCGGGTTATATTTTAACAACCACTTGCCATATCATATGACAGACATAGAAATATGAATAGTGTAATATACTTCAGTAAGAATCAAAATAACATCATGACATAATGAGATAATTAGAAATGCACATATGGATGCTTGTACTTAATTGTATGCAAGTCTACTTGACTTAATTCATCTCTTTCTTTAACTTGCAATTTGATCCTGCTCTTTTCTGTACTTAGTTCCCCCGGAGGTGAATGACCTCTCTCACTCCTGGGTAATAGCCTACTTTTCAGATCCGAACTTGTACCTATACATGAGTGACAAGTTTACTTTTCCCGACTCTTACAACGGTCTATTCCCCTTAAATCTGGTCGAGAGCTGACCCAAGTCTTAGATAGTACCGCTCTGGCTCACGCTAGCTGGGTCTATGCCATGCCTTACGTGGTAACTTGGTACGTCTTTCTTGCAAGTTCTCATAAATCTTATTCTTCTTTGGACATGATTATACATGCATATGCTACATGCATTCATTCATATACTTCATAGCATACTTAAATCATTCTTGGATATATAAATCTAATGAGCATAACATATAAATATTTATAACATTCATATAATTCACATATTTCTGCCAGAATTTCGGCAGCATAATGGATCGAGTCCGCTTCCCCATGAATAGTGCCAGCTCCCACGGGCAAATCGATTATAGCAGTATAATCAATCTAACATATCTATCAATGTAAAACTGGCAGCCTTTAACCCAAGCCTTATGTGTACACTAATATTTGTGAAACCATCAATTTGGTCATTTCTGTCAATTCTATTTAGTTCTGCCCGAATTTTGTATAATCCACCTTTAGTCCAATTCAACTTATTTAAATCCAAATTTTGGATATATCATAGCTCTATGTGTCTAGTTTCCAACCCTTTTAGTCCCATCTCATTTTGATTTGTATAACTCAAGTTATTAGTATTTTACCTCAGACTACCCTGTACTTAGCTAGAAATGCACTCTTATAAATGAAAATTCACTAAAAATAGAAATTTAGATGAAATCATATGAAATTTATATTAATTTAAAGATAACAGAACAAGGTTTCAAATGAAAGGAGTTTCATATTATTTATATGAGTATATTTTGAGATATAAGCCTGTAATTTGACCCTACTAGACTACCCTATTCCAGCCTAGTTTGAACTTAAGTCAAGTTCATTGATGTGCTGGGAACAAATGGCAATGAATCTGACTCTAAAATTTTCATGGGATATTTCCTTACATGTTAGCTTTCAAACAGTGTTAGTTTCACTCAATTTAGAGTTGTGTAGGGTGAGTTACGCCCTTCTCAACTTATACTGCCCAGATGAGAATCCAGATTTCTAGGTCAAATTTCAAAAATTCATAACTAATTCTATACTAATCCAATGGCCTTGTATTTTATATGTATGGAAAGCCCTGAATGTCTAGTTTCATATAAAAATGGATTTATCAAATTTAAATGGTTGTAGGTGGAGCAGTACACTCCACCGTATGGACCATCGAGGGAAAAACCCTAACAGCTTCTTGAATTCTTCTTGAATTCATGTTTTCCTTAAATCAATCCATCATATCTTTAATTCAAACTCACATATACATCTTAAACCAGCTTTAATTCATTATCCCCACCCATCACAATATCAGAATCGTGGATGAACTAGGGACCCTAGATAGCCCCAATTTAAAGAAAAGGAGGAGAAAGTTGAGATTCTTACCTCTTCTAAGTGTTGTTGTGCTAGATTAGTGCCTTGGATTGAAAGAATCTTGATGAAGCTTGAAGAGTAGATGGAGATGGAGTGAAGATGACTTGAGATAGAAGAGAATAATGAGGGTTCAGTAGGTTATAAAATACCCAAATAATCAAGGGAGTTGGAAGGAAATAATTAGAAACTTTTGGAGCAAAATTACATGTGATTGGTGGATGTGTTTTCCTTCTCCAATCTGATTTGGCTGCCTTCTTGAAGGCTGATTGTGGTGCCACTTGTAGGGTGTGTTGGCTGAATCTTGGCCATCCATCCTAGGGTTCTCACAGTATAATTTCTATTGGTTGGGTTCCGACAATTTAAAGTACCGAAATCTTACCGATTTCCTTTAAATCGGTAAATCGGTTTTGGAAAAATCCTATGAAGTTTCCTATGCTTTTAATCTAATTTCCTCATATCTAATTTCTCTAAATGATACTTAATTGGCTCTAAGTAAATATTTAATCGAATGCTAATTAATCTCAAGTAGTTGATAAAACCGAACAACTAAGCGAAAATGATAGTGGAAGTGAGGCCAAGTTTTTCCACTACCTTGAGCAACACTTGGCGCCACTCATATGTGGTAGAGGTGGCTGAATTTCAGCCACTTAAGTGAGGGATTCCAGTAGAAAATTCTACTGGTTCGGTTCTGGCGGTTTAAAATACTGAATCTTCGCCGCTTTTCTTCAAATCGAGAAAACTTTACTAAATGACTCTGAGAGAATTTCTATATCTCTATCCTAATTGTTCCTAAGCCTAATCCCTCTAATTAACTCCTAATTAACCTTACTTAGTCAATAAGATCGAAAAAATTGCTTGTTAACGTGAAATAATCATTTTTACAAATTCGAAGCTTTTCTATTTTTTATTTTCCGTAGCCAATGGTATTTTCGTAATTTTGAGCAAGTCCAGGGGCACCCCACATCATTTTACACCAGACTGCCTCCATGGCCCAATCGGTAGAGATTTAAACTTCTACGGTTTCACCACGTGATTCTGCTCTGCTTAAAATCCCATTTTGCTAATTCTACAGATATGGGGATATAAAGGTCATTTCGTAAAAAATTCTAGAATTATTGTGGAAATATTCACTTCGGGTTAAAGTACAATTTCTAGAACTTTTGGGCAAGATTGCAATTAACAAAAGTTGACAGGGACACTTTTGTCATTTCTTAATTTTTAGCATATTGCCATATTTTTAACGGCAGTGTTATGCTACCCTATATTTTTGAGTGTGAGGATTGTCAGGGTATACTACTGCTTGAGAACTCCCACACTACTTAAGAAAAATAATTCAAAGTTTCTATTATACTCCACTTAAGAAAGTGGGGGATGTTACAAGCATGGCCACGCCCACGAGGCACAGCATGGGTGTGAATGAACTTGCAACCGCGAACCAGGGGTGGAGTATGACTAGGAGCTGCTGAAGAAGACGAATCAGATGTCAAACGTATTATCGATTGGTAATAAGGCTCAGATGGGTCAATCTCCACATGATAGCTTGGGTGGGAAGGCTCCTAAGGGTCGGAATCCAATGAAACGATTGGAGCCAAACAGGTATCTGAGTCAGTCTCATCGTCAGTGGGGTATCTCGGCGGCTGAAAGTAAGGATGGATGTCATCCAAGGTAACCTCGCCATATGGCTGATGTGGTCGAAAAAATGGGCTCATCACTGGAGTCTGAAACAGACAGTCGTGGAAGATATAGACCCTTATCACTGCGCTTGCAGACATCAGTGAGGTATTCAGCACCAGGTCGAAGCGCCAACGCCATAGTGGAAACTCAATGAAGATCACCACCGTGCCCGACATTGACATCCTCTAAAGATGATATGGAAACATAGGAGTGAGAAATACTAGATTTCTCAGTAGGATCGTGACTAGGCAAACACTGTGTCATTATCATTATCCCAACTACTTCGGGTTTAATTATAAAAATAGTGGGCAGGTATATACTCAATTTTAATTATTTTGAAAACTTAAGTCCCGAAGCGGGTTGCTTTTAAACTTAACATCATAACTATATCATCATAACTAAACATACATACGAAAGCATAGAATAAACATCCATAATGCAAATGGACAATATACATACATGCAAAGACATGCAACCTCATAGACTTAACCATGGTTCTACTTGACTTTACTTTCATTTTTAGCATGTGTTTAACTTTCTTTACTTTCTTTTGAAATAAACTACTTTTGGACATGAGCTCATTCCGTGATCATCGCCACGCAGTACTAACCAAATCAGACTAAGCAAATATTGATTACCTCTAAGTTGGAGGGTCCTCCATGTCACCTTTGTCTCCTTTATAGAGGTTCCTTGAGTCTTTGTGGATCATTGTCTCTTACTTCCCTGAAGTGATCAAGGAGTCATGTCCCATTGTTTCTTTTCTTATCATTATACTTTACATGCATAATATTTCTTTGACTAGACACATGCAATGATATGACTAAGTCCATAATTTTGATGGAAATCCGGCGACATAATAGCTAGATCAGAGCTTCCCCAAAATGCCAATCATAAAACTTTCAACCCACAATCCATTATATCTATATCATACCATCACACTAATCATTCAGTCATAAGACAAAGCTTAATCAAACTTGTCATTTATCATGCCAAATGACATCATACATTCATATCCTAAAGGGGTTCATAGTTGTGTTATTCTTTGTGAAGAATCTTATGAATCATCAAGTGATTTCCTGTGGTTATCCATGAGAGAAGCACATAGTTAAAGTATATTTATGTGGTCTTTTAGTTACTTAGTTCTCATGTGAAATTACTCTTTACTTAAGTACATGTTTTATGGAACACTTGTTCAAATTAATTAAATTAAATGATCGTTTCCTTTCCTTGAAATAGTGCACTTACATTCATGGTATGCTTAAAGGCCCTAATCATACTTCTATTCCCAAGGATTTCAAGATCTCTCTAATCCTTGGGTCATGACAATGCATAACTATACTCATGAACCTAACAACACCATGTTTACTAATCACCAAGGGTGATTTTTAACTTATCCAAGTTACAAAGTCTCAAGATTTTATCACTATCATAGCAAGATCTTACCTTAAGTATTATTAAAGTTATCATTCTTTATAAAGTGGTCATAAAGTTTGATTCTTTATGAAAGTAAGTGTCTCTAAAATTATATTCTTGTCTTAAAGATTAAACTTTATGAAATTATGATACAAGATACTAGCTTTTGAACTAAAAAGTCTTGTTCTTTATGAAAGTTAACACTTTTATTTATTCTAAGACCATCAAGGTCTCAACTTTATGATTTAAAGTTGTCTTAAAGTCTAAAAGATTCCTAATTTATGAACTAGGAATATAAAACATTAACTTTAAAGTTAGAAAGTCTTGATATTTATAAAGGTTAACACTTTTAAGCATTATTTTGACTCAAGATCTAGACTTCATGAATTAAAGGTTGCAAAACAACACTTTTGTGACCGAAA
This sequence comes from Pterocarpus santalinus, assembly GCA_031439595.1. Classification (NCBI taxonomy): domain Eukaryota; kingdom Viridiplantae; phylum Streptophyta; class Magnoliopsida; order Fabales; family Fabaceae; genus Pterocarpus; species Pterocarpus santalinus. Next base: position 26,445,710 of record CM062529.1, read on the forward strand.
GATTTCATTCTTGACTAAAGTTTGAAACTTTATAAAAGGTCTTGTCTTCAAGATTTGATTTCTAAGACAAAAAATGACAAGATATCATTTTTATAACTTAAAAAGGCATCATATTTCAAAAAGCTTAAACTTTTATATGTAGTCCTGTCTTCAAAACAAAACAAAATAAGACTTTATGAAGGCAACAAAACTTGCACCACTTTTTATACATCAAGAAGCAAACTTTTTGAGCTTTAAACTCTTGGAATGTTCATAGTCTAATTAAATCATAAAAGAAACATGGAAAAATGAAACTTTTCCAATCATAAACTCATCATAAGAAAAGGAACAAATTTTAAACAAAATACCACCAAGAACATCAAGATCTCATGCATCAAGAATAGAAAATAGGAACTTTAAAGCATTTAGAGTAAGAAACTTTGAAAGGGTCAAGAACACTTGTGAAGAAGAGCATGAACATATTTTTGCAAAAGTAGAAACATCAAGAACACTTGAAGAAGAACATGAACATATTGTACTAAAAATAGAAACTTTTGTCCATGAAGAGCATGAGAGTTTTTCTCAAGTTTTCACTTGAAGATCTCGGTCATGAAAAGAGCCAAGCTTCAAGCTTTCTTGAGTAAATAAAAGAGAAGAGTGAGGATCACTACCTCTACTTAAAAATGGCGCTACAACAAGACAAGAAGAAGAAGATGATGGTGGTTCCCTCCTTGAAGATAGTGGTGGTTTGATCTTGGAAGGTGAAAGAACTCTTGAGATCTCTTAAAAATGAAGCTTGTAGTGTCTAAATCTCTTCTTCAAAGACCAAAATATGTGGTCTTTGAAGGGCTAAGTGAAGAAGGTTTGGTTATGCAGGCGGAGAAAGGAAGAAGAAGATGAAGAAGAAGAAGAAAGAATGTAGAGAAAAGTTGGAGGAGTAGAAAACTTAGAGAAAGAATAGAAGTTGAAAATGAAAAGTGAATGTGTGTGTTTGTGTGTATGTTGGCCATAGGTTGTATAGAGAGAGGGAGGGAGATTATGGCTGTCAAATGGGCTGGGCTGGCCCATTTAAGCCTGGCCTGTTTAGGCCCACAAAATAAATGGGTTAAACGGGTTAGCCCGTTTTGGCTCGCGGACCAAATTTTTTAGCCCGAATCGTTTAAGACTAGCCCACGGTCTTAAACGGGTTAGTCCGTTTATTTTTTATTTTTTTATTTTTTTATTTTTCATGTTTTATCTTAAAAAAAAGCTTAAAATTCTTATTTTTTTATTAAAAAAAGTGAAAATGTTCTAAATTTAATTATTAAATTGTATTTTTATGTCCTAAATTTATATAATTTTACTTAAAAAAAATAAAAAAGTAAGCGCGAGCAAACGGGCCGAGTTGAAAATGGGTTAGTTTAAATGGGTCGTTATTTTTTAAGCCCAGCCCACTTATTTTTGGCGGGTAAACGGGTTAGCCCGATGGGTTTGGCCCATTTTGACAGCCCTAATCTGGGAGATATTTTCTTAAGTTTGTGTTAATTAAGGTTTAGGGAGACAAATTGAATGATGGGGGAATAAATCAAGTACTTATTCTTACATAAAGCACTTTTGTCTTATGCTTTGTGTTTTAATGACATCATTCTTTACTTTATTGTCTAGTTGACTAAATTTGAATTTAATCATGTAAATAAGTGCTCTTGCAAGTTAATTAATATGATTAAGCAAGGATTAGTGATTAATACACAAGAACATGATTAACAAAAATTAATCTTGCAATTAGGCTTAATTATCCTTAATTAAATTCGATTAAGCTAATTAAGGATAATTAGTACTTAATTAAGCTATTAAGGCTCTGACTTGCTTAGTTAGAGATCATCTAATCTCGATTAAGCATTCTCTTAACTTTTCTCATTCGAGTTAACTCATAAACACTTCGTTAATACCTTGATTAAGCTTTAATCTCATAATTTCTCATTAAGTGCCTAATTACTCAAGGTTACTCAAGTAATTTAGCACGATAAGAAATTAAGGATGTTACAGTGGATAGGAATGATTGGAATTTTGTTTATAGACCCCTTTCTTTAGATAAGATTAAAGATACTCTCTTTGCTATGGGAAGTCTTAAAGCTCCTGGTCTAGATGAGTTTCATGCATTATTTTTTCATAGCCAATAGAGTGCTATTGGAGATTCTATTTGTGATCTAGTGTTTAGGATTTTCAATAATCTAGAAGAGGCATGTGGGATTAATCAAACTTTTATCTTTCTCATTCCTAAGGTTGATCATCCTAAACTTGTCAAACACTTTAGACTTATTGGTTTATGTAATCTTATTTATAAGTTCATGACAAAGGTGTTGGCTAATAGGTTAAAAAGGATAATGCCTTTGGTTATAGCTCCAACCCAATGTGGCTTCATTCTTGGCAAGCATGGTTTTAATAATATTATTGTGACCCAAGAAATAATTAATAAGATGCAAAGGTGCACTGGGAACAAAGGGTTATATAGCTATCAAGATTGATCTAGAGAAAGCTTATGATAAACTCTCACAGGACTTTATTGTTGATTCTTTGAAGGAGCTGAGACTGAGTAATCATTTCATAAACATTATTTGGCATTGTATTTCTTCATTTAATATGAATATTTTATGGAATGGCGAGTGTTCTGATGATTTCTCTCCTGCTAGAGGTATTCGTCAAGGGTATCCTATTTCTCCTTATCTTTTTATTATTTCTATGGAGCGACTTTCCCACTTAATTCAAATGGCGATTTCTTAGAATCATTGGAGGCCTATTTCTCTTTCTAGAGGTGGTCCTAGATCAATTCATCTTTGTTTTGCAGATGATTTATTCATTTTTGTAGAAGTTGCAATGGATCAAGTGGAAGTGATTAGTGAGTGCCTTGATATTTTTTGTACTAGTTCTGGTCAGAAAATTAGCAAGGGAAAAACTAGAATTTATTTTTTCTAAGAATGTGCACCGTTTTCGGGCCAATGAGATTGCTTCTGCTTTTGGGTTCATTTTGACTAACGATCTTGGTAAATATTTGGGTGCTCCACTTCATCATTCTAGGGTTAAGGTTGATTCTTTTAGCTTTATCATTGAGAAACTTATGCCCAGCCTTAGTTCTTAGAAAGCTTCTTCTTTATCGTTTGTTGGATGTCTGACTCTTTGCAAATATGTTGTTTCGGCTATACCTATCTCTACCATGCAAACTTCTCTTCTTCCAAAGAAACTTTGTGATAATATGGATAGTCTTTGCGGGTGCTTTTTCTTGGGGGATTGGATGGTAAGTATAAGGTGCATTTGGTTTCTTGGGACAAGGTGTGTCGCCCACAGGCTTCTAGTAGTTTAGGATTGTGTCATGCTAGATATGTTAACTTGGCTTTTCTAAGTGAGTTAGGTTAGGGCTTGATTCATAATTGTGAGAAGTTATGGGTACAAGTCCTTAGAAGTCACTATAAGTATGGCGATGATCTTATACCATGCATCCATTATGGTCAAAATAGTTCTAACGTATGGAAAGGAGTTTGCTCAGCTTGGCCTATTATGAAGCGTAATTGGGCTTGGAGGATCAAGAAAGGCAACTCTATCTCCTTTTGGGATGATAGATTCCGTCCTCATTATAAGAGGCTGTAGGAGTATGCTCTTCATCTTATTCCTAACATTTGTTAGAATTTGAAAGTGGGGGATGCTATAGATGCTTCTAGTGGTTGGAACTAGGATCTTTTTTCATCTTTTTTGCCTCCTGCTATTATGGCTACAATTCCAGGTTTGCTAGCTGCTTCTTATTCTGAGGAATTGGACTTGCTAGTGTGGCAGGCTAGTAAGGATGGTGACTTCAGTGTTAATTTTGGCTATGTTGAAATTGCGCAACATTCTTTCTTAGGGAAGGATCCATTATTTGAGCTAGTTTGGCATTAGCATGGTTTGGAAAGAATTAAAGCTTTCTTTTGGTTTGTCTCCAATGATTCTTTGATTGCTAATGCTTTCCAATTTTATAGACATATGTCTTCTTTGGACTACTGCTCTTGCTGTAATGAAAATCTTTTTGAAACCATTTTGCATGCTTTGAGGGATTGTTCAATTATGGATGATTTTTGGTTAAAGAAGTTCCTCTAGAGGATTGGCCTGAGTTCTCTACTGCAACTTTGCATTGTTGGTTGTATTCTAATTTGCAAAGTCGACAATTACTTTATGATTATGATTGGTGTAACACCTTACCAGACATAGTATTATGCTTAAGTCATAATAAAATTATCTGATAAGTGATTACGTGTACTACTGGTTTAACTCTACTTTCCATATTAGTACTAATTACTCGCATAAGGGTACTTAATCGCATAATAAAAATTCCTGTATGACTATGAATAAATTTCTGATTAATCGGTATCTGTAAGTAATATAACATAATTAAGAGTGCAGTAAGGACGGAATTTCTGCAACATATATATATATATATATATATATATATATATATATATATATATATATATCTGCTTTATCTATTTGACAAAACGATAAGGGTAAGAAAAATATGAGGCCACTAGCACAAAATAAAACGGCCGGTCCCTAACAACTCTACCCTGAGTGATCCCCATGGGACATTTCATATACTACCCCTAATCCATACTCATCTACTCATGACCCAGATTATCAAAAGAGGGCCATTCTATACATCTACTACCACTACAGTACACCTACTAGCTAAGCAGAATCTGAAGAGAAAAACCTATTCGCCATGGGTGCATCTGCGGGAGGGTGGCCGGTACTGGGAGCAGAGGAAGAGGAAGAACTCGCTGCCTCTGATGGGTCCTCCTCTGACATCGAGGCGGAGATCATCGGCTGTGGTGGTAAAGCAGGAGGGGCCATAGGAGCAGGGGCTACTGGTGCTGCTGGTGTTGCTGGAGGAGGTCGGAATGGATGGGCCACATGAAGTGGAATGGCGATGTATAGGACAGCGGGATCAAACAGGGGATGCATCAGGGGTACAGCAAAATCTCTCTGGAAAAAAAAATATAAACTAATCGCTTTTGCGGATATATATACAGAGTCCAGAAATGGATCGATGTGTATGTGAAGCTCGGGGAACTCAATGAAGAGGACTCCTGTCGCGGCGTGCTCCATAGTCTGAGAATGACGTGGGAATATATAGTAGGGTGAGAAATAGAAATTTCTCAGTAGGAATTCCTAGTTCTAAACATGTGTCATCGCCGTCATTCCCAGTTGTTTCGGTCGTGCAATAATTTTCAAATAATATAGTAAAATAATAAAATTTAACTTAAATACTCTTTTGTAAAGCATATACCGAAACAAGTTCAATTTTAATTAACTAATATACTAAGGTACTCAAATATTAATCACAGCGGAACAATAGCAGGTTCTGAATAATAAACAGAGATCTAGAACAATCAATAGAAAAGTATTACGCTGTACATATGCATGTGCAATGAGAAGATGCATCTTATTCTTGGAGGCTTTCGCCCATTAAAACTCATTTCCATCCTTGGTCCCCTGGGAGTCATTGGCCATATACTCCTGGGTAATAGTCCGCTTTTCAGGACCGAGCTCGTTCCTATACAGGATGGCCGGGTTTACTTTCCCCGACCTTCCCACTGATCTATTCCCCTTAACTTATTCCGGGGCTGGCCCAAGTGATATGGAATTCTTTATTATATCATGAAATGAATGCACACTTATACAACTTGTAAATTTCGTACAGTACATCATATTCATATCAAGAATATAACAATATTGGTAAGCACAAGATTTAAAGTCTCAAGCATCAATCTAACTTGTAGGCTTTTTAATTTTTGTTAAGGTTTCCGAGCTCGACATCAATACTCAACGTTATCCGAGTTCCGATTTTATCTTTGTCCCGATTTCCCTACACTACGTTCGGTCTCTCGAGGTTACATCTCTTTTCCGATTTCCGAGTTGCTTGACTTCCGACCTTACTCCACCATTAATTGTTTGAGACTCTGATAGGTATATTTCGTAATTCCCGAGCTTCCCAACTACTAAATCCCGAGTTCGACGTCAATATACCCGATAGGGACTTCTATTTACTACATCTGAGTTCAATTACTTAAGTAAATCCCTCCAAGTCTAACCTTAAGCATGCACGCTCTCGACCTAGCTTTCTGTTTTACCGAGTTTAGAATTCAATTCCAAGATTACCGACCTAGCTGCTCTTCCACTATCTCCCGACTTCCAACATTAACTCAAATTCTCTTGAGGCTTATTCTGCTTCTAATTAGAAATGCACTATTAAAGGGAAAAATTCACTAAAAATAGAAATATGGGTGAAATCATGCGAAATTTATATCCATGTAAAGTTAACAGAACATACTTTCGAATGAATTAAGTTTCATGTCATTAGGATGAGTATAATTGTAGATATGGGCTTTAGAACTTGACCCTACTGGTTTATCCTGCTCTAACTCGGATTGGACATAGAATAATTTCTTGACTCGCTAGGGAATGAATGGGACCTTATCAAAATCGTAAATTTTTATGGGACATTCTCCTATGTGTTAGCTTTTAAACATCGTTGGTTGCACTTAATTTGGAGTTGTATAGGGTGAGTTACACCCTTTTCAACCCATGCTGCCCGGGTAAGAACCCAAATTTCTAGATCCAACTTCAAAAATTCATAACTAATTCTAAACTAATCCAATGGCCTTATATTTTATATGTATGGAAAGCCCTAGATGTCTAGTTTCATATAAAAATGGTTTCATCAAATTTAAATGGCGGTAGGTGGAGCCGTACACTCCGCTATATGGACCGCCGAGGGAAATCCTATCTTGTTTCTAGGTTTGTCTCCTCCCTTCAAGCTATTTGCCCCCAAATCCAATTTTAATCACAACACTTATGCAAAATCAATCATAAAACATCATCATCACTCTATAAAACATCAAAACCTCATATTATACAAACCCCACATGCAGCCCCAAATCAAAGAAACAAGATGAGGAGTAGGATTTCCTACCTTGTCTTGAGTAGTTTGGCTGATTTTGTGTTCTTGGATGGTGGTGACTTGGGATGAAGCTTGAAGATGGATGAGAATGGAGTAGAAAATGAGAGCAAGGAGAAGAGGAAGAAGGGAGTTTCAGCTGATGGAGGGGTCGAAATTTTGCTGATGGAGAAAGAGAAAAAGGAAGTGAGATATTTGGAAGTTGGCTTGATTTTCATTGGTGGACCTAAAATGGTCATAAAATCTGATTCAATCCTCATCATCTAATGGCTCTCTAGGTGCCACTTGGGGGAGCATTTGGCTGAATCTTGTCAATTGATTCTAGGGCTCTCATGGTTTAATTTTTACTGGTCCGGTTCCGACAGTTGGAAATACCGAAATCCTACCAATATCCTTTAAATCGGTAAATCGGTTTGAAATTGTTCTATGAAGTTTTCTATGCTCCCAACCTAATTCTATCTAGCCTAACCCTTTTAAGTTACACTTGTTTGGCCTTAAGTAAATGTTTAATCAAGTTCTGATTAAACTCACTTATTTGATTAAAAACCGAATAATTCAGTTGTTAACGGTAAATTTTTCGGTCGTTACAATTGGGTGTAGGTTTTTGGTTTTGTTCTTTATTTCGTTTGGCCTGTGCTTAATGAGGAATTATTTCAGCGCTCTACTCCTTCCTTTGAGATTTTGTCTTAGCGCTTTTGGCTCTTTTTTAGCCAAAACCAAGTCTCGGCTTTAATGTTGGACAGCTCTTCCATTAGACCGAACACGCATTTGGCTTATATTTGTTGGTTTTCTCCTTTTGATCCTTGGATGAAAATCAATTGTGATGGTTCAGTTCCACAGTGCTAGACTACAACTTGTGGTGGGATTGGTTGTGATTCTTCTGGTCGTTTAGTGACAACTTTTGTTGCCAACATTGATTCTTACCTAGTGGTTATTGCAGAATTGTGGGATGCCTTATATTCTCGAGTTAGCTTGGTCACTTGAGTTTCATCATGTTTTACTAGAGATGGATTCTTCTAGTGCGGTTTCTTTGCTTCAGAAGTCTACAGGTCATCATCTTTATTCCACTCTTATCAAGAAGAATCAACAACTTTTGGCTAAGAATTGGGAGATGAAAGTGAATCATGTGTATCGAGAAGCTAATAGAGCTATTGGTTACCTAGCTTCTTTGGGTCATTCTTTGCCTTTGGGTTTTCATGTCTATTTTCAGGCTCCTGTTGGTCTTTTGCCAATTCTTTGGGAGGATGTTAAGGGTGTTGCTTTGCCCCATGTTATTTGTTAGTTTGTTTTTGTTTAGGCTTTAACCCTCTTTAACCACCAAAAAAACAAATATTTTTATTATTGTCTATGTATTTCTCATTTTTCTCAACTATAAAAATTCTTAACTCTTTTAGCAAGGCCACTCTTAACAATAGAACATATAATTGTTTATAGCAAAATATTTGAAAAGAAGCTCAGAGAATTGGAGCAAAATATTTAAGTGTATTTTTCTTAACTCATATAATCCAATAATTATCCTTAACTTTTATTTATTGTTTATTACCATTGCATAACACATCTTAATTAAGATTGTTTTATTCTCAAAATAAAAGATCACTTTGAGTTATATGTTGTCAAAACTGTTCAGGAATAAATAATGTCACTTTAGAGTTAGTGCAAATTTTTGGTGTCAAAATAAGTATGTTTGTATTAACTATTTGAATTTTATTGAATTCTCGAAAGCGAATGTGAATTTTGAGTATTTGTTTCATTCTTTTTGACAATTTTGTTTTCTTCGCATAAGTGCATTTGATATGTCTATCTTTTCTATAAAAGATTAAATCAAATGAGTACTTAATGTGATTTGAAGTGACATCTTGGATGTTTAAAATATTCTTAATTTTTGGGATGATGATATGAGTTATTCAATACATAGAAATATGTTAGTGTTCTGTTTTGAATACTTTATCATAAGATAACCTGTATTTTGGTTCATTAGTCCAAAATGGTGCATTTGGAAAAAGATTGTATTTTCCCACCTGGTAAAATTGTTTTAAGCAATTATGTCACACATTTTTGTTTATTTTTTAAACTATATTTTACATGTTAATAAGTCATGGGATTAGAAGGATTATATGATAATTATAAACAAATTAACAAGTGGAGTTCATCAATTGTGATAGTTAATGTAAAAAGGGAAAAAAAACTTAAATTAAATAAATAAATTGTGGAACACTTTTTTTTTTTTTTTTTCAGAAATGATATATAACCCGAACTATCACTCGAATGCCAGTGCCCAAAGTATGTGGCATTGTAATTAGGGAAGCTTTGTGGTGCACCAAACTAACTATGGTGTCTGGTGCACCATTTAATATTTTAAGGTGCATCGTGGACAAGCACTTGAGATTGGAGGTCTATTGCCTTGTAGCCGGTATTATGCATTATTTTAATAGAATATAATGTTTTTCGTTTAACTGATCGGCAACTATATATGCTCCTCATTCAATTGCAACTCCACTTTCACCACAAAATCTCAAATACTTCATGACTTTCTCCAGCTGCTCTTAATAAATTTGCTACTGTTCATGATACATGGACTGCTTAGTGTAGCCAGCAATTAAACAGATTAATGGCTTCACTCAAGTCAATATTAAATTTGCACCAATGCATCAATCTTTGCATGCATTTTCATATTACTAGGACTCTTGCAGGTAAGAAAAATCATTACTACCAAACCCTACTGATTTACTACATTCACAGCATAATGCAACAGAACATTTCACAAAATCGAGGTAGCATCGGAAACAAGCTGCATACAGAGTAATAATCACCGCAGCCATGTAAAAGTCTCTATAAAATTACCTGGCTAGCTTCCGATAATCCCCCTTCAATGTCTCACAGTCAAGAGTTTCAATGCACAATCCATTACTTTCCCACCAAAATCGTCGCATACAGGTTCCTATCAACATTCAGTAGGCATCGCCTATCAACCTCGTCCCTGAATGTCACAAACATCACCAACCAGCAAATTTCTATCAACTCGTAACAAATACTTCTTTTGTAGTAACAACCTACACCACCAACCATCATAATAATACCACCATACCTTCACTGCAACAACACAAGTTCTCCAACTTTGGGACCAATGAATTCTTCCTTAGCCAGTCGAGCTCCAAATGCCTTCCACCCAAAATACTAGCCAAAAATAAGAAAAACCAATGTCATGAACACACAGTGATCATTTATTGTAATCCACAGCCATCAATGGCGACTTTTAGTGGTCATTCGAGATAGGGTTTGGGGTTTTTTTTTTATGCCCCCTTTTGGATACAATGGTTTCAATTTTAAACGAATAGAAAAACAATACCAAAAAAAAAAAATGGATCTCATAATCTAAATCAGTCACTGGTTTCAAATCTAGGCCATCCATCTTAATGTACCTCGACATGCAGCTTCAATTGAGTCAATCTCCACCCTACACCCTAAAATGTTAAATGGTGCACCAGACACCATAGTTAGAGCCTATTTGGATTGGCTTTTCAAGAAAAAAACACTTTTATAAATTTTTATATATGTTTGGATATAACTTTTAAAAAAGTGCTTCAATTAAAAAAAGTCAATTTACCACTTTTTATAAAGGCTAGGAATACCTAGCTTCCAAAAAAAGAAAAAATAGAAGTAGAAATGCTTTTTAATAAAATTATCTTTCAAAAATATCCTTTACCTTTATTCAAAATTACAATACATATCTTTCCTTTCTTATCCTTTATCAAACCCTAATTCTCTTTCCTCTCTTTGAATGTCTTTTTTTGTAATTTGGAAATAAAAGAAGTACTTTTATTTTTTTATATCCAAACAAACTTGTAAGTATTTTTTACAATTAAAACTACTCTTCAGATAGTCTATTCAAATATAAAATAACTTTTTCTAAAGATTAAAACTCTACTAAAAAAAGTTGAGAGAAAAGAATTCATTTTTTCAAAAAACTTATCTAAACGGACTCTTAGTCTAATTCACCACAAAACTCGCCTTGTAACTAACCTTTATAACAAGTCATCAATTTTTTTTTTTTTCTCTTTTTTTAAACTTTTGAAATCACAATCTTGCTAGTATCTTAGGTGGTCGTCTTAACTACATGACCCCTTCCATGTTAAAACACCAAGATCATTGCCACCTTTGGCTTTGGTTATTCTAGTGGAAGCAACACCGGCAAGCCCTTCACTTTCACTCAAAGATGGGTCCATTTAGATCTTGACCCTCAATAAAGTAAACTTGAGCCAATGACTTGCAAGCCTAGGCCAAAGCCATGAGACTCAACAACGCCACCACTCCAAATATAGGTCCTATCCGTCAAGTTCTTCCATCTCTGCAAGTTTTAAAAACCATTTTGAAATATTTTGTTGTAGGCAATATAGGGTTTTTGTTGAATTGCTTCAACCATTTGGGTGTTTTGGTTATGGGTACTGACTATATTTTAATGTTTTCCACAGGTTCAATAAAGAAGAAAAGAAAAAATAAAATTTATTGAGAAACTCATCTTTTGATCTAGGCAGAGAAAAGAGAAGAAGAAATTGCTAAGTAGTAAACACGGTGGAATGAACGACTTGCAGTATTTTTCGCTCACCATTTTAGTTTGTTTAAAAAACAATTAAATTAAAAACTGACATGTAATTAAGATTTTAAGTGACATGCCACCTCATGTAAGCCACCTCATTCTGATAGGTTAGTGTCGGACAACAATTTTGGCCAAAGAGCAATTATCTTTTGTTTAAATTTAACATGCTGAGGTAGCAAAGTTTAATATCCTAATCAATTTCTTTTTAAATTTTCAAATTTTATAAATGAAAGCAGAGGCAATAAGTATTATAATAAGCCAAGCACTCATATATATAACACATGTAACAACTTCGCAAATATAAATTATTATGCATTGATTTGAATTTATTATTATATTATTGTATAGAGTTTAATTTTCTAATTTATTTTTAACATTTTATGTGATATAAATTATATAAATATAGGTATTAATTTGAATTTATTATTGTGCATTAATGTGAGTTTACTCATTCTTCTTTTTCCATCCTGTCATGTTTAGCTTCCCTCTCTCTTTCTCTCCGTATCACTATTGTGCTTGCAATACAATACATGATGTCATCACTAATACAATTTTTTTCGATTTTCCTTTGCATTTTTTCCAAATTTAGTATACTTTAGAATTCAGGATGGTTAGAACTCACTTTTTCTTTATAATCTTAAGGTTATAACTTCCAACTTTTCCTACTGTGTGCTGTGAATTAACTAAGTAAATGGAATGTTATTCAAACACAACATATTCTCCTTTTTTCTCATAATTTAAATTAAAATCTATATATGTCTGTTGAATTGTAATACACACTTTATAGATCATTATCAAATAAATTAGCTAACTAATCATTAGAAATTTAAGTATAGAATATATGTCGAATATGCATTAAATAAAACCAAAAATGCTAGTTTTCTTATGTTTTAGTAATCTAATTCATTTTGGATAAAATATTCTATAAGTATGTAATTTGTAAACAAATCCACCTTAAGACTTTCTAAAAAATATACCTTAAAACTTTGCCAAAAAATTATAGTTTGGCATAAGTGAGGAATCCATCTTATGACTACATTAATTACGATATAAAAATTATGAGTAGAAAATTAATCATCGATTATGATAGGGTGCTTAATTTTTATTTTATTGATTAACTTTATTTTGTCATTATAGAATGAGAATAAAATACTAACATTTGATTAAGTAGTCAATATAGAATAAGATTCAAATAAGAATATTTAAGTAAGTAAAAATAGAATATAGAATATATAAAATTAAAAATCAAAAATAGTAAACAAGAATATATGCTAAAATAAAAACTGAATAAAAAGATATGTAAAAAATATTAAAAATATAAAATTGAATAATAAAGTTATTATTCTACAACATTTGCTATCCGTATTTGTGTCATGAGCCAACTAGGGTCGTGATTGGTGTATAAGGGATAAGTTCCCTAGTAAGCCTTCTATCACACATTTTTTACAAAAATCGAATAGAGTCCCTTTTATATTTAGGATAATTTCTAAATACGGATCCTTTTCCTGTATTATAAAGCAAGCACCTTCATCTATTGGGGATCCAAGCATTCTCAGAATGCACCCCGAAGCATGCAGATTACAATTATAAGAATACAACTACAACTATTTATCAGATTTTCAAGATAACATAAGCTTAATCAACTAGGAAGCCAATTAATATTTCATAACACATCGGAAACAAAACCCTGCCTATGGGCTATTGGAGTATCACTAAAGATTATATACAATTATACTCAAACAAATATAAATATCAAATATGAACAACCTTTGGAAACCACAAGAATAAGAGTGTTGATTTATTGGAAATTTAACAACTTTAGCTTACGGTAGGGACCCAGGCATAAATCTGTACCTGTCTAAAAATATGGAGAGAGAAAAGGAGAGAGTCATATTAACTCAATATGAGATAATATACCTATAATAAGAGCGAGACAAGTTTAAACATAAGTTTTTAGCAAAAGAGAAATCTATTTATAAAATATACTCTCAAAAAATCATAATTGTAAACTCGACACATAAATCCAACCAATAATTTCACTACATTTTGTAATTCCTTGTATCATTTCTCAAGCCAAAAACACTTGTATATACATATATATAGACTATACCATAGAGATTTCCCGAAAAACATACCTTGTATATGATATTTCTCTATAATGTCCATAGCTCGTTAATCATGTTCGAAGTCGAAGAGCCATAACCTCTTTATACATATACATAGCACACTTGAAAATAATTATAACAAATCATATATACACGTAATGAAAGTATAGTAATTGTAAATTTTTGTTAAGGGAGGTTTCTATCCCAGAATCTACTCATTGACTAGGCGACCCCGACAACCTGGCCCCAACAATACTAAATCTAATTCACAAGTAGGTGGCCCCAACAACCTATCCCTAGTGCGAATTCCCACATCTAGGAAGCCCTGACAACCTAAACCTAGTGTGTCCATGAATCACTTCGGACGTGCTGGCCAAACATGCCGGGCTAGTAACCCTTTGCTAGCTGGGGTTCTATTAAGGTGCACCAAGGGCTAATATTCACTGCCGTTACCATCCAGTTCTGTTAAAGAAATCCTCCCATCCAAGCTATTTATCAAACTTTCCAATGGAATTCTTAGACATCTATATTCTAGAAATAAAATTCACCAAATCCATAGACATATATCAACGTCAGGGTATTAGAATCAAACATAGTTTTCGAATGCATTTGACTCTTTTTTTTTTTTTTCCAAAAATCCATAAGATCAAGTCTCCAACTTTCCAATTCTTTAAAGTTACTATGTTACCAAAACATAACATTTAAGTATAATAATTTCAAACTCGCTCAATTTAAAGTGCCTTAAGTTCTATCTCAAAACATTAGATTTAAAATGTCACAAATTCTAATAACATGAAACTATATCTTTTTTTTATCAAGTTACTGAAAGTATCAAAAATCAACTTCAAAAATAGCTTGTCCCAAATACATACATAAATATATATAGAGAAGTAATACCTTTTGTGTTTTAAGAATTCAATGAGGTAATTCAATAAAATGCTATTTCAACTTTTGACCTTTAACAACTTAAACCATAAACATAACATTTATAAAATCATACATATACTTAAAATAAACTATAAATATATTATCAACTTACATATTAAGTCGAAAAAGGAAGGAGCTCAAGTCCTATGATGGTTCGGAGCCACCAAGGGATCCTTGAGATTATCTAGCACGACAAATATATAAATTAGACTCTCACAACTTAATTATTGTAAGAATTTACTCGAATTAGTCTCATAGAGCAAAAACCCCCAATTCTTGAACTCTAACCCCCTTCATATGCTTAAACCTTGAATCATAGACAAACTAGCTAATCTATGGTATTATAAGAAAAGTTAAGTTTAAGAATTACCTTAGAAAGTAGAGGAAAGCAATGGAGCATGAGTGTCACACCCCATCGCAGGCCGTGACCGGCGCATAAGGGATAAGTCCCCTAGCAAGCCTTTCATCATGCAATTTTTCACAAAATTCGGATAGAGTTCCCTTTGTATTTAGGATAATTCCTAAATATGGGTCCTTATCCTGCACATTCAAATAATCACACTTATCCAGAAATTCTCAGAATGCACTCGTTAGCATGCAACATAATAAATTTTCAAGATATATACAAACATATATAAACACAAGCATATATCATTTCAAGCCATTTCATCCCAATACAAATTTTCTTTCAATTAGAAATTCAATCAGTCTAATACACATGGCCATTACATAAATGTATACATAATCTAGCAAGGATCAGGCCTTGCCTGTAGTATCATGGAGCTATACTACTCTAGGGAATACAACAAACCAAACTTAGAATTTTCAAAATGCCCTTGATCATGAGGGCTCATTGAAGAAGCATGACTAGTTACAAGAAACAAGGGAATTGGATCCCAAATTGGAACCTGTATTTGAAAAAGAGAGGAAGAACAACGAGTGAGTTTTACAACTCAGTGAAAGACAGGACACCCTTAACCCACATGAGTCAATGTGCAAAAATATTAAATAATTCTCAACAGAAAATAAAATTTAATTTCTTAAAAATTCGTAGGAACTATCTAATGTAGGATAATTTGTCAGGATTCACACTTAGGTGGCCGCTCCTTCGTGTGAATCCCGTAATCCGTCACGCACTATTTTTAGAGTGGCTGTGTAAATCTATTATACACTACACTATGTATGTAGCTGTGTAAAATGATAATCCAATGTGCACCAGGGCTAACATATATTGCTGTTAGTAGGCAGATCTTGTCATAGACATTCCTAAATCTTTTCCTTAACTATCATGCATCTCAATTTCAAAATATAAAATGCCAATTCCAATCTTTTCAGTCATGGCAATAATGTCAACTTTAAAACAATTTTACAGAAATCAACTCCAAAACTTATTGTATCAACATCTGTAATCTTTGGTTGTTTGAGTTCATAATATCAATTCGAAACATCATAACAGTTTCAAACATTTACATAAATTCTCTTCATACAAGTCATTGACTCATGTGTAAGATTTTTAAAAAACAATACTATTAATGAAAATGATTAAACATCCAATATTTACTGAAATTCAGTATATCAAAATAATTGAAAGAGAAAACAAATTAAAGATGTTATATCTACTCACAGTACACCCGCTAAGCATAAGGTTTTAATTTTCCTGGAGTTACGAAGCTAAGAATGCAATCCTCGGGACAATCTACCATCACAATATGATAATTCAATCAATTATTAGTTATTAACTCCAAGGGATTAATGCTAATTACCCTTAAACCACAAAAAATCCAAATTTAACTAACCTAGGATTTATAAGAATTTCTTAGAAAAGGAAAGAAAAACATTAAAGATTACTATTAGAAAGGAATGAGGAGGAAGATGATAGAGAGGCCTCCTTGATTCTTCTCCTCCTCCAAGCTCAAACTCAACAAGGGTGTAGTTTGAAAATAAAAAAAAAAGGAGAATCATTTGATGAACATTTAGTGTTAAAGGAGTGTATATTTTGTTGTTAGAGTTATTTTAATATGAAAAAGGTGAAATGGAAGGAATGGTTGATGAAGGAGAGTGTGTAGAGAGAGGGGAGAGAGTTTGAAAGGGTAGAGAGAGAAGGAAAATGGCAAAAATGACAGAGAGAGATGCATCTTGAGCTATATATAGTGCCATGGTAATCGATTACCACAATGAAAAATTTTAGTCTATGGTATACAGAGAGGACTGTAATCAATTACTAGCCCATAGGTAATCAATTATACTGTCCAAAACTTAGTTCCCTTGTTTAAGTGTCACCTAAACTTAGTGTATCACACGCACTTATTTACATTAAGTTAATGTCCTCTTTAACTTTACTCGCCATTAACTTTAAAATATAAATGTAAATAACAGAATACCCCCCATTTGGATTCAATAAAAATATCAAATAAATCAAAATCCTTAAGAATCAAAATTCAACTTTTGGATTTAGTACAATTTTCTGAAATCTTGTATTTTTACAAACTCTTGGGTTAAAAATGAAGGGGTTACCCATCCTCTAAAATTCATTAAAAATCATTTTTCAATTCATTGATGCCCAAGGAACTATTATCAGGACTTTTGATCTTAAGGAAATGCCTCAATCTTATAGCCCTCCAAGGAGGCATAGGGTTCAAACTTAGAATTTTCAGGATCCGATATTGATAGATAATAGGAATCTCACACTGGGGTATTACGGGATTCAGACTTAGAATTTCAAAATCCGATATTGACAAGCAATAGGAATCTCATACTGGGGTATTATAGTGAGGAGCATAGTGGGTCTCCTCCCACCTTCATTTTCTCTTACTAAAATAGGAGAAAGAGAGAGATAGAGAGAGAGAGCTTCAAAGAGAGGGATTGATAATCAATGAGTGCCAAGAGTGGATTTTGTGGAGGATTTGAGTAAGAAATGAAGAGTTTTTTTATGGGATTTGCATGGGGGGAAAGAAAAATGAGAGACAAAGAAAAGAGAGAGGTTTGGTGGAGAATGAAGAAAAGGGGTCAAAACACTCTCTTAACTCCATCCAGCGAGTACTTGGGCGCTACAACTTGGGTGCCCAACCACCTGAAAATGCATTCTAGTAGGGTAACTAGCGCCTAGGTGCCAGCTTTGGGCACCAAGCCCCTTTTTTTTTGTACACTTTCCATGTGATCCTCCAAGATTTAAGATGCAATTTTCAAACATAGGTTGATTTTCAATAACATTCAAATATGCTTGAATATGATTCTAAAAGGTTGCTCAAAATCCATGACCTGGGGAAGTTTAAAACTTGCATTATACTAAACCTTGGGATGTTATAGTTTGATGTTTTTAGAAAGGAAAAATTGTATGCTGATATGAAAGTGTATTTTTTGCATGGGAAAAATTGTGTTTTGGGGTATGTTGTTAGTGTTAGGAACAAAATCCTCAATCAAACAAATAAAAAAGCAAAAGAGGAGCACAAGAAATTAACGTGGTTCGACTTTTACTACCTACATCCATGAGTTCATGAAATCAATATACTAATATTTGTCAAAAGTACAATCACTAATCTCAAAAACTCTCTTAAACCCCAAATAATAATACATGTAATCTCACAAAATAATCTTTCTCACACAAACAGAATACTCACTTTACTTGTAAACTTTCTTCACCAAACAACAAATCTCTCAATAATTTCTTTCTCATAAAACAAACACTCAAAATTATTAGTTTTTAATCTCACTCCCTTGCGCACTTGCATAGTGCATGCACTACACAATCCTTTTCTAACAAAATGGCACACACACCCCTGCCACAAGAAGAAACAAATTTGTTCCTTATATAGTAATAGCCAAAAACCCTCATCCCTTCACTTGTAGCCATATGCACTAAAAAATATAAGCCTAAATCCTTCTCATCTTCCCTCTCTTTCTTCTTCTTCTTTTTCTTCTTCTTCTTCTTCTTCTTCTTCTTCCTTTTCTTTGAATTTTAAAATGGGCCCAATCCAAGGTAAAAAGTATTAACAGATCTCCACCTTACCTTGCAACTAGGACAAACTGCAAGTGTCAATGATAAGTGCCAGAAAGCTGTCTCAAAGTATTTGTAAATGTTACTCTTTTCTTTGGCATATATGCATGCTCCACCTTATTCACATTACTATATATTCCATCAATATCTTTACCCATAATAGTATCTCCCATCAACTTATAGAAGCTACCACTGGTCTTTTAACCTTTCATGATTTTCAAAGAACCTTTGCAAGCTTGCATTACTCCATCTCTTGGAAAATATCCATAGTCCAATGCATCAAGTTTACCCACATAAATTAAATTTCTTCCAAGAGCACGTACATACCTCACATCACCAAATGTCTACACACAACCATTATGCATCTTAATTTTCATAGTGCCCTTCCCAACAATATCCAAACAATCACCATTAGCCAATCTCACAACCTCATCACCACAAGCATCATAAGTATCAAATTGTTCCTTTTTCCAACAAACTTGATTAGAAGGAGTGCAACAAACATGATTAGAAGGAGTAGAGTCTAAAAGCTAACAATCACTATGAGCGTTTTTCTTTTCTTCAACCGTCAGCAACTCAGTTTCATAACTTGAAAATTCTTGCACAACTATTGTAGCATCTTCAAACTTCTCTTTTCCTTTTCCTTTTCCTTTTCCTTTACTCCTTTCAAATTCTTCCATATTTGCATTCAATTTCCTGCAATAAAATTTAATGTGACTTGTCTCATGATAATAATTACACTATTTTAGCCTGATCTTGGTACAGAACTTGGTCTTGAATTAAATTATTGCCACAAGCCATGCTTCTACCACGATTAGATCTAGTAACAAAAATATTCCCTTCAAATTGATTATTTGACCTTTTCAATTTCTCATTCTCCAATAACACAACAATCACATCATCTATTTCACTGTTTCTTTCCCAACCATGAATTGATTAGACTCTTATAATGTAACATCCCGACTTTCGTAAGCAAAGCATAATGGAAACTTTGAATTGTTTCCCCTAGGCAGTGTGAGAATTTCTCAGGCAGTGCTATGCCACGACAATCCTCACACTCAAAATTATAGAGTATTATAATACTACCGTTGAAAATATGGCACTGCCATATGTTAAAAATTAGAAAATGATAAAAGTGTCCCTGTAAACTTTTGTTAATTGCAGAGATGCCCAGGATTTTTGGATATTATATTTTGTGTAATGCCTGAAAAAATTTTAATCGTTTTTAACCGAGTTGTTCGATTTTTAGCAAATAATTGGGATTAATTAGAATTCGATTAAGCATTTAATTAAAGCCAATTAAGTTTGATTTAGAAGTGATTAGGCTTGATGAGATTAGATTAGGAACATAGGAAATCTCACAGAATTTTTCTAAAACCGGTTTACCAATTTAAGAGAAATCGGTAAGATTTCGGCATCTTAAACTATTGGAATCGAACCAATAGAATTTGTAATGTGAAAACCCTAGGATGGATGGCTAAGTTTTAGCCAACTTACCCATGCAAATGGCGCAATCTCAGCCCTCCATATGGGCTACCAAATCAAGTTGAACAATCAATACAAATCCACCAATCACATGAAACCTTGCTTCAAAAGTTTATGATTTATCCCCTCCTTGCCCTTGAGAAATTCGGCCATCAAAAAGGGGCAGACCCCTCATCATTCTCTTCCATCTCAACTTGTCTCCACTTCTTCTCCGTCAACTCTTCGAGCTTCATCAATAATTTCTTCAATTCAAGACACCAAACTAACAAGACTTCACCTAAAGGAGGTAGGAATCCAACCTCTCTTCTTATTTTTATTGAATTGAGCTGTGTGGGGATCTTGTTATCCTCATGCTTTTCATGTGATTTGAAGTGATGATGATGGTTTATGATTGAATTTGCATGTGTATTGTGATTAGAATTGGGATTGGTATGAAAGAACTTGAAGAAAGGAGAAAACCTAAGAAGCTGCTAGGATTTTTCCTTGGCGGTCTGTACAGCGGAGTGTATGGCTTTACCTACAGCCATTTAAATTCCATGAATATATTTTTATATGAAACTAGACATTCAGGGCTTTCCATACATGTATAATATAAGGCCATTGGATTAGTATAGAGGTAGTTATGAATTTTTGGAGTTTGACCTAGAAATAAGAACTTTCATCTGGGCAGTATAAGTTGAGAAGGGTGTAACTCACCCTACACAATTCCAAATTGAGTGAATCCAACGTTATTTGAAAGCTAACATATGAGGGAACATCCCATAAAAATTTTAGAGACAAATTCATTACCAACTATCTCCAGTGCATCAATGAATTCATCTTAAGTTTGACCCAGGCAAGAATAGGGTAGTCCAATAAGGTCAAGTTTCAGGGTTTATATCTTGGATTATACTTCTTCAAATGATATGCAACTTGTTTCATTTCTTTGTTAGCTTTGCATTGATATAAATTTCGTATGATTTCATCTAGCTTTCTATTTTTGGTGAATTTTCTCTTATAAGAGTATAATTCTGGCTAAAAATAGAGCTAGATTGGGTATACTTGAGGTGAACTCGGAACTTAGCAAACATAGAGCTAGACCGGGTATACTTAGGATTGAACTCGGGAGAGTATACTTAAGGTTGAACTCGGAAAAGTATACTTAAGGTTGAACTCGGGAGAATATACTTAAGGTTGAACTTGGGAGAGTATACTTAGGGTTGAACTCGTAAGGGTATACTTAAGGTTGAATTCGAAAACTTAGTGAATAGTAAATTAGATCGGGTATAGTTAATGTTAGAACTCGGAATTTAGGAAACACCCTCATAAAAAATCTTGGAAGACCAGATGTAGACGGAGGCCGGAGATCGGGATCAATCCAGATCGAACATAACCCTGGAAGTCGGAAATACATAATCTTAGATGATCGAACACAATGCAGGAAGTCGGGACTTAGGTAATCTCGGAACTCGGGCACAATGCAAACTTGGAAGTCGAACTTGGAAATAGTAGTTAAAAGCTTGCAAGATAAATTGAGACTTAAGGTTTTAAAGCTTGCATCTATTGATATTATTACATTCTTGCTATGACTATAATGTTATATATTGAGTTTGTTGTTTGATTAAAGTTTCCTGGTTGTCTGGCATTATTCATGGGGAAGCCGACTTGATCCGTTATGTTGGCAAACTTTTGATAAAAGTCTATGAAATCGTGAGTGTTTATTTTACGAGAGGTTTATGATATGAACAACTATACAATTATGAATATGTTAAGGTGATATGATCATGAATTAGTCTTATGAGAACATGCTTATTTGCATATGAATAAAGAAAGAATATATGAGATCCCTTTACTTGGAGGCAATTATTAGGGTCCTTCCCTGTAAAGGTAGTTAAAAGATATGATGAAGGTTCTATATTCCTAAGGAATGTGATATGATGATCACGCTCTGATGGGCTATGACATGGCGATCATACTCTGAAATATGGCATAATGATCCCACCCCCTAAAGGATGTGACATGGTGATCATACCCCGATGGAGTATGACATGGCGATCATACTCTGGGACGTGGTAGGATGAATATATTTCTAAGAAGTGTGACATGGCGATCACACCCCCGAGGGAGTATGACATGGCGATCATACTCTGGAATATGTATGATAAGTACAAATAAAGGCATATGTAGATTTCAAGTTTCCAACATACTGGTGTTCTTATACTTAAAACATAGCAATTATTATTCATGAATGTATTTTGGGTTGGCTTGCCCAAATGACAAGTGTGTGAATAAAATGAACTTTGCTTCAGACAGTATGTTTTCGAACTAAAAAACTAAACAATTTGCATAACATGTTCACCTTTTTCATAATAAACCGAAGCAATTGGAAATGACAACGATGACATTATGTATAATAGTTAAAGAATCCTATTGAGAATTGAAAATTCTCACTCTTATTTCCGTGTTATCTCTAGATAGTTTGAGAAGTTGCAAAGATGGTTGCAGTTACTGTCAGATAAGATCCGCTCAGGTAACAGTAACCACTCCAAAATGTAGTACTATGACTTAAGCATAGTACTATAACAAGGGGGATGTTACATTTTGACTCCAAAGACTTATTCCCACAATAACCTTATAACTTTTCATGAAATGATCTTTATGTCCCTACATCTGTAGGATCAGCAGAATAGGATTTTAAACAAAGTAAAATCACGTGATGAAACCGTAGAAGTTTAAATCTTTGCCGATTGGGCCATGGAGGCAGTCTGGTGTGAAATGACGCGGGGTGCCCCTGGACTTGCTCAAAATTAGGGAAATACCATTAGTTACAAAAAACAGAAAACAAAATGGCTCCAAATTTGTGAAATTGCCTAATTTATGTCGTTAATCTATTTATTCGGTTTCGATAGTCATGTAAGGGCAATTAGAAGTTAATTAAATATTAATTAGGAGTTAATTAGATGTTAATTAGAGGGATGAGGCTTAGGAACAATTAGAATAGAGACATAAAAGTTCCCTCAGAGTCATTTAGTAAAGTTTTGCCGATTTGAAGAAAGATCAGCGAAGATTCGATATTTTAAACTGCCAAAACTGAATCAGTAGAATTTCACACTAACACCACTAGTTTGAGTGGCTGAAAATTGAGCCACTTCTACTCCTATGGATGGCGCCAATTGGCTGCCAAGTGAGTAGAGAGTGTAACGTCCAAAAAATTTTATCGTTATTAACTAAGTTATTCGGTTTTTATCGAATAATTAGGATTAATTAGGATTCGATTAAGCATTCATTTAAAGCCAATTTAGTGTGATTTAGAAGGATTAGACTAGATGGAATTAGATTAGAACCATAGGAAACCTCATAGGATTTTTCTAAAACCGGCTTACCGATTTGATAAGATTTCGGTATTTTAAACTGTCGGAACTGAACCAATAGAAATTATACTGTGAAAACCTTAGGATGGAGGGCCAAGATTCAGCCACCACACCCTTCACAAGTGGCGCCACCAACAGCCGTGAAGAGGGAAGCCAAGCCAAGTTTGAATGAGGATTGAAGTCCACCGATCAAAAGCTAGCTTCTTTCATAAGTTTTCATTTTTTTTTCCTTCCTTCTCCCCTTAAATTTTCGGCCTCCTCATAATAGATGCAAAACCAGCCTCATTTTCCCACTTTCCTTCATCTTCTTCCACGTCCTCTCATCCCCAAGCTCAAGCTCCAACCATCAACTTCACTCCAAGATTAAGTTCCACCAAGATTTCACACTATCAAGGTAGGAATTTTAACTTTCTCCTTCTTTCCTTTGATTTGGGGCTGCCTAGGTCCCTTGTTCATCCATCATTCTGATGTTGTGAGGGGTGGGGATGATGAATTAAGGTTGGTTTAAGGTGTATATGTGAGTTTGAATTGAAGATTGGATGGATTGATTTAAGGAAAACATGAATTCAAGAAGAATTCAAGAAGCTATTAGGGTTTTCCCCTCGATGGTCTGTACGGTAGAGTATACGACTTCACCTATAGCCATTTAAATTTGATGAATCTATTTTTATATGAAACATCTAGGGTTTTCCAAGCATATAAAATATAAGGCCATTGGATTAGTATTGAGTGAGTTATGGATTTTTGAAATTTAATATCAAATTCTGGGTTCTCTTCTAGGCAGTATGAGTTTCAAGGGGTGTAACATACCTACTGTAACACCCTAGTAGTTCCATTCTATGCTTAAGTCATATTGTGGAATTACTAGTTGTTACTTTTGCCCGTGGAACTAACATTACCTTTTAGAAATTACTTTGTACTGAAAATAGGGGAAATTTTTTTTTTTTTTTTTACAAAACAAGTGAACCATTTTTGAAACCGAGAGTCATGAGCGCATCATGAACATATAAACTAACACCGCTATCCCATACATACATCGCATTTAACAAGCATAGAAACCATAAGAGTAATCACAATTTTTAGATAAATGTAACATTCATTCCACGGCCATCCATGATAATACAATAATAGTCATACCAGAGTCATACATAAGATAATAATGGGTCCGACATCTATCGTTGGCCCTATACAAAAAGCCTACCAATACATAATAAAAGGAAATACATCAGAAAATCCTACTACCCAAGCATGCCACATAACAGAATGATAACCCTATAACTACAACCAAAAGGGGCTATCCTTGTGCTTGGCTCCGCATACAGTCGTCACATCAAGCATTTGGTGGGAGGAAACCGTTCCCATATCCACCAGGAAAAGTGCCACCACATCCCCCTCCTCGAGCACGTCCTTGCCCACGGGGCACAGCGCGGGTACGAATGAACCCACGCCCACGAACTGAGGGTGAAGCTGGGCCAGCAGATGAAGCAGAAGAATCAGAAGATAGACAAATCACTAAAGGCTGCGACGAACCCGAACGGTGAGATCCCCCAGAATGAGTCGGATAGAGGAGCTCAGATGGATCGGTCTCCACATGGAAGCTCGGATAAGACGGCTCCAAGGGATCAGAATCCAGTGAAACAGTCGGAGTCAAACGGGTATCCGAGTTAGTCTCATCATCATCAATGGGGTATCTCGGTGGCTGAAAGTAGGGGCGGATGTCATCCATAGCAACCTCGCCGAATGGTTGATGTGGTCAGAAAAATGGGCTCATCACGGGAGTCTGAAACTGGCGGTTGTGGAAGATGTAGACCCTCATCGCTGCGCTCGCTGACAGCACTAAGGCGTTCAGCATTGGGTCAAAGCGCCAATGCCACACTGGGAACTCAATGTAGATCACCACCGTGCCCGATGTCGACATCCTCTGAAGACGACACAGAAACGTAGGAATAATAAATACTAAATTTCTTAGTAGGATCGCGACAAGACAAACATAGTGTCATCGTCATCGTCCCAGCCACTTCGTGTTTAATTATAAAAACAGTGGACAGATATAAGTTCAATTTTTTAATGGTTTTGAAAACTTAGACCCCGAAGCGGGTTGCGTTTAAACTTAAGATCATAACCACATCATCATGACTAACATACATACTGAAACATAGAATAAACATTCATAATGCAAATGGGCAATATACTTACATGCAAAGACATGCATCATCATAGACGTAACCATGGTCATACTTAGACTTTACTTTCATTTTTATCACGTGCTTAACATTCTTTACTTTCCTTTGAAATAGACTGCTTTTGGACATGAGCTCATTCCGTGACCGTCGTCACGCAGTACTAACCAAATCAGACTAAGCCGATATTGGTTACCTCTAAGTTGGAGGGTCCTCCAAAACACCCTTGCCTCCTTATAGAGGTTCCTTGTGGATCGCCGTCTCTCACTTCCCTTACCGAAATGATTGAAGGGTCACGTCCCATTGATTCTTTTCTTATCTATATACTTTACATGCATAACATTTCCTTGACCAGACGCATGCAATGATAATTTTGACGGAAATCTGGCAGCATAACGGCTAGACCGGAGCTTCCCCAAAATGCCAATCATCAGCATTTAACCAATAGTTCATCATATCTATATCATTACATTCATCATTCAATCATGAAACAAAGCTCAATCAAACTCATCATTCATCATGCCGAGTGGCATCACACATTCATACCCTAAAGGGGTTGATCGTCAAGATAAAGTGTACTTTGGGTGGTCATATAATCTAGGGGACTCTTAACGTGTTAGGAAGGTATCTCGTAGAAAAGAAATGGGATAAGGAAGAGTCTGCAACTTCGCTAAGAAAATATGGCTATTAACCCCCATTTCTACGCTGAATCACGTATACCGTGATAACTAAAAATCAAGGAGAATAAGAGGATAGTAATAAGAAGAGCTATGAATCTTATAAACTTTAACCATACAGTGGGAGTAACCTGAGATCTTCTCACAAGTAATGGAGCACGAGGTGAAGTATATAAGAAAAAGGAGTTTTAAGACAAAGCTTCTAGCTATAATTCTGAGAAGAGATCTAAGCCTATATTTCTAAAGGACTTTAATGGAGAAAAATTTATTTTTGGACTAAGGGTATTCATGTGGGTAAGAATCTTGGAAAAAGTTGTATGAGCCTCCTCAAATTTCGTTGCAACCATTTTCATTATTATACATTAACATCGATCATGGCAACTGCTGGTAATCCTTATAATCGCGAATCTTCAAGGATCGACATCTAAGGTCTCAAGTGTAAGGAACAAAAGATTTAGTAGTTACTACTAAGTAAAAATAACTAAGTTCAAAGCAAAGGAGATGAGGAAAGTCTCCAATAAACCTAATGAAGGTTCAAGACATCATTGATATGAGATAAATTTGGGCACCCACACAATTTTTAAGGGTTCTTTGCACGTACTAAAACAATACCCTGTAATTACCGATAATCAATTTTAGGACGATGCACGAACCCGAGGAAGAGATTACCCCAATAAGCTAAGAGAATACTCCTGAATATTCTTAGCCCTGGAATTTTGGGGACAAACTTCTTTTTAAGGTGGGTAGAATATAATATCCCCACTTTCATAAGCAAAACATAATGGAAACTTAGAATTATTTCCCTTAGACAGTGTGAGAATTTCTCAGGCAGCGCTATGCCATGACGATCCTCACACTCAAAATTATAGGGTACTATAATACTACCATTGAAAATATGACACTGCCGTATGTTAAAAATTAGGAAATGACAAAAATGCTCCGGTAAACTTTTGTTAACTGCAGTGATGCCCAGGATTTTTAGATATTATATTTTGACTCCAAAGACTTATTCCCACAAGAACCATAGAACTTTTCATAAAATGATCTTTATATCCCCACATATGTAGGATCAGCAGAATGAGATTTTAAATAGAGCAAAATCACATGGTGAAACCGTAGAAGTTTATATCTCTACTGATTGGGTCATGGAGACAGTCTAGTATGAAATGACGTGGGGTGCCCTTGGACTTGCTCAAAATTATGGAAATGCCATTAGTTACAGAAAATAGAAAATAAAAAGGCTCCAAATTTGCGAAATTGCCTAATTTATGCCGTTAATCTATTTATTTGGTTTCGATAGTCATGTAAGGGCAATTAGAAGTTAATTAAATATTAATTAGAAGTTAATTAGATGTTAATTATAGGGATGAGGCTTAGGAACAATTAGAATAGAGATATAGAAATTCTCTTAGAGTTATTTAGTAAAGTTTTGACGATTTGAAGAAAGATCGGCGAAGATTCGGTATTTTAAATCGCCAGAACCGAATCAGTAGAATTTCACACTAACACAACTAATTTGAGTAGCTAAAAATTGAGTTGCTTCTACCCCTATGGATGGCACCAATTGGCTGCCAAGTGAGTAGAGAGTATAATGTCCGAAAAATTTTATCGTTATTAATCGAGTTGTTCGGTTTTCATCAAATAATTAGGATTAATTATGATTCGATTAAGCATTCACTTAAAGCCAATTTAGTGTGATTTAGAAGGATTGGACTTGATGGAATTAGATTAGAACCATAAGAAACCTCATAGGATTTTTCTAAAACCGGCTTACCGATTTAAAAGAAATCGATAAGATTTCAATATTTTCAACTATCGGAACCGGACCAATAGAAATTATATTGTGAAAACTCTAAGATGGAGGGCCAAGATTCAACCACCACACCCTCACAAGTGGCGCCACCAACAGCCATGAAAAGGGAAGTCAAGCTAAGTTTGAATGAGGATTGAAGTCCACCAATCAAAAGCTAGCTTCTTCCATAAGTTTTCATTTTTTTTTCTTCCTTTTCCCCTTAAATTTTCGACCTCCCCATAATAGATGCAAAACCAGCCTCATTTTCCCACTTTGCTTCATCTTCTTCCACTTCCTCTCATCCCCAAGCTCAAGCTCCAACCATCAACTTCACTCCACGATCAAGCTCCACTAAGATTTCACACCACCAAGGTAGGAATTTCAACTTTCTCCTTCTTTCCTTTGATTTGGGGCTACCTAAGGTCCCTTGTTCATCCATGATTCTGATGTTGTGAGGGGTGAGGATGATGAATTAAGGTTGGTTTAAGGTGTATATATGAGTTTGAATTGAAGATTGGATGGATTGATTTAAGGAAAACATGAATTCAAGAAGAATTCAAGAAGCTGTTAGGGTTTTCCCCTCAATGGTCCGTACGGCAGAGTGTACGGCTCCACCTACATGCATTGAAATTTGATGAATCCATTTTTATATGAAACTAGACATCTAGGGCTTTCCAAGAATATAAAATATAAGGCCATTGGATTAGTATTGAGCGAGTTATGAATTTTTGAAATTTAATCTAAAATTTTGGGTTCTCTTCTGGGCAATATGAGTTTCAAGGGGTGTATCCCACACTACAAAACTCTAAATTGAGTGCAACTAATTGGCTTTGAAAGCCAACATATAGGGAAGCATCTCATAAAAATTTCAAAGTTTGATTTGATCCCAATTATTCTCAATAATTCAATGAAATTGCCTTGAGTCCAAACCGAACTAGAATAGGGCAGTCTGGAAGGGTCAACATACGAGGCTTATAACTCAAGCTATTCTTATTTAAATGAGATGAAACTTCTTTCAAATAAAAGCTTGTCCTATTACTTTAATTTGGCATAAGTTTTTATGATTTCACATAGATTCCTATCTTTAGTGAATTTTTAATTCTAAGAGTGCAATTGTGGCTAGTTGTAGGGCAGATAGAAGTACACTTTGAATAACTAGAGCTACATAAATCAAAATGGAATGGGACCAAAAAGGTTAGAAACTAGACAATAGCACTATAACATATTCAAAATTTAGACCCAACTGAATTGAATAGAAATTATGGCCAATTTTACAAAATCGAGCAGAATTGAGTAGAATGAGCAGAAAACCTAAGTTATGTATTTATGTTGACATATTATATGATTGATATTGTTGTTATAAAACTTGATGCTCTATGTTGGTTTTGTTGCTTGATTGATCCTTCTGGTACTCTAGCATTATTCATGGAGAAGCGGACTCGATTCGTTATGCTGCCGAAATTCCGGTAGCAATATGTGAATTATATAAACATTTATATGTTATGCTCATAAGATTCATATATGCAAGAATAATTAAAGTATGATATGAAGTATATGAATGAATGCATGTAGCATATGCATGTATAATCACATCCAAAGAAGAATAAGATTTATGAGAACTTGCAAGAAAGATGTACCAAGCTACCATGTGAGGCATAGCATAGACCCAGCTACCATAGGCCAGAACGGTACCGTCTAAGACTTGGGCTAGCCCTCGACTAGATTTAAGGGGAATAGAGCGATGTGAGGGTCAGGGAAAGTAAACCCATCACTCATATATAGGTATGAGCTCGGACCTGAAAAGTAAGCTATTACCTTGGGTGAGAGAGGCCATTCATCTCCGGGAAACCAAGTACAGAAGAACAAGATCAAGTTGCAAGTTAAAGAAAGAGATGAATTAAGTCAAGTGCACTTGCATACAATCAAGTACAAGCATCCATATGTGCATTTCTAACTATCTCATTATGTCATGATGTTATTATGATTCTTACTAAAGTATATTACACTATTCGTGTTTCTATGTCTGTCATATAATATGCCAAGTGGTTGTTAAAATATATCCCGCTTCAAGAAAGATGTTTTCAACTTAAAATCGAAATACTGCTTGTGTATATCTGCTCAAATTTTCATAAGAAATTGAAGGGCTAGAATGTTTATGATGAAACTATAAGAGTGATCATTCGAGTTTACCTACTGAGAACCTTAGGTTCTCACTGCCTACTTGTATGTTTTTCTTGTCATAAATATTCCAACACCTAAGTTGGAAATCAAGTGCAAGGTGGAGTACTGGGACATTCACTGAGCAAGCCTCGGGCACAAACTAGACGAAGAGACTATTAAAGCTAGCTAGCAACTAGTCGAAAGTAAGTTCTGGGTATTATGTTAGTCATAATTTCTTTTAAATTGTAATTATTTTGTTCTCTATGTACCAGAGATGATGAAATTATTGAACTATTATTAGTAATAAAGTGTGTAATTAAAGGGCTATGTATTATATTTTCCACATTTTAAAACTTTCTTAGCATAGTGACAACCTTTTAATATAACTCCATGACTCGAGCATGACTTACATTGTAGAGGTTGTTACACATAGTAATTTGGAAGAGACGGCAATAACAATGTAACACTCTCCTAGGTACAATACTATGCTTAAGTCATAGTACCACACCCAGGAGTTATTACTGTTATATAGTAGATCTTGTCTGACAGCAACCTTCAGCCGTTTTCCAATCTTAAACAATTTTGCCAGTATGACCATGCCTCATGAGCCATTTGGAGATAACATGGAAATTTACATAAAGGTGAGAATTATAAATTCTCAGTAAGATTTCCTAGACTATCATATATAATGTCATCGTTATTATCTCTAGCTGCTTCGGTTTATTTCAGAAAAATGTGGACAATATAAAGGATAGAGTATACATTCCATTTTTATAGTTTGAAACAATATTATCTGAATCATAGTTCATTTTATTCATACACCTGTTAAATAGAGAAAGAATCTAAACATAAATGTAGATAATTAAAGAATAAATAAATAGTATGTATATATGAATGCAACTAGACTCTTGGTGCAAGTGCTTCTGTTTCTCTTTAACTTTCTTTACTTTTTTTTTCTTAATACACCTAGGTATTATGTTTTGCCATCCCTAGGGTGCCTACATGCCCCTACACTTGAGCGTTACGTATCACCATCCTAAAGTGTGTCCTTTGCTTGTCTTTCCTTTCTTGCCTCTTTCTTTTCTGTACTTGATCCCCCAGAGATAAATAGTATCTCTCACCCTTGGGTAATAGCCCGCTTCTCAAGTCCAAGCTCGTACCTATATATGAGTAACGGGTTTACTTTTCCTGACCCTCACATCGGTCTATTTCCCTTAAAATATGGTTGGGGCTGGCCCAAGCCTTAGACAATACTGCCTTGGCCTACTGTGAGGTGGAGGCTCAGTATGTCCCTTTGCAAGTTTTTATCATTTGTGCCTTTCCATACCTTTTCATGCATGTGGATGCTTTGTGCATTTATGCACATGTCTCATACTATGTGTCTCATACCATATCTTAATCATACTTGCGTGCCTGAAGCTCATGGACACAATATATAAATGTATATATATTCATGAAGGGCAATGCTTGAAAAGTACGAAATCATGGGACATGAATGCACATCTTACATATCTTCTACTGGAAATTTGGCAGCATGATGACTGAAACATAGAGC
This sequence comes from Pterocarpus santalinus, assembly GCA_031439595.1. Lineage (NCBI taxonomy): Eukaryota > Viridiplantae > Streptophyta > Magnoliopsida > Fabales > Fabaceae > Pterocarpus > Pterocarpus santalinus. The sequence goes on from CM062529.1 coordinate 26,477,469, forward strand.
TTCCCCAGAATATAAACAATACAAATTCTAGGCAGCCGGTAACAAACAATAGAATCATTATGTCTATATATCAATATCACATCAATATAGTAGAGGATTGTATTTATACTTCAACCATTGATTACTTGTAGCTTATGGAGCTTATAACTATTGAAACTGCTAAAACATCCTAATTGCCTCAATTTTGCCCTATTTTATTAATTACACTAAAATTTTATTTTAGCTCATTTAAATATGAAAATTTAGTATGTTATATCTTTGTTAGTCTACTTTTAAAACTCCTTAGTCCCATTAAGTTTTGAGTGTGTAGGTTGAGTTATTAAGATTTTACCCAAGGCTATCTTATAGTTTGATAGAGTTCAACACTTAAATGTAAAAATTCACTAAAAACATAATTTTTATTAATTTTATCCAAAATTTATATCAAAGTGAGGCTAACTGAACCATATTTCATTCCTCAAAGTTTCATTTCAATTTGATAAGTAGAGCCTAAGTTATGAGCTCTCAAATTTGATTAAAAGGATCTATCTTGTTTAAATCTAGGCAAGACATAGGGTAATTTTGAAGAATTTATGGAATAGTGCATTTAAGATATAAATTTGAAATTTTTATGGAATGAATATCTATGCGCTAGCTTCTAACCAAATTAGTTGCACTCAATTTGAAGTTGTATAGGGTGAGTTATGCCCTTCACAACCCATACTAGTTAGAAAAGTGGATAAGATTCAAGGGTTTATTTCAAAAATTTATAACTTTCTCATTTCAGGTCCAATAGGCTTATAGTATATATGGTTGGAAAGCCCTGAATGTCGAGTTTCATCTAAAAATAGTCTTATCCAATTTTGACCACTATAGGTCAAAAACCTATGATATGCAGTGCAAATATGTCCTAGGGTTTTGAGCTTCAACAAGTCTATTTGAGTTTTTGATAAATTTTCCAATCCAAACCAAGAATTCCCATGTCCAATCAATTGAAACAGGTCATATATTCATCATACATTATCATATTAGTATAGATCATATTCAGCCCTAAAATCCCTAGAAGCAAAGATTCCAAGAAATCCTACCTCAAATACAACTTAGGAGCTTTTAAACTTTAGTTTCTTGCTGGCTTTTCTCCACTAAGGTTCCAAGATGATGACAATTCCTTCCTTCGTTCTTGGTGGCTGAGGTTAGATGATTCAAATAAATGGAGTTTACGAGTTTGTTCTAAGGTTTCTTGGGGACTCATAAAGGAAGAGTGAAAGATTTGAGTAAGGGTGACAAGGTGCAAGAATTTTGGAATGAGTATGTGTCTATTGGTAAAGAAAATGAAGGTGGAAAGAGAAGGGGAGAGGGTTGCACGAATTTGTCATGGAGCAAGGAGGAAAAATTTGTTAAAGGTGATAGGTGAATTTCTATGGCCATTTGATTTACAAGATACCGTAAATAAACCGATTTCCTAGGAAATTTTCTACAAGGAAACTTTAATTTTATCAAACGCTAATATTTACATTTCAATATTGATGAATCATATATCTATAATGTATCTGAAAATTTAATTATTTGACAGTACTAATTATGCAAAATTCGGGATGTTACAAACAACAATGCTTTATCGTCATCATCAATTTTCATACCAATGCTGGATAATTATGTAATCAATTTTGTAAAATAATTCACATGATCTCTAATGCATATATCATCACCCTTCTTTAATTGATATAATTCTTTCATTAAAAACAAACCATTTTTAAGAGACTTCCACACACACACACACACACACACACACACACATATATATATATATATATATATATATATATATATATATATATATATATATATATATATATATATATATATATATATATATATATATATTCTTCCATAAATCAACTATAGAAGTTTCATTCAGAACATTATGTCTTACCTTAGGTATTAGGCACAAGTGAATCATAATAATAGCTTTCAACTCCATCTTTTCCCATTCTTCATCTATCATTTTTTTCAGGCTTCGTTTCCTTCCCATTCAAAGCTTTAACTAGTCTTTGTAGCACTAAAATGTCTTTCATATTACTCTACCACAGGCTAAAATTCCTCTTTCCATCAAAGAGCTCCATCTCAAATTTGTCCATTAAGCCTTGCATCCTAACTATCAAAAATACTAGAAGCGAGATCAAGACTCGCTTTGATACCAAATGTTGGGAAAAAAAAAATCCTAGATCAAGTAAATAAACAAGCAAAAAAAGAAGCACAAGAAATTAACATGGTTCGGCCTTTACTTCCTACGTCCATGACTTCATAAATCAATATACTAATACTTGTCAAAAGTACAATTAGTACTTAGACAAACTCTGTCAAAACCAAAACCCAATAGGCCTAATTTCACAAAATAATCTTTCTCACACAAACAAAATTCTCGCTTTGCTCATAAATGCCCAATAAATTAGCAGACCTTATTTTATTACTTACTACGCTTTTAGGACAATATAGTGCTAATTGTCTCATTGTACAGAATAAAATATAAATAGGCAAATAAAGAAATAAAAACTCCACTTGAATACATAAAAAAAAAAAAACCACATTGTTGTCACATGTACAAGTTTACATAACCAAACTTCTAGTCTTTAACATTTCAACATATATAAAAGAGTTCTACTAAGAGCTTCAATGTAGCAAAACATCCTTCATTGCAGCACTAGCCTCTTATTGTCCAATTTTGTAGTCTCTAGCATCTCTAAACCTTTTTCATCATGATGCTTCAATCTCGATCACATGCCTTAGAAAGATCATTTCTACAACCAATTGAGTCGTCTGAAGATGACTTGAGAACACACAGAAGTAAGAATTATAAATTCTCAGTAGGCAGTCTTAAGCTAACATAAATAGTATCGTCATCGTTGCCTCTGCCACTTTGATTTATTATAAAAAAGATGATCATGCCATAACAAAATAAAGATTTCATTTTATAAAGTTCAAAAGTATTCTTTCGAACTTGGTTTCTTTTATTTGAGTACTTAATCCAAGACTTGTAACATTCACATAATTTACATCAGTACATAATTAATATAGAACATAAGGCTGGAAATGAATGAATGAAATATTTCTCTTGATATATGTCTCTTTACTTGTCTCTTTGCTATACTTCCTTAACTTAACTACCTTCTTTTATTTCTTAGTTTTTCTTACTTTCTTGACTTTAATACTTACTGTTAACTTATCATGCCTTAACTTAGGTCAGATATCTTTCTCTGACTTAAGCAAAGGGATTTAGTAAATGTTTTAAGTAGTTAGGTTCATTCTCCCTAATGATAACACACCTAGGCATTACGTCTTGCCATCCCTAGGGTGTCTACATGAATATGCTCTTGAGCATTATATACCGCCGTCCTCAAAATGCAGCCTTATAGATATCTGAGCGTTAAATGTCACCATCCTTAGGTGCAACCCTTCTAACATGAGTGGGCGTCATGCTACGTCATCCCCAGAATATTAACTTATGCCTACCTGAACGTTACATATTGTTGTCCTTAGTAGGCAAATTCCATTATACATGATCGTGCCGTCCTAGCCCACTGCTTGGTGGAGGCCCAACATGTCACTTGTGATCATATTGTCCTAACTTACTACTTAGTGGAGGCCCAACATGTCACTTAATTAACTATGAAATCCTTATATCCATACTATATACCTTTCATGTAACTATATTCTCATATAATCGAATATAATTACATCTAGCACTTCTAATAAACCTCATGAGAATTGTTTATCAGAAGTAAACTTGGTGGAGCTCTGGCAGCACGATGACTATACAAGGAGGTTCCCCAAGATATGAAACAATCAATTATTTAGTCAACAATTCAGTTAAACTCATATAATTATCACAATACTAATTAACAAGGATTCCCATGCTCAAAAGAATTACATAAACTCAGCTAATAATTTAGAGATATCATGAGTCATTCCAATAGAAAAACTTAACCAAAATCACATAAACACCAAAATCTACCTATAAATTTGGAAATTCACCAAAATTTCAAAGTAAGTCATCTTAACCTAAAATTTTACAAGGATTATGCTGTATTAGTCTGTTTTTAAACCTCTTTGACCCCTCAAAATTTTGAGGTGTATAGCTTAAGTTATTTAAGTTTTCCCTACTATTATCTAGTTATGGGATAGATTTGAGCAACTAAAAGTAGAAAATCACTAAAAATTCATCCTTTGTTATTTTGTTCCGAAATTTTACATGATCATACTTATGTGAGGTCTCTTTCAAACAAGCTAAGTCCCACTCAATTTGATCAAACAGAGCTTACTTTGTAAGCTGCACATTGTGGATACCATGTTTTGACACTTACAAAATATGGGGTAACTTCATGAAATTACTGGAAACTACTTACTGGGAGTGTGGATCTGAAAATTTACAACTTATTCTTCTATGTATTAGCTTTTTAACAAAATTGGTTGCACTAAAAGGTCTATAAGGCAAGTTATATCCATTAGGTTATATATTGCTCAAGTTTATCCCTTTCAGCTTATAGCCTATTTCAAAAATTCATAACTTATTTATCTTAAGTCCAATGGCCCTCAAATTTTGTGGTATGCTCTCTATGAGCTAAATTTCAACTAAAATTAGCTCCACTTGATTTTGATTTCCTAGCTTGGATTAGCAATCACGGATTACTAGTTTAGTTTTACTCTCCAAGACAGAATTTCTGTTTTGTGTTTCTTTTCTTCTTTGACTCAATTTTGCAGACTAATCCAATGTCATAAGCTCTAAATCACTAAAACAAGGCCACAAAACATCTTAATTTAGCCACCAATCAAGCATAAAAAATAGAAAGGAAACCCTAGCTTCATATAACAAACTTAACATGAAACAAGCTCTTGGACACCTACCTCACTTCCAAGCTTATAAACTCTTCAAGACTTGCTCTTTAGGGCTCCAAGTTCTCTTAAAATCCACAAATCAACAATCAACCTTCTTATTTCTTAGTTATGTTGAAGCTTTTATAGATCAAAGGTGAGGGATTTTTAGCTTCTATCCAGTCTAGATTATGGAAATAAGATGCAGTTGAGAAGTGGTGCTTGAAGTGAACAAGAAAAGATCAAGATTTTGGAAGCATGAAAGAATTAAAATAAAGGAAGGTTTAGGGGAAGAAAAGTGGTGAGTTTTAGGGAGGGAGGAGAGAGAAAATGATGAGCAAAAATGTGTTCATCTTTTCCAATTTCTTGAATTTTATAAAACCAAATTTTCAAAAAGCAAATTTTGACTTTTGCTAATTTGTGGCCACTAGAATTAATTTGTCTCATAGTAATTAAACTCTCTTATATTTTAAATCCCTACCAGTTCAATTTCTTGTATTATGAGAAACTATTCTTCTAAGAGACTATTCTTAAAATATTTGCAGTGCGGTTAAAATTCTATTACCAACAAAATTTTAAATATATAGCATTATTGTTTTTATTATTCTATATTCTCCTCTTTATTTATCGATTTAGTGTTAATTATACACACAATTAAATCAGGGTGTTACAATAAACTTTCTCCATCTAACAACAAATATCTCAAAACAATTTCTTTCTCATTAAAAAATAAAAATAAAAAATAAAAATACGCTCAAATCTTTTCTCTCTTTTTTTTAATCTCTCTCCCTTGCACACTTGCATGGAGTATGCACTAGACAATCCTTTTCTAACAAAACGGTCCACACACACCTTTACCAAAAAAAGTAACAAATTTTCCCGTTAGATAGTAAAAGTAAAAAACCCTCTTCCGTTCATGTGTACACAAATGCACTAAACAAAACAAGCCCAAATCCTTCTTCTTCTTCTTCTTCTTCTTCTTCTTCTTCTTTATATATATATAATGTGCCTAGTCTAAGGTAAAAATATCGACAACTAGTGCCTAGGGCATTGAGATGGATGAAGATAAGGTGAAAGATATTAAAGAATGGCCAACCCCAAAGTCAACAAGTGAGTCATGTAGCTTTCATGGCTTGGCTAGTTTCTATAAGAGATTTGTGAAAGACTTTAGTACCATAGCTACACCTTCAACTAGGGTTGTGAAAAAGAATATTGAGTTTTTTTGGGATGATAAGTAAGAGCATGCTTTTAACTTGCTTAAAGAAAAGTTATGTTCTGCATCGTTACTAATTTTATCTTATTTCACTAAAACTTTTGAAATTGAATATGATGCTTCAAGGATTAGCATAGGTGCTATTTTGATGTAGGAAAACATCTCATTGCATATTTTAGTGAGAAGCTGAATAGGATTTTCTTGAACTATTCAACCTATGACTAGGAGCTCTATGCTTTAGTTCTAGCTTTGGAGATAAGGCAACATAATTTATGACCTAAAGAGTTTGTAATACACACGGATTATGAGTTTTTGAAACATTTGAATGGTCAACAGAATCTAGGTCAGAGGCATGCCAAACTGGTCGAGTTCATCGAAGTTTTTCCCTATGTCATCCAGTATAAGCAAGGTAAGCAGAATATGGTTACTAGTGCCTTATCCAGGAGGTACAATCTTATTTCTACTCTTAATACTAGATTGCTAAGTTTTGAGCATTTGAAGGAATTATATGGCAATGACTCAGATTTTCCAATTGTGTATTTTGCTTGTGAAAAGGGTGTCGTTGATAAGTTCTATAAGCATGATGGTTTTTTGCTCCGTAAAGGAAAGTTATGCATTCGTAATCGTTCCATTAGAGAGCTTCTTATGTGTAAATCATATAGGGGTGGGCTAATGGGATTTCGGGATGCAAAAACCTTAGATTATTAAAAGAACATTTCTTTTGCTCTCATATGAAGCAAGACATTGAGAAAATTTGTTCTTGATATATTTCTGTAAATAGGCTAAATCTATAGTCTTACTACAGGGTTTATACACACCTTTACCTGTTTGTAGTGAGCCTTGGGTCGGCAATTTCGTGGACTTTGTTTTGGGCCTATTGAGACTTTTGATCTTAAGAAAATACCTCAATCTTATAACCTTCCAAGAAGACATAAGGTTCGGATTTAGAATTTTCAAGATTCGATATTAACAATCAACTACAACTCATGCTGGGATATTACAAAGGCATGTCGACTGGGTTTTATTGTGTGGGATTATTGACAGAAGCGTATCTTACAAGGACAATCAATCGAAGACTACCAACCTTCGAATGAGTACTAGTTGTGGTATTTACACCATGCCGCCCTTCTATGATTGTCCGCTCAGATGGAGCAGCCACCCCCTCAACAATAAGAGGGCCCTATAGGGTAGCCACCCCCTCGAAGCAAGAGTTCCTTATAGAGCAACTAGCCCCCTAGATCCAAGTTTCTATGCTCTTGCCACCTCTGTCACCACAGTCAAATGAGAATTTCTATTAGGATCCACAAGAGCAGCAATTTTGTTGGACTTAGCAACCTAGCTAAGAGCTGTTCCCTAAATAGTAATTGTATTCAGATCCACAAACACAGCAACCTCCACAGGCAATTATATTTGGATTAGCAAATTCAGTAGCCCTTACAACATGAGTTCTAGTTTACGCAGACATAGGAGCCCCCACAAGTGTAGCATCCGAATTGAATGGAGCCATCGTGAATATCCTTAGATGTAAGGGACATTCATCCTAGTCCAAGGTGTAGTCAGAGTCAGGGGAAAAGGTCTGTTGATAGCAGTAATGGCTTTTAGAAACATAGTGGGGTCCAGGGCAACTTTGCAGTTGCATTCACCAACATCAGTTAGGGAGATGTTGCTGAATTTACATGACAACATGATTTGGACATGTCCTTGCTACTTCTCAGATGGGACAATATGTATTGACTACATATGGTGACACTAGAGCACCAACCACAGATGGTCACACGAGCACTAACCACAAATGGTCACATAAGAGCATCGACCATAGATGACCCCACCGGTATCGACTAGAAATAATGACACCAGATTTTCTGAATATATCTCAGTTAGTATTCTTCCCAAGTGATCAGTGGACAACGTCTCTGATGTAGTGGGAAATGATAAAAGATTTACCTGCATCAAGCCAAGTGTTAGAGCGAGAAAGTAGGGGAAATGAGGGTGTGGAGGGTGAGGCTGTTGGAGGTGAAAATGTAGGGGATCAAGGTGCTGGAGGTTAAGGTATAAAGGGTGAGGGTGCTAGAGATTACAAGAACATGTGTTTCCCCCTCTCAAATTTAACCCTTCGTTAATCAAAAAGAAAAAGGGAAGGGGAGGGTAGTGTATATAATTTAGGGTTTTTATGTATTATTGTTTTACCTTTTTATGTATTATTTTTTAATTTCTTTGCATTTTTATGCAAATGCTACATGTATTACTAGTTAGTAGCCCCCACAACTTCTTTTATTAGTATGTATAATTTCAAGTTTTAAATATGTGTGTTTTAATAGCATTTACTATAAACTTATTCTTTTAAAAACTATTTTCTTCTTCTTTCTAATCAACAACTAAAATTTAAATTCAAAAAAAGTTATTTGAATAATGATTAAGGAAAATATAATTTTATATTAAATTTGTAGTTGAAATAATTTAAGAGAATTTTATGCATCATTATTCAAAATATGTACTAAATTGGTTAATTTTATTTAGGGTTTATGTAACGTCGTCCCAAATTGATACTATGCTTAAGTCATACTATCTCATTAGGAGCTGTTACAATTAAATAAACGGACCTTGACTCGTTATTTGTCTTATTTTCCATGAAATTAAAATAGAGTTCTTTTACATCCTGTGAAAAAGAATGTAACTAAATAACCCTTCAAACATTAGTAACCATAAATACCTATCTAAACATATATACAAATTTCGTCTGTAGCTGGTCCAGTCTCGGCCATGCTTCTCAAGGTTGATCTCCTTCAAGACCTTCTGGGCTATCTGGAGACGCACGAAAGACACATAAGGATGAGAATTTTATATTCTCAGTAGAATTCCTAAGCTACTTGGCAGTCCATGTCATCGTTGTCATTCTAGCTGCTTCGATTTATTCAAAAAAAAGTGATCATGCTATATGAACTATAAATTTCATTTTAGTGAGTTCAAAAACATCTGTTCCGAAGCAAATTAATTTTATCATACATTAGTTAAATAGAGAAAAAATCTCAACCATCAATATAATAATATAAATGATAATTAAATAAGATGCATGGATTAAAAATAAAATAAGCAACAATTGAATGACATTCATAAATGGATGCAGATGTCTTCTTGATGCACTTGCTCATTATAAAATTTTGATATGCACTTATGCTTCCCTTTTTTTGTCTTTACTTGACACGCTTAGGCGTTACGTATCGCCATCCTTAAGGTGTCAGTACTTTCTTATTTTCCTCTGCACTTGGTCCCCTAGAGGTGAATGGCCTCTCTCACCTCTGGATAATAGCCTGCTTTTCAGGTCCGAGCTCATACCTATACATGAGTGACGGATTTACTGTAACATCCCCACTTTCGTAAGTAAAGCATAATCGAAACTTTGAATTATTTCCCTTATGCAGTGTAAGAATTTCTCAGGCAGCACTATGCCATAATGATCCTCACACTTAGAATTATACGGTATTATAATACTGCTATTGAAAATATGGCACTACAATATGTTAAAAATTAGGAAATGATGAAAGTGCCCTAGTAATCTTTTGTTGTTTGCAGTGATGCCCAAAATTTCTAGAAATTAAATTTTGGCCCCAAAGAATTATTCCCACAATAACCCTTGAACTTTTCGTAAAATAATCTTTATGTCCCTACACCCATAGAATTAGCATAATGAGGTTTTAAGCGGAGCAGAATCACGTGGTGAAATCGTAGAAGTTTAAATCTTTGCCGATTGGGCCACGGGAGTAGTCAGGTATGAAATGACATGGGGTGCCCCTGAATTTGCTCAAAATTATAGAAATGCCATTAGCTACAAAAAAAAAAAGAAAGTAAAAAGGACTCTGAATTGGTAAAACGTTTAATTTACGTTATTAGTCGATTTATTTGATTTTATTGGATAAGTAAGCCATTGGAAGTTAATTAGAGGATAATTAGAAGTTAATTAAAGAGATTAGGATTAGGGAAAGATTAAAATAGACATGGAGCAAATTTTAAGTTACCAGTAATATTTTGCCGAATTGAAGGAAATCAGCAACGATTCGGTGTTTTATACTACCAGAACCGAACCGGTAGAATTTTCTACTGAAAGCCCTCACTTAAGTGGCTGAAATTTAGCCACCCCTACCACATATGAGTGGTGCTAAGCGTTGCTAAAGATAGTGGAGAAACTTGGCCTCACCTCCACCAATCACATCCACTCTTGAGTGAGATATTTCCTCTGTTATTCCTCCTTAATTTCAGCTTCTTCTCGCTCTTTCAGACTTGCTTTCTTCTTCCTCTCACCATCTTCTTCCACTTTCAACATCCATCAAGCTTCTTGCACCCAATCTTTCACTAAAACTCAAGACTAGCTTGTGGTGGCACCAAAATCAAGGTAGAATTCAACTTTTGTTCTTGATTTCTATGGATTGTGGCTGTTTGGAATTCTAATTTGCTTCATTTATTTGATGATATATTGGATGTATTTGATGGTTTATGGTTGGATTAACATGAAATTTTGAGTTGAAATTAAAGTTAGAAGGAGACAACTAGAAGAAGTGGAGAATTAGGATGTTGTCTAGATGAAAAACCTACAGCGGTCTGTACGGCAGAGTGCACAGCTTCGCCTACAGCCATTTAAATTCAATGAAACTAATTTTATGTGAAACTAGACATCTAGAGCTTTCCAACCATATAAATTATACGGTCATTGGGTTAGTATTAAGGGAGATATGAATTTTTGAATTTTAACCTAAAATTCTGGGTTCTCTTCTAGGCAGTATGAGTTGTGAGGGATATAACTCACCCTACAAAACTCTGAATTGAGTGCAACTAGTTTTCTTTGAAAGCCAACATATAGGGAAACATCCTATAAAAATTTCATAGTTATATTTGATCCCAATTATTCCCAGTGATTCAATGAAGTTGCCTTAAGTCCAAACCAAACTAGAATAGGATAGTCCAGAAGGGTCAATTTATGGAGCTTATAACTCAAGCTCTCCATATGCAACTAAGATGCAAATTGATGCAAATAAAAGTTTGTTCTATTGTCTTTAATTAGGTTTAGTATGATTTCACTAGATTTCTATTTTTGATGAATTTTTACTTCTCAGGGTGCAATTCTAGTTAGTTGTAGGATAGACTTAGGTAAAATTCAAATAACTTGAGCTACATAAATCAAAATGAGATGTGACAAAAAAAGTTAGAAACTAAACAAATAGAATGTTAACATATTCAAAATCAGGCATAAACGAATTAAGAAGAAAGTATGGCATAAATTTTAAATTCGGGTGGAACTAAATGGAATTGGCAGAAATGACCAAATTGATGGTTTCACAAGTATTAGTGTACATATAAGGCTTGGGTTGAAGGTTACAAATTTTACATTGATAGATATGTTAGATTGATTATACTGCTATGATTGATTTGTCTGTGGGAGCTGGCACTATTCACGAGAAAGCAAGCCTAATCCGTTATGCTTCCGAAATTTTGGTAGGAATATGTGAATTATATGAATGTTACAAACATTTATATGTTATGCTCATAAGATTCATATATGCAAAAATGATTTAAGTATGATATGAAGTATATGAATGAATGCATGTAGCATATGCATGTATAATCATGTCCAAAGAAGAATAAGATTTATGAGAACTTGCAAGAAAGACATACCAAGCTACGATGTGAGATATGGTATAGACCCAGCTAGCGTGTTCCAGAGTAGTACTGTCTAAGACTTGGGCCAGCCCCTAAACAAATTTAAGGGGAATAAGTCAGTGGGAGCATCGAGGAAAGTAAACCCGACAATTCTGTATAGGAACAAGCTCGATCTTGAAAAGCAGGCTATTACCCAGAGGTGAGAGAGGCCATTCACCTCTAAGGGACCAAGTACAAAAGAGCAAGATCAAGTTGCAAGTTAAAAAAAGAGACGAATTAAGTCAAGTGCACTTGCATATAGTCAAGTATAAGCATCTATATGTGTATCTTCAATTATCTTGTTATGTCATAATTTTATTATGATTCTTGTTGAAGCATATTATACTATTTGTATTTCTATGTCTGTCATATAATATGACAAGTGGTTGTTAAAACATAACCCACTTCGAGAAATATGTTTTTAACTTAAAATTAAACCACTGGTTGTGTATATGTGCTCACATTTTTATAAGAAACCAAAACGGCTGGAATGTTTATGAGACACTATATGTGTGATGGTTCGAGTTTACCTACTGAGAACTTTAGGTTCTCACTGCTTGCTTGTATGTTCTTCTTTCCATAAACATTCCAGATTCTAGGCTAAAACTTAAGAACGAGGTAGAATATTGGGATGTTCATCATGCAAGATTCAGGCTTAAGTCAGCCCGAAATACTATGGAGGCCGGTTGAAATTCAGAAAGGGCAACAGCCGCAATATAGAAGCAGTTTCTGCGTATAACATTAGTCACAAAATTTTTCTTAAATTGTAATTATTTTATTCTCTATGTATCAAAGATGATGAAATTTATGAACTATATTCAGTAATAAGCTGTGCAGTTAAAGGGCCATGTATGGTATTTTTTCGCATTTTAAATATTTTCTTAGCACAATGACAACCTCTTAATATAACTCCATGACTCGATTATGGCTTATATAATAGAGGGTGTTACACTTACTTTCCTCGACTCTCACACCGGTCTATTTTCCTTAAATTCGTTCAGGGGCTGGCCCAAGTCATATAGAATCTTTATTGTAGCTTTAATCATAATCATGAATGCATATGTATCAAAATGTATTTCATGACCTATGCATTGGCTTTGTCAAAATTTCGGCAGTATGACGAATCAAGTCCACTTCCCCATGAATAGTGCCAAACTACCAAAAAGATCAATCAGGCAATAAAACCAACATAGAGCATCAAGTTTTATAACAATAATATCAATCACATAATATGTCAACATAAATACATAACTTAGGTTTTCTACTCATTCTACTCAATTTTGTAAAATTCACCATAATTTCTATTCAATTCATTTGGACCTAAATTTTGGATATTTATAGTGCTATGTGTCTAATTTGCAACCCTTTTAGTCCCATCTCATTTTGATTTGTGTAACTCAAGTTATTCAAGGTTTATTTTGGTCTGCCCTATAACTAGCCAGAATTGTACCCTTAGAAGTAAAAATTCACCAAAAATAGGAAGCTAGGTGAAATCATACAAAATCATACCAATTTAAAGCTAACAAAACAAAATTTTATTTGAAAAGTTGCACCTCATTTGCATAAGTATAGCTTGAGAAATAAGCCCTATAAGTTGACTTTCTGAACTGTCCTATCCCAGTCCGATTTGGACTTAAGGAAATTTCATTGAATTATTGGCAATAACTGGGAATGAATCTAACTCTGAAATTTTTATAAGATGTTTCTCTACATGTTAGCTTTCAAATAGAGTTTATTGCACTCAATTTAGAGTTTTGTAGGGTGAGTTACACCCTTCTCAACTCATACTGCCCAGAAGAGGACCCAAAAATCTAGGTTAAATTTTAAAAATTCATAACTCACTCAATACTAATCCAATGGCCTTATAATTTATATGCTTGGAAATTACTAAATGTCTAGTTTCATATAAAAATAGATTCACTAAGTTTCGATGGCTAGATTTTTGTCTGTACAAGACAAACGTATCGATGCCATAGGGTTTTTCACTCAAATAGCATCTTGCTTCTTCTATTCTCAATCCTCCCACTCCAACTTCAATTCTAATCCAAACATACATACAAAACCAACCCTATATCATCATCTCTACTCAATATAGCATCAGAATCATGATAGAAAGAGGAGTCACAAGCAGCCCCAATCCAAAGAAAATAAGAAGATAAGTTGAATCCTTACCTCTTCTAAGTGTAGTTGCGCTAGATTTGTGCCTTGGATTGAAGGAATCTTGTTGAAACTTGAAGGTTTGATGAAGATGAAGATGAGATAAGATGAGGAAGAAGAAAGGTGAAGAGGTATCAGATGTATATGGGCCAAAAATTTGCAAGGGAGTAGGAAGGAAATAATTGAAAACTTTTGAAGGAAGCTAACATATGATTGGTGGATGTGTTTCTTTTCTTCAATTGGATGTGGCTACCCTCTTGAAGGGCTGATCTTGCGCCACTTATAAGGGTGGTTTGGCTAAATCTTGACCATTCAATCTAGGGTTCTCACAGTATAATTTCTATTGATTTAGTTTTAAAAGTTTAAAATATCGAAATCTTACCGATTTCCTTTAAATCGATAGATCGGTTTTGGAAAAATCCCATGAGGTCTCCTATGTTTCTAATCTAATTCCCTCAAATCTAATTTCTCTAAATGATACTTAATTGACTTTAAGTAAATACTTAATCGAATTCTAATCTATCTCAATTATTCGATAAAAATCGAACAACTTGGTTAAAAATGGTAAAATTTTTCAGACATTATAGTTTACATATTAGTCATTAATTGAAATAATTTGAATCCATGCATAAGCATAAGTTTTAACTAATTAGCATATTTTAAATTTTAAACCTACTAACTAATATCCTCTATGCCACTATTTAAAATATAACTAACTAACATATAGTTAAATAAATAAAACCTCAATTACTTGAAAAAGTTTGAAAAATTGAAAAAGCAAAACCCAAAATGACACCCGAAAACCCAAAACACCCAAAACACGGACACCGGATCCCATATCTCGGACCTCGCATCCATTGTCCAACACTCCTCATCTCGTATCTTCCTTGTTCCCCCAAGTCTCCAAGTTCCAAGTTCTGATTTCATGCTTATCCATCAATTCATTAATCAAATAAAGTAATGTGTTTGATTTCCTAACATAATAGTACCAAACTAATCCATTAATCAACTCATTAATCAAAATGTTAATTTTAAATGTAAAATGTGTACTAAATTGGTTAATTATATTTAGGGTTTACATATCAATTAAGAATAAACAAGTCATTAATCAAATAAAATAACAAATATTCAATAACAGGATAACAAACACAATTAAAAATAACATGATTAGAACAATTCATTAAAAAAATAACATGAAGAAAAGCTAATAAACTATTACAAACACTGCTACAATCACTACGAACTTGACCTATGAAAGTTTGGACATCAGCTATGACTATGTCTTTCGCCTCAACAAAGACCGCAACATCGTGATCCTCGTATCTCATGCATATCCATTTTGTTTATGAAACGGGTTGATTTGGGCTGACTTGTTATTGTATGCTTTAAGGCAAAGTCAAGACAAAGCTTTGGGCCTATATACTACCGCCATGTACTCTCATTCCCACCAACCCCAAACTCAGTAGTCAACATTCTAGTTAGAGTAACAAGCAATCATGTGATGACATGGATATCGATTTGTCTGAAAATCACCAGTCACAATACCTCTGCTTCAATTCAACTCTATATTCATCCCTACTGGATATTTCTTGAACATGGAAAACCTCATTTCGTTGATCAAATTGACTGACGTGCACATTTTTGGATGCTTGCTCCTTTGCTCGAAGTTGCGTCATCATAGCCTCCAAGAAAGAACATCCTGCATTTTTCTGTGCATGTGCTTCCTTACCTTTTTGAGCTAATAACTCACCCAACTGGAAGTAAGTTGCTCTAACCAATGCCGTGATGAGAAGATTGCAAGCCCCCTTTAACATAGAATTCACGCACTCAATTAGGTTTGTGGTCATGTGACCCCATCGATGCCCACCATTGAATGCTTGAACCCATTTTTCTTGTGGAATTTCATCAAGCCAGTCTATATATACTTGGCCATGTTTGAACATCCACTCATAATGGCAATTAAATTCATGCTCAGTTCTTGAATAACTTGTAAAACAGACAGAATATGGTTTAGATATTATTTCCCGAAAATTGCATTCACAAGTTTGAAAAATAAATAAATAAATAAATTACCCATGCACATGACAAGTTTGTGCAAGTAGGGTGCCCTGAATCTCCACAAGAAATTAGCAGCAATATGCCTAATGCAATAATGTGTAATGCCTTTGGCGGTTCCCACTGACCATTGCTTCATCTTATTGCTGCATTAATCGACCCGTGGCAATAAAATATAATGCCCACCTTATCCCGGGTCATGACATATCTTCATAAATCATTCAAGAAAAAATGTCATGCATCTGCAGTCTCACCCTCAACAATAGCAAAAGCATCTGGCAATATATTCTGATTGCCATCCTCTGCAACTACAACCAATAGAGCTCCTTTGTATTTCCCATACAAATGGGTCCCATCAACCTGCACAATTGGTTTGCAGTGTCTAAATGCTCTAATACAGGGATCGAAGGTCCAACATCTCAGATGTAATAGTCGAGCATTCGGAACTAGCTCATCACCATGGTAAGCCTCTGCCGCATCTAGCTGAACAACTAATCCTTAGACAGTATCACACATTGCTACACACTACCATGGTAAAGCTTCATACGATGCTTCCCAACCACTGTTAACTCTTCCTATCACTTTTTGCTTTGCCATTCATGCTTTTCGGCATGAAATCGTGTATCCAAACTGAGACTAAATCTTTACAATGACAACTTTTACCTTAAAGGATGGATCAAATCCTTCTAGGGCCTCTATACATTGAGCAGTTGTGTCTAAACCTAACTTCCTATGGTCTTGCAAAATCCTCGCTCCAGTGCAAATGTAAGGGCTACTGTACTTCCTAATTTCCCAAAAGTATTTATCCCTCCTAAAACTGGCCTTCATAAGCCATCCACAATTTATGCCATAACGGACACATTTACAATAAAACATCATTGGTTCTAACTCATACACCCTATAATCAACTCTTTTGATTATACTATAGCTGTTAATTATGCGTATAGCAGCCTCTTTATCACTGAATTGCATTTCAATATACAATTCCCCATCTGTAGTAGGATCGTCTATGAAAGTACCGGCAAAAAATAAATTAAATTTACAAATTAAATTTGATTTAACGATAATAATTCTTAATTTTAAAAACTAATATTTTTAACTAATTAGTATATACTTTATATTTTAATTTGTAAACCCTAAATAAAATTTACCAATTTAGTAGATATTTTGAATTTAAAAACTAATATTTCACTTAAATCTCTACTCATGCATACAATTTACTATGAAAATTTTAGGTTTAAAGATTAATATTTGTTAACTAGCTACTTAGTATATATTTTATGAACTTATATCTAAACACTAAATAAAATATAGCTACTAATTATTTCATAAAAAAATAATTTAACTAATTAGTATATAAAATATCTAAAACCCTACTAAGTAATATCCACTCAGCTAATATTTAAAGACTAACTAACTGATGTTTCAGACTTTAGTTTTGTGCTACACACGCATATTTGCATACTCTGGAAACTCGGGTGCATACATAGCTTGAAGATCTAAAGCATGCATGAAAGATGGCTCTCCAAATGGACGCTGACTAGCCACTTGCTCGTCATCTGCATCATCATCCACATCATCAAGTGCACCTTTGTCGCTGCTTTCATATTTGTCTTCAAACTCCTCTTCATCTCTTTTACTATTGCACTCTTCCTATCATATGTCTCTCTTAGGAAATGTGCTTGGCTCAAGTTCTATAGCAAGAGCAACTACTCTGAAATCAACGTACAACTCGATGTAGGCAATGTTTGCTTGATACTACTGATATATCTTAAACATTTGTTGCATACTGATTGCCGTCACTTATCGGAATAGTTTGATATTGAATGAACCTACCAAAATAGAGATTGGACACCTGTATCTTATTGTTTCCATTGTCTTTAGAGTGTTTGCATCTATGCATTGATAGAGTCCATTCTCTAATTCCGCAAAAGACATCATATACGAAATAGAAAAATATGATGGCCTCTCATATACAAATGTCACCCCCCTCATTTGTATTTAGAACATCACCATTAAAATATACAATAATATTTGCACTACTTTCCATTTCTCCCTCCTTTTTTACTCTATTTTTTTTTCGACACACACTGTCCCTTTTTTTTGCACCCACTCTCGACGGATTTAAGTGAGGAGGAAGGTGTTTATATAGTTAAAGTATAGTGAAATCGAAAATTCCATTTTAAATTTTTCTGTTAGTTTGTTGAAATTGGAAATTACATTTTATATTTAAAAATATTTTAGTTTTTTTGTTTGTAATGAAATTGGAAATTCCAAATTCTATATACAGTTTTTTGTTACACTAAAATTGGAAAATTTGATTTCTATTTAGAAATTTAGTACATTGAAATCGGAATTTTTTATTTCTGTTTAACAAAATTCTTTTGTACTAAAGTTGGAATAAAAAATTCTGGTAACAAGAAATTGGAAATTCCAATTTCATATAAATACCATAGCCATGTAAAAACCCTCCAATTCCCATATTTAAAAAAAGAACCTTGCTATACATGGTCACAATAATCCATCACAAACCTATTGTATAGAAAATCACATTATTGATTCTTCACCAATGATTCAACTAAGTATTGTAATAAGAATATGATACCATCCTTAATTGTTTTGAAAAGAGCAAATTACATTTACTTCTCCTAAGGTCTTTTAATATTACACTTGATACCCTCTAGTTTTTAAGTTAACACTTAACTCTCTTAATTTATTTAAAAACATTACATTAACCTCTCCTGATGGAAACAAACTGATAGCTCCATTACACTCCTTTATTTTAATGGTTAAAAACAATTTGAAATACAAAGGAAATGTCCCATATGCCCTTTCTTAAAGACCCTATTTTAATATAATGCCATAACACCCTTCCCCTTCTTATTCCACTTTCCTGCAACTTCAACATCAAATCTTCGTTGTCACATAGCACCCCCACCACCACCATCCTCTTATTCACTTGTTTTGTCCCTTTTTTCCCTGAGCTCCATTCAATACCCGCCATCATCTAAAAGCAGTAAATGTACCTTCATCCTATCTTCACAACAAAACTTCCCCAGATGACAAATTCCCTACCCATACCATCTTCTTCCCTAAATCATCATAGCCAACCATAAATCAAAAGCTCTAGACACAAACAACTTTCATATCAAAGTTCAAGAACAAAGTTAAAATATAAAATAAAATTTAATAAAAAATAATAGTGAAGAACAACAAATTAGCAAACACCAAGACAAAATCTTTGTCACAACCCAACCTGAGCCATGACTAGTGCATAGGGCTCACATCCCTTAGCAAGCCTCACATATAAACTTTTGTAGCTAAATGGATAGTTGTATTTAGGGTAATTTTGCAAATGTAGAAGCTTTTCCTGTAGAATACAACCTATATATTAAATCATTGGGGATCTAGGTATTCTCTAAATGCACCCATAGCATGAATGTTACAGTTATAATAACATAACTCTAACCATCCATTAAATTTTAACAAAACATAAAATTTAATCAACCATGAGGCTACTTAACATTTTTACAACACATTGGAAGCAAGACCCTGCTTGTGGCCTAATGGAGAAAGATTATATGTATACAATGATACACCAATAATTATAAACCTCAAATTTAGACAACTTTTGGAAACCACATGAACAAAAGTGTGGATTTATTAGAAATCCAATGACTTTAGCTAGCCGGAGGCACTCAGGCATAAATCTGTACTTGCCTAAAAACATGGAGAGAAGAGAAGTGTGAGTCATACAAACTTAGTGAAAGATAATATATCTATAACTAGAGTGGGACAAGCTTAATGAAAATACATTCTTGAGGAATCATGACTATAAGACTTAAAACTTAAAACCACATAATAAAAAAAAAAAAATTCACTACTTCATTGTGACCTCATAATTCACTTTACATATCCCTTTCAAATAAGCTTTTAGCAAAGTAAGATTTTATATAACTTCTTAAGAATCTCATATGTCATTTCTCAAGTAAAAATACTCATCTATATACATATATATATATATATATATATATATATATATATATATATATATATATACATATATATATATATATATATATATATATATATCAAAAATATCATGCAAATCTCTGGTAAAACATAGCTGATATATGATTTGTCACTAAAACATCCATAATTTGTTAAATCACCTTATGGATTCAACTAGATATAAACTTCTTTGAATACATATCTATAGAACATTTAAAAATAACTGTAGCAAATTAGTTATAACAAAGGTATAATAACTATTACTTCTAAGGAGATTTCTACTCCATAATCCTTACTAGGCGGGCCTACAACTTGACCCCAGTGTGTCCATCACTCATTTCCAGTTGTGTTGGCCAAACACGCCGGGCAAGCATCCATTTTGCTTGTTGGGGTTCTACCGAGGTGCACCATGAGCTAGCGTACCTGCCGTTAGCATACAATTCTATTAAAGGATCCCTCCCATTAAGAAAACCATGTGCTCAGTAATGATACTCAATAGTAAAGTAGATCAAGAAAGAGAGGAATTTATAAGAAAGACATTAAGGAAGATTGGTGGTGCAGGCCTTGATGGGCTGGTATTACGTAAAATCACTTAAGCCTTCGTTTAGTCAAGCTAAGGACTATAAACAAGTTCTTCTTGGGAGACAACCTAAGTTTTCTTATCCCTTTTCTTTTGTTTTCTTTAATTTTGCAATTGATTTTTTCTGTCATTGTAGTTTCTTAGAGTTATTATAGTTTCTTGAACCCAAAATTTCTTATGGCAATGAATAGGGATGAAAAAGGTCAGACGACTTGTCAGGAGCCTGTAGCTTAGCTTAGTCTGGTCTTTTTAATAATTAAGCTAGGCTTAGGCACTTTTGAAAGCTTATTTACATAAAGAAGCTAGGCCTAGGCTCTCTGCAAAGCCCATTTGGCCGCCCTATTTACACCTATATATAATTATAGTGTAAAATTTTAAACTACTTCAAATGGGCATTAAACGTAAGCCTTTTGGTATGTGTAAAGACTACTTAGCATGAGGCAATCTTGCTTGTTATGTATTAGTTACATAACTAACATATTTATATTAATTATAGTATATCATTTTAAAAAATAAATTAACCAAACAAATTTGAAATCTCTAATCCAATAACCCTAGAATTAGAAACTACCCCCTTAAATCCTCAACTCTCAATGGCCATGCCAATTACCACTCTCACCAAAACAATGAGAACACGAATGGAGAAGTCACAACTATAATGTCCTCCTCTGTACAGTACTATGCTTAAGTCATAATACCATACTCAGGAGTTGTTACTATTACCTGAGCGGACCTTTTCTAATAGCAATTTCAGCCGTCTTCGAGATTTCTCGAGCTATCTGGAGATAATACGGAAATAAGAGTGAGAACTTTAAGTTCTCAGTAGGATCCATTAAGAAATTCCATGTTGTGTCTTCGTTATTATCTCCAGCTACTTCGGTTTATTACGAAAAAGGTGGACATATTATACAAACTATTAAATTGTATAGTTCGAAAATGTATTATCCGAAGCAGATAAATTTTATTCATGCACTTGTTAGATAGAGTAAGGATGAGTACAACAATTGTTCATACCAATATTATTGATAACAGGAGCCTACTTGCAATATCATAATGATGATAATAACAAACATTATTTGTGAGTATATACTGTCCATCATAAAATCATGCATATGCAACTATGTTTACTTGAGTTCATGCAAAATGCTCTTGCGCTTCTTTA